>CM059448.1:14239866-15674033 GCA_030390025.1 Squalus acanthias
GCGGCAGCACGCGAGCACATGGCTGCCCAGGATGCAAGGGATGAACTTATGCTGGCCAGATTTGCATAGGTTGCCCAAGTTGGCACATGTCCTTGGCTCCATCCTAGGACATCATTGACAATGGACATGACTCTCTGGCCTCCTTTCTTTCACTCAGGCCACCAACCTGACAACGCAGGTGTGGCAGAGCCCGTATGTGGAGCTGCCTAAGGCGAAAGAACAGATGTCATAACGGCAACATTTTGGCTTCAAATCATTTTAATGCTTTCCAACAGGGATGGCATTTCATCAATACACATAAACATTCTCCCAATCTGCACACAGACCTGGAGGTTATATCCCTTGCCAGCTGTACCCACACAGGTTTCTTTGGCAGGCCTCTTCCTCCCAGATGAGTGGAAGAGCACCTCCATGCTAGGTGTCACCCCCTCAAACAACATTTGCAGCGCCTCATCCGAGAGCCTTAGGGAGGCCCTTGCCTTGGAATTGGACATAGTGGTTTCTCAAAATATGTTGCAGGTGGTGCAGCATAGGCAGAAATGCTGTGGAATGAGCAAAGGGAGCAAGAAGCCATAAAATCAGACTGGAAAAGTGATGTCAGCAGAGGCGGGTTTCAGTCTCAAAACAATAATTGACCAAGGGCATCCCACACCTCTGAAATCAAGTGGTCAATCATGGGAAAATCTCAATTTTTTGAAAACTATCAGTGGAGGCGGTTTCAAACCCACCTCCATCTTGCCTCCAGTGGGAAAATCACCCCCTAGAGTCATAGTCATAGAGTCATAAAGGCACAGAATGAGGCCATTGTAGAGCAATCCAGTCAGTCCCATTCCCCCGCTCTATCCCCGTAGCCCTGCAAGTTTATTTCCCTCAAGTGCCTATCCAGTCTCCCCTTGAAAACATTGAGTGTCTCCGCTTCCACCACTTCCGTCGGCAGTGAATTCCAGGTCATCACCACTCGCTATGTAAAAAGTCTTTCCTCACAACCCCCCTGTATCTCTTGCCTAAAACCTTAAATCTGTGTCCCCTAGTCCTTGTACCATCAACTAGTGGGAAATCAAATTGGGAAAGCTTTAAGAGCATTTTGATGAGCGAAAGGTTCATGGGATTGTTATCGTCATTGCTGAACATGGTCAAAGTTTGCCAATGCAGCATGGAAGTTCGATCCTAATGGGGGAACCATTTTCCCATGAGTCACAGTTATGACACCTGCTCAGATTAATATGACCTCATTGACGTTCTGAAGCTCCATTTGTGACTGCCACATTCACAGTCAAAGGCCATAACGTCAGACTTAAACACATTTCTATGCAAAACAAGTTAAAGAGTACATTAGTTCTGCACGTTTTGATAGGTCCACGCGTATCCTTTTCTTTAAATCGAAAATCCAGCTGAAAGGCCAAGGGCAGTGGTACACCACCAAGGTTGTAAAGAATAGGAGCGAAGATAAGGTAATTCAAGCAGTAATTTAAAGCAAGTAGCATATTGCTGGAGGATTAGAACAGAAACAGGATTAGCACTTTTATTATGGGGAGATGGAGCAGAGTGATCTCTAGGCCCTTTCGACATTTCCTTCACCACAACTGGTTTACTATTTGAGCTGAATTAGTGTCTTAACAATAGAGTAAATGGAGACAAACCTCTTGTAAACAAGGCTTTGGTCACAGGGGACGCTGAATCTTGGGATTTGGAGTTCCCAGAGTATACCCAGCTGGTTACCTCTGTTTATCTGATCCAGCAATTATTTGTAAGTCAATCAAATATGACTTTAGTCAGGCTTTCCATGTATTAAAAATTCTCGCAAAGGCTATACCAGAGTGCCTGGGGATTTATAATGTGACTTACATGGATATGGATAATGGAGTGGTTATGATATAAAAGTACATTTACTAATCAAAGCATTATTTATTATGTGTATATATTTAAGCAATTACTTTTATACCACTTGGGCCCGAAGAGACCTGAAACAATATAGACTTTAACTGAAAGCAAATCTGAACATTGAAAGATATTCAGTTAGGTATTTCAGAGTAATTTTAACCAATATTTTCAGACAAAGGCTCATTTGCCTCCAGTTCAGTTTTCTTCAGGAATCCCAAACACATTTTGACATCAGATGGAGTTGGATAAGAAAGTACATTTAATTGGTATAATTTAGCACAGCATAAAGGTTCGATAAAAGTTTAGCATATCTTCACTACTTTTCAATTTTATCCCTCTAGAAATAAACCCTAGTTCTTGGTTTGCTTTTTAAATGGCCTTGCTAACCTGTGTTGCTACTTTTAGTGATTCGCACCCTCCAAGTAATAAATTACCTCCCTATTCTTCCTACCAAAATGTAATACCTCACATTTATCTGTGTTGAACTTCATTTGCCAATTATATGCCCATTCTGCAAGTTTATTAATGTCTTCCTGTAAGTTGTAGCAGTCCTCCTCAGTATTGACTATCCCCGCCACCGCCCCGCCCCCCCCCCCCCCCAATTATTTGGTGTAATCTGCAAATTTAGAAATTGTGTTTTTGATTCCAAAGTCTAATGGGGAGAAATTCGATTGCTTAGTGCCTCTGGGGAGGGGGGTGCTAGGAACTTAGCGTCCGAGCGCAGCGATTTTAGCGCCGCTCGCGAAATTGACCAGTCATTTTACGGCGGCACTATACACTACTGCCACGATCTCCTGCGCCCGCAGATCGTGACGTCAGTCAAGCGCGCAACGCCCCGGTAGCTCCCCAGGCCGGATATTGATTCGCGCCCCCTGCCTTAGCACCTGCCACTAGGAACGACAGGTAGCGGAGAATGTTTTCAAGTCGGGAAGGGGCTGGGGGAGCACTATTTAAAGGCAGGCGCTTCCTGCCTTTTCTTGTTGGCAAAATCTTTGGTTTTAACGCTGTCCTAAGGAGTTTTGGCCCTCAGCACCACTTTTGAGGTTCCTAAGCACCGAGCTCTTTCCCTGGGCCTATCCATTAGTGCTTCCAACACAATTGCTTTTGAGGTCTCTCCAGGCCGAGATTCAAGGCTGCAATGAGCAGGGAGTGGCTGGCCAGCAAGATGGCCCCTCCCCTTTAAGAACTGGACGGCGCCAGTGTGTTTGGCTTCCATGGTAATTGGCATCGCCTGAGCTTCGGGAGTGTTCTGAGGTAGCGCCTCGCTCCCTGACATTTGCGCCTTAAGAGTGGTGTGTAGCGCCTAATTTAACGCTCAAATCACCTCCAGGGGCAATAGAGGCGAATTTTGCAGTCGGAGGCGATAATTAGCGCCGGGCGCTAAACTTTGCGCCTGGCCGATATTAGCGCCCCCAAAATGGGCTATACCGAATTTTTCCCCCTAAATCTTTAATATAAATTGTGAACAACAGTGGTCCCAGCCCTGATCCTTGTGGAACACCACTTCCCACCTTCTGCCACTCTGAATAACTACCCTTTACCCCTACTCTTTGCTTTTTGTCTTGAAGCCAGCTAACTATCCATTCTGCTACTTGTCCCCTGACTCTGCATTCTCTGACCTCATTCATTAGTCTATTATGTGGTACCTTATCAAAGGCCTTTTGAAAATCTAGATAAATTACATCTACTGCATTACCCTTGTCAACTCTCTCTTTTACCTCTTCAAAAAATTCAATGAGGTTGGTCAAACAAGACTTTCCCTTTTGAAATCCATGCTGACTATTCATTATTGTATTTTTGGTTTCTAGATGTTCTTCTATTTTCTCCTTTAGTAGGGATTCCATTATTTTTCCTACCACCGATGTTAAGTTGACTGGTCTATAAATCCCTGGACATGTTCTATCTCCCTTCTTAAATATAAATATTACATTAGCTATCAACCAGTCCTCTGGCATTACACCTTGTTCTAACAAATTATTAAATGTGTTGTAATGCCTCTGCTATCTCCTCCCTAAATTAATTTAAAATGCGCGGATGTAATCTGTCTGGACCAGGGGTTGTATCCTCTTTGAGTTTGATTAGATTATTTAATATATCTTTTTATTTTAAATGCAGTTATCTCATTAATAATTTCATCATCGGATGTCATGTCCACTTGTTCTATCTCCCTGGTAAATATGGAAGCAAAGTAATTATTTAATATTTCTGCCATCTCTCTATCGCTGCCTGTGGTATTATTCTGTCCATCTCTTAGTGGTCCTATTACAATCCTGACCTTCCTTTTTTTATTTATGTGCTGTAAAATATTTTACTATTTTGTTTTATGTTCCTTGATAATTTAATTTCATAGTTCCTCTTTGCCTTCCTAATTGTTTTTTTGACTTCTCTCCTAATCTCTTCGTATTCTCCCTTATCATGCTCTCCCCTGCTGTCCATGTACTTAATGTATGCCTCTTTCCTTACCCTCAATTTTTCCCTTATTGCTTTATTCATCCATGGTGTCTCATTAGTGTTTAGCTTGTTGTTGTATTTTAGTGGAATATATTTTTCCTGGACTCTGTTGAATACCGTTTTAAATGTTTCCCATTGCTGTTCTACGTCATTGTTTGCCAATATCGTTGTCCATTTAATTTTCTCAAGTTCTATTCTCAGCCCCTCAAAATCAGCTTTTCTCCAATCTATTACCCTTGTCTTCGTCATACTTATAAGATAATTGAGAAAATTAGGTGAAGAATCAAGGGCAACGATACCACCAAGCGTGAAAGACTGGAGAGAAGATAAGGTAAATCAGGACATATTGGTTAGGTGATGCATAACTTGAGCTTTAAATCTGCCTCCCCCCTCCCCAAATAAATGTAACTTTGCCTCATGAAACATGATGAAACCCACAATGGAATTAAATATATATTTTTTTAAATAGCAAATTTTTGTCCTGGATTATGCTACCAGTTTTTTCTTCTTCATTCCCTTGGAAAGCATCTCATCTCCACTTGGCCCCACCCCAGATTTTAGGGTTGAGATTAGTGACTTGCAGGGAAAGAACTGTATCCCACCACTGTGTGGCACAGTGTTAATATGCCAATGCACCACTGGGATACTCTCCACTGCCATCTTAATGCCACTCTATCCTGAATCCCAATCCCATGACGGTGTAACGGAGTTTGCATAAGCAGAGAATCATTTTTTGCCTCAAGGTTATCACAATGTAGCCAGAGAAATTTTAGTCTGATTCTTAAGTATTGCATAATTTGTATTTAATCTTCCCAATTTTGTTGTAGTCAACCTTTTCTCTGTCATTTTTATATTGTTTGATGACTAAGGGAGCCAGGAAAGTTTAATTAATGACACTAGTGGTATATGTTTTCATTTAGTGAAAATGATTGTCATTACTTATGACTTATTGTCCTTGTCAGATAGCTACAACGGAATGACAGATGTGATTGTATAGAGACTGTTAAAACCTGATCAAACTAATTAAATTCTACTTGTAACGCTGACGTATATAATCTCAGAACCCAATGTGATGTGAAAGGACCTTAGTCAACACTCTTGTATATGCTTCAGTCCTGGTTTGAAGAAAAAACTGATGTTTTGATTTTTGGAAAGAAAATGATGATGGAACAGTGTTGGTGGAGGTTGGCACATGTTACAAAAGGAAGCCAAATTATTAGATAACACTACCTGAATAACAATGAATAAGCTGATATATGGGAAACTAAAGGAAGGGGCAGCATTAGGACTCTGCAACTGCACGGGGCCCTGAGCCATGCAGGGACTCCGAGTGGATCTAGTGATAGGACGCCTGCATAAGGGTATTAGCTGATCCCTGAACATTTTGTCAACTATTTTTATATTACATATTGCAAACATGCCTTTTCATGATCCCACACGAGTGGATCCGACACCAGATTATGTAGGTAGTATTTAGGATCATTGTCTATATAAAATGTAAGGGCCCCAAAACAAACTTTGGCACGGGGCCCCCGCAAGGCACACACTGCCTCTGCCTATAGGTAGCAATTGTCCAGTATTTAGAGATTGCTAGAATTACTGAAATTAGGAATGAATGATATTCTATAGGTAGGAGGGCTTACAACGCTTTTAGGGATATGCTCATGTTTTCAGAAAACGTGCTTCTCTCATTTAACCTCGAGTGTAATGAGATAATGCATGTCCTCATGTGATATTTTATCCCTCTGTAAAATAGCATAGAATCATAGAATGGTTACAGCACAGAAGGAGGCCATTCGGCCCTTCGAGCCCGTGCCGGCTCTCTGCAAGAGCACTTCAGCTAGTCCCACTCCCCTTTCCTTTCCCCATAGCCCTGCAAAAATTTTTCCTGCAGGTACTTATCCAATTCTGTTTTTGAAAGCCTTCATTGAATCTGCTTCCACCGCCCTTTCAGGCAGTGCATTCCAGATCATAACCACTTGCTGCGTAAATTTTTTTTCCCTCATGTCGTCATTGGTTCTTCTGCCAATTACCTTAAATCTCGACCCTTCCACCAATGGGAACAGTTTCTCTCTATCAAATCTGCTCTCAACCTTCTCTGCTCTAAGGAGAACAACCCCAGCTTTTCCAGTCTATCTACATAACTGAAGTCCCTCATCCCTGGAACCATTCTTGTAAATCTTTTCTGCACCCTCTCCAAGGCCTTCAAATCCTTCCTAAAGTGCGGTGCCCAGAATTGGACACAATACTCCAGTTGAGGCCGAACCAGTGTTTTATAAAGGTTCATCATAACTTCCTTGCTTTTCTACTTTATGCCTCTATTTATGAAGCCCAGGATCCCGTATGCTTTTTTAATCGCTTTCTCAACCTGTCCTGCCACCTTCAACGACTTATGCACATATACCCCCAGGTCTCTCTGTTCTATAAGGCACCCCCTTTAGGATTGTACCCTTTAGTTTATATTGCATTTCCTCGTTCTTCCTACCAAAATGTATCACTTTGCACTTTTTTGCGTTAAATTTCATCTGCCACGTGTCCGCCCATTCCACTAGCCTGTCTATGTCTTCTTGAAGTCTATCACTATCCTCCTCACTGTTCACTATACAGTACTTCCAAGTTTTGTGTCATCTGCAAATTTTGAAATTATGCCCTGTACACCCAAGTCCAAGTCATTAATATATATCAAGAAAAGCAGTGGTCCTAGTACCGACCCCTGGGGAAGACCACTGTATACCTTCCTGCAGCCCGAAAAACAACCTTTCACCACTACTCTCTGTTTCCTGTCACTTAGCCAATTTCGTATCCATGCTGCCACTGTCCCTTGTATTCCATGGGCTTCAATTTTGCTGACAAGCCTATTATGTGGCACTTTGTCGAATGCCTTTTGGAAGTCCATGTACACCACGTCAACCGCATTGCCCTCGTCAACCCTCTCTGTTACCTCATCAAAAAACCCAATCATATACTTACTCTTTAGCTTCAAGAAACAAAGTTGACTCTAAAAATTAGGGAGTTGTCTTTCTGTAAGTCTCGACTTCCTTTTGTGTTCTCTTTCTTCTGCTAGGAGAGAGTGGAGGGCAGGAGGTAGTGGGCAATCTGGGGCTCAGGCAGGATTTGAGAGAGAAACGGGCCATCAGGGACCTGGCAGCACTAGAGGAAATGGCCGGACCCAGAAACATTTTGAGGGATTGGCCTGGGGCTGGTTTAGTAGTAAGTGGAATTTTTTTTTTTATATAATGAGATAACAAATAACCAGGTACAGTGAAAATAGTGAATTATTTTTACAGACTAGTGAATTCCCCATGGCCTTGCTCACAGTTAGTTGAAGTAAATGATAGGTCTTTTAGCTTGTTGTAACAGGGTAAATTGATGGGTGGACCAGAGCAAGTCGGTGTCACCAGTAGCCGGAGGACTGACTAGTGATATTAAAGCGTTATCTATTAAACGTAATAGGATCTGAGGTTACCATTACACTTTAGGAATTACCTTCAGGCATGAACAATGTTACATTTCTAAATCGTGACTAGAGGAAGTAGGCATGACAAACAGGAAGTCTCAAGTAATTTATATATGCATATAATAGATAGAGTGTTTTTTGATTGGCTCAAATATCCTATTAATAAAAATCAACAGACTTTATTCCCATGGACATGATGGACACTCTCATATACCCTACAGACATTTTTTATTATGCAGATAGATGGTTTATTACCGGTAGGTTCAGATGCAAGTACTCTCATCCTCATTGAATAATATGACAAATATGACTATGTCCGTTCATAATCTAGGCATGACAATGAGTACCATGCCAGTGCAAATCATTGTGGAGATTGTTGATAGCTTCACTGGTATTCGTTAACAATGATCAGACAGTCG
Organism: Squalus acanthias; assembly: GCA_030390025.1. Taxonomy (NCBI): domain Eukaryota; kingdom Metazoa; phylum Chordata; class Chondrichthyes; order Squaliformes; family Squalidae; genus Squalus; species Squalus acanthias. The sequence goes on from CM059448.1 coordinate 14,248,075, forward strand.
GACTATAAGAGGGAAATTATTGCATTAAGACCAAATGTTACAGCAGATTTTCTTTCAGAACATGGTCTCAGTAACAAATGGTCATTATTAATGACTGGAATGAGCAATTACGGTGACAAAAGAATGGAAGATGTGTTTGCAAATCTAGTCACAGATCAGCTCTTTTTTTTATAAATTACAGGAAACCATTTCTGTCAAATGCAATTGGCCCTGCCACTCCTTTGAGTGATTATACCTTCATGGCCATAAGTAACAATGAGCACTCAGCTAACTTTATAAGTTTGGGGAAGAATATTCTCTTGACACAAGGCTCAGGGGCAAATGGCATTTGTGTCCAAGGCAGCAAAATTACTGCGCTCAGCTCTCCCAATGGCTCGTTTGGTAAATGCACCATGCAATATTATCCTTGCAGCCATGCATCCTTGTACTCTGGTGTGGTAATGCACAGACAGCTCATCTGAACACCAGTTAATTTACCGTGTTGCTGCAGATGGCAGCCCTTAATTTGCCACCAGCACAGTAAAGGAAACAAGGTGGTGTTACTGCCTCCGGAGGCTCCATGTCCCTCCTAAGTGGTAGATTCCACCAGTGCCTTTCACGCACTGGCATGAATGGACCTTCCTGAGTGCGTGATAAAGGCACCATTCATTGCCACATAAAAAGTCACACATTGCAACGTTAAAACAACTGGGTGTGTGCAAATATTTATTTCTTGTTCCAGTATTGTGGAATCCTTTCCACAATATAAAGGGAGCATTTTGCACAGCACTGGGATCCAGAGGCAGTACTGCTGAATCACTGCTTGAAGTGTCTCTGTAGTATAAATAGGCACAGCACCAAAGAGGGGAATAATTATTGATGTAGCACCAAACTACAACAGAGTTACAATACAGTAACATTGGGCTCATTTGTCAGCAGGGAGTACACCAGCTCTTGTGTGGTACATCTTTTTGGCATATAGCAAGCCTTTTTCATTTACCATTTTTTGCTGATCAGTAATCGGTAACAATGGTAACCATTTATGCATTTAATCATTAAATTCAACTCCTTACATTTCAGGTTAATAGATGAAGCTTCAGTTCAGCTTGTCAGCTAGTTCATAAGACACTGCTGCTACGATGAGAGGTAACAACATAAATATGTAGTGTAAAGATCAAAGAACAAAAGCACAGACTAAATGAAAGAACAAAACAGTTCTAAAGTCAATAGTGTCTCCAAGAGAAATTCATGCTCAAATAATGTCACAATAAGCTTTTTATAACAAAACAACATGTTTTAATTTATGGCTTTCAAAAGCCCCAACTCCTGTGATTTTCTGTGACAACCTTTTCTGTTGCAAGTATAATAGAAACATAGAGCAGGAGTAGGCCATTCGGCCCGTCGAGCCTGCTCCACCATTCAATACGATCATGGCTGATCATCCAAATCCAGTACACTGTCCCTGCTTTCCCACACAGAATCCCCATCGAGCCTGCACCGACACATATCCCACCCTATCCCCGTAACCCCACGTATTTAATTCCCCTTAACATATCACATCCTATCCCCGTAACCCCACATATTTAATCCCCCCCCTAACACTAAGGGTCAATTTATCATAGCCAAATCAACCTAACCCGCACATTTTTGGACTGTGGGAGGAAACCGGAGCACCCGGAGGAAACCCACGCAGACACGGGGAGAATGTGCAAACTCCACACAGACAGTCACCCGAGGTCAGATTCGAACCCGGGTCCCTGGCGCTGTGAGGCACCAGTGCTAACCACTATGCCACCGTGCCGCCCATGCTTTCTTTTGTAAATTTAAAAATTATTTTCTCCCTGCATTAGAGCACCTTCCCCAGCAGGAGAGGTGCTCCCAGTAAAGGACGCTCGCTCCAGTTTTCCCTCTGGGAATATAAAGCAGCACATTAGGGGGGGAAAAAACACAGGAGTGACCACTTTCAGGGAAGGAAGCGAGGGAATCAGCCAGGAGCAGCACTTTGACGTGGGAGGGGAGAAGCTGGACATGGTGTTTTGGGAGGGAGAATAAATGGTTTGGGGGGGGGGGGGGGGGGGTGCGGCGAAATAAGCTACAAGGAGTGCTTCATGGGGGCAAGAGAGTGGGAGAAGTCAGGAACAGCATTTTGGGGGAAGGGCTGGGAATGGAACTTTGAGGGGGAGAGCAGTGCCAGCAGTGGCAGGAGGAAGGGGAGGAAGGGAAGGAAGGAGAGTGGCAATATTAACTGACGGAGGGGGAAATAGGAGATGTAAGCATTGACTCGGGGGAATGAGGAAGGAAGGTGGATGGGAAAGACACTGCCAGCATTAACTGATTGGGGGTGGGAGGGAGAGGGAGAATGGAACATTCCAGCATTAACCAAGAAGAGGGATAAAGAAAGAGAATGGACATTGCAGCATGAACTGGTGGTGGACTGTCACAATGCACTGATATGAAAGTGTCAGTATAACTGCAGTCTTAGTTCTTGTCAGGTTACAAAAATATATTTTGACTCTTTTCCCCTAGTGATTTTTCACGGAGTTCTGATAATATACTGCGAGATGAATGCGTTCCAGTATCAATGGTAATGCCTCACATTGGAAAGATGACCTTTTTCTGATTCTATATTTTCTCATGTTCCTCAAAAATGTATAACAAAGGTGTACTTTACACTGACCTTATGGCAATGCAGACATCTAAACCTTATTAAAATGTTATTAATTATCGTCAAGTCATTCATTGGCCCTGAATGTCAATGTCATATTGGCCTTGTGCATGGCATTTTCGTGTTGTGATTGACATAAAAAAGACACAGTTGCCATTAGAAACAGTCTAGGTTGTTCCTGTGAGTTTCGATAGCAATGTGATAAATACCTCAAAATGCCCGACAGTCACAACCTTTTGCCTTTAGACAAATCAAAAATGCCTCATGTGGAAATTAAGACCCTTTGAGGATTTGTGTAATGACTGTTTTCCGAAAGGCTTAATCCAAATTTTCCAATAGTGCAGCCAGCTATTGTTTCCATAGACACATTGATATGTTACAGGGAGATCACTGTACACAGATCCAATCTATTGCATGCAGGTGGTCCATATAGATAGCATTTCCCCCATGGAATGCACAATGCAAAGAATGGATAAGTAATAAAAATAAAACTAGAAAGTGCTGGAAATGGACAGCTGGTCAGCCGACACCTAAAGATAAAGACGGGCTATCATTTCAGGTGGGCTCCTTCATCAGAACATTCTGGTCAAGAGTCTGTTCAAGGGTAGGTTAACTTATCTTTCTCTTTCAGATGCTGTACATTTCTTTGCATTTTATGTGTTTCCTTTAGATTCCCAGCATTTGTGCTTTTTCTTTCTATCCTGGGAGTGATTACATTTGAAATGGCTACCAGGCATTTTATCAACAGACAATGGATGAGTTGTAAATATTTACCCTGGCAGCTGGTTACGTCTTCTGGTGGGTTTTTAAAAAGATAAAAAAGGCAAAAGAAAGACTTGCATTTATATGGCGCCGTTCACAACCTCAGGGCATCTCAAAGCGCTTTACAGCCAATGAAGTACTTTTGAAGTATAGTCACTGTTGTAATGCAAGAAACATGGCAGCCAATTTGCACACAGCAAGCTTCCACAAACAGCAATGTGATAATAACCAGATAATCTGTTTTTGCGATGTTGATTGAGGAATAAATGTTGGCCAGGACACCGGGGATAACTCCCTTGCTCTTCTTCGAAAAAGTGCCGTGGGATCTTTTACGTCCACCTGAGAGAGCAGACGGGGCCTCGGTTTAATGTCTTGTCCGAAAGAAGGCACCTCCGACAGTGCAGCACTCCCTCAGCACTGCACTGGGAGTGTCAGCCGAGCTTTATGTGCTCAAGTCTCTGGAGTGGGGTCTTGAACCCACAACTTTCTGACTCAGAGGCGAGGGTGCTACACCACTGAGCCACGGCTGAGATACAGGCTGTGAGAATGGCAGTCCACCCACGGCAATTATAATCCACAGTTACATTTACAAACCAGAATTAAATCCACTGTCATTTACACCCCTGATTTCATGAGGCTCCAGGACGAGCAACTGAGCCCCACTGAGGGTGCGCACAGGTCAGGAAGTCAGGCATGCAGACTAGTGAAGAAAAATCCCAGCATTTCGGAAGCTCTGCTGGTAACCAGTGCAAGCCTCATTATATCTACAAATTATATTTAATTTATATTCGCACTTAATAGCCACATTCCATTAAATCTGAGCTGTAAATCAGATTTTCCATACCCCCATTAGGCTAGCTGTTGGTGCTAGGCAAGCACTGTGCTGGAACCTTATTCTAGTTATTCAAATGAGCAAAATAGTGTGCACTTTTGCCTAGTTTTGTAACGGCAGCGAGACGTTCCTGGCACAGATTTTGCCAGGACCTAAAGAAAGAAGCTTACCATTCTTGTACTACTTTTCGCATAAAGATCGTCCAGGGCATCTCACAGTGCCTGCTGTTAGTTAGATGTGTCTCTGCACCCTTCAGATCAAAAAAAAAATTGCCCACAAAGTTGCTGAAAGTGCGAGCGGATAACAAGCCAGCGAGGGGAAACAGGGCATCTGGGCTCCCGAGTGAACAGGGCAAGCAACTGGATCTCTCCTTAACCAATCAGATTTAAGGATTGTGAAATAAACACAAGGAGGACTGAGAAGGAGGTAAATTCAATGTCAAATCAGGTACAGAAAGAGAAAGAAAGAGCAGGAAAGAAAGATTGGATTGAGAGAGAGAGAATAAAAGAGACAAAAAGAAAAAAATTATTTAAATTGACATTTTTAAAATCTCTCCTAAAAATTCAAAATCTGAAGGAATGAGACTCCACACTTGTAATATTTAATTTTCAGAGCCAGAGAGGTTGATTGGCAGTCATTAACACTTATCATGTCGTTAAGTGTACTTTTGGATATTCAGATTTAACCACGCATCTGCTGCTCGCCTGAAGTTGCTGTACCATTTATCCATAAATCACGGCGAGCGTCATTAGCCTTGCCATTATTTTGACAGCAAATTCTGGCCCATCGTTGGCGATATCAGCAGACAAACATTTAATGCATTTATATGACATTCCTCGGTCTGCTATTTTAGTGGAACTATTATCCCCTTTAAAATAAATGGGCTATTGTTTGCATCAAAACAGCAGCAGAGGGTGTCTGCTAATATTGGCAACGGTTATTTCCAGACTGTAGTGATTGACAGCTGTTGGCATAAGAAGACAGTGCAATAGAAGAACTGAGATGCATGACATCAAATATCGAGCAAGATAATAACTGTTTGAAATCTGAGAGCTGAATACTCATCTTTATAAATAGGGGTAAAAACGAATGACCCAATAAATATCTGCAAAATGCGCATTTTTCTGATGTTTGCTTGGTGCTATCTAATGAATATTGAACAGGCATGCAAATGAGGTGCATGTGCATTGGAGTGTGCTTTGTTTATGCAAACAGGAAGAATGAATTTACACAGCTTTTCCTCAATAATTCATTATTCCTCAGTTGTATTATTAATTTCTAGTTTCCACATTGCAGACCCTGTTAGCTGAAAGACAGGCAGGCAGTTAGTTCAGCAGTTAAAACGATAAGCATTTCAAATCAGCTGTGTACAGTCTGATCTGGGTGACAAAAGCTGTTACACCAGAAGTAAAAATCAACACTGACTAAACACAGGGGCCCTTCACTCTCTCTTCCACCGCCGACCCCCCCAGTCCACCTCCCCACCCACACTACGTGACATGTGATGCTCTGCATGTGCATAACTGATATAAAAAGGTATATTGGGGCACAAAATCATGTAGTAAAGTAAAAAAAAACACTGCAGATACACAGCAAGTCAGTCAGCTTCTGAAAGTGAAAGGCAGGTAACAAAATGTTAACCTATCTTTTTTTTTCGCAGCTGCTGTCCCACCTGCTGTGCATTTCCAACATTTTCTATTTTAATTTTAGATTTCCAACAGTTACGGTTCTTCTTCTTTCACTGCAGAAAATCATCAGCTGTCTGCCCGAGGGTGACAGTACAATGCACTTACACGAATGTGTATAAAAAATAATTCCATATCTCCAAATTACAAATGTACTGGATGATAAAAAGCAATCATCTTTCAGTGTGAAGGAATACTGCAGGTTTTAATTTGCTTTCTAAAAGTCTCAAGGGGGATGTACTTTCCTCTGGTTACTGCTTTAGTAAGAAAAAATGTGAATGTAAAATAGTGTTCACGTGTTCTGCTTTTTGTACTCACATCTACTGTTTTGTTAAAAATAGTACAGGTTGAGCATCCTGAATCCGGCAACCTTGGGACCGAGGCCGAGCCGTTTTTTTCCGGATTTCAGAACGTGTTTCTGATGTCCGAAGTCCAGAAATGCCCGAGCCCAGGTTGCGATATTTCCGGACTTCGGACATCAGAAACACGTTCCGAGTCCGGAAATGCCTGGGCCCAAGTTGCGATATTTCCGGTTTTTGGTAAGCCTCCCTCAGGGTGTCCGGATTCCGGAACATTTTACGGATTCCGGACCCCTGCCACCAATCGTCCTGGAGTCCGGAACATTCCGGAACTCCGGATTTGGGACGCTCAACCTGTAAATGGAAAAATATACACCCAGATTTTCTATAGTTGTCACACTATCCACACAGACATTTGGCAGGGAGAGCAGCAATAATGGGAGACAAAGGAGGCAGGACTCAGCCTGTCACACAGCACATGGTTGGAAGAAGATATTGGGGAGAAAGTAACCCCATTAGTTGGAAATCAATGAGTTCGAGAGCTTTACTCTACCTTTACGTCAACTGCTCAGTGTCAGTTTTTGTCTGATTACACTCCTGTGAAACGCCTTGGGACTTTTTACTATGTTAAAGGTGCTATATAAATGCAAGTTGCTGTTGTTGCAGTTGACACGCTGTACATTGGTAGCTTACCCTGTCTCCAGACCCTCCCAACGGTGACTAGAAATTGGTTGATAATCGAGAGTCCCCAAATTTGAGCCTTACACTTAGAGTACAACAATATCCTAGGCACAGGATTGAAGACAAGTACAATACAAACAACAAAATAAACTATTTTGATTGAGGGATAAACATTGGCCAGGACACCAGGAGAACTCCTCTGGCTCCTCCTCTTCAAATAGTGCCACAGGATCTTTTACATCCACCTGTAGACAGGACTTCAGTTTAACATCTCAACTGAAAGACAGCACCTTCAACAATGAAACATTCCCTCACTGCCACACTGATGTGTCAGTTTACGGTATGTGCACAAGCCCCAGCAATGGGGCTTGAACCCACAACTTGACTCAGAGGCAAGAGTGCTACCACTGTGCCAAGCTGACCAGTGTGGTATACCCAGGTTACACTCTCAGAATGGTATACCCAGGTTACACTCTCAGTGTGCTATACCCAGGTTACACTCTCAGTGTGCTATACCCAGGTTACACTCTCAGTGTGCTATACCCAGGTTACACTCTCAGTGTGCTATACCCAGGTTACACTCTCAGTGTGCTATACCCAGGTTATACTCTCAGTGTGCTATACCCAGGTTACACTCTCAGTGTGGTAAGTGTTGGACTGCTTTCTTGTTACTTTAAACGGCAGATTACACACACACTCAGTTGTAGTAATTGCAGGATCAGTCTTTACTGAAACCTCATACTTCACAAAACCAGTATGAGAGCTGAGACATCATACTATCCACAACCAGTATGAGCTCTGTTGAGACATCAGACTCCACGATTCCAGTATGAGCTGTTGAACAGCGGTTAACTCACATCTCTTAGACCAATTTCACCTTTGATCACAACATTCCATGCATACCACCAACAAATCATAGTGCATCAAAGATACATACAAATTTCAACTGAATAACAACATGTAAACAAACATGCACTTAACTTTTCTAATTATTTTATCATCGTTATAAACTCTTCTGATCATTTTATTACCATGACCACAAGTGACCTGATTTCCCGACCTGATACGCACGCAGGTCAGCCTTCTGATCTGTGGGGATACATTTGCTTACAATCTCATACTCAGCAGAAAGGTGTATTATCTCATCGTGTGCTGATCCCACAGACTGCCCAGAAAGGGCATGGAGGTATCCAGGTGGTGTAAACTTTCGTTCCCACAGCAAGTACACTGCACCCATACGGAACTCAGACACAGAGGGCTGGATTTTCAATGACCCGTGGAGGCGGGTTTGGAGGCGTGTGGGGGGTTAAAGTTGCAGATTCCGGGGTCCCGACCCCATCCCGCCTCCAACCCACCTCCATGCCAGTTTCGCTGGCGGCGGGTACCCGACCTGTGCTGAGACCCGACTCCCCGAGGCGGGAAGGGATTAGTGACAGTTAACTGCCTGTTAACAGGTAGTTAACAGGCAGTTTTTTGCATAATCCCTATTTTGACAGGTGAAATGTGGACTTCCCGACAGGTGGCAACCACGCCAAGTTATCGGGTTGGGCCGTGGGTCTGCAGGGGTTGGAGGGGTCGATATGTCCGGTGGGCAGGTGAGTGATGGGTGCATGTGTGCAGAGGTAAGTGTGTAAGGTAAGTGCTAAGTGTTGGAAAAAGTTTTACTTACCTTAACTTCCTCCTGCAGGTGTCAGCCCTTCAGTTCTCGGGAGTCAGAAATCTCACCGGCACAGAAAGCAGGAAAGCCGTGGTTCTGTCAAAAACTGCAGCCTTCTGTTTTCTGTGGTGGAATGATTTCTGACTCAGCCTGAGAGGAAGGACTGAAGTTAGAAATCATATTGTCAGTGTTTGACAGCTTCACAGAGCTGTCAAACGCTGATATTTCATCTGTCAAACGCTCTTGACAGATGAAATGTCAATCTGTGACGTCACCTGTTGCCGGGTGGCCCTTAATTGGCCTGCTGAGCCCACTGGACGGGCTCAACAAGGTCAATCAAGGGAAAATACAGTGGGTTGGCCACATCTCGATGGAGGCGGGTTCACAAGCCAGAATGTGTGATTCACGACCCCAACTCGACCCCAGTATCAAAATCCAGCCCAGAGACTCCGAGGCTAATCCCTCATCTGGATTGAGTTAGTTGATCTCAGCCAAGGGAGCGATTGGAGCACAAAAACTAGCAGCCCAGGCCAAGGAAGGGAAAAATCAGCCAAGATTCCTGCTCTTGTTTTCTATCAGGTGAAGGCAGGATTGCATTCAACTGTGATGCCCCAAACAATACCAAAAGGAAACTGGCACCACCCTGGCATGAAACAGTGACTTCAGGAGAGGTGGGGGAAAAAAAGAGGAAATAGCAGAGAAAAATTCAAACTATTATAGTTAGATCTCAAAATTCTGTATGATAGGGGTGAATGAAAAATAACTTTAGCCATTAATGACATCTATTGTAAGAATAAATTAAGTAATGTGGTACTTTTGAACTCTCTGCTTGGATAAGTTAAATCTATCCATCACCTTGGAAGTTCTAGTTTAATCCATGATCAGTTTGGTTTTAGACATGCCACTGCCCCTTCCACTCGTAATCTAGATTTTACACCTCTGGAAGTATATTGTTGAACACTTCAGTAAGTCATCTGTCACTGTCTTGTATATCTCCAAAACCTTTTGCCAGGGTCTAGGACTGTGCACATTATAAAGCCTCCCACCAAAACAAACCTTATGGCTATTCCTCTGAAAGCAACCTAGCTATGCTGTAGTTGATGACTCATCCTCTGGCTCTTTTCCCATTAACTCAAGAGTCCCACAGAGCCGTCTCCCACTCTTTTCCTTCTTCATATCGTTGATCTCCAGCTATTATTCAGCCCTATTATTCATACTGACGATTGCACTCTACATCCATAAACTTCCTTCAGCTCGCTCTCCCTTGGTGCTCCCAACCTCCATTCCTTTTTCAATGCAATGGCTGAATCAATACGTCTAAATCTCCACTATTCCCTTCATTGGGGCAATGGAAAGCTTGTTTTTCTTTAAAATATTTTAGATACAGTTTCTTTGTTTCTCACGATTCTAACAAACAAATACCACTCTTTCCTTTGATAGTCCCACGCTTAATCTTTCTTTATCTGTTGAAATTCTTGGCCTCTACCTCCTCTAAATTTAAACGGGACTCCCATATTACCTCCATTGCTAAATATGCATCCAAATTTCCACTTCTTTTCTCCTCCGCAACTCAGAACTCTATAAACTCTGTCAACTTTGATACCCCCACACAATACCAAAAGGAAACTGGCACCTTGCCAGTTGAAATTTTGCTTCCATATCCAGGGAGGTTCTTCTGGGACCTCTCTCACATACCTGGGCAGTGTGCAATAAACAGCTTGTCACCTAACGGGCAATCCTTTTCTCAGCTCTAACCTCCAAACTCTCTCTTCATTGCAACCTTTTGTGTCTTTCTCTTTTATTGATACTACTTTGATCGGTGCTCCACTGTATATTTTTTAAAATTTGTTTATGGGATGTGGGCGTCGCTGGCAAGGCCAGCATTTATTGCCCATCCCTAATTGCCCTCGAGAAGGTGGTGGTGAACTGCCTTCTTGAACTGCTGCAGTCCGTGTGGTGAAGGTACTCCCACAGTGCTGTTAGGGAGGCAGTTCTAGGATTTTGACCCAGCGACGATGAAGGAACAGCGATATACTTCCAAGTCAGGATGGTGTGTGACTTGGAGGGGATCTTGGAGGTGGTGTGTTCCCATGCGCCTGCTGCCCTTGTCCTTCTAGGTGGAAGAGGTTGCGGGTTTGGGAGGTGCTGTCGAAGAAGCCTTGGCGAGTTGCTGCAGTGCATCTTGTAGATGGTACACACTGCAGACACGGTATGTTGATCATACTCAACTCTGTCTTTCTGCCACCACCCTAGGTTCCACAACCCCCTACTACGCTGACTGACTGACTGCCTGATATCAACATAGGTGAGCCACAGTTTTCTCCAACTCAATATGTGGCTTTCTCCTAAAACTCCTCAGCCTGGCCCCTGACCCCAACCTCCTCTCTAACTGCTCACAGAAACTAAACCCCATCGATATGCAATGTTGGTGTTGTATTTGACCCTGAACTGAATTTCAAACCCATATCCAGTTTGTGACAAAGACCATCTATTTCCACATCTGCAACATTGCTCGCCTCTGCCCTCACCACCACTGAAACTCTCATTCATGCCTTTGTTACCCCCAGGCTCAATTCCTGCAATTTTCTCAACAGTCTACTGAGCTCCATCCTACATAAACCCTGATTTATCCAAAACTCTACCGCCTGCAACCTACGTTTCACTAACACCCATTTAACGATCATTCTGTACTTTCAGATTTCCATTAGCTCCCTAAACCCAATGCATCAAATTCAAATGCATCTCATTTACAAGTCAGTGCCCTTGCCCCATCCTACCTCTAGAACGTCCTCCAGCCTCCCACGTGCCCTTTGCTCTTCCGGTTCTGGCTTCCTGTGCATCTCCCCTTCTTTCTGCTCTATAGTTTTCAGTCCTACACTCTGATACTCTTTTCTAAACCCTTTATCTGGACACCCCTCGCACTGGCTTCAAAACCTACTTCTTCGACTATGCCTTCAGCTATCTCCTGCTACTAATGTCCATTTTTATATCCCTGCATTTTTTCCACATTACAGATGATACATAAATGCAAGTTGTTCTTTGTCATTGAACCTTCTTTTGTTCCTGATGTGCTCCAAATATACTGTCATAAACACACGCTATCCTCCAATGTTCCCACTGTGTTGAAATCAAGACCTATCCCATAGTCTTCTACTCCAGATTTTTGCCAGGACTTCAAAATGTCCTTCAACTTCCCTTTCTCTTCCTTTTGAAACCCATGTTTGGCATCCTCCCTAATGACAACTTCCAAATTCACTTTGTCTTCTCTTTCACTCTTATCAACCTTTGTGGTTGAATGATGGACATTTGCCTTCATCTTTGATTGTCAAGAAAAGAAGTTAAAAAAAAGAGGTCTGGATTTATATAGAACTGATTGTGCTGGATGCCGGAGTATAGGTCTCATCATTAATTTACTCTGTTGTAAACATATTAAAATAATCGTTTATTACAGATATTTTTTCACATTCCCTTTGTTATTTCATAACATTGAAATAAGTATCATTTTTTGGAAATATAAGTAACTGCATGAAGGTTTGAAGTGTTGTCAAGGGAACAATGGGCAACATATTAGAGTGAGATTCACTGTCATTTGGGGAGGCATTTCTTGCAGGATGGGAAGTTGCTTAATATAACTATGTATTTATTTAGCAATTTTTCAACAAGTATAACTTACCAATAGCGCAGTAAATTTTTTCAGTGTGTACCTGAACTATACAAACCGGGAAGATCCCTGTTTTGATTGTCAGCCCTGTCTCAGTTGATAGCACTCTCGCCTCTGAGTCAGATGGTTGTGGGTTCAAGTCCCACTCCAGAGACTTGAGCACAAGAATCTAGGCTGACACTCCCAGTGCAGTGCTGAGGGAGTGCTGCATTGTCGGAGGTGCCGTCTTTCGGATGAGACGTTAAACCGAGGATCGTCTGCTCGCTCAGGTGGACGTAAAAGATCCCACGGCACTATTTCGAAGAGGAGCAGGGGAGTTATCCCCGGTGTGCTGGCCAATATTTATCCCTCAACCAACATAACAAAAACAGATTATCTGGTCATTCTCACATTGCCGTTTGTGGGAGCTTGCTGTGCGCAAATTGGCTGCCGCGTTTCCCACATTACAACAGTGACTACACTTCAAAAGTACTTCATTGGCTGTAAAGCGCTTTGGGACGTCCTGAGATCATGAAAAGGCGCGATATGTAAGTCTTTCTTTCTGATCTGTGCTGAATTAGCTAATTTTAGTCAAAGTACCAGTTGGGACACTGCAGCTGATCCCATTTCTTCTGGACTCGGAAGGAAGGGGAAACTCAGCAGGGATTACACTTCAGATTGACATAAAAGAAAGCATGTAAATAAATGGAAAATGAAAATTTAAATCTTGTAATACTTCTCAAAACTTTGGGATATCTGCAAACTAAAACAAAAATGGACTAGTAATCAGGGATTTGGACTCAAGTCTGGCATCTATACAGCCCTGTGGATGGCCTTGACAGCTTCAGCTGTTCGCTCTGCTCAGAGATAGGCCTTTGTCATTGCATGACTGCTTCCTGACAGGTTTCTGAGGGAACAACTTTGACAGCATCTATAGAGGTGTTTCTGGACTGCAGCCTTTGGCTTTCCCTACTGGATAGGGCACCATTGGTGTGTGTGAGGATAAAAAGTTCTGACATAGAAAAAGTTATTTTTGTAGAGTGCAGTGCTCATGCAGAAGATTCTGCATAAAGACAGCTTCAAGAAATTTTTTTATTACCAAGCTTGTTACTTTCAATCTGTGGCATGTTGGATGCTGAGTAAACCCAAAATCACATTCAGCACAATTTGGGGGAAAAATTCGGTTGCTTTGCGCCTCCAGTTAGTGCCCTAAGAGGGCGCTAATGGAGCACAAAGCAACCAGCGCCCGGGTGCGGCAATGTTTGCGCCGCTCGTGAAATTGACTAGACATTTTGCGCCGGCGCTAAACACTACCGCCACGATCTCCTGCGCCCGCAGATCGTGATGTCAGTCGAGCGTGCAACGCCCCAGTAGCGCCCCGGTCCGGATATTGAGTGGCGCCCCCTACCTTTCCGCCTGCCACTAGCAACGACAGATAGAGGGGAACTTTTTGCAGTCGGGAAGGAACCAGGAGAGCGGTATTTAAAGGCAGCCGCTTCCTGCCTTTTTTTGTCTGCGACATTTTTGCACCATGCATTCTGAGAGAGAAAGAGAGACTTCTGGAGAGATTCAACACTGTGAAGGAGTTTTGGGTACTGAGCAGCACTTTGCAGGTTCATTTTGATTTGACCTTCCTTGCATCAATTTAGGAGAGATTATGGGGGCTGCACTCTGAGCTCTTTCCCTGGGCCTCTCCATTGTTCTTTCCAGCAGAATTGATGTACAGGTCTCTCCAGGCTGAGATTCAAGGCTGCAATGAGCAGGGTGTGGATGGAGAGCAAGATCGACCCTCCCCTTTAAGAACTGGCCGGCGCCAGTGTGTCTGCGTTCCATTACTAACTGACATCACATGAGCTTCGCCAGCGCTCTGAGGTAACGCCTCACTCCTCGGCGTTAGTGCCTTGAGAGGTGTGTAGCGCCTGATTTAGCGCTCCAATCACCTCCAGGGGCGATAGAAACCAAGTTTGCAGTCGGAGGTGATAATTAGCGCCAGGCGCTAAACTTTGTGCCCGGGGCGATACCGAATTTCTCCCCCTTTGTCTTTTAAGAAAATTCTTCTAACACAATCTCAGGCTTTTCATATGTGACTATGGGCCACTAATAGAAGGTTAATGGAATAGGCTAAGAAACAAAAAGCTCCAAGTATTTTACAGCTGAATTTTAAAAATGAAATTGCTTAAATTTAACAGGAATTTAGTGACGGGGAATTGAATGGGAACAAGGATGAAATCTACTCTTTAAAGATCTAGTAGCTTTATACTATTTGTTGATTTTTCTTCCCACACTTTCCTTCGTCCGCTCTTGAAGGCTGACTGACTAGGCTGGGTACAGTTTCCCTGGGACAAGTTGCCTTCCGGTACCTCATTGAAGTGCCCATTCTTTGTGTATGAGCTTGGATGTTAAGTGCTGGCAGGATGTTGGACTGTAGGTGTTAGCACAGCTGAGCTCAATCCTGCTTTCACCTGACATCCATACACACACTTTCCAACATGATTCACTGAATCGCAATAAGGAAGTGGGGACTCTGGCTCATTTTGTTTCACTCCTTAACACATGGTGATTGGCCAATGCTGCTGGCTGAAGATCCAGCAGGTGGCCGGAGCCACATTACCCGCCCACTTCTTGCGGGCGCTCACTCTGCACCCATAGTAGTGCAGGCACCAGTCATTGAAAGCAAATGGGGGAACTTCCCTGACCCTGGAGAGTTGCAGGGTCAGAGGCAGGGGTTCCCAGCCGGTGCAAATGCCTGACTGTTGGACTTGCGGATTTGTGGTCCCTTTGTCTCTCTGACACTCGTTTCTCTGTCTTTCCCTCTCACTTGATCTTTGACCCCAATCTTTCTTTCTGTCCTTTAATCTGTCTGTGCGATCTATCTTTATCTCTGATTTTGGTCTCTGTCTCTATACCTCCCCTCTCTTTTTGTCCTCATCTTGTTCCATACATATGTCTCTCTCTCTCTCTGCATTGATATGTATGACCTCTTCCACCAATCTGTCTGTCGCTTGATCTTTTAGCCTCATGTATGGTCCTCTCAGTCTGCCTCTTTCTCCTATGTAAATACTTAGAAAAGAATCTATGGCTAAATATGTGGATGGACCATAGGCCGGGTTCAGAGAGCAGAGCAATGGTAGACTGGTGTGAGGTGCAGGAAAGAGACCAGAATTGAGTGCTGGTCTGGAGTAGAGTAGAGATGGACCCAGGGAGCACACTACAAGAGACTGGGGAGGCTCAATGCTGAGACGCGGAGAGGGACAGGGAAACTGGGGTCTGGCAGTCGGAGGCTGGGGGACTCAGAATGATCAGGAAGTAGCAAGAGGCCAGGCAGCATAAGACCTTAGGTTCAGCATTTGGGAGGCTAGGTCCAGAGTCAGCTCAAGAACACAGAGGCTGGGCTGTGCCACCTTGATTACATTTTCACACAACCAGACTGCTAGCAGCTGTCCCGGCAGTCGCCAACACATCTTCTCCAGTTCCACTGGAACTTTATTATTGAAAGCACTGGGAGGACTTGTAACATATTTCCTGAATGCAAAAGTTGTGAAATACATTTGAAGGGCATATAGCGCTTTGACAGTGACGGTTAAAGTAATCGTGAGCCTGCAGCAGCTGATGGTTGGGGGGGGGGGGGGGTGGCGAGAGT
This sequence comes from Squalus acanthias, assembly GCA_030390025.1. Classification (NCBI taxonomy): domain Eukaryota; kingdom Metazoa; phylum Chordata; class Chondrichthyes; order Squaliformes; family Squalidae; genus Squalus; species Squalus acanthias. The sequence goes on from CM059448.1 coordinate 14,263,915, forward strand.
GGTCTGGTAGTATGAGAAGGGGGAAAGTAGACAATATGGAGAAGGCGGGATGGCAAGTGCTTTAAATAAATAGTGAAAGGAAAATAGGAAAAGGCCGTGAGTGAGTCAAAACAACAGCAGGAAAGGTGCAATTGTGAAAGAATGTAGAGCTGCAGGTCTACGGCATTACACTAAACGGGTGTAGTTTATTGAGGAGAAGCACTTTGTGGCTTTGGAATAGTGTTGATAGAACAGCTTTAAATAAAAAAATAAACTGTTGCAAACTTTGGTACAAATAGCTCTGGTATATATGTAAAAGCAAAGTGCAGTTCTTGCAGGCTGTTGTCTATCACACATCAAAGTTTCAAGAAGTATATTTAACAAAAGCAGATCATAAAGTGACAGGCCCAGTAAAACAAAGCTTCACTTCAGTAGCAGCAGAGTACATAACCGAGTCTAACACTCCAGTTATTTTAAAGCAGCGTCGTCTCCAATTTACAAGAGCAATGCCATGGGCGATAGGCTTACTTTTTTCAAACTTTGTTTTCACAATTGAATTTTATTTCCCCCCCAAACCATTTATATTTGGGCAACACGCACAAATAAACTCTCCAATTAAAGGCAAACTTCATAGGTCAGATGCTGGGTGTCTGGACTTTTAAAACTACATTCATCTTACAAACTTTGAGGCGAGAAGGATTAAGTAAGGAAATGTGCAGAAACAAGTTATTTGCTTCTCATCCTCCGGTGTACTGTTTAATTAAAATAAAAACATGAATTAGTATTTTACACACCGCTGTAATGGCCTTTGCCATTTTCTGTTGTCTTTTAATAAATGCTTATTGCTATTCTAAACCATCATTAGAAAACCAAACAGTGAGCCTGTACTGCCGGTAAGGTAAAATACAAAACCCAGACCATTAGGGATTCACTAACCTTATATATGTTTAATGTCTAATTTCTCGACGATAGTTATACACAACTTAAAATGTCTCTAACGGTGCGGGGGTGGGTGGGGTGGAGTTGTCACGATGGTAACTCCTGTATCTAATAACAGGATAATTAAATCGAAGGCACTTTTGAGGAGCATGTATTTCTACTGGTACCAGCTTGGCTAATATCCTTAGGACTCATCTTCAGTAATAATGTGTTAATTCTCTTATTGATGCAATTAAGCATTAAAAGCACACAGACTGTACTATTGAGTTAATAAAAACAGAAAACGCTGGAAATACTCAGCAGGTCAGGCAGCATCTGTGGAGAGAGAAACAGAGTTAATGTTTCAGGTCGATGACTTTTCATCGAGTATGAGAGTAAGCTTGCAGGGAACATAAAAACTGACTGTAAAAGCTTTTATAGATATGTGAAGAGAAAAAGATTGGTGAAGTCAAGCGTAGGTCCCTTGCAATCAGAATCAGGGGAATTTATAATGGGGAACAAAGAAATGGCAGATCAATTAAATACATACTTTGGTTCTGTCTTCACAAAGGAGGACACAAATAACCTCCCAGAGATGTCGGGGAACATAGGGTCTAATGAGAGGGAAGAACTGAAAGAAATCAGTATTTGTAGGGAAATAGTGTTAGGGAAATTGACGGGATTGAAGGCCGATAAATCCCCAGGGCCTCATAATCTACATCCTAGGGTACTTAAGGAAGTGGCCCTAGAAATAGTAGATGCATTGCTGGTCATCTTCCAAAATTCTATAGACTCTGGAACAGTACCCATAGATTGGAGGGTAGCTAATGTTACCCCAGTATTCAAAAAAGGTGGTAGAGAGAAAACGGGGAATTATAGACCGGTAAGCCTGACATCGGTAGTGGGGAAAATGCTAGAGTCCATTATAAAAGATGTAATAGCAGAGCACTTGGAAAACAGTGACAGGATCGGACAAAGTCAACATGGATTTACAAAAGGTAAATCGTGCTTGACTAATCTACTGGAATTTTTTGAGGATGTAACTGGTAAAATAGATAAGGGAGAACCAGTGGATGTGGTATATTTGGACTTTCAGAAGGCTTTCGATAAGGTCCCGCATAAGAGATTAGCGTGTAAAGTTAAGGCACATGGGATTGGGGGCAAGGTATTGACTTGGATAGAGAACTGGTTGGCAGACAGAAAGCAAAGAGTTGGAATAAATGGGTCTTTTTCCGAGTGGCAGGCAGTGACTAGTGGGGTACCGCAGGGATTGGTCCTAGGACCCCAGCTAGTCACAATATATATTAATGATCTAGACGAGGGAATTGGATGTAATATCTCCAAGTTTGCAGATGACACAAAGCTGGGTGGGAGTGCGTGCCGTGAGGAGGATGCCGAGAAACTCCAGTATGATTTGGACAGGTTGGGTGATTGGGCAGAAGCATGGCAGATGCAATATAATGTGGATAAATGCGAGGTTATCCAGTTTGGTGTCAAAAACAGGAAGGCAGATTATTATCTGAATGGCAATAGATTGGGAGAAGAGGAAGTGCAACGAGACCTGGGAGTCCTTGTGCACCAGTCGCTGAAGGTAAGCATGCAGGTGCAGCAGGCGGTTAAGAAGGCAAATGGTATGTTGGCCTTCATAGCGAAGGGGTTCGAGTACAGGAACAAGGATGTCTTGCTGCAGTTGTACAGGGCCTTGGTGAGACCACACCTTGAGTATTGTGTGCAGTTTTGGTCGCCTTATCTGAGGAAGGATGTTCTTGCCATGGAGGGAGTGCAGCGAAGATTCACCAGACTGATACCTGGGATGGCAGGAATGACGTATGAGGAGAGATTGGGTCGATTGGGCTTATACTCGCTGGAGTTTAGAAGAATGAGAGGGGATCTCATTGAAACTTATAAAATTCTAACAGGACTGGACAGACTAGATGCAGGAAGGATGTTCCCGATGGCCGGGGAGTCCAGAACCAGGGGTCACAGTCTAAGGATAAGGGGTAAGCCATTTAAGACTGAGATGAGGAGGAATTTCTTCACCCAGAGAGTGGTGAACCTGTGGAATTCTCTACCACAGAAGGCAGTAGAGGCCAATTCATTAAATATATTCAAGAAGGAGTTAGATATATTTCTTAAAGCTAAAGGGATCAAGGGATATGGGGAGAAGGCAGGGACAGGGTACTGAATTTGGATGATCAGCCATGATCTCATTGAATGGCGGAGCAGGCTCGAGGGGCTGAATGGCCTACTCCTGCTCCTATCTTTCTATGTTTCTATCCTGAAACGTTGGTTTAACGTCTCATGCGAAAGACGGCACCTCCGACAGTGCAGCACTCCCTCAGCATTACACTGGAGTGTCAGCCTAGATTTTTGTTCAAGTCTCTGGAATGGGACTTGAACCCACGAGCTTCTGACTCAGAGGCGAGGGTGCTACCAGCTGAGCCACTGGCTGACACAGAGATGAACAATATATCTTCCATAGGTCTCCATATTATAATTGTTTATAGCAGTCACATAAATACTGTGGCAACAAGAGCAGGTCAGAGGCTGAGTATTCTGCGGCGAGTGTCTCATCTCCTGACTCCCAAAGCCTTTCCACCATCTACAAGGCACAAGTAAGGAGTGTGATGGAACACTCTCCACTTGCCTGGATGAGTGCAGCTCCAACAACACTCAAGAAGCTCGACACCATCCAGGACAAAGCAGCCCACTTGATTGGCACCCCATCCACCACCTTAAACATTCACTCCCTCCACCGTGGCTGCAGTGTGTACCATCTACAAGATGCACTGCAGCAACTTGCCAAACTTTGGCAGCACCTCCCAAACCCATGACCTCTACCACCTAGAAGAACAAGGGCAGCAGGCGCATGGGAACACCACCACCTCCAAGTTCCCCTCTAAGTCACACACCATCCTGACTTGGAAATATATTGCCGTTCCTTCATCGTCGCTTGGTCAAAATCCTGGAACTCCCTCCCTAACAGCATTGTGGGAGTACCTTCACCACATGGACTGCAGCGGTTCAAGAAGTCAGCTCACCACCACCTTCTCAAGGGCAACTAGGGATGGGCAATAAATGCTGGCCTTGCCAGCGACGCCCACATCCCATGAACGAATAAAAAAAATAGCAATACATCTTTGCCTTGCACTTGACTCTGACACTATATTCCTTTAAACGTTTAATTGAATGTCTGTAGTTATATTGACGTAGAACTTTGGGGAACATTTCTTCACATAAATTTATTTGAAGTAGAATAACAGAAATGCAAGAAAACGATTTTGGATTTAAAGTACAGCTACAAAAATAATTTTGCTCTGTATAGATATAAAAATACATTTTCACATTCATGTATTTCCCTCTTCAAAATTGGATTAATTTAGTTCCACCGTTCCACTCCGTGTTTCTCTTTTGCAAATGTACAGAATGGAACAGGAAACAAGTAATAAACGCAAGAGAGTCCCAGAAGCTCCCCCAATAACTTAGTCGGTAGAGGCAACACCCGATGTGGTGCTGAGAAACACAGACCAGGACGAGCCTAGGTTTGATCCCTACTTCGTGTCTCGTTATTTCATCTTCGCTAGGGAGCAGCTGGTACACTGTAATTGGTCCCAAAGTCCCGAGAGGAAAAATCAGACTGGGTTTTCCAAGAGCGACATATGATGGAATGATCATCACATAAGACATGATCAGGTTGGATGCTGATGCTCTGCACAGTTGAACAGCCCACTGGCATGCTGTCTAGGGGCAATATTTTTGTAAAAAAAACAACACAGGAGAAATGCTGGGTTTACAGCTCACTAACAAAATTATGGGAATGCACAGTTTTAAAAGTGTGTTTCCTGAAAATGTGATTTCACCAGCAAGAACGATTTTTCAACAACAAAAAATGTCCAATTACAACACACCTTTAATGATGATCCTTTTAAATTAGTTTTTCACTGGTTTCTCATCAGTTCCTGTGACGAGACCTTGACCTTTATAATCTAGAAGGCAGCATATTCTTCACATCCTGCCTTTGCAGACAAAAATGCACCCCAATGCCAACAATTACAATCACCCCCATTACGGTAAATGTGCAATGACAAATCCATGTATCCTAATCTGTGTAACCTCCTCCAGCCCTACAATGCTCCGAGATCTCTGTGCTCCTTCAATTCTGGCCGCTTGCGCATCCCCAATTTTAATCACTCCTCCATCGGTGGCCGTGCCTTCAGCTGCCTAGGCCCCAAGCTCTGGAATTCCCCCCCTAAACCTCTCCGCCCCTCTACCTCGCTCTCCTCCTTTAAGTTGCTCCTTACCCCTACGTATTTGACCAAGTGTTTCGTCACCTGTCTTAATATCTCATGTGGCCCAGTCTCAATTTTTGTCTGATAACGCTCCGGTGGTGTGCCTTGGGACGTTTGACGACGTTAAAGGCATTGTAGAAATGCAAGTTGTTGTTGTAAATGCTTCGGAATTCAAAATTCTGAGGGGTTTTGATGTAGTAAATGGGAGGCTGGGGAAACTATTATTTCACACTGGTTTGTGAGTTGGTAACTAGAGGGCTTCAATTTTAGATCATCACCAGAAAAACAAAGGGAGAGGTAGGGAGAACTTTTTTAATCAGAGGGCTGTTAGGAGATGGAATCCCCAACCAGAAACAGTGGGGGAGAGCAGAATCCAGAATAGCTTTTAAAAAGGAGAGGGATAAATATTTGACAAAGAAGCATTTTAAAGGCTACAGGGCAAGAGCAGAGGAATGGGCTTAGGTGGAGAGCTCTTTCAGGGAGCCGGCACAGGCACGACAGGCCGAATGGCCTCCTTCTGTGCTGTAAAATTCTGATAATCTACCAGTATACAGAGGTTGTGGTGCAGGGGCTGGAAGAGAAGCCATTGTTGGAAATGCTCTGGCTACAATTGGATAGGTAAGAATGGAACGAAGCAAGGGTTGAGCTCAACATTGCAGGGAAGGCTCTGGAGGAGGATGGGGGGGGGTTGACCGTGTCAAAAGCTGAAAGATTAAGAAGGATGAGGATGAAGGACCACGGAGAGAGACACACACACACACACACACACACTCATTTGTGGCTTTGATTATAGCGGTTTCAGTGCTGTGGCAGGGGCAGAAACCTGATTGGAGAGATTCAAACATTAAATTGCAAGAAAGATTGGCACAGATTTGTAGAGGTGACAACACATTTAAGGACTTTGGAGATGAAAGAGAAGTTGGAGATGGTAGTTTGTAAAGACAGAGCTGGTTGCTTGTATTTACATTCTATTTCACAAGATCATGAGATCATTACAGATAAGGAAGACCATTCGGCCCATCTCAATTCATCCATTCAGAAAGACCCTAAATTTAAGCAAAAGTGTCGCTGTATTACACAGCAGAATCTAGCAGGGCCACAGGAACTGGTACAGAATGGAATGTCTCAAAGAGAAGGGCAGCATATTGTTTTTAGGTAGTGTAAAAGCCCCATTAATTTAGCTGCTTTGTATTGCTGATTATACTTACCTCTAAAATCCAGTTCCCTCAAGTGCTGCTGATTTTTTTTTTTTTTAAAGGGGCACCATATTTGTGAAAGGTGGTTTACAAATTGCTTTTTTGTTTTATGGTTGGAGAGCCGCAGATAACGTGAAGCATAAGTGAGGTAATGGCATTCTTCAGCGTGATTCATATTATGACCTTTGCAAACAAAATGAGATTTGCCGAATGCTTACCATAACGGTAGCACCCCTTTAAATCAAGGGTAAGAGGAAAAAACCTCAACGATATTAAAATTAATCAGAATTCTTTTGATCTGTTGATTTTATTTTTTTATTTTAGGAAGCAATGGTGTTGATACTTCCTCTTTAAAAATGTGCATTCGATTAATTTCTTAACACATTACACAGGAGTGCAGCCGCAAAGAGAATAGAATGCAGCTATTGCTAACTAGGAGAGGGAAGAGCATATCCCTCCAGGGGTTTCTGAAAACACATCCTATCCTGGAATAACACCGGAAAATGGAATCAGAGTATCCACTTCCTGAATTTGAGACAACTTCTTGTGAAAGAACTAAAGCAATTTTAAGCTAGAAATTATTTTAAACAGGTTAACACCTCTGTTAAATGAGTGGACAGGGGACCATCATATGAATGCATTAGGTTTTCACCTGGTATTATTGTCAACATTAATTTCTAATCTTTTATTTTCTCGGATACATAAATAGTGGTGAAGAGGGTCAGGGGTCACTCTACATGTACATGGACAGGATTAGGCTATGCGTTTCCCTCCAGTTATTTTCCGTCGCCCCTTTCTCTTCTGAAGGCAGTGACTCATGCTGAGGTATGATGCCAGCAGCCTTGCAACTTAGACATAATGGTAGGATGGCATTACAGCTGCGCCATATCCTGACCTCAGCCAGCATCCACACACCGTACATCCAGCAGGGCTCAGAGAGGAGCAACCTTGGTTGATTTTTCCCCATCCTTCCCCCGAAGTCAGTGAGACCAATTGCCGCCTCCCACTACCAACCTGGCTGAGACAAGCTAACGCACAACAAGCCAGGGATCAAACTTGAGGCTTTTCTGGTCTGTATGACTCCGTAGTTCCAGGCCATCCAAACAATGGCAAATGGGCAATCGAGCCCATGAAGGCCAAACAACTAAGTTCTATTTGTGTTGATATTTCTTAGTCAGCTGATTTCATCTGCTTGAACGTTACGGTCCTGGGGGTTTGAAAGGTGCTGTTCCAAGCACTGTTGCCCCATTGGTGAAAAGCCATTAAGTCAGGACTACAAGATCTGTTAGCATCCATAGCTTGAGATATATGCAGATTAATTGGAACATTGATTTTAAGGCCTTGAACTTCCGTGGGGTTCTCCCAATCTCCTGCCATAACTTCAGTGGTAGATCAGCGGAACCTCTGGAGAAATGCCGTACATAGCTGTTGGCACCATTTCTCCAGGAATTCCATCGATCTCCCACTGGAGAATCCCAGTAGAAATTTCAGCCGTATATCGAGCTCATGAGGCTACATGGTCCATACTTCAATAACACACAAAGGCATAAAGCATTGGACAGCCTGCAGTAGCTGGTAGCACACCAGGCAGTACAATTTTATTTGTTTTAAGACTGTTGCAGTAAGTGTATTGCTTCAAGCTGATATGGTATATATATTAGAGAAACAAACTTATATTCAGTATACCATAACTGCTGTCAAAATAAAAGTATATATAGGTGTTTACTTTGTTGCATGCTGGCTGTGCACTGATGGGATTGCTCCCTTGATGCTTTCCTTTGAGCTGAAGCACCGTGCTGCCAAAGGAGTTACATTTTCATTTCAATCGCTCACTTCATTTAAAAGCTTTTGTTCATCACAGTCTTCAAATCTGGACCAGTATGGGGAGATGACTTTTGGAACTTCATTCTTTTTCAATTTCCACTGTATAGAGGGCTAAATGGGAGCTGAATCAAGTGTTCATTCAACTCCTGTTTAAGAACATAAGAAATAGGAGCAGGAGTAGGCCATTCGGCCCTTCGAACCTGCTCCGCCATTCAATGAGATCATGGCTGACCTTCTGCCTCAACTCCATTCACCGGCCCTATCGCCATATCCCTTGCTGCCCTTACTAGTCAGAAATCTATCGACTTCTGTTTTGAATATACCCAATGACTGAGCCTCCACAGCCCTCTGGGGTAGAGAATTCCAAAGATTCACCACCCTCTGTGTGAAGAAATTTCTTCTCATCTCAGTCCTGAATGGCCTACCCTTTATCCTGAGGCTGTGGCCCCTGGTTCTAGACTCCCCAGCCAAGGGAAACATTCTCCCAGCATCCACCCTATCAAGCCCTGTAATAATTTTGTATGCTTCAATGAGATCCCTTCTCATTCTTCTGAATTCAAGAGAATACAGGCCTAGTTTACTCAATCTCTTCTCATACGGCAGTCCCGCCATCCCAGGAATCAATCTCGTGAACCTTCGTTGCACTCCCTCTGTGGCAAGTATATCCTTCCTTAGGCAAGGAGACCAAAATAGTACACAGTACTCCAGGTGTGGTCTCACCAAGGCCCTATATAATTGGAGTAAGACTTCTTTACTCCTGTACTCAAATCCTCTTGTAATGAAGGCCAGCATACCATTTGCCTTCCTAATGGCTTGCTGCACCTGCACATTCACTTTCAGTGACTCATGTACAAGGACACCCAGGTCGCTTTGAGCATCTGCATTCCCCAATCTTTCACCATTTAGGAAATACTCTGCCTTTCTGTTTTTTCTACCAAAGTGGATAACTTCACATTTATCCACTTTATATTCCATCTGCCATGTTCTCGCCCACTCACTGAGCCTGTTGAGATCCCCTTGAAACCTCTTCACATCCTCTTCACAACTGACACTGCCACCTAGCTTTGTATCATCAGCAAATTTGGAAATGTTACATTTAGTCCCCTCATCCAAATCATTGATATAGATTGTAAATAACTGGGGCCCAAGCACCGTTCCTAGCGGTACCCCACTAGTCACAGCCTGCCATCCTGAAAAAGACCCGTTTATCCCTACTCTTTGTTTTCTGTCTGTTAACCAATTCTCAATCCATGCTAGTATATTACCCCCAATTCCATGTGCCCTAATTTTGTTCACCAACCTCTGTGTGGGACCTTATCGAAGGCCTGCTATGAGTCAGGTATAAGTGTCAATTGAGAACAACATTCAAATGTACTACATTTTTAGTTATCATTCCATCAGTCTATTACAAGAGCTGCCAGTCTCCTCATATTACACAGAACTCTTACTTTCTGACAGAGCTGGTTGCCAACCACAGTAATTAGTTACAGGAAAAAAATACATATTAATGTAGAGTATTGGACATTTGAAGTGTGAATCAAGATTTATTATTCCATTACGAACAGATTTGAAGTATTTAATTGAAATAAAAGGAAAGATGGTTTTTACATAAAACATTTCCTCTTTAAGGAAGTGTACTCATTTGTTTCAGTGCAGTCTCCATTTGCCTACGGAGGAATTATCTTGAGTGATGGTCCAGATTCGCACAGTAGAGTCCCTGTGGTTCAGCGTGTATGAAAATGAGCTGGGCTGCGCTGATGTGATAATGGCCCGCTTCCTGCTGTGAACTGATGCCCTTTGTTAGAATTTATATGATGTCACTCCAAGACAATGCAAATCCTCCACTTATATTGTTAACGCTCTGAATTTGTCCTCTTTACAATGTGAGGTAAATTCACACCAGGACTGGTGGCACGACCACCACCGCCAACAACTTGCATTTATCTAGCACCTATAACTTACAAAACATCCCAAGGTGCTTCACAGGGAAATAAGAGGAACAGACACCAAGCCATGGGAGAGGGGTTCGGAGAGGTGATTGAAGGCTAAGTTGAAAGGACAGGTCTTGAGAAGGGTTTTAAAGGACAGAGTGGAAAGGCAGAAAGATTTAAGGAGGGAGTTCCAGAGAGAAGATCCAAGGTGACTGAAAGCACCGCCATCGAAGACACTGACCATGAGTATAGTAACGTATGCGATTCTATAATTACCTAGCCAGTCTGTTTGACTATTGAAGCAGTCTACAGCTATTTTTCTACTTTAATTATTAATGTGGGAGAACTGAAAGGTAACAATCATTATGGTTACATTTCTGCTTATGTGCAATACTGAGAGTGCTAGAACAACAACTTGTATTTATATAGCGCCTTTAACGTAGTAAAACGTCCCAAGGCGCTTCACAGGAGTATTATAAGGCAGAAAATTGACACCGAGCCACATAAGGAGAAATTAGGGCAGGTGACCATTGGTCACAGAGGTAGGTTTTAAGGACAGTCTTAAAGGAGGAAAGAGAGGTAGAGAGGCGAAGAGGTTCAGGGAGGGAATTCCAGAGCTTAGGGCGTAGGCAGCTGAAGGCACGGCCACCAAAGGTTGAGCGATTATAATCAGGGATGCTCAAGAGAGCAGAATTTGAGGAGCGCAGATATCTCGGGGGGTTGTGGGGCTGAAGGAGATTACAGAGATAGGGGCGAGGCCATGGAGGGATTTGAAAACAAGGATGAGAATTTTGAAATCGAGGCGCTGCTTAACCGGGAGCCAATGCAGGCCAGCGAGCACAGGGGTGATGGGTGAACGGGACTTGGTGCGAGTTAGGACACGGGCAGCCGAGTTTTGGATGACCTCAAGTTTACGTGGGGTAGAATGTGGGAGGCCAGCCAGGAGTGTGTTGGAATAGTCAGGTCTAGAGGTAACAAAGGCATGGATGAGGTTTCAGCAGCGGATGAGGTGAGGCAAGGATGGAGACGGGCGATGTTACGAAGGTGGAAATAGGTGGTCTTAGTTATGCCACGGATAAACATCCATTTAAAAAACAATGTAGCGGTGACTATGTAAGTGTGAACTGAAAGGTTCAGTTGCGAATGTGTCCGGTGGCGGTGACTATGAACTTTCTTTTGTTAGCACTTCCTTAAACAGAGGGTAAAATTTCAAAACAGCAGGAAGTGTCTAAACAGAAAGTTACCATACCACCTCTCAGGAGACTGCCAGGATCTCACTATAACTACACTGTAAGCACAAAAGATATGGGCTATGATGCTTCTGGTTTGGTCATACACCATGCTGGTTGTATCTGGCGAGCTCTCTTCTTCTAAATGTGTCTAACCTGTCCACAATTGGTATCTAATCCCAGATCTAAACATACTGGAGCTCCCTGATATCTCAGTGGCTAACTATACAACCTGGTGTATGATTGACTCATACAGACCAGAAAGGTCTGACATCCTACCATTGATCTGTGCCAAGTGAGTTGATCTGGAGCAGATTGGCAATGGAGATAGGATGGGGGAAGAAAAAACAAAAATCAGCTCTGATGAAAGGTCATCGACCTGAAACGTTAACTCTCTTTCTCTCTCCACGGATGCTGCCTGGCCTGCTGAGTTTTTCCAGCGTTTTCTGTTGTTATTACAAAAATCAGCCATGGTTCATGTTCCTGTTCATGATTTTATCCAATGACTCTTGCTGAAAAGTATGACTCAGTGGAGAGAGTGGGGACAAGATCGGACTCAGCAGCTGTGATGCTTCCCTCTCAACAGAACAGCCTCCCAACAATCTCAGGGGGGCGATTTTTGCCTCACTATTGCCTCATTTATCAGCTTGATTGGGGCAGTAGCGAGGTGAAAATTGAAAAAAAAGTTAAATGCTAACTTGCTGCCTAAGGCTTTCCCGACTTAGGCAGGCCAGGCAGCACTCCCGCCATAAATATGTGGGAGCCTCAATCATCTAGGCAAATTAGAGTCCTATGACATATCACACTTTAGGAAGGATGTGAAGGCCCTTGAGAGGGTGCAGAGGAGATTTACCAGAATGGTTCCGGGGATGGGGGATCTTAGTTACAAGGACAGGTTGGAGAACCTGGATTTGTTTTCATTAGAGCAAAGGAGTTTGAGGGGTGATTTGATAGAGGTGTACAAGATTATGATGGGTATGGATAGGCTAGACGGGGAAAGGCTGTTCCCACTAGTTGATGGTACAAGGACTAGGGGACACAGATTTAAGGTTTTGGGCAAGAGATACAGGGGGGATGTGAGGGAAAACTTTTTTACGCAGCGAGTGGTGATGACCTGGAATTCGCTGCCGACCGAAGTGGTGGAAGCGGAGACACTCAGTGTTTTCAAGGGGAGACTGAATAGGCACTTGAGGGAAATAAACTTGCAGGGCTACGGGGATAGAGCGGGAAATGGGACTGACTGGATTGCTGTACAGAGAGCCGGCACAGACTCGATGGGCTGAATGGCCTCCTTCTGTGCCGTTATGACTCTATATGACCCCAATGTTATTTTGGTCTTCCAATTGGGAACAGGCGCGCTGAGCAAGCCCTGCGGAACTCAATGTACAGCAGCCTAACTAACGGCTTTAAAGGGGCCGCTGGAGGCGGCTCGGAAAGCGCTCCTGGTAAAGTCTTCGAATGATTTTTGTGCGGGTCTTCCTGGCCTCAGAAAATTGTCATCCAGTCACCCCCCCTCCGCCCCACCATGATCACCTGCCCCCTCCCCCCTTCCTTAATTGAATACAGCTTGCTTGGCCTTGCGGGGGAGCCACTGGATTTTCTGCCCAACCCCCATTGGCAGCTCACTAATATTTAAATGAAGGCCACTCGCTAACATTGATCGGGCCTCCTGCCAACCTCAATGGGGGGGCAGGTGGACCAATGGTCACGCCTAATGCCCAACCGATCTGCACCCAAAATAAAAATCAACTCCGCTGCCTAGCCTCAGAAATAAAGATTGGCGGCTTGGGTGAGGTAAGGGGAGGGAGCTGCTGGCACCTGTGGCACTGTACACCCAGTATAACTTTTGGGAGAGAAGGGGAGGAAGTTGGGAGAAAGACACAAAAATCCAGCTCCAAGCTCAAATACATCACGCCACCAGCAAGCATTGCTGATAGTTAACTCTCTAGTGATCCTCACAAACAAACCCAGGCATATTAGCAGCCAGCATAACATGCACACTTAGGAAAACAAATTCCTTCACACAAAAGCTGGTGCAATCCTAGTGGACATAACTTTACTAATGGCTGAAATCCCCAGCTGCAGAACAGAGGCGAAGGGCCATTACTAAGTATTTATATTACAGTAGCACTTCAAGCCTTTCCACCATCTATAAGGCACAAGCAAGGAGTGTGATGGAACACTCTCCACTTGCCAGGATGAGTACAGCTCCAACAACACTCAAGAAGCTCGACACCATCCAGGACAAAGCAGCCCGCTTGATTGGCACCCCATCCACCACCTTAAACATCCACTCCCTCCACCACCAGCGTACTGTGGCTGCAGTGTGTACCATCTACAAGATGCACTGCAGCAACTCGCCAAGGCTTCTTCAGCAGCACCTCCCAAACCCGCGACCTCTTCCACCTCGAAGGACAAGGGCAGCAGGAGCATGGGAACACCACCACCTCCAAGTTCCCCTCCAAGTCACACACCATCCTGACTTAGTATATCACTGATCCTTCATCGTCGCTGGGTCAAAATCCTGGAACTCCCTCCCTAACAGCACTGTGGGAGTACCTTCACCACACGGACTGCAGCGGTTCAAGAAGGCGGCTCACCACCTCCTTCACAAGGGCAACAAGAGATGGGCAATAAATGCTGGCCTTGCCAGCGACGCCCACATCCCATAAAAACGAAAACGAAAAAAGGAATGATCTTTAATTCTTGGGGGACTCTTTTTGCTACGGAATCTACTCTGTTCATATTGCGGGACAGATTTCACAGTCCTGGAGCAATGAACAGTTGTGCCAGGTTCATAGAAATTTATGTTGTTTGAAAGTCGTAATTGGCAACCTTATTTTCTAGTTACTGTACTAGACTTTATGTGATACCTGGGGCAAGTCTTTGGTAGACAAGTGATCAAAAAAAAAAAAAAAATCACACAGGGGGACGAATTGATTATTTAAGTGACAATGCCAGAAAAGACGGTGAGCTCTGCAGGCATCAGTGAAAGTCAGCTCTTCCCGTAGGTATCAGCGCCTCAGTTACCTTGCAGTCCTGCTGCTAAAGTCAGGGGGCCTAGAAATTTCGGGCGGTGGCAAAAAAACGGGCGGTATCGAATCGGCCGTTTTACGCAGCGCCGGATATTCAGTTGCACTGACTGCGACAGAACGGAGTATCAGTTGCTGCACATAACGGGCGGCCGATCTGATACCGCCCGCTTTTCGCCACCACCCGAGACGAATTTCTAGCCAGGGTTACTGCAGACAAGAGCGTTGGTAAAGTAAATGCACCATTGGTCTGCTTCATGGACCTAGAAAATAAAAATAAAACAAGCTGCAAGGAGGTAATGGAATATCATGACACAAGACTCATAAAAAAGGTGGATATTTACTGGAAGGATAACCAGATGACAAAGTATCGACCATCTGGACAATCACTTTATATAGAATGTGTGTACAATCAGCATTAGAGTAGTGCCCCTCATTAAAGTAGTCTTCCATTTAGAGAGCTTCTATCGAGATAAGGTTGTTAGTTCAGATGAAGCATCAGTGAGAGAGATTTATCCTAACGAGGCAATTAGTAAAGACAGTGGTTCTGTCTGAAGGAGACAAATATACTGTCCTCGCAGTTCAGTTGCTTGATTCCTGAATTGATACACCATGATCAAACTGGATTTGTTTTTGGCAATCACTATTTGTAGCCCAACTAAGCACAGAACCAGAGATTAGCCTGGGATCTTCTTGGATTGTTTAGTTTAGTGGCACCCTACACAGCGCAGTCATTCAACCAAAGCCACCATAGGATCTCTGTCACGTTCCTGGTGTAATGATACTGATCGTTGTTGCTAGAGTTCAGAAGGACACAGCATCAATTGGGCTGCTCTGTAGCCATGTTTAACAGATACTGAAATATGTAATGTAGTGAAGAGTCTAACAAAGTTTTCTTAAATTCTGCCATATTTTTTAATCCCTATAACAAGACTTGAACCTCCAACAGCTGGAGATCTGTGCGTCAAGCTGCTGGCACCAGCACCCGACTGAACCCAATATAAATGTGGCTTTGGATTGGAATTAAATGTTGAATGGAGCCAAAAGCAGCAAGTTGGTTTGTTTACAATACAATGTACCATCTCCCCAACAACATTCACAATAATGATGTTAACCTACGCTGTTTATTCCCACGCCAGCCTAGCTACCATGCAAATATTCCCAAACATACCTGCTCTCTGACACAAACTCTTGGGGCTGGATTTTCATTGACCCGTGGAGGCGGGTTTGGAGACGTGTGGGGGGTTAAAATTGCAAAAACTGGCGGGCGGGCACAAGTCCGCCTCCACGCAATTTTCATTAAATCGTGTCTGCTGGTCCGACTGCGTCCCGCCTTTAAGAGATGGGATAGGCTGTTAAGGCCCTTAACAAGCACTAAATTGGCTCTATAATGCCATTTTGAAAGGCCTTTGTGATTTTAACCCTTGTTTTACGTGAAGCACGCCTGTTCTGAACCACGATTGTGAAACCTGGCGGGAGCACATTTGGATAGCTGACTATCAGTGTCTGGGTGAGTGGCTGGCAGGCATCTGGGAGTGCTGGTGCAAAAAAAAATTCTCTTTCTCTCTCTCTCTGCAAAGGCCAGGCAGTCTCTGAAGACATTCAATGCAGCAGCAATGATGACATCATCAGAGGCGACTTTCAGACTGAAAACACTAATTAGTTCATGGGTTCCCACATGCTGGAACTCAATTGCCCAATTAGGTGAAAATTTCATCAATCTCCCACATCCAATTGCAGTCAGGTGGATAACACGAAAAGTGGATGACATGACCCCAACCCGCCCCAGTATCAAAATCCAGCCCTTAATGTTAATCCCGCAATGGGACTCGGGCTTTAATGTTGTGTAGTGCCTTAAGCAGCTTCATTGCAGAGCAAGTAACAGCTTTTAAGTTTGAGGGTGGAGCGATCTTACACTTATACACAGACGTTACAAAGGCTTTGGCCCAAGCAGTGCAGTTTTTGAGCAAGCTGTCCAGAAAATTTCCAAAATGTAAACTGGACACTCAAAGTTCAGGGTGGAGATTTTCCTGTTCCTGCACCTGGTGATATTGGATCAGGACAATTGAGTGGGGAGGAGTGTATACCCCTGACAAAGCCTGCCCAAACTTTTTGTCCGTTAATTTAAATGGACAGTAAATCATCAGGTCTGCCTTACAGACCTGTGCTCCTCCCCACCCAATTTTCTTGGCAATCCAAAGCTCCAGGAACAGGAAAATCTGCACATTTTCTGCTTCAGTGCAATTAGTGTCTCATCACCCAGGAGATGAAGTTCCCCTCCCCCGCCCTGCCCCCCTCCCGCCACCCCTCACCTCACCTCACCCATCCCCTCACCTCACCTCACCTCACCCATCCCCTCACCCCCTCACACCCCATCCCCTCACCCCCCCCATCCCCTCACACCACCTGCCCCTCAGCCCACCTCCCCTCACCCGCCCCTCACCCCACCCGCCCCCCTCCCCTCACCAACCCCGCCCCCCTCACTTCACCCCACGTCCCCCCACTTTCCTGGCATTTTGTAGAGGTGCAGCAGGCTGTGGCAGATTTGAAATCCCCAAGCTTTAACATCATCCTTGGCGGGCTAGTTCCATTTCACCAATAAAAGAAAAACCTATTATTGTTGGCTTCAGGATACATACTACAAATTCAAGAAACTTTTCTAATGTAAACTATCAGCTCTGTTTTGGTGCTGATGTTAGATTTCTCCAGCACCCTAACAGAGCACTGCACTCCAACGGCTAGCATGGGAAGGCTCCACACGGTGTAGCAATGAGCTATACTGACAGACGGTCCCAGGTTAGAGAGTGGGACTTATCATAATTATACTCAGACCTTGTGATGGCTTCACCGTTCAATTGGCAGGGTGGCCACTTACTCGTTTTTGGTCCAACTCCATAAAATGCCAGGAGACTGGGAGCAGCTTCATCTCTCAGACCACGAGACACCAATTGCACAGAAATAGAAAACATGGACTTCCATTTTTTTTTAAAGTGGACTTTTGCGGGGGTGGGGGGGGGGTGGTAATTTTGACTTTGTAAAACGGGCGATATCAGATCAGCTGCCTGTTATACATCTCTCCCAATTTTCATTTCCATTGAGAAAGAGAGAGAGAGAGATGTATAATGAGCCGCTGATCCGATATTGCCCATTATAAACTATCACCCAAAGTCAAAATTACCAGTTTACATTTCAGACATTTTCTGAACAGTTCTGTTCTGAACAGACTGCTTTCAGCTGGAGCAGCAGGTGGGGGCACCACAGTTGGCTTTGGTACCCTGCGACAGGGAGAGGAAAAATCATCCAGGATTCCTGCTGCTGATTGCCCTCCACTCAGTCTTGCTGGAAAGTGCACTTCAGACATTGGGCAAGGACAGAACAGGTGACTATCCCCTGCTGTGGTCTCTGTTATAATGCGGAGATGCCGGTGTTGGACTGGGGTGGACAAAATTGAGAAGTCGCACAACACCAGGTTATAGTCCAACAGTTTTATTTGAAATCACAAGCTTTCGGAGCTTACGTGGCCCCTTCCTCAGGTGAAGTAAAGAGATACTAGCTGTAAAGACTGACTAGCTGAATCTTAATTTCCAAATCAGACTAAACCCTGCCTCACACAGTCTTTGCTGGAAAGGGAAGTGAGTCTTTCCAGCAAAGACTGTGTGAGGCAGGGTTTAGTCTGATTTGGAAATTAAGATTCAGCTAGTCAGTCTTTACAGCTGGTATCTCTTTACTTTACCTGAGGAAGGGGCGATCGATAGCTCCGAAAGCTTGTGATTTCAAATAAAACTGTTGGACTATAACCTGGTGTTGTGCGACTTCTCAATTTTGTCTCTGTTATAGTGTGGCATTTCTGGATCCTCAATTTGAACTTCTATGGATATTAAAGGGGTTGTATATATGAGTGTGTGCGTGTTTTAAACTGGCCCTATTGAAATTTGGTAACTCCTCCCTGTTTGTGGGCAGATTGTATCAAAGTGGGTTTGCCTCCAGCAGAGTTCCACTTAATAGCCTGTCGTATTTTGGTGTGTCTGTCAATATAGCCAACAGACATCCCCACTTAGACGCCTGCCATATGTGTGTATTTGCATCAGACAGTCTCCCACTTAGAGCCTGGCCAAACCGTTCATAAACCAGATATACGTTCCTGTTGGAGGGATCTAAGGATCAGGCAACCTTGGAGTTTGAACCTCTTACTTGGCTGCCAGTTTGTTTGACTTGAAGTCATTCTGAATGTACATAACACAACCCGTGAATCGATATTTAATTTGATAGTCTCAGCTCCGAGACTTGAAGCACATTATTAAAATAATTCGAGGAGAAATTTCTTTGCTTCGGCTCAGGCAGAAGTTGAAGCAGAGACCACTGCATCTTTTGAGGGGAAAGTAAATAAACTCTTGAAGCAGAGGAAATACAGGGCTTTGGGGAGAGAGCAGGGCTGCAGGATTAGTTCTGAACTGGTCTAGTAAAGAGCCTAGCACAGATATGACGGGTTGAATGGCCTCCAGTGCCGTAAGCGTCTATGGGAGCTCAGGAATGCACATGTCCGTGGCCATAACTAACCGAAGACTGATTTTGCTGTCACTGCGTGCGCAATAAAATCATAAGAAAACAAAACAGTTTTCTTTTTCCAGTTTGGAATATCTTAATATTTTAAGCAAAGAAAATTCGTGCTCACAGCAGCAGAAGTTCCGTCAAGTTTTCTGTTTGTCCTTTGCTCTAACCTGCTAAACAGCTATTCATTATACAGGAGACGAGTCACAGCGTACGCATTAAAGTGACAAAACGGGATGGCTGCTCATTGATACTCTGCATATAACTGTAGAGTGCCTCAGAAAAAAAAACCCACTAAACCTTCTGTCAAGGGAGTTGTGGCGCTATATCGTGGGAATTGATGAGCATCTTCGTAGATCCATCACTTTTATATATATATATATATATGAAGTATGAACAGTTTACAAATACCTAATCACCCAGGGAGCCCAAGCTGAAAGAGCTCAGCTGGTGGGTTTGAGCAACATAAACTAGAATGCCATTGGCTGCAGACAAATACATATTATGGTATCGCCAGCTGGAATCCATTGGGAAATGGGTTGATTTCCCAAAGGGTCACCGAACCAGAAAGCACAATCTGACTGGTTTGTAACGTGGTAGCAAGTAACTGGTACGGATATAGCTGGGCCAGTGATGACTGGAACAGGTTAGTGCAGAGAAATAACAGCCTTGGCTGGGATGGCGGGGAGGACAAGATTGCACTTTACCTTTGATTAAATAATGAAAATTCAAAAATGAGGAGACAAGAGCGGGGCATGCTGAATAGAGTATGCTCCCTCTCTTCCTTTAAATATAACCATTTCATTACCTTACATAGTCCAATTACAAAAATGAAAGAGACAGGAAAAGACCAGCTGGTGCAGTGAGCCTGTCTAACATTGTCTTGGTGTAACTTCTACACACCATCACTGCCATCTGCCTCTGTCCCCGTTCCCCCCACCCCACACACACACAAAGCATTAGCTATTTAATCTCCTGGGAGAGGCAAAAAATTTTGAAAAAACAGCAATTTAGGAAAAAAAAAACTCTGGGTAATTCCTCTCTAACCCTCAAAAGTGATCTAATAAGTCCCAGGAGACCACGGTCGCCGAGACTCGCATCCCCGATACCCACTTATCTTCTATAATTACTTGGAATAGCTGCTGTTACAATCCTGAAATACATATTGATCATTTTGTTTTATGGATAGCCTCTCATACAATTCGAAATGACAAGGTATATATGCATATGGGTCTGCTCATTCGCAATGTGTTTGACTGACTTAGTCAAAGATACTGGGGGTAATTTTGAGCGATAGTGTAAAACAGGCAATATCGATTCAGCCGCCCATTATACATCCCTCCCAATTTTTATTTCCATTGCAGCCAATGAGCTCATTGAAAATCGGGAGAGATGTACAATGGGAGGCTGAATCGGAATCGCCCATTTTACACTATTGGCCAAAGTCAAAATCACCCCCAGTGAGTTTGAGTGATAGTACATAAGAAACAGGAGCAGGAATAGGCCAATCGACCCCTCGAGCCTGCTCCGCCATTCAATAAGATCATGGCTGATCCAATCTTGGCCTCAACACCACTTTCCCGCTCTCTCCCCATACCCCTTGACTCCCTTGTAGTTCAAATGTCTGTCAATCTCCGTCTTGAATACATTCAATGACTCCGCCTCCACAGCTCTCCAGGGTAGAGAATTCCAAAGATTCACGACCCTCAGAGAAGAAATTCCTCCTCATCTCCGTCTTAAATGGGCGACCCCTTATTCTGAAACTATACCCCCTAGTTCTAGATTCCCCCACGAGGGGAAACATCCTCTCAGCATCTACCCTGTCAATCCCCCTCAGAATCTTATATATGTTTCAATAAGATCACCTCGCATTCTTCTAAACTCCAATGAGTATAGGCCCAACCTGCTCAACCTTTCGTCATACGTCAACCCCTTCATCCCAGGAATCAACCAAGTGAACCTTCTCTGCACTGCCGCCAATGCAAGTATATCCTTCCTTAAATATGGAGACCACAACTGTACGCAGTACTCCAGGTGCGGTCTCACCAGTGCCCTGTAAAATTGCATCAAAACTTCCCTACTTTTATACTCCATACCCCTTGCAATAAAGGCTAACATTCCATTAGCCTTCCTAATTACTTGCTGTACCTGCATGCTAACTTTTTGTGTTTCATGTACTAGGACCCCCAGATCCCTTTGTACCGCAGCATTTTGTAGTCTCACTCCATTAAAATAATTTGCTTTTTCATTCTTCCTTCCAAAGTGGATAACCTCACATTTTCCCACATTGTACTCCATCTACCAAATTTTTGCCCACTCACTTAACCTATCTATATCCCTTTGCAGACTCTGTGTCCTCCTCACAACTTGCTAACCCACCTATCTTTGTATCATCAGAAAATTTGGCTACAGTACACTCAGTCCCTTCATCCAAGTCATTAATATAGATTGTAAATAGTTGAGGCCCCAGCACTGATCCCTGTGGCACCCCACTAGTTACTGGTTGCCAACCGGAAAATGACCCATTTATCCCGACTGTCTGTTTTCTGTTAGTTAGGCAATCCCCTATCCATGCCAAAATATTACCCCCAGCCCCATGCAGTAACCTTTTATGTGGCACCTTATCAAATGCCTTCTGGAAATCCAAATACACAACATCCACTGGTTCCCCTTTATCCACCCCGTTTGTTACATCCTCAAAGAACTCTAGCAAATTTGTCAAACACAATTTCCCTTTCATAAAACCATGTTGACTCTGCTTGATTGTCTTATGATTTTCTAAATGTCCTGCTATTACCTCCTTAATAATGGATTCCAGCATTTTCCCAATGACAGATGTTAGGCTAACTGGCCTATAGTTTCCTGCTTTCTGTCTCCCTCCTTTCTTGAATAGTGGCGTTACATTTGCGGTTTTCCAATCTGCTGGGACCTCCAGAATCCAGGGAATTTTGGTAGATTACAACCAACGCATCCACTATCTCTGCAGCCACTTCTTTTAAGACCCTAGGATGCAGGCCATCAGGTCCAGGGGACTTGTTGGTCTTTAACCCCATTAGTTTGCCTGGTACTTTTTCTCTAGTGATAGAGATTGTTTTAAGTTCCTCCCTCCCTATAGCCCCTTGATTATCTATTATTATTGGGATGTTTTTAGTGTCCTCTACCGTGAAGTCCGATCCAAAATAATTGATTAGAGTCTCTGCCACTTCTCTATTTCCCATTATTAATTCCCCAGTCTCATCCTCTAAGGGACCAAAGAGTCTGCAAAGGGATATAGTAGATAGTAGATTTTCAGCTCCTGCTTCTGACTGTCAAGCTATCAGCCACCTTGGGGAAACCCAGAGTGAATGAAAATGTAATTTAATTGAATTATACACGGGGCTTTTTGATTCTTATTGATCTTGGTAGTTTTTGGAAAACGCCTGCATCAGTTGCATCAGTCTGCCTAACACCTAGTCAGTCATTTCGCCATTACTGAGCATTCTCTTTGCTGGAGAAATTGTACAGTATAGTGAGTGAGCAGTTTGGGGAAAAAAAAAATCAGGTATCAGAGTGAAGAATTCTTTAAGTGAATAGCTGTAAATATCCTGTTTAAACGAATGCACGTGTGGAAATGACAATCAGCAACATCAGCAGGCAAATTTTTAATGCCTTTGGAAGATATTCTCAGTCCACTATTTTAACGTACAAATTAACCTGCTTATTTTAAATGGGTTAACACCTCTGCTAAAATAGCAGACAGAAGATTGCTACACCAACATATTCAGCATTCACCCACTAATATCAGCAACAGTAATTTCTAAGCTTTGCTTTGTTAAAAGCAAACATTACCCATTGTCTATTTCTATGGAAGGCTATTGTGTTGTCTAATGTGGAGTGTAATTCTGTTTACGGAATGGTGCTGTATTACAGTCACTGCACACAATACACAGTCTGTGGGTCAATGACTCTCATTTCTCTTTTAATATACCATTGTCAATTATTCATCTAGGAATAAGGCACCGATTGCAAATATATATTCTAAATTCTAAGCAGTCCTGTATTCTTAAGTATAAAAGTGTTATTTTCTGACTGATGCGTTAATACTGCAGTGAGCAGGTTACTCCTGCATGCACAAGATTCAAACCCTGCCATTTTGGGAGCCTTTTGCCACCTCAAAACAAATCAGCAGTGATGGCAAACCTTATTCAAACACGGGCATTCTGTTTCATTTTCTGAATACAAAACATTGAGGTATCAATTTTGCCCAGTGAAAACAAATTGGCAGCTTTTTGCGAGATTAAGCATCATCACTTGCCACTTTTGTGCAGAAGAACAAGTGCTGTATTGTGACATCCCATTTTATGTTTGTCAAAGAATGAAAAAAACCAGGCTGGCAAACACTGATTTTATGAAGGCGATAATATCCCTTTAACATCAGCCAACAAAACAAATAAAATAGCACGTTGAGGGTATGTTGGGCTCTTTGCCCTCCGTTACACCACCTCAATTGTGTCCTCTCTTCCCCTCAATTTTCTCCTCTAAGCTTCTGAAGATGCTAACTCATGCTGGGTTGTGCTTATACAAGCCACAACAACCCACCAGTACCTCACCCTATGGCTATTCTTTTTACATGGGTTTTAAGTAGTGAGCGCTGGTAAGTAATTTGACATCCCTCACCTTGATGAGCGCAAATAAAACGGAAGTGCCTTTGAAAAAGAATTCAACAAGTAACGTAAAACCAACAGAATTACTGACGTAATAAAGACTCACTACGCACTTGAACATAAAGCAAGGCTTTAATCAACTTGTAACAAAACATGGAGGTCTAGTTAGCAGTCACTAGCTTCCTGTTTCCAGATTGTCTCTGCCCAAGGTGGGCCCATGCCTGAGTATTTATACTCCCTGGACGGCGCCCCAGCTGGCCGCCCAGTAGTACTTCCTGAGTTGTTACTTGCGATTTATGACAATTACTATTAGCAATTAAAACCATACCCAAGATTTACAAGCACCTCAATACACTCTGCCCTCCCGAAGAACAGATCCCCCTTTCTCTATAATGTATTAACAATCTGATCTCTGCGTGCAATTCCATTATAAAGCTCCGATGCCCACATTTATAATGGAAACTGCCAAATGTAAACTTGTCACGTTGTAACGATGCCCTCCCCTCAGTGGAGGTGCTGCAGCACCATGACTGGCAGGAGGGTGTAATTACAATGTGACAAGTTTACATAAGAACATAAGAAATAGGAACATACAAATTTATAGCGAAAGTATCAATATAAGGACAGAATATATGACTGTAAAATGGTAACTGAACTATATCTGCATGCTCTGGTTGCATTTTGCCCCGCTCTCCAACCCTGCTTTACCTGATGATTACACTAAGTCTTGACTTCCCATATGCAATGCCACAGAAGATCAAATAGTACTCTACAAAATCACCTAGAATAGAATCATAGAATGGTCACAGCACAGAAGGAGGCCATTCGGCCCGTCGAGCCCGTGCCGGCTCTCTGCAAGAGCAGTTCAGCTAGTCCCACTCCCCCGCCCTTTCCCCGTAGCCCTGCAAATTTCTTTCCTTCAGGTACTGATCCAATTCCCTTTTGATTGTATCTGCCTCCACCACCCTTTCAGGCAGTGCATTTCCAGATCCTAAGCACCTGGGTCCAGGAATCCCTTAAAATACTTAGGGGAAAAATTCAGTATCGCCCCGTTTGGGGCGCAATTATCGGCCGGGCGCAAAGATTAGCGCCTGGCGCTAATTATCGCCTCCGACTGCAAACTTGACTTTTATCGCCCCTGGAGGTGATTGGAGCGCTAAATCAGGCGCTACACATCTGTCTTAAGGCGCAAAGGCCGAGGAGCGAGGCGCTAACTCAGAGCGCTGGCGAAGCTCATGTGATGTCAGTCAGCAATGGAACACAGACACAATGGCCCCGGCCAGTTCTTAAAGGGGAGGGTCGATCTTGCTCTCCATCCACATCCTGCTCACTGCAGCCTTGAATCTCAGCCTGGAGAGACATGTACATCAAATCTGCTGGAAAGAACAATGGAGAGGCCCAGGGAAAGAGCTGAGAGTGCAGCCCCCACAGTCTCTTCTAAATCGATACAAGGAAGGGCAAATCAAAATGAATCTGCAAAGTGCTGCTCAGTACCCAAAACTTCTTCACACAGCATTGAATCTCTCCAGAAGTCTCTCTCTCTCTCTCTCAGAATGCATGGTTCAAAAATGTCGGCAACAAAAAAAAGGCAGGAAGCGGTCGCCTTTAAATAGCGCTCCCCCAGTCCCTTCCTGACTGCAAAACGCTCCCCTCAACCTGTCGTTGCTAGCGGCAGGCGGTAAGGCGGGGGCGCCACTCAATATCCGCTCCGAGGCGCTACCGGGGCGTTGCGCACTCGACTGACGTCACGATCTGCTGGCGCAGGAGATCGTGACGGTACTGTTTAGCGCCGCCGCAAAATGTCTAGTTAATTTCGCGAGCGGCGCAAACATCGCCGCGCCCGGGCGCTAGTTGCTTTGTGCCCCATTAGCGCCCTCTTAAGGCACTAACGGGAGGTGCAACCAACTGAATTTTCCCCCCTTAAGAACTCAATTCAGAGGCACACTTTAAAATTGCTCCATTGAGTTTCTTAATCATCGTCAGCTAAAAGATAACAGGAGTATGAAATAACAATAACAGGCTTGGAATTTTCCTCAAAACCATATTCAAGATGAATTATTTGTAACTAAACCTCCCTGAAATAAATCACTTCTTAACGTCACTACTGCTATAGTTTTCTGGTGAATCTGATCAACATTACACAATGAGAGGAAGTTGAGCAAGCTCCAGGAGAGACAGCAAAGGATTTTAGGGATATTAGATTAGGAAAAATGAGTTACTGAGTCATATAGACTAGAAAGGGCCCATGTTTGATCCCTGATCTGTAATGAGTTAGTCATTAGCTCCTTTTATACTGGTGCCGTTTTGATTCGAGTCCCAGGAGACTGGCTCCTATGAGCCAGCACCTGGCATCTGCATTATTAAATCTGGCATCCTTTAAATCATAGATCAGTTTTCACACACATTAACTTGACATATCAGGGTAAATCATCTGGCCCTGCATTCGAAGAGAGCGTGGGCCAGACAATTGGTGCTACAATGTTATGTCCCGATCTCCTGTGCCTGCTGTGAGTGTGGCTGCCTGCTGGGAGCACAGGACCGATGAATTTAATGGCCCGTAATTTCCGATAGGAGGCTTCCTGCGTGCGGATGCCTCCTATCGGAAAAAAATCTACGAACTTACCTGAGTGCTCCCGAGGTCCGGACACTTCCGCTCCTGGGCCTCTCCACAGTCGAAATGCGCAGGGCCCACGTATCCCAGGGGCGCATGCGGTTCGCAAGCGTCCCTGGGATCACGTGGGCCAGGCCAGCCAATAGGAGAAGGGAATCTCCCTTCATACTTTTGACAGATAGACCTGCATCTCCATCTCTGGGGATAGGTTATTGACTAACATTCACTACAAGCCCACTGACTCCCACAGCTACCTGGACTACACTTCCTCCCACCCCGCCTCCTGTAAGGACTCTATTCCATTCTCCCAGTTTCTCCGTCTCCGCCGCATCTGCTCTGATGATGCCACCTTCCATACCAGTGCTTCCGACATGTCTTCCTTTTTCCTCAACCGAGGATTCCCCTCTACCGTGGTCGACACGGCCCTCGACCGTGTCCGTTCTATCTCCCGCACTTCTGCCCTCACCCCTGCCCCTCCCTCCCGGAACCACGATAGAGTTCCCCTTGTCCTCACCTTTCACCCCACCAGCCTCCACATTCAACGGATCATCCTCCGCCATTTCCGCCACCTCCAGCGTGATCCCACCACCAAACACATCTTCCCCTCAACTCCCCTTTCAGCATTCCGCAGGGACCGCTCCCTCCGCGACACCCTAGTCCACTCCTCTACCACCCCCAGCACCCCTTCCCCTTCACCCGGCACCTTCCCGTGCACGCGCAGGAGATGCAACACATGCCCTTACACCTCCCCTCTTCCCACTGTCCAGGGCCCCAAACACCCCTTCCAGGTGAAACAGCGATTTACTTGTACTTCCTGCAATTTAGTATACTGTATTCGCTGCTCACGATGCCTCTACATTGGGGAGACCAAATGCAGATTGGGTGACCGCTTTGCGGAACACCTCCGTTCAGTCCGTAAGGGGGACCCCGAGCTCCCGGTGGCCTGTCACTTTAATTCACCGCTTCACTCCCACTCTGACCTCACCGTCCTCAGCCTATTACACTGTTCCACGGAAGCGCAGCGTAAACTCGAGGAACAGCACCTCATCTTTCGTTTAGGCACGCTACAGCCCTCTGGACTCAATATCGAGTTCAACAATTTTAGATCATAACCTCAGCTCCAATCACATTTATATTTTATTTTTTCCACCCTTTTATTTGCCCCCCCCCACCTTTTTTTTCCTCCTAGAAGCTGGCAGCTGTCCTTCATTCTGCCAGTGGATTTCACACTTCTTTCAGCCTTAATCTGTCACATTAACACCACCTCTAGCCTTGCATATCTCTTAATGTCTCTTAATGTCTCTTTATCTCCCCCTTTGTTCTTTTATCCCCTCCCCCTTTTCCCAGCTTTACTCTGGCCTTAAATCTATTTGATTTCCGGCTCTTCCCAGTTCTGACGAAAGGTCATCGACCTGAAACGTTAACTCTCTTTCTCTCTCCACGGATGCTGCCTGGCCTGCTGAGTTTTTCCAGCGTTTTCTGGTGTATATATGAATGGAGATCACCACAAAAATACACAAACATTAAATAATTTTAAAAAATCATGTTTTTAAAATTAGTTAAAATTACATTAAATTAAATATTTTAAACAAAAATTAAATTTTTTGAAAAAAATTAAAGTTTTTTACGGGGCTAAAAATAAACTTACCTGTTTTAAAAGTATTTTTAAATTATAAATGAGGGAATTTTTTTTTTTTACTTTTTTCAAATCTTATGCTGGTAAAAGCAGGCCTTACACTTGCTTTTACCAGGCGTAAGATTTCTAAGGGTTTTCTGCGGGCGGAGGCTCTCCAGAAAGCGGAACGCTCCACCCGCAGAGGCCCTTCTCCAGGGCAGGCATCCAATCTGTCAAGAGCATTCTTGACAGATCAGAAATGCCGGTTTTCAGCGTATGCACTTCACATGCCTGAAACCAGCATTTCCGATGTCCCTACGGGTGTGCACACAGCGCGTAAACACCCGTAGGGATCGGAATATACGGGCCATTCTTTCAAGCTCACCGTTAGCTTGTTCTACACCATTCATAGAGAATGTGTATCCCACAATTTCTCTTCTAACTTAGCACTGGCAAATTTCATCAGCCACTGCTTACCCATTTACAGATTGGGCTGGATTTTCCTTGGGGGCGGGGAGGGGGGATTACCGTCAGATGAGACTTGAGCAACCCACCCACTGCCTCAATCTTACGTCAGCTAGTTTCTTATCCACCTCCTGGTTTTATCCAAATTTCCACTACTTTAATGTTTATGTAGCATTTTTTTCATAAGGAACTTTATAAAAGGCTTTCTGAAAGTCCAGATTTTAAGGTTTTCCGCAGTCCAATTGCGATGTCACCTCCTCTAAAAAGTAAATAATGTTGGCCTGGCAGGATCTTTCCCTCCTGAAATCATGTTGTATGCTATTTACTACATCAATGCCAAGATCCTCCAGCCTGGTCCTGGTGATTGATTGCATTGTTTTACTTGTTATTAATGTAAGACTAATGGGTTTGTCGTTTGCTGGATTACATTGTCACTTCTTTTTAAAATATAAATATTGTGTTAGCTTCTTTCCTATCCAGCAGGACACCCCACTCACCCCAGCAAACAATAGGCTCTTTTATATTGTGTTAGTTCTGCTGATTTCCCAAGTGCAGGCTGCAAGCCAAATGCAAAACTGCCAGAATTTGCTAACACCAGGAGAACCCACTAAAAACAGCTTATGAATCTTGTGATGACTGTTAGCACTTAGAATTGGTCTCATTGTCCCCCAGCTGGGGAACGGTTGGCTACATTCCTGATCATTCACCAGAGCCCCATTGCAAGTGAGCATGTGTGGGCTTTAGTGAGATAACAGTCAGGCTTGGCTACAATTCCCCATTCACCCCAGTGTAAGCCTGCTGATATTGATTGCTAAGATTCACAAATAAAGAATAGCCACTTGGACAAGGTACTGGAGGGCAGCTGGTACTGGTGGACGTGATAGGAACAGACGGAAATGTTTAAAGTTAGCCGAC
Organism: Squalus acanthias; assembly: GCA_030390025.1. Taxonomy (NCBI): domain Eukaryota; kingdom Metazoa; phylum Chordata; class Chondrichthyes; order Squaliformes; family Squalidae; genus Squalus; species Squalus acanthias. Next base: position 14,293,110 of record CM059448.1, read on the forward strand.
ATCAGAACAGGAGAATTCAATAATACGAGATATGTAGGCTACGAAAGGGATTACCTGAAAGGTTACCCGAGAGAAACTGTTCCCAGTGGCAGAAGGGTCGAGAACCAGAGGACACAGATTTAAGGTTTCAAAAGGGAGTTGGATAAGTATCTGATAAATTGACCCTTAGTGTTAGGGGGGGGATTAAATACGTGGGGTTATGGGGATAGGATGGGATATGTTTGGGGGAATTAAATACGTGGGGTTACGGGGGTAGGGTGGAATATGTGTACTGTGGGGATTAAAGCAGGGACAGGGTACTGGATTTGAATGATCAGCCATGATCGTATTGAATGGTGGAGCAGGCTCGACGGGCCGAATGGCCTACTCCTGCTCCTAGATTCTATGTTTCTATGTTTCTAAAAACAAGTTTGCAGGGCTACGTGGAAAGGGCGGGGGAGTGGGACTAGCTGAGAGTCGGCACGGGCTCGACGGGCCGAATGGTCTTCTTCCGTGCTGTAACCATTCTATGATAAAGGTTGGAATTATCATCTCATTAAGATGGCCACTGAAAGCTATGTTCAGTGATGGGTTTATTTGCTGCAACAGGGATACTCAGCAGCCCATTCATAAAATACAGAATCACAGACAAGTCATTATGCTACTATCTAGGCTGGGTATTAAATTATTGATGTCTTTGCAACTTTGAATTCAGGTACAATTGGACATTTGTAACTTGGCAGTAAAAATGATTAGATTATCATTTATAACAAAAACTAGTTACAATGGAAATAAGTATTCACAATTGAAAGATAATAGGTGAATTAATAACTGTAAAATAATACAGCCTCAATTTTTAATAATAAATCGATATCATGCTCACAATCTACAAAATGCTCGAATCAGTTCTAGGCAGAAATCAGCAAAATTCATGTTCACTCAGTGAGTAGAAAATCATCTGCATTTCATCTGAATTTTATAAACTTCTGAAACCACTTGGAGTATTCAGCTGAGCATTTAATTTTTTTTCCCTCCAGCTTTTGGCAATCTTTACCATGCTGCGTTGTGCTTCCCACCAGGTCTCTCTCTCTTCCCCTCTCCTTGGACTTTTCCTTTACCTCCTAAAACCTGTTTACATGTATTTTGGCTTAGTCTACAGTCGCAGTTTTCTTTCTTAAATCACAATTCCAGTCTTTATGGGTAGCTATTTAATTGCAGCGCTACTTATTTGTAGTTTTGAAAATTAACCCCGACAATTGATTCTCCCCCACTTGCTGCTCATTCACCAGAAATAGACAAAACCTAAATAGCGAGTCTTGTACCATGTTTATTTGGAGCATACTTCCCACATACTGTCTTTGGATCAACCTGCTGTGGATAATGCCCTGTTTATATTGTGGGACACGCATGGTTATTAATAAATTGTGACTTACAACTTTGTCTTTGGCCATTGTACCTTACTGGCTGTTCCGTACATGTACCCTAAGCCCTTCGGCCGATCTCATTTATTTAAGTTAGCTGCCCCTGCTGTTGGTGCCAGTGAACTTAAGTAAATACAGCAAGAGAAGACAGAAATGTAGAGCAAAAGAAGAAATGGAGGAAAAGAGGCAATAGCAAAAAATAAATAAATGACACAATAAACAAGGCATAGAGAGAGACAGAAACTGCATTCATTTATGTACACAACAGTACGAAGGAGACATACTTGGTTGTCCTTGCCTGAAAAATATCCATTATATAGAGATGGCATGGAAGACAAAAGGACAATAAGTGGGCAGCACATTATATGTAATAAAAACAGAACTGACGAAGGGTCATCGACCTGAAACATTAGCCCAGAAATTCTGTTCGCAGCCCTCCCGCGGGCGGGGGGCTGCGATTTGGAAAAATCTGCGCCTGGACCGGAGGGCTCCCGGGAGGCGCAGAATTCCGTTGCTGTGCCTCTTCAAACTGCCGGTGTGCAGAGCACGCGTATCCCAGGGGCGCAGGTAGTTCGCAGCGTCCCTGGGATCACGTGAGCCATGGGGAGCCAATCAGAGCAGGGAATCTCCATTCATAGATTTGACAGGAAGACCTGTCAAATCTATGAATAGAGATCAGCCCCAAAACATAAGTAAAACTTCAAATAATTTTTTTTTAAAGATCCCATTTTTAAAATGACTATAAATTACATAAATTAACTACTTTAAACAAAAATTTAAATTTTTGAAAAAAATAATTAAAGTTTTTAACGGGGCTAAAAATAAACTTACCTTTCTTTAAAGTATTTTAAAATGATAAATCAGTGGAATTTTTTTTTTTTAACTTCAACTATTATCCTGGTAAAAGCAGGCCTTGCACCTGCTTTTCTAGGCGCAGCTGTTTCCGACTTACCTGGACTGAAGCAACTGTGAAAAAAACGGAAGTTTCTGCCGTATGCGCTGCCTATCCGGCGCAGGCGTTTGTCCAGTCAAGCCCTTTCTTCACAGAACGGAAGTTCCGGTTTCCAGCGCATGCGTAAAACCGGCATTTCCGTTGGCCCTACGGGTGAGTACAGAGCGCGTACACACCCGTAGGGAACGGAATTTCTAGGCCGTTAACTCTGTTTCTCTCTCCACAGATGCTGCCTGACCTGCTGAGTATTTCCAGCATTTTCTGTTTTTAGTTCAGATTTCCAGCATCCGCAGTATTTTGATTTTTTTGCACATTATATGTAGTGGGTTCCCAGTTCTAGATTTGCTATTGAGAGCAATAATGGTGACACAGTGAATCATGGTACAAAAATAACATTTTAGACAGTGGGGTGATGTGGCACTGACTGGTACTGGATGAATACGTAATTAGGAATTGACATGATTTTTTTGAGTATACTGGAATGCTATTGTTTGCACCAGACCACACAGGGTTGGGGGAGGGGGAGTGACGGCGTTACCCAATGGCGGTTTAAAGACCATTTCCAGCACCCCTTTCCACCTCTACCCAACAGAGAAGGTAAAGAAAGCAGCTGGCGCATAGATCTTTCAGAACTCATGACTGTGGCAGTGGTTGAGGTTCTTTCTCCCTGGTGCAAATCTCAGCCGGGCTGGCAGTGGGGCTCAGTGTCTCCAGGATAAAGGAGGGAAAAAAATTAGCCGGTGTTCTCACGCCCTTACTGGAAATGGGAATGTGCAGATGCCAGATGACGGGAAGATTGGGTTCACAAGATAGCTCATCCATTCAACAAAGCTGCATCAGGTCATTTAACTAGCTCTTGAAATACTAAGATTTTCACCCCCACCACCCTATCTGGAAGGTCATTCCAAGTGTTGATAACTTTGTGTGAAGAAGTTCTTCCTGACATCGATCCTAAATTTTCCTTTCAGCAGTTTTAACCAATGTCCCTTTCTTGTAGTATCCAGCCACATCCCGAAGTAGTGCTCCAGATGAATCTTAACTATGCTTTTTAGCATCTTGTATACTTCTATAAAATCCCCTTTCAGTATACAAGATATTTTTTAAAAAATGACTTTGAACACAAAAGAGTTCCAGGTTCTCAGTTTTTTTCCCTCATCACTCAATCCTAGGAGCGATGGATCAGCCTTGTGCATTCCATCCCCCCACCCCTACCCTCCTTTCACTCCATCATAGGCACCCATGCCTTCAGCTGCTCTGGTTTAAATATTTCCATTATGTTTTGGTGACCAAAACTGAAGACAGTGCACTGCGGACTGACCAGGACACTGTGCAATTTTAGCATAGCATCTTCTACTTAAACTCAACAGATCTCGCAACATAATTAAGCATTCTACTTCAGTTTATTTATTGTTGTTACACAGTGATGTGACATGTTAAGTGTCAAAATTACGATCATTCTCAGTTCCCTTTCTGCTGTTTCTAGATCATCCATAGTACACTTGTAGCATCCATTAGTCAATTTACTACTTCCACCCCACTCTGACATCACTCCCCCCGCATGTATTTGTTATTTTTTTTCCCTTCAGCCAATTCTTTATCTACACGCAGGTTTTACTTTGAATTCCTCTGGCTCCTTTTCCCTGTAAGCCTCATGAAACTCATTTTTCTTTCATATTGCATTTCTGATTGTCTTCTTGAACCATTTGAGGTATTATCTTATGAGGCTACACTTGCTAATCTTAGGTTTACAAGGCTTCTCAGTATACCTTATCCTACACTTAGGCGTTAATACATCATTCTGTCCAGTCAACCCATTTTAGCTCTTCCCTCATACTTCTGTAGTTGACCTTATTAAACGGTATATCTAAGTGTTGGACCTTAGCTGTACTGAATCCCAAATCATGTCGAGATTATTCATACACTTGTTGCTATCACCAAGAAATGCTCTGGCTTGATGCTGAGAGGTTGTTTCCCCTGGCTGGAGAGTCTAGAACTAGGGGACATAGTCTCAGGATAAGGGGTCGGCCATTTAAGACCGAGATGAGAAGGAATTTCTTCACTCAGAGGTTTGTGAATCTTTGGAATTCTCTGCCCCAAAGGGCTGTGGATGCTCAGTTAGTGAGCATATTCCAGGCGGAGGTAGATCGATTTTTGGACTCTTCAGGGACACGAGGGATATGGGAATCGGGCAGAAAGTGGAGTTGAGGTCAAAGATCAGCCATGATCTTATTGAATGGCGGTGCAGGCTCGAGGGGCCAAATCCTGCTCCTAATTCTTATGTTCTTATGTTCACTTACTGTTGGGACACTCGCTTGAAGGATGGACATTTGGGTGTGATACTTGCGCACTGCCACCGATAGGACTGTAACTGATGTGTTGCTGCCTTCAGGAGAGGAAAGGGAAGCAGAAGGGGACGGTGAGGAAATCAGAGAGAAGTTCAGAGAAGTGAAAAAGGTGGTTTTATTTTGCATATGGGGATAAAGGTCTCATACCATCAATGCCTACAATCCTGTACCAGCATAAATGGAAGTGAAGTTGGTGGGGGGGGGCTCGGCAGGGGGTGAGAAATGAACAGAATGACCTTCTCCTTTTCATAAACCACTAATGTATCATTTTTAATCACTAAACACTGCGATGCCAAGTGTCTTTTCCACCATCACAGAATTGAATTGTACCTTTGCCTGGATTCCTGTCCTATCCTCCCTGAAGCAGAATTACTGTTTCAACTTTGTACAGGATTGCAGTCGGATGCGACACAGATTTATCTCTGTGGCGAGGCCTTCAGTAATACTCGCAAGGCTCATTGATTTGGTGCGAGTGTGGAGGGTGCCAGCCAGGAACAGATAGTGCCGCAGTTACTTGAACTCTGCTGGAGCCAACACATTAAAATATCTAGCTGCAAAAATGGAGTCTGCAAATGAAAATAAGGCTGCTTCCACAGATGTCATAAAAGCCTATATATGCAGGTTTATAAATGATGTGCACCAGACTGTTACATATGAAACGGACACCATTAATGTTGCAAAAGTAATTGATATTGCTGTGGATCTGCAGTGTCCACAGACCAGTGTTCACATTAGCCCTGAGATGCCCAAGCAATTCAACATCTAGTGAAATGATTGAACACCTAAAATAGCCACTATTCTGAGCATTCAGGTTTGCTGCAGTACATGCAATTTGCTGCATACTTCCTGAAATTACACTGCTCAGTCCTGACCTTGTTAATCTCCCAGCCTTGAATTTCATTTGCAATTTACGTCACATTTGTATTATAGATCTGCTCCCACTTAAGGTCTGGGAAAGATCCCTACAGGCCAGCAAGCCTGATGGCGAGAAAGAATGTCATTCCTGGAGCTTAAAAGCTTGCTGTCTCCAGAGGCACCTGGGAAAGCCACCGCTTCATGTGGACCTCCACACCTACAGAGACAGTAGTATTGCCTCATTACATAGCAGCAAGGCACCAGAGTCGGGGTTACTGGAACTGAGAGTAGGTTAATATAATATTATCCATCTCCTTCTATATGAAAGTTATGAAACACATCTTACCCAATTCCTCCTTCTTCTTCGGCACTCCCTCGGAACCGAGGATGACTTGCTTCCACATTAAGAATGAGTTCTCAGGTGACTGATGAGTCCAATGCGGGACCTACAGTCTCTGTCACAGGTGGGGCAGACGGTGGTTGAAGGGGCGGGTGGGTGGGGTGCTTGGGTTGACGTGCGCTCCTTGCGCTGCCTGCGCTTGGCTTCCGCTTGCTCCCGGCGAAGAGACTTGAGGTGTTCGGCGCCTTCCCAGATGCTTCTCCTCCACTTTGTGCGGTCTTGGGCCAGGGATTCCCAGGTGTCGGTGGGGATGTTACACTTTTTCAAGGAGGCTTTGAGGGTGTCCTTGAAGTGTTTCCTCTGCCCACCTGGGGTTCTCTTGCCGCGTCGGAGCTCCGAGTAGAGCGCTTGTTTTGGGACTCTCGTATCGGGCATGCGGACAATGTGACCCGTCCATCGGAGCTGATTGAAGCTTTGACCACGCTCAATGCTGGGGATGTTGGCCTGAGCGAGAACACTGATGTTGATGCGCCTATCCTGCCAATGGATTTGCAGGATCTTGCGGAGGCAGCGTTCGTGGTACCTCTCCAGTGCTTTGAGGTGCCTGCTGTACATGGTCCATGTCTCTGAGGCATACAGCAGGGCGGGTATCACTGCTGCTCTGTAGACCATGAGCTTAGTGCCGGGTTTGAGGTCCTGGTCTTCAAACACTCTCTTCCTCAACCCGGCAACCCTTACCCAGTTCTGTGTTATACTTAGGTCACAAGTTTTGTGTCACAAATAAAAAGTATTAAAAATAGTCAGTTATTTCCTTCTCCTCGCAGAGAAACTTCATCAGCAACAGAACATACCCTCTCATTGATCTCAGGACCTACCAAAATGTAATTAATTTCTAATTGACTTGAGAAAGTACCTAAATGCAATTAATCTTTAATTGACTTGAGGGTGTGCCAGGGCTTAAAGGTTACACAGGTCCACCTTACAAGCAGAATAATCCATGATGATATAATGCTCCTGTAGTTATAAAACTGACTTGCCGTAAACAATGCCTTGGCAGACGCAATGGTAGTTAAACAAAAGTTATCAGAAGGCAATTGAACTTTGTAAACACACAGCCTTGAATTTTAAGTCCATCATTAGAAACTCATGTCTGTACAGTGTGAGAGCTGTGACAAACCAAGAGGAATTTAATTTCCAACTTCAACCTTTTTAAAAAAAAACAATACAACCTTGTGTTGTAGTAACAAGAGTTCGCAAAAGAGAATTTATTCTTGATGGAACGTTGGATTTTATGTAGAACGTATTCCCCAATACAAACTACAAAAACAAATACCAATTCAAAGGGCAATCCATTTTTTCACAACTAGTAGTCTCTTTGAATACTTAGGGGTATTTATAGAAGTGATTGTTATGCAGCTATATTCTGCACAAAATTAATATTTCTATGTATATCAAACATCATAGATACCAATTGCATTGCCAAATGTAATTATATTTAAATGCATTTGAAATTAAATATTAATTTAACTGCATAAATACGGGCAGTGTGGGTTTGCTATCCAGCAGTGTTTGACTTTGATAAACCTCACCGGTATGTCCTGATGAAAGAATTCGAGGCTGTCTCTTCTGATATAGCCTACTTGCAGGGGTGCACATATGGCAGATGCCAGTCAAAGTAAAGGCCCCAGGTTGTCTTTCCCCCCCAGAGGTTTCCCAAAGTGTCCGATATATTTACTGTTCCATTTTACTCATCCATTAGTTACCAGGAATGATCCATTTGTTCCTAAATAATGTATTTCCATCACTGAACCGAGAATCCTTTTGTACTTAAAGGGAATCGTTAATAAATGCTGCCGCAGTGTTGTTGTAATACAGAGAGATCAAGGATCTGAGATGGACCCTTTCATAGACTACTACTGAACCCCACCAAAATGTAACTGTGTGCCACTGATCAACTGGATACCGTGGAAGTATTAGGCAAAGAATTTCTAACAGTAATGTCGATGGCAACCCATTAAAATGAATGGGTTACCATCAGTGTAATAATTGGAAAATCTGGGCTAGTGAGTTTATAGATGAAGATTTTTTTCCAGTGCCCCTTTTCTCACTCTCTCTTTGGAATTCAAGCTCAGTGACAGACTGGGGCTGTGGTTATATTATAGATTCCAGTCTCAGGCCAGTCGCTCTATAGCATGACGTGTAGCTTGGTTGCACTAAACTCAGTAGCAATGCAGCTTGGACACCTGTGCAAAGCTCTGCTCTCATACTCGCTAAATTTTAACGTTATGAAAGAATGGCAGGAGTGGCGGCTTTGGCGCAACGTTACAAAGACTCTGCGCCAAGCTTCCAGGAGGGCCAATGGATTCCCCGTGCACTTGTAAACAGTGGCCCACAGTGGGCTGCAGCTGTACTGTACCCAGTGAAAATTCCAAATTGTGTCACTCTACTTACAAGAATGGTCTGATACCTCCCAGCGTCACTGCACTCGAGTGTTAGATTGGAGCCTGACTACAAAGTTACACTGCCCCTTTTGCACTGATGCATGCCCCAAATTAGTTTGCATTGATGTGAATATGTTAGTGGAAGAGCAGTCTAGGACTGGAGAATATCAATAGGTTGATCAAATTCCCCATCAGTTCCATACTGTTGCACTTTTAGAATCAACCAGTGGATCTCCTGTGGCTCTGCTCACAACAGTCAGGATTATGTGAATTTCCCTCAGTGTGCTCTGGTGATGCTGTAGTTTGAGGTACTGTATGGGGGATCTGCCGCTTCTGGTTCTTATGAAGCTCCATCTAGTATTAGAATTCTGCAATTGCAGATGTGACCATGCTTCACACAATGATGATGTCCACATAAGGAGTGCACACCATACATAACAAATGTAATATTTAGCAGAAAAACACACAATGTAGAGGGTGAAGATTTGTTTGTGTCTCAAATGGTTTGCTGCACCCAAATATTGGTATATGTGTGTTCCCTTTGTGAAGATCTTACTCTGGTCTGCATCAATAATTAACAAACAACAACTTGTATTTATATAGCGCCTTTAACGTAGTAAAACGTCCCAAGGCGCCGCACAGGAGTATTAAAAGACAAAAAATTTGACACCGAGCCACATAAGGAGAAATTAGGGCAGGTGACCAAAAGCTTGGTCAAAGAGGTAGGTTTTCAGGAGCATCTTAAAAGGAGGAAAGAGAAGTAGCAAGGCGGAGAGGTTTAGGCAGGGCATTCCAGAGCTTAGGGCCTAGGCAACGGAAGGCACGGACAATTATGCAGCTATAGGCAGCCTGTGTGTATTGGAACCCTCAGCCAGATCATCCAGATAGCTATTAATGTGCAAGTGTTAGTAACAGCAGAATCATGACCAGCGGTTATTGGAAATGAACAGTTGTTCTTGAAGAATTGCTACTTGGCTGAGGTTCTGGTAGGTGGTTGGCACAATATCCCAGTTTAAGTCAGCATCGTTGAGGCCAACAGAAGAGACAACATTTTGAAAAAGGGCAAAGCTGCCCTCATTCATCTAGCATAGTCAACGGGGATAGCTCCAGCCATGAATCTTTTTACTATTGAGAGATCTGCACGCAAGGGACTATGAAATGATCATTAGTTGAAGTGTAGTAAAATGTGGTAAAACAATTATCCGTCAGTAACACTAGTGAACCAATAAAAATCTAAAGGCAAGAAAAGAAACCGTCCAAAGAATTTAAAATACCTTTAAATACAATAATGAATGTTTAATGGTTGACCAGAGATCCTCCTTAAATAGGTACACTGCATCAAAATTTAATGAAGATCGCAGTTGATATTTAATTCAAGTTGACAAAACTTCAGAGTCATTTGGACAATTGCCACAGAGACTGGCTCTGACAGGAGCATTTTTAGAAAAACGATTGTGGCACAAAAGCCAGAGTTTGTACTGTGAAGATGTTGGACTGGGGGAAATAAAGTTTGTGAGATTTTTTTTTAATTGCCTTGTCTTTTAGGGCCACAATAACTCTTAAGTTGATTGACAGCATCTTTAAAGATAAGAATTAAAGGGAATGGTTCGTCAAAAATGACATTGGTAATGTAATCCAGTCACGGGATATTTTAATTTCCACAATGAAATGGAAGCCTTGAACTTACAAGGGGAGCTAAACACGATCAAAATCACTAAGGAAGTGGTACTCGGTAAAATAATGGGACTCAAGGCGGATAAATCACCTGGACCTGATGGCTTACATCCTAGAGTCTTGAAGGAAGTGGCGGTAGGGATTGTAGATGCATTGGTAATAATTTTTCAAAACTCCCTGGATTCCGCTAAGGTCCCGGCAGACTGGAAAACTGCTAATGTAACACCCTTATTTAAAAAGGGCAGTAGACAGAAGGCTGGTAACTATAGACCGGTTAGCCTAACATCTGTGGTAGGTAAAATTTTGGAGTCCATTATTAAGGAAACAGTAATAGGACATTTAGATAATCATAATTTAATAGGACAAAGTCAGCATGGTTTTACGAAGGGGAAGTCATGTTTGACAAATTTGCTGGAGTTCTTTGAGGAAGTAACATATAGAGTGGATAAAGGGGAACCAGTGGACGTAGTGTATTTAGACTTCCAAAAGGCATTTGACAAGGTGCCACACAAAAGATTATTGCTTAAGGTAAAAAATCACGGGATTGGGGGTAATATTCTGGCATGGATAGAGGATTGGCTATCTAACAGAAAGCAAAGAGTTGGGATAAATGGTTCATTCTCAGACTGGCAATCAGTAACTAGTGGTGTTCCACAGGGGTCAGTGCTGGGTCCCCAACTCTTTACAATCTATATTAACGATTTGGAGGAAGGGACCAAGTGTAACATATCAAAATTTGCAGATGATACAAAGATGGGAGGGAAAGTAGTGAGTGAGGAGGACATAAAAAACCTGCAAGGGGACATAGACAGGCTAAGTAAGTGGGCAGAGATTTGGCAGATGGAATACAACACTGGAAAGTGTGAGGTGATGCACTTTGGCAGGAAAAATCCTAGAGCAATTTATTATCTTAATGGCAAGAAACTGGAGAGTACTGAAGTGCAAAGGGATCTGGGGGTCCTGGTGCATGAAACTCAAAAGGTTAGTATGCAGGTGCAGCAAGTGATTAAGAAGGCAAATGGAATGTTGGCTTTCATTGCTAGGGGGATAGAATATAAAAATAGGGAGGTATTGCTTCAGTTGTACAAGGTATTGGTGAGACCGCACCTGGAATACTGCATACAGTTTTGGTGTCCTTACTTAAGGAAATACATCCTTGCTCTCGAGGCAGTGCAAAAAAGGTTCACTCGGTTAATCCCGGGGATGAGGGGGTGGTCATATGAGGAGAGGTTGGGTAGATTGGGACTCTACTCATTGGAGTTCAGAAGAATGAGAGGCGATCTTATTGAAACATATAAGATTGTGAAGGGGTTGGATCGGGTGGATGCGGGGAGGATGTTCCCGATGATGGGTGAGACTAGAACTAGGGGACATAGTCTTAGAATAAGGGGCTGCTCTTTCAAAACTGAGATGAGGAGGAACTACTTCACTCAGAGGGTGGTAGGTCCATGGAATATGCTGCCACAAAAAGCTGTAGAAGCTACATCATTAAATAAATTTAAAACAGAAATAGACAGTTTCCTAGAAGTAAAGGGCATTAAGGGTTACGGGGAGCGGGCAGGAATTTGGACATGAGTCTAGGTTCGGATCGGTCATGGCCCTGTGGGTAGTGGAGCGGGCCCAGGGACCTTGTAGCCTGATTCTGCTCCTATTTCGTGTGTGCAATTCTGTTAGATGCAGGAGATGGTTCTGTGATAGATAGTAGATTGGCGGTTAGGATCAGATCAGCCATGATCTTATTGAATGGCGGAGCAGGCTCGAGGGGCCGATTGGCCTACTCCTGCTCCTATTTCTTATGTTCTTATGTTCTTAAAATATCCCTTTAATGAAGAATGCGTTTCTCGGTCATTAATGATCAGCTAACGAAACCATGGCAGTCCTCAACTGTGAAGCAGTGATTTCTGAAAATGTGATTTTATTGGCAGGTAAATCAAGAGTAAAACAGGCATTCTTCCAGTTATCATTAGAAGAGGACATTTTTGCCTCCACAGTGTTCAAAACTGCATTGGCGTTTCGGCAACACTCAATCTTCTCTAGCTCTAGGGAGGAACTGGCATTGGGAGTTAAATGATCCGATTAAAGTTCTTGATCGCACATAGAAAAATGCTAGAACCTATTCACTTAATTCTTAACTTTAAATACAGTGACATCTGATGGCATTGGCTGTTGCTGTGGTATCCAACTCGCTTATCAAAAACAATTCAGCTGCATTAAACTCACACAAGATACAGTGACCCTACTCCAAATGAGTAGCCTCCCAACCATGCGGAGGTCTGAATTGTTAATATTAGGGTGACATTTAAACTGCTTAGTGCTAATGCAATAAAACAAAATGGTTCTGCCCAATCTGAGTGAATATGGCAATTTTGGTGTTGCTGTTGGCTCCGTGGGACCTGCATGTAGGGAGCCAACTGACATTAAAGCAGCTTGAAAAAAAAAACCTCAATGGCAGTGGCCAGGTCCAAGCAAAAGATCTAACACTGAGGAAAATGCTCTGCAGATCCACCTCTTATGAATAGTAAACAGCAGTACATTTCATTTAGAAAGGCTCTCCTACTAAACAAACATCCTATTTTTCCCTGTGCAGACAAGAGCACAAACCGGTTTCAACAGCAAACACATGAATGCTGTGTGGGCATTGCCGCTTTTTGCAGCTCTGCCAACAGTAGCAATGTAAACAACAACAACTTGTATTTATATAGCACCTTTAACGTAGTAAAACGTCCCAAGGCGCTGCACAGGAGTATTTTAAGACAAAAAATTTGACCCCGATCCACATAAGGATAAATTAGGGCAGGTGACCAAAAGCTTGGTCAATGAGGTAGGTTTTAAGGAGCGTCTTAAAGGAGGAAAGAGGTAGAGAGGCGGAGAGGTTTAGGCAGGGAATTCCAGAGCTTAGGGACTAGGCAACAGAAGGCACGGCCATCAATGGTTGAGTGATTATAATCAGGGATCCTCAAGAGGGCAGAATTAGAGGAGCGCAGATATCTCGGGGTGGGTGGGGGGGGGGGGGGGCTGAAGGAGATTACAGAGATAGGGAGGGGCGAGGCCAGGGAGGGATTTGAAAACAAGGATGAGAATTTTGAAATCGAGGCACTGCGATGATGCTGCTGGAACTGGTGAGCGACAACAACTTGCCTTTATATAGTACTGTTGACACATAAAGAGGCCGATGTTCCCTGCGAGCTGCGCTTTGTTCTGCGCGGCCTGTTTCTTTTAATGCGCGGTCCCTTTAAATTTCTGCGCATGCGCGGTACTTACAATGTAAAAGCCGGTGAGCGGCCTGCGCGGGACCTTTTCCATCACTGCGCGGCCGCGCAGCTTAGCGGGAACATTGAAAGAGACCCAAGGTACTTCACAGAGGCGCGAGATAAATGGTCGCTGAGGCAAAGGAGGAGCGATGAGGCACAAAAGAAGATGGTTTCCATTAGTGCACCCGACAGTAATCTTACCCGACGAAGGGTTCGACCCGAAACGTTGACTCTGTTTCTCCTCTCCTCGATGCTGCATGACCTGCTGAGTGTTTCCAGCACTTTGTTGTTACTTCAGATTTCCAGCATCCGCAGTATTTTGCTATTGTAGTAATCTTACCCCATTTGGCAATATACCACAGCGGGCTTATGGACGGAGGTAGCTGTGCTTTTTGGCAGCAATCAGTCGGAGCCATTCAGCCCAGTGGTACAGACCAGCAGAGCACAACGTTCCCCACTCATTGGGCCAGTTACAGAGTTGTGAAACATGGTTTTAAAACAACTGCAGGTGCACAATCTTGGAAATGTGCAGTTGTTTTAATGAGCTGCTATAGAAACTTCACCGCAAAATAAATGGGGCAGTTTCTGCAACACATGGGACCTGCACTGGTTTTGCCAGATAAATGTGCTTTCGAAGAAAGATATAAAGAACTTGCACTTAAAATTGCTCCTTTCAAGTCCTCATGACACAACCTCACATCCAATTAATTACCTTTTGAAGTGTATTCAATCAGCAGCCAATTTGAGAAACAACAGGTACCCACAAAGAACAATATAACCACCACATCTGTGTTTTTGGTGATGTTGGTTGAGGGATAAATGTTGACTCGGACACCTCCCCTGCTCTTCTTTGAATAGAGCTAATAAGATCTTTTACATTCACCTGAACAGGCAGGGGCAGCGCCTCAGTTTAACATCTCTCCCAAAAGAGGGTAGCTCTGACAATGAAGCACTCCCTCAGTACTGCATTGAACTGTCAGCCTAGATTAGGCGCTCTGGTCCTGAAGTGGGGCTTGAACCAATAACCTTCCGATGCAGAGGCAAGAGCATGACCAACTGAGCCAAACTGACACCAAATCTTAGCACACTGCCAGAATGCCCTTGGATTTACACCCACTATCCCATCCACCCCAGGAAACAAATCTTGTGATGCTTACAGATTCAACATCATTGTAAGCTCTCCCAGTGTCTCACCTGTTAAAGGCAGCAAGTAGCTAAGCTCTATAGATCAGGTCCTAGGCATGATCCCCTTTCTGTGCTGAGTTAGCTGATCTTAGGTGGGGCGGCATGAAAAAAAAAGAGCCTGGGTGCCCACTCCTGATCGCTATTCAGTGAACCCTGCTGGAAAGCGCACATATTGCCTGAAGAGGACAGAATCAGGCTCAGCTGTGACGATCTCCATGGTGACTGGCCTGCCAGCAGCCACTGGTTAGTTCACACAAAGAATGGTCCCTTGGACAAGACATTAGAGGGCACCTGCTGCCTGTGGAAACTTACCCTGCAGGAAACAATCCCTTCAGGAGAGCTCTTTCAAAAGTTCAGCAAGTTTATTCAGTGAGTTGCTGAGCTATACAGAGCAAGAAAGTGACAGGTTCAACTGCAAGTCTGTGTGGGTTTAGCTGATGGGTGCTCTACAATGGACCTCGGTTAGGGAGGGGAAAAAAATCAGGTTCCTGATTCCAACTATTATTTAGTGACCCACTATCTTATGCAAGCTTGCAGACATTGGGTAAATACATAGAAATACCTAACATTACAATATGGACAGAGGCCATTCGGCCCAACCAGCCCTTGTAGTTATTACCTTCCACACGAGCAAACAGTCTTGATCATATTTACCCACCCGATTTCCTTATCTCTCCATCCACCTATTCAATCTAATCTTGACTGTTGATATAGTCTCTGCCTCAACCTTGGAAATGAATTCCACAGGCTCACAACTCTCTCTGTGAAGAAGTTTCTCCTGTCCTCTGTTCCAAACCTATTATATTTATTTGAGTACCTATGGCCCCTCATTCTAGACCCCTGAATTACTGAAAACAGTCTACTTCTATCTACCATCTCCCACCCATTCATATCATATCACCGAATAATCTGTGATGTTCGAATGAAAAAGACCCAATATTTCCAAGTCTTTCTTCATACCAGGCAGCATCCTAGTGAATCGGTGTTGACCCCTCTCTAAAGCCTCAATATCCTTTGTACAGTGCGGAGCCCAATACTATACTTAGGACTAAGGTATTGTATAGGTTAATCATAACTCTTGGCTTTTACATTCTATACCTTTTGTGAAACCTAGAATCCCATTAAAGTCAGGATTCGGCTTGGTTCTGATTTCCCCCCCCCCCCCGCCCCCATGATCAAACAGCTTTTTGACTCTTTAACTGTCGAGGCTCACAGATGAATAATGGTTACTTGGTACCTGGCACCCATGGAAACATATAGGAACAAGAGTTGGCCATTCAGCCCCTCAAGCCTGTTCCACCATTCAGTTAGATCATGGCTGATCTATAGCTTGCTCCATCTACCAGCCTTGGTTCCGTTTTCAACTTTCTGCTCCCCTCTGCACTATTTACTGTGCCACCTAACATGGTGTCATCAGCAAACTTAGATATACGGCTCTCTATTCCTTCATATAGTGAAAAGCTGAGGCCCAAGTACAGATCCCTGGGGGACACCACTAGTCACATCCTGCCAATTTCAGTACATGCCCATTATCCCTACTCTCTGCCTCCTACCTCCTAACCAGTTTCCTATCCAAGCCGATAGGTTGCCTCCAATTCCACGCACTCTCATGTGGAACCTTGTCAAATGTCTTTTGGGAGTCCATATAAACAACAACTATAGATTCTCCCGTTTGTTACATCCTCAAAAAGTTCAACCAGGTTCGTTAGACATGACCTACCCTTTACAAATCCAGGCTGGCTCTCTCTGATCAGCTCACATTTGTCCAAATACCCAGGGAAGAAGTAAATTCCTTCAGGAGGTTAAGGAAGAGAAGACAAATGGAGAAAACAGAGGAACAAAACAAGATTATCCATCAATTTTGAGAGAAGGCCTCACGTGAAGCGTGCACATGTCAAAGAACCACGGACACCAGAAGCACAAAGCCTATCAAAATTTCCCCCATCATAATAAATAAATAAACAACACTCAAGAAGCTCGACACCATCCAGGACAAAGCAGCCCGCTTGATTGGCACCCCATCCACCACCTTAAACATTCACTCTCTCCACCACCGGTGTACCGTGGCTGCAGTGTGTACCATCTACAAGATGCACTGCAGCAACTCGCCAAGGCTTCTTCGGCAGCACCTCCCAAACCCTCGACCTCTTCCACCTAGAAGGACAAGGGCAGCAGGCGCATGGGAACACCACCACCTCCAAGTTCCCCTCCAAGTCACACACCATCCTGACTTAGAAGTATATCGCCGATCCTTCATCGTCGCTGGGTCAAAATCCTGGAGCTCCCTCCCTAACAGCACTGTGGGAGTACCCTCACCACACGGACTGCAGCGATTCAAGAAGGTGGCTCACCGCCACCTTCTCAAGAGCAATTAGGGATGGGCAATAAATGCTGGCCTTGCCAGCGACGCCCACATCCCATAATCGAATTTTTAAAAATGACAATAATACTATTAAAAAACACATATAGTAAATGAGATAACTGAGTGCCCTGTAGCTGTTCCTAGAGAAAGCTGGCAATGGTGGTGAAGAGACTCATGAATAATAAACTGACCCATACTTTCTAGGAATACGATCTATAGAGTGTACTGTACATCCTATAGGGTGTAATGCAGTTTATGGTGCAAGTGGTTATGATCATGGAGCGCCCTTGAAGCACTAAGTGCCTTTTAATCGGATGTTACTACCAAGGACAAACTGAGAAGGATGATCAGCTGTATTGTTTAGTTTTAGAATTTTAAATAAATGCAAACATCACCTTACCATACTCCTAGTCGATGACTGTTTTTCCTGCGTTTCATTTACTGCAGGATTGCTGCTGTGTGTTTGGAAGTAACGATGAGATTTAAGGTGTTAATCAACTGTAATCAAAAGCAAATACATATCTGAAAGTTGCATTTGAGTTGAATATAAAGTGAGCAATGAAGTGGGTTTAATTATAGTTTGTAGATTAGGTTTCCATTTCCCTCATTTGTTTTTGATCTAATGATATGCTACTCTTCCATTAAATTAAAATATTATTTCGTGTTACTTTAATGAATGGCTGCTATTTCATTTAATTAAATACGATTTCATGTAACTTTAATGAGTCCTGTTACATTCAGCAGAAACAACAGTCAAATCTTTGGAGATAATTGATAAGAATATCTGTCGAATGGAAGATACAAGGGCCGTCAGTCTTCACTGTTGATTCATATTGATATCTTGGATCATAATGGATGCCAACTTTAGCTCAGCCTTTGGGATCACAAAGATGGGGATAAGGGTGCTTTTGAATTTCTCATCTTTCTTTAATGACAGCAAACATTCAACGCAGTTTTAAGCTTGTAGCATTCACGACATGTGTCAAAATAGCCTTCTTCACGGTTCAGAACTCCTTTCAGGTTTCTCTTATTATGCTCTCATCACAATGGAAGTTATCTGTCTTAATTAACTCTGGAGGTTCTCGATGTACTATTTTAAAGCTGCAGATAGACTTGTATCTTTTTGAAAGCATCAGATAGTCTCATTTATTTGAAAAGGGCAGATCTGATAAATATCTTCAAAAAAGTTACCAGGACTTCATGAATTTAAAGTAACTGTCTGGTTAAATTTAAAAAAAAAGGGCTGCAAATTAAACACAATTGAACAAAATCACACAGGATTTGAATTGAATAGAAAGGCTTCGCTCCTCCCCAGACATGTTTTCAGACGTAGCGAACAATTATTGCAACACAACGAACTGAAACGTTCTTGTGTGTGTGTGAAGCTGATTTTTTTTTAAACTTCTACATAACAAGACAGAATTCGAGAAACCAATATCAAGCTAAATCATTGATAAAATAGCATCATTTTTGTCACACCAAGTCTGCCAACCAGGCAAACAAACCAAAGAAACAATCTAAAAAATAAATCTTAATTTCAATCAAAGGAAAATGAGAAGGTGAGTCTGCTTGGCCACTGCTACTCCATTGATAGTGGCTGTACCAACAGAAGAGGGATGGGTCCAGGTCACTTATCTGTCCCCCTCATCCAGGAAACAACGCATGGTGTAGGGGGAGTTGGAAAGAGGGGAGAAAAATGTTAAATAGATTCAAAAAATTAATTTTCACAGTATGGGCCGAGTCAGCTGCTCTCAACTGGGGCAACCATTGGCTGCTACAAATGATCTCGGCACCCTGGAGTTACGGAGGAAAGAATCAGCCGGCATTCCCCCTCCTGATGCTAACCGGCAACGTCTGATAGAAGTTCACGAGTGTGGGTGTTGAGTTCGGGGCAGGGCGAGGTCCTGCTATGATGTCGCCCATGATTAGACAGGCTGCTGGCACTCGCCGTCAAAGCTCATACATGAATAATGGCCACTTGGGAAACCAAAAGCAAACAGAATGCTTAGCTCATGCAAAAGCAAAATACTGCGGATGCTGGAAATCTGAAATAAAAACAGAAAATGCTGGAAATGCTCAGCAGGTCAGGCAGCATCTGTAGAGAGAGAAACAGAGTTAACGTTTCAGGTCGATGACCCTTCTGACGAAGGGTCATCGACCTGAAACATTAACTCTGTTTCTCTCTCTACAGATGCTGCCTGACCTCCTGAGTATTTCCAGCATTTTCTGTTTTTATTTCAGAATGCTTAGCTGAGTTGCCAAAGTCACTAGAGTGCAAGTTTGAGGCCGCCATGCTGAAGCAGTATAGCGGTTTGCTCAGGCTGCACCTTGAATAATGCGATCAGATCTAGTCGCCAAGGGAACCATCCAAACTCTGGAAGCAGTGCAAAGCAGAGCCATGAGGCTAATCCTAGTGTTAGTGGATCATGCTGTGAGGCAAAGTTAGAGAACATCAGACTCTTCAGCCTTGAAAGAAGGTGAATGAGGGAAAAATGGTGTCCAAATTGGACTGAATACAGGTATGTGGTAATTTAACACCAGTTGAACAAAATTTGGGGCCCAGTACGTTCACATTCTGCTTGGAGGAAAATGGGGGCATTGGAACATTTGATGCAATACAATATTTTGCACGCTCATGCTGATTTATGTTACATTACTACAGTCCTTTTATGATATCCCTGTACTTCAGAATCATCTCTTTTATTTTATCAGTTTCCTTTAGCTTTCTAAAATCTAATAATTCATTTTTAGAGACCTGCTTCGTGCCATTAATTTTGCTGCCAATTTGGGTAGAACAATAAGTTCCACTCTAAGTTGTATCAATACCTCAATTTCTAGGTTTCTGGAAGAAACCCTTTTGTGAATATTGTCTCATTTATCTTTTGACATCGAGTTCTCGGAGTTTGAGTGCTGCAAAGGGCTTCTTACATTGAGAATTGTCAATCACAGCTACCAAGAATGTTACATGAAGTGTAAGATGCACAGTAAGGAAGGAATACTGCTAGATTCTTTCCTTCTAAAAATAGAATAGAATCATAGAATGGTTACAGCACAGAAGGAGGCCATTCAACCTGTCGAGCCCGTGCCAGCTCTCTGCAAGAGCACTTCAGCTAGTCCCACTCCCCCGTCCCTTTCCCTGTAGCCCTGCAATTTTTTTTCCTTCAGGTACCTATCCAATTCTCTTTTGAAAACCACGATTGTATTTGCCTCCACCAGGCAATGCATTCCAGATCCTAACCACTCGCTGCGTAAAAAAGTTTTTCCTCATGCTGCCTTTGGTTCTTCTTCCAATCACCTTAAATCTGTGTCCTCTGGTTCTCGACCCTTCCACCAATGGGAACAGTTTCTCTCTATCTACTCTGCCTAGACCCCTCATGATTTTGAACACCTCTATCAAATCTCCTCTCAACCTTCTCTGCTCTAAACAGAACAACCCCAGCTTCTCCAGTCTATCCACGTAACTGAAGTCCCTTATCCCTGGAACCATTCTTGTAAATCTTTTCTGCACCCTCTCTAAGGTCTTCACATCCTTCCTAAAGTGCGGTGCCCAGAATTGGACACAATACTCCAGTTGAGGCCGGACCAGTGTTTTATAAAGGTTCATCATAACCTCCTTGCTTTTGTACTCTATACCTCTATTTATGAAGCCCAGGATCCCGTATGTTTTTTAACCGCTTTCTCAACCTGCCCTGCCACCTTCAACGATTTGTGCACATATACCCCCAGGTCTCTCTGTTCATGCACCCCCTTTAGAATTGTACCCTTTAGTTTATATTCCCTCTCCTCATTCTTCCTACCAAAATGTATCACTTCATACTTTTCTGCGTTAAATTTCATCTGCTACGTGTCCGCCCATTCCACCAGCCTGTCTATGTCCTCTTGAAGTCTATCACTCTCCTCCTCACTGTTCACTATACTTCCAAGTTTTATGTTATCTGCAAATTTTGAAATTGTGTCCTGTACACCCAAGTCCAAGTCATTAATATATATCAAGAAAGTCCTAGTACTGACCCCTGGGGAACACTACTGTGTACCCTCCTCCAGTCCGAAAAACAACCGTTCACCACTACTCTTTATTTCCGGTCATTTTGCCAATTTCGTATCCATGCTGCCACTGTCCCTTTAATTCCATGGGCTTCAATTTTGCTGGCAAGTCTATTATATGGCACTTTATCAAACGCCTTTTGGAAGTCCATGTACACCACTTCAACAAATAGATGCCTTGTTCACATAATCAAATGGTTAAGTGTGCTGCAAAATTAAACATGCCTGCCTCATAATTTTTTTTTAATTTGATAATTATTATAATGGGATACATCATAGAATATACAGCATGGAAGGAGGCCATTTGGCCCATCGTGCCTGTGCCGGCTCTTTGAAAGAGCTCTCCAATTATTCCCACTTCCCTGCTCTTTCCCCACAGCCCTGCAAATTTTTCCCCCTTTCAAGTATTTATCCAATTCCCTTTTGAAAGTTATTATTGAATCTGCTTCCATCGCCCTGTCAGGCAGCGCGTTCCAGATTATAACAACTTGCTGTGTAAACATTTTTTTCCTCATGTCGCCTCTGGTTCTTTTGCCAATTACCTTAAATCATGCTGATTAGTGAGCAGCAATCATTCTGTTAAAATATTTTAATAAAACAACTGGAGTTTCTATTTAACAGAGATGCAAAAGAAGTTTCATGTTACTGAGTTTCCTTTGAGATTTTCATATCACCACCAAATGTTAGTCTGCAACAGTTTTCTACGGTTAACCCAGTCCATATGAATTATTCCTATTTAAGAACATGACATAACGCAACGTAAAACCCAACACCTCAGTGGGTAAATGCATTGTGCAGTGCAAGATTGAGACACTTCAAAAGGCCTTAGGTTTGATCCCTGGTCTGTGCTGTGATGGCTAATCTCAGGTGAGGACAGCTGTGGGCAACACAATTGGCTTCCTCCTCCTGGGCCTCGGAAAGGAAAAATAAAAATCAGCCAGCATTTGCTGCTCCTGATCTTACTCCTGTACCCACTACTGCAAGAGCTTGTGTGAGTCTGGGGGAGGACATGATCTGACTGGGCTGTGTTTGTCCCCACAGTCAAACAGCCTGGCACACATTGTCCAGGCCCAGATTTAAAGAACGGCCATGGACAAGATATTGAGGGGTTCCCTATGCTCATAAAATCATAACCCAGTATGGGTTGACATGTTCAGGAGAGTTAGAAATAAGGAGAGGAAAAAAGGAGACGAAGAATTATGCAGTGAAAAAGGGGCTTTTGGCCCTCGATTAGTCTACTTTGCTTCATTATCTGAGTTTGAAATTTGAGTTTGAAATTTGCAGTAGAGTATTTACTAACATTAGTGGAAAGGTCAGTGTGAGTATAAAACAGGTTAAACTCACGTCAACTTTTTTCACTAATATCAGCCAGTGAAGGGGATATATACCCCATTGTATCACCATATTTGTTCAACGACACGCAGTAATTCCAGCTGTGGTATTTCCAGTGCATAGAAGGCACATGACAAAAAAGCCCACTGGCCATACACTTCCAACCCTTTCCCTCACTTGCTCATTGAATGATCTGGCTGAATTCTTTCCCCAGTAGGCCTAGTCGATACCAAAGTGACCTTACACAGATAATTGGGGCGGCGACTTTCCGTCTTCAGACGCTGCAGAGATACCTGTACGTGGAGAATCCTCCTAGGTGGTGTGCGCTGGCGACGTATTTCTTCCGCCAGCTGCACGGCCTCAATTACGACACACAGCTCCTGTTTGTGAGAGTGGGCGGCACGCGTGCCAGCCTGCGGGAGCTGCCTGTCTTCTACCAGGAACTGCTATGGGTTTGGAACAGCGTCGCCTCCAGGCGCAGTTCTCCCCCGTCAGGAGCAGCGGCCGTCCTTCGGGAGCTGCTGCTCAGGAATCCGCACCTCCACGACCGCGGGTTCGGGTGGCTGGCGGAGGGCAGGGCTGTGCCCGGTAAGGTGACTAGAGTCGGGGACCTGCTCGATGGCGGAGGAGCGGGACTGGATGGCGCCGGAGGAGTTGGCGAGGCGCATGTCTTGGGTCAACGTCCGGCTCGCGGTCAAAGCCATCGAGTCGCTAAAAGTGGCACTGGGTCCCGACTCCACTAGGTGTATCGAGGAGGCTCAAGCACGTGGGGCGATCCCGTCCGAACTGACCCCCGTTCGGACGGAATTCCTTATCGGCGCCAGCCCCGAATCCTCCCTCGGGAGCCGCCGCCTCACCACTTGAGCCTTCTCGGAGAAATGCCCTCCGTGCCCTTTCAATCCGCACGGAGGCGTTTCCTGTACGGGCTGCTCCTGCACACTCTCCACTTTGCCATCTTCGTATGCCTGTCCGGACACGCCCTGACGTACCATCCTGCCGTCTGGCAGAGGCGAAGGTCCCCAATGGAGGGCTCTCTACGCGGGAGTCTTCCCTTGTTCTATTGGGGACTTGGCCTGGAGGGTGTTGCACGGAGCAGTCCCGTGCAATAGGGTTTTAAATAGGTTTACGGACTCCCAGGCTGCTTGTCATTTCTGCGGCCTGGAGGAGTCCGTGTTTCACATTTATACGGAGTGTGAGAGGTTGCAGCCCCTCTTTCATTACTTGAAGGGGCTGCTCCTCAATTTCTGGTTGCACTTCAGCCCCACGCTCCTGATCTACGGTCACCCGGTGCGGCGGGGAGCGGGCAGGTCGGAGGACCTCCTCGTAGGACTGCTCCTGGGCCTGGCTAAAAAAGCCATTAATTGGTCCAGGCAGCGGGCGGTCGAGGGCGTCGTTCGGCCCGATTGCCTGCCTCTCTTCCGCGGCCATGTTCGCGCCCGGGTGGCCCTGGAGATGGAGCACGCGGTGTCCGCCGGCACGCTTGAGTTTTTCCGCGACCGGTGGGCGCCGCGGGGACTGGAGTGCATTGTCACCCCGGGCTACCAAATTTTAATTTAAGTTGTTAAGTTTCCTTTAAAGTTTTATTGATTTACAGCTATTTGGTTTAAGTGCACACATAAAAGAGTACACAGATAATTGGTAATTAGTTAAGATGCTCTGTCTGTAATTCACTTATGCCAATTAGCTTCTTTTGAAAGGATATTTACTAGTCCTAGCCCCTTTGGGGCTATCCTGGATCAGGCGTATTTCTCAGACGTTCACTTTCAACTAAAGTTTGAGGTAGCCGAATCCTAAAGATGCTTAATTGGGTCTAAAGGTCCAGGCTATCTCGCCCTAAAGGAAAGGAACAACCCAAGAATGTTACTGTCCTCCAGATAGCGCTTTTAATAAGTTTAGTTAGACTGTAACATCCCAGATATTATGAGAGTCTGGAGGACTCCCCTCAGAAATGTAACTCTCCATCAAAGAGTGTACAGAGATTGAGTTCGCGAGTTATTGATACAGAAGACTTATGTGAGACAATTCTAAAAATATATAGAGATTTATTAAAAGAACCGACATGCAATTTACAGTTGGTGCATCAGTCAATCGCAATGTTAACAGTTCTAAAAAGAGAAAAAATACGATCTTTTTAACAGAGAATCTTACTTTTAAATCTTAACTTCACTACAGTATTACAGTTCTTAAAGTTTTCTATACAGGATATCCATCAATATCAAAATACCTTTGATCCCCGAGGTACAAAGAGTGGAAGACCACAGAGCCACCTCTGTAGTCGAGAATCGCTTTGCCCGATTAAAGCGAGTCTGCTATCTCATTTGAGACTTCAATATTTATACCCTTTTTCAGTTGTATTTCCTTTAAGGTTTCTGCTGATGCAAGTTAATTATCAATGTTCATCTTTCTGCTGACCTCTGCAATTCTTTACTGCCACATCAGCTTGTAATATTCCAGAATCTGTCACATCTCCAGGTGTTCTGGGTTCATCATATAAAAAGGTGTGAAAGGCAGGTGTCCCTTATTTCATGTGTCATCTTTACGAGGGCAGATGTTCCTTATCTTATGTGCCATCTTTACGAAGTTTAATTTATATCACTTATCCAGGGATTGACCATTGTGTTGTTCCCAAAAGGTCAGCCACTCGGAGCCATCCACCTTCTGTTTCAATAAGGTTATTTATTCAGGGTCAACAATTTGTCCTGTTTCAACAAGGCCAGAATTCTTTCATAAGATAGTGTATTTTTCTAAAAAGGCTAAAGTATATTCCTTCACATCTTTTCCAACTGAATATGGATTGTTTTGACTAATAACCTTTAAAATAAATCTCCAAGTACAGGGTGAGAAAGGTAGTGAGGACAGGTGCAATTTGAAATTTGTGAGAACCTTTGACCAGGGATCATATGCATGAAAATCCATTAGGTGCATATGCTGTACAAAAGTTGCAGAAAATGTTAGAAAGTTATTTGAAAAAATCTGCCAAATTGCTTTTACCAGAACCCTCCCCCCCCCCCCCCCACTTCCTGAAGGCTCAGCTGGTAAATTCTCCATCCTAATCCATACAGACCAGGGAGGTTCCAGGTTCATTCCATAGTCTATGCTGAGTGAATTGTTCTCACAACTGGTCCAAGTGTCCCTGGAGGGGGTGGCGGGAGGGAGGGAGATCAGCCAGGGGTCCATCTAGTGACCCCTTTTGGAAAGTATGTATTTCTGTGTGTACATGCATATGGGCGTGTGTGTGCGGACATTGAGCAAAGACTGGATCAGGTTTAGTAGTGATAGCTCACATGATCAACTAGCCCACAGAGACTCACATAAGAACTAGGAGCAGGAGTAAGCCATATGGCCCCTCGAGCCTGCTCCCCCATTCAATAAGATCATGGCTGATCTTCTGTATCAACTCCACTTTTCCACTCTGTCCCCATATCCTTTGATTCCCTTAGTGTCCAAAAATCTATCGACCTCTGTCTTGAATATACTCAATGACAGAGCCTCCACAGCCCTCTGGGGTAGAGAATTCCAAAGATTCACCACACTCTGAGTGAAGGAATTTCTCTTCATCTCAGTCCTAAATGGCCGACCCCTTAACCTGAGACTATGACCCATAGTGCTAGATTCTCCATATGCATGAGGGGAAACAGCCTCTCAGCATCTACCCTGTTAAGCCCTCTAAGAATTTTATACATTTCAATGAGATCACCGCTCATTCTTCTCAATCTACTCAAATCACTCCTCATAGGACAACCCTCTCATCCTAGGAATCAATCTGGTGAATCTTCGTTGCACCCCCTCCAAGCCAAGTATATCCTTCAGTAGGTAAGGTGACCAAAACTGTACACAGTACTCCAGGTATGGTCTCAACAAAGCCTATATAATTGTAGCAAGACTTCCTTACTCTTATACCTCAAACCCTTTACAATAAATGCTAACATAACATTTGCTTCCTAATTGCTGGCTGTACCTGCATGTTAACATTGAGTTAGCATGCAGGTCCCGTCTAAGTTCATACATAAAAAGTTCACACAAAATTTGGCCACTTAGGTGAGGTTCTCCAAAATGAATGGTTCCATGTTGCCATATCCCAGAGGGAAAGTGGGTGGAAAAAAATTGAGGGGCATTGGAAGCAAAAGAATTGCTTTTATAAGTTCAAGCCCGAAACTTTGTTCCACCGAGATTTGCTTGAATCCAAAACTCACCTTTTATAGATAAAGCATCTATAAAATTGTTTTTAAAAACTCAATAGTCCACTCGGAAACACAATCCCATGGCAAGTGTTCTGGGCCATTTGTTGTGAGCTTGTAGAGACCCAACTTGCAATGTTGCATTTTTCTCCCCTGGTGGAAATACAATTCTTGTGTCTTCATACAATGATTTTTGGGAAAGATTGTGCCTTATAGTTCAATTTAAATGTTTCCAGTTCCTTTTCATTTTTGGATTATTTAAAACCCGGTTAGTTCATCAGCAAACATACTCGGGAACGTTTTGTAGCATAACTGCATATTGGCCATGGCGATGTCATCTTTCCCCAGAACACCTTGCACAAAGACGAAGCACTGCATCTCCCCACTGTCGAATCTCTCTGGTAAATGTCACTTGTAACAACTGACAGAGAGTAAATTATAGAGCTGGAAAAGATTGGGTGGAAACAGGCATTTCCGTTGAGAAGTTGGGCTCATCTCCAATCCAAACTGATGCGATGAAAGCTTCCTCTGGCTGCTGGCTTTGGTGCAGTCACAATCCAGCTCCTGAGCTCACGGCATAATACTGCCCCTGATTCAGTACTGGCGTGGTGGGGTGTGGGAAATGTCATACTGATTAATTCAACTTCTAAGGTTAGAGCTGAGACACGTTGGGGCCACTGTAGAGGGAATTTTAACCGGTGTATAATTGTGCTTCATACAAGTATTCCATTCCTTAATACTTGTATGAGCTAAAAGACATTTTTAAACAGTAAGTTGGTCATGATCACCTTTTAAGAGATGCTGCCTTTACAAAAGACCTCTTTTCTGCAGATGGCAGTCACTGTAATGGTTATCTTCATATCTTCGCATTCTTCCCTTGGCGAAGTGTGAAGTAGTGGAAGGATTTGCAGGCTGATTAACAGCCTGACAGGCATGAACGCTCCTTCCATGCCCATAACCACCTTTATACCAGTGAATAGATTGGTTAGTCCTATACGGCTCCCACAAACTATACGACGAGGGGGGAGGCACCCACACCTACCAGAAGCGAGTAACCCACTGGATGTCAACCAGAATGGAAAGCCAGAGCTACAGTCTCCGCTCTGTGGACTGGGATTCGAACCCGTACACCTTCTAACTCAGAGGTGGGAATGCTCCCACCAAGCCAGAGGCTCATTCCAGTTACCATAATATGGTGATGCAAAGTGCATTAGAATTTATCATGAACATATCAGCACATTGGTATTGACACTAGCGCAGTGACAATGATATGCTCATATTCTGTTGTGCTTTCCCCATCAGTTACCAAAGCAGTGGAAGTTTAACCGTCAATGCATGGAAGAACTTGTGGCTATATTTTCCTATAGTCACTAATCTGAGGAAAAAAAATCTAATGAGTTGCCCCCATTTCAAACTCACTGACTTTTTTTTTTAAAACCTCACATTAACAACTGTCCAAAAGTTCTAAGAACAGCCTTTTCCAAATTCCCAGACTGACAAAATTCAAACAGGACAAACCAGCAAATAAGAGATATAAAATCAAATAGAACAGGGTTACCTGGGCTGCAAGGGTGGTATTCCCAGCGCTGAGAGTTTGGACACACCTGTTCTGAAGGCTTGATGTCAAACAGGTTGTGCCGAGTTAATGAGGACAGATTGAAGTGTGTACGCTAAATGCTGCAGTTATCTTGTGTACAGTTTTATCCTGTATTTGAAATTAAACATGATTTGATGTGTATTGTTATTTTCATGAGTTCTACGTTAATCTGTTAATTGCTAAAAATAGGCCGCTTTCATGAAGCTTAATGTGCTCTAGAATTATGTATTCCATAAAAACATCTGTGGCCATTTGTGTTAATTACAGGTGCTTATTATTTGATCGTAAGATTCAGCAATATGGCCCTGCAGAGAGCTTAAGTGTGTCATTAATTAATCATTAAGAATCTCTTTACTAGGGAATTGAACAGAGATAATTTGATTGAAGCATTTCTGGTTGAGTCCTTTAGTCTAACTCCCTATAATCAGGTCCCCTGGGGAACGTGGCTTCCTGTGCAGCGAGTTGTACTCCTGTAACAGAGATCAATCATTTTTCTACCTTGGGAAACCCTTTGGTTATAAGGCACGTGACCAGGTCCTTTGAATTTCTAGAGATTTACTGGGTGGGGGAGGAGAGGAATGCTCCACTGGTGAGACACTGATGGGTTAGTGTCAGGTTGTCCATTTGATTTTTGTCAGGCTAAAGAGTACACCATGTGGGAGTGAAAGTCCACGTTACTTGAATACCTCAGATGTTCTTTCTGGGCAGTCTGTGGGATCAGTTAACATAAGTTAAAACAGCTTTCTGCTGAGCATATGTTGTACATTGCATAGACCGATCTAAAAGCCAGGATATCTTCACAGGAAAGTAGAATGTGTACGAGTCATTCAGCCATATCTGTAATGGTCTGAAATATGTCAGCTTGGTCACTTGTGTTTGGGAGAATGGGAGGAGTTTATGATGGCAATTAGGTCACTTCTGGTCAGGGTAATAAAATGATGGGAAGAGTTTATTAGGGCAATCAGGTCACTTGTGTTTATGGAAGTGCATGTTTGTTTAGTTCATGTTATTCTGTTGGCATTTGTATGCATCTTTGATGTACTATGGTTTCTTGGTGATGTGCAGGGAATGTCCTGATCAAAGGTGACATTTGGTATAAGAGATGTGAGTGAAGCACTGTTCAGTAGTAGCTCATACTGGAACTGTGACGTCTCACAGAGCCCATACTGGTTGTGGATAGTATGGCGTTTCAATAAAGACTGATCCTGCATTGCTACAACTGAGTGTGTGTGTAATCTGGCGTTTAAAGGAACAAGAAAGTAGCCCATCACACCATTCGTTGAAAACAAAGTGCTTAGCCAATCGTAATTCCAGATTTTGAGGCTGCCCTGATGCAACAGAGGTCAAACGGATCTCTCGGGTGAGTAAATATTCAGTGCATGTATACTGAGCATCCAGAAAGACTCTGGGTCGAACAGATTGGCCTTTGTCGCATCCTGAGTAAGCTGCTCTCAGCTGGGGATGGCTACAATTTGCAGGGATGTCCTGGGGCTGGGGAGAGGGGAGGGAATCCGCACTCTGATCATTGTGTAGTGAGCTCCTCCTACCGGGAAGTGCAATGGTTGGTGGATGTCGAGGGAGATCAGGATTGTGCTCCGCTGTGACGCTCTCCGACAACAAATACTCCTCCAAAACTTACAGTTTAGTCTCATGTCTAAAGAATGGTCACTCGGGTCCGATACTGCAGGATCAGCACCATAGGGATGATGTTGCGAGTTCACGCTACTGGTGAGGAAGAGAGAGCCTGCTAGCCGTGATTGTCCACGATTGTCCCGGCAGACTTGGAAAACCGCCCCTCACGCATTGAACTGTACCAGTGAAAGTCATTCCTTTCAGGAGAGCAAACCGGAAAAGCAAAACAGCAAAAACTCCAAAGAAGCTATAGTTCCAAACACTAATTGAATTGTAGATATCCAGGATTGTTGAAGCTCGTGTAGTCTAGACACGGGTGTGTACTTGTGGGTTCAATCACAAATCAAGGCAGAAGGGTGACAATGTTGATAAACGGAACATGTTTTTCACTTTTCAGTGACTATTCAGCACTGCCAGCCCTGCGATTTTAGGAGAAGTAATTACTATCTCTGTTCCCAGGTCACATATGGCACAGTGAGATAGTAAGTTTCCCTACTGTCATTCAATTCATCTCCATTGCAAGAGAAAGCAGCACTAACAGAACCATCTCATTTCCCATACTGTGACACTTTAGATGAGTTTGCTGACTTGGTGAATTGTTCACAGCAACTGATAGACTGTGAACTTATGCCCACTAGGGACAGGATATAGACTGTCTAACTCCATTTCACTCGATGTCCTTTGACAGTCTTCCAGTGAACATATTTTCACCTCATTGGATTTAAACCAGCTTTCCAGAAGCAAAAGGACAGCGAATAATGGTAATGTTCACATTCTGCTGTTCTCAGCCAGAACCTCATCTTTATCACCAAAAAAAAGCAAAGGTGTCAGATAAGGGAGAGAAGGAACTTGCCTACACAAAAACAACTTGCATTTATTATAGCGCCTTTAATGTAGTAAAACGTCCAACGGCGCTTCACGGGAGCGTTATCAAACAAAATTCGAGACTGAGCTACTTAAGGAGAAATTAGGAGAGGTGAGAGGTCGGTTTTAAGGAGTGTCTTAAAGGAGGAAGGAGAGCTAGAGAGGTTTAGGGAGGGAATTTCAGAGCTTGGGGCCTTGGCAGCTGAAGGCACGGCCGCCAATGGTGGAGCGATTAAAATTGGGGATGCGCAAGAGGCCAGAATTGATGGAGCGCAGAGATCTCCGAGGGTTGTAGGGCTGGAGGAGGTTCCAGAGATAGGGAGAGGCGAGACCCAGGATGAGTACTTTTAAATCGAGGCGTATGCTGGACCGGGAGCGAGCACAGGGGTGATGGGTGAACGGGAACTCTGCTGCCTGTATCCTATCCCGTACCAGGTCTCACTCACCCATCACCACTGTGTTCCCTGACCAGTGAAAGTCATTCCTTTCAGGAGAGAAAACCGGTAAAGCAAAACAGCAAAAGCTCCAAAGAAACTATAGTTCCAAACGCTAATTGAATTGTAGATATCCGGGTTTGTTGAAGATCCGTGCAGTCTAGTCACAGGTGTGTCAATGTGTACTTGTGGGTTCAATCACACCGACATTGGCTCCAACGCCTCAAATTAAAAATTCTTATCCTTGGCCTCACCCCTCCCTATCTCTGTAACCTCCTCCAGCCCGACAACCCTCCGAGATCTCTGCATCCCTCCAACTCAAACTTCCTGCGCATCCCACCCTCCCTTTGTTGGACAATTGGTGGCCGTGCCTTCAGACGTCTAAGCCCCACACTCTGTAATTCCCTCCTAAATCCCTCTGTCTCGCCATCTTGTACTTTAACAGCCTTCTTAAAACTCACCTCTTCGACCAAACTTCTGATCACACTCCTCATAATTCTTTATTTGGCTTTTTGTCCATTTTTATCTGTATACACCTCTGTGCAGCACTTTAGGACATTTTTCCCTGTTAAAGGTGCTATATAGATGCTGTTGTATAAATTCCTATGCTGACATTTATAATGGGAGCTACCTATGTAAACTTCTGACAAGAAGTTACATCTGACCACCAGAGGTGGCACAGTAGTGCCTCAGTTTTGCATTGCCCAGCTGCCCAGCTCCTCAGCCTGTACTGCAGAGAAGCTCCAATGCTCCGACCAACTCTACTGCTCTGCTTTCCAAATTGCTGTAAGTTTTGCTATTTAACTATATTGAGCATCCCTGATTTTAATTGCTCCACCATTGGTGGCCGATGGCCCTAAGCTCCAGAATTCCCTCTCGAAACCTCTCTGCTTCTCTACCTCTCTTTCCTCCTTTAAGACGCTTCTTAAAACCGACCTCTTGGTCATCTGCCCTAATATCTCTTTACGTGGCTTGGTGTCAAATTTTGTTTAAAAGTGCTCCTGTGAAGCAGCTTGGGACGCTTTACTACGTTAAAGGCGCTATATAAATACAAGTTGTTGTTGTTGTTGTTATTAATAATATAAAACCAAAATACTATTTAAAAAAAATTCGAAAAGAATGTATGACTGCAAAATGGGAGCTGAATTATGCCTCTGCACACTGGTCCATTTATCTGAACCCTGCTTCATCTGAAGACGACACTTGCTTTTGACTCCCCTTGTGCAATGCCATGGCTAGCAACTAGTATTCTTGCATAAGAAGAACTTTGCTGCAACAAAAATGTAACCCGTTGAAAATTGCTGAACATTTTTTTATATCAAAATGTATATATGCCAATAAACAGAATTGAATAATGTTCTGTTTTTGCAGGACCTGTCTGACAGAAAAGTTCTGCGCACAAAGCCGAACAGGCATTCAGTGCCCAAGGGGTTTAACTGTAAGACTTTACACAAATGTAAGAGGATAACTCCGGGTTTTTTCACCCACTGTTGGTCGGCGAATGCAGCACTGCACTCCTTTATTCACAGGTCATGCTTGACTCAGTCTTCATAGGGCTCATGGTGCTTTGAGCATTTCAAAGTGCAACACGCATCACATTCCCTGAGCTGAATTAGGTGCTTGAAATCTGAAGTGATAAAAATAAATATTAATATAACTGAAAGCTGTTTATTCACGCATAACTCTAATCCACCTGATTCATTGCTTCTGGATCACGAAAATCAGTAGCAAAGAAATAAAAGGGTAAATTCAATGGTGCTGTGCTGCCTGCAGGAAGGAGTGCAGGTCAGGTACGTGACCACCAGGATGGTAGAAGGCGAACTAGATGGACCGTGGTCTTTTTTGTCCCGCAATTCCTAAATTCCTACAACAATTTAGTGCTGATTCTCTGACCTGCACTTCTTTTCAGCGAGTTTGTGTGCTCGGAGTGCCGGCTTGCTGAATTTATCTTAACTTGTGCGTTGAAGTACAAGCTTTATCAGCTTGGTTTGGTGGCAGCACTTTCGCCTGAGTCAGAAGACCATGGTTTTAAGTCCCATTGCGGGACTGGAACACATCATCTGAGCTAAGAATTCAGTGCATTACTGAGGATTGTTGGAGGTGATGTCGTTCAGATGAGATATTAAACTGAGGCCCCATCTGCTTGTTCAGGTGGATGTTCAAGATCGGACGGTACTATGTGAAGAAGAGCTGGGAAGTTCGGCCAGTGTTCCGGCCCACATTCATAGAATCATAGACTGATACAGCACAGAAGGCGGCCATTTGCTCCATCATGCCTCTGCCATCTCTCAATTAACACCACCAAAACAGATTAGCTAGTCATTTATCTCATTTGCTGTTTGTGAGATGTTAGTGTTTGCAAATTGGCTTCTACATGTCCTACATAACAACAGTGATTACACTTCAAAAGTAATTAATTGTTTGTAAAGTGCTTTGGGACATCCCGAGGTTGTGAAAAGTGCTATATAAATGTAAGTTTTTTCTTTATGGATAGATTTATATTGGGTACTTAATGCTATTTAATCTGGCCATTTAAGGTTCTTTTTGTTGCTGTTTTTCCCCCTCAAAACTTCCTCAAGGTGCGGATTCATGCTGAGATACAGATCCATGGTTGCTGGGCAGCCTCCAGTATCTCGCACAAGTACTCATTATTAATGTGACTGCCTTCCTCCTCACCCCAGCTCATGGACTTTGAGGCCTCTTGGCTGAGATCAGCTAACTCCGCACAGTTCATGCATCAAACTTGGAATCGTCCTGGTCTGCATGTTTCACCAGTTTGCCATACAGTGCATTTACTCACTGAGCTAGCAGGGTACACTTCTCATTTTTTTATGGTCTCATAGCAGTAACAGATTGTGGAAATTCTCCTCCAATCATACTACCTGTACTTCATCCTGTGCAATGGGAAAATCAGTGAGGTGAAGATATTTATCTGTATTGAAACGTGCAGTCAGTGCTGTGGGTGTAAACAATCCACATCAACCCGAGGACTGGAGCATCAGTTTCTTTCACCTAGTTTGAGGCAGCTCTTGAAAACTAACAGCTTGAACCAGGGGAATTTCGAAATTCCCTATGTGCTGGTTGTGTTTTTCTTGTGCATCGGGTGGCAAAACAACAAGGTGCAGATGTTAGCAACTGCAATGATGATAGAACTCTCTCTCTCTCTTGTGTGGTTGCTGGGAGCATAGAAATCTGGCAACAAGTGTCAGACAATGCTCTGTGGTAGCACTCTCGCCTCTGAGTCAGAAGGTTGTGGGTTCAAGTCCCACTCCAGCATAAAATCTAGGCTGACACTCCCAGTGCAGTAGCGAGGGAGTACTGCACTGTCGGAGGTGCCGTCTATCGGATAAGATGTTAAACCGAGGCCCCGTCTGTCCTCTCAGGTAGATGTAAAAGATCCCGTGGCACTATTCTGAAGATGAGTAGGGGAGTTCTCCCCGGTGACCTCGCTAATATTTATCCCTCAACCAACATCATTAAAAACAGATAATCTGGTCATTATCTTATTGCTGTTTGTGGGACCTTGCTGTGCGCAAATTGTCTGCCGCGTTTCCTACATTACAACAGTAACTACACTTCAAAAGGTACTTCATTGACTGTAAAAGGCTTTGGGATGCCCGGAGGTTGTGAAAGGCACTATATAAATGCAAGTCATTTTTTTCTTCAAAGGCAACTGATCAAGGGTAAATATTGTAGGTTATAAGGTTTGATAATTATTCTGAAACTTTGCATGATTCTCTTTCAGGGGGCTGGGAGCTAATCTGATAATCTAATGGATAAAGGCATTTCCCCAGCGTAATAATAAGCTATGCGGACCAGAAGGTCCCAGGGTTGATTTCCAGTCTGTGGGGACTTAATTTCTCCATTAAATCGGGGCAGGAAATACGGAGCCATCATTGGCTTGGGCTTGAAAAGGGAAAAATGAGCCAGAGTTTGCGTACCTGATTGTAGGATGAGGCTTGGCTGTAATGCTCTCTATGGATGGGTATCCTGTCATTAGTCACTATCCAGGCTCGCACTTGGTAATTGGGCGAGGTACCCACGACTTGCAGGCACTCTGGAACCAAAACTTAGCACAAGTTCAGGAGAGGGTGAGAGGGGGGGCGGGGGGCGAGAAAATTGGGAAGCAACAGAAAATTAAAAAAAAATACTTTAGAGCTCACTACTGAATTTTTATTAGGCACTTCTGCCTGAAAAATATTTAAATTCCTTTTGTAAAATGGATCAGGTCGCAATATTGTTGCCAACTGTTTGAATGCATGATATTTGAAGGATCCTTCAAAACAATATCTGCCTGTTCCCATTGTCAAACCTTTTAAAATTCAAAATTAACAGACCCAATGAAAGAATGGCATTGACATTTCACAAAATGATATAGAATTAACCCACTTGGAGCGTCTGACCTGACCCTTGTAGCTTTAAAATAAAATTGAATGCAGTTGCACCTTTTTTTTAATGAAAATGGAAAATCTATTTCTGTTATCTGCAGCTTTATGTGCAGTCTTTGCAATGGCTGACAATAGCAGAACTGTACAGTCTTGCAAGATGATAACTCCATCGGGATAATTTAAGGAAAGCTGTATATAAAATAAATATTATGTTATTGAGAGGTGTCCTAAAATGTTGGTATGCACAAACTAGAAGCCTAGTCCTGCTACTACCAGTTGGTGTGAGAGCTTCTTTGTTTTCAATCATTAGCAATACATACTCCATCATTAGATAATCAAGCATTAGATGCATGCACAGTATTTTGACCATCATTGGATAGGCAGGGATCAGATTCATGCACAGCCATTAGACTATCCCCAATGGTCAGAGATCACTCTTCCTCTTCTTAGGCAGTCCCTCGGAACTGAGGATGACTTGCTTCCACACTAAAAATGAGTTCTCAGGTGATTGATGAGTCCAATGCGGGACCTACAGTCTCTGTCACAGGTGGGGTAGACGGTGGTTGAAGGGGCGGGTGGGCGGGGTGCTTGGGTTGACATGCGCTCCTTCCACTGTTTGCGCTTGGCATTATTTCTCGGCTGTGGTTTCCAGTGTTGGGACGTACGCACTGATGACCGTAGCGCACTGGTTCCGGGCTAGGGTGAGCCGTAGAGTCATGAGGCGTTCGTTTATTCCACAAGGGGAGTCTCTGAGACGTTCAACTAGCTCATTTTTTATGGCGAAGCCTACCCCATGGAGACGGCGTTCTTCTTCAGGTTTGCTTTGCCAGAAGAAGGTGTAACCACCGCCTTACTCCTTGAGATCAGATGCATGCACAGCCTTTAGACCATCACTGGGAATAATTGGGAATCAGATGGCGCGGTCTGTTATTAAACCATCACGGACTAATCAGTGGTCAGATATAGGCTATTAGATTATCATTGACAGGGATCAGATACTGCACTGACTGTCATTAGGATATTGATAGTAGGATTTCTTCACCCAGAGAGTGGTGAACCTGTGGAATTCTCTACCACAGAAGGCAGTAGAGGCCAATTCATTAAATATATTCAAGAAGGAGTTGGCTATATTTCTTAAGGCTCAAGGGATATGGGGAGAAAGCAGGGACAGGGTTCTGAATTTGGATGATCAGCCATGATCGCATTGAATGGCGGAGCAGGCTAGAGGGGCCGAATGGCCTACTCCTGCTCCTATCTTCTATGTTTCTATGTCTATGTTATTAATAATTCAGTAGCAAATATTAGAAATGAAAGAGAAACAATTATTTGGGCCCATGAAAGAAAGAATCAAGAATATTTTGCAGCAAGCTTGGTTAATGAACTACTTCGACCAGGTAACATGCTGCCGAGTGCAGAGAAATAAACATTCACAAAAAACTGCTCGGAACAGGAACAACAACATGCATTTATATAGCGCCTTTGATATAGTAAAATATCCCAAGGAGCTTCACGGGAACATAATCAGACAAAAATTGACACCGAGCCAAAGGAGGAGATATTAGGAACGGTGATCAAAAGCTTGGCATTTTGGATTAACTTGAGTTTATGAAGGGTGGAAGATGGGAGGCCGGCCAGGAAAGCATTGAAATAGCCATTATTTCATTGGAATAAAATGAAGTGAGTACTTCAGTTTAAGTTAAGTTTTAAATGAAATGGTTGCCAGTCCAAAATGATGATGCAGCAAGACAGGAGCTGCTATTGTTTAAGCCACACCTCCGTGTTTCTGCCAGGAATACAAGAGCAATTGTATCCGTCGGAAAACGTCCACCTCGAATAGACAGCGGTAAGGTTTCACACACCACTTCTGCTGCCTGTGAAATGTACTCCGAGAAGTTGGTTCTCAAACCATTTTGGACAAGGCCCCAACCAAGAAAACTTCTCTCAGCTGTTTGTGCCACACTAATTATGGATCCATAATGCCTGCAAAAAGGCTGGTCGCTCTTGTCCTTCACTTCTGTTTCTCTCTTTCCTCCTTGCCGTATGGGTGACACCCTCTCCTCCACCACTGTGTCTCCCTTGTTCTCCTCCTTCCCTTCTCTTTCTGCCATTTACGCTATAGCAATGCTGGGCACAAGTGACACTTGTTCGTCTCTGACATTCAGTATTGCTATGTGCAGTGAAGGGGGCATTTAAATTTTTAACAGGGTGTAAAGCCCTTATGATCGATTACATGTGCCAAGACACCATCTCGAACATTTTAAATTCTTTTATAGCTCTTAAAGGCAATACATGAGGCTTCCAAAGTCTGCCTCAGCCATTCTCCACACCTTGACACAGTTGGCAGAGCCCACTTAGACCCAGAAAATTGGCTGGAGTAAGGAGCACATCCTTGCTGCAGATGGAAGTCCCAGCCCACCATACTTCCACCAGTGTTAAGGCTGAGTGGAAGATCTAGGCTGATTCCTATCCTTGCTCTCATAAACCTCACTTCATGGAGCTGCTCCAGCTCCTGTTTATCAATTTGCCCTTGTTCCCCAGCTCCTTGTACTGCTGCTTTAGGCACTACCACCTTATAGTTGGATGCCTAGATCCTCTCTTGGGTTGACCTTGTTTAGCTTCCAGTTCAGCCTCTCAACCTCAGTGCACTGGAACTCCTCGCCCTTCATGCCCACATGCTCCTTCTCCAACAATAACAACTACGCAACACGGTGGCATAGTGGCTAGCACTGGTGTCTCACAGCGCCAGAGACCCGGGTTCGAATCCGGCCCCGGGTGACTGTCTGTGTGGAGTTTGCACATTCTCCTCGTGTCTGCGTGGGTTTCCTCCGGGTGCTCCGGTTTCCTCCCACAGTCCAAAAATGTGTGGGTTAGGTTGATTTGGCTATGATAAATTGACCCTTAGTGTTAGGGGGGGATTAAATATGTGGGGTTATGGGGATAGGATGGGATATGTTAGGGAGAATTAAATACGTGGGGTTAGGGGGGTAGGATGGGATATGTATACTGTGGGGATTAAAGTAGGGACAGGGTACTGGATTTGGATGATCAGCCATGATCGTATTGAATGGTGGAGCAGGCTCGACGGGCCGAATGGCCTACTCCTGCTCCTAGATTCTATGTTTCTATGTTACTTGTATTTACATAGCGCATTTAACGTAGTAAAACGTCCCAAGGCGCTTCACAGGAGCGTTATCAAACAAAATTTGACACCGAGCCACATATGGAGATGTTAGGGCAGATGACCAAAAGCTTGCTATTGCACTTCCTTCACTGGGACAGCCCACAATCAGAAACCAAACAGTCATTGTTCGCCTGACCCGACTCTTCCCAAATGAAAGCCACAATCTACTTTTTATAGGAAGTGTTTGTGAAGTAAAACAGATTTAAATCCATTTTTGTGAGCCCAACTCTGAATGCTGACATAGTTGCATGTCTCAGTGCAGGTTTCTGACCCCACTCCCAAATGGCCTATTTGCCTCAGTTTCTTCCCTCCTCTCCAGAAGGCCCCCGCACATGCTGCAGCTTGATTCCATCGGTGCTGACTGCCCCCCTGTACCCACTCATGTGACAAAGTAAATTGGCCAAGGTCCATGCTTATGATCACTGTTCAATGATCTCTGCCGGTGGTCTGGTGAGGGCAGCATCAGGCTCAGATTTGATACCTTACAGTTCAATGGTCCGCCAACTCAATGTCTCGGCTCCAATACGAAGGCTCGCTACTTGGGCATGGTGGTGAAGGGCACTGGGAGCCACTGAACCGTACACCAGCATTAGCCTTCAGATGCGGAGGGCGGAAGGTTTGTTTTGGGCGGGGAGGGGGGTAAAAGAGGGAAAATCTATGAATTTATTTGTCGGCAAAGTGTCCGCTGTGGCCCAATTGGTAGCACACTCACCTCTGAGTCAGAAGGTTGTGGGTTCAAGTCCCACTCCAGGGACTTGAGCACATAATCTAGGCTGACACTCCAGTGCAGTGCTGAGGGAGTGCTGCACTGTTGGAGGTGCCGTCTTTTGGAGGAGCCGTTAAACCGAGGCCCCGTCTGCCCTCTCAGGTGGACGTAAAAGATCCCATGGCACTATTTCGAAGAAGAGTAGGGGAGTTATCCCCGGTGTCCTGGGCCAATATTTCTCCCTCAACCAACATAACAAAAACAGATTATCTGTTCATTTTCACATTGCTGTTGGTGGGAGCTTGCTGTGCGCAAATTGACTGCCGCGTTTCCCACATTACAACAGTGACTCCAGTTCAAAAGTACTTCATTGGCTGTAAAGCGCTTTGAGACGTCTGGTGGTCGTGAAAGGCGCTATATAAATGCAAGTCTATCTTTTTGCATAATAAATTGAATACTGGCAAAGCAAAGTCTTGCTTTAATGTGGCACCATAGCACTCAGAAACATGTCAAAGCACTTCACATACAATGACCTGCAGAGACTGTTGTTATTATAAGCAAAGAGGAAGCCATTTTACACATAGCCAAATCACATAAACAATGATAAGACGAACGAGCAGTTTAGTTAATCGGCTTTGGTGTTGTTCCTTGAAGGAGGAATGCTGCCCAGGACACCGAAAGGACTCCCTGTTCTTCTTCGAATAGTGCCGTAGGATTTTTAAAGTCCGCCTAAACTCCCGGAACAGGCCCTTGGCTCGATGTCTCAACTGAAGGACAATGCAGCACTCCTTCAGGACTGCACTGGAGAGTCAGCTTAGATTACAAATCCACTGCCTTGGCTCAGAGGTGAGACTGTTATTAACTGAGCCAATTCTGATAGTCTCCACAGAGAGAAAAAAAACAACAGTCTCAGATTCTGTGCATTACAAAGGATATTTAGCTTCAACTGTGCAGCAGATGCAGCAAATTGTGTTCTGTGGTAAAAATATTCACTTTAACAGAGCTATCATTTTGCAGCATTACACAAGTCTTAATTGATCCAAACTGCACCAGTCTATCACAGCATATGAGTGCTTAACTGCAACCCAAATTAACTGCATCAAGAGCTGAATGCTCAAGAAAGGAATGCAGTATCTGTAGATACTGATAGTTTGAATTTTCAATTGCTATTCACTTGTACACAAGTTGTGAGTGCAACTGAGCCTCCACCACCGGCACGTGGCTGCAGTGTGTACCATCTACAAGATGCACTGCAGCAACTCGCCAAGGCTTCTTCGGCAGCATCTTCTAAACCTGCTACCTCTACCAGGAAAGGACAAGGGCAGCAGGCGTATGGGAACACCACCACCTCCAAGTTCCCCTCCAAGTCACACACCATCCTGACTTGGAAATATATCGCCAATCCTTCATTGTCGCTGGGTCAAAATCCTGAAACTCCCTAACTAACAGCACTGTGGGAGTACCTTCACCACACGGACTGCGGTGGTTCAAGAAGGGGGCTCACCACCACCTTCTCAAGGGGCAACTAGGGATGGGCAATAAATGCTGGCCTCACCAGCGACGCCCACATCCCGTGAATGAATAAAAAAATAGTTTACCTGACTATCAAAGAAGTCCTATCAATATTTCTTTCACAATGTCCTTTCACTGACATTCAAATTTTAAAGAACCTTTTGACCTGTTTTATAAAGTTAGTGGGCAACACTGCCGGCTTCTTGCCTGCTGATGTCACTGACTGAAGACTACTGCCTGTTGATTTTGCTCACTGAGGAAAATTACCTGCGGACATCAATTAGCGAGCGATGAATGGGAGCGCAGCGTGTGGGTCGAATAATTTAATAGCTCCCAGCATGTGACCTGCCTTGGAGAAATCTTCAGAATAAAGCTTAGAGAATCACATTTGGTTAAAGTCATCCCGACTCTGACTGTTCTAAAAGTTATTGTTAATTGGCAAGATGTTACGTCACCTATTCTGTAGTGGTATTGTCACTCCCTGTGAGGCAATTTTTCCAAACAGGCAACTTGATCAGGTCATTCGCGTTGGAAAACATTGCGTTACTTTCAATTAATGCCAGAAGAATGATGTAATACCCTTTTTGTGATCTTTCCATCCCAAAATGTCAACAATTCCGCTTTAACAGCAGTTCTTGCATAAATGACAAAATAAGCCTTTGGTAGGAACTGGAACGCAGGCAGTGGAAGGGAATAGCTGTAATGTGGTACGAAAGGGACACTGGGATAAGCAGTGAACAATCAAAGAGTGAGAAAAGTGCTGGTGAGTTGCTTTGATTTTAAGGCTCTCTGGCACTTTGCCAAGTGGAATTTCCTTTCCCAAGAGTGCCTTGACCTGAATTGTGTGCAGGATATATTGAAAGTACAAATAGAGTTTAACTTTAGCTGTTAGTTAAAAATATCATGATAAAATGCCTGCACTAGTCATGAGGTAAAGTGCCTATAATTGCACGTTTTTCAATACAGTCTCCGCCACTTAAGATGTCCATGTTTAAATCGGGCAATCGTTTAAATCGGCCAAAAGCGTTACCCATTTACCATTTCCATTATAGTCAATTACAGAGTTGCCACTTATAGCATGTTAAGCACTCCTTGTATTTTGGGTAGAAACAAGGGGGGAAAAAATTTGTGTTCGCCAGCAAAGTTGCCAGTGTCACTGGCAACTGCAGTAAGCGGCCGTTGAAAATGGCCACAACGCTGACCGAGTGAAATTGGTCTGGGGGGCATGGAGATAGGTGGCGCAGCGCTCACCTTTCATGCAACACCGTCCTGGTGGCGTTGCTGGAGGGATCCGGGACGAAGTTCCAGTCCAGGTCCGGCATTGCAGCTTCTCACAGCCAATGGGAGCGAAGCTGTGGAGCTCGCAGGGAATTGTGGGCAATGAAGAGGTCTGCGAATTAAAGGGGCCACGCACACTGAAGCAATACAAAATAAAATGCCGTGAATCAATACATTTTTCTGCCTTTTAAGAAATTTTCAATATTTAAAATAAGTTCCAAATGTGAATATTCAGCTGTTAAAGCTGAATTACCTTCCGAACCTCAACAAATGGAAAAACCGCCTCAGCACTAACACAAATGGCTCAGCAAGCCAGGGAAGGGGCACCGACGGTCTCACAAGCAGCACTCCAGCTTTGTGCAGGGGGTCAACATTGCAAGAGCGACCCTCTACCCACAGGGGCCAGGAGGCCCTCCAGAAAGAAATATGTGGGAATACATCACTAAGGCCGTCACTGCCAGCAGTGTCGGCCCCACCACCTGGCTCCAGTGCCCAAAGAAGCTTCATGACCTCAGACCACTGGTCAAGGTCAATGGATGCATCTTCGAAAGCCGTCTCCTACCAACTGCACCACTAGCCTCACACACTGCTCAATGCACAACCCCCAATCACTCACCTACCAACAATCTGCACCAATGACGAGGCACATCTACCATTCCTAGCCTCATCTCACCCCCTTGGAGGAGACGCTGCAGGCCATTGTTGGCAGGGGCGTGGTTGAGCCCTTGGCCAGCGGCGGGGCTGAAAGGATACAAGATGCGTACGTTATCCTCCTTCTGGCATGCACCTCTTGCTTTCCCACCCTCCCGTCAGCACAACTCCACCCTTGTGCCTTCCTCATTTCACACACCCAAGAAATGCAGCCTGCCCAGCCAATGGGTCAACAAGAAGAGGCAGCCTGCCCAGCCAGTGGGACCACAGGCAGATTCCATCCAGATATCCCAGTCACAAAGGGGCTGTCTGGGATGCATCCTTCCGTCTGATTCCTCCTGTTCGGCTTCCTGCTCTTCTGCATTTTCCTCTTCTGCGTCTTCCTCTTCCCTCTGCAAGTGGATGCTGTAAATGTGAAATGACGGCATGAAGTGCTGGAAATACTCAGTTGGTCAGGTAGCACGTCAACCTGTGACGTGAACTCTGTTTTTCTCTCCACGGAATGTGCGTGACCTGCTGAGTATTCGCAGCATGTTCTGTCTTCTCAAAGGCCTTCATTTACCATCTGAGCCCTTGCAAGCGTCCAGCAGCACTCCCTACATACTTAAAAACTTTTCACATCTATGCAGCAAGCCACCACTTCAATAAAATAAAAAAAAAACAGTCCAAGCCCTTAAATTCAAACTTACCTGAATGATGTGTGTGTCCCTTTAAGAGCTGCAGACATCGCCACTGTCAGCAGTGCTTAGGACCCAGCGCTGAATTCAGCACTAGGGTCGAAGTTTGCATTGGTGATGTTAAGTTGGCGTTGCACTCGTTAAGGTGTAATTCCCTTGTATACTTAATCACCTCTAACTGATGAGCCAACGCGACCTCACACAGCACTTCGGTTTTCCAAAATCTACTGTCTCGGACTTGCTGAAACAGCGTGAAACGCTGTAGTGAATGGGAGCAGAATTCCAATCCAAAGAGAAAAAGGTAAAGACGGGGAAGTTGAGGAACCACTTCTCCGCGGGTTTCAGAATGCACATGGGAGAGGTGCACTTATCAGGGGCCCCCTTCTAGCCTAAAAAGCCAAGCATTCGGTCGAGGCACTTGGAAAGCCTGAATTTAATCCTTCGAATGGGCCGGCTTCAGAGATGGAAATCTCGCCACAGCATAATGTTCAGCCGTGCACAAGGAGAAAAGCTGAACTCAGATGCTAAGGGTGCAGAGCTGTGGATGGAAAATGTGTTACGTGGGCTCCTCAAAGGTTATCAACACTGGGGCATCTTTAATTGTGATGAGTCTGATGTGTTCTGTAAGTGTGTTCGATCTGGCACACTTGCCTTCAAATCTAAAGCCAAAAAAAAAGCTACTAGCTTATGTGCGAAAAATATACTTTCAAACCAAGTCTATGTTAAAAGATATTGGGGCTTATTTTGACAGGATTAGGTTTGGCTGTAATGCCCTCCTGAATAGACTGCTCACACCTTCTCGACTCGCACATGAAGAGTGTCCATTTGGGTGACGTACTGGAAGACAGCTAACACTTGTGAAAGCATATCCAGCACCTTCAAGAGTAGAGGCAGGATAATTGGCGGGGGGACCACTCGCGTATTGAGGCTGGTAAATTCTTCCCTTTGCCTCTGGGTTCCTGGCTCTGTGGTTTTTTTTAATAGATGTTGCATTTTTATCCTTTTTTTAACAAAGTCTTTTCTGTAAAGAGGCTCATCCAAGAAAAGCATTGTTGTAGTTTCTTCCTCTCTATTTATCAATCATGATTATGAAGATCAGCCATGATCTTATTGAATGGCGGAGCAGGCTTGAGGGGCTGTATGGCCTACTCCTGCTCCTAATTCTTATGATCTTATGATTATCTTGCCTCGTTTTTATTTTACATATTCTTTAACAGGCCACGAGTATAAGGGATGAATGCCAAATCTGAATTGGTAATTAGAATTGATCTTAAATTGGGGACTAATTAAATCTTAAATAAAGTAAGTATTTTACCCCGTATTAGGTCCGTTTTGAATTTAGATGCA
The DNA here is from genome assembly GCA_030390025.1 of Squalus acanthias. Taxonomy (NCBI): domain Eukaryota; kingdom Metazoa; phylum Chordata; class Chondrichthyes; order Squaliformes; family Squalidae; genus Squalus; species Squalus acanthias. The sequence continues at coordinate 14,337,736 of CM059448.1, forward strand.
GAAAGGCCTAGTGCCCTGTGAGATTCTGGGAAAACTCAACATTTTGTTTTGGTTTCAGCTTTGAATTTGACTTCAGAAGTCAAAAACAGGTTATGTGCAAAGTTGAACCCAAAAGTTAAAATCCCAACGGTCAGCACGCATACCTTCATAGATCGCCAATCCCGTACTGTACTGCAAAAAGAAATCAGCTGCATGGTCCAAGTGTCAGATATCCCACTGGACACTAGGCTACTAAAGACCAAATGCCCCAATCTTCAGTCTGCAAGAGAAAAATGAGCATTCCTCCCCCCGACAGTATTGAGGATCAGATTGTCTCTTAGCAAAATGTAGACTTAGACCAAAATACTTCTGTGTTGCTGCAGTTCTTGTTAGAGTGGAGAACAGCTCATCGTCTGCCTGCCATTCATCATGAAACGTCAAGTGGCGAGAAGGAACTGGCTTCATGGAAATGTAGAGATAGTTGTGGCTCTGCCCATTTCTACTGCAACTTTTGGAAGACATGACCTACTAAAATGACTCAAATTGCTCAAATTGGTCCACTTTAGGTTTTCAGGTTGGTTTAGCTCCCTCTTGTACTGCATGGGCATATTCCCAAGTCCTTGATAGGATAGGTATATATTCTAATCCCTGACAGTATCAGGACAGTATGTATTAAAGTTCCTGACAGTTGAGTGGAGGCACAGTCTGTTTACGAAAGCCAAGAGTGAACTTATGCAAAATAATCATCCCCCAGGATTACTGTGTGGTTTACATGATGCACGAAGGTGTACCATATAACAACAGCACAATGCACAAACACCCTCAACTGTGAGGAAGTCCGACAAGAGAAACAGATACGATTTAGGTAGAGTTATTTTTAAAGCATTTGAAGAACATCTAACTGTTCTTGCTGAGATTAACAACATTGAGGCAGAGGGTTGCAAATAGCAGAGTTCACAACAGTGATCGAAATAAAAACAGAAAATGCTGGGAAATACTCAGCAGGTCAGGCAGCATCTGTGGAGAGAGAAAGAGTTAACGTTTCAGGTCGATGACCTTTTGCATTTCCAGCATTTTCTGTTTTTAAATTGAAGAATGTTTGCAGTTTCACTTCATTCTTCACCTCATCCGGCTTTGTAATAAAACTTTTTTCTTCCTTTCAGGTGATAGAAACACTTTACTGATTAGATGAGAATATTTGAGAAATGGAAAAAAAACAAAATCACTACAGCCACAAGATAAAAATGAACAAATTGTTACCTGCCGTTTCATTTGAATGGGAGAATCCAATCATTTTAATAAGTGCCCACTTAAAAATACGAAAAGAGATGCTAATTTAGTAGGACAAGAGTCAGCAGTAGTTGGAGGCCATCTGCTCCAGGCTCATGTGTCAAAATCTACAATAACTCTTGTTCTCGGTGCTAAGTTTCCTGAGGATTAGTTGAAGTGGAATTTCCTGTGCACTTACTGTACTTGTAATAGTATGGAATTTTCTTGAGAAAGGTTGTTGCCCTCGTTTCACGTGGTACTGGATTTAATGGTGTAGAGTGTTGCACAGAGGACACTGGATACACTGCAGCAGGTTACTTTCATTCTCAATATTCTCTGAATTGATTACAATTCGCTGTACTAGAAACCACTTGAGATGAATTGCAAAGGTACAAATCGCTTAGGATAAATTGCGATGAACTCAAATTCTGCTGAGGTTGATGGTTTTCCTGCATGCAAATCCATTCCTATTTACTGGGAATGGGATGAGATGTCTTGCAAACTTCTTTAAGGTCTCTTTGAAAGTTAACTAGGGGACACTTATCTATCTATATAATTAAAAGTCTTGCATCTAGCATGCATCCCTCCCACTTCAAAATGTCACACATTTGTCGCACCTCAAAACATCAGACAGGCAAGGTATATGACATGCTTTCTTCTATTTAAATAACAGCCATAAAAAGCAACAGGTCACTGTTAACTGGACAACGCTGAATCACCACCAAACAGGTAAAGAACCTACTGATGGACACTACCACCCAAGGTGGTACAAAAACTACCAAACAAGGATGAACAGCCAGCAAAGAGCTATTAATAAAAGCAACTAACCAGGACGGGAAACCAATGAAATCACCCAAAATATTTTTTTTGAAAATGGTTTTGGTCGTCATCTTGTTTTGCCAGCAGCCTAACATGGTACTAAAAATAAGGTTTGTAGCATAACAGACATAGAAAAACAAGTCAGTTGAAGTCAATGGAAAGGAGAATCAAGCAGTGTATAATGGGCGGGCGATTAGCTTCTGCCTGTTTTGCGCCCCTGCTGAAGTTGAATTTTAACCCCACCACCGCCTGCCTCGTGTATAATTTTAACAGGAAGCCTGTTGATCAATACCGCTGGCAGAAGCTTTTTAGGGCTATGATATTTAAACAGAAGGAAATGTGACATATACATTAAAGTGTTTCGACGTTACTCTGCCTTTTAGTTTACTTTCAAGTGCAAGACAAGACATATGACCCGGTCAAAGAGGGTAGTGGGTGAGTGGGTAGGTGGCTGGTGGGGAGATGCCAGTAAGATGCAAACTTGTCAATACAATGGGCCTCTTGCTGTGCAAGTGTAGAATTCTATTCTGAAGTGAAGTGTACGGGTGAGTAAAATGGGGGCTGCTCAGTGTTACACATTAACTGCTTTTGTTGTCTCTTAAATCCGAGATCAATCCCCCGTTTCTGATCTGGGGCCTGTTAATTTAGGGGAGGGAACCGCAGCCTTATAATTAAACAGTGGGAGAAATCAATCAGCCACAGATTTACAAGAGCAATTTGAAACCATACACTTCCTGCAGGCGCAAGCTGTCAATACTCCACTGAAATTCAATAGGGGGTGCCCTGCAGTGATCAGCACATTACGGATGCGTCAATAAAACAATGCAGGTTGCAACATTACAGCACTGCAGGATGTGGGGATCGGGACCTGGGGTTGACCTCGCCACGTGAACCATGTATGTTCACACCAATCGAAATTCTAATCTCTTGAGCCTGCCTCACAAAGAAACATGCTGTTGAAATGGTTAAAGGATTACTATCGAATACCCATGGAGGTGGGTCATTGATCTCTTTGAATGGACTTTCCATTGTTCTCTTTGTTCCTTCTGTAGGTCTGAGAAAGAACCCAATTATCTTCTAATCTGTTTTCTGAGTATTGCAGATGGTGTTTCTGTATTAATGTTAGCTTTAGTAATTACATGCCAGAAGGGCATTGGAAAATTATAGTCATCATATACTTTAAGTGTTTACCTTTAGTCTCACATTGGATGTCACACATCATTGAAGACAGAAGAGGACTGGAATGTCTTTGATCATTGCCACACGATACCACATGCTTCTTTACAAGTCTGTTGAACCTGGTTGTAGCCTAGTTATTGTTTATTATCCAAGCATGTGACAACCAACATGAGTTTCAGCTTTTTCCCCCAAACTATTATTAATAATGTCGATATTTTTAATTAACAAGTGGTCACAGCGAGTCACGTTTCTAACTATTGGTAAGACTGGCAGAAACATATCTGAAATGAAGTCATGAATCTGACCCGACCTGCAATTAACTGAATAATCAAATGCAAGTAAATGCCATTTAGGAAAAATAGTCACTGTGGAAAGAGAGTGCCCAGTGTCCTTTTACATATTTGACTTGGGATTTCCAGCCCTGTTCCAGAGAACGCTATTGATATTTGAATAAATAGAAAAAAAAAAGACTTGCATTTCTATAGCGCCTTTCACAACCACCGGACGTCTCAAAGCACTTTACAGCCAATGAAGTACTTTTGAAGTGTAGTCACTGTTGTAATGTGGGAAACACGGCAGCTAATTTGTGCACAGCAAGCTCCCACAAACAGCAATGTGAAAATGACCCGATAATCTGTTTTGTTATGTTGATTGAAGGATAAATATTGGCCAGGACACTGGGGATAACTCCCCTGCTCTTCTTCGAAATAGTGCCATTGGATCTTTTATGTCCACCTGAGAGAGCAGACGGGGCCTCGGTTTAACGTCTCATCCGAAAGACGGCACCTCGGCTCCCTCAGTGCTGGCACTGGAGTGTCAGACCTAGATTTTTGTGCTCAAGTCTCTGGAGTGGGACTTGAACCCACAACCTTCTGACTCAGAGGCGAGTCGTGCTACCCACTGAGCCACTGCTGACAAAATAGCCACAAACTGAAATGCAGATTTAGTCACTTTGACAAGTGACGGACACATTTACGTAAAACAAAAAGGGCCGAGCGATAGCAACAGAATGCAAACGACTCAATGGCAGATTTATCCGGGATATGTCTGTGTTGTTCGATACTCCTGGAGATCTCGGCATATAATAACAAGGTGTCCATTATAAACAAAAGTGAGAAGTCGCACAACACCAGGTTATAGTCCAACAGTTTTATTTGAAATCACAAGCTTTCGGAGCGGCAGCTCTTTCGTCAGGTGAAGTGAAGAAATACAAATGGGCACAGCATATATAGACAGAGATCAATGCCTGTGCAGAGAACACTGCCAGATGACTACAGTTAATCTTTCTGACTATAGTCCTCTGGCATTGATCTCTGTCTATATATGCTGTGCCCATTTGTATTTCTTCACTTCACCTGACGAAGGAGCTGCCGCTCCGAAAGCTTGTGATTTCAAATAAAACTGTTGGACTATAACCTGGTGTTGTGCTACTTCTCACTTTTATCCACCCCAGTCCAACACCGGCATCTCCGCATCATGGCCATTATAAACAAGGGGCTGTGCCTTTCTATGGCCGGCAGTCTCGGCAGCGTGTTCATTAGTCAGTGCTGTCGTATAGGAGCTTTTATTGATTCAGTTACCAGTTATAAGCCTTAATTAGCGAAGCCATTGTATAGCTTAATCTTAATTTGACTTTTAGAAACTGGTGAACATTTACAAAGGTTGCTAACAGATTAATTCCCGACTCTAGAATTACAGCCAGAGTTCATTCTACCGAGAGTTCCTCCTTTATTTATTTTCAACATATTTAATAAGGGAGACTGAATTTCTTATGGTCATGAAATGGGAGAAGCTGGGCACTGGGATGGTTTCCTTCGGGGAATATTGATTACTCCCTGCACGTCACGTTAAGTATCTCGGAATGGTTACTGTGCTGTTGGCCAGACAGATGGGACCTCAGTTTAATGCCTACACAAAGGTTGACATCTCCCAGCAATGTTTAAGCGGGGATATCACAAAGGCTCGTGTCCTCAACCCTCTGCTGTGGAGTTGAGAGCACCACCAGCTGAAATCAGCTTAGCGTGTGCGCTTGGGACAAGATTGTGATCGGAGCAGACAACTGTTAACCAGCAATTAACTGTCTCACCTGTGGGAGGCTGCCACAATATTTATGTTGAGCCATGCCGGCTTAATTTTCAGAATACACATATTAAAAATTGACAAATTATTCAGCAAAGGGCATCGTTAAATTGGCCCATGTCGTTGCATCTTTCCAGAGCACCTCTGGAACTGGTCCCCCAAGTCTTGTGCATCGCTAAATATGGGCCACTCCCAAACCCTTATTTGCGTTACGCCTACGATTAATTCCAGTTTATATGAGTTTCATTGTGAAGAGTATTTTGTTTTCCTCACACTCTTTAGTCCTCCCAAGTAACACGGTATTTCCCAACTGACCTACTCCCAGACCCCCTCGTCAATGTTGTTCTTGAACTGGTTGTTGGGAGATTGTGTCCTGTGTGAACTGTCCTGTAAGGTTACCTTTCCTGTGGTGAAGCCCTGTCTTCTGCTTGGCGTGACCTCGGCTGTCATGACAAGTGAACTCAGTTGGCGAAACGTTCAACTTAGGCGGGAAAATGGTTTTTGTTTTATGTGGAGTTAACTTTGAGATTTATTATTTTAAATCTAAAAAGTTGTGTGGTATTGTTTAAGGGTATTTGTACTGTAAACATTATTGATTATTTGTAAAATTAATCATTGCATTTATATTGGCCCAAAAATTTGTGTTGATGCGTATTCTGTCTCCAATTGCCGGTTTTCTGCATGCACTGCGCATGCGCTGAAAACCGGCACTTGGTGAATGGAAAAGGGGGCAGTTCCTAAGTGAACCGCGTGCGCACTACAGGCTGCGCGCATGCAGTGCACTTAGTGGTTTCAACGCGCAGGTAAGTATGGAAGATTTTACACATAAAAAAAGGAGGAGTAAGACCCACTTTTAACAAGGTAAGTAGTGAATTAAGTATTATTTAGAATTTTTTTTAACAGGTATATCTTTTTTAGAGACTTTAAAGACAGGTAAGTTTATTTTTATAACTTTTTAAAAGATTTAAAAAAATTTCAAAAATTTAATTTTTTATTTAAAATGGTTAATTTATTTAACTATACTTATTTTATTAATGTGATGGTTTTTAAAAAAAATTTAATTGAGGTTTAGCTGTTCTTTTGGGGGGCTATAGTATTCATAGCTTTCACAGCACTTATGTGAAAGTTATGAATGGAAGATGGTGTGCTGCCATTGGCTCTAACTGAGTCACGTGATCCCACAGCGCGCACGAATTAACTGCGCCTGTGGGATACGCAAGCCCAGCACAGCAGCTGTCCAGAACATCAAGTTCGTGCGAGCTGGAACTGAAAAAGCCAACGCGCAGTGAGAGATCGCGGGGAAGCCTTACCCTCGCACGAAGGCTTCCTCACGAATTTTTGGGCCATTAACTATAAGGCTGCTTTTAAGGCTTTATTTTTTACTGTGATGGATGAATGTAATGGATTTACTATGTAATTGATGAGTTGTATAGGTATTATTGTATTTGAATAAAATATTTCAACTTAGGCGGGGCGTGAAACGGGTGGTATCGGCCCGTGGCCCAAATGGAATATTGGGCCGGGTGGATGATTTGAGACCACCCGTATCACGCCCACAGCCAAGTTGGAAGTACTGCCAAATGTGCACAGGATTGAGTGCAGACACTCACTGTACCACACTGTGGTTGCAGCACTTTTGCTGCTCACTGTGGCACCTTAGCCATAGATTACTTTCAGGTGATCAGTGCAGCCACATTCTTTTTAGATTAGAAAATATGTTTTTTTTTTTGCTAACTATTTGTGCTCATCAAGATGAGGAATGTTGGTTCTGGGAATGTGCAACATTGCCCATTTTGGACAACCTCTGTAGCATTAAGCACTCCGGGGTCAAGTATAGCATGGATTAAATGAAGAGTAAATCTACTCTGCCCCAGCTATGGGAGTGAATTTTAGAGCGTATTCACCCCCTCGTCCACCGTAACTTTGGCAGAAGAGTCACAGGAACCTTGGAAAAAAGACGTCTCTGTGGTTTCTGCGGTTCTTCCACCAAAGTTACGGGGGACAAGCGGGAGAACCGCCCCCATGGAAAATCATCTGCACTGTGCCTGAACCTCATCTATAAACAGCGTCATTTTTCTTCCTCACACCAGCTGTCCTTGTGTCCTTTCAGAGCGACGATGCCCCTTTAACGCCAATTAGTGCCTATTTAGGAGCATCTTAGTGCTGATGGTCCTTTTCTCACTCTGTCTTTTCTTATCTGCCTTTCACCACTCCAGTCTCAGTATCTTGAATCTATTCAAGGTGGAAGCTTTCATTTATTCGTCTTTCTCCTCCAGAGCCTCTGTTTCTATTTTATTTCAGTAAACTGTTTTATTACCAAATCTATTTCAGTCTCTGTGTTGCCTGTACTCTTCAGTCTGGTTTATTTTCCCCTCCTTCCTCCACCTCTGATTCACAGGCGGCTTGCTATTTTATCCTTATCCTTATCCGTGAATTTTCCCTCCAGAGGTGATGGCTGATTCCCATCTCTGGAGTCAGTGCTTTCAAATATTAATAAAATAAACATGGTTTTGTAGCAGGTTCGACTGGCCAACATTTATTTCAAAGAAGCCTTGGTTTGAGGGGACCACCTGCCGTGCCCATAAGAAAATAATTTACTTGCAAAACATCTTCCTGCTGTGTTGTTGTGTGAAGGGACCACTTTGAAAATGCCAGAATCTTATCGAATCATCCGGCATCCTTGGAGGGCTGGAGGCAAACCCAGGGAGAGAATTCTGAAGGTTAATACATTTAGATTTTTTTTTTTAGGAAACTCTCTTATTCTACTAACATTCTCAAATTCTTTTCATTTTACCATGCTAAGGTGGCTAAATAAATCAGGAATAGTCAGAACCTCACTGCAGGGCTTTTAATAAGGAGCTTGATGATTGCACGAACTGAGAGGACCACCTCACATTATATAACAGTCATCCGAACCCCAGTTGAGATCATTGCCATGTAGTCACTCGCACCATCTGCTGTATAACCTTGTGTATATTGTGGTGTTATTAAGCTCAGGGGGATTTTTTGTTTGTTCTGGCAGATGCCAATTTTCTGTATAGTTGACACACCACATCATGCACGCTGAAGGATTAATGATTGTGTTTTAATTACTGCAACTTTATTGAGTGAGAGTCCAGGGTCAGTCCATATTAAAAAAAAGGAGAATTATGGATACCTGGGAGTGACTACAAGGTAGTAATTTATTTGAAGGGTTCAGAGTGAAGTACAGGGAGTTTAAATCTATCTTCTGGACTGACATGAGATTCCAGCTGTGAAATCCCCCCCTTAAGCTGCCATAATGGCTCAGTGGATAGATGCAGCACCTGGTGTGATACAGGCCTGGATGCTCCCAGTTCCATCACTGGTCTGTACTCGGTTAGCTGATCAATTACCCTCTGCATGGGGATGTGAAAATGGAGCCATGGTTTCCGCTCCCGATTCCCATCCAGCGAGCCCCATTGGGAATTGTGGACATTTGGATGATGAACGGATCAAGCTTGTCTGTGATGTCCCATGGCTGCATAGCCTGCCACTGGAGTAAGGTATTGGAGCACTAAGGGAACAATGAAACCATATTCCAGATGAGTGAGGGCAGAGAATTCTCCCTGTTTGCTGTTATTTATTCCAGTACTATTTCAGTTTTATTCTGTTTGGAGATAAGTTTTGGTCAACTCTATAGGTCGGCTGCCTGTGATTTGTGGGGTCCGTGATGTGTAATGATGTTTGAGAAGCATGGTAGGGATTACAACTACAGCTTTCTCAAGAAATGATCTGCAAGGGATCACTGGGTCATACTACTTCCACTTTAGGCTTGGGTTAGATCATTTCATGGTTCAGTGGCTTTACAAAAATGCCTACTTGCATGTGTATACAGTCTTCAGCAAAGGAAACAAAAAGTTTCACAAATGTGGAAATGACGTGCAAGATATTTAGGTAGTCGTTTCTCTCAGAGGACTGGCTTGACTTGATGAGTCCGTTCCACAATACAGTGTTATTGGAGCATGCATGACAAAGCCATGCCACTACTACAGATAGTTCTCATCTCAGGTACTTGGGAGAATTTTGATGAATGGTGTAATTGCTGGTTAAGAGTCCAGCTGAACTATGCGCAGTTTATTTTTTGCTGTGGAGTTATACCTACTGAGGCATGGGCTGAGACTTCCAGACTCATTTCACTTAGAATGCTTACAGTTGGCTGAAAAGGCTTTCAACTCACCAGTCTGGGCTTCATTCAAACCGAGATCAAAAAATATATTAACTTCTAGAAATCCCGCCACCCCCCCCCCCCCCCCCCCCATCTTTGATTAGTTCAGTACTCGGAGAAGCCTGGATAGTCCAGTATTTTCAAGATGGTCAAATTCATGGCATGTAGTTTGAAATGGTTGAGTGACCCTAGCCAGATACAAGCTGTCGGACAAAGGTGACCATTAGCATTAATGGAGGCATGGGTGTGAGGAGTGAGAGACAGTAGGGGGAGTGTGTGGAACAGCATAGCGGGGGTGGCAAGAGCTGGTAAAAAGGAGCAACTGGGGATGGCATAGGCATTCAAGGTGGGTGGAGGCAGCGTGACGTGATGGGAGGGAAGGAAGAAGCTAGGAGGGAGTTAAAGGTACAGTGGGGCCATGAGAGATGGTAGGACAGAGTAGGGAAGGGTACATTGGGGGTGGACAGTAACATACAGTTGGAGGAATCAGGAAGGAGGGAAGGCATGGGTGCTGGATGAGAGTGGGAGTGGGGGGGGCGGGGGGGGCGGGCGAGGGGGAAGGAGGCAAGAGAGAGTGAAGAAGAATCCTTCCTTCCCCAGAAAATAAAAAAATCTACAGCCCTTTCGTATGCTATGTTGGAGGCCCTGTTTTATTGATAGTTGCAGGAAGTAAGTGTGACAGTTACAGGAAATGCACACTTAATGCAAGATTTTTAATGTGTTATGGATATAGATTAGAAATATACACACACTTTCTGCCCATCACATTATCTAGGGCAAATTGCAGTGTCACACTTTTTTTTAAAAAGTGCCATAATGAAACAAAGGCAATTATTTGGAATATACATAAAACTCTCCAGGAACAGAAAATACTAGAGGCACAATGACTGCAGGCTCTTAATCTTCTCACAAACAAAGCCAGAATTTTGATCTCCGGCCTGAATAGCAATTAACCTTTAAATGAGCTCACCCCATGTTTACTCAAGAAAGACTTGCATTTATATAGCGCCTTTCACGACCACTGGACGTCCCAAAGCGCTTTACAACCAATGAAGTACTTTTTGAAGTGTAGTCACTGTTGCAATGTAGGAAACGCAGGCAGCCAATTTGTGCACAGCAATTACACATATGCATTACACGGTACAATGTCCGTTCGTAAAATATCGTATCTTCTGACATACTGCGAGCAATGCCACGGGAGAGTGCCATAGTGTATTTCTATTTATAGATTAGCCCAGACTAAATAGCTTACAAGTTAGAAGGAAAGATCTCCGAAGCAACTGCAGGGTGTAAGGTGTTCAGTTCCCTTGTGCCTTACAAGGATTCTTGGACCCTAGATTTACAGGAACAAAATATACACGACACAAAGGTTTAGGCTCAACCCAAAGCTATTAGTTTATTAAAACCAACAAACCACAGACAAAAACCCCTTAGAGATTTGACTGAAACTGACAATCACCCATGCGGCTGGTCATTACCGATGTTGATTGCAGGCCTGGATCTGGAGATGACCGGTCCCCGTCCTTCTTCACCTGACTGCAGCAGTATCCACGGGTCGATGTCCCATAGCTGGGCCTCCCCCAACCAGTTTCAGTTGTCAGTTTGCTGAACTGCCCGACATTCGCACCTCATCAACCTGTAATTCAATCACCGGAGGTATACAGAGCTGTGAGATCGAAGATAACTCCTTATCTCCTTCCCCGCTCTCTGTAACGCATATACAATGTGATTTCTATTACTGTTGATGGGCGGTTAGCTGACGGTCTGCTCAGGACTAGTGTGTCTTCCATTCATGTCAGGAAGTCGATCGTGACCCCCATTGTTTTCGTTAAACTCAGAGTATTGTCCAGATGTTAATTTTTCCCATTGAAACCAATCATGATTCAAGGCCTCACAGTTCAATGTCAATGTCCTTTTCAGAGTTAATCATGAGTAAAAGCTTTCATTGTCCAGTGTCAATGTGTTCTCCAAGAACTGATCATGATTCAAACTTTAGATGACTGGCACCTTTTCTGTGCCTCGAAGTTTAACCGTTTCATGCCCTTCAGTGCTGGGGCCAAACTGTTCCATGAAACTTACAAGGGTTTCTTGACATCTTAACAGAAAGAAAGTTATCAATTTATTTTGAAGATGCTAGATGTTCTCTGGTTTCCTCCTAACTTTTGAAATAAACCTTGTTAACTCATTATATATCCCAGATCCTTGAACTTGCCTGACAGGTACCTGCCAAGCTGCTTCTCATTATTCCAAAATGCTTTGAAATCAAAAGTGACTTTCAGGAAGTGTCAATTAGTGCACTGAATTGGATCTATTTCATTATCCATTTTTTTCCCCCTGAAGGTGATGACACTGTGCTGAGACACAAGTCCATGGGTACTGGCAGCTCTCAAGTATCTTATCCAAGTGCCCATTCTTCATGTGCCAGTCTAGTCAAGCATGAAGGGCTTTGCAGCTAAGCCCGATTCTGTCCTCACCTGATGTGTACATGAAGAGGCCACTGGATAATGTTGCGGGCATCCTGGCTGATTTCCCTTCCCCCCCACTTCCTTCTCTAGGGACACCGAGGCCAATTGTTGCACTCCTATTATTGCCTTGGCTGCCAGCAGCTAACTCAGCAATAGACTGGGGTTGAGAAGGGGGGCCTTCCTGTGTTGTGTCCAGCACTGGAAATTCCCTGCTCCTGCAATTTTGTTTAACGTCTATCATTCATCCGAGAAGTTAAAACTGAGTGATTTTCAAGACATTTTCCAAATCTTCCTAACCCAAGGAAACTGGCAATTGCAAACATTGTTCATGGTGCCTGTGGTTCAGTAGCTTACCAGTTGGTGCAGTTACCCCACTGAGACATCAGCCAGCCCAGCTAAAATGGTGCTCATAAAAGCAGAATAGATGATACATCAGCATTCAGCTTCACATGATAAGTTAAATCTACAAAAAAACTTCTTTAGTTTAATATTTCAGACGTATATAATTTTGTTCTGATACAGACACTCTCATTTAAATCTTATTATTTAAGTGTGCCCAATCTTGACGTGTGCTGAATAATGGACACAGGCTATGCTTCTGTTTAAAATAATTCTCATTTATTGTACTGCTGTGCATTGCAGCACCTTCCTCAACCTCAACCATGTACTTAAAGCTCACACCCTCTCTGAACAACTCCCTTGTCAAATCAACTGGCTGACTGCAAGACATGGAATGGCATATACTAAAGCTAATGGAATTTAATCAGTCCACAAACATGTAATGGAATTTGTCGACCACTTGCACTTGTTTAACAAACAAAGTATCCCCCATAACTTCACAGGGATGGGGGCAGTCAGATACGGAGCAAGAATTTGAAGAGGAGGTGATTAAAAGTTGAGTTGAGGTGCTATATTTTGGGGAGGCTTTTGAAGGTAGAGAGAGGTGTAGCAAGCAACAGAGTGCAGGACCACGATGACAGTAGGCTTTGCCACTGATGATGAAGCAGAGGGAAGGGAGTATGCACAGTGTACAGTCAGCGGAGCGTAGAGTGCCATCCTGTCATGTAGGGCTGGAGGAACAGAGCCATGGAAACCATGTAGACAAGGACAAGGATTTTCTAATCAATGCACTTGGGAATGGGGAGCCAGAGGAGATTGGTAAAATACAGGGGCGATGTGAGGGAAAACTTTTTTACGCAGCGAGTGGTGATGACCTGGAATTCGCTGCCGATGGAAGTGGTGGAAGCGGAGACACTCAATGTTTTCAAGGGGAGACTGGATAGGCACTTGAGGGAAATAAACTTGCAGGGCTACGGGGATAGAGCGGGGGAATGGGACTGACTGGATTGCTCTGCAGAGAGCTGGCACGGACTTGATGGGCCGATTGGCCTCCTTCTGTGCCGTTATGACTCTATGGGGGCGATTTTTGAGGCGGGTTTCGGTTTGGGTGGGTTCCAAACCCGCCTCCACTGAGAGGTGGGAAAAATTTGCGATTTTCCCCTGATTGGTCAGTTGATTTCAGAGGTGTGGGTTCCCCTGGGCCAATTAGTGTTTTGGGACTGAAACTCGCCTCTGCTGACGTCACTTATCCAGCTTCATATAAGGACTGCTTGCTGCTTTGACACATTCCACTGGTTTTTGGTCGATGCTGCACTACCTCCAAGCTGTTATCTCCTTGAAGAATGGCCAGCTCCAAGGCAAGGGCCTCCCCGAGGTTCTCGGATGAGGTGCTGGGTATGCTGGTTGAGGGGGCGAGAGCTAGCAGGGAGGTGCTCTTCCCCTCATCTGGGAGGAAGAGGCCTCCCAAAGAAACCAAGGCTGTGTGGGTACAGCTGGCAAGGGATATAACCTCCAGATCTGTGTGCAGATTGGGTGATTGTTTCTGTTTATTGATGAAATGCCATCCCTGTGGGAATGTATTAAAATTAGGTGATGGCAAACTGTTGGCGTGATGGCATCTGTTATTTCGGCTTAGGCAGCTCCACATTGCGGGCTCCGCGACACTTGCGTGGTCAGGTTGGTGGTCAGAGTGAAAGGAGGCCAGAGAGTCATGTCCATTGTCTATCATGTGTTAAGAAGGAGTCAAGCACATGTGCCACAATGGACAACCTATGCAATTCCTTGCACGACGTGCTTCCATGCGCTGGCGCCTTCTGCCCTGTGCAGCATCAGGTGGGTGAGCAGAAGGTTGGGGCTCCTGCTGCTGAGCTGCCTGGTTCTGCTGCTGCCGTGGCTGCTCCTCATCTGAGTCTGAGGTCCATGGTGAAAGGAAATAAATGGTTCCCATGATGCTGGCAGATATCTCCGTTGGGGAAGTGCTCAGTCCAAGCGGGGAGAGGGTCTTCCAAGGAGGTCCCACAGTTGAGAGATAGAAGCTGCAGCCCCTCTGACTTCAGTAGGCCTGCTAAAAGTGCTGAAAGACCTTTGGAACAAAAGTTCTGCCACTTGCAACTGCTCCCTGATGAAAGCTCAGTTTTAATGGTGGAGCTGCAGCTGTGAGGAGGCCACCCACTTGTCAACCCGCCAGGATTAGCTGGCGTGGTTTAGGAGGGTCGTGCAACACGCTGAAAATGTGGTAAAATAACAAAGGCCTGTCAAAATAGGATTATAGAGGCCTTTAACTACTATTTAAGGGTCTTAACTACCTCTCCCGACTGATGGAGGTGGGACCGAATCGCACCCATCAAACCCGCCTCCGGCAAAATTGCGCGGAGGCGGGTTGGAGGTGGGTTCCGAACCCACCCTCAGTTTTTGCCATTTTGCCAACTGTCCCGCCTCCAAACCCGCCTCCTCGGGGCTGGAAAAATCGCCCCCTATGACTCTAATTGGGAATGGGTGTGGATAGGTTGTAGATCATGGAGTTCTGGATAACTTGGGCGGCGATTTTCCCACTGGAGGCGAGATGGAGGCGGGTTTCAGTTTGGGTGAGTTTGAAATTCGCCTCCACTGATAGGTTTCAAAAATTTACGATTTTCCCATGATTGGCCACTTGATTTCAGAGGTGTGGGATGCCCTTGCTCAATTAGTGTTTTGGGACTGAAACTCGCCTCAGTTGACAGCACTTTTCCAGTCTGATTTTATGGCTTCTTGCTCCCTTGGCTCACTCCACAGCATTTCTGCGTCTCCTGCACCACCTCCAACATCTTTTGAGAAACCACTATGTCCAATTCCAAGGCAAGGGCCTACCCGAGGCTCTCGGATGAGGCGCTGCAAATGTTGTTTGAGGGGGTGACAGCTAGCAGGGAGGTGCTCTTCCACTCATCTGGGAGGAAGAGGCCTGCCAAAGAAACCAAGGCTGTGTGGGTACAGCTGGCAAGGGATATAACCTGTGTGCAGATTGGGAGACTGTTTCTGTGTATTGATGAAATGCCATCCCTGTTGGAAAGCATTAAAATGATTTGAAGCCAAAATGTTGGCTTTATGCCATCTGTTCTTCCGCCTAAGGCAGCTCCACATTGCGGGCACTGCCACACTTGCGTTGTCAGGTTGGTGGCCTGAGTGAAAGGAGGCCAGAGAGTCATGTCCATTGTCAATGATGTCCTAGGATGGAGCGAAAGACATGTGCCAACTTGGGCAACCTATGCAAATCTGGCCATGATGAGTTCATCCCTTGCATCCTGGGTAGCCATGTGCTCGCGTGCTGCCGCTGGTTGATACACCGGCACTCTGACCTCTTCCTCCTCCAGATCCTCCTCCTCCTCATCCTCAACTGAGGTCCATGCAGAAAGAAAACGAATGGTTCCCATGCTGCTTGTAGATGCCTCCTCTGGGGAAGCGCTCATTGCAAGCGGGGAGAGGGTCTTCCAAGGAGGTCCCACAGTTGATAGATTCAAGCTGCAGCACCTCCGACTTCGGAAGGCCTTCTAAAAGTGCTCAGAGACCTTTTAAAGCCAAGGTGTGGCACCTGCAAGTAATCCTTGCTGCAATAAACGATGTCTTGTTAGACCTGCAGCTGTGAGGAGGCCACCCACGAGTCAACCCGCCAGGTTTACCTGGCGTGGCTCAGGAGGTGCGTAGGATCACACCGAAAAGCTGGAAAAATCACGAGGGCCTCTCAAAATAGGCTTAGAGAGGCCCTTAACGAGCATTTAAGGATCTTTAATAGCGCAATGGCCAGCTGGAGGCGGGAGCGTTTCCCGACCTCCAAAACTGGCACCGGCAAAATCCCGCGGAGGCGGGTTGGAGGCGGGTTCCGAACCTGACCTCTTCGATTCTGATTTTCCCGCCTTTCCCACCTCCAAACCCGCCTCCTCCGACGTCAGAAAATCGCCCCCTTGGAGTTTGTGTAGGGTGGAACTCAGGAGGTCAGTGAGGAGAGCATTGGAGAAGCTGAACTTGGACATGACAAAGATGTGGATGAGGATATCAGCAACACTGAGGGTGAGGTACAGACATAGATGGAAATAGACACTTTTGGTGACTGACTGGATATGACATTTGCAGCTCACAACAAGCAGTCCACTGAGGCTGCTCACCATTCTTGCCTGAGCTAGCAGAAAGACAGCAACCATCACTGTGCCCTTGAAAAATAATCTGGAACATCAAATGGTGCAGAACACCACACATAAAATCAAGACTACAAGTCAACTATTTTAAATAGAAGTTCAATATTTTAAAAGAAATATTCCATTCTTAGCCTAAGTGGTATTGTCAGAATAAATCTTTCATATTGTGCATTTTAAAATGTCTCAGCCTAGAAGAATAGTTGAATTATGACTTCATAAAAGTTTGATATTTAACATTGAAATTAAATTTTTATTCATTCATAAATAGCACTGTCACTCTGATTTGCAAGGTCCTGCTAATTTCTGTGATGCTTCCAGCACCTTTGTAGAATTCCATTTTAAATATCATAACAAGGCCGGCATACGCCTGTGTGCTTAATTGGTGAGTGTTAATAGTCCAGTCTATCCATTCACAATATCATAAAGAAGTCAAGAGCATTGTAGCTGCCCGTAAGGATTCAGAGCCACGTTGGGTAGTAGATAAACTCTGCTCTTTTCAAGGTACAGTTTGGTCTGATTAAAGGAGAGAGTCAACACAGTCCTCAAAATATCAACATGTCAACTTGTGCTTTAATTATCAACCAATGGACTTAACAATAGAGTGTAACATTTATATTTTACTGCGTGCATGCACTCAGTCCATTAAGCACAGAAAGACTTTGCCCGCTTTCAAGAATTGTAACCAATTTTTTTTTTACACCTAACACCTGTAGGCGGAATGAGAATGCGGGTTGGGCTGGGGGCAGGAATTTGGGGTTGGACCAGATCCCGCTGGATCTCCATCTCCACCCCTTTTTTATCTTCTGAAATTACGACGGGAGGGAGCAGGTGCTTTTGGTCAGCGGTGAACTGTCGCTATGCACTGGACACTTTTTGTTTTGCAGTAATCAGATTGGCCAAAGCAGTCACATAGAAACATAGAAGATAGGAGCAGGAGTAGGCCATTCGGCCCCTCGAGCCTGCTCCGCCATTCTATGAGATCATGGCTGATCATCCAAACTCAGTACCCTGTCCCTGCCTTCTCCCCATATCCCTTGATCCCTTTAGCCTTAAGAAATATATCTAACTCCTTCTTGAATATATTTACTGACTTGGCCTCAACTGCCTTCTGTGGTAGAGAATTCCATAGGTTCACCACTCTCTGGGTGAAGAAATTCCTCCTCATCTCTGTCCTAAATGGCTTACCCCTTATCTTTAGACTGTGACCTCTTGTTCTGGACTCCCCCGCCATCGGGAACATCCTTCCTGCATCTAGTCTGTCTAGCCCTGTTAGAATTTTATAAGTTTCAATGAGATCTCCTCTCATTCTTCTAAACTCCAGCGAGTATAAGCCCAATCGACCCAATCTCTCCTCGTACGTCATTCCTGCCATCCCAGGTATCAGTCTGGTGAATCTTCGCTGCACACCCTCCATGGCAAGAACATCCTTCCTCAGATAAGGCGACCAAAACTGCACACAATACTCAAGGTGTGGTCTCACCAAGGCCCTGTACAGCTGCAGCAAGACAGCCTTGTTCCTGTACTCAAACCCTCTCGCTACGAAGGCCAACATACCATTTGCCTTCTTAACCGCCTGCTGTACCTGCATGCTTACCTTCAGCGACTGGTGCACAAGGACACCCAGGTCTCGTTGCACTTCCCCTTCTCCCAATCTATTGCCGTTCAGATAATAATCTGCCTTTCTGTTTTTGCCACCAAAGTGGATAACCTCGCATTTATCCACATTATACTGCATCTGCCATGCTTCTGCCCAATCACCCAACCTGTCCAAATCATACTGGAGTTTCTCGGCATCCTCCTCGCAGCACCCACGCCCACCCAGCTTTGTGTCATCTGCAAACTTGGAGATATTACATCTAGTTCCCTCGTCTAGATCATTAATATATAGTGAATAGCTGGGGTCCTAGGACCGATCCCTGCGGAACCCCACTAGTCACTGCCTGCCCCTCGGAAAAAGACCCGTTTATTCCAACTCTTTGCTTCCTGTCTGCCAACCAGTTCTCTATCCAAGTCAGTACCTTGCCCCCAATCCCATGTGCTTTAACTTTACACGCTAAACTCTTATGCGGGACCTTATCGAAAGCCTTCTGAAAGTCCAAATACACCACATCCACTGGTTCTCCCTTATCTATTCTATCAGTTACATCCTCAAAAAATTCCAGTAGATTAGTCAAGCATGATTTACCTTTTGTAAATCCATGTTGACTCTGTCCAATCCTGTCACTGTTTTCCAAGTGCTCTGCTATTACATCTTTTATAATGGACTCTAGCATTTTCCCCACAACCGATATCAGGCTTACTGGTCTATAATTCCCCATTTTTTCTTTACCACCTTTTTTGAACAGTGGGGTAACATTAGCTACCCTCCAATCCATGGGAACTGTTCCAAAGTCGATAGAATTTTGGAAGATGACCAGCAATGTTGTACTGCTTAGTGTTCTGACTGGCCAGCAGTGGCAGTAGGGTTGTTGACCCTCCAGGATTGGCTTGGAGTCTCAGGGATTGAAGATTAATCTCCAAAAATCTGCTGAGAGCAACCCTGGAGAAACATTACAGGGGCATTTAAAAAAAGTGTGTTATTTTCATATTCTTTGAACATTTCTGTTTATTAGTTATTAAGACAGACTTGCATTTCTATAGCGCCTTTCACGACCACCGGACGTCCCAAAGCGCTTTACAGCCAATGAAGTACTTTTGAAGTGTAGTCACTGTTGTAATGTAGGAAACGCGGCAACCGATTTGCGCACAGCAAGCTCCCACAAACAGCAATGTGAAAATGACCAGATAATCTGGTTTTTTTATGTTGGTTGAGGGATAAATATTGGCCCCAGGACACCAGGGATAACTCCCCTGCTCTTCTTCGAAATAGTGCCGTGGGATCTTTTACGTCCACCTGAGAGAGCAGACGGAGCCTCGGTTTAACGTCTCATCCGAAAGACGGGAAAAATAATGGAGATAGGAAAAAAGGGCGTTTGACTGACAGGCAAGAATCATTCAATTCAGTAATGAAGAATCATTTCACTTTCCAATTGGTGTGGGAAGGCGCTGCATTACGAGGATGGACGTGTTGGGCGACCAATGATGGGAGCGTGGGGGCGGGGCAGTGGGAGGCAGGAGGTCATGTGATGAAACCTCCAGATTCAACCAGAGTTGGCAACCCGAAATGGCAGTGTTGTGTTGAAAAGAAGGTTGGTCTTGAAGTAACGCACGAGGCAGAGTCCCCCCACCCCCCAACCACAGCAGAATGCATTGAATAAAATTGAATGTAAAAGGTTTATCTCCAAAGCTTCCTTTTCTATTTTACCACAGAAGTACGTGGCCCTTATTTCTTATGTTAAATATAATCTGATTAAAACACCAAAGTCTATCTCATTTTGTTTTCCTGATCAGAAATCTGAAATAAAACAAATTTATCGAAGACACAGTTTGACTGGCATGAGCTAAGTATTGGTGCAATATTACAATTTCACTGACACTGCACACATTCCTCGGAGGAGATTTTCAATGTTGTTTAATAGAAGCTTTTTTTCCAGATTAAAAAAAAATTAATTCTCGGGTTAGAGGCATCGCTGGCAAAGCCCATCCCCAATTGCCCTTGAGAGGGTGGTGGTGAGCCTTTCTGTTAAACCGCTGCAGTCCTTGTGGTGAATGTACTCCCACTTGTTAGGGAGGGAGCTCCAGGATTTTGACCCAGCGACGATGAAGGAATGGCCGATATAGGTCCAAGTACCAGGATGGCGTGTGCTTGGAAGGGGACTTGATGTTCCCATGTGCCTGCTGCCCTTGTCCTTCTGGGTGGAGGAGTTTACAGGCTTGGTGATCTGTGGTGAACATGAAGTTAAATCAAAATCAGAATTCAATGGTTTCCATGTGTGCAATAGATTGGATAAACCTGTATGAAATTACTTTCCCTGTACTAAAATTAAGAAATAAAATGCAATGTGGTTTTAATGCATTGGCCAAGTAATCACATGAGTGTTCAGTGTAAAGCACAAGAAATGGATAAAGGTCAATCACAGCTGTAATAATTGTGAGGAATGTTAATAAAATGGTCTCAAATCAAAATAATGTTCAGAAACTACTCCTCAAAAGCAACTAAATATTAATTCCATAATTCCACATGGAAACTGAAGGAATAGAGATTCCAGGAAAAATCGGTTAACAGCAACCAGTGGAGATATTAAGAAATATTTTTAAATACCTTACGACAAATTGAGGTGGCTGGCATAGCCGGGTGTGAACACCAGACCGGGGGACCCGTGGCCCAAGCATCATTTTGTTGGTATTTCTGCCGTTGTCGGGGCTTAATGAGGCCGATTGTAATGCCCGCATCACCCGCCCAGGTGAGAGGAGTTAACTCAGCGCAGCCCAGCGGCTGAACCTGAAAGCTTCCTGGTCTGTCTGCCTCAGGACCTCACCAAGCAGTGCATTTGGGCACTGAGCCTCACAGAAAGCCATTAACTAATGTTCGACATCATTCTCAAAAATGGGGGCAGAGAAATTTCTACACATCTTTAGTTCACTGGATATTTGGGTCTAAACTAAGGATTGAAATCTATTTGGATTTTAGCACAGAAAATTAGTCTGCAATTCTTAGGGGGAAAAATTCAGTATTGACCATTTTGGGGCGCTAACATCGCCTGGGTGCTAACTTTAGCGCCGGCGATCGCAAGATTGAGTTTTAACGCCCCAAGAGGGAAGTGGAGCGCTAAATCAAGCACCCCACTTCCTTCTTAGGGCGCTAACCGTCAGCGAGCGGGGCGGAGACTTCAGCAGCGCTGCACACTGGGCCGTGCAGCGCTGCCGCGCTCAAAGGCTCCTTCCCTCCCTTAAAGGGAAGGGCCATCGCTGCAGGCTCTGTAATATAAAAAGTACCTACCTGGGCCACCAAGGTAGCCATGATTCCCCACGATCAGCCCGGCACTCAAGCAGAGTGCCGGGCTGATCGATCGCGGGCAGGAACCCGCGAAAAAAACGAGTACTGGAAAGGTAAGCTTTTTTTTCCCACTTACCTCGGCCACCTCGCCTTTAATCATCGCCCCCGAAGTGGCCGGCCGCCCGATGCACGCCTCCTGCAGCTGTCGGTGTTTTCGACCGGCGCCGCTGCAGGGGGCGGAAGTCAATTTTGGGTCCCGGGCGCTACTGGGGCGATGCGCATGGCGATGATGTCCCGCTCTCTGGGCGAAGGAGATTGGGGCGCAACGCCGTAGCGCCGCCTGCAAAACTCCCGCCGAATATGGGGGGAGTCGATGTCAGCGCCGCGCCCGGCCACAAAGCCATTTGTGCCCCGTTAGCGCCCCCCGGGGGCGGTAACAGGAGGCGCAAAGACACTCAATTTCACCCCCTTAGAGTGATACAAAAATAAAGATTGATTGATGGAACCTGTGACAGATGGAGGGTTCCGTGGGGATTATTGGAGCAATTGCTGGTTGTTTTGTTTGCATTTTTGTGCATTTCGCCTCCTTGTTGGTACCTTTCAAAGGCTCTTCGTTCCTGTCACACTCCTTCTCGGAGTAGGGCAGATAAGAAAGCCATATTCTCCAGGACTTCAGTGTGCATAATAAGCTCCTTGTTCGGCTGATTTCTCTTCCCCATCCCCAAACTTACAAAATCAATTTCAAGCATGGTTGTCTCGCACACACTGCTGGGACTTCCTTTTCACAATTAATGCCATTCATCTTCTTAAGCTTATCTTGTGTCAGCCACCTTTCCTTGGTTGAGAGCGCTGACGGGCAGGTAGGCTGTTCCCAGACGTGTGCCTGTAAGCAGCCGCTAACAGTCCAAAGAGAGCAACTGGGATCGGCTCACCCTCTGGTTTGTCCCACCCTGACTGACTGTGAGTCATTATCTAGCCTCCGCTCAGTACCTCCGGTGAAATTAGTAGCTCATGTGAGGTGAATTGTGGAGCTCAGGCCGCCCCCAGATAATCTTGGCTGTGTTCTTGGGCACAGAATCAAGCAGTGAGAGAGAAACAGCAGGAATCCTGCCTGGAGCCATGGCCCCAAGTGACTAGCACTATCTGAAGAAAGATATGCCGGGAGCCCACTATCTTCGTCCTAGTGGATTCTAAATATAAGTTCATTAAAAAAAAAATCTGCACGTTATGGGCTCTAACATTTGCTAATGAGAAACAGGTGATTTAAAGAGATATCATCTCTATGAGAAAGTTTTTTGGCAAAAGTGCAGTTTGTTTGAGAGAAGCCAAAGGACCAGAATGATTTTTGACGTGATGACAGCTCGCACAAGTAACACGGTGATTTTTTTTGGGGGCGCAATTTTTGTCATTACAGTTCTAAACGTGGTTTTTCGTGAGAATTGCTGCCTCTTTAAATATCATGAAACGAAATAAATAGCTCCCATCAATTTCACTGTAGTTTGCTTTTTAATTTTTTGGCCCCACCCAGTTTTCAATCTCTGCTGGAGACGCTGGCCTAGGCTTTCCGTTTCTCCTCTCCCAACCCCGCCCCCCCCCCCAACCAGCTGTTTAGGGCGGCACTACAATCCTTCCATGGAAATTACCCCCTCACCCTCCACCCCCGACCTCAACAACAACTTGCATTTATATAGCGTCTTTACAGAGAATTTCCAGCACAGAAACAGGCCATACGGCCCAATTGGTTTATGCTCCTCCCACCCTACTTCATCTATAATCCTATCTGCATGTCCTTCTATTCCTTTCTCCCTCATATAGGTATCTAGCTTCCCCTTAAAGGCATCTATGCTTTTTGCCTCAACTACTCCCTGTGGTAGCGAGTTCCATTTTAACACAGTAAAAATGTCCCAAGGCACTTCACACACAAAATTTGACAGCAGCCACATAAGGAGATATTGCAAAGTAGGTTTTAAGGAGCGTCTTAAAGGAGCAGACAGAGGCAGAGAGGTTTAGGCAGGGAATTCCAGAGCTTAGGGCCTAGGCAGCTGAAGGCACGGCTGACAATGGAGGGACGATGGAAATCGGGGCTACACAAGAGGCCAGAAATGGAGGAGCGCGGAGATCTCAGAGGGATAGGGATGGAGGAGGTTATGGAGATAGGGGGGGGGGGGGGGGGGGCAAGGCCATGGAGGGATTTGAACACAAGGATGAGGCTTTTAAAATCAAGGTGTTGCTGGACCGGGAGCCAATGTAGGTCATCGAGCACAGTGGTGAACGGGACTTGGTGCGAGCCTACTTTTCCAAACTTGGGGGTCATTTGCTTACTAGAGGTGGGCTCCCTGGCCTCCGCCAGGAAGATCCACCAACAAGAGAGCAGAGTTCTGACACGGCAGACCTTGGGAGCCTGCCACTGTGCCAGGATACAGGCACCCTCCATGATGCCTGCAAAACAAGATTTTTGGAGAAATATGTTGACTCCTCTTTTTGGGCCTGTGTAAGACATATACTCCCTGAGCACTTGCACAGGCCCTGGTTGCCAGGAAGAATTTTCTTCCCTCTTCTACCACCCATTGAACACTGGGTGCCTGGACCACAGGCTGCCCTTGTGTCCAGCATTCCAAACAGCACAAATGGCATGAAATCCCTTAGTTTGCATATGCCCATTCACAAATGGGTAGGTGTATTCCCTGCCAATGGGACTGGCCCCAGGAGATAGGGGGCAGGTGCACAGAGACGGGGATGTGATGGAGTGTGTATCCGAACACCTTTCTGGCCCCTGCTCTGTTGCAAAACTTGGACGGGCATTTAATCTTGCGTCGATGGCCCCTCGCTCTTCAACCACTAGAAACAATCTATTCTAACCACCCTTCGCTATCCTTTCACAATTTCAAACACTTTTATCATATCTCTCCATAATCTGCCTTGTTCCCACAAAAAATGTCTGTGTCATCAATATATTAACCACCATAGAAACATAGAAACATAGAAGATAGGAGCAGGAGTAGGCCATTCGGCCCCTCGAGCCTGCTCCGCCATTTAATGAGATCATGGCTGATCATCCAAATCCAGCACCCTGTCCCTGCTTTCTCCCCATATCCCTTGATCCCTTTAGCCTTAAGAAATATATCTAACTGCTTCTTGAATATATTTAATGAATTGGCCTCAACTGCCTTCTGTGGTAGAGAATTCCACAGGGTCACCACTCTCTGGGTGAAGAAATTCCTCCTCATCTCAGTCCGAAATGGCTTACCCCTTATCCTTAGACTGTGACCCCTGGTTCTGGACACCCCCGCCATCGGGAACATCCTTCCTGCATCTAGTCTGTCTAGTCCTGTTCGAATTTTATTACATTAAATGTCACTTCCAACTCATCTTTCCTCACAGAAAAGCAGTACAAGTATAAAAAGTGCCAAAAGGTTGCTGCGGGGTGCTCGGAATCTAAACGCAGATCGACTGTGTTATCATCGGTCCATCTGTTTTAAAATTTAAAGCCTCCTTTGCTTAAATGAGCAGTCTCTTACTGCACGAGCTTCCCCTCAGGAGGCTGCTGTCCATGCAGTTTAAAGCCAGGCTCCAGCTGCAGAGTTAATTAATACGAATCGGCTCGAATATTTATCAGCTAAAGTGCTGGTACCATGTGGGCAGGACCTTAGGTTGACGACTAATGGTACTTTGCACTGAGGTAATGAAGGAGAAAGTGGTGAGGATTTTACACGTCTGTAATGGCACTCTGGGAGTGGGAGCCAATTTTGGAGACACTGTAGATAATAACACAATCAACAGCATAGCTAACCACATCTGTGGGGGAAGCGAGCCATTCAAATTTTTGAAATACTTGGGACAGCGTTTAAGATATCAAAATGGCTTAGCCTATTTAACTTGTGAGATTTAGCTATTGTCCCGCCTTTGTTTTGGTCAGTTGTACAACGTGACTCACCTATTGTCCCCTTCCAGTTCTGATGAACGCGTTCTACCCAAAATGTTTACCCACCTTTTTTCATTTCAGATGCTGATGGACCTATTGTATATTTGCTGTTTTAAATGAACCTACTAGTCATTCTCCTGTGGTGTTGCACACAGGGAGTCAAGACCAAGTGTACAGGCGAAGCAGGATTAGAGGACAGGGGAAATCAATGGACCAGTGTGTGTAGGTGTAATTCAGTCCCCATTTTAAAGTCATAGGGGGAGAAATTCAGTATCGCCCCATTTGGGGCGCAATTATCGTCCGGGCGCAAAGATTAGCGCCTGGCGCTAATTATCGCCACCGACTGCAAACTTGACTTTTATCGCCCCTGGAGGTGATTGCAGCGCTATATCAGGCGCTTCACACCTGTCTTAAGGCGCAAAGGCCGAGGAGCGAGGCGCTACCTCAGAGCGCTGGCGAAGCTCATGCGATGTCAGTCAGCAATGGAACACAGACACAATGGCGCGGGACTGTTCTTAAAGGGGAGGGTTGATATTGCTTTCCATCCACATCCTGCTCATTGCAGCCTTGAATCTAGGCCTGGAGAGACCTGCACATCAAATCTGCTGGAAAGAACAATGGAGAATACCAGGGAAAGAGCTCAGAGTGCAGCCCCCACAGTCTCTTCTAAATCGTTACCAGGAAGGGCAAATCTAAATGAACCTGCAAAGGGCTGCTCAGTACCCAAAACTCCTTCACACAGCGTTGAATCTCTCCAGAAGTCTCTCTCTCTCTCTCTCTCTCAGAATGCGCGGTTCTAAAATGTTGCCAACAATAAAAGGCAGGAAGCGGTCACCTTTAAATAGTGCTCCCCCAGTCCCTTCCTGACTGCAAAATGCTCCCCTCAACCTGTCATTGCTAGCGGCAGGCGGTAAGGCAGGGGGCGCCACTCAATATCCGCTCCGGGGCGATACCGGGGCGTTGCGCACTCGACTGATGTCACGATCTGCTGGCGCAGGAGATCATGGCGGTAGTGTTTAGCGCCACCGCAAAATGTCTAGTTAATTTCGCGAGCGGCGCAAACATCGCCGCGCCCGGGCGCTAGACGCTTTGCGCCCCATTAGCGCCCTCTTAAGGCGCTAACGGGAGGCGCAACCAACTGAATTTTTCCCCCATAGAATCATAGAATGATACAGCACAGAAGGAGGCCATTTGGTCCATCTTGCCTCTGCCGGCTCTTTGAAAGCGCTTTCCAATTAATCCCACTCCCCTGCCCTTTCCCCACAGCCCTGCAAATTATTCCCCTTCAAGTATTTATCCAATTCCCTTTTGAAAGTTATGATGGAAGCAGATTCCATCACCCTTTCAGACAGGGCTTAATAACATAAAACATTCTGCTCCTATTTTTATATACTACTTTGATTTTATATTATTTATAGTTACATCTCAAAACATACAGCAATTTGGGGAGCAGCGACCTAGAGTTAATTGGAGCGGGAAGACTCAAAACAGATGCAAAACCACACCACAACTAGCAGAGGAAATTTCCATTATACATGTGGACATCAGAACTTACTTTGAAAAATGTTGACACAAGAGTGAAAAAAATAGGACGACAGATGTCAGGTTTTGTAGATAGGAAGTACAAGCAGATGTAAGATTTTTTAAATATATTTTGCAGAACACCCAGGGATAAGAAACATATATACCTGATATAGCCTGGGGCCCAGTCGATGTCAGAGCTCAGCATAAGGATGAATAAGTGATAAGTGTAGCAATTTCTAAGTAAATTCAATGAATTAAAAATAATACATTAAAGTTTAATAAAGAATTGTGAGAAGCAGGTTTTAGGGTCAATCTGTGAATATAAATCTCAGTGCCAACCTTCTGTACATTTCCATGGAGGGATGTCCCGAATAACAGCATTGTATTATACTTTGCTCGCAAGTTTTTTTCTTTAACTATTGTTGCGCATCCCAAGTAATCACCAACTTGCTTAAACTGGTTCCATGCTAAATCTACGATTCTGCTTTGTGTTAGCGATGCTAAATGGTTGGATCAGTTGTGGCAGCTGCTTCCATTGGCATCAGAGTGGGCCCTTGTTCCACTCCAGATACTTGAGCACAAAAATCTAGGCTGACGCTCCAGTGCAGTGCTGAGGGAGTGCTGCATTGTCGGAGGTGCCGTCTTTCAGATGAGATGTTAAAGCGAGGCCCCGTCTGTTCTCTCTGGTGGACGCAAAAGATTCCATGGCACTATTTCAAATAAGAGCAGGGGAGTTATCCCTGGTGTCCTAGCCAATATTTATCCCTAAATCAACATCAGTAAAACAGATTATCTGGTCATTATCACATTGCTGTTTGTGGGACCTTGCTGTGTGCAATTTGGCTGCCGCATTTCCTACATTACAACAGTGACTACACTTCAAAAAGTACTTCATTGGCTGTAAAGCGCTTTGGAACGTCCGGTGGTCGTGAAAGGCATTATATAGATATCTCTTCTTCTTCTTAGGCAGTCCCTCGGAACCGAGGATGACTTGCTTCCACATTAAAAGTGAGTTCTCAGGTGACTGATGAGTCCAATGCAGGACCTACTGTCTCTGTCACAGGTGGGGCAGACGGTGGTTGAAGGGGCGGGTGGGTGGGGTGCTTGGGTTGACGTGCGCTCCTTCCGCTGTACACGCTTGGCTTCCGCTTGCTCCCGGCGAAGAGACTCGAGGTATTCAGCGCCTTCCCGGATGCTTCTCCTCCACTTTGTGCGGTCTTGGGCCAAGGATTCCCAGGTGTCAGTGGTAAATCTTTCTTTGCTCCTTTGTAATGCTAAAGATTTGTCCTGGCAATTTAGTGGCAATGGTGAGCTTGCTTTCCTGGCCAATCAACATTTGGAAGTGATCATGTTTTTGCAGTTTATCATTTGAAAGGAATGAGAAAAGAAAGATGAGGAATGGAAAACAAATTATGTAATTATAGTAAATGTAGAGAAGTATCAAGAAATGGAAACTGGAAATTCTTGAGTAACGACATTAGAAGGCAGCCTCCCAAATGGCTGTGGGTAAAGGCACGGCTCAGTGTAGTACTGGCCCATACAGATTAGGAATGGCACAGCCTCAATCCTTAGCTGATGCTCAGTTACGTGATTTTAGTCAAACAACAGTAGTGGCGTTATAATTTGCCTTACTTAATCCCAAACGAGCAAGGGGAAAGTGGGCCAGTCTTTGTATTCCTCCACAGATCTTTACTGGAGGTGACAGCAGGTGAAGTCAGGATCAAGGCTCCCTGATGCTAATGATGGAACAAGCTCCCATCTACAGTGTCACGAGACCATGCTGTTGGTGGGTCATGTTCAGACTGGAACTAACTTGGAACAGATAGTTCAGGCATTTTATTGTGGCAAAAAAAACTCCTCTCCTTTTGCTATTGTACAGCAGACTTTCCATTTACATTCCCTGGCCTGTGGTCTATTTCATTCATCAGCCATCAATGTTGATCCATAATTATACAACAAAAACCTTTGAATACATTAACGGTCTGCTTGTAAATGGTGAAAATAAGTTGATGTGGCATTCTACGACAACAGTACTTACGGCTGGGGCCAAACCTGACACCAAAAATTTTCACTCAGCAATTCAAGAGCACATCTCCAACAATCCATTTTCCCCCCTAGAATATGCAGTTGTGGAGTTCTAAACGCAATGGCCCAGTAATGTATGAAATCTCTTCAGAAACTTCCCCTCATGTTGGATTTTATGAAGCGTTATCTATTGTACCATGGATCAGCTGGGAGTTGAAGAAATGAAAAAGGTTCCCCAAATAGCTCAGTTGGCACCAACATTATCCAATGTGGAACTGAGCCACACAGACCAGGAGGGCCCCAGGTACAAGCTCCAGTCTGTGCTGGGTGAACTGATCGCAGGTAGAGGTAGAGATGAAACAATTGACTCCAGCGTACGTGGGATAAGGAGAGAGAAAATCAGCCAGGGTTCCAGTGACTCCTGCTTAAAAAGTGCTTGTGTGGGAACACTGGGTGATGATAGATTTCAATTCTGATACTCCCATCATTGAACAGTCTGTTGATACTCGTTGTCGTGGCTCATCCATGAAGAATGGCTGCTTGGGCAAAGTGCCTGAGGACAGTCCTAACCCATAGAACCATATCCTAGCACAGGTTTAGAAATTCAGAATTATAACTTACGTAACTAAAGCATGTATAATAATGGTCATGATGTTTTAGTAACCTATACTCAGACTATTCAATGTGGGGTAATGTCACATTTACCCTGATTGTGGTATGTCATTATTGGCAGTAACCCATCACTATTATAATGTCTATCTTACAATTCTGTATTCTCCAAATATATTTGAGCCTGGCTTTAATAGATTAATGCACATTAAGTAAAACACCAAGTAATGCAACTAGTAGGGGAGGATCCTGTTTCAATAAAGTGGACTGCTTAACTTCTGCAGTTTTCTAGAATGTTGCTAAGATTTGAAGTTGGATTTTCACAGCTCCCACTGTCTTACACTTATATTTGGTCACAGAAGTGGCATCATGTTTTTGCATAATTATGAGTCTGCTGTGAATATCCGACAATAGGCTTTGTTCTTTATTAGTTTAAATTTGTGTTCTATGCTAAGTATTTTAATCAACGTGTAATCTCTGCAAAATGGCAATTTCAGTCTAGTGTACTTTGTTCATATAAGTGGCCCGCAGCATCTGGACGCACTTCATGTCTACAAACTTACTTCCTGTTGTCACATTTTTGCACCAACTTTCCCCATTAGAAATTCCTATGTTCACATTCATAATGGAAACTGCGTATGTAAACTTGTCACGCTGTAGTTACACCTCGGGACCAATGGTGGCACTGTAGCATCTCAGTTTTGCATCTCCCAGTTCCTTAGCCTGTACTACAAACAAACTCCTATGAGCCAACCTACTTTATTTCCTTTAATTTCTTGTTGAGGTACAGTTCCATGGGTGCCAGGCACCCTCTGGCACTGTGCCCAAGTGCCCATTATTGATTATGACTTTGACAGCGAGTTGTGGCTTATATGGCTCAGCCACTCATTATCTGAACTATCAGAGCCAACGAAGGGAGCAAAAAAAATCAGTCTTATTAATTGACCAAACATTTTATCCTAAATGGGAGATTGAATAAAACAGCACAAGAGTTCTGGTGCAAAATTGTTCCTACAGTTCTCAAAAGGTTAAATAATAAATTGTAGAAAGCTCACAATATTCTAGCTGGCCTCAGACCAATTACTTTCTGACTTGTATAATTACCCAAGACAGCACATCACTTCGCTCGTATCACATCCAATTTTTTCCATCTGTAGCCACTCTGTTCGCCCCAAGTAAATGGATTTCTCATCAGTGGTGCCACTTAGAGCCCTATGTGGTGCATTTCAGTGTTACAGCATGACCAGTTACAGGAGCAATGGGGTATTATCATGATTAAAGGGATATTGTCTTCATGAAATGTGTTTATCAAATCCTTGTTGTTTGAGAGGGGGATGAGCCACAACATCACTTTGGCGCAACACTGTTAGATTCATGTGATGTGCTGACACCATTAGGACCAATTCGTACCATCACATCATATATTGGTAAACAAATGAAAGGAGGTTTGTCAAACTCTTTTTCATTGAAACAGTGCTTAGGATCTTCGTTGTTGTAAATGCTCAAGGAATTTACTTCAACGTAAAGGAAGACGGAAAGTTGACAAAGGTAATACCCGATTTGCAACGGAATTATAGTTCCATGGCTATTTCCATTTTTAAGTTTATGATCCTTTACAAGGTTTGGAGAAGAGTGAATGCACTTAACCGTTACCTTATCAGACATTTTGCCTGAATATCCTGGTGTCCTGTATTCTTATTGATTTGAGGAATAAATACTGTAACTCTGCATGTGCGTGTGTGCGTTTGTTCAATGAAAAAGGATTCGATTCAGATGTGAAGCCCTCTATGACTGATTGGTCCGCTGACAATCACTGTCTTGCCCACCTGTGCAAGATATCAGAGAGATGCTGACACTTGTGAAACTGTACTCCAGCAAAACTGTGAGGGCTGGATTAACACATGAGCCTATGGGGCCCGTGCCCAGAGGACCCAGCCTAATATGTGCCCCCCGCTAGGGGAAAATTTCATTTAAGTATAGCATATTGTGATATGATTTGCTTTATTATTAATACAGATATTATTAAGCATACTGCGGGCCTATTTCCTTATGCATTTTACTACACTTTGGTGTTTTAATGGACCCGCATGAGTCACTACCTTCAAGAGAGGAGGAAATTGGAAAAAAAAATTATTAATGCAGCTTTCAAACCATAGCAATCCCTGGTCTGGGCTGAGTGAACTCAACTCAGGGCAGTAGTTATGATACTATGATTTGCCTCTGCACCATCAGTTTGGGGAGTAGAAAAGTCATTTCAGGGTTCCTGCACAGAAATGCAGTCCAGTGACCTTTGCTGTGTGAGCGTGACCCTGGTGAGAACTGGATTGGACAAATAACACTCACTCACTGCTAACGCTCACACATTGAAAGTAGCCACTGAGAACTGCCGTCACCTGTGGAACTGTACGCCAGAAAATGTCAGCACCTTCAGGAGATGAGAGAACTGGAAACCGCTCCAGTCAAAATCAGTGCCTTTTGGGAGAGAGAGTCACAATATGCAGTCAAGGGATAAAAATCCCCCCCCAAGAGATATTTTAAAAGGTTATTTATTTTAAATGGATAAAGACATTGATAATAAACTTGTGAACAGAGGAATTTCACTCGAACATGTTCACCAATTTGTTAAACAGAGCACAGAGAAAATTCTACCCTCAGATGTTGATTAATCAATAGCACTGAGCTTATTGCATAACATGGCTCCAAGCTACTCTGACTTTTGACTATTTGAATCAGTACAAGCGTTAAATTGAAATGAAATAGAGCTGAAAATCCCCGGTCAACTGGCCTGTTAGCCCTTTCTGGCATATGGGTCACAACTCTGCTCTCAAATAATAACCAGGGTGCCAAATTATTACTTCAGGTGCTGAAATCATGCTTTTCTTAAATTATGAATTTTATTTAAATTGTAATAATACATTTAGGAAATGACTATACATCAGATATTTTTGATTGTACAACACCACCAGCTTCAAAAGCCTTCTCACATTCCTAATGTTCTTAATCCTGCTCAGTGTCCATTCCGCACCTTTGTGAAACACGTTTGAACATTTTACTACTTTAAACTAACAACTTAAGTGCAAGTTATGGTTGCAACTTTTGAATAAATTAGATCAGGAGTGTGCAAACATTTTGTCTTGCTTGACTCCAAGGTTGCCAACTCTGGTTGGACGCATTCCTGGAGGTTCCATCACATGACCTCCCAGTCAAACAGCCATTTTTCCCCCCATCTCCAATATTTTTATAACTAATAAACAAAAGTGTTCAAAGAAAATGAAGAAAACACAATTTTTTTTAATGCCCCTATGGATTTGTCTCCTGGGTTGCTCGCAGTAGTGTCCAGGAGATTAATCTTAATTTCAGGAGCCTCCAGGACAATCCTGGATGGTTGGCAACCCTACTTGACTCGGAGATGAGCTCCAATCCCTACATCCTTGCCACCACGAAGACCAGCTCTTTCCACCTCCGCAACCCTGCCTACCTCTGCCCTTGCCCTCAAACTATTGCTGCTGAAATACTTATCCATGCCTATGTCGCCTCCAGACTCGAATACTCCAATGCTCTTTTTGCTGGCCTCCTACATCTCTTCCAAAATTCCGCTGCCCTTATCTTGTCCTGTACCAAGTCCTGTTCCCCTATTGAACTCTCACTGATTCCCTATTTCCCAATGCATCAATTTCAAAATCCTACCCCTCATCTACAAGTTGCTTGATGGCCTTGCCCCTCCCTAGCTGTGTGATTTCTCCCCGCTCTATGTTCCTGTTCCTATACATGCCTTTCAATCTTTTGATCCAGCCTCCTTTGCATGCTCCTTCTCTCTTTAATCAACTTTCAGCTGCAGGACCTTCCGTAATTCCAACCCGGCCCGCCGATCTCCCGGAGCTTTACGACCTTTCTTCTCTACTTTCAAAATCTCCTTGAATCCTACTTCTTCGCTCTTGCAAACCACAGCCCCAATCCTTATTCCTTCGTTTCTCAGTTTCTGGTTACTTTCCATCGCTATGAAGTACTTTGGGAGATTTTATTCTGTAAAAAGTGTTGTACAAGTGTAAATTTCTGCTACTTGGATGCATACCATTGGAGGTCTGCAGGACAAACAAGTTTAAGTGAATGTTCCTATGAATTTGCATATCTCTCAGATTGCATAATGTTCAGATATTGGGCCTGTCAACCAACGAGGAAGCAGTATTGAGAACAGACTTTTTTTCAAACCCCCAGTCTGTGAAATTCAAACCAACAGAATAAGAAATAAAGTTGCAAATAGATGCCGAGATTTCGGAGGCTGGACAGTCAAGGCTGTTTTTAACCCATAGACCATAGTTTGGATATCCAAGAATCAAATCAATAGTACTGATAAACTAAAAAGATCACTTCACTGGCTTAACCTAAATTAAAGAGAGAGTAAAGGTTACTTGGCAGTGATTACAGCGATGTCATTCATTTTGAGGATTAGGAAGATGTTACAAACTGCAAAAGCTAAGGTTAAACTGTTTCTAATCCTTATCTGAATCCCAATCTGAGTTTACAGTGTTATGCTTATCCAGGGTATTCATTATTTTTATAAATTTATACTGTTAACTCCACAAGGTCACTCTGTTTAATTTGAAGCGGATAGTGGCTGCCACGGTGAATGCTGAAGGCACTTGTTTGGTTGAGCTGTGATTAGGTCCACAGTGAAAGGTTAGCAATCCCCTTCCCCACGTAGTTGCTGACCTCAGCTGTGACATTGTGGCGAGGGGTTGTGCAGAAGCCAGACACTGTCCTCCTCACGGAGGGAAACTCAGAGGAAGAGTCAATCCACCTCTCTTAATGACTCCATTCAGAGTGGCAGCAGTAGAGCTGGAAACAGACCTGTGTTCTTGAGCACGGTTGGATCATGGCCCAGGGAGATGATATAATTGTAAGAAAATAGTACACTGCCCTCAATTCCAAAAAGCACTAGCTGAACTTGTATGGCATTGCAATTAGTTTGGGGTCTGGGGTATGGTTGCAATACTTAGCTGTTAATCTGTCCTGTCCCGATAAGGCTACTCTCCTCAGGTGAATCCCGTGGGGACTTAATCTAAAAATGCCCGGAGATCAGCTAGAAGCTAATTATTGTTGTTGTTGTAAGTTTTTATTGATTGGTAGCTGCGTGGCTTCTCTGCTTGCTATCTCAGCAACCTTTCCAGGTTAACACAAGATGTGGAAAAAAACAGTAGGAAATAACTGGATTTTTTTCAGTTTTTGTATTTTTAAGAAATTGTTGAGTTGGGATTTGTTGGTGTTTGAAATGTGATGGAAGCTTTCATAACTGACACACAAATAGATTGCAGTTGTTGTTTGGTTGAAATACATTATCAATCATACTCATAGTATACAAGGTACCATGTACATGGTGCGATGCGATGGCAAGTGAGCCTTACATTATGGTTTGTGGATAATCTAGGAGGCTAATTTTGGTATGTGGCAGTATTGGTACATTGTCATATTTACCCATTGAATTAAATCAACATCACCAAAATAATTTATCTGGTCATTACCACATTGCTGTTTGTGGGAGCTTGCTGTGCGCAAATTGGCTGCCGAGTTTCCTACATTACAACAGTGACTACGCTTCAAAAAGTACTTCATTGGCTGTAAAGCAGCTTTGGGACATTCGGTGGTCGTGAAAGGTGCTACATAAATGCAAGTCTTTCTTTCTTTATGACACCCTCAAAATGGTTTTTTTTTCAAACAATGAAACTAGGTATCCTGATGGCCCTGTAGGTAAAGGCATTACTGGATTGTTAAACCATACAAACCAGAATGTCCCAGATTGAATCCTTGGTCTGTGCTGTGTTACCCGATTTCAGCCCCGGCAACAGTCGAACCACTATAACTGGAAGGGAAAAATCAGGCAGGATTCCCGTTCTTCATTACTGTCCAGCGACCCCAACTAGAAAGTGTGTGTATGTGGACATCAGATGGGACTTGGTTGTGGTGTCCCCTCCTGCCACGACGAATGGGTGCTTCTGTTCTGAAATTTCTACAATTCGATAAATGTGACCCTCGTTAGCTTGAACTTGGCACTGGTGTTCCCCTCAGTTGAATACCAGGCCGACACGGGCTGGCATGAAGAATGGGCTGAATCGCCTCCTACCGTGTTGTTATTTTTATGATTCTTTAAAATTGACCCCCTACCAAACTCAGCTTACACTGTTTACAGAAGAAACATGAGTAATGGCCTAGATTTGTGTTTCTAAAGCGCTTACATCTACAGCGTGATAGGTTAAATGCTTCCACAAAATTATACCTTTCATACTTAGTGTACACGGATGCTATCAGACATCCTTGAAACACTGGTTTCTTGTTGTCAGACTGCTGAATGTCTATTAATAACAAGACCCTATATATAAATATATATATATCTGTATTTGCTTCTCTGTCATATAATAAAACTCCAAGTTAGAGGTTTATTAAGCTGCAATGTCTAGAGTATAAAGTGCATTAATAATACAATAAATATTCTCAATTTTACTCATTTGGAATTTTTAAAGGAGTGGGCCTTTTAAAGGATGTTGTTGGTGGTACGTCCTACCACTGACAAGCTTACATAGATCTCGTTTGTTGTTCTGAATAAAACATCTTGCTTGAATTACAATTAAACAGAGTAGCTCCTTTAAGAATGAAAATCAGTTTTAATATCAGTTTCTGACATCTATGGGGCCAACATGCAGAAGGTGCAATTGCCAAACACCAGATTGGGAACTGCTCTTTTCAGCGGTGATAAATGGGCCGAGTTTTTACAGCAAGCCCAAGGCGCACAGGTTCAACGTAGCGTTGACCAACATTAAGTGTTCGAAAGCAGTGTGTCAAAAATGTCACTGCAGCTTAATTGTTGTCGGAATCTGCTATTCCCAAAGGGCAACATGTTGTTTTCATTCAGCCCATCTGTTAAATTCCAGCTTTCTGGGATGTGGTTTGGCCAGGGCCTCAATTATTATTGAAATATTGAAATGATGTCATTGAATTCATCACTCGTTACCCATTAACCATTTGGATACTAAATTTCTCCTTTACCTCTTTCAGTTTACATTAGAATTTTTTTTTTTTAAATGTGGCTAAGAGCAGAAAAAAAGACTTGCATTTATACCGTACTTTTCACAACCTCCGGGCATCCCAAAGTACTTTACAGCCACTGAATTACTTTTGTGATGTAGTCACTTATTTTGAAGGCAAACATAACAGCCAATTTGTGCACAAGGTCCCACAAACAACAAATGAGATAAACGAATAGTTAGTCTGAAGAAACCTAGAGCTTCCCTGGTGGCTCAGTGAGTTTATTCAGTGAGTTCAACACACAGACCAGGAAGGTCCCAGATTAATATGGAACATGTTGACATTGGCCACGTCAATGACATTGATAGACTATGTGGTGGAAGCTGTTGAATACCAAACATAGAAACATAGAAGATAGGAGCAGGAGTAGGCCATTCGGCCCCTCAAGCCTGTTCCGCCATTTAATGAGATCATGGTTGATCATCCAAATTCAGTACCCTGTCCCTGCTTTCTCCCCATATCCCTTGATCCCTTTAGCCTTAAGAAATATATCTAATTCCTTCTTGAATATATTTAATGAATTGGCCTCAACTGCCTTCTGTGGTAGAGAATTCCACAGGTTCACCACTCTCTGGGTGAAGAAATTCCTCCTCATCTCAGTCCGAAATGGCTTACCCCTTATCCTTGGACTGTGACCCCTGGTTCTGGACTCCCCCGCCATCGGGAACATCCTTCCTGCATCTAGTCTGTCTAGTCCTTTAGAATTTTATAAGTTTCAATGAGATCCCCTCATTCTTCTAAACTCTAGCGAATATAAGCCTAATTGACCCAATCTCTCTTCATATGTCATTCCTGCCATCCCAGGTATCAGTCTGGTGAATCTTCGCTGCACTCCCTCCATGGCAAGAACATCCTTCCTCAGATAAGGCGACCAAAACTGCACACAATACTCAAGGTGTGGTCTCACCAAGGCCCTGTACAAGACATCCTTGCTCCTGTACTCGAATCCTCTCGCTATGAAGGCCAACATACCATTTGCCTTCTTAACCGCCTGTTGCATCTGCATGCTTAACTTCAGTGACTGGTGCACAAGGACACCCAGGTCTCGTTGCACTTCCCCTTTTCCCAATCTATTGCCGTTCAGATAATAATCTGTCTTCCTGTTTTTGCCACCAAAGTGGATAACCTCGCATTTATCCACATTATACTGCATCTTATACGCCAA
The DNA here is from genome assembly GCA_030390025.1 of Squalus acanthias. Lineage (NCBI taxonomy): Eukaryota > Metazoa > Chordata > Chondrichthyes > Squaliformes > Squalidae > Squalus > Squalus acanthias. The sequence goes on from CM059448.1 coordinate 14,375,415, forward strand.
CTTATGGTTGGCGGTTTATGGTGAATGAATAAGTTTAAATTCTGTTTTATTAACATAGATTTTGGGGTTTACCAGTGTGTTGAGGATCATATTCTGCAAAGTTGTCCATTTATTATGAAAGGCCCAGGATCGTGTAACTGCACAAGTCAAATTCTGTTTTTATCACATGGGATTCTAGCATTTCCAGGCTGCATTTAGCAATTTGCCCACTTTTCCAAGAAAAACACAAATCTTGCTCAGACCTTGCTCATGACCTCTGTATAATCCATCCTCTGCACTTGCTTAAAACCTACAATATCTCTGAAACGTTGACTCTGTTTCTCTTTCCACAGACGCTGCCTGACCTGCTGAGTATTTCCAGCATTTTCTGTTTTTAGTTCAGGTTTCCAGCATCTGTAGTTTTTTGCTTTAGTATAATCCATCCATTTGCCACGTGTTGGTGACAGAATCCAATTATTTGCTAGATATTTGTGGAATGAAATGGCTCACCACTACATATCCTCTAATGAACCTTGCTACATAAAAAGCTTCATTTACATCCATCTCCCTGAAATACAAACAGAAACCGCCGGCACTACATAACAGGTCAGTCAGTATCTGTAGAGATGACGACTAACCTGCTGTGTCGTTCCCTCTATAAACCTCAACTCATCCAACATTCCACTGCCTGTATCCTATCCCACATGATGTCCTGCTCACCCATCACCCTGTCTTTGTTGACCTCAAATTTAAATTCTCGTCCTGTGTTTAAATCCTTCCATCGCGTCGCCCCCCTCCCTCATGACTCATCAGCTCTATAAGCCCCTCCCTCGAACTCTCCATTCCTCTGACTTTTTCCACTTGTGCATCCCTCCCTTCACCCCACCATTAGCGGCTGTGCCTTCAGCTGCCTAGGCCCTACGCTCTGGAATTCTCTGCTTAAACCCCTCCACCTCTCTCCTCCTTAAAGACCCTCCTCAAAACCCATCTTTTTGCCCCAGCTTTGGGTCACCCCCTCCTAATCGATCCTTTGGTTCAGCATCTATTGCTTTTCCCTTACGCCTCTGTGAAATGGCTGTGGGACATTTTTATAAGTTAGAGGCGCTATATTAGTACAAATTGTTGCTGCGAGAAAAGGCAAGCTTTTCTTCAAAATTGAAGACTGAAATATAGATAAAGTGTTGAGCCACAGGGAGCTGAGGATCACGCTTCTGGGCAGAACAGAACTATTCAGCAAAGCAATCATCAGCTCTGTGTTTGCTCTCCCTCAATATGGAGGACACCACACTGTGAGCACTGAGTACAGTATACTAGATTGGAGGAAGCACTTGTAAATTGCTGTCTTAAATGGAAGGAGAGTTTGGGGCCCTGGACAATAGGCTGGTATTTCTGAGAGAAGTGACAGCAAATCAAACAGTGTAGGTAAAAAGAAAAAAGAATATGTTGAAAATATACAGCCAGTCACTCAACACCTAGCTTAGAATATCTGCATAGTTCAGTATGCAACATCTAAAAAAAAAAGAAAGACTTGCATTTATATAGCGCCTTTCACGATCACCGGCCATCTCAAAAGCGCTTTACAGCCAATTAAGTACTTTTGGAGTGTAGTCACTGTTGTAATGTGGGAAACGCGGCAGCTAATTTACGCACAGCAAGCTCCCACAAACAGCAATGTGATAACGACCAGATAATCTGTTTTAGTGATGTTGATTGAGGGATAAATATTGGCCAGGACACCGAGGATAACTCACCTGCTCTTCTTCGAAATAATGCCATGGGATCTTTTACGTCCACCTGAGAGAGCAGCCGGGGCCTCGGTTTAACATCTCATCCGAAAGACGGCACCTCCGACAGTGCAGCACTCCCTCAGCACTGCACTGGAGTGTCAGCCGAGCTTTATGTGCTCAAGTCTCTGGAGTGGGACTTGAACCCACAACCTTCTGACTCAGAGGCGAGTGTGCTACCCACTGAGCCACAGCTGACACTCGATTAACATTTCATTTCAGATCGCAAATGTGCTGTTAGAGGTCAGTTTTAAGAACAATGACTAGATGGAAAATTATTTCTTACAGATCATGTTCCACTTCAACACAAAGTTTCTTTGGTGGGAAGGGGGTAGAGGGGAAAGGGTTGTGGGGGGGGGGGGGGGGGGAAGGTGGCAGAAGGGGAGCACATTGTGTAACTTGTTTTCTTCTGATGATGTTTGCAGCCATATGCTGAGCATGGTGAATAACACTTAAAATAAGAAACCAGCTTCTTCACTGCAGGGTTTCTCCCAAGTGTCCAGACAGGAGGTGAAGCTGCTCATTTGTACCAGAGCTAAGAAATGAAGATTGATTTGATTGGAGATTTGTTTTTGCAGCCGTCTTAAGGACTGAAAGCTAAATATAGCCTACAGTCATATGCTTCAATATCTGTCAGTTTAGTTAAAGATTTATGACATAAACGGTGTATGACAAATATTCAACATGATTATGAATTATAGAAGATCGTCACACAATTTCACACTCAAAGACCAGGCACAGAAATGATACGGGTGAACGAAGATAAATTACCAAATGACCCTGACTTCTGATAGGAAATCCGTGAAACCTTAATCTCCATGAAGATTAATGCCTATTGACAAAGTATATATTACAAGGTGGATGTGTTCATTGTACTAGGTTATGGTTTTTTTCAAAATCACCTTCTCCCCTTCCCCACACACACGCCTTTTAAAATAGATTCTCACTTATTTTTGGTCCCCCTCACAGCATAGATTATTCCCCAGTTAATAGGTTATTTGGACAGCCTGTTGCTGGGCCTCTACTGTTCTGTATCAAGTTAACAGATTTCAGTGAGCTTCCTGGTGCTCGTTGCAACACTAAAACTATACAGGCCAGAAGATCCCAGCTTTGATTCCCGGTCTGTACTGTGTTAGCTGAACACAGCTGAGGCTGCAGTTAGGATGCTACAATTCATCTCAGCACCCTTGGATTAGAGAGAGAAATCAGCCGGGGTTGCCAGTGCTGAACACTATCCCGTAACTCCTGTTCAGTGCATGTGTGAATGAGAATAGGATCGGGCTTGGTTGATTCAGTTGGTATAGCATGAGTCAATTGGCCGAGGCGAAAATGGGGGACAAAAAGAGATACACAAGAATGATTCAAAGTAACGTGATCTCAGATGTTCTTTTCCTCTGTGGAAAAGCACCTGGTCCTCTGCTCACTGTCTTCCCCACTCAACATCACAAAAAAACACAATGGCCCTGAATTTGCGGTCGGAGGCTTCCCGCAAATAAAATGCCCGCGTACCTGGGGCCTCGGGATCCACAGAGACTCGCGGTCCTGGGCCTCTCCGGGTACCCGCGGGCAGAGGCCCGCGTATCCCAGGGGCGCAGGCGGTTCGCAAGCGGCCCTGGGATCAAGTGGGCCGGACCAACCAATGACAGAAGGGTACCATAGGTACGGAACTCCATAAGCATGAATGGGAATACCGCCAACAATACACCTAGACATCAAATAAATTTTAAAAATACATTTAAAATGACATTTAATTAAATATTTAAAACAAAAAATTAATTTTGAAAAATAAATTTGCATGTTTTAAAGGGGCTAATGTATAAATTATTGATTACATTTTATTTTTCTGTTTTGGAAAACTCTTACACTGGTAAAAGCAGGCCTTACACCTTGCTTTTACCAGGCGTAAGAATTTCACGGGCATTCGCTGGGCAGAAGTTGGGCAAATAGCCCAGCTCTCCGCCCGCGGAGGCCCATTTCCTGGGGATGCGGATCATCTGTCAAGAAGATTCTTGACAGAGCGCAAGTTCCGGGTTTTAGTGCATGTCTAAAACTGGACCTTGTGCTGCCCCTACGGGCACGTACACACCTCGTACGCACCCGTAGGAGCCGGAAATTACGGCCCATTATCTGGTTGACATAAGAAAACTACTAGGCACTTGGTCTAAGCATTAAACAAAGCTTTAATCAACTGTTTTTCAACATGGAGGTCTAGTTGTGTCCTTCACTAGTTCCTGTTAAAGAATGTCCTGAGCAAGCTGGGCCCGTGCCCGAGTATTTATACTTTCCCTGGACAGCGCCACCAGCAGGCCGCCCAGTTTTATTTCATAAGTCATTTCCACATGAATGACAAGATTCATGTCACTGGTCATTATCACACTGTGGGAGCTTGCTGTGCGCAAATTGGTTGCCACATTTCCTACATTACAACAGTGACTACACTTCAAAAGTACTTCATTGTCTGTAAAGCGCTTTGGGACGTCCTGAGGTTGTGAAAGGCGTTATATAAATGCAAGTTATTTTTGCTGTATCGGACTGTAGCGTGGCTCTTTTACTGAACAAACTCAGTGCCTTGGAGGTCAGGCTATCGTGCTTCATCACTTTGGTCGCTGTGGCTTCGTGCGTTTCTGAAAATAAAAATATTTTGTGAATATTTAAAGTGAGTTACGAGTTATATTCAAATGAAAGCAATAATAATTTGGGTGTATCTCACCTTTACTCAGTCAGAGATGTGAAAACAAAATGAATACAGGCAGCAGTGTGAAAAGTACTAGAAAGCTTATACTGCGTGCTTTCTCCCTGAAGCCATTGACTCATTTCCATAGGTACTGATCGGCCTCCCCCAAGTATTTGTGTGTGAGCCTAGACAATAAGTGCCAGCAAGTTATTCAGCAGTGGGGATAATCACAGCCACACACAATCCTTACTATACCCAGTTCACAGAGTATGCTTGGACAGGATTTACTTTGGTCGATAATGACAGGACTATATCGGTGTTTTCCGGGACAAACAATTTGATAATGATAATTTTCCAAATATTTAACCCAAATGACTTGCCTTCAGTTTGGTATTGGCTGAATGCAGTCTGGGGGATGGCAACTGTTGAAAGAACAACAGGATGGCTGAATGTTAAATTGCACGTTTCTAAAGATCTGCCTTCCCTTTCTTCACTATCAGGATAATTACAATCTAGATTGATCCGAACACCCATTTAAACCACATCAACACATCCTACTTGGCATCCTAATCTAGCAGCCTGACGTGTGTACCGGGGATTTGATCGGAGGCAGCTATGTTATTGTAGATGATTCATTCAAAGCAGTTTGATTTACCCCGTGCAACAGTTTCAGTCTTCAATTATCCAGTTTTATATCTGATGATGCTATATATCTTGACTTTGGTTATCTTTATGTGTGAGAACACAACAAAGGATTACATCCCACCCAAACAATTTCTACTCTGAGCTGGTGCAATACTCCAGCTGTAATGTTTAAAGGGTCGTCATTCCCCTCCCTTAATGTTACTCCTTCTGTTTTGTAAACAGCTCGAGTGCATCTAATTCATATTGTAGTGGCATTATTTATGCTGATTAATGTCATCACATTACAAAATCTCATCTCATTGCCGGTGTGTGATCCCATCCTGACCCTATGAAGCAACCAATTGACGTCTTAACTGTATAGGCGATGTATGGACAATAAACACTGCTACTCAACCAGTAGTAATGGACGATTGAAAACGAACATTTTATTCTTGTATTTCAACTGAGGATGAAAGGTCAGTTATGATTCCCACTGAAAACCGATTACAGAACTTTAGCTTGTTAGTTCAGTTTTATTTTTCTGAAGATAGCTCCTGTGTTTAATTTAATTAGATAGCGAGCACATCACAAAGTAACAGGGCAGAGACGCACCTGCAGCCTTCTCATAGGGATAGTTACATACATAGAATTTACAGCACAGAAACGGGCATTCGGCCCAACTGGTCGATGCCGGCAAAGACACTAAAGCTGGATTTTACAGCTAGTGCACTTTTTCGAATCTGATTTTTTCCCCCTCCCTATTTGAAACTTCCTGAAAGGTTTAACATGCAGGGATGTATTTAGGAATCTGCGGTAGGTATTCCTTGGCAATCTGTTGGCGCTGCATTGCAATACAACGTATTACTATCTTACTATTGTAGGACGTGGGCACAATTACCCGTACAGTAAGTTTACAATCTTGACCCTGTTGTGAGGGAAATGCGGAAAATGGAAGTTGCAGGGACCTCCGTAGAGAGGGTGGAAAAACTGAAGTACAAAGCACCCTCGGGCTGCACTGCTCTTGTACACCTCCTAGTGGACTGATCAAAATGTATATTGACAGGAGGCCTGGGCGAAGGCTGTCTTAGTTGATGGTACATTTGGGTTTTGTTCCATATCTTAAATTGCATTCTCAAAAGTGGACAGACACACATATTTTATGAAAGATTACATTCACATATATATTTTAGGAACGTAAATTCTATGAATAAACCTAAAAGCGAGGGAGAAAATACACTTACAATGGTAAGGACAAGAAAAAACCTTTTGGCTTATAATTCAGTAACCAAACACAATCACTACAATATTTGCTCAGATGTTTTGAGTATAGTGTCGCTGGGTAGAAATTACAGTGCGCTGCAGGAACTGAATCCAAAATTGTTTTTCCCCAGTGGAGTGAGATACTATTTGGTATCAGTTGAATGCCAACAAAGGCCTGATAATATAATGACCTGAGATCAGTAAAAATCAGTTAGTTTAGCCGGGAGTTACTCTTTGAAAGCTACAGCGATATTTTAGCATCAGTCAAAAATAAACAAGATTACATTTTTTAACCCAAATGTAAAACAAAATCAGTTCAGCAGTCAGTCTGTGGTAAATGTTTGAACAGTTTTGTGCTGTGGGCTGGCATCTATTAAGAACTTGGTTGAGAATATCCTAATTAATTCTGTGCAGGATCCTTACAGCCAAAAAACAAACAAGACCTTACAGTCTGTTTTAGGTTCAAGCTCAGGTTCCAGAAGTAAAAAGGACAATGTGCTGATCCACTCCACAACCCTGAATCTCTAAAGCTAAGTCTATCCCAAGACTTGAATACTGCTCCCATATTTGGGCTGGCTCTTCTAATCTCTCAGTCCTCAAGTCCAGAAGGCTTATCGTCTGATGGGATGACCTTTCCTTTATGCCTAGCCTTTAATCATTTTCTCTTTGTCACAAACTTTCTTTTCTCTCTATTTCACCCTTGAAGTCTTCTCCCTTGTTCTTCCTAAGCTCTAAACATGGCATCCTCCACCATTTTCCTCTGCCCTACATAGAATGACACAGCACAGAAGGAGGCCATTCACCCCATTGTGCCTGTGCCGGGTCTTTGAAAGAGCTGTCAATTAGTCCCACTCCCCTACCCTCTTCCCCAGAGCACTGCAAATTATTCCCCTTCCTCCAATTCCCTTTTGAAAATTATTATTGAATCTGCTTCCACCACCCTTTCAGGCAGTGCATTCCAGATCACAACAATTTGTGTAAAAAAATATCACCTCTTCCCTCTGGTTCTTTTGCCAGATATACATCATCTCTATATTGAAATCAAAACTTATTCCTATTCTAATTCATTCTTTCTTACTATGGGCCTTGGCTCTTCACCATTCCCCATTTTTTTTTTAAAAGTGCCAAACTCCTTCTATGCAATACATGGCCAGCCAGGTGCATTGCGAACACATAATCATACCTCTTTGAAGCTGTGGAGAGAAAAAAAGACCTTGCATTTACACCTCAGGACATCCCAAAGCACTTCACAGCCAGTGAAGTACTTTTGAAGTGTAATCACTATTGTAATGTAGAGAACATCTTGCCAATTTGTTCATGTTGGTTTAGATGGTTACCACCATAATGGCTCAGTGTGTGACACTGCCTGTCACATGAGGGTATCTTCAATAGATTTTTAAAGTTGAACACTGACCAAATGAAAATGGTCCATCTTTCTTGAGAATCATTAATTGCCCCCACCCCAAAGGCCCACTTGAATTGTGCATTGCCAAGTGTGGAAACTATATCATACAAAGCAGCAAGCCCAGTCTGCACTTGGCTGATTCCAGCTGACGTATCATTTGAGGCACTCTCCCTCCAGATCACTATCCAGTACTCACATTGGAAAGTGTTTGCGTGTATGGGTGCATGCGGGCATTGGGTGCAGGCATGACTGGATTTGATTATGGTGCCCCCAACCCCTCCCCTCCACCCCCCCATCCCTTCCTCCCCTGCCACCCCACCTCCTCTCCCCTGCCACCCCACCTCCTCTCCCCTGCCACCTCACCTCCTCTCCCCTGCCACCCCACCTCCTCTCCCCTGCCACCCTACCTCCTCTCCCCTGCCACCCCACCTCCTCTCTCCTGCCACCCCACCTCCTCTCCCCTGCCACCCCACCTCCTCTCCCCTCCCACCCCACCTCCTCTCTCCTGCCACCCCACCTCCTCTCTCCTGCCACCCACCTCCTCTCTCCTGCCACCCACCTCCTCTCCCCTGCCACCCCACCTCCTCTCCCCTGCCACCCCACCTCCTCTCCCCTGCCACCCCACCTCCTCTCCCCTGCCACCTCAGCTCCTCTCCCCTGCCACCCCACCTCCTCCCCTGCCATCCCCACCTCCTCTCCCTGCCACCCCACCTCCTCTCCCCTGCCACCCCACCTCCCTCTCCTGCCACCCCACCTCCTCTCCCTGCCACCCCACCTCCTCTCTCCTGCCACCCCCACTCCTCTCCCTGCCACCCCACCTCCTCTCCCTGCCACCCCTACCTCCTCTCTCCTGCCACCCCACCTCTCTCCTGCCACCCCACCTCCTCTCTCCTGCCACCCCACCTCTCTCTCCTGCCACCCCACCTCCTCTCCCTGCCACCCTACCTCCTCTCCCCTGCCACCTCACCTCCTCGCCCCTGCCACCCCACCTCCCTCTCCCCTGCCACCCACCTCCTCTCCCCTGCCACCTCACCTCCTCGCCCCTGCCACCCCACCTCCTCTCCCCTGCCACCCCACCTCCTCTCTCCTGCCACCCCACCTCCTCTCCTGCCACCCCACCTCCTCTCCCCTGCCATCCCACCTCCTCTCCTGCCACCCCACCTCCTCTCCCTGCCACCCCACCTCCTCTCCCCTGCCACCCCACCTCCTCTCCCCTGCCACCCCACCTCCTCTCTCCTGCCACCCCACCTCCTCTCTCCTGCCACCCCACCTCCTCTCTCCTGCCACCCCACCTCCTCTCCTGCCACCCCACCTCCTCTCTCCTGCCACCCCACCTCCTCTCCCCTGCCACCCCACCTCCTCTCCCCTGCCACCCCACCTCCTCTCCCCTGCCACCCCACCTCCTCTCTCCTGCCACCCCACCTCCTCTCTCCTGCCACCCCACCTCCTCTCTCCTGCCATCCTACCTCCTCTCCCCTGCCATCCCACCTCCTCTCCCCTGCCACCCCACCTCCTCTCCCCTGCCATCCCACCTCCTCTCCCCTGCCACCCTACCTCCTCTCCCCTGCTACCCCAACTCCTCTCCCCTACCACCCCACCTCCTCTCCTACCACCCCACCTCCTTTCTCCTGCCACCTCATCTCCTCTTCCCTGCCACCCCACCTCCTCTCCCTGCCATCCCACCTCCTTCTCCCTGCCACCCCACCTCCTCTCCCTGCCACCCCACCTCCTCTCCCCTGCCACCCTACCTCCTCTCTCCTGCCACCTCAGCTCCCTCCCCCAGTAGAACATCATGTCAGCACCCTCTATCTAGGCTCGCACGTGGAAGAATGACAAATGTAGGAGGTAGCAGAAACTAGTCAGGGCCTGTAGACTGTAATCAGCACCTTTGAGGGAGGAAGAGAATGTGTTATTATGATTGTTATACAGTGATAAACTTCATTAAGCATTAGCTTAGTTCAGTTGGTAGCATTCCCATCTCTGGGTCAGAAGGTTGAAGTTCCACTCCAGGACTTGTGCACATAAACTACGCTGACATTCTAATGCATTACTGAGGGATTCTGCGCTACCAGAAGTGCCATAGTGTGGTTGAAACATTAAACTGAGGATTCGTCTGTTTGCTCGGGTGGTTCAGGCCAACATTATCTCCCTCAACCAACACGACCAATGACAGATTAACTGGTTATTCACCTCATTGCTGTTTGTTGGATCGTGCTGTGCATAATGTGACTGCTGGATTCCCACACAATAGCCACTGTGCTTCAAAATAATTCCTGTGAAGTAGTTTGAGACATTTCTCAGAGATGTGAGAAAACTCTTTAAAACTTTTTTTTTTTTTAAGTTTTTCTTTTTACTTCAGTTAAAACAATGTTCAAGACTCTGAGAAATAAAAAATGTCGGCATGTTTTTATTCCTTCTCACAGACAGCGCATTTATAGAAGCTCGTCAGCATTCTACATGAATTGCCTCCGGCAATCTCTGATCTTTTTATGAGTCAATACAGAGCATACAGTCACTCTGACTCTGGAGGGCCTGGCTGGTGAAAGATCTTCTTCCTGTTAATAAATAAATGTGCCTTCTGATGACCAGAGTGACGACACAATGTGATGATGTCGGCTGTTACCCATTCTTGTATCAGTTTTAATAAAAACGAAGATACAGTTTTTAAAAAGTCACATTAAAAATAGCACGCACTGCTACAGGACAAACTTGCTGTCAAACAACAAAATATCAGCTCCAACTGAGACTGGAAGCAGGAACTGATGTTACCCCGAATAGCTGCCGATTGGGGTATTGATGTCCCTTTAGTGTCAGCTGTGGCTCAGTTGGTAGCACACTCGCCTCTGAGTCAGAAGGTTGTGGGTTCAAGTCCCACTCCAGGGACTTGAGCACATAAAGCTAGGCTGATACTCCAGTGCAGTGCTGAGGGAGTGCTGCACTGTCAGAGGTGCCGTCTTTCGGATGAGACGTTAAACCGAGGCCCCGTCTGCTCTCTCAGGTGGACGTAAAAGATCCCACAGCACTATTTCGAAGAAGAGTAGGGGAGTTATCACCGGTGTCCCGGCCAATATTTATCCCTCAATCTACATAACAAAAACAGATTATCTGATCATTATCACATTGCTGTTTGTGGGAGCTTGCTGCACTCAAATTGGCTGCCGCGTTTCCCACATTACAACAGTGACTCCACTTCAAAAAGTACTTCATTGGCTGTAAAGCGCTTTGAGACGTCCGGTGATCGTGAAAGGCGCTATATAAATGCAAGTCTTTCTTTTTCTTTTCTTTAAACAGCGAAGTCCACATCAGTGTTGTAATATATGTGGGTAGAACAAATGAAGGACAGAGACACTAGTTGCCAGTTCATGTGCTTGCTTTACTAGGCCAGAGCGAACTGAGCATGCTCATACTAAACCATGTGACAAACCATGTGATAATACATTACAAGTGGGTTTATATTATACACAACTATTTCTCCTGGCTGCTGGGTTCATAAGGTGGTCTGGATTTCAGAGCACTGGCAGCAACACGAGAGAAACAATGCACGCGCGAGCCATTTACGTTACTGCTACCAGCGGTGTTGAGAAAGCCCACGTTTGGTGGTGGTACTCTGACTCAACCAGCAGTCACAGCTGCCTCAGTTACCTCGGAGCACTGCCGGGGGAGTTGGGGCTGCCACCATTGTAGGGTAAGTGTAGCATTAGTTCTTATCATTTCCGAGCTTCCCCCAATGGCTCAGCCAGTTTACACAATGAATAGCTGAATCATACAGACTGGGAATGTCCCAGGTTTGACCCTGATCTGTGGTGGGACAGCAGCAAGGGTACCACAGTCAGCCTCAGCACCCCTTAATAGTTAGGGGTCGGCCAAGGCTCCTAACTCCTGATTGACATCTAGTGACCCACACTGGGAGCATGTGTGAATGGACCACAGGTGGGGACAGAATAGCTTGGTTGTGATGCCCCGCATAGTTGAATAACCTTTTAACACTGTCAAGCCTCAAACATGAATAATGGCCACTATTGAGCGAGTTGCTGGAAGGTGACTGGCACCTGTGGAACCAAACCCCAACAAGAGGTCAATGCTTTCAGAAGGGAAGGGAGAGTATTGGGGCGGGGAATCTTTTCATTCCAGTTCACATTCAGGGGAACGGTAGCATAGTGGTTATGTTACTGGAGTAGTAATCCAGAGGAGTTCAAATCCCACCACGGCAGCTGTGGAATTTAAATTCAGTTAATTAAACAAATCTGGAATACATAAGAACTAGGAGCAGGAGTAGGCCATTTGGCCCCTCGAGCCTGCTCTGCCATTTAATGAGATCATAGCTGATCTGATCTTGGGCTGAGCTCCATTTCCCTGCCCGCTCCCCATAACCCTTCACTCCCTTATTATTCAAAAATCTGTATCTCCACCTTAAATATATTCAATGACCCGGCCTGCACAGCTCTCTGGGGCAGAGAATTCCACAGATTTCCGACCCTCTGAGAGAAGAAATTCCTCCTCATCTCAGTTTTAAATGGGCGACCCCTTATTCTGAAACTATGCCCCCTAGTTCTAGATTCCCCCATGAGGGGAAACATCTTCTCTGCATCTACCTTGTCAAGCCCCGTCAAATGTTTCAATAAGATCACCTCTCATTCTTCTAAACTCCAATGAGTATAGGCCCAACCTGCTCAATCTTTCCTCATAAGTCAACCCCCTCATCTCAGGAATCAACCTCGTGAACCTTCTCTGAACTGCCTCCAATGCAAGTATATCCCTCCTTAAATAAGGAGACCAAAACTGTACGCAGTACTCAAGGTGTGGTCTCACCAATACCCTGTACAGTTGTAGCAGGACTTCCCTGCTTTTATACTCCAACCCCCTTGCAATAAAGGCCAACATTCCATTTGCCTTCCTGATTACTTGCTGTACCTGCGTGCTAACTTTTTGTGTTTCATGCACAATGACCCCCAGGTCCCTCTGTACCTCAGCATTTTGTAATCTCTCTCCATTTAAATAATAATTTGCTTTTTTCTTTTTCTTACCAAAGTGGATAACCTTGCACTTTCCCACATTATACTCCATCTACCAAATGTTTGCCCACTCACTCAGCCTGTCTATATCCTTTTGCAGATTCTTTGTGTCCTCTGCACAACTTGCTTTCCCGCCTATCTTTGTATCATCAGCAAATTTGGCTACATTACACTCGGTCCCTTCATCCAAGTCATCAATATAGATTGTAAATAGTTGAGGTCCCAGCACTGATCCCTGTGGCACCCCACTAGTTACCGTTTGCCAACCGGAAAATGACCCATTTATCCCGACTCTCTGTTTTCTGTTAGTTAGCCAATCCTCTATCCATGCTAATGTATTACCCCCAACCCCGTGAGCTCTTGAGCACTTATCTTGTGCATAAAAAGCTAGTATCAGTAATGGTGACCATGAAACTATCGGATTGTCGTAAAAACCCATCTGGTTCACTGATGTCCTTTAGGGAAGGAAATCTGCCGTCCTGACCTGGTCTGGCCTATATGTGACTCCAGACCCACAGCAATGTGGATGACTCTTAACTGCCCACTGAAATGGCCTAGCAAGCCACTCAGATGTAACAAACCACTACAAGAAACAATAATAAGAATAAAACCGGATGGACCGCCCAGCATCAACCTCAGCACCGGCTTCAGACACGACAACGGCACACCCAGCCCAGTCGACCCTGCAAAGTCCTCCTCACTAACATCTGGCGACTTGTGCCAAAATTGGGAGAGCTGTCCCACAGACTAGTCAAGCAACAGCCTGATATAGTCATACTAACAGAATCATACCTTTCAGCTAATGTCCCACACTCCTCCATCACCATCCCTGGGTATGTCCTGTCCCACCGGCAGGACAGACCCACCAGAGGTGGGGGCACAGTGGTATACAGTCCAGAGGGAGTGGCCCTGGGAGTCCTCAACATTGACTCCGGACTCCATGAAGTATCCTGGCATCAGGTCAAACATGGGCAAGGAAATTTCCTGCTGATTACCACCTACCGCCCTCCCTCAGCTGATGAATCAGTACTCCTTCATGTTGAACACCACTTGGAAGAAGCACTGAGGGTAGCAAGGGCACAGAATGTACTCTGGGTGGGGGACTTCAATGTCCATCACCAAGAGTGGCTCGGTAGCACCACTACTGACCGAACTGACTGAGTCCTGAAAGACATAGCTGCCAGACAGGGCCTGCAGCAGGTGGTGAGAGAACCAACACGAGGGAAAAACATACTTGACCTGGTCCTCACCAATCTACCTGTCGCAGATGCATCTGTCCATGATGGTATGGGTAGCCATGACCACCACACAGTCCTTGTGGAGACGAAGTCCCATCTTCACACTGAGGACACCCTCCATCGTGTTGTGAGGCACTACCACCGTGCTAACTGGGATAGATTCAGAACTGATCTAGCAGCTCAAAACTGGGCATCCATGAGGCACTGTGGGCCATCAGCAGCAGCAAATTTGTACTCCACCACAAACTGTAACCTCATGGTCTGGCATATCCCTCACTCTACCATCATCATCAAGCCAGGGGCCTAACCCTGGTTCACTAAGGAGTGTAGAAGAGCATGCCAGGAACAGCACCAGGCGTACCTAAAAATGAGGTGCCAACCTGGGGAAGCTGCAACACAGGACTACATGCATGCTAAACAGCGGAAGCAACATGCTATAGACAGGGCTAAGCGATCCCACAATCAACGGATCAGATCAAAGCTCTGCAGTCCTGCCACATCCAGTCATGAATGGTGGTGGACGATTAAACAACTGAAGGGAGGAGTCCCATGAACATCCCCATCCTCAATGATGGCGGAGCTCAGCATGCGAGTGCAAAAGACAAGGCTGAAGCATTTGCAACTATCTTCAGCCAGAAGTGCCGAATGGATGATCATTATCGGCCTCCTCCTGAGGTCCCCACCATCACAGAAGCCAGTCTTCAGCCAATTTGATTCACTCCACGTGATATTGAGAAACGGCTGAGCACACTGGATACAGCAAAGGCTATGGGCCCCGACAATATCCCGGCTATCGTGCTGAAGACTTGTGCTCCAGAACTAGACACTTCTCTAGCCAAGCTGTTCCAATACAGCTACAACTCTGGTATCTACCCGACAATGTGGAAAACTGCCCAAGTATGTCCTGTCCACAAAAAACAGGACAAATCTAATCCGGCCAATTACTGCCCCATTAGTCTACTCTCAATCATCAGCAAAGTGATGGAAGGTGTTGCCGACAATACTATCAAGCGGCACTTACTCACCAATAACCTGCTCACCGATGCTCAGTTTGGGTTCCGCCAGGACCACTCAGCTCCAGACCTCATTACAACCTTGGTTCAATCATGGACAAAAGAGCTGAATTCCAGAGGCGAGGAGAGAGTGACTGCCCTTGACATCAAGGCAGCATTTGACCAAGTGTGGCATCAAGGAGCCCTAGTAAAATTGAAGTCAATGGGAATCAGGGGAAAGACTCTCCACTGGCTGGAGTCATACCTAGCACAAAGGAAGATGGTTGTGGTTGTTGGAGGCCAATCATCTCAGCCCCAGGACATCACTGCAGGAGTTCCTCAGGGCAGTGCCCTAGGCCTAACCATCTTCAGCAATGACTTTCCCTCCATCATAAGGTCAGAAGTGGGGATGTTCGCTGATAATTGCACAGTGTTCAGTTCCATTCGCAACGTCTCAGATAATGAAGCAGTCTATGCCTGCATGCAGCAAGACCTGGACAACATTCAGGCTTGGGCTGATAAGTGGCAGGTAACATTCGCACCACAGAAGTGCTAGGCAATGACTATCTCCAACAAGCGAGAGTCTAACCACCACCCCTTGACATTCAACGGCATTACCATCGCCGAATCCCCCACCATCAACATCCTGGGGGTCACCATTGACCAGAAACTTAACTGGACCAGCCACATAAATATTATGGCTACAAGAGCAAATCAGAGGCTGGATATTCTGCTTTGAGTGTCTCACCTCCTGACTTCCCAAAGCCTTTCCACCATCTACAAGGCACAAGTCAGGAGTGTGATGGAACACTCTCCACTTGCCTGGATGAGTGCAGCTCCAACAACACTTAAGAAGCTCGACACTATCCAGGACAAAGCAGCCCGTTTGATTGGCACCCCATCCACCACCTTAAACATTCACTCCCTCCACCACCAGCGCACCGTGACTGCTGTGTGTACCATCTACAAGATGCACTGCAGCAACTCGCCAAGGCTTCTTCGACAGCACCTCCCAAACCCACAACCTCTGTCACCTAGAAGGACAAGGGCAGCAGGTGCATGGGAACACATCACCTCCAAGTCACGCACCATCCTGACTTGGAAATATATCGCCGTTCCTTCATCGTCAAAATCCTGGAACTCCCTCCCTAACAGCACTGTGGGAGTACCTTCACCACACGGACTGCAGCGGTTCAAGGCGGCGGCTCACCACCACCTTCTCAATGGCAATTAGGGATGGGCAATAAATGCTGGCCTTGCCAGTGACGCCCACATCCCAGGAACGAATAAAAAAAGCTCCACACTTCAATTGACCTGCAAGACTCATTTACCCTCTTGCTGACACCCCCTACTGGTTATTTCCCCCCCCCCCCCCAAAAAAACAACAACTTGTATTTATATAGCACCTTTAACGTAGTAAAATGTCCCAAGGTGCTTCACAGGAGCGTTATCAAACAAAATTTGACACCGAGCCACATAAGGAGATATTAGGGCAGATGATGAAAAGCTTGGTCAAAGAGGTAGGTTTTAAGGAGCGTCTTAAAAGGAGGAGCGAGAGGTAGCGAGGCGGAAAGGTTTAGGGAGGGAATTCCAGAGCTTAGGGCCTAGGCAGCTGAAGGCACGGCCACCACTGGTGGAGCGATTAAAATCAGGGATGCACAAGGCGCCAGAATTAGAGGAGCGCAGCTATCTGAAGGTTGTGAGGCTGGAGGAGATTACAGAGATAGGGAAAGGTGAGGCCATGGAGGGATTTGAAATCAAGGATGAAAACTTTTAAATCGAAGCGTTGCTTAACCAGAAACCAATGTAGGTCAGCGAGCACTGGGGTGATGGGTGAACGGGACTTGGTGCGAAATAGGGCAGCAGAGTTTTGAATGACCCCAAGTTTACAGAGTGTAGAAAGTGGGAGACCGGCCAGGAGTGCATTGGAATAGTCACGTTGTATCGTTTACAGTCTTTTACTCATTTTAATAATCAATCATCCCAGTGATCTACTGGTTACAGATCTTATGGCCAAATATAATTATCAGTAATCTAAAGATTTACTTTCATTAATTTAAAATAACTCTTGTAAAACACCTTTTTAGCACTATAGCTGTTCCAGGTGTCAGTAAAATGGATATTCTAGCCTTTGAGACCAGCCAACCTGACCTGAGCAGCTTTAAAGCTTCACAGGGCGCAGAAAGAACTTCAAAACACATGGATCCATCTTGGTAGGGAATGCAAGAGAGCGCCTAAGTTACACCTTGCTCATAATATATTAACCCACTACTGTAAAAAAAAATACCAGTACCAATTGCACAAAGCCCAGATATGTTTGGGCTCTACCTCTTATCTTTATTCATCTATCTCATATCATCGCCACTGATCAAGAAAATGGCTGCTTAACAGTGAGAGAACTGTAAAAAAAAAAATCACACTATTTATAAATAGGACTATAGTATACAGCACAAGGACTAGATGGCAGTGACTTTAAGGCAGAGTTCAATCTCATGGCCCTGCTGCCCAACACAATATATTTCAGCTTTGATATTGTCAGAACCTTTGGATTGAATTATACTTTATAACACACTGCCAGCAATGCGTTCTGCTGCACATATTAATATTGGCTTGGAATCTTATATCATATTTCCACTTGACAACCCCCTCACCCCCCAAATTCATTTATTCTACTATGCTTGGAGACAGGAGAAGGAAGCAATATTCCTTCAGCATTTCAGGAATGCACAAGAGCTGAAGAAGACTGTGTGAGCACTGATGGCCCAGGAACTGTGATTTTAACAGAATTTTGGATTAAACTGTGATGGCAGACCGATTACAAAATAAATACAAGTTCCTATCCTGACTGATCGCAACTTAGTGTCCCCGTGGTTGTCATACTTGATTATTCATTGACACGTGATAATCTTTTCCATATGATGCAATAATAATGTGCCCTATAATACAAGTTATTCAAGAGCCTTTCAAATATTCATCTTGAACAGACCAACTCTCAAATGCATGCCTTTTTAGTTCAAATCCTGCATCTCGTGCTGTGTGTGCCTTGACTGGCCTTTTTCTAATAGAATCGAGGAGAATTCAGAGTGCTTTAAATGGCAGAGTGAAATGTTTGTGTATAGCATACCCACTCACTATGTAAATGTGATGAAAACTGATAATATATTCAAATGATCAGGAACAATGACTTAAAAGGCATAGCCGTGGAATGCTAACCTAATTTGCATTTCTTGAAAATATGCTTCAGACCTGGCAGAAACAACCAAAAGCTACAAATTGGAAATGAGAGAGATGTTAAATGTGCTCTTCTAGTTTCATCTGTTTATGTGCGCTAGAATGAAGGCTGGCGTTTGAACAATACAATGTCGGCTTTTCAACTGAGGAGCCAGAGGAGAAAGGAAACCTGTCTCAGGGTCGTAGCAATTAGTATCTCCCTCTACACATCCTCATTAGTGAGGAATGCCAATGAATTGTTTCAGATGTCACATCGATTCGGCTTGCTCTCCAGGGGTGCTACATGTATGTGACACAGAACAGCTGTTTTAAAACATCAGCTGCCATTATTCTGGTTTTATACCGCTGTAATAACACCTCTGGGAAACAATTGTACAATTAAATGGGGGATTTGATTCGAACCTTAAGGATAGGCTCTGTGCTGCCCAGTGTTCTTACCTTGTTTCTCCTTCAGTTTAACACTACTGGTGCTCATTAAAAAGTGAGGGGTGGCAGTTCCTGGGCGATGGAGCGCTTTCACATTTCAGGGTCCTAATGTCAGCGCTCCTGGGTCTGGTATAGTACAGTTAGATTGCAGATAAAGCTCCCTCTATTCTGTACCTTAGAACTAATAGAGGAGACCTGCTTCCCATCTGTCTGGGCTAGGTTTGATGAAAGATGAAAATCCGGTTTCTAATCCACTGTGCCACCAACTCCTGACACTCTTGCTTTATGCCCTTGCAGTAACACATTCTGCCGGCATCGCTAATGTGCCTTGGATCCCATTAATCTGGCAGATATCTTCTTCTTGTCATGGATACATTTTAACATTTGCGCAAAGATGCTTAAGTGGGAAAACATTTGGAATGGGCATGGATTACATCAAATGTGACTGCAGTGTATAGGATGGGCATGTATTGTCTCAAGTGGCAATGCATTGTATTAAAAGGGGAATACACTGCATAGGATCAGAATGTATTGTAACATGGGAATAGATGGGATAAAATGAGAATACATTTATCAAATGGGGATACCCCATTATCAGTTTTTATTGATGATGTACTGAGCATTCAAAAGTTGCTGTAGCACCTGGGAGATACAGGGCTGGATTTTCCTCCATTTGGCTGCCCATTTTTGGGTGTACTTGGGGCAGCCAACGGAGGAAAAATCAGAAGAGATTGAGGCCCAGTGCCAGGTCTCCACCCCAAAAAACTTATGAGCAGATCTTCCTCCGACCCCACTGGGGACAGACATCTCTCCCCACCACAGGGGAAAGACAGCGGCTGGGCGGGGCTTGCTGAAGGGCCACATTTCCCTCACCGACCTCCCAGTGGCCATTGGTGGTTGAGAACACGTCAGGGGAAGTTGCATTGTGGGCATGCTCCATTGTTAAAGGCCCAGGACAGCCTAAAGGGAAGTCTTGCAAGTTTATAATTTGTTTTTAAACAAGTTTTTAGTATTTGAAGAGCTGTATTTTCTTTTCGTTCATGGGATGTGGGCGTCGCTGGCAAGGCCAGCATTTATTGCTCATCCCGAATTGCCCTTGGGAAGGTGGTGGTGAGCCGCCTTCTTGAACCGCTGCAGTCCGTGTGGTGAAGGTACTCCCACAGTGCTGTTAGGGAGGGAGTATAAAGTTTTAATAACATTCCTTAATTTTTTTTTCCAAGTGTTTTAAAGTATTTTAATAGTATATTCAAGAATTCTTAACAGTTTTCTTTTAAAAGGTTTTTTTTTTAAATGGAGTCTTGCAGACTGGCCTTGGGAATCAGTGGGGGTGTCCCTTGGTCCTCCTTCACTGCCAAGGCTACCTCCTTCCATGGGCCCGGATCATGCTCTGCATGGACCTCTTCTCCTTGGAAAAAACACGCAGAGTTCTCCTTTGCTAGAGTAGACAGTAATAGCTCAACTAAGAAGCTTTACATTTGCACGCTCAGTACCTTAAAGCAGCACAAGCCTCAGAAATTGCATGGAGTCATCTTGTTACAGACACAAAATGGCTGCCTTGACCCTTTCAGGTGCTGCAGCAACTCTGGATTTCCTCCCATCCCGCCCCCTTAAGAGGCTTTAATAGCTTTTGAGTTAAGGATAGTCTCACGTCCTGAAGATCTCATCCAATCTCTTGTTCATTCTTTATGTGTGAGCCTAGACAGTGAATGCCAGTAAGATATTCAGTTGGGAGCACAGGGAATTCATATCCATGTCCACTAGTAACATGACAGCCAGACACCTCACCGGATAGCAGTAGCCACTGGATAGCGATCAGGAACAGAAGCCCAGGCTGATTTTTCCCTTCCCTAGGCTGGGGTTGCTGAGGCCAATTGCTGAACCCCTTCTGTCACCTCCGCTGAGATCAGCTACCTCAGCATATACCTGCGACCTTCCGAGTCTGTATGGCTCACCTACTCGCCGCCAGTGCATTTATCTATCGGCCCCTCCTTAGGATCCCGTTTACCACACACAAATCATTGGCCAAGATAACAGACAGGACGTCTCCTCCTTTGCTTCTGCAAAGAGCACTCTGTATCCAGGTGTTGCCTGGTGTGTAGAAACAGGCTGGGGAGCCACTCTCTGGTCTGCTACCCTTCCCCGCGGGGAAGCAGCTCATTTTCCTTGGGTGCTTCACTCCGATGAGATGAAGAAGATCAGCATTTCAGTGACTGGGGAACAACATCTGCTGAGATTATGGCCCCCGATATTTAACAGCATCCCCATTCAAGAAGCCAAAACTCAACTGTATGAAAGGAAAATGAGATATGCGGGGAATGGAAGGATTACAAGGATTGGGTGTCAGGTCACAGTTTGTGTGTGCAAATGTGAACAAGGAAACTGTGGTCCTCTTTATAGGTCTAATTGCTGTAATCAGCTGTTACACAATGCTTTATTCATGTGATAATACAGTTAGAGACTGCTTCTTCAGGCGATTCTCAATAGTGGTACTGACACGAAAAGCCTTGGAAATAATTGATACGTGCACAGACCTGGGTCCAGCAAGTCTGCTGCTGGGCTCCGGAAAACAGATTTCAACAGCATAGACAGCAGGAGCTGGTTCCCAGAATCCGAACCGAAGGAAGAACAATATAAAAGCAGCTTTGGATTTTTGCATTCAGCTACATTAGGCAAGCAGAACCTGGAGGCCATTCTCCTTCTCCGTTACATTCCATAAATGCACGCACATGGGGTGTAAGAGAGTGTAAAATTGGGCAGGGAACAGTACCACTGGCTCTCTGCATTTCCAGCAGCTATTAAAGAGGGACAGGAAGCTCGTCAGAAACAGGCAGGAGCTTCAGTGACTCATTAACAATAGTTCCAAATTGATTCCTTAAAGGGCCCTTGCAGAACATGCATTTCTTCAAAAGGCGGCTTTTAAAACTTAAAAGTGCCAAAGGACTGTCAAGTGCAGGTTTTGGAAGCTGGACCTTTACACTTTATTCCTCTATTTTTAACCACACTTGCAGATGAGAGGGTTTGTGCCATGGGTTTAACCACTGCCACTGTCCCATCAGTCGTGGGAATGCTAACTGTAATATACTTGGATAGAACAAATGAAGGACAGAGACACGATGAGTTGTTAGTCCATGTGCTTACTTTATTAGGCCAGAGCGAACTGATCATGCTCACACCAAACCATGTGATAATACATTACACTGCTTTTCCCCTTAAAAAAAAATGTAGGTACTCCCCTCTCAAATACAACAAAACTATGGTCCCACCTTTCCCAGCATTACATGTACCACATAACAAAAACTCCTGGCTTATTTTCTTTTAAATGAACTACAAATCCAGTTCAATAACAGGTTTGCGGAGCCTTCCTGATCTCCTTACAGAAGGTTTTGGCGTTGAACCAATTTTTGGGCTGTTCTGTTTTGGTTCCGAACTCAAAGATGATCCTGTTTCTATCTCAGACTTGTTTGAACCTATGTTTCACTTCAATCCACTTTGAGTGACTATCTACAAGTAACAGGAAATAATCATTTGCTTTCTCACAGAAGTCTACATGTACTCTCTGAAAAGGTCTACTTGGCCATGACCAGGGTTGTGGTGGAGTTTTGGGTGGTTTGTTTCTGCAATTTTGACAAACGCTGCATTTGCTGACAAGTGATTCAAGATCACTGTCCAATCCAGGCCAATAAACAAAGCTTCTTTCAATTGATTTCATACTGACAATCCCTGGATGTTCAGTGTGAAGTTCGGCCAGAATTCTCTCTCTCAAAGAAGTAGGTACCACCAGTTTCCCCACTTGATACAACCTTGCTCACAAGACAATTCAGTACGACGGTTATGGAATGGTTTCAATTCTG
Source organism: Squalus acanthias (assembly GCA_030390025.1). Lineage (NCBI taxonomy): Eukaryota > Metazoa > Chordata > Chondrichthyes > Squaliformes > Squalidae > Squalus > Squalus acanthias. The sequence goes on from CM059448.1 coordinate 14,397,891, forward strand.
TGTCCAGACACTGTTCAGTCCATCCATTCATAAGAACATAAGAAATAGGAGCAGGAGTAGGCCATTCGGCCCCTCGAGCCTGCTCCGCCATTCAATGAGATCATGGCTGATCTTCTGCCTCAACTCCATTCACTGGCCCTATCGCCATATCCCTTGATGCCTTTACTAGTCAGAAATCTATCGACTTCTGTTTTGAATATACCCAATGACTGAGCCTCCACAGTCCTGTGGGGTAGAGAATTCCAAAGATTCACCACCCTCTGTGTGAAGAAATTTCTTCTCATCTCAGTCCTGAATGGCCTACCCTTTATCCTGAGGCTGTGGCCCCTGGTTCTAGACTCCCCAGCCAAGGGAAACATTCTCCCAGCATCCAAGGTGCTTTCATACACTCTTCAGTACTGAGTCCTTTTGAGGGAGGGAGAAAGAGAGGAACCGCACAGTGGAACTCCTTTCTGCCCCTGCCTGTCTGCTTGAGATCCGCAAAAAAAAAAAATCAGCGTCTCAGCGGTGCAGAGCCTGAGCCACATTGCTCAGGCTCACACATTGACACGAGGTACTGGAGGGCTGGCATCTCAGCAAGAGTCAGCACCCTCACAACAGGAAAGAAAAACATTTGAGTGTTTGGGAATGGAGTTTTCAGGAAGGAGTATGAACTGGAGGTGGCGGTTGCTGTGGAATGCTGTGCTCGAAGCAGCTGTGCGTTCATCTGCGGTTGACTATGGACATGTACAATCCACCTGCGGGTCTATTCCAAATGGACATTTCAATCGTTAATTGTACCTTATGTTTATCACACAAAAAGCACATTTTTACTTCAATACTTCCAGATGGTACTCCAGTTTAGTAGACTCATATTTGTAGAGAGCTGTTCACAGTTGGCGTAGCGTTGATCTTTGGACCTGCTGCAACTGATGAGTACAAAATATTGTGATGCACCTCGAGATTTGTTTGTACTTTGTTTGACCCTCACAGTCCTGCAACAGTAGCATCATGTGTGCGCATCAACAGATGGCAAACTCCCCGGTGCTTTACTAAGCACAGGAATCCTAGCTTGGCGGGCTCTTATAGACAAATTCAGGACACCAAGGATAAGACTTGACCGGATCAAATTATCAGGGGAAGAAAAGGGGAAGAGGAATTGCATTATAAATATAGAAATAGGCTTATTTTCAAAAGAGTTATAGTCCTGGTCAATGCCTCATTTCGTCAATCGCGTTCGTAGTTTGAGGGCTAGCCTTGCAGGGATCGATTTTTGGGGTGTTATTTGGAATCCATATTTAGAGTTTGAGGTGGTGACATAGAGCCAAAGCCATTCATGTTGGTTGGCATGAGGGTAATCTCCCTGGACTGGCAAATAATACATGCCCCTGGAGGGAATGATCCTGATGACTCCGGGATAGATCCAACACATGGTGTGGCACTGAGGCAAACAGACTTGGGCAGTTAGCCAATCTCAGCTGGGGCAGCAGTTTAACCTCAGTGCCCCAGGACAATGAAAGGTCCTATTTTCTGGAACGCCATCACTAAACCCCTCCTTTTCTCTCTCCTAATTGCTTCCTCCATGGATCAGTGCGTGTTCCTTCATCCATTCCTATTTTTTTTCCTCCCCCCCCACCTCTGAAGCGGATTGGGACTTTTATTTTATTTTACATTAAAGGCACTACATAAATACAAATTGTTGATTAGCCTGGACGAGTTAAATAATGGTGCCCTTATCTTGGCTGGGGCTTTATGTGATTAGGTGCAGTGCCTCACTACACACGGTGGAAGAGATCCTTGGAATAACTTTAACGACTTGCACATAAGTATGCATGAGCCAGATTACAGTTTGCCAGCTGTTGACTGGGGCCGTAAATCCTACGAAAAGCGAAGAAGCAGAAAGATGTTCATCACTCATGCTAGGTAGAACTACAAGTAGCATTTTCAAACCATGATAACATTTATCCTTTGAGATGGAGCTTTCTAGTTTTATGCCTTGTGTGATGTTGACTTTACTTGAAGTATGCAAAGTCCAACATAAAGTGACTGGAGGCATTGTGTTAACCATAAATAAAACAAGAGACTGTAAATACTGGACTGTCATTGAATTATACAGAGAATAATGTATTACCATGAATGATAACAAGGCACTCATCTCATTGAAGGTTTCAGATGGCATTGTAACTCATCTAAACACTGCTCTTGACATCATTCCCAAGTATCTGCCATTTTCATATTTACTGGGAAGTTTGGGGAGCAGTTTTAGGGTTGCTGCAAGTTCAAGTTTGACAACAGAATTGACAAGATTGTTTGATCAAATGTGTTGTATTAATGTCGGTATTTCCTTCTACATCTGATTCCCAATGACATTACCCTTTAAGCAATTTTGTTTTTTTAAATTAAGAAACAAAGTGAGGTCAAAATTCCTCAGAACTTGCAGTTGATTTTGAAAGCAGGACAATGAGATCCCTTGTCTAAACTGTGCTTTTCTGTTCATTTGATTATCACAATGATGCTCTCAGTTACAGTCTCAGAATGTAACTGAAATAGCAAAACACTGCTCTAAATCAGAGGTGCAGGTTTAATCAGAAGATGTAGTGATGGTTGCATGGGAGTTTTATTTACTTGCCCCTCCTCTCCTTATGGTTCTTACTCTTGCTGGGGTACAATGCCACAGGTGCCTGGTACTTTCTTGCCCAAGTGGCCAATCTTTATGTGTGAGCCCAGAAAGTGAATGTCCACAGGCTATTCAACAGTGGGAAGCATTACAGATGAGCCAGATCCCACAATCATCTGTTGTATACATATGCACAATTGTCCAGGAGAGACTCTGGCTGACTTTTCTCTTCTCTAACCCAGGGACATTGTGGACAATTGAAGCCTGCAGCATGCATATCACCACCCCAACATTTCTCGCCCTTTGTCCTCTCGGAGAGGGTGGAGAGTAGATGACTCCACTATTCTCTTCATAAAACAATACTTGAACAATTCTGTTTGAACATAAGCATTACTTCAACATTACTATTTAGACACATTTGCTGGTTGCACAAAGTATTTTAACATGAGGCGTGGAACAGACCGTAAATGATTGCCATGCCTAATTTGGCAGTCAAACCTTTGATATTAAGAAGGTTGAGAACTTAAATGAAGTTATAAAAATAAAGGTATGGCTGCTAAGGTTACATCATTGCCAACAGCAACATGTCACGAGGAAAAAAACTAATGGGACAAGTTGAGAACCCAGTGAAATGAATAGAACCGTATCTTTAATTTAACCGTACAAACGCAGAGGTTTTTTTTTTGTTTATTTTAAAAATCAATGAGCGCCAATCAAGATAAATGAAACCCAACAGTCTTGTGAAGGCAAATCTCAGTGTTTCCCAAGAGTCCCGTGGATTTGAGGCAGTGCCGGACTCCCGGAGCGCCCGGGCAGCTTCGATTTCCTCTTGTTTTGAAATGCTCGGACAGATATTATGCTTTTCCATTGTTGGACTGGAAGTGACGGACTCACTGATTGCAGAGGATCTATTTTCTGTTTTTGCAGGTCAGCATAGTCACATTTGAAGTCACTGGGTGTTTAGCTCATGTTTCTCTGGGGCTGCACTTTTTCGCTGTATTGTTTATTGGGGGGTGGGGGGAGCTGCTACTCTGTAACCCTTCGTCCCAGTTCAATTGCCAACTTACACAAAGGATAAGCCTTTCATTTTCCCACTAATTCTCTGCAATTTTCTCCTCTATCCTTCCTCTCCTGAAGACAGTGACTCAGGTGAGATTCAGTTCCACAGACATTGGTGCCCACCTGGTTCCTTACCCACTGTTCATTCTTCATGTATGAAGCCTGAAGAGTGAGAGTTAGGAACAGGAGCAAGCCATTCAGCCCCTCGAGCCTTTGGTGAACGAATCAACTATTGATGGTATTGGAGCCGAGTTCGATCCTGCCTTCACCCATTGTATACACTTCCAGCAAAGGTTCTAGTAGTGTTACTCCTAACTTATTGCCGAGGGGCAGAATCTCCATGAACGTCCTGCTCGAAGGCTACTTCTGTGAGGAAAGCTGCAGCAGGTTCCACCATGGAGTGACAGGCTGTGGGTCTGCAACTGAGATTCCCCACACGGTGAGGTCCTGATTAAATCAAGCCATTGCACACAGTTACCAGTCGAACAACAGGCATTCCTCCACCCGCCCCCCCCCCCAACCGAGAAAAAGTTCAATTGAATTGTTCAGTTTTTTAAAAAAGGACACTTTGACTTGGTGGGATGACAATGCCTGCTAATAGTATTTGATTGACTTTTTTGACTTGGTAGCGGTATGGGAACACTGCCTGTTAATAGCGTTCCCTTGCCTTCACGTGCTGAAGAGAAAAACAGGCAAGAGGAGACAGCGCTGAATCCCAGCTTGGTCAACATCCCGCAGCTAGGCAGGCCAATGAGTGGAGGCCTGTCCATAAGCACATGAAGCAGCAAGTCTGCCAAGGTTAATGGTCATGATGCGGAGATGCCGGTGTTGGACTGGGGTGGACAAAAATGAGAAGTCGCACAACACCAGGTTATAGTCCAACAGTTTTATTTGAAATTACGAGCTTTCGGAGCTCTTAATCGATTTGTATTCCCTCACTGTACGTGACGAAGGAGCAGAGCTCTGAAAGCTCGTAATTTCAAATAAAACTGTTGGACTATAACCTGGTGTTGTGCGACTTCTCATTAAGGTTAAAGGTGAAGGGGAAGTTGGCTTCAATTGTTCCATGGGCCTTATTATGAGTCTTACAGGCTACAGGAATGAATAAGATGTCATTTATATCTGATTTGTTCTCCTGCACCATAAAAATCCAGTTCCAGACAGAATAGTTCCTCAGCATTTATATCAACAACCGTCAGAGGCAGGTAATCATTAACAAACCGATGTGTACAGTGGGAGCACGTGCGAGGGATACAGATGTCTGGTTTAGAGCACTACTGTTGCATCCCTGGGTTAAGTAGACATTGGGCAGTGTGAGTCAACTCTGGCATGTAAGGGGTGTGGGATCCACTTACGGGAGTGACTGAAGCCACTGAATTGTAAAGTTTTAGTACATACCAGTTTGAAACAAAATATTCCTGTTTGGGATAACCACTGATGATGACCTTTGTACATTAGCATTTTAATAACACTGTCTCTAGCAAATTGATTCTTTATCTGATCTAATTTCTGAACAAACCACTCTTTCTACTCTTGTAGCTTGACCATCTGCAGTCATCCATTTTGAGCTCAGCAAATCAGCAGCCTCCATTTTAAACTTAGTTACACTGCTATTTAAAAGTATGTAGGCTTGCCAAGACAAAAATACAATTTTTCTCATAACTTGGATAGTTTGGTGCGGATTCGCTGAATATTCACGACAAAGACAAATTTGCAACAGTAATTGCAATGGGAGTTTAGCAGACTTCTGGCGGGAGTAAAACTGAACGATGAACTAGCAAAAAAAGAGAATTTTTACCTAACTCAGTGGACACTATTGGGTTGAATTTTAAGTTTGTTCAGGTCCCATAACCTATAATACAGACATTACATCACAGAACACACAAATACGGAAAAATCAATTGTAATGGTTTATGATAATATATTGATTAAAGCAGTACGTTACTAAGTAGGCTAGATTATACTGTTTGTGCATTCATTTATTCTGCAGGGCTAGAAAAAGCCACTTCAGATTTTGAAAACTCACAAGCTGGAAGGCATTGCATTGTAAAAGTAATGTTTTGCTGGGCACAGCAGCAGCAATCTGCTGTGAAACAAAATAATTCAGAGGTATTACTTGTGACATCTAATTTATTCCGTAATAAAATGTGTCATATTTTGACAACACTACATATTCAAATTGGTAGACAATTTTGTTGAAATTAAAATGCAAATGGCTTACTAAAAGATGTCATGTTTTAATAATAATACCCTTTAAATGACTTCCTGTTTGCTGTTGTTTCATTTCGCTCTGCCGTTACTAAATTTACCAAGGTTATTCTGTTTTATGGAGAATAAAAACTATGCTTAGGCAATGTACTAATCCAGTACAAATGTGAAGCATACTATGCATAATAAATGTGGCGCCCGAGGCATGACAGACAAAAATGCGCTAGGTGGGAGACATTTTTTTATGTAGTTGCTCTCCAATGTTGCTCACGGGAAGCAAGAACTTATGTTCCTTTATAAGGAAGTAAACCAAAACAATATCGAAACGGCTCTCATCAAAGTCACAAATGACATCCTTTGTGACTGTGACAAAGGTAAACTATTCCTCCACATCCTTCTTGACTTGTCTGCAGCCTTTGACACGGTTGACCACTCCATCCTTCTCCAACGCCTCTCCACCGTCGTCCAGCTGGGTGAGATTGCACTCGCTTGGTTCCATTCTTATCTATCTAATCGTAGCCAGAGAATCACCTGCAACGGCTTCTCTTCCCACTCCTGCATCGTTACCTCTGGTGTCCCCCAAGGATCTATCCTTGGCCCCCTCCTATTTCTCATCTATGTGTTGCCCCTTGGTGACATCATCCGAAAACACAGCGTCAGTTTCCACATATACGCTGACGACACCCAGCTCTACCTCACCACCACTTCTCTCGACCCCTCCACGGTCTCTAAATTGTCAGACTGCTTATCCGACGAGCAGAAATTTTCTCCAATTAAATATTGGGAAGACCGAAGCCATTGTTTCCGGTCCCCGCCACAAACTCCGTTCCCTAGCCGCTGACTCCATCCCTCTCTCTAACATCTGTCTGAGGCTGAACCACACTGTTTGCAATCTTGGTGTCATATTAGACCCTGAAATGAGCTTCTGACCACATATCTGCAGCAAAACTAAACCGCCTATTTCCACCTCTGTAACATCGCCCATCTCTGCCCTTGCCTCAGCTCATCCGCTGCTGAAACCCTCATCCATGCCTTTGTTTACTCTAAACTTGACTATTCCAACGTACTCCTGGCTGGCCTCCCACATTCCACCTTATGTAAACTTGAGGTCATCCAAAACTCGGCTGCCCATGTCCTAACTCGCACCAAGTCCTGTTCACCCATCACCCCTGTGCTCGCTGACCTACATTGGCTCCCCGTTAAGCAACACCTCAATTTCAAAATTCTCATCCTTGTTTTCAGATCCCTCCATGGCCTCGCCCCTCCCTATCTCTGTAATCTCCTTCAGCCCCACCCCCCACCCCCGAGATATCTGTGCTCCTCTAATTCTGCCCTCTTGAACATCCCTGATTATAATCGCTCAACCATTGGTGGCCATTGGCGCCTTCTGTTGCCTGGGCCCTAAGCTCTGGAATTCCCTGCCTAAACCTCTCCGCCTCTCTGTCTTCTTTTAAGACGCTCCTTAAAACCTACCTCTTTGACCAAGCTTTTGGTCACCTGCCCTAATTTCTCTTTATGTGGCTCGGTGTCAATTTTTTGCCTTATAATACTCCTGTGAAGCGCCTTGGGACGTTTTACTACTTTAAAGGCGCTATATAAATACAAGTTGTTGTTGTTGTTGTTGAACCGGTTGTGGCATTGGGTGGGACAATGTGGCTTGAGGGAGCAGGTTATTTGGTTTGCAAGGATCTGCCAAAGGAGCAGGAATAACCAATTGGGTTTGGAAAGCGAGGAGATGTGGGAGGTGGTAGTGAGTATTGGGTAATAAACAATTGAGGGCTTTTGAAGATAGTTAGTAGCTGGGGTACCCTGTAATGAAGGAGAAGGAAGGCATAGTGTGTAGTCGGGTGGAGAATGTAAGAGGGGTAGTGAATAATTGAGGGACTGGCTCTGCAGACTGGGATATTAGGAATTTTGGTTGATCGACGGAGGAAAATATAAAGGAATTGAAAATAAAAAGAAACGGGACGGTGAGGAAGAGCCCTTCAAAAACACCGGGGAACAGGTTTTTAAAATTAAGACAGCGAGATTAAAAATGTTTGGGGAACCGGTATTTTTTTCTTTAAACGAAAGACTGGGAGGGGGTGGGGGAAACAGAACAGGGCTTGAAAAAGGACCAGATTGGAAAAGAAATACAGAGCAGGAAGTAGGGCTTGAAACAAGGACAGTGAAGGGGGAAAAAAATGGAGAAGTATCTATTTGTTTGGCCAGCAGGTCAGGCATCTGCCTTAATTAATTAATTAGTTTCATGTTAACATTTCCCCCACTGAATTAATTTCTTTTTTCCCCTCATGTTGGTTCACACCTGATGTGAGGGAATTATGTGGGAGCATAAACATTAAACCTTCCACGATTTGATAAATCAATTGACACCTGCAGAACAGTTCACATTTAATTTTGCATGTGAGTCATGTGTTCATCTCAATTATTTATTTTCATGTTGATGTCGCATAGCTGGGACCTTAATTAAAAACTTCTAAGGCAAGCTAGCACATGCTAGCGAGAGCTGATGAATCAATTGATACTTACAGCACATTTATTTATTTTAACATGTTGGCCAGTGGATCAGGCTATTTATTTTAACATCAGGTACAACTTTCAGCTGCTGTTTGTGTTTAAGGTGAGTGCTATTCCCTTGCCAGTAGGTTTACAGTGGCTTGTTCTGTTTTAATGACAGTCAACCCAGCGGCATATGAAATATTCTCAGAGAGGCTCTATAAATTTCATGGACTTAAAAGCTGTATACAGGTACTTCAGGAGTATGGCGAGTATGAACCTTTACCAAATTCAGTCAACCTAACAAGGAATGAGTGCCATAACTGTAATATCCTGGGGACTTAGGAGTACACCAGAACATAAAAGTTTGTTATACTGACTGTGTGGTAGGAAATTTTCTTTAGCCTCTCACACCCCAATATATCAAACTGCTGTAACACAATAAAAAAAAAATCAACTCAATTCGGCACCACTGAGTTGCAATTTTCACAGATAAAATGGAGAGAATCCCAGAATTTAATTACCAAGGCAGCACTAAACTGGCTCAAATCACATTTATATTCAGTCACTTTAAACCGACGTCCAGTTGAAAATGGCCTAAATCACCACAATTCTACCCCGCACGCGTAAGCCATTGCAGAAAGCCACACAATTTTGCCTAAATAAACTCTCAAATTTAGTGGTATGTATAAAAATCAAATATAGTGTTGAAACTCAAGCATACATGAATGTAGCATTAAAAAGTCTAGGAAATAAGCAACTAATACTGAATGAAAAACAAAGTCAACTGTTAAATATTTTTAAAACAGCAGCTAAAATAATGAAGAGAAAAGTATGGTTTCAAAAAAAAATACAATCAAAGTTATGGTATAATTGTAATATTTCATAATTAAATGACTAACTTAATGCCAGCACAAAAGTTGTACTGTAAATCCAGAATGAACACACAAAATATCTATAGTACCACAGAAACGTAGATGTTTACAGCATCGAAGGTGGCCATTCAGCCCATCTTATCTGTGTCAGTTCGTTGCTCGAGCAATCCAAAACTCTAATATCCCATGAGCTTGGGACTCGCCACATAGCCCCGTATCTTCCTCTGCTTCCCGTGTCCTAACTCGCACCAAGTCCCGTTCACCCATCACCCCTGTGCTCGCTGACCTACATTGGCTCCCGGTTAAGCAACGCCTCGATTTTAAAATTCTCATCCTTGTTTTCAAATCCCTCCATGGCCTCGCCCCTCCTTATCGCTGTAATCTCCTTCAGCCCCACAACCACCCCCCCCCCCCCCCCCCCACCCCGAGATATCTGCGCTCCTCTAATTCTGGCCTCTTGAGCATCCCTGATTATAATGGCTCAACCATTGGTGGCCGTGCCTTCTGTTGCCTAGGCCCTAAGCTCTGGAATTCCCTGCCTAAACCTCTCCGCCTCGCTACCTCTCTTTCCTCCTTTAAGACCCCCCTTAAAACCTACCTCTTTGACCAAGCTTTTGGTCACCTGCCCTAATTTCTCCTTATGTGGCTCGGTGTCATATTTTTTGTCTTTTAATACTCCTGTGAAGCGCCTTGGGACATTTTACTACGTTAAAGGCGCTATATAAATACAAGTTGTTGATGTTGCTTCAAATATTTCTACATTTTTCAGTTAAAGGATGCAATGATCTACGCCTGTGGCGAAGCTCTAACAATACAAGGAAGCTTCTCCTAACATCTCTCCTCACTCTCATACTGATCTAGGAAGCAGTGTTGGATGGATTCTAAAGAGTGTTCTCCACTTTGACCTCACACATATATGTAGGGATAGTTAAAATTGCCCTGTTATTCTTACATATCTCTGAGCTGTCTGCAAATCTCCCCTTTATCTCTCTTCGATTCTGCCCCAAAGCGAGTACACCTTCTTGCACCAGGCAACCTCTCTTCCGCAAGTTGCAGAATCAGATGACACTGTCACCCAAGACATTGACCTTGACACTCACTGATCCACCTTTCTGTGGAAATGAAGTTATGTTTTAAATACCTGATAGATTGTGCTCCTAATGGCAGAATGCAAAAGGCACCACCCAGTATGTAACCGAGTCATATTGATCGAAAGGTCATAGTCATAGAGTCATAATGGCACAGAAGGAGGCCGTTCGGCTCATCGAGTCCGTGCCAGCTCTCTGTAGGGCAATCCAGTCAGTCCCATTCCCCCGCTCTATCCCCGTAGCCCTGCAAGTTTATTTCCCTCAAGTGCCTATCCAGTCTCCCCGTGAAAACATTGAGTGTCTCCGCTTCCACCACTTCCGTCAGCAGCGACTTCCCGGTCCTCACCACTCGCTGTGTAAAAAAGTTTTTCCTCACGTCCCCCCCTGTATCTCTTGCCCAAAACCTTAAATCTGTGTCCTCTAGTCCTTGTACCATCAACTAGTGGGAACAGCCTTTCCCCGTCTAGCCTATCCAAACCCGTCATAATCTTGTACACCTCTATCAAATCACCCCTCAACCTCCTTTGCTCTAATGAAAACAAATCCAGCTTCTCCAACCTGTCCTTGTAGCGAAGATCCCCCATCCCCGGAACCATTCTGGTAAATCTCCTCTGCACCCTCTCAAGGGCCTTCATCCTTCCTAAAGTGTGGTGACCAGAACTGGATGCAATACTCCAGTTGTGGCCTAACCAACGCTTTATAAAGCGTCAGATTTGATTCATCATCCTTGTGTAACTCTTTTAAATATTAACATTTAAAAAGAGGTGTTGACGATGCAGACATTAGAAGCATGGGGTATGGTGGTACGGAGAGTGGAGTCATGTGAGTAGTTTGATTGGTTTCTCAGGGTCCAACAGAGATGCAAGAGGCACTTGGGGGTCTTGCACTGATAAAAGGGTAGTCCTGAGGATTGTAAGTGGGGATCTGGGCACTGGTATGATAATCTTGAAGCAATGGGGTGGAAGGTCAATCAGTGTGGGAAGGAAGCAGTCCAGAATCACAGAGCAGTGAGATCTGCTGAAGGGTACACACACCCGAAACATCAGAACTTGTCTTTCATCTTTACAGATGCGGACTGATGTGCTGTGTATTTCCAGTATTTTCTGCTTTTTTCTTAGAGTAGAGGGTTTGGTGCCAGGTTCTTGATGATTGGAAATGCAACTCATGGGTTGGAGGGTTATTGTGATTTCTGAAAACATGGACTTAGTGTTTGGGGGGCAAAAGAGTCTTGAAAGAGTACAGAGGGAGGAATTAGGAGTTGTCAGTTTTGAGAGGGCCTGCAAGTATTGAAGCAAAGAAATGGACTGGTAGCATTGATAGGGAGGAGGCCCGAACAGGGGTCACAGTCTAAGGATAAGGGGTAAGCCATTTCGGACTGAGATGAGGAGGAATTTCTTCACCCAGAGAGTGGTGAACCTGTGGAATTCTCTACCACAGAAGGCAGTTGAGGCCAATTCATTAAATATATTCAAGAAGGAGATAGATATATTTCTTAAGGCTAAAGGGATCAAGGGATATGGGGAGAAAGCAGGGACAGGGTACTGAATTTGGATGATCAGCCGTGATCTCATTAAATGGCGGAGCAGGCTCGAGGGGCCGAATGGCCTACTCCTGCTCCTATCTTCTATGTTTCTATGTTTACCAAATCAGCTTTCGTAGCCACTCACTGCTTTACTTGTCACAACTGGGTAAAGGGATGTGGGAGTAAAGCAGGTTGGCTTGTGGGGTGTACAAGAGCAATGAGGGGGAGAGCAACACAAATTCGAGCCTAAAATAACAAAGAAACAGATTTAACAAAAAATAATTGTCTCAAGTGAATCACATATATTTTTGTGCAGTGTCACACAGTTGGGAAGGCCAATTAATTAATTATATACACAGTTTTGAAAAGACAATCTCTAAGCACTGTTTTTGCCCAAAACCATCTTTTCCAGCAAAAAGAAAACCAAGGACTCAACACCAACATAAAGTTTGTTTAAAAAGTACCTGACAGTCTTCTAACCTCTTCAGCAGGGCTAAGGGTTATACTGAATTAATAAAAATGGGGTTGGTAATTGGGTCTTGGAAGACTATGGCTGGAGTTAATCATACGATCCAAGTCAGTCAATTGGGGTAAGTATAAGCAATAGAATAGCGCCACCTATCTCGGAGACTCACACAATAGAATCATAGAATGGTTACAGCACAGAAGGAGGCCATTCGGCCCGTCGAGCCCGTGCCGGCTCTCTGCAACAGCACTTCAGCTTGTCCCAGTCCCCCGCCCTTTCGCCATAGCCCTGCAATTTTTTTCCCATCAGGTATTTATCCAATTCCCTTTTGAAAGCCACAATTGAATCTGCCTCCACCACCCTTTCGGGCAGTGCGTTCCAGATCCTAACCTCTCGCTGCGTAAAAAAGTTTTTCCTCATGTCACCTTTGGTTCTTCTGCCAATCACCTTAAGTCTGTGTTCTCTGGTTCTCGACCCTTCCGCCAATGGGAACAGTTTCTCTCCATCTACTCTGTCAAGATCGCTCATGATTTTGAACACCTCTATCAAATCTCCTCTCAACCTTCTCTGCTCTAACAACAACTTGTATTTATATAGCGCCTTTAACGTAGTAAAATGTCCCAAGGTGCTTCCCAGGAGTATTTTAACACAAAAAGAATTTGACACCGATCCACATAAGGATCAATTAGGGCAGGTGACCAAAAGCTTGGTCAAAGAGGTAGGTTTTAAGGAGCGTCTTAAAGGAGGAAAGAGAGGTAGTGAGGTGGACATGTTTAGGCAGTGAATTCCAGAGCTTAGGCCCTAGGCAACAGAAGGCACGGCCACCAAAGGTTGAGCGATTATAATCAGGGATCCTCAAGAGGGCAGAATTAGAGGAGCGCAGATATCTCGGGGGGTTGTGGGGCTGAAGGAGATTACAGAGATTAAGGAGAACAATCCCAACTTCTCCAGTCTATCCACATAACTGAAGTCCCTCATCCTTGGAACCATTCTTGTAAATCTTTTCTGCACCCTCTCCAAGGCCTTCACATCCTTCCTAAAGTGCTGTGCCCAGAATTGGACACAATACTCCAGTTGAGGCAGAACCAGTGTTTTATAAAGATTCATCATAACGTCTTTGCTTTTGTACTCTATGCCTCTATTTATGAAGCCCAGGATCCCATATGCTTTTTTAACCGCTTTCTCAACCTGCCCTGCCACCTTCAACAATTTGTACACATATACCCCCAGGTCTCTCTGTTTGTGCACCCCCTTTAGAATTGTACCCTTTAGTTTTTACTGCCTCTCCTCGTTCTTTCTACCAAAATGTATCACTTCGCACTTTTCTGCGTTAAATGTCATCTGCTACGTGTCCGCCCATTCCACCAGCCTGTCTATGTCTTCTTGAAGTCTATCACTCTCCTCCTCACTGTTCACTATACTTCCAAGTTTTGTGTCTTCTGCAAATTTTGAAATTGTGCCTTGTACACCCAAGTCTAAGTCATTAATATATATCAAGAAAAGCAGTGATCCTAGTACCGACCCCTGGGGAACACCACTGTATACCTAGTTAGGCCACAGCTGGAATACTGTGTGCAGTTCTGGTCGCCACACTATAGGAAGGATGTGATTGCATTGGAGAGGGTGCAGAGGAGATTCACCAGCATGTTACTTGGGCTGGAGTGCTTCAACTATGAAGAGAGGCTGGGGTTGTTTTCCTTAGAGCAGAGAAGGCTGAGGGGGGACCTGATTGAGGTGTACAAAATTATGAGGGGCATAGATAGGGTAGATAGAAAGGAACTTTTCCCCTTAGTAGAGGGGTCAATAACCAGGGGGCATAGTTTCAAGGTAAGGGGCAGAAGGTTTAGAGGGGATTTGAGGAAACAAATTTTCACCCAGAGGGTGGTTGGAATCTGGAACTCACTGCCTGAAAGGGTGGTAGAGGCAGGAACCCTCACAACATTCAAGAAGCATTTAGATGAACACTTGAAATGCCATAGCATACAAGGCTACGGACCAAGTGCTGGAAAATGGGAATAGGATAGATAGGGCTTGATGGCCGGCGTGGACACGATGGGCCGAAGGGCCTCTTTCTGTGCTGTATAACTCTATGACTCTATGACCTTCCGCCAGTCTGAAAAACAACCGTTCACCACTACACTACTCAGCTGGGAAAACTGGATCACAGCTATGAAGAGAGACTGGACAGGCTGGGGTTGTTTTCCTTAGAGCAGAGAAGGCTGAGGGGGGACCTGATTGAGGTGTTATAAGGTTTCATAAGGAGGTTATTCATTAATAAGATGAAATGTGATAGAATAGTAATGGCAATTGTCTGTCAGAAAATAATCATAGATGAAGTGTTGCAGGAAGTAAATGTAATACATGAAGGCATACACAAGACTTTTAGTATATTACAGATAGATAAATGTAGATATCCTTTCCTATTTATCATGCCAAAAAACCTTAGTGTATCAATGCACTTCCTTCATAAACACCGTGTAATCAAACTGTACCATGTATGTGAACGTAAAAAGAGACAGAGCACAGATCTATTTAAATAAATGTAATTTAAAAGAATGAGACATGTCAAACTAGGTAACCTTGTTAAACCAACATGAACGAGCCTCACTCGAAATGGGTGGGACTTGTCAGGACCGTGGGAGTTTGTCCCATGGATAATGGACCCACCATTAATTGGATATTTACTTTGATTCAGAGAAAAGAAAATAACATCAGACCTAATGCCTATTAGAATACAAATAAGGCCTGTTTACATCAGGATCTAGAATGCCTGGACTCCCTATTGCTTCAGGTACAAAGGCTGATCATCACCATTTTTATCCACAGTAAAGTAACTGTAGAGACACTAAAAATAAGTTTTCTAAGACTTAATAGAAGGGGGATACAATTATCCTGCTGACTGCGTCAGGTGGTTAACAATCTAGAAGATAAGGAGGTTATTCATCATCAGTTGTGTGGAATAATACTTTGAGCAACTTTCGGTAATCAGAACTGTTACTAACTAGGCCCTCAATACATAATCATTTTGTAAGAGATCTTTAATTGAGTATCTGTAAGTGGGTGGAATACAGTATTTTGGATGGATCACAGTGTATGAGTGATATGCTCAATCTAATGTACCATGGTACTATTTCTAATCTAAAAGAAAGAACTTGCATTTCTATAGCACCTTTTATGACCTCAGGATGTCCCAAAGCGCTTTACAGCCAATGAAGTACTTTTTGAAGTGTAGTCACTGTTGTAATGTGGGAAATGTGGCAGCCATATTTGTGTCACAAAAATCTACAATTGTTGTCAATGGCTGTACAGTCTTGAGGGGCAATGACAAATATCGCCTGTATCTGTCCCTTTGTCAAGCTGTCAACAAGTGACTTTGGCAGATGTTGACTGTGACTTGACTCCCGAGTCACACCCGTGCACAATCTATATCAGAAAGGGGAATTTCCTGAATGGGGCCCTTCAGAACAAGATTTACTCTGGTGTCAAATCCACGCTAGGTTAAATACAAAAACAACATGGAACGCAAAAGGAGTAGAAAAGAAAGAGAGACTTGCATTTATATAGCGCCTTTCATGACCTCAGCACGTCCCAAAGCGCTTTATAGCCAATGTTATTACAATGCAGCAGCCAATTTGTGCACAGCAAGGTCCCACAAACAGTGATGGGATAGTGACCAGATAATCTGTGCAGCATGCAGCAAACCATTATGATATGGGAATCTCTCTCTCTCTCTCACCTGTATTGGAGGAAGCCACCAGACCTGTCCGGGCAGTGGAATCATTGCTTGGGCACTCCAATGATCTGTTCAATAAGGGCTCTGGTCGACCATGGAACCGGCTGCAGTGTCGTTCGACCGGCAAGTGTGGGTTTGTGAGAGGATTCATGAGCCAAGTGTACAGGGATAATGAGAGGCCACTGGCCTTTGTCCCCAAGCTGGCAGCCTCTCACTTGCTGCACGGGGTGGGGTAGTTGGTGGTGGTGGGGGAGGGGGGGAAATGGAAGTTGGTGCAAGATAAAAGTGTCATGGCTGCTGCCAGGAAAGGAGACACATACCAACTGCATATTAGTGGAGTGGAAGCCCTTGCGGTTCATGAAGGAAGCGGGCACCTCTGCAAGAGTCCACACGGCGATGTGTGTACAGTCAAGGAGGTCCTGGACATAGGAGAAGCGTGCACTCTGCGTGAACCCTTGGGGAATGTCCCCGGCAATTGGGGGGTGGGAGGGGAGCTACAGATTGGGACTTGGTGGGGGTACGAAGAGAGCGGCAATCACGGGGGCGGGAGGGGGGGGGGAGGAAGCTACAGATCACGGTTTGGTGAGGGGAGGGGGGAGGTCGACGATCGCAGCGGGGGGGGGGAGAGAGTGACCTCAATCATAGCAGGGGGAGGCCGAAGGCTTCCTTGAGGGGACAGGGGGAGCACTCCTGTTCCTCCTGGCCCGCAAGGAGTGCTGTAAACGGTACCAGCCTTCTGGATCCGGCAGCTCTCGTCTCCATTGCGTTGCCTGGTTTCCCGAGCCCTGGTAAACCCGGCCGGCCACCCGTTAAACTTAAAATCAGGCTCCCAATTGCACTGTGGGAGCCTGATTTAAATATGCTAATGAGATGTCCCACCTCTAGAGCGCGGGACCCTCGCACGACATGCTACCCACCGCTGTGAAAACAGCACTGGGTGCGTACGTGGCGGGTCGGTGACGCGTTCCCCGTTTTAAAATTGTTAACCGCCCCCCCGACCCTCTCCCGCCTGTCATGGGGGGGTTAATATCGGGGGGTGGGGTGGGGAGCGACAGATCGCGGCTAGGTGGGGGTGTAGGAAAAGAGTGGCAATCGGGGCAGATTAGTTTTGCATTTACCCCCCTGCAAGCACAGGCTGTACCCTCTGGTTCTACTGTCTGGACAAGGTTGTCACGGTCTACATTATCTAGTCCCTTGAGAATCCTAAAAACAGCAATCCTATCACGTCTCTCAACCCTCTCTTTTCCAGTGAGAACATATCCAATTTACATACTCGCTCCTCACCATCCAATCCCTTCAATCATTCTGGTATCCCTAAATCATTCTACTTTTTGATGAATGGAATTGTACGATGAAGAATTTGATTTTGTGTAAGAGTGCTGATTTAATAACTTATATAAATGAAGAGACTTTTGTCAGTCCATTTAAATGAGAACCAGTACCTGTTCCACATGTAATGTTAAAAGCAGTGAAATGCAGACACTCCAGTTAAATGCTCATTAGTATTTACAGCGTAGCTAAAATATCAGATCATTGGGATGACACTGGGCCCTCTGAATTGGTATTTAAAAATATAAGAAAATATTACGATTTTCTCTTGCACATTAATTCTTTCAAATTTAAAAGCCAGCTAGGTCAGAAGGTGAAATTGTTTAACTCACAAGTGTTTCCATTTGAGAAATAAAAGAAATTCCTTTCTGTGTATTATCATCAGTTTATATCACTAACGCCCTATTTGCATTGCCATAGCAACTCCAGCCCTCCTACACGAACCAAAGCAAATGGAGATATGCAATTCAAGTACAGATGTGACAAGGAAAGGTGACACCATAAATAATGCCTCAAAGTGACATCTCCGAAAAGTTGCAATGACAAGCTACAGCCCTCTCTTCTCTAAATCCACAGAATCAGGCGTTTTAATTAGAACCCACAGTTCAGCACCCACCTGATGTCTGACCGCTAGGATTTTCAAAGTCTGAGCTGTACAGAGAAGAAGTTCCCCAATTCCCCAGTCTGTGCTGAGTTAGCTGATCTCGGGCAAGGTGGAGATAGAAGAGCTGCAATTGGCCTCAGGACCCCTGAGCTGGGGAGTGAAAACCAACCAGGAGTCACGCCTCTGATCACAATCCAGTGACTCCTACTGGATTGGGTGTCGATGTCGCACAATTACTGTGTCACCGAGTGCTTAAATATAAGGCGGGTCCATCATTTGTTTCAAATGTAACCAATTAACATCGGATAGTCATGGTATAAGTCAAATAATGCACATGTCGCAAGATGGGTACTAATGAGGAAAATCGTTCAGCCCACCTTAGCTCATTCATTCAGAAGGAACCTACAGGCTCTCCCCATCAATGCTGTGGCTCAGTGGGTGGAACACATGAGCACAAAATCCAGGCTGACACTCCAGTGCAGTATTGAGGGAGTGCTGCACTGTCGGAGGTGCCGTCTTTCGGATGAGATGTAAAACCGAGGGTCTGTCTGCCCTCTCGGGTGGATGTAAAAGATCCCATGGCACTATTTAGAAGAAGAGCAGGGGAGTTATCCCTCAATCATCATCACTAAAACAGATTATCTGGCCATTATCACATTGCAGTTTGTGGGAACTTGCTGTGCGCAAATTGGCTGCCGAGTTTCCTACATTACAGCAGTGACTACACTTCAAAAGTATTTAATTGGCTGTAAAGCGCTTTGGGATGTCCTGAGGTCGTGAAAGGCGCTATAGAAATGCAAGTTCAGAACTGTTTCATATGTGATTCCAGGGTTTTTGCCTCCATTACCCTATCCAGAAGCCCATTCCATGGCTGGGAATTTCCTCCGTGCTGCTGCCACTCCTTCAGCGGAAGAGTGGCGCAGCTCCCACTGACGTGCCTGAACGGGGAGGAGGGGGTTTCCGCTACGTTTACGGTGGTGCATCGGCAGCAGCTTTGAGGAAATTCACAGCCCCTGTGCTGATCACACTTGTGTGCGAGGAGCTTCCTGACATCAGTCCTGAATTTGCCTTTCGCTAGTCTCAACCTATAGGAGTGACACCATGTTGAAACATTGAGCAGTCCTGACCAAAAATAGTACAATTGTGACTTTGTTACTGATGTGATCAGGCGCATCCATGTTTAAAATGTGATATCGCACTGTGTGCCATCCTGTCTCTCCGGTATTATTTACTTTGGTCATATATTTTCCCCGAAACCTTTGAAATGTTAGCACCGTAAGCATTTATTTCATTGCAAGTTGCTGGCTTCCTTTATATTCTCATCCGGCCATGTGCAGCTGCTGCAGCAAGCATTGTGTGGGCAATTGTTCAGCCAAATATTTTTCTCTCATCTTCACTCCCACTTGCAAGGAAAAGCTACGGAATAGTACTTCAGTCGGAGCTCAGCTGAAGAATAATGCACCTTCTGAGATTTGATCTGAAGGGCTTGCAACGAATGTTGAAAATATTTCATTTCGTCGTCTTTTTGAATCTAATAGCCTGGCGCCAGCAGATCTTGGGATCCGAAACGATTTCTTTTGACCTCGGTGATGGGAATAGATTGCTGTTTTAGGTCGTATTTGCTGTAAATAGCAGGAATTCCTGTCCTGTAATAAAAAGTTGCTCGTTGACCATTGACCCCTTGCTACACCCAGCTGTGAAGCTTGCTTGACTGGAAAAATGTAACAGCAGTCACAGCTGTGCAAATTTGTTGTAATACGTGTGAATTTGATTAAGCCACAGACTTGCGGAAATATATGTGTGTTAGTTGTACAGTCATATTTTATTTATAAATTATAATCTCATCAAGTTGGCTAGAAGTCTAACTTTGAAGGAAATTAAGTGGATACAATCTGGACTTTTGCTGTAATTCTGAGCTCGGGCTAGAAGGATCGATTTTGTAATGTATGGCTGCAGTTATACACGTTCAATTTCTTTTCAACAATAGTATCAAAAGTGGACTGAAGATGAAAGGCGGCAGATCTTGCCAATCCTAAACTTATTATTTTCTACTGACGTTTGTTAAAAAGGTTAATTAACCCACCGTGATCTTTTTCTCGATGTTTTGATGTTTAATTATTGCACTCCTTCCACATATTTATGCTTCACTTCTCTACTTTAATTGTGAATTAGAAAAGCTGATTGGAGTTGAATAATCCAGCAGTTTGATGGCAGTGGGACAGCAGCATGAGAATCCAGTATACAGATAACTACAAATAGGGTCATTGTTAATATTGTAGGTCGGACAACTCTGCAAAGGGCAAATCTCTGGTACAATACAGGTTCTGGATCTCAGGAGACAAAGTCGACTTCCAGGAGATTGCTGTAAAACCATTGATACAGTTCCATAAAAACCGGAGCATTTGTAACAGGGATGATATTTGTCTGCACTTTATAAGTAGTTAATTGTGTGTGAAGTATTTTGAAACACTTTGACCTATACCCTTTGCTTTCTGTTCTCCAAATATTCTCTATCCATTCACCTTAATTCCATTTGCCATTACCTTTGCCGTAAGTCTCTTATGTTGTACTTTATGAAATGCATTTTGAAAATCCATATAAACCACATCCACTGCATTTCCTTTATCTATCCTCTCTATTATTGAAAGAATTCTATAAGGTGCAACCTGCCTTTTAGAAATCTGTGCTGACTGTCGCTGATTAAATCATGTTTCTCTGAGTGAACAGTAACTTAATCCTTTATTATGTTTATAGTAAATAAGAGCAGCACAACACAGTTCACTGAGGAACATCACTCACCACATCCTTCCAGTCCTAGAAGCTTCATTTCACCTCTATCGTTTGCCAGCACCAACTACATACCACAAGCTCCTCCACTCTTCTCTGCGCTATTAACACTGAGATTATACCAGCAGTTACCAGTACAGTGCATTTGCTAAAAGTATTCAATGAACAGAGGAAGGGAGGGGAGATTATTATTCAATTTTTTAAGCTACATATTTTCATTTTATAACTGTGAAGACTGTCTGACGTAGGAAACATTACAAAGTGTTTACACCACAGAAACAGGCCATTCGGCCCAACAGGTCCATGCCGGTGAACATGTTACTGATGTCCTCAGGCTATCTCCAACATGTCACAGCCAATAAATTACTTGCAAAGTGCAATCACTGTTGTTTTCTAGAGGCTAATTGCACACAGCAAGGTCCCACAAACAGCAAATGAGATGAATGACCAGTTAAAATGTTTTTTTTTTTGTTGGTATGGCTTGAGGGAAATATGTCGGCCATGACTGGATGTTGGAGAACTCCCGGCTCTTCTTCGAAAAGTACCATGGGTCCTTTTACATCCAGCCGAACAGGCAGGTGGGGGGCTTGCCTCATCCAAAAGATAGCACTGTGGAACAATCCTGCAGCACTGTATCCGGCTTTGTGCTCAAGTCCTGAAATGGGGCTGGAACCCACAACTTTTTGACTTGAGAGGGAAAAGTACTGCCAACAGAGAACAAGCTGGCACTTTACTTCACGAGCAGCACAGCGAGCAGCGGAGCACTCGGGGTCATTGCTGCCATTTTTAGCTGGCCGCCACTGGTTTTGCTGTTGGTGCTATCACAGCTTCTACTTCTGGGAAAACATTGCTTGAAGCCACATCGAGCAGACCTTCAAACGTTCAACACCAAAAGTACAGGCTTGCTTTTTTTTTGTTGACCTTGAGCTATTTGTTCCCTTCTGTTTGCAACTATAATTAAGGTAGAAGTTGATTCAATTCACTTGTGCCCTCTGTACCATTTCCACTGCTGAAGTCAACCCCCGCACTATTTAAAGAATATTTTTTGAAAACCTCAAGAGAAATAATAAGGAAATATGACGTAAAGGTTAATCATAATTCTGTCTAGCAAATTAAGTTTTGCGGGGGATCTTATTAAGGTTTAAACACTCTGCTTTATATGTGCACAGTGGCTGTAAACCTACTAGTAATATATCACTGCACTGTGTGCCCTGGTCCCTTTACCTTTCAAACTGCTGCGGTTCTGTTATTCACTGAATGAACCTCAATAATCGATGATAGTCCCATTAAGATTTCATAAAGAGACAGGTTAACAGTTTTCTCATGTCCCTGATATTTCTAAGCCGTTAGTCTCTCTGGTCCCTTCGGACCATTAAGTGCTAAATTCAACAGTGCTGATTAATGAAGCACTGGAGCTGTTTTGAATCTTGGCCTACGCCGTGACACCATTATCCTGCCAGGAGCAGGGAATTCCCCACACAGTCTCATTTTTAAAAAGTAGCCTCAAAAAGCTTTTCCTGTCAATCTGGGACCGAGTGTCAATTTGACAGGTGCGGCGAAAATAAAATAGAATTAGGGGCACATCAGTGATCCAAAATGGCTGCCTTTCAGCTACAAGTCCATTGGAACAAAATACACCACTAAGTGATGATGCAAAAGTAGAGAGATCAACTAAAACTGAAAATTGCATGAGAGGCCTGAATTAACACAGGATCGTTAACTCAAGGAGTTTGCACTCTCGTGCTATTTCAGTTGTGTGGCAAGCTAATTCAGCTCCCTCACAGAATCAGGGTGAACGGAATGTGCACAAGAATAAAGGCCCAACAAGTCTAATGTCCCCACCTCAATAGCGATATCTTGCTTTCTTTCGTTCTCCATTGAGATAAAGTAAGAGAAACACTTGCAAATCTCACAGACAGATTGTCCCCCGGAGAGAGGGAACAGCAGAAAAAGGGAGACAGATAAAGAGAGAAAACGGCTAGGAAAAGAGGAGAGAAGAATACATTAATGCCACTTGTCCATTGCAATGTATGCAGCTTGTCACTCTCAGCCATAATTATATGTTGCCGTGTGTGGATGTCTCTGCTATATGGGTTGCTGGTTATTGTCAGCAACATTCATAGATGGAGAGATCACAATCCTGTGTGGTGGGAGATTAGAACCTCCCATGTGAGACTCCAGACAAATGCCGGAGAATCAGTTGGCTTGACAACAGCACCTCAGCAATGTCTAGCGCCTTCAGGAGAGGAAGGGAGAAAATTGACAACGAAAAAGAAAATCCCCATATCAACAGGAGTAATAATTGTGCTGCACCTTTATTACCCAATGTAAACTGAGGAGAAAAATAAAGCAGTTTTGGTCTCCTTATTTAAGGAAGGATATATTTGCATTGGAGGCAGTTCAGAGACGATTCACTCGGTTGATTCCGGAGATGAGGGGGTTGACTTATGAGGAAAGGTTGAGCAGGTTGGGCCTATACTCATTGGAGTTCAGAAGAATGAGAGGTGATCTTATTGAAACATATAAGATACTGAGGGGGCTCGACAAGGTAGATGCAGAGAGGATGTTTCCCCTCGTGGGAAAATCTAGAACTCGGGGACATAGTTTCAGAATAAAGGGGTCGCCTTTTTAGAACTAAGATGAGGAGAAATTTCTTCTCTCAGAGGGTCGTAAATCTGTGGAATTCTCTGCCCCAGAGAGCTGTGGAGGCTGGGTCATTAAATACATTTAAGGTGGAGATAGACAGATTTTTGCAAGATAAGGGAGTGAAGGGTTATGGGGAGCGGGCAGGGAAGTGGCTTTGAGCCCAAGATCAGCCATGATCTTATTGAATGGCGGAGCAGGCTCGAGGGGCCAAGTGGCCTATTCCTGCTCCTATTTCTTATGTTCTTATGTTCTAAAGGGTCTGAAATTTCGTTCCCTTGTGTTGCTAATGCAGGTGTGGTGCAGAGGGCGCAGAGAATCTGGAATATCGTCCCTGAGCTGGATAAACAGTGGCCCGGATTTTATGCTGGGTCTGCGATGGGGGCGCAAGTGGCTTGCACTGCCTCATTGCACAAGATTCATCGTTATATGGCTGAGAGACATTCCGGGGGGAAGAGTCCAGGCTTCTTCAGAAATTATGCTACTTTGAGCCATCCTGGTGTGCCAAAGAAATGTTGAAGCAGAGAGTGGGCCTGCCAGCACAGCATGCTACACAGCTTCTTAAAGGTTGAACTCATTGGCCTTAAAATTCACAACCGTTCCAGTGAAATCCTGCCATAACTTTGGTAGGAATCCTCTGCAGTGGGCGGAATCCAGGCCAGGGCCCAGATCTTGGTATCCAATTTTGCTGAGCTTGTTCTTTGTTATGCCCATTTATTTATTGTTGGGGGGGCTTTTTTAGACTTGCAAGAGTTTCCGAATTTCTGTGTCCTTTTTAACGTGGAGTGTTGCAGCCATTTGGACGCCGTTTATTTGGGAACTTGACTTCCCCACCCCAAAACATCCAGTCCTTTAACCTGACCAAGACAACTTGGCCCACACCATGGACATTCCTTTCGGGATTCTGCTCTTCTTGAGATGAAGGACGAGGGGGAAAATGGACCAGCAGCAAAAGATGAGTCAGAACATGAGGCACAGCATGTGGAACTGTCAGCAGCCCTTGAGCAGCGAGACAAAGATGAATCCAATACTTCCTGCAAAACCATTTTTGGATTGGTTTCCCTCTGGCAAAAGGGTAGTGAGGGAGTCTTTAATGGGCATGTCCCCCAACAGTGAAAAGGTTCCATACAAAGGTCTGTACAGACACAATAGCAGTCCAGGTAAGCATGCAGCAGATGAAGATGAAAATGTGCATTTTTTTTTTCAGGCATGACCCTGCAGAGCACTACAAACAGATACCTGGAAGACTGCTGCACTTTGGCAGGCACCTTGAGGGACTTCCTTCTTCATCTGGACAGCTGTCCTCCTAACTGCATAAACTGCAGGAAACTGCTCCGCCACATCATCCCATGTAGCTGCCACTATATTTGCTGAGGAGGCCGCCCCTCAAAATCCAAAGATGGCACGCTTCCTTGCCTGTACCTGCTTTAACATGACTTCCAAGGCACTCTCGGAAAAGGCAACATTCCTGCCTGTACCCTGGGAATTGCCAGACTTTGTGCTCACTTTTCCAACACTTTCACCAAAGCTGCAGTCCAAATCAAGTATGGGTTTCCCTCAAGTATTGGGTGGCCTCGGCCAGGCAAGCTGGTTGGACGTTTTTGGAGTGATGAAGTCAAATTCCCAGAACAAATGGTTGCTCCATTCTACATTAAAAAGAAAGGGGGTGATTTTGCCAATGGGGGCGTGTTGGAGGCGGGACTGCTGCTTGTCGGGTTTCAGTCCCGCCTCCATTGACTTGTGGCCAACCCACGCTATTTTCCCTTGATTGACCTTGTTAAGCCCGCCCAGCGGGTTTAGCAGGCCAATTAAGGAGAAGCTGGTGACAGAGAACGTCAGCGTATGACGTTTCATCTGTCAAAAATTATTGACAGATGAATTGTCATCATTTGACAGCTCTGTGAAGCTGTCAAACACTGACATTCTCTGTTGTTTGATGAGTCAGTGGGCTGGATTTTGTGAATGGAGGCGGGACTGCTGCTTGTCGTGTCAATGTCCCGCCTCCATCCTCATCTGACCAACCAGAGGGATTTTCCTGATTGAGCTTGTTAAGCCCGCCCTGTGGGCTCAGCAGGCCAATTAGGGAGGAAGTCACTGACAGAGCACGTCAACGTCAGACGTGCTATCTGTCAAGACTTCTTGAAAGAAGCAATGTCAGCATTTGACAGCTCTGTGAAGCTGTCAAACATTGACATTCTCTTTAGTTTGATGAGTCCTTGTGTTCAGAACTCATCAAACCTTTCAACTTTGTAAATTTCACATGGCTGTTGGTTCGGAGGTTCCAACAGCCAGTCTGTGAAATTGACAAGGAGGATGTCGGCTCTCCCGATCCACCACGGCTGAAGGCCGTAGGAAGAAAACAAGGTAAGTGAACATATTTTTAAACTTATCACTCACCTTACATACTTACCACTCCACACTTGCACCCATCACTTACCTCTACATCTTATTTCCAGGTCCTCCGACTGCCGCAGACCTCCTCCACATCTCCTCCAAACCGACAGGGTTCTCCGAGGTCGGGAAGCCTTCACCTGTGAAGGTAAAATGGCACTAATCCTTTTTTCTGCATGTGAACTACCTGTTCACAGGCAGTTAAAAGGATTAAATGCCTTTCCCGCCTCCAGGAGATAGGACCAGAAGCAGCACATCTTCCCACCTCCTGGCAAAAGGGCATGGAGGCGGGATGGGGACGGGTTTGCAATCCGCCCCCACTTTCTGCTACTTTACCGGCAGTCCCGCCTCCATGCCCGCCTCCTCGGGGCTGAGAAAATCCAGCCCCTTGTATTCAAGGCTCATCAAACCTCTTTTGTGAGCAGAAATCAGATGGCTGTTGCATCGGAGAATGCAGCAACCATCTGTCATCTCTGCCGGTGAGATTCGAGAGTCTCCGCATCCCCAACTGTTGAAGCCTGAAGGAAGAAACGAAGGTAAGTAAACATTTTCTATCACTTTCCACTCACCTCACACACTCACCTCTCCACACTTGCACCCATCACTTACCTCCACAGCGCACTTTTGGACCCCTCCGAACCCTGCAGATCCACTGCTCACCTCAGTGACACTGGCGGGGTTTCCAGACGTCAGGAAGCCTGCACCTCTGGTGGAAAATGGGGATAATCCTCTTAACTGCCTGTTAACTACCTGTTAACAGGCAGTTAAGTGGCTGTAATCCCCTTCCCGCCTCCAGGAGACGGGACCCGGCGCGGGTCGGCTACCCGCCTCCTGGGAGGCGGGTTGGGGGTGGGATGGGTACCCGCCCCCAGATTCTGCCATTTACCCGGCAGTCCCGCCTCCAAACCCGCCTCCCCAGGGCTGGCAAGATCCAGCCCAAAGTGTCACTGCAGTTTTAAGGTGCTGCACTTTCAAGACACCTTTCCAGAAATGACGCTATCCCCTTGCCTTTGTGAGCCAAGCGAAGTGTGCTGGCAGTGCAGTGCCCATATGGTACTGAGGGGACAACGCAAACATGTTCCTGCACCAGCAGCACAATATCTGGCCCCAAGTGGCATCGGCCCGCAGATCCTGGTATTTTTCTGCCACGGGTCAAATATCTCCAGACTGCCCACACTGACTAGGAAAGTAATTTGAATGAAATATGGTCACAGCTTTTCATTTACCAACCAGCTCTTCTCGTATGAATCTCCATCTCATCACATACGCATCTCATATCCTTAAAGCTCCTTGCAGGCCTGTGATTGACAGAGGCAGCATAATCTGCTCCCTATTATAAAAGATAAAGGTCTAACAGACTCGCTTTTCTAATGCATTAGCTGCTGCTGAGTATTATACCGACATACATTTGTAAGAAGACAATTAGACTGAGCTCATAACTCAAAACTTTGGGACGTGTTCTGGTGGGACTCTCAGTGACTTGCTCAGTAATCCAATGTCACATAGCCTTGTCACGACAGTACAGGCAAATACAGCTATCTTTGGACTTCCGTGCTATTTGCTGAAGGCATTAATTGAGGAGGTCAATAAAGCATGACAAATCTGTTTGATTTACTCTGGGATTTACATTCATACAGATGAGCAATGGACTGTATTAAAGGCACAGGCTTCTCCTCGTGCCTCTCCAATTTTACCCTGTTCTTATCTACTCTCCAGCTACCTATTTTTTAAAGCATATTTTAGTAGGACAGTAGTAGGCCACTGTAATTGGCCTCAGTATCCCCAAGGTAGTGAGGCAAATACCAGCCAGAGTTCCTGCTCCTGGTCTCCATCCAATATGTCCTACTGGAAGGTGTGCATGTGTGGACGTTGGGTGAGGACAGCATCGGACTGGGCTGTGGTGGCCTCTGTGATAAAATAGCCTGCTCACAACCACTGTCCAGATCCTCATATCAAGAATGGCAAGGTAAGCAGCATCTGTAGAAATGTAGACTGACCTGGATTTTGCGGTCAGTGGCGAACGACCGGTGCTCGTGGAGGGGCAGGGCAAATCGGACAGCAACTTGCTGATTTCGGCGTTTAACTGCGCCTGTGTGGACGCCGGAAGTTGATGTCAGATTTACTCCTTAATAACAGTGAGCGCTGATAGATTCACCGTTATTCCTACCGCAAAATCCGGGCCAATATTGCATCGAGTCAGTGCCTTCAGGAGAAGGAGGGCAGAAAAATTATCTCAGGAAAATATGAAAGAGTTCGTACTGGTAGGTTTCCTAACATTATGAGTTGAAATATTTTCTCGTATCACTTTTCAGTGTGATACAGGAATTCTTTTTAAAAACATTGGGCCATAATTTGCGACCCCCACGGTGCGAACGAGGTGCACGCGCGCCCGTAGGGGCCACGCAAGTTCCGGGTTTAGGCATGCGCTAAAACCCAGCACTTGCGATCTGTCAAGAATCTTCATGTCACGATACATGACGTAGAGTCATCCAGACTCGAGTCGTCGTTGGCTTGTTCACAGATGTGATTTCCAGTGAAAAAAAAGTTAAAATTTTAAAGTTTATCGTTTTCCATACCGACTGCAGCTTTTGACACATTAGACCCCCTGTAACCCCACCTCATTGTCTCAGTTGTATCTTGCTATGTCTTTGATGTGGTGCCTTCCTGGCTGACCTGATTGTTTATCTGCCGAGGTGTGACAAAAGGCAGTCAGGAGGATTAAATGTAGTCGTCTGCCATTGTACGCTACACATGCATTGTTCTCTGTCTATATATGCTTTGTCGATTTGTATTCCTTTACTTCACCTGACGAAGGAGCAGCCGCTCCGAAAGCTTGTGATTTCAAATAAAACTGTTGGACTATAACCTGGTGTTGTGCGACTTCTCACTTTTGTCCACCCCAGTCCAACACCGGCATCTCCGCATCAAGAATCTTCTTGACAGATGATCTGCATCCCCGGGAAAAGGGCTTCCGCGGGCGGAGAGTTGCGCAATTTGCCCAACTTCTGCCCAGTGAAATTCTTATGCCTGGTAAAAGCAAGGCCTGCTTTTACCAGCGTAAGAGTCTTAAAAAAACATTAAAATAATTTTTTTTCATTCATTTAACACATTAAAACACATGGGGGGAAAAATTCAGTTGGTTGCGCCTCCCGTTAGCACCTTAAGAGGGCGCTAATGGGGCGCAAAGCAGCTAGCGCCCGGGCGCAGCGATGTTTGCGCCGCTCGCGAACTTAACCAGACATTTTGCGGCGGCGCTAAACACTACCGCCACGATCTCCTGCACCGGCAGATTGTGACGTCAGTCGAGTGTGCAACACCCCGGTATCGCCCCGGAGCGGATATTGAGTGGCGCCCCCTGCCTTACCGCCTGACGCTAGCAACAACAGGTTGAGGGGAGCGTTCTGCAGTCATGAAGGGACTGGGGGAGCGCTATTTAAAGGTGACCGCTTCCTGCCTTTTATTGTTGGTGCCATTTTTGAACTACGCATTCTGAGAGAGAGAGAGAGAGAGACATCTGGAGAGATTCAACGTTGTGTGAAGGAGTTTTGGGTACTGAGCAGCACTTTGCAGGTTCATTTTGATTTGCCATTCCTTGTATCGATTTAGAAGAGACTGTTGGGGCTGCACTCTAAGCTCTTTCCCTGGTACTCTCCATTGTTCTTTCCAGCAGATTTGATGTGCAGGTCTCTCCAGGCCGGGATTCAAGGCTGCAATGAGCAGGATGTGGATGGAAAGCAAGATCAACCATCCCCTTTAAGAACTGGCCGGTGCCATTGAGTGTGTGTTCCATTGCTGACTAACATCACATGAGCTTCGCCAGCGCTCTGAGTTAGCGCCTCGCTCCTCGGCCTTTGCGCCTTAAGACAGGTGTGAAGCGCCTGATTTAGCGCTCTAATCACCTCAGGGGTCGATAAAAGTGAAGTTTCCAGTCAGTGGCGATAATTAGCGCCAGGCGCTAATTTTTGCGCCCGGACGATATTTGCGCCCCAAACGGGGCGCGACTGAATTTTCCCCCCATGATCAATAAGGTAAGTTTATTTCTAGACCATTTAAAATATGTAAATTTATTTTTGAAAAATATACATTTTTCAGTTTTAAATGTTTAATTATATTGTATTTTAATTAACTTTAAATATGTAATTTTTTTTTGTTATGTTAAATCTATTTTTAATGTCATCCCCATTCATACTTATGGCGGTTCCGTTCAAAGTATGAATGGGGTTCCCCCTTCTTTGATTGGTTGGCCAGCCCACGTGATCCTAGGGGCGCTTGCGAACCGCATGTGCCCCTGGGATACGTGGGCCTCTACGCAGGCCTACGTGTAGAGGCCCAGGAGCGCAAGTGTCCGAACCTCCGCGACTATCAGGTAAGTTCGTAGATTTTTTGCTGGTCGGAAGCCTCCGACCGCAAATTCAGCCCCAATATTCTTAAAGTATTCTTCCGAGATGATCCTGACCCAATAATGATCCACGATTGGATCGTTTTGTCAACGTTACTTCAAATCCATGAAACAGATCACTCATCATCAGAAACCCATGGGGGTTGAAAGACTGGCCTTTCCTTTCTGGGTTTAAATCCAGCCAGACAGGATGCTGGCTGCAAATGATCTTCCATGAAATGAGGTTTGTGCTGTCTGAATCCAGGCTGTGCCAAACAACCT
The DNA here is from genome assembly GCA_030390025.1 of Squalus acanthias. NCBI lineage: Eukaryota > Metazoa > Chordata > Chondrichthyes > Squaliformes > Squalidae > Squalus > Squalus acanthias. Next base: position 14,428,348 of record CM059448.1, read on the forward strand.
CTAATTCAGTGGCAACAGGATGCTGTATGGGGAAAATGAAAAATGTCGCACTGGTGCGGTATGGGCTGCTCTTGAGGTTGGGGCTGAAACACTTTTGTTCGAGCAGAGTAGGAAACTAGTGTTTACCTACAGCTAGGAATCTGATCATAACGGGGAGTGGGATTCCCTCACTAGATTCTCACAATTATTGGAAGATATTGAACACTCAAGCATTTTATGAATGGAATTATATGAAAATGTCAGCACCCAATGGGGGATACCACAGTGCACGCCTCCATCTCAATCATGGATTCTATTGCCAGTACTCTTTGTCACTCAGCTGCACCTGCCACGATATTACAGTTGCAGACGGGTTCTGGCAGCTCTTGATGAAGCAGCAGGCTATGGTGAGGTTAAGGTGCTAGGTTACGAGGGGAAAGAGGATAAATCGATGCAACCCGCACCAGCGTTAAGTGATTTCCTGTTGACTGTCAAGGAGCAGCACGGATGGTTGTCATGGAGATTTCCCTAATCATCCTCTGAGCTGAAAAGGGCTGGGAACGGACCCAACTGAAACAAATAAACGAGGAAAAAAAACAGGGAAAATAACAAACAGAGAATATCTCGCCAGTACCAGTGAGTTTATAAGCATTCCTTTGTTGCCGTGAAAGACCCATTTCACACAAGGCTGCAGGCACATGGGCTTGGTGTTTTCCTTGGGGGAGAAAAAAGCCCAGGCCTTATCGCCACTATGGTACACAATTTATTCTGTGGTCACTTGGTTCCAGGTAGTATCTTAAGTCTTTTAAAAATTGTTTTGGCAAAAGCTATATAGTTACTTCTTTTTAGGTTCCCCCTCTGCTTTGCAGTTTTCCACAGACCTGATGGACAGGCAAGAACCTTCGTCCTAGGCTTTTTTTTTTCCAAGGGCATCCTTGAGGCATTCAGTAATGGGTGCCAGGTGTGAAACCAGCAACCCCACGCTCTGAACTTCACATTGACATCTCTCTTCTTTCTCTCGTAGGCAGTCCCTCGGAACTGAGGATGACTTGCTTCCACATTAAAAATGAGTTCTCAGGTGACTGATGAGTCCAATGCGGGACCTACAGTCTCTGTCACAGGTGGGGCAGACGGTGGTTGAAGGGGCGGGTGGGTGGGGTGCTTGGGTTGACGTGCGCTTGGCTTCCGCTTGCTCCCGGCGGAGAGACTCGAGGTGTTCGGCGCCTTCCCGGATGCTTCTCCTCCACTTTGTGCGGTCTTGGGCCAGGGATTCCCAGGTGTCAGTGGGGATGTTGCACTTTTTCAAGGAGGCTTTGAGGGTGTCCTTGAAGCGTTTCCTCTGCCCACCTGGGGCTCTCTTGCCGTGTCGGAGCTCCGAGTAGAGCGCTTGTTTTGGGAGTCTCGTATCGGGCATGCGGACAATGTGACCCGTCCATCGGAGCTGATCGAGCGTGGTCAAAGCTTCAATGCTGGGGATGTTGGCCTGAACAAGAGCACTGACGTTGGTGCGCCTATCCTGCCAATGGATTTGCAGGATCTTGCAGAGGCAGCGTTGGTGGTACCCTGTGATGAATCATGAAGAAGGAGCATATCCTACCAAACTGTGGACCAGGGCAATGGAGTAGCATGCACTGCACCACCACAGTGACTTTTAATGTGTTAATAGGCGAGTGTGGCGGAGGCAGTGAAATTACCAATCATGCTACTGAACAGCGTTAAATAAAATGCTGATATTAAAGGGGTGATTTTCTGACTGCGTGCTCCTCGTGGTGAGCCTCGCACATCAGAAATCCAAAAACGGTCTGAAAATCCTGGGCAGTGCTGGGCCCTGAATTTTCGATGTGTGCTCCTGGCAGGCAAGGCTCCCCGCTGGGAGTGCCAGGTTGAAAAATTACCCCTTAAGCAAGTCTTTTCTGGAGGATTTTTACAAACGTCTGCAACTCTAGTGGAAGGATTTATAGAATTCAATAAAATATGGGTAGTTCACAGCTTGGTTTTCCAGTGTTACTGTCATATTGTGCTCTACTAATCTAGTTGGACAGATCCATATATTATGAGTAGATTGCTGTCTCAGTAGTACATAATCATAGTGTTGAGTGGGCTCAGCTCCCATTTAGGCAATTTACTCTCTTTCTATCTGAATCTCGGAGCGTCTGAACTGCTCATGTATGCTGCACGTGCTCACCAATGCCACCTTGTGGTCACAGTAGATTTTTTTCTTCCATATAAAAAAAACTAAAATTAAAATTTGATAATGCCTTGAAATGCGTCAACGTGCTCTTACTAATACTGGGCGCACAATTTCAAGGCATGAGTATTTATTTGGCACTGGGCCAAAGTGGCTAGGGGCAGCATGTAAGTATGTGAGGAGTTGAATGCTCTTCAAGGTAAAGAATGCACCAAGCACTCCCAGAGCAGGCCTGGCACAGCCAGCTGGAGCCTGAAGCTCCGGCCAATGTATCTTAGCCCCAACGTGAGAAGGCTATCACCTCATGCGCCACCATGACTTTTTCCACTTGCTCATCAAACCTCATTATGGTCTCCCTGAGTGAGATTATTGTGTAGTTTATGTCTCATTACAGGCAGCTTTGCGCTGTGGGCCAATGTCCCATTGAAACTGCGTTGCGACTAGCCAAACTTTTTTCAACTAGGACCCTCATAGCTGGCAGAGAGGAAAGACCGTCAATCCATTAGTTTAAGCATCCCCTTAGAGGTTTTGCCTGCGGTTAGCCGCCTCCCTCAAGAGTTTGTGAGTCCAAGATAGGGCAAATTGTACGCGGTCTGTGGAAAGAAAGGATCTGGTGGCCTTGTTCTGTGTCTGCTTCTGTTCCAGGAGGGTGGGAGCTGTTGAGATAATGGTTCAGGAAGCCAGCATAGAGTGTAAACAGCGCAGTTACACCCAAATGCGTGCACTTCCTATGATAACTCAGACTCACATTTCAATAATCAGAATATCTGTCAATGACTTAACCTCGCACAAAACGCTGGGAGTTCAGACTGATGAGGCTGAGGTTATCTGTAGACTTGCCTGATCATTCATGTGGGGTCATAGGGGAAATTCTGACAGCGGATCGTGAATTGGCTACTGGTCTCTGTTATTAAGCCCCGAGGAGATGAGAGGAAAGGCGAGGTTAGTATACGGGGATGGAATCAGCCAACGACAGGGCTCGGATTTTTTTTATCAGCCTCGATATTTTTTTTCATTCTCAGGACGTGGGCGTCGCTGGCAAGGCCGGCATTTATTGCCCATCCCAAGTTGCCCTGAGAAGGTGGTGGGCCTTCTTGAACTGCTGTTGATACAACTGAGTGGCTTGCGAGGTCACTTCAAAGAGCAGTTAAGAGTCAACCACGTTGGTGTGGGACGGGAGTCACACATAGGCCAAAAACCAGGAAAGGGTGGCAGGTTTCCCTCCCTAAAGAACATTAATAAACCTCTTGAGGTTTTTACAATAATCCAACAGCCTCATGGTCACTTTTAGTGATACCAGCTTTTTATTTCCAGTTCTTTAAACTGAATTCAAATACTCAAACTGCGATGGTGGGATTTGAACTCGCATTCTCTGGATCATGAAGTCTAGGCCTCTAGCATTAATATCCCAGTAACATAACCACTACACTGCTGGACATAAACACAAACAAAGTGGCAGTACAAGGGCAATATTCGCCGCTTAATGCAAAGCAGTTATGGCAATGCAGTTTCAGATCCTCGAGCGCTGAGGGAATTGTTCCAGTTGCCTCACATAAGTTAGGCAGTAGGACTGAATCCAAACGGCTGAGAGTCTGCATTAAATCTGAATTCACAGCTGCTGTCAGCACAGCTCATAAGTCAAAGTAATTCTAGATCCTAAAGCCCATGACACTGTTGCCTTCTGTTCTCCTTTAGCTATTAGGCAGATCACAGCTAACCGTCTGCCTTACGCACTGCATTACAAATCGAGCGTAATGGTGCATCTGATTTTCTAAGATGGACAAATGGTACGTCTTATTAAAAACGTAAAAAATATTTTCTGTTAAATTTGATTATGATTGTACATTATATTAGATGAACAGATAGCCCTATTTCTTCACTTGCTCTATAAACTGAATTAATTTTGCTGCTGATGCTATTGCCCCTTCAACAGTAAAATAATTTTTCCTTCCTCTCCTGACTGATGCGGGGCTGTGGTTCCATCAAACACCAGCATTCTTCTGGAAACTAGCCCAGTGCCAGTTCTTCATGGGTGGGTCTAGACAGCTGGTGTTGGCAGTCTATTCCACCGTGAGTAGTACAGCAGCCAAACCTGAACCTGTCCTCCCCAATGTCCAGACTCAATAGGAGCCATTAGTTAACGACCAGGAGGATCAATGCTGGTTAACTTTCCCCACTCATGTCATGGGACCTGGAGGCCAATTGTGGTGCTTTCTTTGCTGCCCGAGTTGACAAGAGCTGGCTTAGCACAGATCGAGGTTCAAGCCCGGAACTCAGTACGACACCACCTGGTACGTGTACCCACTGAGCACTCAGGACACCAGTCTATTTATGGGGCGATTCCATTCTTCCAGCGGGAAGCCATGCTCACAGGGAGCACGGGTCAGAGAATCGGGAGTGACCATGTTGCGGCTCTATTGCTGACCCATGCTCCCTGTAGGGACTGTACGATTGTAGAATTACCCCTTACAAGTGCAGGCTATAGAGCGGAAATCATTTGTGTGACAACCAAATAGAAATGTCAGTTTAACAAATGGGTTCACCCATCATGATTTTAGCAAGATTGAAATATTCTCATTGAGTCCGAGTGACTTAATGAAATCTTCCTGCTCAAATTCATGACTTTTTTTAAAAATTCATTTATATGGGATCTGGGCGTCGCCGACAAGGCCAGCATTTATTGCCCATCCCTAATTGCCCTTGAGAAGGTGGTGGTGAGACACCTTCTTGAACTGCTGCAGTCCGTGTGGTGAAGGTACTCCCACAGTGCTGTTAGGGAGGGAGTTCCAGGATTTTGACCCAGCGACGATGAAGGATCGGTGCTAATACGATAGCAAAATACTGCGGATGCTGGAAATCCGAAATAACAACAGAAAATGCTGGAAAAACTCAGCAGGCCAGACAGCATCCATGGAGAGAGAAACAGAGTTAACGTTTCAGGTCGAAGACCTTTCGTCAGAACTGGAAAAAAGCAGGAAATTAAATAGATTTTAAAGCAAGTATAATGCTGGGAAAAGGGGGAGGGGATGAAAGAACAAAAGGGAAGGTCAGTGGTAGGATAGAAAGCAGGAGAGATTAAGAGACATTGAGAGACATTAAGAGATATTCAAGGCTCTTAATCTCTCCTGCTTTCTAACCTACCACTGACCTTCCCTTTTTGTTTTTTCATCCCCTCCCCCTTTTCCCAGCATTATACTTGCTTTAAAATCTATTTCATTTCCTGCTTTTTTCCAGTTCTGACGAAAGGTCTTCGACCTGAAACGTTAACTCTGTTTCTCTCTCCACGGATGCTGCCTGGCCTGCTGAGTTTTTCCAGCATTTTCTGTTGTTATTAAGGATCAGCGCTATACTTCTAAGTCAGGATGGTGTGTGATTTGGAGGGGAACTTGGAGGTGGTGGTGTTCCCATGAGTCTGCTGCCCTTGTCCTTCTAGGTGTAAGAGGTCGCGGGTTTGGGAGGTGCTGCCGAAGAAGCCTTGGCGAGTTGCTGCAGTGCATCTTGTAGATGGTACACACTGCAGCCACGGTACGCTGGTGGTGGAGGGAGTGAATATTTAAGGTGGTGGATGGGGTGCCAATCAAGCGGCTGCTTTGTCCTGGATGGCGTCGAGCTTCTTGAGTGTTGTTGCAGCTGCACTCGTCCAGGCAAGTGGAGAGTATTCCATCACACTCCTTACTTGTGCCTTGTAGATGGTAGAAAGGCTTTGGGGAGTAAGGAGGTGAGATACTCACCGCAGAATACCCAGCCTCTGACCTGCTCTTGTTGCCACAGTATTTATGTGGCTGGTCCATATTGAGTAGGGTCAGACTATTTTTTATATAGAATTTACAGCCATTCGGGTCAACTGGTCTATGCCAGTGTTTATGCTCCACACTCGCCTCCTCCCACCCTGTTTCATCTAACCCTTTTTATTGCTGGCTCGCAGTAGGAGACCTTCATAAGCATATTTTAACTGCAAACACTTTGTGCATTTAAGCAACACACACTGTGAGCGTGCTTGTCAAATGTTGAATTTGTGAATGCATGGATGGGTCTATCAGACACTGGGAATATACATATCCATACACTTAACATTCAAAATATTTTAGCTATCTATACTGGAATGCAGATGGTGATCAGTCTGTTGAGATTTACAACATACTCATTTTTGAATTGAACCTACATGAAAAATATCCCAGAGGCCGGTATATCTTATGCTACGACTTTCTTAGAGCGCGGAAGTGTCAGTCAGAGCTGAGCCGTAACGAAATGAGGTCTAAGTTGCAAGCAGCAGCAACAGCTCTCAGTCCAACTGGTACACCACGTTGAAACATCATTGTCTCATCTTCATCACCACAAGGGAACAGTAAACTCAGCAAACAGAGTCCATTTAAATAGCGCACTACAGAAAGCAGTCGACAGAGTCTATTTAAAAAGAGTCTCAATGAACTACAGCAAACAGAACTCATGACCGAAACTACAGCAACGTCTCCTGATAATAGCAGGGTGATTCCTCCAGCAAAATGCAGTGAGTAGAGGGTAGTTACATGCGACAAATTATGTGCGTAAAATAAATCCAAGTCACTTACAGCAGTGCTGTTTCCAAGCGTAATTGACGGGGGAATTATCCAATCATCTCCATTCTGGCCGGGAATAGTGGTGCTATATGCAGCCATGTTAGTGTCCATCTTCAAATAGAATACTAATTAAAACAGCAATAGGCATACCTGGGTCAGAAGCATGAATGATATTATGATGATTTTTCTGTATAGTAATGTGTTGACAGATTCTTTCTGTATCAAACAGCCTGTGAATCCCCATTTTTGAACTCTTTACAGCTGAATGATATGCTAGGGAAATTTACTGTTAGATATTGTTATGTAACTTAGAGAAATATATTGGATTGCAGTAAATGGCATAATTTACAGTATTCGCCACAGGATGGAAATTTTTCATTTTATTTTAATGCAAAAATTTTCTTTTATTTTAATGCCCTCATCTCACAGGGGCTGTGTTATTTGGCAGAAGATAAAAAAAATGTGAAAGCTGGAAATCCAACATAAAAACAGAAAATGTTGGAAAACACAGCAGTTAACATAAACAGGGTGCCTACCGCCTGAAAACTCGCCCGCCCAATGTGGAGTTGGACGTATTTCAGACGTCCTTGGGGAGCGGGACATAGCCCCGTGAAACTTTCTGCCCCTGTTCTCCACCTCGTAAACGGGTGCAACAAGGACCAATTTCTATCCTGCAGTGTTCTTTTAGAAGAAGGGCTGTGTCCAACCAAGGAGCAACAATGACCTGCAGGATATGAGTAACATAGAGACCTGCGTCTTCATCCTGTGTTGTGGCCGATCTACCGGAATGAATTTCAAACAATTCCAATAAAAGTGTAAATGACCGTGTGAATAAGTGTCATTTTGAGTGGTTCTAGACTGTACTATGAAATGCTCATGGTTAATCCGGGATCTGGAGCATCATTTCCAATGTTTATTTAGGTCCCACAGGAGCCTAACTGTGATGGGAGGGGGGCTGTTTGCCCATCGCTATAATACAGCAAACTTTGCAGAAGCAATTGGTCCCCGCTGAAATTTTGAATGATATCGATGTAGTGGCGCCCCTTCATGCAACAAGTGTACTGCAGCATCGCAGTACCACACATAGATCAGAGCACTGGTGCAGTATTTCAAGCTCAGCTTCAGTTAGGCTGCATCGAGAATTTAGAAATGCTTTTCCACAAACTAATTCCACCCTATCACAGACCGTCCCTTTTGTTCTTTCCTCCCCCCGCTCTCCCCTCCTCCCCCCTCCCCTCCTCCCCTCCTCCTCCTCCCCCACCCCCCCTGCCTCTGCACCTGGTTAAAATCTGGTCCATCTCTAACTTTTTCCAGTTCTAATGAAGGGTCACAGACCTGAAATGTTAACTCTGTTTATTTCTCTACGGATGCTGCCTGGCCTGCTGAATATTTCCAGCATTTTCTGTTTTTATTTCCGATTCCAGCATCCACAGTATTTTGCTATTATAATAATGAGAGATTTTCCTGGTCCGTTGCCTGTCCCAGCCCTGATTTTCTGTCTATACATTTTTAAAATGACAATATTGGGGTGTGCAACTTTCCAAACCGGAAAATCTCCCCTATTTTTTTTTCTCCAGCCTTAACTACCTCTACTTTTCTCGCGTTGGTCTCCCTGTGCCGTTCAGTGACAGCGGACGGAGGTGGGTAATGCCTTCCGTTAATACCAGTGGGAGCGGCTAGCCTGGATCATCACTTTGCCTCTCCTCAATGATGTGCCCGAGGTCAGAAACTCAGTGCTGTTGGCAAGAATCAAATCCACCAGTGCTTGTGGAGCAGGGCCTGACACCTGACAAAAATAATTGCAATAGGGCCACCCGCAGGCAATGGCTGAACGCTGGAAATCCGAGGTTAGTCTGAGATAGATTTCCCCCTTTGACAAAAAATTACTTCATTTAAATCTTTAAAAAATCAATTCGAAAGGTCTTTGTTGCTTTGCCAAACATATTTCTAATTCAGAGAACATTGCTGTACTAGCAAGCATGAGCATTATAGGTACTTTAAAATAATGTATTCAGCAGATTATATCCAATCATTCAATTATCCAACATAAGCTTCAAGAGATGTTAGGTCATGGAGATGCTGCATATACACATTAATAGTATAAAGATTTACAATGTTTCATAGCCCTCAATGTAAATCCTTTCCCTTTGGTAAAATTTTGCCCTCAGAACATTCCCAACATCAATTTAGAATGATTTTTTTCCCCACCATGTAAGCTGCAGCATTAATCCCAGCCAAATTAATGTGAGAAGATCAATTTTCAATGTTGTGTTGTTTTGTGTTGCTCTGCTTTATAACAATGAATTCACTCATTGTTTATTGAATTCCATTAAGCAGTGTAAAAAATGTAGGAGGAAGATTTCCCCTGGGTGTTAGTAAACACATTGGGCCGGACTTTGCGGTAGAAGTCACGGTGAGGCTAACAGTGCTGACCGTTATTTACGTGGGAATCGGACAGCGACCTCCAGGGACCGCACATGCGCAGCTAAACATGGAAATCAGAAAGTTGCTGTCCAAGATGACCTGCTCCTCCAAAAGCTGCGCAATAATGGTGTCTCGCTGAGAGACTTGGCATTCAAATACATGGAATAGCGTGACGTTGCTGTACTTACCTCAGAGATAAGAACTAAACTTGCCAGAAAAAGTTAGGGCTTGTTCATGTCAGTCCACATACCCTTTTAACGACGTGATAAGTCTTAATTACTGTGAAACAACCTCTCTGGCCCTGAAAATTAACTTTTACAAATGTGGAGTCCCGTTCCCTCAGATTTTAATTATTGATGGAGTTTTTAAAAAACAAATAATATGTAAATAATTTTTTTTTGCTTTTTCTTTCTGTCTCTCTCATCTCTCTCTCTTAATCCAATCATTCTTTCCCTCTATTTGTTTAGCTTTCTGTACCTGATTTGACATTGAATTAAATATTCTCACTGACACTTCCTGGTTCAGACTCTGCGCTGCTCATTAACGATTCTTCAATCTGATTGGATAAGGAGATGCACAGTTGCTTGCCCTGTTCACGCAGGTCCTAGTTCCCCTGTAGAGGGCGCCGCACCGGTTTGGCTCTCTAATTTATCGTATGTTCCAGTGCAAAATCCCACAGAAAGTCTGTGGGCAACTGTAAGTGTTAATGAACAGCTGGCATTGTTCATTCGCCACTGAGAGAAAAATACGGCCCATTGTACATATAGTGGGGAGTCTTCCTCTCATTGTTACTTTTACAAAATTGTAACTGCATTTTTTTGAATGAATTTATGACTTTGTTGGAAATAGTGATCGGGGGATATCTTGCCACTATATTTACAATGTTGCTAGCACATTGTGAAAAGGAAATCACCCCCTCCTAGTCCCTAATTTGTAAGCTCTTGTATTCTCATTTATTGAGCAGATGGTCTGGTCCTAAGCCTCAATTCTCCCTTTTTGGTGAAGGTACATAGGTGTACCTTTCTTTTTGAAACCTATTTCCTCCCTTCCCTCGTTCAGATCTTCCCAGCCTGTTGACCAACTACAGGAAAGAGTGAGTAGACAGGTGGCCTACTCCAAGGTTTCCACAAAACATGGTTTTTAAGGCAATCACGTGGGGTCCACAAGAGAGCCCAGTTCTGACTCACTCGCCATTCTTAACTCCCCACAATGGGACGCACCTGACCTCTGCTTGCCTCCTCCGTACAGTAGCTGCTGCTATATGGACCTCAGTGGATTGACTGCTCAGGGATGTGAACCAACTATTTGGACATTGAAGGATAACCCCTGGTTTTCCCTCACTGGTTTGGAAGAAGTATGTTATCTCTGCGCTTCTCCAACAGCCTGGCTGAGATCTGATATCTATGTTGAAGGAAACTACGGAGAGTACCTATGTGACCCAGCATATCAGTGCACCAACATCCTCCTATTGCAGCTTTTAAAATGTGCTTGTGCTTTCTGTCCATGTTAGGTCTGTGTCTGTGGGTGGTGAACATTCCAATGCCACACTATAGAAACTGTTCAAATTAGGCGTATCATTTTTCTTTAATTTAAAAGTTAGTGTAATATTGAAATTCTGCCACCAAGAACTACAAACAGCTTCACAAAGCAAACCAAAGACATAAACATTGCCACAACTTTTTCTCCCTTCATCTCCTGGAGTCCAATAATGGGCTCTGGAGAATCAAAATTAGGATAACTGAATGGACCCCAAGTGAGAGACATTACTCACACCTAACAGCACTGTGGGAGTACCTGCACCACGCGGACCGCAGCGGTTCACCACCCCCTTCTCAAGGGCAATTAGGGATGGGCAATAAATGCTGGCCTTGCCAGCGACGTCCACACCCCGTGAATGAATAGAAAAAATATTGTTGATGAATGCATTGTTGCGTCACTACGAAATTCCCCTGCGTGCTGTCCTAATGCATTTGTTAACTGATTTAAAGGAAACAGGTTAACGGGTGCGTTAAAATAGTGCAGAGTAGTATGACTATGGTTGAGACAAAAATAGATTTTTGCCTTTATTAGTTTTGAATTGAAATCCCTAGTGCAAGAGCCAGCACATGAAGGGTTAATAAACTAGATTCGTACAGAAAATGGCCAGTTGGTTCAGCCTGGAACAAAGACTGGTTGCCTGGATGGGAATTGCTGCGGGTATAGCATATACATCAGAAGTGAATATTGGTTCTCAAGGTCCAATGTGTGTTGACAGATAGTTCAAGAAAAAAAAAGTAAAGAACTTGTGACATGAATCTGTCATTCATGAAAGAAAGACTTATGAAATAATACTGAGTGGCCTGCGGGTGGCGCTGTCCAGGGAGAGTATAAATACTCGGGCATGGGCCCAGCTTGCGCAGGACATTCTTAACAGGAACTAGTGAAGGACACAACTAGACCTCCATGTTGTAAAACAGTTGATTAAAGCTTTTAACGCTTAGACCAAGTGCCTAGTAGTTTTCTTACGTCAACTTGCATTTATATAGCACCTTTCACAACCTAAGGACGTCTCAAAGTGCTTCACAGCCAATAAAGCCCTTTTTGAAGTGTAGTCGCTGTTGTAATGTAGGGAAATACAGCTGCCGATTTCATACAGTAAAGTCCCACAAACAGCAGTGAGATAAATGACCAGATAACCTGTTTTATTGATGTTGGTTGAGGGATAAATATTGGCTAGGACACCGGGCGAATTCCTATGCTCTTCTTCGAAATATTCCAATGGGATCTTTTATGTCCACTTGAGAGGGCAGATGCGGCCTTGGTTTAATGTCTCATCCGAAAGACGGCACCTCTGACAGTGCAGTGTTCCCTTCGTACTGCACTGGAGTGTCAGCCTAGATTACGTGCTCAAGTCTCTGGAATGGGGCTGGAACCCTCGATCTTCAGACTTTGAGGCGAGAGTCCTACCACTGGTAGTTCAGCTGAAGCATCTTTATTATTTTAATATATCAGGAAGGATAGTAAAAGTCATAATTACAAAAACATATGCACTGAATTCTGTTTATTTATCTCTTCTAAGTTTAATGAGTTGTCTTTTGGTGTATAGCTTGGGTTTCAATCTAATAGAATGTATATTCAGTCCATCTTTCAAAGAGAGTAGATTTACATGGTACATTCCAATGAGTTGGAGTACAATGGCAAGGGTTCGGTGTTCGATCACTTACCTTGATATTAGGCAAGTGGAGGTATATTCCGACTCGCAGGGGACACGAGGTCCGCTTACATCAGTGGTTGATGACACTGAACCAAAAATGTGCGGGTTAGGTTGATTTGGCTATGATAAATTGACCCTTAGTGTTAGGGGGGATTAAATATGTGGGGTTATGGGGATAGGATGGGATATGTTAGGGGGAATTAAATACGTGGGGTTACGGGGGTAGGGTGGGATATGTGTACTGTGGGGATTAAAGCAGGGACAGGGTACTGGATTTGGATGATCAGCCATGATCGTATTGAATGGCGGAGCAGGCTCGACGGGCCGAATGGCCTACTCCTGCTCCTAGATTCTATGTTTCTATGTAACCCGAGAGTACGATCTACTGTAAAACTGAAACAACGGTAACGAATTTGTTGGAAATATTGCTGAGGGCAGCATCACCTCTTAGTTTTAGCATGCTAGATCTGACAGTGCTATCCAGATGTACGGTTACTATTTTTTTCCGTATTATTTGCTTCACAAAAGGTCTCTGGCCTGATTTTTTGAGAACACCCCTGACATTTTAAAATGAGTTTTACCTCAAGATCTGCTGTTAGTTGAGGATGGCACATCACTAGAACTGTAATGTGCTGAGAAGATCTTGTTGGAGATAATGTAGAAACTACACTTTCTTGACGGCAGAACCATCAAACCTACTTTGACAATAATAAAAACAAAATGCTGGAAATACACACAGGTCTATCATTCCCATCCTCTTTTTTATTTCAACCATAAAGAGAGAAATACTTGTATTTATACAGTGTCTTTCACGACCTCAAGACATCCCAAAGCGTTTTACAGCGAATTCAGTGCTTTTGGAGTGTAGTCACTGTTGTAATGTAGGAAACGCGGTGGCCAATTGCGCACAGCAAGCTCCCACAAACAACAATGTGATAATGACCAGTTAATCTGTTTTTTAAGTGATGAGGAATAAATATTGGCCAGGACACCCTTCTTCAAAATCTTTTACGTCCACCTGAGAGGTCATACTTGGTTTAACATCTCGTCTGAGAGACGGCACCTCCGACAGTGCAGCACTCCCTCAGCACTGCACTGGAGTGTCAGCCTAGATTTTTGTGCTCAAATCTCTGGAGTGGGATTTGAACCCACAACCTTCTGACTCAGAGGCGAGAGTGCTGTCCACTGAGCCGCATCTTTCCATTTTAATCAAGGCATATTCTTAAACCATGCAATTTAGTAATGAACTATATAAAACTGAGACACTGCTGAGTATTAATCAGTCGTTGATATGTTCTCATCAGTCATTGAGTATATTCAAGACAGAGGTCGATAGATTTTTGAATATTAAGGGAATCAAGGGATATGGGGATAGTTCAGGAAAGTGGAGCTGAGGTAGAAGATCAGCCATGATCTTCGTGAATGGCGGAGCAGGCTCGAAGGCCAAATAGCCGACTCCTGCTCCTATTTCTTACGTTCTTATGTTCTAATCCCACAATAGTGCACTGTATATAGTGTGCAGTGTATCTCCCACTCTATTGTGTCAAGTCAAATTCTAACATGTACTTTTAGTTCCCACACTGCCATCCTGTTACTGCCCAACATATTCAATGCACAGTAAGACAAGTTTAAAAAAAACAAAAGTAGATAGTATATACAACATACTGAAGAATAACAAAAAGCTGTGACTGAGCTTCAGGCTGTAATTCAGTCTCGGTAGGCATTTGTGATATAATCAAAATCATTCAATTGAATTATAGCCTATAAATCACTGCCATTGGCCTATTACCCTCTTTTTAAATGATTTATCTGAGAAAATTTACCCAGAGTAGCTCCCATGGGTTTCAAGAGTATGTAAACCAGGAGGCACACAATTGCTTCAGAACATACATAAATATAGTGAAAATGCCAATATAAATGTCAGTGATCAGTGCACAAGGTACAGTTAGAAACAGGAGGATGATAAAACATACTTATTTCTATGTGGCAGTTTCAGAGTCCCAGCTGTCTAGACTCGGCCATGTTATATCGCGGATTTTAACCCTGCCCGCCTGGCATAAACCGGGCAGTCGGGCAGTTAAAATGACCGCAGCAGCTTATCGCCAGCGATCCCACTGCTTTCCCGTGGTCGCACAACTCCCGAATGGGAGTTAGAATCGGTGCTAATGTTATCCGCAAGACCTGTGAACTTTTGTGCAAACCACCTTCTTCAGTGCAAATGGGGCTGTTGAGAAGCTGTCAACACTTGAAGGCATGTGGAAATTGCCAGAAACTAGTATATAAAAAATGCTCTTTTTAGCAAGCATCTTGCTGGCTGCACTCATTCCTGTCAGTGTCAGCTCCTGTACATGTACAGTACACACAGCGGGTAAAAGGGAACGATTCATTCCCGTCTGGTACTATACGGCCTGTGTGTGTCTCAGTGTCAGCTCCTGTACATGTACAGTACACACCGGGTAAAAGGGAACGATTCATTCCCGTCTGGTACTGTACGGCCCGTGTGTGTCTCAGTGTCAGCTCCTGTACATGTACAGTACACACAGCGGTAAAAGGGAACGATTCATTCCCGTCTGGTACTGTATGGCCCTTGTGTGTCTCAGTGTCAGCTCCTGTACATCTACAGCACACACAGCGGGTAAAAGGGAACGATTCACTCCCGTCTGGTACTGTATGGCCCGTGTGTATCTCAATATCAGCTCCTGTACAGTACACACCGGGTAAAAGGGAATGATTCATTCCCGTCTGGTACTGTATGGTCCGTGTGTGTCTCAGTGTCAGCTCCTGTACATCTACAGCACACACAGCGGGTAAAAGGGAACGATTCACTCCCATCTGGTACTGAACGGCCCGTGTGTGTCTCAGTGTCAACTCCTGTACATCTACAGCACACACAGCGGGTAAAAGGGAACGATTCACTCCCGTCTGGTACTGTACGGCCCGTGTGTGTTACCTGAACCAGCTCAGGTGTTTTTTTTTTGATATGCTGTCAGTTTCTTAATGATTTCTTTCAGAGTCCTGATTAAGTGACTTGAATACCTTGGTGGCTGGTGCAGCATGCATCGTCCTGGTACCTCACGGTCTGCCTCCAGGGGCAACAATGCACCTTGGGAACACATCTGTTCTTCTGACAATGTTGTCTTGGCGATCATTTGTTGAAACAGTAGCCCTGTTCAACATTTGTTCATCTTTTGTGATGCAATAAAATTGTCCTTGTACAGCCATCATCATTTTATCTTTTTAAGTACAAGCTCTAAGTTAGGTACCTGGGTGGGGCCCCATTCTCAAGCTCGCTCCGACGCTGCCCATTGTACTCAGAGGGATTGTGGGTGCAGTCTGAGCTGTGCTTTCTCCCTGGAGGCTCCAGCTGTCATTGGGAAATGAGGATAAAATTAAATCCCGCCATTTTGGATTAAGTTACAAACATGTTAATTTTGTCGAAGTCAGATCATTCTGGAATTAGCTCAATCTCGCACTTTTAAAAAGGGAATTACAAAATGCCCCTCTGAATGTGCACTATGCTGTTTTCCTCATCTTGCTGGAGTTTCCCTGACATTGTAAAGGGCGGCAGAGAAACGACGACAGTCTGTGGCTGTAAAAATAATAATTCTGTTTGAATTCATTAATTTATTAACCCACCGTCTAATTGATAATATTGATCCATTGTAGTCTTGTGGTGCAGAATGAGTCTCTTGTCTCCATTAATTTTGGTGGCATACCTGCATATGATTTCTGGTTATATAGAGTTGACGCTTTGTCTATTTTTCAAGGCAACATGGCAGGTGGATGTACTCAAGTATCAGACATTTAAATCTGATCTTTGGATTCAGCTTAAAAAATCAGCCCAGTCAGTGTGAAATCATAGAGGGACACAAATTACTCCCCCTCATCTCTATACAGTGTAGCTCTCTTCTGCCTTTTCCCCAAAGGGGTAGTCCCCTTTGATCAGGCCATGCCCCAACTGCAGGCAAGAGCAGAGATGGAGGACCTGCATCTGGTCTGAATCAGCCACTAGGTCAATAGCCTTGAGGTGATTCTCCCTACAACTTTCTCTGCCCCGTGGGGAAATATCTGGCTCCCGCTTGCTACCTCCACACTACAGTACGGCAGCAATCGCGAGAATCAGAGCGCTGCATCTCACGACCCTACAGCTACCGGGAACAACATGAATTGTCCACAGGAAGTCCTGGCCATCCATCTCAGCAGGCAATCTCAAAAGCTCTCCAACTTTTATTTCAGAAATTTACAGTTGTTACAATGTCAATAAAAAAAACAAGCTCATTGACCAAGCCAGAGATTACAGGAAAGTGAAATGGTGACAGAACTGATTTTTTTTGTTATCCAAGGCTACAGCGTAGACAATATATGATCCTCACTGTGGAAGGAAATGGTTACTGTGCGGAGGAAGTTTGCGACAGGACATACTGCAGAAAATAAATTGTTTTCGATATTGAAGATTCTGTTTCAATTATTGCCAGGACACATTTGGAAATTAAACATATAACTAATTTGTAAAATCTGCAACCTTAAAGTGCCATTGTCTAAAAATAAAATTAAAATAAAGTTTGTTTGTAGAAGGACAGCCCAATTATGTAAATCATTGTGTCACTTGTGATATTGTGATGAAAATGGCACAGTGCTCCTCTGGATTTCTCCCTCCATGCAGTGTTTTTGTAAAGAAGGTGCATCTGTTAAAGGAACTATAGCTTGAACATCATCAATCATGACGAGAAGAGCGGCAAGTTTTTTTTTTAGTGACCCATTTTATTTCAAAGAACTGATAAATGGCCAATACGAGGCCGTCCATTCAGTACAAATGGAGAAAATGTCAAACGCGTTATTGCTCAGTGTAAGATCTATTGCGCTTCAAAATAAAACAAAAGGTTGGTCTTCCCTTTCTTCCCTGTGGAGTTTCTGCAGTATCAGCAGGGGCCTGGCTACGTGGCAAAGGCTATTATGGTTCTGATATTGAGCATTTTGATCTATTACAGCAGTACAATTATGCTTGATGATATCTGTGGTAAAGCTTTCATCAGTGCAGCCAATAAATGCTGCACATATAGCTTCTCGCTATAAAACATCAGTATCTGACAGGCCAGTTTTTCAAGGCAACATTCATTTCCTAAACACTAAAGACCAGTTAGTTATGTAGCCTTTTAACTAAACAATAATACATGAATAAAGATTGCCATCATAAAGCATGAGTTAACTAGTTCCTAATCTATTGTACACAGAATTATTAAACTATTTTCTGACACAGATTAATCTCAAAGTTTTATTGTGGCTTTCTGAATCGATATAATAGATTTGAAATCCACCCAGCCAGCAGATTTATATGCTGCACATCGAGGTCTATTGCTGGAGCTTAAGGTGTAGCTGCTCTCTTGCCAATTATTAATTTTGTGATTCCTTTCAGACACATCCATCATGATTTTAGGTGTTCCAACACTAATTTCAATTGGTTGTTCTCACAACCAAGCATATTGCAGCGATCACGGCTTGTTGTGTTCAGAAGAGGCAGGAGGGGTGATGCAAAGAAGAGTGCAACTTAGAGGTTTAGGCCTATAAATCTGGCCGTGCAGTGCTCGTTTTATGGAGGCCAAACAGCCTTCTGAGCCTCCAATATGGTGGGCAGGAAGTGCAAGCTTATAATGAGCCAGAATTGTGCCGCCCGCCATATTGGTAAAGGCCAAAAAATCGTCGTCCGGGGCCCACACCTGAAAAAGGCATTAGGCCTTTTGCAAATGCAAATAAGGAGCCCACCTGTACACCTGTTTGAGGCCCCCACTACAAGATTGGTTTGTCCTGAGGCAGGTGGCACGGGCGCTGGCCACACTCAGGAAAATCAGGTCTCCAGGCGGTCCAGGCCGCAACCAACACGGTAAGTTTAAAAAAATATTTACCTGAATGTGGAGCCAGGAGGAGCAGGCGGTCTCCTCCTGACCACGCATTCAAAGAACGCAGACTGCTGCCATCTACCGCAACCTCAACCCGGTTCACCGCCACTACCTCCCTGCCTGTTCACCGCTACTACTCCACCACCCGTGCACCGCCATTACCTCCCCACCTGATCGCCACCATTACCTCCCCACCTGATCGCCACCACTACTACCCCAGTCGATCACCGCCACTGCCTCCCCACCTGATCGCCACCGCTACTACCCCAGTGAATCATCGCCACTGCCTCGCCACCCCTACCTTTCCACCAGATTGCCACCACTACCTCCCCACCTGTTCACCACCACTGCCTCCCCACCCGATCACCATCACTACCTCCACACCTATTTGCTGCTATTTCCCCACCTGTTCACCCCCGCTACCTCCCCACCCATCCACCGCCATTACCTCCCCACCCGTCCACCGCCATTACCTCCCCACCCGTCCACCGCCATTACCTCCCCACCCGTCCACCGCCATTACCTCCCCACCCGTCCACCGCCATTACCTCCCCACCTGTTCACCGCCATTATCTCCCTCCCTGGTCACACCTACCTCCCGATCCGGTTGCCCCTCTTCCTCAATTACCTGAGAGCCACTACGACAACAGCAACATCCCGGTCTTCAATCGTGCTTCACTTGCGAGCTGCCTGCTGCCCTCCTGGAAAGTGCGTTTATCTGCATTTTAAGTGAGGATGAAATGTGATGCTTCTCACATTTGAATAGCCTGCCGATACCCATTGTCTAGTCTGACGCATGAAAAATGGCTACTTGGTGAGATGTGGTGGAACACCCAGTACAAGTCAGTGCCTTGAGAAAAGGAGGAAGTAATTGGGAGCAAAAAAAAACTGGAGTCCAGTCGAAGATATGTCAGCTCAGGTATCTCACATGACACACCAAAGTCCCAGCTTAAAATTGGTTCTAGCTCAGATTTTAACAGAAATGTCAAAACAGTGAGCTTCATTGAAAATGAGCCTGTCATTGAGGTGACCAATTTTGCTTTTTCCATGCTTATTTATAAATCTAAGAAGCAAAATGGTAAAAAAAACAACAACAACTGCTGAACATGTCCTTTGATTGGCAGGTTGACACTGAACAGCTTGACCCACGAGGTCGGACTCCATTGCACCTTGCTGTTACGCTTGGATACCTGGAGTGCACACGAGTTTTACTAAAGCATGGCGCTGATGTTAGTAAAGAGAATCGTAATGGATGGACAGGTACAGTAAGACCTTACTCAGAACTGGCAGAGTCAAATCTTTTTTGAAAATACTGTTGAATTACTGTGTTCTAATTTGGGGTTTTTGTAGAAATATTTCTCTCTCCATATTCTCACAGTGGTCATAAATGGTGTGTGTCCCCTATGATTGGACCCTGTACCTTTTCCATAATCTTCACTTTCAGAATTGTGTGGTTAACATTTATCCTATTTGTTGTACCTGTGTATTGGGTTAACTATAGTCTCAAGCAACAATTCCACCTTCTTCAGAAACAGGAGAGTATTAAACCAGCGTTTTTACAAGTTAAAGCAACTAACATATCAATTCATAATTCAATAGCAATTGGAAACACGAGAAAATTCAGCAAATATTACAAGGTACAGATATTAAAGGTAGAAAAGATGAGGAAAGTGGTTAGTTACCTTTTACGAGAAAATTCTTTGGAAAATAATCCAGTCTGGATTGAGAAATTCTGCCCATGTTTGGCAGTCCGTCCCTTTTGGTCTGTGTCAGTTGAACTTGAATTATAATGTGTATAACGCAAGCCTCATATTACAGGGTCCCTGTCCCCAAATGTCAGAACGAACTGAAGAACTGCAATAGGTTTATGTTGTTATCCAGTTATTTTCTTTTATATTCAGCTTCCTACTCAAACTTGACGAGGTTAAAATTCAAGAAAGAAAAGTAATCTTTCAATAATCCTAATATGTCCACATTGAATCCTGAAAAATCTCTTGAGTTAACAAACAGCAGGACAGATTCGTATCTGTGAGAGGCAAAACACCATAAAAGCATTCATTTCTATTCTCAAAGCTTTTGCTTAATATTCAAATATCTAGACGTAGTGGATAAACCATTCATTTATTTAATTGACAGGAAAACAGGTATTACTGCGGCTCACATCAAATGCAGCTATTTAGCAATTTAAAACACCAAACTAATCTTATCAAGGGGACAAAGGCCCTTGAATAATACACACTGTCTGGCCTCTGATTGAAACTGTTACAAGCAAATCCGTACATTTGTGACATACTGGGCTGGATGTTCCTTTAGTTTGAGGCAGTAAGAGTGAAATCAGGCGGTGTGGTGACAGCTACAATTCCCCCACCCTCCCAAAAAAAAATGGACACAATACTTTGCCAGTGGATGTTCCTGGGCAACCCTGGGAGATCTTTGTCATATTAGTCACGCAACAGTTCACCAATGTTAAAAAATAGTAATTGATGCTCTATGTAGGTAGGCCTCACAGTTCATTATCTTCTCAATGGTACCTGAAAAACAAAGAGAGCAAGCGGTCCAATTCTGTAGACTGGCAGGGTTCCCACAGGTGCAGGACGCCATTAGCAGAACATACGTGGCCTTGAAAGCTCCGTACAACAACCCCCTCAATTTCATGAATAGAAATGGGTTTAATTTAATCGACATCTAGCTAGTGGGTGATGTTAATCATCTTATCCTGCACGTGAAAGCCTGCTACCCAGGAAACTGTCCTGATGCTTTTGATCGTGTGGCAATCCACCATACCAGCCCTGATGACTCAAAACCATATATCTGGATTGTTGACTGGTGATCTAGTATATCACCTGCAGTCATGGCTGACGACTCCAGTATGACGACCACAGACATAGGGAGAGGACATAAGAACATAAGAAATAGGAGCAGGAATAGGCCACTTGGCTCCTCGAGCCTGCTCCGCCATTCAATAAGATCATGGCTGATCTTGGGCTCAAAGCCACTTCCCTGCCCGCTCCCCATAACCCTTCACTCCCTTATCTTGTAAAAATCTGTCTATCTCCACCTTAAATGTATTTAATGACCCAGCCTCCACG
The DNA here is from genome assembly GCA_030390025.1 of Squalus acanthias. Taxonomy (NCBI): domain Eukaryota; kingdom Metazoa; phylum Chordata; class Chondrichthyes; order Squaliformes; family Squalidae; genus Squalus; species Squalus acanthias. The sequence continues at coordinate 14,449,671 of CM059448.1, forward strand.
GCTCTCTGGGGCAGAGAATTCCACAGATTTACAACCCTCTGAGAGAAGAAATTCCTCCTCATCTCAGTTCTAAAATTTTTATTCTGAAACTATGCCCCCGAGTTCTAGATTTCCCCACGAGGGGAAACGTCCTCTCTGCATCTACCTTGTCGAGCCCCCTCAGTATCTTATATGTTTCAATAAGATCACCTCTCATTCTTCTAAATTCCAATGAGTATCGGCCCAACCTGCTCAACCTTTCTTCATAAGTCAACCCCCTCAACTCAGGAATCAACTGTGTGAATCGTCTCTGAACTGCCTCCAATGCAAGTATATCCTTCCTTAAATAAGGAGACGAAAACTGTACGCAGTACACAAGGTGTGGTCTCACCAATACCCTGTACAGTTGTAGCAGGACTTCCCTGCTTTTATACTCATAGAATGAGGCCCATGGGACCACAAGAAGTTTGACAGAGGAGACCACTGGCATTATTGTAATATATGTGGGTAGAACAAATGAAGGACAGAGACACGATGAGTTGCTAGTCCATGTGCTTGTTTATTACCTTCCTGTTTATACCTTCCTGGCTGACTTAATTAACTTTATCACACCTCGGCAGATAGTCAGGATGATTTAATTTAGTGGTCTGCAATTGTAAGGTACACATGCTTTGTTCTCTATCTATATATGCTTTGGCGATTCTGTATCTAATTTACTTCACCTGAGGAAGGAGCAATCGATAGCTCCGAAAGCTTGTGATTTCAAATAAAACTGTTGGACTATAACCTGGTGTTGTGCGACCTCTCAATTTTGTCCACCCCAGTCCAACACCGGCATCTCCGCATCTTGTTTATTAGGCCAGAGCGAACTGAGCATGCTCATACTAAACCATATGGCAAACCATGTGATAATACATTACACTGCTTTCCCCTTAAAAAAAAATGTTCCCCTCTCAAATACAGCAAAACTGTGGTCCCACCTTTCCCAGCATTACATGTATCACATAACAAAAACGCCTGGCTTTTTTTCTTTTAAATGAACTACAAATCCTACAAATGAACTACAAATCCAATTTAATAACAGGTGTGCAGAGCCTTCCTGATCCCCTTACAGAAGGTTTTGGTGTTGAACCAATTTTCGGGCTGTTTTGTTTTGGTTCTGAACTCAATGAAGTCGGTACCACCACTCTGTTTCCCCACTTGATAAAATCTTGCTCACAAGACAATTCAGTACGACGGTTATGGAATGGTTTCAATTCTGTGTCCAGACACTGATCAGTCCATCCATTCAAGGTGTTTTCATACACTCTTTTCAGTACTGAGTCCTTTTGAGTCTCATCTACAATCTCAGTTGCATTTACGGGAAAGTCTTTGTCAACTGCACCTAGCGTGAAAATCTCACCTTCAATCCCAACACACGAGTCTTCATATGGCAACCTGGACAAGGCATCTGTGATTGCGTTTTGCTTTGAAGTGCGATATTCAATCGTGTAGTCATATTGTGACAACAACACTGCCCAACGTTGCATTCTTGATCCAGCTATTGCAGGGATGGAGATTTGGACGGTTTGTGATCGGTTATCAGGAACTGTTGGAATTTCTTGATTCCAAACACTATAGCGAGTGCTTCCTTTTCAATTTGCGCCTAGTTTCTTTTGCTCTTTGCGAGGGTTCGCGATGCGAACACGATTGGTTTCTCTTGGCCGTCATCCATTACGTGGCTTATGACAGCTCCCACACCATAGCTAGAAGCATCACACACTAACTTAAGCTCACGCTCTGTGTCGTAGTGCACAAGTAGAGCATCGCTAGAGAAAATTATCTTCCAAGTGTCGTAAGTTTCCTGTTGCACTTTTGTCCACTTCCACTGGACATCCTTCTTGAGGAGCTCATGCAATGGAGCTAACATGGTCGCTAACTCAGGTAAGAAACATGTGTAGCACTGGACCATTCCAAGGAAAGATCTTAACTCAGACACATTCTGTGGCTTTGGAATATTGATGAGAGTATCAACCTTTTCCTTAACTGGCTGCAAGCCATTTGCATCAACTTTCAGACCAAGGTACACAACCTCAGGCTGCACAAAAGCACATTTGCTCCTTTTCAATTTGACATTGTGGGCATTCAACCTTTGAAGCACTATATCTAACACCTCTAGATTTTCTTTCTTGCTGCTTGTTGCGATTAGCACTTCGTCTTGATTGCATAAGCAATTTGGAATTCCTGCAAAATCTTATCCATCATAGCCTGGGAGATTTTGGGGGAGGACTTTACACCATACGGCAGCTTGGTGTATAAGTACAGTCCCTTGTGTGTGTTGATAGTGAGATACTGTTGAATCTCTTTTTCAACATTCAGCTGAGCGTAAGCGTGCGACAGGTCAAGCTTGGAGAAAACCTTTGACCCAGAGAGTGCTGCATACAAATCTTGCGATGTAGGTAACGGGTACTGCTCATCGTCAACTGCTTGGTTGATAGTAACTTTGTAGTCACCACACAAGTGTACAGTTTTGTCCGCTTTGGCCACTACCACAATCGGGGTAGCCCATTCACTTTTGTCAGTTTTTACTGGCACTCTGTTCTCTCTGAGCTTTGCTAGCTCTTCCTCCACCTGATTTTCCAATGCATAGGGGACCCGGCCTTGCCTTACAATAGACAGGCTTCGTGTTGGACCTGATGTGGATATGTGAGTCATACCCAGTGATGCCCTCATAACTGTCTGTGAACATGCTTTCGTACTTGTTCAGCATTGTGTCGAGTCGCTTCTTTGAAGCATCTACATCAAAGATGTTTTTCCAGTCCAGTTTTAACTTTCTCAACCTGTCTTCGCCCATGAGGGTTGGCCTGTTGTTGTAGCTCACTACAACAATTGGCAGCTTTACTGACTGGCCATTGTGTTGAACTGTACATTCCATTTGTCCACGTGTCTCTAGGATTTCTCCGGAGTAGGTTTTTAACTCTACGGTACTCTTTGTAAGTGGTACTTGATTAAATTTACTCTCATACGAACATACGAATTAGAGCAAGAGTAGGCCACTCAGCCCTTCGAGCCTGCTCCGCCACTCAATAAGATCATGGCTGATCCGATTACTCCACATTCCGCCTACCCCCGATAACTTTTCATCCCCTTGCTGACCAAGAATCTATCTACCTCTGTCTTAAAAATATTCAAAGACTCTGCTTCCACCGCCCTCTGAGGAAGAGAGTTCCAAAGACTCACGACCCTCTGTGAGAAAAAAATTCTCCTCATCTCTGTCTTAAATGGGCGACCCCTTATTTTTAAACAGTGACCCCTAGTTCTAGATTCTCCCACAAGAGGAAACATCCTCTCCACATCCACCCTGTCCAGACCCCTCAGGATCTTATATGTTTCAATCAAGTCACCTCTTACTCTTCTAAACTCCAGTGGATACAAGCCTAGCCTGTCCAACCTTTCCTCATAAGACAACCCGCCCATTCCAGGTATTAGTCTAGTAAACCTTCTCTGAACTGCTTCCAACGCATTTACATCCTTCCTTAAATAAGGAGACCAATACTGTACACAGTACTCCAGATGCCCTGTATAACTGAAGCATAACCTCCCTACTTTTGTATTCAATCCCCCTTGCAATAAACGATAACATTCTATTAGCTTTCCTAATTACTTGCTGTACCTGCATAGTAACCTTTTGTGATTCATGCATTAGGACACCCAGATCCCTCTGTATCTCAGAGCTTTGCAATCTCTCACCATTTAGATAATATGCTTCTTTTTTATTCTTCCTGCCAAAATGGACAACTTCACATTTTCCCACATTATACTCCATTTGCCAGATCTTTGCCCACTCACTTAACCTATCTATATCCCTTTGTAGCCTCCTTATGTCCTCTTCACAATTTACTTTCCTACCTATCTTTGTGTCATCAGCAAATTTAGCAACCATACCTTCGGTCCCTTCATCCAAGTCATTTATATAAATTGTAAAAAGTTGAGGCCCCAGCACTGATCCCTGTGGCACACCACTCGTTACATCTTGCCAATCAGAAAATGACCCATTTATGCCTACTCTCTGTTTCCTGTTAGCTAGCCAATCTTCTATCCATGCCAATATGTTACCCCCTACACCATGAGCTTTTATTTTCCACAATAACCTTTGATGTGGCACCTTATCAAATGCCTTCTGGAAATCTAAGTACAGTACATCTACTGGTTCCCCTTTATCCACAGCACATGTTACTTCCTCAAAGAACTCCAATAAATTGGTTAAATATGATTTCCCTTGCACAAAACAATGTTGACTCTGCCTGATTACTTTGAACTTTTCTAAGTGCCCTGCTATAACGTCTTTAATAATAGCTTCTAACATCTTCCCTATGACAGATGTTAAGCTAACTGGCCTGTAGTTTCCTGCTTTCTGTCTCCCTCCCTTTTTGAATAAAGGAGTTACATTCGCTATTTTCCAATCTAATGGAACCTTCCCCGAATCTAGGGAATTTTGGAAAATTAAAACCAACGCATCAACTATCTCACTAGCCACTTCTTTTAAGACCCTAGGATGAAGTCCATCAGGACCCGGGGACTTGTCAGCCCACAGCTCCAACAATTTGCTCAGTACCACTTCCCTCGTAACTATAATTTTCTTGAGTTCCTCCCTCCCTTCCATTTCCTGATTTACAGCTATTTCTGGGATATTACTTGTATCCTCTATAGTGAAGACCGATGCAAAATACCTGTTCAATTCAACTGCCATCTCTTATTTTCCATTATTAATTCCCCAGACTCACTTTTTATAGGACCAACGCTCACTTTGTTAACTCTTTTCTTTTTAAATATCTATAGAAACTCTTACTATCTGTTTTTATATTTCTAGCTAGCTTTCTCTCGTACTCTAATTTTTCTCTCCTCATTAATCTTTTAGTCACTCTTTGCTGTTTTTAATATTCTGTCCAATCTTCTGACCTGCCACCCATCTTTGCATAATTATATGCTTTTTCTTTAAGTTTAATACTATCTAACTTTTTTAGTTAACCATGGATGGTGGGTCCTCCACTTGGAATTTTTCTTTCTTGTTGGAATGTATATATTCTGTGTATTTTGAAATATCCCCTTAAATGTCTGCCTCATATGTGTCCTTACTCATGATAGAGCAGTCCGATACACATATCAATATATTGCTCGTTGATCAAAAGTTTTGTACGGAAGTCTTTCTCACAACTGCTTGCATTGCCGCTAGTGGCATAGATACCGTAGATGCCAAATTCTTCAACATCAGGTGTGTTCGCTTCAATTTTGTGAACTCCTCCCTTTTGTTGTCGTTGCTTTGCATTGCCACTAGAATGATTCTTACATCCTGCTTTAAATCTAGCTCGGCAAGCTGTTGAAATATGGCCTTGCTTCTGGCAGTGAAAACACTTTGCATTTCTGCATTGGCAGGACTGTGGTGAGTGATTTCCATTGCAGCAATAACAAGTCACTGAACTGCTCTCAGTGACATGCTTTTGATTTGGTCCCACAACTTTAGGTTTGGCGGTGGCTTTGTGACTGTAGACCTCAGCTGCACTAGTCAATTGTGTTGGATGGAGCTCTTAGATGGTATTTCCATAGATAGGGCAATTTTGCATGCTATGTCAAACATTAGGTTCAGAGTGTTCAGTAACTTGGACTGTGTGCACTCATCCACCAGTCCACACAAAAACTTATCTCGCAACGCATGCTTTAAAAATATGCCAAAGTTACAATGCAAAGACAGGTTTTTAAGAGCTACAATGTACTCACTGATGCTTTCACATTGTTATTGGTTTCTGATACCAAACTTATAGCTCTCTGCTATTTCTAACGGCTTTGGGTCGAAATGGTCCTCGAGTTTCTCGACAATGTCTTCAAACGACGCATCCTTCGCTTTCCCTGGCGTGAGTAGGTTTGTCAACGTTCCGTAGACATCTGGCCCGATCTCCGTTAGAAAAATTGCTTTCTTCCGTTCATGGATTACGTTACTTTGAGCTTGAACATTCTCATCTGCACCTTCGGTCTCAATAATGTTATTGGCCCTAAAAAAAATCTCATCCGCTCAATGTAAGAACTGAATGGTTCGCGAGCTCGGTCATACATGCCGAGGCTTCAGGTGAATCCCGTAGGTGCGGCCATGATTGTCCCAATCCCGTTGAACAGCGACTCAGCACGCTACCTGTGTACCTGTGAGAATCACCGTCGCTGTTGCTGTGTATACATACACGCGAAGGCGAAGCACAGACGATTCTGCATCAGCATTAACAGTAAAACATCGCAAAAATTCAGTTTTGGTGTCACAAGTTCACCTTAAACTTTTCCACTCGAAGGTTGAACATTGTGTCCTTCCATGATCCCTAAAAATGGCTTTGGGATCCCATCCTCGTCACCAAAAATGTAATATATGTGGGTAGAACAAATGAAGGACAGAGACAGGATGAGTTGCTAGTCCATGTGCTTGTTTATTAGGCCAGAGCAAACTGAGCATGCTCATACTAAACCATATGACAAACCATGTGATAATAAAACATTACAATTTTGAAGTTTCATTTTTGGTGCCTGGACAAATCTGGTAGTACCCGACAGTACAGCCCAGGATGAGTGTCCAGAATTATAGTAGCTTGCTACGGGCTGCATAATGTCACCATGCAGAAGAGATCGCTCCTTCCTGAAGCTGTAGAGAATGATGATGAAAAAGAGAGAGATGGCCCTCCATCCCCACATCAGGAGGGGATCATACAGGAGGGAAAGGAGCTGAAACAAGAGATACAACAGCGTGCAGAAAGGAGGTAGCAACGTATTGGCAATTGCTTTCAATAAAAGGTTGAGAAGGCAAATCAAATTCCTTCCGACATGGCTGGTTTTCCCTCCCTCATCTCCTACTGCCTCATTAAGACCCACATTCCCAAAGGCATGTGTACCTTACCTCAACAATAGAAATCACACATTCTCACATTGCATCAACTCAGTCCACTAAGTTGCAGACAACAACAACAACTTGTATTTATATAGCGCCTTTAACATAGTAAAACGTCCCAAGGCGCTTCAGAGAAGTATTTTAAGACAAAAAATTTGACACCGAGCCACATAAGGAGAAATTAGGGCAGGTGACCAAAAGCTTGGTCAAAGAGGTAGGTTTTAAGGATCGTCTTAAAGGAGCAAAGAGAGGTGGAGAGGTTTAGGCAGGGAATTCCAGAGCTTAGGGCCTAGGCAACTGAAGTCATGGCCTCCAATGGTTGAGCGATTATAATCAGGGATGCTCAAGAGGGCAGAATTAGAGGAGCGCAGATATCTCGGGGGATTGTGGGGCTGAAGGAGATTACAGAGATGGGGGGGGGAGGGGGGGGGTGGCGAGGCCATGGAGGGATTCGAAAACAAGGATGAGAATTTTGAAATCGAGGTGTTGCTTAACCGGGAGCCAATGTAGGTCAGCGAGCACAGGGGTGATGGGTGAACGGGACTTGGTGCGAGTTAGGACACGGGCAGCCGAGTTTTGGATCACCTCAAGTTCACGTAGGGTAGAATGTGGGAGGCCAGCCAGGAGTGCGTTGGAATAGTCAAGTCTAAAGGTAACAAAGGCATGGATGAGGGTTTCGGCAGTGGATGAGCTGAAGCAGGGCAGAGACGGGCGATGTTACTGAGGTGGAAATAGGTGGTCTTTGTTATGCTGTGGATATGTGGTCGAAGCTCATTTCAGGGTCTAATATAACACCAAGCTTGCGAACAGTGTGGTTCAGCCTCAGACAGATGTTAGGGAGAGGAATGGAGTCAGTGGCTAGGGAACGGAGTTTGTGGCGGGGACCGAAAACAATGGCTTTGGTCTTCCCAATATTTAATTGGAGAAAATTTCTGCTCATCCAGAACTGGATGTTGGACAAGCAGTCTGACAATTTAGAGACCGTGGAGGGGTCGAGAGAAGAAGTAGTGAGATAGAGCTGGGTATCATCAGCGTACATGTGGAAACTGACGCTGTGTTTTTGGATGATGTCGCCAAGGGGCAACATGTAGATGAGAAATAGGAGGGGCCAAGGATAGATCCTTGGGGGACACCAGAGGTAACGATGTGGGAGGGGGAAGAGAAGCCGTTGCAGGTGATTCTCTGGCTACGATTAGATAGATAAGAATGGAACCAGGCGAGTGCAATTTCACCCAGCTGGACGACGGTAGAGAGGCGTTGGAGAAGGATGGAGTGGTCAACCGTGTCAAAGGATGCAGACAAGTCAAGAAGGATGAGGAGGGATAGTTTACCCTTGTCACAGTCACAAAGGATGTCATTAGTGACTTTGATGAGAGCCGTTTCGGTACTGTGACAAGGGAAACCTGATTAAAGCGGGTGCAGCAACAGAGAGATCTGGGGGTGTACACAAGATTTTGATGGTTGTAGGATAAGTTGAGAAGGCTGTTAAAAAGGCATATGGGATCCTTGGCTTTATAAATAAAGGCATAGAGTACAAAAGCAAGGAAGTTACGCTAAACCTTTAGAATACACTGGTTAGGCCCCAGTTGGAGTAGTGGCCAAATCTGGGCATCACACTTTAGGGAGGATGTCAAGGCTTTAGAGAGGGTGCAGTGGAAATTTACCAGGGATGAAAGACTTCAGTTACGTGGAGAGACTAGAGAAACTAGGGTTGTTCTCCTTAGAGCAGAGAAGGTTAACTGGAGATTTGCTAGAGGTGTTTAAAATCTTGAAGGGTTTTGATAGAGTAAATAAGGAGAAATGGTTCACAGAAAGGTCGGTAACCAGAGGACACAGATTTAAAGTAATTGATAAAAGAACCAGAGCCGACAAGAAGAAAAAAATGTTTACGCAGCGTGTTGTTGTGATCTGGAATACATTGCCTGAAAGGGTTGTGGAAACAGATTCAATAATGGGCCGGATATTCCGATCCCTACGGGTGTGTACGAGTTGTGTACTCACCCGCAGGGACATGCCTGTTTCAGGCATGCACAGCGCATGCGCTGGAAACTGGCATTTCCGATCTGTCAAGAAAGCTCTTGACAGATCCTCCGCCTGCCCTGGAGAAGGGCCTCTGCGGGCGGAGAGTTCCGCTTTTTGGAGACCCTCCGCCCGCAGAAAACACTGACAATTCTTGCGCCTGGTAAAAGCAGGCGTAAGGCCTGCTTTTACCAGGATAAGAGTTGAAAAAAGTTAAAAAATATATTTTTTTTCACTCATTTATCATTTAAAAATACTTTAAAAAAAGGTAAGTTTATTTTTAGCCCCGTAAAAAAACTTAAATTATTTTTTTCAAAAATTTAAATTTTTGTTTAAAATAGTTAATTTATTGTAATTTCAAGTCATTTTAAAAATGTGATTTTAAAAAAAAAATTATTTAAAGTTTTACTCTGTTTTTGGGGTGATCTCCATTCATATATTTGACAGGTCTTCCTGTCAAGTGTATGAAGGGAGATTCCCTTCTGTGATTGGCTCCCCATGGCCCACGTGATCCCAGGGACGCTGCGAACTACCTGCGCCTCTGGGATACGTGGGCCCTGCGCACTTGGAGTTTGGAGAGGCCCAGCATCGGAATTGTGCGCGTCCCGGGAGTCCTCAGGTAAGGGCGCAGATTTTTCCAGATCGCAGTCCTCCGCCTGCGGGTGGCCTGCGATCGGAATATCTGGGCCAATAACTTTCAAAAGGGAATTGGATAAATACTTGAAAAGGAAAAATTTGCTGGGCTATGGGGAAAGAGCAAGGGAGTGGAACTAATTGGACAGCTCTTTCAGAGAGCTGCCACCGGTACGATGGGCTGAATGGCCTCCTTCTGTGCTGCATGATTCTTTGATTCTGCATCCAGAAAAATGAACTCTAAAGTCTGCTCACGATACCGTTAAAGATCCACCTTATTCTGCATTGTCAGTTGCAGTATAATGCAAATTGGGAATATCAACCCAAAGACTATTCCACATAGCCTGAGGCTGCCACAACTCTTGCACACAGGTGACTTTCCTTAGTAACACAGATGCATCACCGTGTCTCTTGCTTTGGATGAACTTTTCAGCTGCATAAATTATTTGGAAGTGTTGAAATTTCAACCATTTATTCAGCAGCATCCACTGGTGTTTCACACATCAGTCTGCATCTTGCACCTACAATCAAGAGCAAATAGACACATATTTGAAAGGCTATCTTAATTCATCTCTCCAGAAAAAAACTGCAGTCCCCGATCACAGCATTTAACTGCTCCCAGATGTTCGCCTCCACTACTCTACCTGGAAGTCCATGTCCTGCTCAATCTTTGTGTGAAGAAGAACTCCCCGAACCGAAACCTCAGAGCTAAATTTGGCTTTTGGTGGTTTGAATCCTTGGCCTGCTGTCATGGCCGCGTTCTGAAGTTGCCCTTTTGTCTACGCTTTACTATCTTGCGTATCTCTACCAGGTCTCCTTTAGTCATTTCCTTTCGCGGTTCAGGTTTTTCCCTTTTTTCTCACAACTGATGCTTGGCCTCGTTAATCTGAATGGAGATTTATTCTTTTGCTAGCAACTCTACTGCAAACCCATAACAGCTCAGTGCAATAAAACAAGACAGAAACAGAATTTTATCCAGATCTCAACGTACTCAGTAATTTACTGTAAATCGAGAATTTGGTGTTGTCAAATAAATTTCACAATTTTGAGACCTTGTACGGATATAGTGAAATTTATTTGACAGCAAAAGTTTTGTAATTTACAGTAATTGGGTCGTTAGAAAGAATTATCTGTAGATTTCTAACAGGTAAAGTGAAGTTTTTAACGAGAACTAGAGATTAACACAAAGTATTTATTTACCAGAAGATTTATAATATTTTTAATTTCTCTTTTACAAATAGTTAATTAATGTATTTAATTGTGTTTTTGAGCGGAGGATTCTAGTTGCAATATAAAACAGCATCATTAAAACATACTAAATCTTCAGCACCAATACAGACCATAAAGTGATTCTGCCGCAAACTGTAATGAAAAGGGCTTTCACAGGAGTAAATAAACACCCACATCTAGTTGTTCAACGGTGATGCTATAGAGAAAGCTGTCGATAATGACTACCTTTGGGACTCATTTTATTTTAAGACTGAATTACTTGTATATTGTTGGGACAGACGGTGGGTGAGCACAACAGTGAGTGATTATACTCAACCATACTCCTGTGATCTGGGCAAAGGATGTAAGTGTGTGTAGGTGGATGGAGTGAAGCTGTTCCGCTTCAAGTGCGAGCCACCAGTGGAGCAACGCATGGGTGTAATTATGAGATATTTGTGCTTTTGCAGATATGTGCACTGCCTACGCATGCCCGGCAATGTGTGTGTGGGCACAATTATTTAACGTGCAGTTTCTCCCCCCCCCATCTTTATTGAAAAGGCCGACCTATTCCTGGGGGATGCCACTGTAGTAGCTGCCGCCCTCCAGCAGCTCAGCCAACTGGCTAGTCACCATGCATGAGCCAGACGGGGAGTGTTAACACGTTATTTGGAAGTGGAGGGCATTGCAGACAAGTTTGATCTGATTGTTACCTGATGCCCAAGCATGTGCACTTTCCAGCAGAAGTCACTGAATAGTTGCAATCAGCCAGGCTGATTTTCGCCTCTCCTTAGCTCAGAGGTGCTGAGGCTAAGTGTAGCGACCGAGCTGAAATGGGTTAAGTCGGCACGGGGAGGGAATCGAACCGGGGAAATTTTGATGTGTGTGTGACCAGAATTTTCCCCTTAGTGTTCTATACACCGGGATACTTTGTGACAATCAGCCCACCTTGTGACCACTCTGAATTAGATTACCAGTTCATCTGAATGAAGGGGCAGTTTCATTTGGGTGCTGTATGCTTGTGGCCACTAGCAAATGGCTCTGACTGGCCAACATCTTGTAAATGCGACCAGTGCAATGTTGTTTTTACGATAGATAAGAATCAGGGAGGCTACACTCCTGAGCAGGGCCTCATTAGATGCGTGCGTATGTTGGAGAATCAGATTATTACAGTATATGAGTAATTTGAGACAGGCATTTAATAAGTGCAGCTTGCTTGGGCAGAACAGATGAGTTTGGACCTATGGTGCCCAAAGCTCTCCAACACTAGGGGTTTTCTTCATGCCATGACTGGGTCTGTTGTAGACTAGTTGATAGAGATTGATTGCTCAACAACTCCATTATTGTTGTAGCAAGTGACCACCAGGATGGTAGAAGGCGAACTAGATGAACTTTGACCTTTTTTCATCTAGCAATTCCTATGATCCGATAACCCTATCTTCGACTTGCACTTCTGTCTGGCAAGATTCTGCCAAAGGCTTCCCTGAATTCGCCCTGCTAGTCCTATCCTCTGAAACATATTCTGAAACTTGTCACACGGTTCAGGCCATTAAGTAATAATTAACAGCAACTGGGTATCAGGTCCAGGTAATTATGTGTTAAATCTTTATTCCCTCTGTATGCAGGCTAATTAATTCCTGCATGTCTTTGTTTTTGCCTTTTGTCATCTTGAGTTATTGTTCACACTGAATCAAATTAAAATGGACAGTCTTACGTTACAGGGAAATTGCAGTTAGACAATCACAATAAAAAGAAACCACTGCCAGAGAGTCCTTCAATTGTTTCACAATTTGCTTTTAAAAGATTTTTGCCAGTGCTGAAACCGTAACAAGATGGGCCTCCATTGCAGGACGTACACTGAAGGGGTAATGGGTTGACACCCAATTGTGTATCAGCATGTCCTGTAATAGTATCTTCAGTCAGGTCTGATTTACCCCAATCCACTGAATTTATGGCATTCAGCTACTCAGAATACTTTGCCCAACAAATTGAAAGCTCTTTTTTGCATATCCCCTCCCTAAATCAATATTTAATTACAATCTTCTGTTAACTGAATGTCAAAGTTCCTCCTTTTCTAGAAGACATCAAAAATAATGCTTGACCTACCATGAACTAACTGTGGATAATTTTGGACACATGTGAGGAATAGGATTGAAGGAGCTGCACACTTGACTTGGGAATGCTGTAAAATCTATGCTCCATTTCAGCTTTCTACCAAAGCTATACTGTACTGATACACGTTACAAGCTCCATGTTCAGGTCCTTCATTGTCTTCCTCTGCTCCTCTTCTCCTCTCCTGAAAGCGTTGACTCCTTGCTGAGGTACAGTTCCGTGGGCACTGATTGCCCTCTGGTACCGCGCCCAAGTGGCCATTATTCACGTATCAGCCAGCACTGTGAGTGTCAGGAGGCTATTTGACCATGGGGGCATTACTGCCGCGCTTGATCCCTTCATTATCCAACTTCCAGCAGGGGCCGCCAGACTTCTCCGTCCCTAATCCAGGGACATTGAGGATAATTGTAGTAACTCTGCTGCTCCCCCACCTAGATAAGGTAACTCAATACAGACTGGTGTTTGAACCTGGCACCTATTTTCTTGGAAACCTGGGATCAGCTACTGGGTAAATTCACTGAGTCATTGAAGAGGCCCCTCATGTTCACTTTCTAACACATTAATCTTTTGAACTCAGGCTACTTAGGGAATTCTAAAATGTAGTCAGCAAAGCATGTCCGTTATTAAATATAAAAATTGATTTTTTTTCCCAGAGTCCCAGCAAATTTGCAGATGTAACATTTTATTGCTATCTGTTAAATTTATATGCCAAATTAGATTTTAGTGTAAGCAAATCTTATTATACAGCCCATTATATGGAAAATAGTAGATTGCCGGGAGTGTGCTGCAAGATTTGAACATGCTGAATGGGTTTGGATTGTTTCATCAACTCTGAATGTTTGAACAGGGTAAGTTTAGGAATCCGTGCTGCCAACAAGGAGCCTTTCGCATTATCAGCACAAATTGGAAATTTGGCCACGTACTGCCCACAATATTCGGCCCAGTGCTCGAAACATTCTGGGCAATACGTGCCTGAATTTCTGACTTGCATTTCTGGCAGACAAGGATCTCTGCGGTTAGGGTGGATACAGAAAATTACCTCCCCTTTCATTTTTATCTGTTTGCAATCTTTGCCAAGTTCATAGTTTCCACTGACATCAGCAGTGCTGCTTGGCTGTTGCTAACGGATACAGGTGAAGACAATGGAAATAAAAATTGGGAGAGATGTAACATGGGTAAGGCAGCCGATTCCCTGTCACACAAAGTCAAAATCTACCTCATAGAATTTTACTGCGCCATTTGTAATAAACTTGTCCTTTATAACAGTGCTTATGATTTTGCTGCACATACATAAGCAATCCTGCCCCTTGGTAAAGATCGTCAGTGCTAGAAGTATCTCCATCACTGGCACAACAACATTTTTAAAATTTGTTTATGGGATGTGGACGTGGCTGGCAAGGCCGGCATTTATTGCCCATCCCTAATTGCCCCTGAGAAGGTGGTGGTGGTGGTGAGCCGCCTTCTTGAACCACAGGGGGCAGTTAAGAGTCAACCACATTGCTGTGGGTCTGGAATCACATATAGGCCAGACCGGGTAATTTCCTAAAGGACATTAGTGAACCAGATGGGTTTTTATGACAATCAAGTAGTTTCATTTTTAATTCCAAATTTATTTAATTTAAACTGATTTGAACTCATGTCTCACGGGTTATTAGTCCAGGGCCTCTGGATTACTAGTCCAGTAACATAATCACTATGCTACCGTTCCCACTCTCAGAAGCCAGCCCCTTTCAACACCAGTGTGATTTCTCACATCAGCCCTTTGTGCCACTTCAGGTCCCAGTTAGTGCTAAATCGTGGGCAGGTTTTTGTGCTACGGATTCATGCAGAGGCAAGCCTCGCCCACCAGAAAGAGGAGACAAATCAAACCCACTGAACAATCAAGTTCCTTCATACAACACATTAAACAAAGTACAGTAATCGTTTTGTTTACATATACAGTAGTTGTCCAAGTAGTTGTGATGAAGGCTGCTAGACTGTTCATCTGCTTACACAAAGCCTCTGGGTAGATTGTACACAACCTCCTGCCACACAATAGCAATCCTACTGCTGGAAGGATCTGCTCGGTGATGGAGTATGCATTCCACATAGCTGCCAAGGTCAGACCATTGTCAGGACAATTGGAAATTCCAACAGCCTGGTTTTAGGAGGAAAAAAAACTGGGAGACAGATTACGAATCAAATGAAATCTGATATCTAATAGTTAGACACACAGATACAGGTTGCATTATTTTCCACAGAATCAGTGAGCCCAACAGAAAATACACAACAGTTACAGAGCAGCAACAGTACACGACTACATAATTACAACAGGAGCAAGCATTAGAAGTCTTTTATTTTCCAATTAAGAACAAACCTGTCCCTGTTTCCCATCCCCAACTTTCTGGAGTCACAGAGACAAACTCCAGGTTTAAGGGATGCCTATTTTCCATCTCTGGGCACTGGGCCTGAAACATTTCAACGCCTGTTAAATGTTACATTACCCTTGTTCTCATTTCATACGCCACACATGACCTTATTTTGAAATGCTAAAGATTTAAACTGACAAATGCCTCCAATTTTTATGAAGCAAGTTAAATTAAATTATAACGACAAGGCCTAACTCACGTTGTAGCAGAATCACCTTGTTGAGTGACAACAGCCCAGGTGACATTAATATATGAATTGGATATTGATTTCACGATAATGTGTGATCATATTTAGCTGATGAGGTCATAGACAGTTCAAGTTGGAAGTGCTGGAGGGCCTGACTGCACTTTTCACCTTTTCATTATGTTGTAAAATCAATTAAAATCAACCTTAATTTTGCATTCCAAGATTTGGTTACTTGTGGATCTTTAACTTCAGATTTTTGCAGTTAAATGAAGGAAGCATCGATTTCTGATATCTTCCTCACATTAAGTTGCTTGTAACTCACAGGGTTGTAATTGGCTCTCACATTGTCACAGCAGTTCATTGTCACAGCAGTTCATTGTCAGGAATAGAATAATCAAAAGTCCAACCTCGCCGCTTTAATCCAAGAAACATTTGCAGTTCAAGATCCGGATATGTAGAAAAATATTCCAATAATGCCTTGCATGTTCTGTTCAGTGTATGGAGTAAATGTAAGCATTGCTTTTCTGTTACACTATGAGAGGGATTTAACATTTGCCTGGTGGAGTTTTGAAGCAGGCATATAGGTTTAAGTGAGAATACAAATGGTAATCCTGTGGGCAGCCACGCTCGCAGCTGAGAATAGGGGTCGGTGAATCGGGGCTACAGTGGTGTAGTCCTATCACTGACTGTACTGGGATCATCCACTGAAGAGAAAGGATTTGGCGCAAATCTTCTGATTTAAAAAACTGCTAATTCTCAATATATATCTAGAAGTAGCATCTAAACGTGTGTATTAATGCGGTGTTTAATCGGATTTAATACAGATGGATAGCTGGCAATAATTCAGTTGAGGAGGTCTGATGATGACCTTAAACTCTGGCTTCTTGCCACTTGCCCTTGGGGGGAGTGGGTGGGGGTAGAAGGGAGTGAGGTGAAGGGTCAAGGGTGAGGTGAATGACAATAGGCCAAGGGTGAGGTGAATGGCAATGGGTCAAGGGTGAGGTGAATGACAATGGGTCAAGGGTGAGGTGAATGACAATAGGTCAAGGGTGAGGTGAATGACAATAGGTCAAGGGTGAGGTGAATGACAATGGGTCAAGGGTGAGGTGAATGACAATGGGTCAAGGGTGAGGTGAATGGCAATGGGCCAAGGACGAGGGGAGAATACAGGGTTTAAGCAGGTGGCTCAAAGAGGAAGAGTGTAGAGGTAGTGATGGGAGCAAGAGGATAGTAGCAAGGGGAGAGGGTAGCAGGAAGGTAAAAGGGTGGGGGCCAAAATAGGAGCAAGGTGGTGAAGGAAGGCGCACGTGATGAGGGGAGGAGATTGGAAGGGAGCCACTGAGGACCACTTTTCCTCCCCAAACTCCCACCTCAAATGCAGCCTGCAGACATTGGTAGCTTCTTCCCCCACCGTCCCATGTCAGGCCACCCACCATCTCCCACCTGAAAGGAAAGAAATTAAGAAAAAGAGAGAGAAGCAGGAAAGTGCAGTGAGAAGTAGAGAAAAAAAAGGAAGAGACAGAAGCAGAGGAGGAGATACAGAGAGAGAGAGAGAAAACAGCAACATCAAATTAGTGCCGAGGTCATGAAGATGAAAATCTATCCCACTATGTGCAACAACACAGGTCTGATGTGCTCAGATGTCACACTCCAAGCACTACATTCCAAATGATTCACTTTGTGAGGGAGCCAGTGAGGACCTCATGTTAACTACAAACGATCAGCCTCTGAAACTGACCCGCACATTCCAATCAATAGAGTTCCCCAACCAAACAACAATTACACTTCTATTAACCTGAGCCTGTGTTTACTTAACAGCAATTATGCTTTGTGGCCCTAAAGAGACACAGCTTCACTGTAGCAGAATAATACATTGTTCATTACATCAGATATATTCGACCAGCAGCCCTAGGGTCATATGCTGCTGAATCCCGGCAATCTGGCCCCTGAAGTCAAGGAAAACCAGTCCTAGTTGCATTTATATTTCTTATTTGCTGACTTGGAAAGACCTTTTTTTTAAAAACGCATTTGCCCTGGTTGGTATACAAGTCCGAAATCAGAACACGAAGGTCTGTTAGTGTCAACAACATGCAAAACAATGGGAACGTGGATTTAAACTTTATGTCTGGTCCCTGAGGTTCTGTGGTACGCACCTATGTGGCAGATGCAAAACAGTTAAGAAAAAGGCCAGTCATTTTACAGTGGGTTTTTTTCTGACCTGGAGCCAGAAATGTACAAACTATTACAATCGCCCTGTGATTGACTCCCAAGAAGTTAAAAACAGCTACAGTTATTCCGACCTGCCACTTTCCCATCGGGAATACTCGAGTGGTGATCTTAAAGGGACAGAGCAGGTTAGCAGCTAACTATCACAATCGTGCTTCAGGCTCTATCAATGAATGGAAAGTCCATTCAGGGGCAATGCACCAATGATTTTCCGCTGTGTGCGAGTGGCGGAATCTCGGGATAATTTGCCCTATTTGACTCAACAGCGTACCACTAGGTAGATTTACGGAGCAAAACTTTGGCAGGGTCCGAGTCATTTTTTTTTCCATGCAGCGCTTTCTGCAATTAAGCTCTTACATTGTGGCAAATACTTTTTTTGTTTAAAAAAAAAACTATCAAAAAACTGAATGAAATTTTTATTGAAGTACATACAGTGCATAAAACGCTTGCTTCCACCGAAAGAATTGAGAAGCCTGTTGTTGTTCTTTTCATACATGAGCTCATCCTTTTCGACCCACAGGTCTCCAGGAGGCTGTAAGTACAGGGGACCTGGAGCTGGTGCAGCTCGTTCTTCGATATCGCGATTACCAAAGATCTATTAAACGACTGTCAGGGATCCCATGCCTATTAGAGAAACTCCGTCAGGTAAAGCAGCAGCATTCGCAGGACTTGCGGTTGTCAGTTAGGCTAGTTATGGAAATTTCTAATGCCGAATGGTGGGCAAAAAGAAATGAGGGCATTATACAGTTTGTTTCTGTGTTCAGTCTTCCCGGGGTGAATGGTGACACGGCGTGTGGAAGCATTATGTTCTAGTGCTGCAGGACAGGTGTTCATGCCCATGAATCCTCACACTTTGGGATCCCGGCTGTGCCATCATTGGCAGCTGCAGGTGCTTCTCCACACAGAGGGAAAAATCAGAGGCCTGGCTACTCTGGGCCATTCACTCTCAGACACCTCCAAGCCCCTAGTTACAAAATGCCACTGGCAGTGGTCTGGGACCAGGCCTCCTCCAGACTCTGCTCTATAGTGGGGAAGATAACTGATGGGAGGAGACTGTATTCGGAAGAAAATAATGTGATTTTTTTTTGGTTATAAAACACAAAATTGAAAATAAATCCATGCATTTGCAAAATGCAAAATGTTTGAGCGAACTGGTGCAAATAAAAGGAAAACAAATGCCAATAGTATCTGTGCTGAAGAAAGAGACAGCTCAGAAGTCAACAGTAAGAGGGCTTTGTTATTAATCTCAATAAAACTATCAAAATGATTGATTGAAGTACACTGTTAGCTTGATGCTGCTAAAATGTATGTTTACATTAACATAAAAATGCAAGGAAGTCTAGAATCAGAATGAGCCATTCAGCCCACCAAGCCTATTCCACCCTGGGACCATGTCTGATGATTCCACTGTAGATCCCTGCTGTCCCACCACCCGTTGATTCCCTTCTTTAAGGATGGCTAACATCCTTTCCCCTACATCTCTTGATAAAATAATCCAACATTTCTGTTACTAACTCTATAACCCTCAATCCTTTGCTTTGTTTCCAACAGGCACAAGACTTTTATGTTGAGATGAAATGGGAGTTTACAAGCTGGGGTAAGTTCAATCCAATTCACTCTGTCGAGCTTTTGGGAAGTTTTGCCAAAGTGTCACTTTCACCACACTTGGGATTTTAGAAACCTTAGACCCACAAGAGCAATGTTTTCTTGTCGTACCCTTACCTTTCTAGAGGGCAGATGCATTTTAACATTTACAGCCTTACTGCGATGAATAAAGACTGATAAAAATTGGAGCTCTTTATCTCTGACAGGAGAGGACTGAGAGTGGACCTTATAGAGGTAATAAATGGTATAGGAGTCCTGCTTCAAGGTAAGCCAGAACGGTAGAACAAGGCTAAATATCAGGGCTGATGTCAAAGAGGACACTTAGAATGGTCTCTCATGTAGTGTAGTGGAGTTGAACAAAAGAAAGACTTGCATTTATATAGTATCTATCACAACCTCAGGACTAAAGTACTTTTGAAGTGTAGTCACTGTTGTAATGTAGGAAACGCGGCAGCCAATTTGCGCGCAGTGAGGTCGCACAAATAGCAATGTGATCATGAGCAGGTGATCTGTTTTTAGTGGTTGATTGAGGGATAAATATTGGCCAGGACACCGGGGATAACTCCCCTGCTCTTCTTCAAAATAGCTCCATGGGATCTTTTACATCCACCCGAGAGAGCAGACATTGGTTTAACATCTCATCCGAAAGACGGCACCTCTGACAGTGCAGCACTCCCTCAGTACTGCACTGGAGTGTCAGCCTAGATTATGTGTTCAAGTCTCTGGAGTGGGACTTGAACCCACAACCCTCTG
This sequence comes from Squalus acanthias, assembly GCA_030390025.1. Classification (NCBI taxonomy): domain Eukaryota; kingdom Metazoa; phylum Chordata; class Chondrichthyes; order Squaliformes; family Squalidae; genus Squalus; species Squalus acanthias. Next base: position 14,469,700 of record CM059448.1, read on the forward strand.
ACTCAGAGACGAGAGAAATACCCACTGAGCCACGGCTAAGCCTTGAATTTGTTCAAAGTCCAGTTCCTGATGGGAAGACTAAGGGACTCATTTTCTGAGTATCAGGAACCCCGCCCACCGACAGCGTATTGGAGAATTGTGGGCTCCTATGATTTTCTGATGTGTGCAGCTGGCAGGAAAAGTTCCCCACTCCCAGCGTGTACTTGGAAAATTATCCCGGTAGATTTGTTTTCCTAGATTTAGAAGGTAATAACTGCCCTTGCTCATGTTTATCATGTGATCTTTGAGATGACAACACCATGTGGACGGAGAGCTTGTCTCCAGGACGTTCCTCTCTGCCAGGCATGGTACCAGGCATGGGGCAGACTGGAAAGAAATCGAGGAAATAAGGACAAGATATATTTTATGCCTTTGTGTCAGACAGTGACCACAAAGATTGTTTAAATAAACAAATGACTGGGCCAGCTTGTATAAAAATCAGCCTTTATTCTTATTTCATAAGAACATAAGAACATAAGAAATAGGAGCAGGAGTAGGCCAATCGGCCCCTCGAGCCTGCTCCGCCATTCAATAAGATCATGGCTGATCTGATCCTAACCGCCAATCTACTATCTACTATCACAGAACCATCTCCTGCATCTAACAGAATTGCACACACGAAATAGGAGCAGAATCAGGCTACACGGTCCCTGGGCCCGCTCCACTACCCACAGGGCCATGACCGATCCGAACCTAGACTCATGTCCAAATTCCTGCCCGCTCCCCGTAACCCTTAATGCCCTTTACTTCTAGGAAACTGTCTATTTCTGTTTTAAATTTATTTAATGATGTAGCTTCTACAGCTTTTTGTGGCAGCATATTCCATGGACCTACCACCCTCTGAGTGAAGTAGTTCCTCCTCATCTCAGTTTTGAAAGAGCAGCCCCTTATTCTAAGACTATGTCCCCTAGTTCTAGTCTCACCCGTGATCGGGAACATCCACCCCGCATCCACCCGATCCAACCCCTTCACAATCTTATATGTTTCAATAAGATCGCCTCTCATTCTTCTGAACTCCAATGAGTAGAGTCCCAATCTACCCAACCTCTCCTCATATGACCACCCCCTCATCCCCGGGATTAACCGAGTGAACCTTTTTTGCACTGCCTCGAGAGCAAGGATGTCTTTCCTTAAGTAAGGACACCAAAACTGTATGCAGTATTCCAGGTACGGTCTCACCAATACCTTGTACAACTGAAGCAATACCTCCCTATTTTTATATTCTATCCCCCTAGCAATGAAAGCCAACATTCCATTTGCCTTCTTAATCACTTGCTGCACCTGCATACTAACCTTTTGAGTTTCGTGCACCAGGACCCCCAGATCCCTTTGCACTTCAGTACTCTCCAGTTTCTTGCCATTAAGATAATAAATTGCTCTAGGATTTTTCCTGCCAAAGTGCATCACCTCACACTTTCCAGTGTTGTATTCCATCTGCCAAATCTCTGCCCACTTACTTAGCCTGTCTATGTCCCCTTGCAGGTTTTTTATGTCCTCCTCAGTGCAAATTCATTGACAAGGTCAGGAATTTCTTCATCTAAAGAGGAATTGATATTTGGAATGGTATTCTGGGTAGGGAGTGGAGGTGAAAACATTATTCAAGATCCAATTAAATGATGCAATGGGAGACTGTAACATTTTTTTCTTAGATTGATGAGTTCCCTCTTCTATATTTACCTTGTGATTTTGTTTTGTGGCCTTGTAGATCCGGCATCATTTGGCAACAATAATGAAAGCAAATTAAACTCATTGACAGGAGAGCCATGCCTTCTTCAAAGTAACGGGCCCTTATCCTTAATCTACCAACGGAGCTCTTCTCCTTAAAATAGTAATGTTTTTTAAATTAGTTTGCATCCAAGTGTTACTATCCCTGTAAGGCAATAGATTTTCAAAGGCATTCATAAGTTACTGCCTTTTCTGTCTTTGTGTCAGTGCAATAAATAGTTTTAGACTTGCTTCAGATAGTCTTTGCCTGACCTGGTGGGGTTGTGAGTGGGTGGCCCATTCTGCTACTGAATGCTGCTAAAAATATTGGCCTGTCATATGGAATATGTGTACTAATGCTTAACTTGTTTATTTTAAATGGATTAACTCTTTGAAAGAGCTATCTAATTAGTTCCAACCCTCCTACTGTTTCCCCATAGCCCTTCAAATTTTTCCTTTTCAAGTATATATCTAATTCCCTTTTGAAAATTAGTATTGAATCTGCTTCCACCACCTTTTCAGGCAGTTCATTCCAGATCATAACAACTCGCTACATAAAAAAAAATTCTGTTCATATCCCCTCTGGTTCTTTTGCCAATTATCTTCAATCTGTGTCCTCTGGTTATCGGCCCACCTGCCAGTGGAAACAATTTCTCCTTATTTACTCTATCATAAGAACATAAGAAATAGGAGCAGGAGTAGGCCGCATGGCCCCTCGAGCCTGCTCCGCCATTCAATAAGATCATGATGTGGAGATGCCGGCGTTGGACTGGGGTGGACAAAAATGAGAAGTCGCACAACACCAGGTTATAGTCCAACAGATTTATTTAAAATTACAAGCTTTCGGAGCTGTCGCCCCTTCCTCAGGTAGAGTTACTGTGAGACAATCTACCAGAATTCACAGAATATAAACACAGAGAAAATGCGATTCAATCTATCCCTACATCAAAGACACACTAAGAGCACAGCCAAGACAATGAGATGTGTCCCAGGGGGTCCAACGTGTCAAAACACCTGCTGGCTGCATATCCTCTCCATTTGGGTTTGTTTCTTGTGTTTGTTTTTTTAAAAAGCTGGAAAGACCGGCAACGATGTCAAGTCACGTTCTGTAGGATATGCAGCCAGCAGGTGTTTTGACACGTTGGACCCCCCTGGGACACATCCATTGTCTTGGCTGTGCTCTTAGTGTGTCTTTGATGTAGGGATAGATTGAATCGCATTTTCTCTGTGTTTATATTCTGTGAATTCTGGTAGATTGTCTCACAGTAACTCTACCTGAGGAAGGGGCGACAGCTCCGAAAGCTTGTAATTTTAAATAAATCTGTTGGACTATAACCTGGTGTTGTGCGACTTCTCAATAAGATCATGGCTGATCTACCTCAACTCCACTTTCCCGCCTGATCCCCTTAGTGTCCTTAGTCCAAAAATCTATCGATTTCAGCCTTGAATATACTCAACGACTGAGCATCCACAGCCCTCTGGGGTAGAGAATTCCAAAGATTTACAACCCTCTGAGTGAAGAAATTTCTCCTCATCTCAGTCCGAAATGGTCATTCCTGAGACTATGACCCCTAGTTCTAGACTCTCCAGCCAGGGGAAACAGCCTCTCAGCATCTACCCTGTCAAGCCCTGTAAGAATTTTATACATTTCAATGAGATCACCTGTCATTTTTCTGAAATCTGGAGAATATGTGCCTATTCTACTCAATCTCTCCTCATAGGACAACCCTCCCATCCCTATCCCTATCAAAACCCTTAATCATTTTGATCATCTCTGTTAAATTTCCCCTTAACCTTCTCTGCTCTAAGGACAACAATTCCAGCTTCTCTAGTCTCTGCACTTAACTGAAGTCCCTCATCCCTGGTACCATTCTGGTGAATCTCCTCTGCACCGTCTCCAAGGCAATCAATCAATCAAGTTCAATCGATTGTATTTGGTCCTACCTGCTTTAGTTACATTAAAGGGACCTGTATTGATCCGAAATGCTACATGAGGAGATATCTGTACGTTGTAGCTACATTTACCTTACACCGACCCGGCCAACCATGACGCGCTGTAACACACGTGGAGCAACGCTGCCACCTCTGGACGCACAGAGAATTACTAAAAAAATGCTGAGCACAAAAACCCCAGTTGCTTGACTGTTGCTGCCAATGAAAAGATGAATAATGTAAATTGACACATTCCACAGCGCCTGGAGTCAAAACAAAATCATCCGCTTCGAGTAAAAGAAAGAAAGAACTTGCATTTCTGTAGCATTTTTCAAGACCTCAGGACATCCCAAAGCGTTTTACAACCAAATGAAATACTTTTGAAGTGGACTCGCTGTTGTAATGTAGGAAAAGCGGCAGCCAATTTGCGCACAGCAAATGTGATAATGACCAGATAATCTGTTTTTTTTTTAAAGTGATGTTGTTTGAGGGCTAAGTATTGGCCAGGACACCGGGAGAGAACTCGCCTGATCTTCTTGGAAATAGTGCCACGGGATCTTTTACATCCACCTGACTAGAATAAGGGTTTACCACAACGACCTCTCACCCCTGAGCTCCAGGTTTGAATCTAGCCCGGTCTGAAAGGGTGAAAATCTTCCTTCAGTGAGAAGAGATCGGAACTTTTTTTTGTTTGCTTCTGCGCTTGCCAGCCCACAGTTTCTCATCCATTGAGGTAAATGGTTGGTAAATCACGGCTGGGGAGCACAGAAGCGGAAAGCCCTGGCCAAGATCCTAAATGAAAAGTGTTTTGAGCATTCTCAACCCTGTTTGTAGATGGCAAGAGTCTACAAAACACCCCATAACTCAGCACTAACATCTCAGCACTGCTCAGCTGGATAAACATTAAAAAAAATCACTTTCTCAAGAAAGCACTCTTGTTATAATGTAATTTCTTTAGTCTTAGCAGATTGATTGTAATTGGCAAAGGAGCTCAAACATTGATAAAAATGTACCCAAGATAAGAACAACACCCCCCACTCGCTTGTAATAATGTAGTTTGAAACTTTACGACTGTCCAAGAGACCCCTGGAGATGCACAATCTGTTACTCCAATTCAGCCAAAATTGAGATCAAGGAGGAGAGGATTAAAATGTCTCCTGTGAGTGCTGGCAGGTGCTTCCTTTGTGCTGGAGAGCTCATTTTGTACTCTCTGATTACATGGGGCGGGCAGCCTTGATTACAAAGGCCTGCCAGCCTGCATCTTTGAAGAGAGAGCTTTGTCATTCTGCCAAAGCCACTCACAGCATGTGACACATTCCAAAGCACCGAGCTTCAGAACACACCTGTGACACGCTTCCCCTTGGTGTTGTCAAGACTTCAAACTGGCAGGAACTACACCAACAGCTCACTCTGGAATAATTGTTTACGTGCTGACCTTGAAAGCTAAAAACCCGTTAAGAGTAGTGGCAGGAATCAATCCAATTAACTAACTGTACAAAACAAACTGTCCCTCAGTAAAAAAAATTGTTATTGACATGTTTACAGACTCCTGGCATCAGCGTGCCCCAGAGATTGTCACCTCTGTCTGGGCCACGTGCAAAGTACAACTTTAGTATTGATTTCGAGAGCGGTCCTTGCAGACTTAGCGAAAGGAAAATTAGTAAAACTTAAATAAATGTGATCTTCACCATTTGCTCAGCTCCATGCAGGATCCTGGATGAAAAGTTATTTTGTGTAGTACAGTTTTAATTGATGAGTAATTCAAGACCAATAATAATATTTTGTAACTTCTTCTATCTGATAGTAACAATGTAGTGATATTGGGCCACAATAACCTGGTCATTATCTTTGCAATGAGCTGCTGTCATCACACTCTTGCGTTAAATGCGTATTAAAATATGCATTTATTTTAACAGGCCCATATCCACCCCCATCAACCTTGCCATCACCCATTGCCTCTCTATTCCCACGGTCCTGATGTCTGACATAATCATCTTCGGCCATTTCCATCCATCCCTTATTACCCACATCTCCCTACCCCCTTACAACCTCATTTCCTTCTGCATCCGTCCCTGGAAAAACTTCTCCCCAAGCCACTGACAGCTGCACTTTCAAACTCCCAATTGCCTCAGTTTTGGCCCTTCACGATACTTCTGCAGCCACCGATTTGCTCAACCACTCGCTCACCTCCACCATTGATGCCCTTATCCCTAGTGAAACTTCTACTCTTTCCCATCCCGGTCATCCCCTGGTATTGCCCTAATCTTTGCTCCCTCAAATCCTAGGGGTGCAGACTTGAGCATATCTGGCACACAACTGGTTTCGTCAGTCATCACCAGATCTGGCTGGACGACACCAAGTGCTATCGGGTCTCACTCTCTCTGCCAAAACAACCCACTACTCCAGGATCATCTTACGATGCAAAAGTTAACCCCACAGCTTCTCTTCTCCATTACCAAGCGTTTCCTTAAACCCCTCTCCCCTGCTTCCTCCACTCTCAACTTCAACAACAAGTTGGAGGAGCTCATGGACCAGCTGTTTAGCTACCTCTGCAGCTTCCACACATCCCTTTGCCCAACAAGTCAAACCTATCCCCTGCCCTAGCCCTGAACCTGGAACTTTCTCCAGTTTCTCTTGTATCTCCCCTTATGCCATCTTCATGCTCCTCATCTCAATGAGACCCATTTTCTGCTCCCTCACCATCGCAGGTGACTGAGTCCTGACACCAACATGAGAAGGAGTCCAAGAACAATAATAAGAACTTAAAAAGATAAGAAATAGGAGCAGGAGTAGGTCATACGGCCCCTCGAGCCTGCTCCGCCATTCAATAAAATCATGACTGATCTCCGACCTCAACTCCACTTTCCCGCCTTATCCCCATATCTCTTGATTCCCTTGGAGTCCAAAAATCTATCGATCTCAGCCTTGAATATACTCAATGACTGAGCATCCACAGCCCTCTGAGGTAGAGAATGCCAAAGATTCACAACCCTCTGAGTGAAGAAATTTCTCCTCATCTCAGTCCTAAACCCCTTATCCTGAGACTATGCCCCCGAGTTCTAGACTCTCCAGCCAGGGTAAACTGCCTCTCAGCTTCTACCCTGTCTAGCCCTCTCAGAATCTTATACGTTTCATTGAGATCACCTCTCATTCTTCTAAACTCCAGAGAGTCTAGGCCCATTCTACTCAATCCCTCCTCACAGGACATCCCTCTCATCCCAGGAATAAATCTAGTGAACCTTCGTTGCACCGCCTCTACAGCCCTTCTGAGGGAACTGGCTAGAATGATCACATGAGGTGTCATAAAGAGAGAGGAGGGCATTATGAAGGCAGATTTGAGGCATACTATTTGTACTGGGTCCTGGATTGAAGTCCCCTCTGATCAGTGGGAGGGCAAACCTAATGGTATCAGTTAGATGCTGTAGATCCTGAGAGAAAACGCTCAGAAAGCTAGTTGCCATTGTTCTCTCCAAACACTCCCTCAAGGACTGAAGGCCAATGGTCAAAGGATCTGTGATGATGACTAGTCTGGACACCTCTCTGTGAGAGCCGGGGCGGGGGGGGGGGATGCAGTTGTGCCTGGTCCCACCGCTCGGTCCAGTTGGCACTGCAATATCCTTCTTGGATATTTGGCAGAGATTATGGCATTGGATTCTGCCGTGATCCCTGCCTCAGCTCCTCCAAGCTGGTCCTCAATGCCTTCATGTGAACGTGATGTTCATCCAGCATTCTTTTTATAGCTGGACCCCAGAGATCCGAGTCCACAGGCTCCAGAAGGGCTGACTTCTGTGGAGCCTCCACTTCCCATTGTCTGAGCCCAATTCCATCTCTGACTCCGCACATATAAAGAGACTGGACGGAAGGGTCAGGGAGAGAAGGTAAGCAGCTTGGCTGCTCTGGTGAGGTCATTAAACGTCTTCCTGCACTGCAAAGGAGTCCTGGGTTTCAAGGAGGTGGCACTCCCACCACAAAGTGCTTACTACATTATCTGGCTTCCGACCCCAAACAGACTGTCCCTCCAGCTTTGAGTCTCCATTAGGAGGACATGCAGGGCCAGCTCCCTGAAGATTGGCACTCATTTCTACCCTGCACTAAACTAACTAGATCTCTGCCACTCCTCCAAGCTATTCCCACTACCCAGGGCATCCGCAGCCCTCCCAAAGTATTTTCCAGCCCGCGTCCAGGTATTTTTGATCCCCCCAAGGTACTTTCCATCCACCGCAGTAAGCAATGCCAATTTGTGGGCTCATCCTCGCCCCCTCAGCCCTTCATTATATTGCCAACATCCTACCCCGGCCCTTCACTATATTGCACCCCCCCCACCCCGCATATTGGATGTATTTAAACAGCCAGCATGATTCTCAATATTTAAATTAGCTGCAATTTACACCAGGGTTAGCGCCATAATGTCAAGGTAGGTGAAAGTTCCGTTCTGCTTAATTTCCAATAGCACAAGGATGCCGTCGAAATTTCACCCTGCTCTCCAAAAGTTAAAGCATTTGCATTTGTGTCCAGCGATGAATCTTTACCTTATTATTGATTAAGTGACAGTGATTTACCCTTTCTTGGGAAAGCCATTGTAGAGCCCAGTAATAATACGCATAGCTTGTTCTAAATGACATATCAGTCTCGCTGCCTTTCGTGATGCACTACTGTTAAACACCGGAAACTATCCAAGTTCAGCTGCCCTGACTCGATGTATATTTTCTGAACTGGCTTCTTCTTCAAAAGTAACCATGAAAAAGTTTGGACCGGATCTCCATTTTCATTCTATTTACTCTGGTTAAGAAATAAAATCTCAGTGGCAGCACTACCATCACACATAGTTTGAATGGAAATGATCCAAACTGAGAGTAACCGACCGGGAGAAGGGGCGGTGGGGGGAGGAAGGGGCGGGAGCGTGGTAGGGAGTCAATCCGGCTAATTTCAGATCAGAATCTCAGCCCTTTGTGCATATTTCAGTACCAACAGCAGAATATACACACACACCTTAAATAAGAGTAAAACTGTAAGTGACTTTTCAGCTCCCCATTGCTTAAATTCGGAGTGAATTACCCATTAAGGGGGCATTGTCTTCATAAAAGAAAAGAGAAACCGTGGAATAAGGATCGGCTATTTTACCATGAAGGCCGATCCTTTCACAGTCCATCCGTGTTCGGTCAACTTTCATGGACTCGATCCCACCCGTTTAATCTACTGTGGAAAAGTAAAGTAAATCAAGCAAAGCACCTGACATGAATCTTGTCATTCATGTATGAAGTAATACTGGGCGGCCTGCTGGTGGCGCTGTCCAGGGAGAGTATAAATACTCGGGCATGGGCCCAGCTTGCTTAGGACATTCCTCAACAGGAACTAGTGAAGGACACAACTAGGTCTCCATGTTGAAAAACAGTTAATTACAGCTTTGTTTAACGCTTAGACCAAGTGCCTAGTAGTTTTCTTACGTCAGCACCTAAATATCTATAGAACCTCACATCCTCCACTTTCCTTCTTTGACTTTTTGCCTTCCTTGGTGTGACATTTCAATGGTTTCAGCATGAAAAATTGTTTGGCAAACATTTTTTTTGGGGCACGAAGAGCGCTAGATCACTTATGCAATGAACACATTCAATGCACCTGATTTACACTATCTGCTTGTAAACAGATGAGGAGAGAGTGGCCAAATGTCCCACCACAAATTCAGTGGCTTCTTTAATAGAAGAACACACTGTATCTCACCATTCATACAGGGCTGCATAACACTGTAGTAAACAATTCCAAGGCGCTTCACAGGAGTGTAATCAGACAAAATTTGACACCGGGCAACAAGGAGATATTAGGACAGGAGAGGTAGATTTTAAGGAGCGTCTTAAAGGAGGAGAGAGAGGCAGAGAAGTTTCAGGAGGGAATTCCAGTGCTTGGGGCCTAGACAGCTGAAGGCACAGCCACCAATGGTGGGACGAAGAAAATCGGAGATGCACAAGAGGCCAGAAATGGAGGAACACAGAGTTCTCAGAGGGATGTAGGGCTGGAGATGGTTACAGAGACAGGGCGGGGCGAGGCCGTGGAGGGATTTGAACACGAGGAGGAGAATTTTAAAATTGAGGCGTTGCTGGACTGGGAGCCAAAGTAGGTCAGCACAGGGCTGATGGGAGAACGGGATTTAGCGCGCGTTAGGATACGGGCAGCAGAGTTTTGGATGAGCTCAAGTTTACGGAGGGTGGAAGATGGGAGGCCAGCCAGGAGAGCAGTGGAATAGCCGAGTCTGGAATAACAACGGCATGGATGGGGGTTTCAGCAGCAGGTGGGCTGAGGGAGGGGCGCTATTATGGAGGTGGAAGTAGACGGTCTTGGTGATGGAGCGGATATGGGGTCTGAAGCTCAGTTCAGGGTCAGATAGGCACCGAGGTTGTGAACAATCTGGTTCAGCCACAGCCAGGGAGGGGGGATGGAATCAGTGACTAGGGGATGGAGTTTGTGGCGAGGGCCAGAAACAATGGCTTCAGTCTTCCCAATATTTAATTGGAGAAAATTTCTGTTCATCAGATACTGGATGTCGGACAAGCAGCGTGACAAATCATTGTGGTAAACGGCATCGATTTCAATAGCAGAAAAAAATGATGGGGTCAGACAGTGTAAAGATCTGTTAAACATCACAAGGCTGGGGATGACATTTAAGAATCAGCTTGCACTGGGTGAATTGATGTTAAAAACTAAGTCAAGCGTAATGTAATAGGAGGGAGACAAAGCATCTTTTATTGTCCTGAGCATGTGATGAAATACTGACACAGTGCACTGTTACTTTTAACTACCTTTCTCTCATTTTCTCTCTCAATTTTCTGCTTGACTGAATCTTTTAACTTGAAGTAAAGCTGTTAGATTCCACAGATCGACAGGACACCCTGACTAACAGCAGTATGATTTTGTGCCTTTGTAGAACCTGATTTAGTATAATTTATTGTCCCCGCATTACAGTTGGAGTACATCTGCTGCAGCTCATTTCTTTGGGACTGAAGGCATGGAGCAGAGCCCTACTGAGATGATAAGTCACCCAATAATAATTCAGCTGGTCCCCCTTTGACAGATTACCAACTAATAACAATACTTGGCCAGGATGTGGTTGAATCAAAATGTTTACTTTCAGGGACTTATATGCGAATGTTTTTTTTTTCTGTTCTAACACAATAAATCTTTGGTCTTCCATGTTGTCCACTTTCAGAGTTGTGAAAGGATTCATGAAAGGAGGAGCAGGATGGTAGGAAAGGAAAGGATGTGGAAAAGGATCGGAGAAGAGGTTGGGGAATGAGGATAGGAAGGGTAGACCTGGATGGGGGGGGTGGGGGGTGAAGGATGGAGCTGTGTAGAGGGGGCTGTATGGTGGGCCTCAGCATTATCATCATCATCTGGCTCTCCAGCTCCCAAAGGTTGAACACCCCTGGCCTAGATAAATGAACACAGTGTGGTCTAAATCAGGGATCACCAACCTTTGGGAGCTGGGGTCCAAATAGACATTTGAGTTATTTATGACTTCAGAGAAATATAATCCCCCATACACAGAGAATTCAAGCACCCTTATATATAAAAGATCCAAGTCCCCAAACATTAAAAAAATCCAAGCCAACTACTGTATATAAATAATGCAAGACACCTCATACACAAAAAATCCAATTCTTCTCTGACCCACTCCAACCCATATATTCTCTTCTTCCTCCTGCCCCTCCCTCTCCATTTATCCTCTTCCTCTCCATTTATCCTCTTTCTCTCCATTTATCCTCTTCCCCTCATCTTCATTTATCCTTTTGCTCCTCCTCCCGATTTATCCTCCTCCGCCCCCTCCCATCAATTTGAAAACAGCTATTTGAATTTCTTGGGTCCGATTTCTAATTGGTAACTTTTTTGCAGTCCTCCAGGCTTGGGGTGTTTAAACAGCTGAGGGTGAGCCCAAATCTAAATCAGCTTTGCTTACAAAAGTGAAAGGAACCATTAAGAGCTTTACATACAGGATAAAATGACCTTGTGGACTGGATTTGGCCCACAGGCCACATCTTGGATTCCCTTGCTAATGAACATTCACAGCAATTCATTGAAGATAATGAAGATATTGCCTTCTCTACACAGCTTTACATTGCTAGAGTAAAGCAGGCCCTCCAAACCTAGCTGCACTTTGAAATATAAAAAGGAACAACTTATCATTGATCCAGTGGCAGCAGAACTCACTTTTTCATCATTCTTGGGAACTGCTGTCAGATTCAGTTGTTCCACTTCAGTCCCATTAAACATCTGTTTAGCCCCACTGATGTGATGAAGTTGGCAGTTCCAGGGTGTCAGTAGCATCAAAGGTGGTCAGCGGAAATGCCTGGGCTGAAACAGAGACCTGTATCGACATCATTGACATCACTGAGTTGTACGCATGTGCAGAAAATGGGTCTCCTTGTTCTCAGAAAAGCAGTGCTGGCTGGAAAAGTGGCACTAGCAGGCCAGGGTAGCGGCATATTGCAAAATGGAGCAACAAGGGAAAAGCACTTGGAGATAATTCTTCAGGCACAGTTTTGTTCATATTGCTAGTAGTAATGGGAAACAATTGGATTAAAAGTGCATTTTTTTTTGCCACTATTCATATTAATTAAGAAAGAAAAAACTCTTACACTGAAGGTACTCATTTGAGACTGGTGCGTACTTTGACTGTTGTGGAGCTGACAACAGATAGTTATACTACTGGCTGTGCATTGTTCTATCACCAGGAAAGCAGAGCTCTGTATATTTATTCTTACGTCGAACCTTGCTCACTGGGGTCCAATTCTAGCTATAATATATCAAAATCTTATATCAGTGTGCACTTCCCTGGCAACTTTCTCGATGATCAGTTCCTATGTTCATATTCATATTGGCAACTGTCTACGTAAACTTGCAATGCTGTAATTGCCCCCCGCCCACCACTCCTCCTTCACCCTCACCCCATGGAAGGCACTGCCATGCCACGACTGGTGGGAGGGTGTAATTGCAGCATGACAAGCCTACATAAGCAATTTCCATTATAAATGTGGACATAGGAATTTGTAATGGAAATATAAAAATAAGGACAGAATGTTTCATTTAAAATGGAGACGAAATTACATCTGTGCACCCAGTTCGATTATCCCCACCGTCTAAACCAGCTTTACTTCAACACTTCAATTGCTCTCCACTCCCCGTGTGCAACACCACAGGAGATTGACTAGTAATATATTAAATTTGCTATGTATGCCGCGCACTCCTTATTTGGGGAACGTCATTCTGTGACTCACAGCTGTACCTGCAGTTGCACACTTTTACCACTAGTTGGAGCTTCAGAAGCTGCAGATCCCTCTCCCCATTCCCTACAGCATCACCAATGCTCTCTTAGGGAATGCACCTTGTTCTGACCATGTGGACAAGGGAGATCCACTATTTCTTCAATGGTGGCAAACAGCCATTGTGGGTGGTTGACTCCTTGCTAACATTAAAATAGCTGGTTGCGGTTATAACGCAGCCGATGTGAAACTGAAGAGATCACTCCCCCAATTTTTGCACTGATGTGACATGAAGCTACATCCATCAATACAAAAACTGCAGCATAACTGGGCCATAGAAGCTGAGCCTGTCAGCTCATTTGCACTTCCACCAGAGCCTAAAGGACTATATTGATGATGGGATACTTGTCCTGACAGCTACCTTGCTTGATCTGACCTTCAATTAAATAGCATCTCTCTGTTTGTTAAATGTTTTATTTTGTGCAGAAGACCGAGAGACCAATTCCGGGAGCAAGATTAAGGCTGAAGTCGAATTTCTAGATCCAAATGAGCAAAGATTTAGATTTAGGAAAACCCCACAAGGGACATTGGCATTCGCATATGTGGAGATAGAAACTTCTTTATGAAAACATTTGCTACGAGGAAATGCCAGAATTCAAACTAACATATGCTGACAGAACCAGGTTTTGGCCCAAGTTCCAGTCCCCTAGGTGATCCACTTGTATTGGCCATTTGAGTCCTATCAGCATTGCAGGCCCCATGTCTCTAGGCTAGAGTGGGGGGGAAAAAACAGCTGAAGTTTCCACTCCAAATTGCTATCCTCTGCTGAAAAATACATGTATGTGGACATTGTGTGTTGACCCCCATATTAAAAATAATCTGCTGACATTCACTATACTGGCTCATATGCAGGAATGGACACATGATGATCTACCAAATAGGCACCAGTTGAACTGCACCTGGCTTAGTTCAGCACTTTCAGAAGAGGAAAACAGTGAAAAGTTATGAATTTTGATGGTCATGGAAGGTCACTTTTACTCAGTGATCAGTGCAGTAACTGTATATACAGATGTGGAGTGTAAACTTGGGCTGATAAGTGGCAGGTAACATTCGCACCACAGAAGTGCCAGGCAATGACTATCTCCAACAAGCAAGAATCTAACCACCACCACTTGACATTCAATGGCATTACCATCGCCGAATCCCCCACCATCAACATCCTGGGGTCACCATTGACCAGAAACTTAACTGGACCAGCCACATAAATCCTGTGGCAACAAGAGCAGGTCAGAGGCTAGGTATTCTGCAGCGAGTGTTTCGCCTCCTGACTCCCCAAAGCCTTTCTACCATCTACAAGGCACAAGTAAGGAGTGTGATGGAATACTCTCCACTGGATGAGTGCAGCTCCAACAACACTCAAGAAGCTCGACACCATCCAGGACAAAGCAGCCCGCTTGATTGGCACCCCATCTACCACCTTAAACATTCACTCCCTCCACCACTGGCGTACCGTGGCTGTAGTGTGTACCATCTACAAGATGCAACTCGCCAAGGCTTCTTCAGCAGCACCTCCCAAACCCGCGATCTCTACCACCTAGAAGGACAAGGGCAGCAGACGCATGGGAACACCACCACCTCCAAGTTCCCCTCCAAGTCACACACCATCCTGACTTAGAAGTATATCGCCGATCCTTCATCGTCGCTGGGTCAAAATCCTGGAACTCCCTCCCTAACAGCACTGTGGGAGTACCATCACCACAGGGACTGCAGCGGTTCAAGAAGGTGGCTCACCACCACCTTCTCAAGGGCAACTAGGGATGGGCAATAAATGCTGGCCTTGCCAGCGATGCCCACAACCCATAAACGAATTTTTAAAAAAACATCTGTATCCCTTCATATACAAGTTAAATACTGTACAGGCTATCAACGCAATAGATGAGGCACTGGTGGATACGGTGCAAATGCATTGTATGCAGCATATCTGAAATCTGGGATATTAATGTCTGTGATACTCAAAATTTATTTAGCTTGCCGTCACAATTTTCCATACACCGCTATTCCCCATCAAGCAGTTTGGAATTGAAGCTGACAGGTTAGAGTGCCAACAAGTGCTCTGGGGGCAACATCCGTGTGAAGTGAACATCTGAACAGTTACAGTTCCTTGACCAAAAGTTTAATAAGCGGATGCTAATAATGTGACGGGAGGCAGTGCATGCCGTGGAGCGAGGCTCAGCTTCACAGTGAGAAGTGTAAATTCTAGGTGGTATTTCAAACTTCTTCTGCGCTGACAGTGTGAAGAGGAATGAATTTGCAGGATTGGAAAGTGTTGCAGCAGTGGAGCAGGTTTGAGTGATGGGATGCTATATTGCTTCAGTAACTTCAGGGCTGCAAAGTGGAAGCGTGTCGAAGCTGAATTGTTCATCAGCGCTGTTTGAAAAGTGATAAGAGCCTGCAGCAACTTTATTCATCGCACCAATTTCATTAAAAAAAGCCAATAGACTGAACTGAAATAGTGCTTAAATTTTGGGATATACAAATGGAGCTATTGTGACTAACGGCCATTACAGATTTAAAGTCAATTCATGGATCTCATTTAGCTGATTTAGTTTATCATTTTTATTGTACTAGGTTAAAATGGAACGTTTAATAGTAGTAATAAACTCAAAGGGAGGAAGGAGTTTTCAAGCTAAAACATTCACTGACATAGTAAACCCGATATAGACTTGATCTTATCAGTGCCAAAAGACTCACTGTGGTAGAACATCGCAAACACACCCAACCTCACCTGGTGCCAAAACATTCATTGATGGAGATGCACAAATCTCACCTGGTCCCTGAACATTTATTGACAGAGTAAACTCCCATATTCACTCAACTACATCCAGCACCAAAACATTGGCATAGTAAACCCCAGTATAGACTCAACATCGCCTGGTGTCAATATACTCATACGGGGCGATTTTGACTTTTGGGCGACTGACCAGCAGACGTGCTGACTGGCCGTCTGTTCCGGGGGTGAAGAGGCCCCCCGCCATTTTGAGGCCTCATTTAAATTTGGCAGGCATCTCGATGCAGCTCGCCAGATTGAGACCTCAAGAGTGAGGAGGGTGGCTGCCAGCAAGCTATGTTGTGGAAGGGGGCGGGCGGTCCTGGGGCCCGCAAAAATAACATGACCCGCTGTCGTCCTGGGTCAGTTGCACGAGCGAGCCTCTTCGGTTCCATCACCTGCGGAACTGGTCGGAGTGTGCACGGCCGAGGCTCCAACCAATTCCAATCAAAAATGGCAATCGGCATCCCATTTACATTACAGGACCCCGATTATCATATTGCCTGAAGCCGGCGGGTGGTTTGAAGTCCCAGTGGTAGGCCCCTTTCAAGATGAAGCCGACCGCATTGCTGGTGTTAACAGGGCTATAAGATGACCAACCCCAGTTTGAAATTGTTACCATCCCGTTAACACCCGGAGAAGGCAGTCTAAATCGACTCCGTGGTGTGGGAAACTCCCAGTATATAGAATCATTGAATATTACAGCACCGGAATAAGCCATGTGGCCCATCATCTGGCCTGTATTTTTCTCCACATGAGCCACCTACACAATCCCACTCTCTGGCCGCGATTTCCCTTACCTCGGCGAGTCTGGTGCGGCTGGGGTCTTATGGAGGGAGTCACAGCACGCAAGGAGGTTCTCTTCCCTTCCAATGGGCGGAAGAGACCTCCCCAGGAGACCAACGCAGCCTGGTTGCACATTGCACAGGAGGACACAAGCAGGAATGTCGTCAGGAGGACCAGGCTGCAGGGACGCAAACCTTTCAATGATCTCAGTAGATCACGAAACGTTACTGCAAAGCTACACTCAACCTCATCCTGCTGTGCCACTCATCACATCCCCATCACTCTGCCTTCCCTACCCTACTCCTGCACATCTTTACTCACACCAACTAACCTTGCACCTCCAGCCATCCCTCTCTACCTACATTATCAGTTCCCCATCTCACTAGTCACCCCTCACACTCACCCTCATCCTAGTCCAATCATACCAACTAACCACACACTTGGGTGTTTTAGCTAATGTTCATGTGAAGTTTCTGTTAATGTGGTGTCAAATATTGAATCCTTTATTTTCAACACTTTGCGTTCTTGGACAGATTTGTGTGCACCTTTGGAAGTGGCTTAGTGAGTTGCAGTGAATGGTGAGACATAATGGTACCCCCTGCAATGGCGATGAGTGTGAAAGGAATGGCTTGGGCATTGTAGGGATGCGTTATGGTGTTGGTGTGGGGTAGTGCCAACCTGGCGCATCATGTGGCAGCCAGAGTGTACAGTGTCAAGTGAAGTAAATCTGGCCATGATGAGGCCATCCCTGGCCTCCTGGGCAGCAATATGGTCGGGTGCTGATGCCCTCTGCAGCATCAGTTGATTGCGGAGAAGGTTGGCATTGTTGTTGGTGCTGCTGGTGTGCCCGGTGCTGCTGGTGTTGGGGCTGATCGTGGTGGGATTCTGAGGACCAAGGTGAGATAGTTTCAAGGGCACAGATGCTGATGGAATAGATGGCAGGTGAAGTTGAGATGACAGAAGCGATCTGTCAGTGGTGAGAGAGGTTGTTCCAATGAGGTGTCACTGGATACAGAGTTTGCTCCAAACACTTGCAACCTGCATAAAGCTCAATCTGTCTTCCAAATGCAGTAAGCAACAGCTTCTGACCTTGGAAAGTGAACAACTGTGAGATGGGAGCTTTTATAGAACATTTGTAGCTGTCAAGTTAAGAAATGATCCCATGGTGACACAACTCCCAACCTCCTTACCTTGACGTGATCCCTGAGCAGCGGCGAACCCATAAAATAGTTTTTAAGTGCCTGTGAACAAGCTCTTAATCATCTAAATTGCCTCCCCTGCCGCTTGGTGTCGGGTCTGTTCAGCGATGACAGACCCGACATCTGGGAAACTAGCGCGGCGCTGGGTTGACAGCGGGCTCCCTACCCGCTGTCAAAAAGAAATTTCCCACCCGACCCGCCACCAAACGCACCCACTGACCCCCATTAAAAACTCCCCCCTCTGTCTCACTCCACAGCAGCAACATCTTGCATTTATTTAGTGCCTATTATGTAGAAAAACATCCTAAAGTGCTTCAGAGAGACATATTGGGCTGGATTTTGTGAATGGAGGCGAGTTGGAGGCGGGACTGCTGCTTGTCGTGTCAATGTCCCGCCTCTATTCTCACCTGACCATTCAGAGGGATTTCCCCCTGATTGAGCTCGTTAAGCCCACCCTGCGGGCTCAGCAGTCCAATTAGGGAACAAGTCACTGACAGATCACGTCAACGTCAGACGTGCTATCTGTCAAGACTTCTTGAAAGAAGAAATGACAGCGTTTGACAGCTCTGTGAAGCTGTCAAACACTGACATTCTCTTTAGGTTGATGAGTCTCTGTGGTGAGGACTCATCAAACATTGAAAATGAGTAAATTTAAGATGTCTGATGGATCGGAGGGTCCATCAGCCATTACCTGAAATTGACAAGGTGGATGTCCGCGGCTAAAGGCTATAGAAGGAAAAAAGGTAAGTGAACACTTTTTTAAGCTAATCACTCACCTTGCATACTTACCACTCCACACATGCACCCATCACTCACCTCTACATCTTACTTCCAGGTGCCTCTGACCACCGCAGACCTCCTTCACATCTCCTCCAACCCGGCGGGGTTCTCCGAGGTCGGGAAGCCTTCACCTGTGTAGGTAAAATGGCACTAATCCTTTTTTCTGCCTGTGAACTACCTGTTAACAGGCAGTTAAAAGGATTAAAAGCCTTTCCCGCCTCCAGGAGACGGGACCCGAAGCAGCACATCTTCCCACCTCCTGGCAAGTGGGCACGGAGGCAGGATGGGGGCG
Organism: Squalus acanthias; assembly: GCA_030390025.1. NCBI lineage: Eukaryota > Metazoa > Chordata > Chondrichthyes > Squaliformes > Squalidae > Squalus > Squalus acanthias. The sequence goes on from CM059448.1 coordinate 14,488,507, forward strand.
GGTTGTCAACCCGCCCCCAATTTCTCCGATTTTACGGGCTGTCCCGCCTCCATGCCCGCCTCCTCGGGGCTTGGAAAACCAGCCCATTGTAGGCATATCTATGGATCCTCATTTATTCATTCATAAATATGTGGATCTACGTAACATAATAATCCAAAACAGATTTAAGCTGGTGTTTTCTACTGTCAGCAGAAATCTGGCACAAAGGCCCCTCAACCACTGGAAACAGTCTTTTTCTATTGACTCTGTCCTTCATACTTTTAAACACCTTTATCAAATCGCCTCTGTAATTTTCCACAGACTCTGTATTGGCTTTATTGAACCAGCACAGGAAAGCCAAGTTTACTTTCCCCATTCCTATCGATTGTCTACTTGTGCTATAAAAGGAGATACAAGAGATCTGTCGATCTATATAATTAAGGTCATAGGGTAATTCAAATAGCTACAGTTCCTCATTAATAGCTTACATGTCCTAATATTCTGTAGAAGATTTTGCAGCACTAGGCTCAACCCCCTTCAGGCTACCTGCAACATATATGCTGCAAACTGTGCAGCAGATAAGTAGTCCTCAGGAGAGCAGATGGAGATTGCAATGGTCAGTTTCCCATCCAGTGAGATAAGCATTGCGAATAACATCCGTACATAATGATGTGTTGCTCAGGGATGTTTAGCCTGTTTGGCTCCCAGTTCGTAGAACGGAGCTAGAATCCGAATTTGCCGTGTGCGAGCTTCATTTACTCCCAATGTCAATATTTAGCAATCAAAAACCGTTTTTAAATCATTGCAATTTTAAAGGTAATGTTATGCAATTATCAGGCTCTGGATACCTGATGTGATCTAGTGTGCTGGTGATCACGTGACATAGCATGAATAATGTTATTGAGCCCAATTTTCATTGCAACGTATAGAGTTGTCTCAATTGCTCAGTTGTCTAACTGAAGGTTGAAGTGCCGGTTTTTTGCAGGAGAATCGCCTACGCAGGTCCGAACGCTAATGATTGACTCGCTTGTTTGACTGTTGCAGTGCCCCTGGTCTCCAAGATCTGCCCAAGTGACACTTACAGGGTTTGGAAAAGTGGACAAAACCTGCGGGTCGACACGACACTACTCGGCTTTGATCACATGACCTGGCAGCGAGGGAACCGCAGCTTTGTCTTCAGAGGACAAGGTCAGTTTCAATAAAAGGGACTTCCAGGGTTACAGTGTTGGTTTAAAATTGATGAGCCGTAAAATGTGTGCAGTTTCCCAGTCTTCCAAAAAACACTTCAGGAGTAAACAGACTTCTGAAATACAGTAGCCCCCTCATCATCGCGTGCTCCTGTAAGCCATTACCGCATAACATGGATTGTCTATGGCTAACTCTTCAATACAGAATCACATAACACACTCTCTCTATATAATCTTTGGCCTTTTTACGAGCTCCGATGGGAGGGCCAAATAGTAGAGTCATTCATGTCTGCATTTTCATTGCACACAGAGAGATTGATTGGTTGCTCTAAGATAGGGACAGCCCCACTAGCCCGAACTACCTTAGAAGCACCAGTGGGAGGCGTACAAGAGGTTGATGCTGCCAATTTGACCTAGAAATTCATTGGATTAAGATTTATCGCAGAACGACAACGGAAGCAAAAATGACAAATCTCAACTAAGACCCCCACAAACAGGATGGTGGCTAAAACGCGGTCAACCAATCAGTCTTAGACTATATCATTTTAAAACAATATGGTCCTCACTCTCACCTCTGAGTCAGGAAGGCCCAGCCCAAGAATTAAGCATTTAGGCTGGCACTTCAGTACAGTACCGAAGGAGTGTTGCCCTACAACCCTCCGAGAACTCTGCGATCCTCCGATCTGGCCTCGTGCATTTCCCACTCTCTGCTCCACCATTATACGGCCGTGCCTTTAGCCATCTGGGCCCTATGCTTTGGAATTCGATCCCTAAGTCTCTCCACCTCTCTACTTGCCTCTCCTTCTTTAAGATCCACCCCTTAAACCAAAATGTTAGTCTCCCCTTCTAATTATCTCCTTCTTTAGCTTGGCATCCATTTTTGTCTGATTCCGCTTCTGTGAAGCATCTTGGGTTGCTTTTCTATGTTAAAAGGGCTACATCAATGCAAGTTATTGTTGCTGAAGGTGTGCCGCCTTTCGATGAGACATTGAACAGAAGCCCCGTCTGTCTGTTCATCCCATGGCACTATTCGAAGAACAGAAAAAGGAGTTCTCCTACTGCCTTGGCCAACATTTCTCCTTCAACCAACACCACCAAAACAAATTAACTGGATGTTTATCTTATTGCTGTTTGTCGGACTTTGCTGTGCGCAAATTAGCTGCCGCGTTTGCTTAAATAACATCAGTGAATACACTGAAAAAATAATTTATTGATTGTGAAGCGTTTTGTGAACATGAAAAGTGCTAAATAAGTTCTTTCCTTCTTTCTTATTGAATTACCTGGACTGCTCTTCCACTTTAGTCTATGTCTAGACAGTTCCTAAGTCATGGTATGATAGTGTAGCAGCTGTAATGGTGGCGAGACTCATTATATACTGTAAATTCAACTTTGCACAATTGGGGAAAGGTTTCCTCTGTGTGCCATGGTATTACATCTGCAATATATCTGATTAGTGCCATTAATAAATGGTTGTAATAAACCTTGTTGGCAAGTATCATGGCTTAATGTTAAAAGAAAAGTTTCATTATGTTACTAATTTAGCAGTGTGCCAGCTTGAACAGTCTGCAGCAAGATTCAGTAAACCTTCACCAGTATGGCATCCTGATGCTGCAGAAGACTGGAGAAATAAGGTTGCTTGTGTGGAGAGATGATGTTGTATTCCTGTTGTTGCACTTGGGTATATTGGGTTACCGGGGCGCAGCACATAGAGAAAACCCAGGGGGTTAATGGTTGCCGTGTCTCTCTACCTTACAACAGCAATTGGACTTCAAAAGTACCTTGTTGGATGTGAAGCACTTTGGGATCCTGAGGACATGAAATGGGCTATATTAATGGAAGTTATTTTCTTTAATGGAGCCCACCTGATCTTGTGCCCATTAATTTAAATCGAGTGGGCTGCTATATCAGCTGCAATCCTCCCTGCTTGATTTTCCTCTGTGCGTTGCACCCTGGCGATCCAACACAGCCCGAGGATAATGACAGGAAAATCTGCTTAAGGTCTCTCATTTCTGCAGACAACGCTCACTTTTGCATTTCCAAGAGAAATAAGTGTTGTCAGCATGATCGAAACCTAATTAGAAATAAGCAGACCAAAATGAGATTAGGATGATTCAAAAGCTTAAAAGGCTTTTTGCCGTGGAAAGTTTGCCCATTGAATAATAACCTTTACTCAGTGGCCACTTTTATTGCTAATCAACATCAATGCTTTCCTTTTATAGAAAATAGTTATCGCCAGGCTTGAAGACCATTCTTCACTCTTTTCATTAGCAATGCTCAGTGACTTGCTGTTTCATTGTCACTCGCACATTATGAAGCTCTGCAGGAGCATGCAATCTGTAATTGCAAGTCAGTCAGTAAACATAAATAAGAACAAAGGGGAATGAACCAGTGAGCTGGTACCTTTGTTGTCTGAAAGGGCAACTGTCAGCAACATAATGTACTGCTGCTGTGCCTTTCATGGTCAACTCATAATATTATGTCAAAGAAAGACATTGAGCTATTCCCAGAAATGACTGTGCATTAACTAAGAAGGAAATAGAGCAACATAATAGGAGACTGTCGCGACAATCAAGTCAGCCTGCTCATTGGAATTCATTGAACCTACTCAGTAAAGTAGTAGCTTCCTTTTTGCTTGGCCTTTTAGATGATCAATAGTCAAATCTTAAAATGCAACAAACGCAAGTAGCCTAGTGCTAAAAATGCACTGGAGCATTGCACCATGAGCTGGGAGACCAGCTGCTGCTGACACTTACACTCTCGCTCCCCCTCAACGGCAAGATGCTGAATTTGGCCAGATCACTTGGCCAGGGTTCTATCTTCAGTTACACGTTGGTTACAGGTCAGGATATCTCCCAGCACTCCTGCCTTGAGCTTGTAGCAAGAATGCAGTTTCCACTAGCAGACTGACCCTCCTGTGAACGGAAACCTGCACCTTTACACATGCAGTGAGTGAGATAGTGTCTCACGGGATTAACAGTTATCCCCCTAATCTTGGTGTCAAACACAGTGGGATTCTCCTGCCTGAAATTGGGCTGGATCGTGGAGGCCAGAAAGAGGGAAAATTCGGGTGCTGAGGCCTACCACTACATCAATGGCCCGGCCAGAATTTTGGTAAGACGGATAGGGTTGGGACCTGAGAGCTTCGATCTCAAGTACCTCCCTACTAACCCCAATCTCTGGCGAACCAGACTACAGAACACTAGCCAGGGAAAGAGGATTCGTGCTTTAGGCTTGAGTACAGTTGGCCACACCAATAATAGATTAGTTAAAGTAATTCATTGTTTATTTAGCATCAGATTTCTCCACATACTTAAATCTCACAGAACAGTTTATGTACGCAACAGCAATATAGCCAAAACATATATAAACTCACCAACAATCAATCTGCCGTCTGCCAAGCAGACAGCTACATATCGACGGGCCGGATATTCCGATGCCTATGGGTGTGTACGCGCTGTGTACCCACCCGTAGGGACATCGGAAATGCCGGTTTCAGGCATGCCAAGCGCATGTGCTGAAAACCAGCATTTCCGATCTGTCAAGAATGCTCTTGACAGATCGGATGCCTGCCCTGGAGAAGGGCCTCTGCGGGCGGATAGTTCCACTTTCTGGAGAACCTCCGCCCGCAGAAAACCCTTAGAAATCTTACGCCTGGTAAAAGCAGGGGTAAGGCCTGCTTTTACCAGCATAAGATTTGAAAAAAGTAAAATAAAAAAAAATTTCACTCATTTATCATTTAAAAATACTTTAAAAAAGGTAAGTTTATTTTTAGCCCTGTAAAAATCTTTAATTACTTTTTTCAAAAAATTAATTTTTGTTTAAAATATTTAATTTATTATAATTTCAACTAATTTTAAAAATGTGATGTTTTTTTAAATTTATTTAATGTTTTAGTGTGTTTTTGGGGTGATCTCCATTCATATATTTGACAGGTCTATCTGTCAAGTGTTGTATGAAGGGAGACTCCCTTCTTTGATTGGCTCCCCATGGCCCACGTGATCCCAGGGACGCTTGCGAACCTCGTGCGCCTCTGGGATACGTGGGCCCTGCGCATTTCGAGTTGGAGAGGCCCAGGAGCGGAAGTGTACGCACCTCGGGAGCCCTCAGGTAAGTCCGTAGATTTTTTCCAGATCGGAGGCCTCCGCACGCAGGAAGCCTCCGATCGGAAAATACGGCCCATCATCTCTAAAGGGGCCCCCTTCTTCTGCAACAGTAGGGACAGTATTCTGGAAGATATGCCCTGAAGTGCCTTCATCAAGATACAAACCTATCTTGTGACCTTGAGTGACATGTCCATGTTTACATACTTATACCTAGTGTAAGCAGCTAGTACCTACTGGTGGAAAAGTAAGCACCTGTTGTGTGTTCGTCAGAATAGTTTGTAGAGCAAGCTAACCCCCTATTAAAATCGAGTGTCTAGTGAAGTAGGACCGTTCCACTCCCTGTTACGTTCTGGTTGTTAGCCCTTAAACTGACTGCTTAGAAGGACAGTCGACAAAAGGGCATTTGGAAAGAGGAAACTGGGACTGCATCCATCAGCAACAATTTCCCTCTGTTTGCCACTGCCGGGACCACCAGTGTGCCCACACCCCTACTGTAGCAGAAGCTGGGGAGGTGGACAGCCTATCGCCTGAACTGACAACTGGAGTTTTTTTTTCTCCCCAATCTACTCTTCCTCCCACTATGGGTTGGTGGCGACCACCCAATATTTTTTGAATTGTAGCCCAGCACGAGTTAGCACACTCAGGAGAGAAAATTGGAAAACATTTATTTTTATTCCATTTTTACAGTAGTGCAATTGCGCACTATCAATCTATTTAGTTCTCTGGCGATTTGTTGTCATCATGTGTCAGGTACAATAACAAGCGTGATACTGAGTGTATTCCACTGGTCATTGCATTATGTGCTGTCAAGGAGGTAGTCAATCTAAAGGGGAACGTGGAACCAAACAGCTGTTTGAACTCTATGCTGGCACAAATCGAAAATGGCAGAAGCAGATAGATTATCCTTCAATCTGCCCTCAAAATATGAGTTTTCTTTTTGTTGTAATTTATATAAGAACATAAGAAATAGGAGCAGGAATGGGCCATTCGGCCCTTCGAGCCTACCCCGCCATTCAGTAAGATGATGGCTGATCTTCTACCTCAGCTCCACCTTCCCACACTATCCCCATGGTCCTGAAAAAATTAGGATCTTAGTTAAAAAAAATGTATGGACAATGAGAATTAATATTACTGGAGCTCATTATTACACCTACTATCATTACCATGGTCTGGTAAAGCACAAGCATGTTCAAGTGCAAAAAGTGTAGCAATAAAAAGGCAGAAAGTGAAATGTACATACATACATAATTTCCCCTCTGTTCCCGAAAGTGCTAATTCATGCTGAGGGGTAGATCCAGGGGTGCCACGTCACCCCCACGTGACCAGTCTTCATATTTGAACCTTCTTCTTCTTCTTCTTCGGCAGGCCCTCGGAACCGAGGATGACTTGCTTCCACATTAAAAATGAGTTCTCAGGTGACTGATGAGTCCAATGCGGGACCTACAGTCTCTGTCACAGGTGGGGCAGACGGTGGTTGAAGGGGCGGGTGGGTGGGGTGCTTGGGTTGACGTGCACTCCTTGCGCTTGGCTTCCGCTTGCTCCCGGCGTAGAGACTCGAGGTGTTCGGCGCCTTCCTGGATGCTTCTGCTCCGCTTTGTGCGGTCTTGGGCCAAGGATTCCCAGGTGTCGGAGGGGATGTTGCACTTTTTCAAGGAGGCTTTGAGGGTGTCCTTGAACCTAGACTGTGAGTGTCAGCAGGCTTTTTAAACCATTAAGAGAGTCAGGGGAGAGACATCACAGCCAAGCCCATAGCTTACCTCACCCATTGTCCACACACATGCACTTTGAGCAGCCATCACTGTATAATGATTAGAAGAGGAACCCTTGCTAATTGTTTCTCTTCTTCCCTAGCCTGTGGACTCCAAGGCCAGTTATAGTGCCCTCTATGCTTCCCTGGCTAAGATCAGCTAATTCCACGCAGACCACAGATCAATGCTGGGACCTTCCTGTCTGCACCTGCATTAGGGGAGCATTATTTGTTAACTGGTACAAGCACCTCCAACACTCACCATGGTACCATTTTAATTGAAAGCACCAATATTAAGCAGATTATAGGTGCTGCCTCAAGACCTGGGTTTGAGAATAGAGCTGAACATCAGATGAAATCCCAGTGAATGACAATGTACCACTCCCTCTACAATGGACAGGACATCCCATCTCTTTGGCCATAATTCGTATCAACACCATAGCCAAAAAGTAGCCCATGTTTATATTTAGCTTTAAAAAATAGCAAAGGCAGGAATTTCAGTCCAATGACCTTTTTTTGTGTCTGTTAATGTATTAAGTGTTGCGAGGATACACCTCATCTTGCTGAATCTTCAGCCCTACATTTGAGCTGCCAAATAGCCTGTACTCAGCAGAGTTCAATGAACACAACTAAACCACTTGGTGATTAGCCAACGCAGCTTGCTAGACGGGGCGGCAGTTTCCAGGTTCTAAACGTGGGCAAATCAATTTGTCTACTTATTTTATTACTGGAGTCACTGATTATCCAGTAACTGATTAAATGGACAGAGCAATGAGAGAATGATCCTTGAGTAAAGCAGAATGCTATTAACATTTTGTCATTTTAATTGAAATGTAGCCTCACAGTAATTGAATTTACTCGCCCGTGCTGCAATATGCTTTGTTTATTGGATTTTTGATGACCTGTATGTGCGTATTGAAGGGATGGGATTTGTTTGGTTGATAAAGAGCTGACATTATTAGTAATCCAGGTTGTTAAGGTCTTGGCAGGGGCAAAATTTCAGGTCTGCAGGAAACTTGAAGATAATCCCATACCACCACTACATCACCAGGAAATGGACATTTAAGTCACCCTTTCTTACTTGCACAGCTTTGCGTTTTTTTGCTGATTTTGACCTGATTTAAAAAAAAAATTTTGTTGTCTGATTAAAAGGCCTCATTTTCTCTTTGTGCCCCGTAAATAATTCTGTCTTCTGAAGCGCAGGCACTTTGACTAGCTTGCATCATCTTCTGATAACAATGGGGGGAAAAAACTGAAGACGCTAGCACACTAGTTACAAAAGAAACCAAAAGCATTTCGACAGTGAAAAATAGTGAAGGAGAAGGAGAGGGAAGGTATTTAAATGCAAATTTTGTTTCGTCGAAGTTGACCACAGAGTGGACCGAACAGTAGAACATCTCACCAGCAAGCAACGTGTTAAACTGCAGGCCGAGGCTCAAGCTCAGAACAGAGTATCGCAGCCACCACCTCTTGATTGCAGCAGGCAGAGAGAAATTAGGACGTGGCTATCATAAATTAGCTTGTTTATGCACTGGGCTTGCAGGACAACCTTTGGTACAGGTATCTAGCTGGAAGGCCCATTGGCAACTTCATACAAAAATATTGACCTCTTCTAAACAATGTAACCTGCAGGCACCTGTCTGAAATGGATGCAAAGATACAGGAGCGCACTGAAGGCAGCATCATGTCAGGAACAGTCTGTAGAGCAAACCCGAAGTAAAAAAAAATACTAACTCAGTGACCTTTGATCTGCGGGGCCAGAGCTACACAACAGTGTCATACAACAGAGGCACCTTCCAGTGGTTTATAGGAGAGCTGCCAGGAAAACCAATTGGTTGCACACAGACCAGAAGGAAACGTGGATGCATCTCTCGCCAACCAGTCAACCATTAAATGTCTTTTTCCGCAACTGACTGCCAGGCGCTGACACATGTACACGTCCCTCATCAGATGTACAGCCTGTCACTCTACTGGCAAGGATCAGATGTATACTGTGAACTGGCCAGTCAGGGTCAGGTGCCCTAATTAAACTGCTAGGAATGAAACATATAGGCACTGATGTTGCGCCCATTTCCCAGGTGCTGCGGAGAGGAAATGAAAAACTTGCATTTATATAGCGCCTTTCACGACCTCAGGAAGTCCAAGGTGCTTTAAAGCCAATTAAGTACTTTTGAAGTGTAGTCACTGTTGTAATGTAGGAAACGCAGCAGTCAATAAGTGCACAGCAAGGTCCACAAACAGTAATCTGATAATGACCAGATAATCTGTTTTAGGTGTTGGCTGAGGGATAACTATTGGCTACGACACTGGGAACTCCCTACTCTTCTTTAATAGTGCCATGGAATCTTTTACGTTCAGCTAAGAGGGCAGACAAGGTCTTGGTTTAACGTCTCAAACAAATATGGCACCTCTGACAGTGCAGCACTCCCACAGTGCAGAGTGTCAGCCTAGACTTTGTTCTCAAGTCTCTGGAGTGGGACTTGAACGCACAACCCTCTGACCCAGAGGTACGAGTGCTACCACTGAGCCACAGCTAACACGTTAGAAGAACCAGTGACTATCTTTGAGAGCCATACATCAACTGTGTAATAACCGAATGAGTCCTTTATTATATCGTTTTTTTAAATTATAAGCAGTGCATATATTATACTGAAGTCTGTGGTATATCAAGAGGGTTATGATGAGGTAATACTGAACACCATCCCCAAAAGGATCTTCTTGGAGATTCCATGTTACTCTTTATTTTTTCTTAACTGAAAAGTTTTTCCATGTGCACTAGGGGTAGCAAATTCATAAACCAATTCTTTGTTCAACGAGTTTATGATTTTGCTACACCTTGTCCAGAGGAAATCTTCTCACACACGTCATTTAAATGAAGGAGATGGTACTATTAATGTTCTGTCATTTTTGTTTCCTTTAGACAACTGCGCAATTGTAATGGAGATTGACCACGACCGACAAATAGTATACTCAGAAACTCTGTCACTGGCTAATTATGACCGTGACATGCTGTTGGCTGCCGTGCAGCCCTCAGAAGAGCAGGTGGCAAGCCGTCTCACCACCCCCATCGTTACCACCCAACTAGATACCAAGAACATCTCATTCGAAAGGTAACAGTTGCTGCCTAACATCAGAACAACAACTTGCATTTATATAGCGCCTTTACCGTAGTAAAAACGTTGCAAGGCACTTCACAGGAGCGTTATCAAACAGAATTTGACGCTGAGCCACATAAAGAGATATTAGAAAAGGTGGCCACTTGGTCAAAGAGGTACGTTTTATGGAGCGACAAAGATCCCAGTAGGAGCATTCGTGCTTCCCAGGACTAAGCTTCAGAACTTTGGATTTGAATTCAAAATGGTTGAAGTAGGAATCCGTCAGAATTTTTTTCTGATCTGAAATTTAGATTTAGAAATCCAAGTAAAACAAATAAAAAAAATGAAGTTTGGATCAAATTCTGGAGTCAGGCCATTCACATTGGTCCAAGATCTGAATCCAAACCCAAACTGGGGACTTACTGTTTCGACAAGTTTTGAATGTTTTGAAATCTTTGGTTACATTCCACAATCTTACCATTTTAATTAAAATCGATTTTCCCAGTATCGTGGGCTAAAAAAGTAAACAAAGGAAAAATGAAAACCATGAAAACTTTTCCTTTACATATCCACAAAGAGGTAAATAAATTATAGTAGCCAACCTCATGGATACATGTAAAGCAATTTATTTTTTATTAAGGTTTGAGCAGAACAAAAATAGTAGCTGCACCAATACTACTGTTGTAATTGTGAGATTCCTCCACTAGTCTCTCATCTCCTCCCAGTACCGATGCTCTAAAGCACACATTACTCATCCTGACTCTTATGCGAGGAATTTCCTCAGGGGTTCTCCTGATTGGCCGCGGTAGCTTTGTCAGAATATCGGCACGCGCGTAAACAGGGTTTCCTCAATCTTCCGCCAAAGTTACGTCAACCGAGCGCGAGAACCCCTGAAGAAATTCACCCTAACTCTTTATTTTCAGACACTCTCCTGATTTCTCTAAGGTTTTCTGTTATCTCCTAACTGAAGATTTTTTTTCTGGTTTTACATTAACGATCTCATTCACAACATCTCTTAATCTTATTTCCCCTTTGCTCACTCTTTTTTGACTTTCTACTTTTGTTTATGTTCCTCCCTGTATCTTGGCACCATCTGTCTCAGCCTTGTGCCTCTTTCATTTTCTTCTCTCGCTGCTCTACCTCTCTTGCTGTTGCTTCTTTCTTTCTCTCCTCAGAGTTCTCAGGTGCACAAATGCAAACTCCATTACAGATACACAGCCCCTTTCCTTCCCTCCATGTTGATTCTTCTTCCCTATTTGGACCCATCTCCAAGTTACGAACTCCACAACAGGCTAAGTGGAACCTAGGCTTGACCTCACGAGCATTGTTCTTTGGTCATGTCACCTGATCTGTTGATGATTCTGCTATTCCCATTTACACCTCTTCTAGACCCATCTTTTGATTCTTTACTTGTCCCATTACCATCACCTTTTGCTTTGTACTCATACCTTTTGTCATTTAATCACTCCTGCCTTCCACCCTATCACTGACCTCCCCTTTTGTTCTTTCCTCCCCTTTCCCTGCCTCTGCACCTGCTGATAACCGGTTACATCTCTAACTTTTTCCAGTTCTGACGAAAGGTCATTGACCTGAAAAGTTAACTCAGTTTCTCTCTCCACAGATGCTGCCTGATCAGCATTTTCTGTTTTTATTTCACCTGATCTTAGGCCTGTGTCATGCACCTTTCTATTGCTACGTTGCCAACAATTCAGCAAAGGTTCATTAAATTTAACTGATAGACATTTATGTAGCACAAAATATATATGACTGCTAGGATTTACGGAGTAATGCATTATGTGAGTCCTGTGACCCAGCCTCTCTGTAATTCATTTCTCAGTAAATGAACATGCCTCATCGTACAGCCTCTATTTAAAATATGTGTTAGGTGCTTAGTTTCCAAAATATCCCTTCCAAATCAGACATTTCTTCCATCTATTTCTTGTACAAATCAAGCCTCTTTATTTGCTGCCTCTTCCAATTCTGTAGAATACAATAATCTAACTAGTTGGTTTATAGTGGATATATTTCTGTACATTTTGCTATTGGCATTCCTATAGTACTTTATATGGTAACTTAATCAACTATCTAATTCAATCACACGTCAGGATGTTAAATCACATTTTTGACAGAATATAAATGTTTCAACACCTGCTTTATTTATATTTCCCCAAAACTCATTTAGCTTGAACATATTTGACAATACATTCCAACAGTTGTCAGATATTTACACACTTCTGGTTAGAGATAGTAGCAGACAATTTTTTCAGGTCCCTATGGAACAAAGCTAACAGTTGCATTTAATGACATAGGTAGCACTGTATACACTGGATTACTCCGTGATGTTTGATCTGCAGTTAATCAGTCAGCTATGGTATGGATGGTGAAGCAACTTATATGATGCTTTTTCATGTACGCCATTTTTGAAAATTAAATAAATATACTAAGGAACACAGGTTTCTTGCTAAAATTCAAAAGTGTATTTTAGTGATGAAAGTGCTAAATAAAGAATAAAGTGATTGCAAGTCAAACGTCCAATTAGAGGAAGAGGTTCAGATGACTTCCTAAACTGAAACAATTAAACTCACAACATTTATTACAGCCCTAATATTGTTTCTTGGGGCTATCTGAGGCTAAAGGGATAAATGTACTGAGCCATACAGACTAGGAAGATCCCAGGTTCCAGCTCTAGTCTGTGCTGACCTAACTGATCTCAACCACGTAGGGGCACTACAGTTGTCCACCAGACATGCACAATTACATTTTGACGGAGTCTACTGAACTCAGGCAAGCTGTCTGCAGCCTACAACTATCCTATATTACACCATCACATGCATATTTATTAATAAATTCCTTAAACACTATGATGGTGATGAAGGTTAATTATTAGGCCCAGTTCATGACATTCCTTGGCAGTTGAGCTAATGCAAAGTAAATACAAAATGGTTTGTGTATATCAGACTCTAAAGAACCATGAAGAAACCACTGGAAGCCCAGAAACAAAGTGTGGGAGGTCTGAATTTGGATCTAGATTCAACATTTGAGCACTTGACATAAAGGTGAAGAATAGTACTGCTGGAGAATGGAAACTTTTAGCCCAATATTAGCACTAATATTTAATGTAGACTACAGCTCTTTCTATTCAGATCAACCACAACAATATGCCTCAATCTTGCCTGGGAGAAACAACCAACAACAACAACTTGTATTTATACAGCGCCTTTAACGTAATAAAATGTCCCAAGGCGCCGCACAGGAGTATTTTAAGACAAAAAATTTGACACTACTGTATCATTATGATTTTTCCCATTTCCCACACCAGCCATCCTTATGGTCTTTCTGAGTAAGATGGCCAATTTATGCTAAATTTTGCACAGCCACTAGGAACAGAGTTCAAGTTGCCCAAATAGTTAACATTGAATTCTTACCTTCAGCTGAGAGGGGAGACTTTCATCCTATCAGTCCAGGCTGGATTCAGCTCCAAGTCTAAGAGGCCCCATTGTCCCTTCCAGCCCCCTACAAGGGTACTTATCACCTTACAGCCTTTGAGTTTTGATTGGCCTACACATTGAGAATCTAATAACAGGTCTTTAACAAGTGACATTTTTTTCCTCAATGAATGCACTCAGTGAATAACTGAAGTTGAACAAAATGTATGTGCCTTTACCATTTAGATAGGGTATAAAATAAACAATAAATTATAAGCTAAAATCAAAAAATGGTTAACAAACTACAATAAATGCAGTTTTGTTCCTCAACCTTTGCTTGAAGTTACCTCAGTGTTTGTCTGTCACTCCAGCTTTCAATGCCAAACTGCCCCCGGTAACATCATTTGAACTGACTAGTTGCACAATCATGAATAATGAATGTATCTGTTCTGAAAGCTTTCAGTAATTGCAGTGTGTTGAAGATGACTTCACCACTGTTTTCTTTTTCCATTTTCCTTTCTCAGAAATAAATCCGGAATCCTGGGCTGGAGAAGCGAGAAAACGGAGATAATAAACGGATACGAGTCCAAGGTAATGGAAAGTCCTGGCCATTCAAGGATGCCCTATAAAGTGCTACAGGCAATAGGAAGTAAGGCGTAACCTTTACGATTTAGCACTCCCGACACAGAGCTTTGTGTGACGGAAGCGCATATCAGGAATTTGGGCGCAGAGGTCAGTGCATTCGATTCGTAGCATAATTTTAATTGACGGAAACTGGTACAGGCTGTAAATCATTGACCTCCGCGTCCAAATTCCCAATATGTGCTCCCACCCTGTGAAGCTCTGTGCCAGGAGCTAACTAAATGTTAACACTTCCCCCTAAATAACTTGGTAGCCCAGTAATTGCAGCACTGGTTTCTGTAGATTTATACCCATGATTTCCTTGATCCCCAGTGGTCATTTGAATTTTCTGGGGTGCACTATATGAGCTAAGATGACACAAGAACACAAAATAGCATGGTGCAAGAAAAGAGCTTTCAGCCCATCAAGCTTGCTGCCTCATTGACCATGTAAAACCTATCCTGTCATCCACCTATTTAATCTCCCGAGAAGATATCCTGTATAACCTCACAGGTCAATCAAGGAAAAATCTGGAACATTTATCTGTCCTCACTTCTCCACCTATCCTTCCTCCCCATCCCAAGTAGCACAGAAAATACTGTGCCAAGTATATTATTTGATTGTCATAGTCTACATTTGTCCCTATGGCCTCCTCTCCCACTCCCAACTTGATATTTATACAGTTACTTTGTGAAGGACTTAATCAACACAACAACATTAACTGCTCTTTCTGGGAGTTAACTCCACATATCTTAACAAAATTTAATTTCTGTCTTTTTGGTTATTTTCCCCAAGTATTTTTGCTTAATTGGTAATATCATTAGTGGAATTTCTAACTTCCTGTACTTTTTATTTATTTGTTCATGGGATGTGGGGGTCGCTGGCAAGGCCAGCATTTATTGCCCATCCCTAATTGCCCTTGAGAAGGTGGTGGGGAGCCGCCTTATACATCTGAGTGGCTTGCTAGGCCATTTCAGAGGGCAGTTAAGAGTCAACCACATTTCTGTGGGTCTGGAGTCACATATAGGCCAGACCGGGTAAGGACAGCAGATTTCCTTCCCTAAAGGACATTAGTGAACCAGGTGGGTTTTTACAACAATCCGGTCGTTTCATGGTCACCATTACTCATACTAGCTTTTTTTAAATTCCAGTTTTATTTATTAACTAAATTTAAATTTCTCAGCTTCCGTGGTGGAGATTTGAACTCATATCTCTGGCTCATTCGTCCAAGTCTCTGGATTACTAGTCCAGTGACATAACCACTATGTTATCATACCCAATATCAGGTGTAGTGAGTTCAGGGATACTGTGATTAAATGTTTTAGCACTAACCTTCACATTTAATGTTGTTAGGTAAGATCACATGCAAGGTACCGCATAGTAGACCTATGACTAAGGCCAGAGCATGTGGAATCAGGGGACAGGTAGCAGAATAGATAGCTTTCTGGCTACAAGACAGAAAACAGAGAGTAGGGGTTAAGGGTAACTACTCAGACTGGTAAAAAGTGGGAGGTGGTGTTCCATGGGGATCGGTCCTGGGACCACTGTTGTTCACAATTGGGAGGTGTAGTTAATACAAAGGAAGAGTGAGACAAAATAAAGGAATACATTGGCCCAGATATTCCGATCGCAGGCCTCCCGCGGGCGGAGGGCTGCGATCTGGAAAAATCTGCGCCTAGACCGGAGGGCTCCCGGGAGGTGCACAGTTCCGCTGCTGGGCCTCTCCAAACTGCCGGTGCGCAGGGCCCACGTATCCCAGAGCCGCAGGTAGTTTGCAGCGTCCCTGGGATCACGTGGGCCATGGGGAGCCAATCACAGAAGGGAATCTCCCTTCATACATTTGACAGGAAGACCTGTCAAATATATGAATGGAAATCACTCCCAAAACATAGTAAAACTTCAAATAATTTTTTTTTAAATCACATTTTTAAAATGACTTGAAATTACATAAATTAACTATTTTAAACAAAAATTTTAATTTTTGAAAAAAATAATTAAAGTTTTCAACGGGCCTAAAAATAAACTTACCTTTCTTTAAAGTATTTTTAAATGATAAATCAGTGGAAATTTTTTTTTCACTTTTTTCAACTCTTATCCTGGTAAAAGCAGGCCTTGCGCCTGCTTTTACCAGGTGCAAGAATTGTAAGTGTTTTCTGCGGGCGGAGGGTCTCCAAAAAACGGAACTCTCCGCCCGCAGAGGCCCTTCTCCCGGGCAGCCGGAGGATCTGTCAAGAGCTTTCTTGACAGATCGGAAATGCCGGTTTCCAGCGCATGCTCGGGGCATGCCTGAAACCAGCATTTCCAATGTCCCTACGGGTGGGTACACAGCGCGTACACACCCATAGGGATCGGAATATCCGGCCCATTAATAAGCTTGCAGAATGGGTGTGTAATTGGGAAATGAATTTCAATATAGATAAGTGTGAGGTGGTGCATTTTGGTAGGAAGAATAAGACGGCCACATACTGCTTGGATAATAAGAGTCTAAATGGGGTAGAGGAACAAAGGGATCTAGGGGTACAGATACACAAATCACTAGGGGTACAGATACATAAATCACTAGGGGTACAGATACACAAATCACTAGGGGTACAGATACACAAATCACTAGGGGTACAGATACACAAATCACTAGGGGTACAGATACACAAATCACTAGGGGTACAGATACACAAATCACTAGGGGTACAGATACACAAATCACTAGGGGTACAGATACACAAATCACTAGGGGTACAGATACACAAAGTAGCGACACAGATTAATAAGGCCATTAAAAAAAGCAAACCAAGCACTGGGGTCCATTTCGAGAGGGATAACATTGAATAGTAGAGAAGTTATGTTAAACTTGGTGAGACCACACTTGGGGTACTGTGCACAGTCTGGTCTCCATATTCTAAAAATGCTATAGAGGCATTGGAGAAGGTGCCAAAAAGACTCACAAGGATGATACCAGAACTGAGAGGATATATACTGATCAGGAAAGGCTGAACAGGCTGGGGCTCTTTTCTCTAGAAAAGAGAAGGCTGAGGGGTGTCCTGATAGAGGTCTTCAAGATAATGAAAGGGTTTGATCAAGTAGACGTAGAGAGGATGTTTCCACTTGCAGGGGAGTCCAAAACTAGAGGTCATAAATATAAAATAGTCACTAATAAATCCAGTAGGGAATTCAGGAGACTGTTTTTTACCAAAAGAGTGGTAATAATGGGGAACGCGCTACCACAAGGAGTAGTTGAGGCAAATAGGATAGATGCATTTAAAAGGAAGCTAGATAGACACATGAGGGAGAAAGGAATAGAAGGATATGCTGATAGGGTTAGATTAAGTAGGGCGAGAGGAGGCTCGAGTGGAGCATAAATGCCTACATAGACCAGTTGGGCCGAACGGCCTGTTTCGGTGCTGTACACTCGATGTAACTCGATGATTTTCTTGAAAAATAAAAAACCCTTCTCATGCGTCCTCATAGGTTTATGGAGCTTCAAATGTGGAACTCGTCACTAGGACAAGAACAGAGCACCTGTCAGACCAGAACAAGAGTAAAAGCAAAGGTAAGTGAAGCTGTGCTTTACTGGGCAATGCGATGAGCATGTGAAAACAGGTAGAGCAGTGACAGCTCATTAACACCAGCACTGGGAAAAGGAGCAACGAAGAGAGGCTGAAGCATTCTGTTCAGTGCAGACAATAGTAACTGTAAAATACAGTCAGGAACAGGGGTAGTCTCCGAAGGTGAGCGATAGGAGGAAGGTAAAGGTTTCTTTTGAAGAGGGCTAATAAACCATTAATATTAAATTGCCCAATATCTTCTGTCTATGGGACATTAGTTGGGGGAAGCATTAATCTTGCGAGGCTTCACCTACTCGAATTCTCTCCCCATAGTCACACCCTGCTCTTGAATACATGGTTCTCACTCCAGTGAAAATATAATCGACACAAGATGAATCCCATACCTGATCCAAGCTGAGAATTCCCGTGTACTATATCACTGCCCATTTACTCTCAGTGTACCGATTTCCTGTGGCGGACACAGCATTAAATATATGATAATCAGGTGCTCAGCAGGGACTTACAAAGCCGTAATCCAATTGGATGGTTTTGATGAGATTATAAACCACAAGATTGACACTCAAGGTGTCGAGCAGGTATTATAGCGGCAACATTATATTACCATTGTAAAAACAAGAAAAAAATGAATAAGACACACAACACTGAAGAGTGACAATGTGCAGACAGCTGTTGGAGATAGGTAGGGGGACAAGATGACGAGGTCTCGTGGCATCGATGGCTAGCCTGGTTATGACGACTTTCTGCAGTGTGAAGGAGCCACATTGAGATAGTAGACGAATCATGAAACACATAGGAGGGTAACAAAGAAACTAATAGCTTAGGAGCTCACATGACTGATCCAATAGTAATGCCAGTTGATTCTTCTCCTGGAAGAACACAGAAAATTATACTTTATATTACTGTATAATAGTATTAAAGAGTAAAATAGTTATGTGTTCATTATTGGGGATACTGAGTATTTTCAACCCAACACATGCCAGTCATCTTCACCAGACTAAACATTTTGCTAAAGATTTAATTTAGATTCAATTTCTTCAGCAGTGATTTAATTAACTGAGGTACAAATACTGCAAGTGAGTCTTTTAAAAAAATAAAAATCTTATAAAGACTCTGATGTAAGCATGTGATTACTGGGCCAATTAGTCGTGGTATTTAATATGGAGTTGAAAAGAAATCGGAAATCGGACTAGAAAGGCAGGCGTCAGCTGATGATTGTAGGTAAGGGCTGGCTAGCCTCTTATTACTGTGTTGTTTGGGCTCCCTATAGGTGGACCCAGGAGACGGGTGAGGCTAGATACTGATTTTTAATGAGGTAACAGAGGTCTAATGTCAGGGCAAAAAATGGTTTTCGACTCGGAATCAAATATTTGCAGTGGAAGAATTTTTGCCCAGTGCCACGATTGAGGCAGGCGTGCCAACTCTGAGCTTCTTCAAAGTCAGCACCATGAGTGTTTTGTATGCTGATGTTGTTAGGATTTGCTATCTGGGGGCAGAGAGCTGGTGTTACACCACCAATTTGCATTTCTCAACCCCAGATTGTGTTTTTTTTTTAAATTGTTTCAACCTCTAGGGCACCGACGACACATTCCTGTTTCAACAGCGTCCACTCTGTTGTCCCACCAACGAGTCATGCCACCAAGCAGCCTGAAGATCAGAAGTAAAGTGTTTTTATATTTGTTTAAAATTTCAAGTGTTCTTTTTAGTGACCTCTGAGTAAGCTTATTACAGTGGAACCTCCATTATCCATATTCCTATTAGCCTCTCATACCAATTATCTGCTGGAATTTTCACAGGATAATGCGAGATGTCACCAGGTTGCCCAGGCCCCCCTTTTCGTTACTTGTATTTCAACTACCGAATCAAACTACATTTTATTGTTAATTGTATTGTGCTTGCCTTCATTCCTGTGCCTAGGGTATTGCTGTGCTGTTGTAAGATCAGATTTGGAGTCTCTCAATTTTCCGCCAATTTCCATGACACACTCCATTTGGTGGATGATGGAGTTTCCACTGTACTTTCACACAGTTTTAGGATTTCGTTCAGCATTATGAAAAATTGACAACCCAGGGAACCTGGAATTCCCTGGAGCTGTTGGCAGTCTAAGAATTAAGTTGCAGTAAAGGGATAAAAGTCCAACTTGGAATGAAAACAGGAGGAAATAAATACGAAAGAAAGGAAAAGTGGGCTGAACGTAATTCCGCAATGTTCCTCAGAGCCATTGCTGCTCAGCACAGACCACAAAATGACAACTGTGGTGTCTATATTACTGAATGTCTTTCATTGGGAATGGTTCAGTTGCATGTGTTGATTCCTGTTGTGCTAAAATGTACCATTTATATTGCAAATGCCACTTCTATACTATAGGACGTGTACAAATCTGACGACTGTACCAGTCTGACTAGGACCTTCCCTGGTGCTGCGGAGAGGTTCATATAGTCCAGCAATGGCAAAAGTGCACTGTTGGCCTGCGGGGCTTTGGGCAGGCGCCAACATGGGGACCTAACGCCAAGTGCTGCGTGAGCACACTGTTTACATTTTCTACCGTCGACTGTTTCCGTCAAAGGCTGAAATCCCGTTCAAGGAGGGTTTCACTGCCTCTGAAGACAAGGGTCATTTATACTGCAGTGTACGCTGCAATGGTGCTGTTGATGTTGAAGGCAACCCTGCAGCACCAAGGGCTCATAAGTATGTCTGAAATTGCATTTAAATGGAATTTAAGCATCAGATTAGACCACCCTATAGTGTAGCAAGTGCACAAAACCAATTGGCATAATTTTGCCAGTACAAGTAAAATTGGAACACAACCTTAAGGGGAGAATTTCCCTGGGTTTCTTCTAATCTTCCGCCGTATTTTCGGCAGAAGATCAGCAAAAGTCTTGGAGCAACAGTGCACGCAGCTGTTTTGACCCATTTACACTGTTCTCTGGTCATTCTTCCGACCTCCTGCTGGGGAAACCCTGCGGAAATTCCAGGCGTAGGTCTTTATGCTGAAATTTGCCGCATTCAGAGTTCCACTGGGGTGGAAAGATTGCCATATCACGTATACAAAAGCAAAATCCTGCGGATGCCGGAAATCTGAAATTAAAAACAGAAAATGCTGGAAATACTCAGCAGGTCAGGCAGCATCTGTGGAGCGAGAAACAGAGTTAACGTTTCAGGTCGATGACCTTTCATCAGAATCAGCATTCTAGCAGGTAGAACTGTGCCATAAAGACCAGGAAGACCCAAGGTTCAATTCCTGGTCTGTGCTATGCTGTGATCTCAGACACGGTGGTAGTAGGGTAGAGTAATAATTGGCTTCAACTAGTGAGAGGAACTATCAGCCAAGATTCCTGCATCAGTGATACCTGCTAGAATGTGCATGCATGTGCGCGCATGCATGCGTGAGTGAGTATGTGTGTGTATATAGAGTATTAGGCTCAACTGAACTGCTCCCCATAGTCAAGGCTTATTCATGAAGAATGACTACTTCAGGAGTTACCAGAGCGAGCTGGCACTGATGGAGCTGCCCCCCCCCACCCCCCCCCCCCCCCAGCTTAACTAAGAACCTTCAGGAGAGGAGGGAAGAAAGTGGGGGAGAAATCTAGCCCACTGATAACATACTACAGTTCAAAAGCAAGAATATCTGGTTAGATACTACTGATGACGATACCCTTTACAGATGGAAAAAGGTGACATTTTCTTCTGAATGGGGGTGCAGACTCCCCACATATTGAAAAATTAAATATAAATACATTTTACAACACTAGGTTTCTGCTCTGCCTGATCATATCTATAAATATATTACAAATCTTGTGTCCACATGCACTTCCTGTTGTTACTTTTGTGTTAAATGTTTCCATTACTAATGTCTATGTCGACTTTTATAATGGAAAATGCCCATGTAAACTTGCCATGTAATTATACCCTCCAACCAGTAGGGTGGCGCTGTAGCTCTTTAGTTTTGTATTCCTCAGGCTCTACTGCAAAGAAACTCCTGTGCTCCAACCATCTCTACTTCACTGCTTCTCAAATTGCAACAAATTTTGATAGTTAACTATAATTAAGATAAAATGAAGGTATATAAAACTAAGGACAGAATGTAGGACTTTAAAATGGGGACTAAATTACATCTGCTCACTCTGGCCCAATTATTCCCTGCCCTCTAACCCCACATCAGCTGGTCTTGACTTCCTATGTGTGAGGTCACAGGGGTTCGACTAATCATTAAAAAAAATTACAATTCAAATACATGCAGCTGAAATCATTACAATTCCCTATTCGCATCCTTAATGTAATGCAATTTGCACAGCATTGCTTTATGGTCCAGTTAGTTACTGACACGTTCGCAACATCTCAGCCCTCACTTTGAAGGGGATTGTATGCAATCCGGGTCTGTACTTGTAAATATAACAGGGCTGTTGTTACTGTAGCTTTGATCCCTGGGACTGACGAGGTCTCTTCACGTGTCATCTCTAACCAAATGTGACTGAATATTTGGCAGATGGTAGCTTCCATCAGTTAAATTCATTCAAGCTAAACAAGCTTATCATCTATAAACTGAGTAAAAGAATACATTATAAAAGTGACATTACTTCTGAAAGAATGTTAATGATGTAAAAATGAAGCGATTTGACAGTTGATAATCCCGCAGAGCATAAATTCATTCTGAACGATTAGTCAGTTGGACCGACCTTGAAGCTCATTATGATATGCAGCACAGTGATCAGTTTGTGACTATGTTCATGTGCAGTTTAAGGCATTGGACTTAGAGCACCCCAAGTGGTGGAGATTGGTGACAAACCATTCACCAGACAAAATCGGGGTGGGGACAATGATAAAATGAACAGATCATAAACCAGAAATACTAAGCTGAATGCGATAGTTTAATTAACAGGCAATCAAAAGTTGAAGACTTAGAGCATTGAATCAAAATGTTCTGCACACATTTCTCCATGACAGTGTCATTCCAAGTAAGGTGGAAACAGAATTCCTCATTGATCATTTTTATGCTATTTTTTTTTAAATAGAAAATCTCATCAGAAGATTGCCTCTCAAAAGGACGAGTTAAATTCAAACTGTTTTAACTCAGCAGGTTTGCATGTTGAATGAAGAGATCAATCAATGTAAGCACACTGCCATAGAACCAACACAGTAGTGAAGAGCACCGCTTGTCTTTTGCAGGCAGTAAAACTCCTCTCCAGTCTTTCCTGGGCATTGCAGAGCAGCACGTTGGACCACACAACGGGGTTCGTATTGGAAACTTTGTTCTGTTGCCTCAGCCTGAGCTTTTGTTATAGCTTATAGATCACTTGGTATTAACTCGGACTCAAAATCTGCCTACTGCCACAGAATATAACAAGCTGACTTTTTTTTAAGCATACAGTGTGACATGAATCTGTCATTCATGAAAGAAAGACTTATGAAATAATACTGAGTGGCCTGCGGGTGGCGCTGTCCAGGGAGAGTATAAATACTCGGGCACGGGCCCAGCTTGCGCAGGACATTCTTAACAGGAACTAGTGAAGGACACAGCTAGACCTCCATGTTGTAAAACAGTTGATTAAAGCTTTGTTTAACGCTTAGACCAAGTGCCTAGTAGTTTTCTTACGTCACAGTGTTTCAAAAGTATATTGTGTAGCAGCGCTACTTAATCTGTCCTGCACAATAAACATGAATGCTGGAAAAATGCTATATTTTATACTGAGAAACCTCAATGAAGGGCTAAGGTGCACAGTGCAGGTCACTACCAAAGTTTGAAAGAGTAGGGAAGAAGACAAGTAGTGATTAAGTGGTGTGGAGTTTGGGATTGCATTTTGTTATGCACAGTAGTTTAGGACTGAACGTAACTTATAACTAGGACAAGGGTGGCCAAAGAAACATAGAATATAGAAGCAGGAGTAGGCCATTCGGCCCCTCGAGCCTGTTCCGTCATTCAATGCGATCATGGCTGATCATCCAAATTCAGTACCCTGTCCCTGCTTTCTCCCCATATCCCTTGATCCCTTTAGCCTTAAGAAATATATCGAACTCCTTCTTGAATATATTTAATGAATTGGCCTCAACTGCCTTGTGTGGTAGAGAATTCCACAGGTTCACCACTCTCTGGGTGAAGAAGTTCCTCCTCATCTCAGTCCTAAATGGCTTACCCCTTATCCTTAGACTGTGACCCCTGGTTCTGGACTCCCCCGCCATCGGGAACATCCTTCCTGCATCTAGTCTGTCTAGTCCTGTTAGAATTTTATAAGTTTCAATGAGATCCCCTCTCATTCTTCTAAACTCTAGCGAATATAAGCCCAATCGACCCGATCTCTCCTCATAAGAAGGGGAAGAGTTTCTGTGGGGGGGGGGGTGTTCTCCTGATCAGACCTTTAGCGGAAATTACAAATAAGCAGCATGAACAGCCGCTTACGCTGTTTCTCGAAGGTTTCTGCCAATCATCCGCCACATTTATGCTGGGAGATTGGGAGAACCCCCCGCGAAAATTCTACTCCCTAGTCCTGATTATGGGCCCAATTCACCAAACTTTTACCGGCCAACGAAAAGGTAAATTTCTGCATTTGTAGAAAACAGCATCCAGTGGATCAGAAAAGTCATAGTGAGTTGAGCCCTCAGTCTAGAAAAGATCTGTCTGCACTCCAGCTTGCATTAGAATATATGAAGGGCCGTTGGTTTATAGTGTTTGAATAAGTCAAATTCTGTTTCTATTACAGGGGTTTCAAGGATTTGCACTGGAGTTGTGGGGTCGCATCCTGTGATTCTGTCCATTTATACTGAGAGCCATTGGTTCACAGTACCTGACTAAGTCACATTTTGTTTGTGTTACATGGTGGGACTCCAGGATTTTCACCGGTGTTTTAGGGGTTGCATTCCGTGATTCTGCCCATTTTTCCGTGAAAACTGCAAATCAGCGGCCCTGTACATCGATCGGATGGTACTTCAGATTGATCGATAGCTCGGTCTTGCTGAAGTGCGGTAGCATGAACTGCTGTTTCAATTGGTGTTAAATCCAATCCTCCTGTAAAATATGCTTAGAACTGCTGTAACTTAGTTTGTTAACATTTTTGTGATCTAGGCCTTCATTACTCAGACATTCAGCAATACCAACCCAACATCTATTACTCCAGAGGAGTACTTCAACCTGAACTTTGAGCTGGGAAACCGAGATATTGGGCGTCCCATGGAGCTCACCACAAAAACACAGAAGTAAGCTGAAAACCTCTTTCATTGTATGTAACTGCTAATAGCATATGATGTAATTTCCTGTATGCAGCTCTGGTAACAACACAACAAATACATAACAAGGGCTCTGATTCCCTTTTGTAAATGTCACAGCACTGAAATACTGTGCTCTTCTTACAATGGAACAAACAGAAGTTGTGATCTCAGATTCTAGCTGATAAGGGAATTAAGGGTTATGGGGAGCGGGCAGGGAAGTGGACGTGAGTCTAGGTTCGGATCAGCCATGATCCTATTGAATGACGGAGCAGGCCCGAGGGGCCGTATGGCCTACTCCTGCTCCTACTTCTTATGTTCTTATGTTCTACCAGGCAGAGGAGTTAAATCTACTCTCAGAGTTGCGACGAGGTTTATAAAGAGCTCAGCAACATCAACTTGCGTTCATATAGCGCCTTTAACATAGGAAAACATCCCTAGGTGCTTCATAGTAGCTTATTTTCAAAAGGCCTTTGATAAGATGCCACACGGCAGGCTCATGACAAAGGTGGAGTCAGGGGACAAATAGCTTAATGGATAGCAAATTTACTAAAAAAAAATAGAAAGCCGAGAGCAGGAGTAAAAGGGAGCTATTCAGATTGGTGGAAGGTAGAAAGTGGTGTTCCACCAGGATCGGTGCTCGGACAACTGTTAATTTATATTAATGATTTGGACTTGGGAACAAGTAACTCAATATCGATATTTGCAGATGATACCAAACTGGGGGGTATAGCTAACACTGAGGAAGAATACAACGTAACACAAGAAGACATAAGAAAACTTGCAGACTGGCCAGTTAAGTGGCAAATGAACATTAACAGATAAATGTGAGGTGATGCACGTTTGTGGGGAAAAATAGAAACATCACCTATACCTTAAAAAATAAGAATCTGAATGGGGTAGAAAAACAAAGGGACCTAGGGATGCAGGTGAACACATCATTAAAAGCTACATCGCAGGTCAGCAAAGCAATTAAAAATGCTAACAAAGCACTGGGATTTATTTCTAAGGGTATAGAATTCAAAAGTAGTGAAGTTATGTTAAACTTATACTGTTCAGGTTGCACTTAGCGTACTGTGCACAGTTCTGGTCCCCATACTATACTCAGAGAGTGGTTAGAATGTGGAACTCGCTACCACAGAAGTGGTTGAGGCAAATAGCTTAGATGCTTTCAAAAGGAAACTAGACGAGTACATGACAGAAAAGTGAATAGAAAGATATGCTGAGAGGCTGAGATGACGCAAATGGAATGGGAGAAGACTCGTGAGGAGTATAAACACCAGCACAGACGAGTTGGGCCGAATGGCCTGTTTCTGTGCTTTATATTCTATGTAATCGGACAAAAATTGACACTGAGCCAAAGAAGGAGACATTAGATGGAGTGACTAAAAGCTTGCTAAAAGAGATAGGGTTTAAGGAGGGTCTGAAAGGAGGAAGAGAGGCAGAGGGGTTTAGGGAGGGAATTCCAGAGCTTAGGGCCTAGATGGCTGAAGACACGGCCGCAAATGGTGGTGCCAAGGGAGTGGGGGAACCACAAGAAGCAAGAGTTGGAGGAATGCAGTGTTCTCGGATGGTTGTAGGGCTGGAGGAAGTTACAGAGATAGGGAGTGGCGAGGCCATGAAAGGATTTGAATACGAGAATTATAAATTGGAGGTATTGGGGGTCCTGGAGCAAATGTAGGTCAGCACGCGCAGAAGTGATGGGCGAGCGGGACTTGGTGAGGGTTAGGATATGGGCAGCAGTGTTTGGGTTAGCTTGAAGTTTGTAGTCGAGTTTGGAGGTGAGAAAGGCATGGTTCAGGGTTTCGGGAGCAGATGGGCTGAGGTAGGGGCGGAGACAAGCGATATTACAAAGGGTTAGTAGACAGTCTCAAGCTCTGTTCTCATGGTTTAGGACATTATCAGAACCATGGGATTAGAGTGCAGCTTTGTAACTCATTTCTAGGCAATGTTAGATCTTGGATTCCAAGGCTAGTGAGTCCATTTAGACTCTCATGAGCAAATATTGGATTTAATGAGTCAAAATGGAGAAAAAGGTTATTGCTACGTAATGATCTTCTACGTATATATGTTGCATCAGAATTAAGGCTCCCATAATGGCTCAGTTGGTAAAAGGCAATGTGAAGCTAAACCATTCAGACCAGGAGTTCCTAGGTTTAATTCCTGAGGTGGCTGATCTCAACCCATGTGGCCAGCAGGAACACTTCAATTATCCTCACCATCCCAAGGCTCTTGGTCTTGATTTTGAAGGGGGTACGGAAGTGTAGTAGTTATGTTACTGAACTAGTAATCCAGAGAATGAGAGTTCAAATCCCACCATGAAGTTTGAAAACTTGAATTCAGTTCAAAAACATGAAATAAAAAGCTGATATCAGTTAAAGTGACCACGAAGCTGTCGGATTGTCGTAAAAACTCAACGGATTCACTAATATCCTTTAGGGAAGGAAACCTGCCGTCCTTACCCGGTCTGGCCTATTTGTGACTCCAGTTCCACACCAGCGTGGTTGACTTTTAACTGCCCTCTGAAGTGGCCTAGCAAGCCACTCAGTTGTATCAAACCCCTGGGCAACTATGGATGGGCAATCAATGCTGGCCTTGCCAGTGACACTCACATCCTGACAATGAATGACGAACAGTGTGGACATCATACAAACCCAGAATGGGACTCAGCTGTGATGCCCACCGCCTCACCGCCTACAAGCACTGATTTTGTCCACAAATGAAGAATGATCTGTTGGATATGGTGCTGGATTATGACCAGCACTCATGGAACTTTACCCTGACAAAAATCAACATCCTCAAGAAAGGAAGTGGGGAGAAAGTTGACAAAACAAAATTTTACGTGTAGGATTGTACGGCAACATGCCGTTTTCACACTTGAGGTAAAGAGTTAATTTAATATTAAAAGCTAAATAGCAACCACCCCTTTGTCCAGTTAGCTATGTCCATTATGCTTTCTAATATATGATACAGCATTAACTATCTATGGTAGTGAACTCTCGGGGATAGAAAGCAATACTGCACCAATCAATAAAGAAAGCCTCGCATTTATATAACATAGAACATAGAAAAATAGGAGCAGGAGTAGGCCATTCGGCCCTTTGAGCCTGCTCCACCATTCAATATGATCATGGCTGATCCTCTATCTCAATACCATATTCCCGCTCTCTCCCCATACCCCTTGACGCCTTTTGTGTCCAGAAATCTATCTATCTCCTTCTTAAATATATTCAGTGACTTGGCCTACACAGCCTTCTGTGGTAGAGAATTCCACAGTTTCACCACCCTCTGAGTGAAGAAATTTCTCCTCATCTCTGTCCTAAATGTCCTACCCCGTTTCATGTGTCCAACATGTCCAACACCTTTCACGACCTCAGGACGTCCCAAAGCGCTTTACAGCCAAGTGTAATCACGGTTGTAATGTGGGATAAGTTTTACAAAAAATCAGGACCCATCAGTGAGATGTACACAAAATTGGGGTAGGAAACAGGGCATAAAATAAAGCAAATGGTATATAATGGAGTTAATTATAAAATCAGCACTTTGATGACAAGACATAAGTAGAATATTACAGGTTTGTTCATGTTATCTCATCTGGGAATATACTATCCTGTCAAACACAACAGTTGTGCAGGTTCCACAAATTGCTAAATTCTGAACTACAGTGTACTGAAAATCAACGCTGATGACTGTCATTTTTTCAAATGAAGAGTACATCGCTTAGCAATTTGCAGGTGTATAAGCATTGATGAGATGCTGCTGACTAAAATGATCTATAATTTGCTCTTTTGAAACAAAGCCTGGTAATGACTGAGTTGCTGATTTTTCAATGCGGAGGTTCTGCTCTTAATGGAGCTCCCCCCCACTACCCCCCACAACAGCTAAACCAGAAGGCAATGGTGGTGCTTTGCAATATCTTCTTAACATTTTTATTAGATCTCGGGAAGGTATCGTCCACATCAGCCACTTCTGGGTTGGTCTTGGTCTTAATTATGGAACTCGCCTCTGAGTCAGAAGGTTGTGGGTTCAAGCCCTACTCCAGCGACTGGAGCACAAAATCTAGACTGACACTCCAGCGCAGCACTGAGGGAGCGCTGCACCGTTGGAGGTGCCGTCTTTCGGATGAGATGTGAAACCGAGGCCCAGTCTGGTGGACGTATAAGACCCCATGGCACTATTTGAAGAAGAGCAGGGGAGTTATCCCCGATGTCCTGGCCAATATTTACCCCTCAATCAACATCACTAAAAAAAACAGATTATCTGGTGATTATCGTGTTACTGTTTGTGGGAGCTTGCTGTGCACAAATTGGCTGTCGTGTTTCCTGCATTACAACAGTGACTACACTTCAAAAGTACTTCATTGGCTGTAAAGCGCTTTGGGATGTCCTGAGGTCGTGAAAGGCGCTATATAAATGCAAGTTCTTGCTTTCCTTTACATTTCACAGGTGCTCTGTGCTTAGAGTTTTTTTTTCCCCTTGGGATTTCCTCGCTCACTCCTCAATCCATCCATAATACTTAGCCAGACTTCAATAAACAACATGCTGAATGTCCACTTTAGCTGCTGTCTCTAAATGCATGAAGCACCTCCATAATGATAGGAGCTGTTTCCCTATGGGGGAGTTGAGCTCCATTTTTATTACATTTCTCCTTTTGCTGTGTAGCTATTTTTAAAACCAATCTCCAGTTTATTTTGTGGAAATGCATTGACTGGATGCATCATCTTTTACTTTACTGAAATGAATCATCGCTTCAAAAAAAAACCTGCTTGATAGTCATAATATTATATTAATGAAAGATAAAACAGAAATACACTGCATTAAAGGACGCTTCCCTTCAAAGCTAGAATATTCCCTATGTTAAAGCATTTTTTTTAAACAGTGAAGTTAATGACAAACCCTTATGTAGCCTTGAGCCATAGATTCAGCTCCATTGTTGGCACTGCTGCCTTGTTTATCTTGAGGACAACTTTTGGTAACAAACAATGCAGAACTTGTTAGTGAAATGGATGCAGTTCAATAAAAAAAGTTAACTAGTCCTGTAATCAAATATTTCAACAAGCAATACATCTTTTGTGATAGTTTAACAGCACATGTTTGCTATGTTCTGCGAGTCTGCGTAATTCATACTGGCTGGTGAATTGGACTCTCCATCTTAACCGTAGGCTGTATTGTTACTACACTAACAAAACAGATAAGAACAAATGAATTTGCATTGATACAGTGCCTTTCACACCTTCCCAATGTCCCAAAGCGCTTCATAGCCAAGTATTGACATTTGAAGCGGAGTCACTGTTGTTAAATAGGCAAGTCGAAGCCACCAATGTACACGCATCAAGATCCCGCAAACAGGAAATGAGATGAATGACCAGATAATCTAGTGATTTTTGGTGGTATTGGTGGAGGGATGAATGTTGGCCAGGACACTGGAAGAACTCCCAGCTCCTCTCCAGAACGTACCATGGGATCTTTTACATCCACTTGAAAGGCAACCTTCTGACTCAGAGACAAGACTAATAATAAATAGTAATATTCAGTGCTCGCACTCTCACTGTGGCAGTGGCCTCAGTCCTCATGTTGTTTCTACCCTTAGAAATATGGTAAGTTGCTCTGTGTTATCTCCTCCCTTGCGTCCATATTGGGAGCTTGTTTTAAGCTCAATGTTTAGCTGGAAGAAATTGTCACTCATCCAGGACTGGTTGTTGGACAAGCAATCTGACAACACAGAGGAGCTTGGGGGTCAAGAGAGGTAGTGGAAAGGTAGAGCTGGGTGTCGTCATCGTACATTTAGAAACGGACTCCATGTCTGCGGATGATGTTGCCAAGGGACAGCATGTAGATGAGGAAGAGGAGTGGGACCCATGATAGATCCTTAGTATCTTCAGAGGCAATGGTGTGGTGTTGGGAAAATAAATTATTGTTGGATATGCAGTAGGAAGTGGGATATGAAAGGGTATGGGGATGTGGGAGGTGAGAGATACAAAAAAATTATCGTAGATGGCCTCATCAATGATCGAGACCACAGTGGTAGAGAGGCAGATGGCAAGGTCGAGGGGCTGGCAGTGACTATGGGTAGGAGAGATATATGGGGGAATGGTTTAGGGAGGACAGGAGGGTAGTGCATTCAGAGAAGAGAGGGCAAAGAGAACTGAGATGGAGATTGAGATCACCGAGGATGAGGTGTTGCTCAGTACAGAGGCTGAGGGAGGAAAGGAGGGATGATATTTCAGTAAGAAACTTGGGTAGGGCTTGGCGGAGTAGGTACACAGAGGATTTTAAAGGAGAGGTGAGAGAAGTGGGACAAGTTGAGGTGCTTAAAGGAGGAGAAGATACCAGAGGAATTGGGGGAAGAGACCAACGTGTGATTTTGTGATAAAGGCCACACAACCACCATGGCGGTTTGGGCAGGAAAGCAGAGCCAAGCAAGGAGGCTTCAGTGAGGGGCAAGGTGTTAATAACTGTGAACCAAATTTCAGTCAAAACCAGGACTTCAATGCAATTATCCATAATAAGTTCATGGATGGCAAGGGCCTTGTTTGCGAGTGAACAGACATCTGGAGGGAAATGTAGAGAGGGTGGTGATTGTTGGTCCACTGGCGAGTCCAGAGGGGAAGTGGTGGGTGGGGTGAGCAGGATGGGATGGAGGTTGGTGACTTTAGAGGGAAGAGCAGAAACGTAATGAACAGAATATGTATTTGCAGCCTTTGAGACAAGTACGTTTTTGTAGTACACTGCATCAAAATCTGTCTGTAAAGGCTTCTCTCGGGCTGACCTTGGATGCTTTAACATTGGCGAACCGACCTCTACCTAGCGGAAGTTGAACGCCAACTCTCTGACACCTCCTCCTACCTCCACCTGGACCATGACCCCACTACTGAACATCAAGCCACCGTGTCCAAGACCGTCACTGACCTCATCTCCTCTGGAGATCTTCCCCCCACGGCCGCCAACCTCATAGTTCCCCAACCGCGCACAGCCCGCTTCTACCTCCTTCCCAAGATCCACAAACAGGACTGCCCCGGTAGACCCATCGTTTCAGCCTGTTCTTGCCCCACGGAACTTATCTCTTCCTATCTCGACTCTATTTTTTCTCCCCTTGTCCAGTCTCTTCCCACCTACATCCGCGACTCTTCCGATGCCCTCCGCCATTTTAACAGTTTCCAGTTTCCCGGCCCCAACCGTCTCCTCTTCACTATGGACGTACAATCCCTCTACACCTCCATTCCCCACCAGGATGGCCTGAGGGCGCTCCGCTTCTTCCTTGAACAGAGGCCCAACCAGTCCCCATCCACCACCACCCTCCTCCGCCTGGCTGAACTTGTTCTCACATTGAACAACTTCTCCTTTGACTCTACCCATTTCCTCCAAATTAAAGGTGTTGCTATGGGTACCCGCATGGGTCCTAGCTATGCCTGCCTTTTCGTGGGATATGTGGAACACTCTTTGTTCCAGTCCTACTCGGGTCCCCTCCCTCACCTCTTTTTCCGGTACATTGATGACTGTATCGGTGCCGTCTCCTGCTCTCGCCCTGAACTAGAACATTTCATTCACTATGCTTCCAATTTCCACCCTTCCCTCACCTTCACATGGTCCATCTCCGACTCTTCCCTTCCCTTCCTCGACTTCTCCATCTCCATCTCTGGGGATAGGTTATTGACTAACATTCACTACAAGCCCACTGACTCCCACAGCTACCTGGACTACACTTCCTCCCACCCCGCCTCCTGTAAGGACTCTATTCCATTCTCCCAGTTTCTCCGTCTCCGCCGCATCTGCTCTGATGATGCCACCTTCCATACCAGTGCTTCCGACATGTCTTCCTTTTTCCTCAACCAAGGATTCCCCTCTACCGTGGTCGACACGGCCCTCGACCGTGTCCGTTCTATCTCCCGCACTTCTGCCCTCACCCCTGCCCCTCCCTCCCGGAACCACGATAGGGTTCCCCTTGTCCTCACCTTTCACCCCACCAGCCTCCACATTCAATGGATCATCCTCCGCCATTTCCGCCACCTCCAGCGTGATCCCACCACCAAACACATCTTCCCCTCACCTCCCCTTTCAGCATTCCGCAGGGACCGCTCCCTCCGCGACACCCTAGTCCACTCCTCTACCACCCCCAGCACCCCTCCCCCTTCGCCCGGCACCTTCCCGTGCACGCGCAGGAGATGCAACACATGCCCTTACACCTCCCCTCTTCCCACTGTCCAGGGCCCCAAACACCCCTTCCAGGTGAAACAGCGATTTACTTGTACTTCCTGCAATTTAGTATACTGTATTCGCTGCTCACGATGTGGTCTCCTCTACATTGGGGAGACCAAACGCAGATTGGGTGACCGCTTTGCGGAACACCTCCGTTCAGTCCGTAAGGGGGACCCCGAGCTCCCGGTGGCCTGTCACTTTAATTCACCGCTTCACTCCCACTCTGACCTCTCTGTCCTCGGCCTATTACACTGTTCCACGGAAGCGCAGCGTAAGCTCGAGGAACAGCACCTCATCTTTCGTTTAGGCACGCTACAGCCCTCTGGACTCAATATCGAGTTCAACAATTTTAGATCATAACCTCAGCTCCAATCACATTTATATTTTATTTTTTCCACCCTTTTATTTGTCCCCCCCCCACCTTTTTTTTCCTCCTAGAAGCTGGCAGCTGTCCTTCATTCTGCCAGTGGATTTCACACTTCTTTCAGCCTTAATCTGTCACATTAACACCACCTCTAGCCTTGCATATCTCTTAATGTCTCTTAATGTCTCTTCATCTCCCCCTTTGTTCTTTTATCCCCTCCCCCTTTTCCCAGCTTTACTCTGGCCTTAAATCTATTTGATTTCCGGCTCTTCACAGTTCTGATGAAAGGTCATCGACCTGAAACGTCAACTCTCTTTCTCTCTCCACGGATGCTGCCTGGCCTGCTGAGTTTTTCCAGCGTTTTCTGTTGTTATTTCATGCTTTAACATTAGATGGTTTCTTAATGAGGTATATGGGTTCAGCAGTAACTCAATTCTTGGGACTTTCATTATGGTTTGACTATCAATGGGTTGTCTTTAAGACATTTTACTGTACTGACTCCTCATTTACAATGAACTGCTGTGATGTTATGAGTTTTTTAATGAACTATTGCAATTTTTCAGTGTCTCTTTTAGTATTTATGTATGAATCTGTTGGCCTGATGAAGGCAGAGGGGACAAAACTGCATTTGAATTTTATATACACATTATTTATTTATTATGAAAATTGGCCGATTTGCCAAGAATATTGCAGGCTCAGTAAATGCATAATTTGAAAGACTTCAAAGATTAGTATTTATACAGTGCCTTATCTCGAGAAACATCTCAAAAAGCACTTCACATACAACTACAATACAGTGACTGTTGGTGCACAGGCAAATATAACAGCCACCTTATGCAGAGATATACCAAAAGATATCATAAGGTAAATGATCAATATTGTTCACACCCGTGTCAGTTTGGCCAATTTTATGGCATTCTTGCTCTGGGTCGAAAGGTTATGGGTTAAACCCCACAATAGTACTGGAGTACATAATGAGGCTGCTTATGGTAAGCACTATTTGATAAAGAGCAGGGAGTGTCTTGGCCAATATTGGCCAATATTTCTCCTTCAATCATTGCACCAAAGAAGCAGTTTAACGGGGCATTCGTATTGTTGCTGTTTGTGGGGCATTGTTGGTCCATTTATTTGTTGTGTAGAAACAGTTTTTTTTTTAAAAGCCAGGTCATCATACCAGCACCTGAGTAAGTTCAGTCAGCGCTGGTGAATGATTGATTGCCTCCTTAAACCGTGTTTATTTCACTCAATGAAGAGAGAATATTTATTGAACAGCAGGTAGCAGAGCAAGCGTGTCTGTACCCTAGCATCTACATAAATAGATCCACAAAGAACCAACATCAGGTAAATTAAAATCAGCCAGTGACAACTACAACTAGGAATAAATAGGTGGCTGTTATAACAATTCAGCACTCCCCTTGTCGTACTCCCTGTTATAGAAACATAGAAAAATAGGAGCAGGAGTAGGCCATTCGGCCCTTCGAGCCTGCTCCGCCATTCAATATGATCATGGCTGATCCTCTATCTCAATACCATATTCCCGCTCTCTCCCCATACCCCTTGATGCCTTTTGTGTCTAGAAATCTATCTATCTCCTTCTTAAATATATTCAGTGACTTGGCCGCCACAGCCTTCTGTGGTAGAGAATTCCACAGGTTCACCACCCTCTGAGTGAAGAAATTTCTCCTCATCTCAGTCCTAAATGTCCGACCCCTTATCCTGAGACTGTGACCCCTCGTTCTAGACCCCCCAGCCAGGGGAAACATCCTCCCTGCATCCAGTCTGTCTAGCCCTGTCAGAATTTTATACGTTTCAATGAAATCCCCTCTCATCTTCTAAACTCTAGTGAATACATATCGATTCGCTATTTATAAACCATTGTATAATTTCTAACCAAATGGCAGTTGCAATTAGCTTTCAGGAAGATATTATTAAATGTATCATCTGTTCCATTTTAACATATTCAACATCGCAGAATTTACAGTACAGAAGGAGGCCATTCAGCCATTGTGCCTGTACTGGCGCTAGCTCTCAACTGGAGCTACGTATTATATGCCTACTGAACAGTCACTGCACTCAATGTAATTCAGCATTTGAAGCACAAGTTGTACAGACCATTTTTACTGGCAGTGAATGAATGATCCTATCACGCTGTTCTGCACAGATAGAACAGGAGCTCCCAATGTACAGGCAGGAGAAACTATACCATCGAGGCTCCACGAACCAAAGAAACAGGCTCTCAGCTCGAGGGCTTGTGCTGCAAGGCTCAAGTGAGAGGAGGCCAGGAAACTCTCCACAGGGCAGCGGGAGAAATCAGAAGCGAGTCATCACCGGCCTCTCTCATGCAGCTCCAAGTGGTCAGCTTGGAGTGGTGTTGGCATATGCCTGTGAGCGAGTCTGTCATCTTAGCCCGAGCATGTAGCTTGAGGGAACTTAAAGTGGGCAGAAAATAAACTTTTTAGGAGGGGGCGGGAATTTAAAAAAAAGTCATGTCCATTAGAAACTGAATGAAAACAAAAGAATAATAAAGTGATTAAGAAAGTATAGAGCTTGAATAAGTTAACTTTATTGTAAGTTTAAAAAAAATAGTTTATCATTTCCCTCTACAAGATAGGGATGAACTTTCAATAAAAATTCACCCTCCTGGACTTTCCTTCCCTTTTAGGTTTATGTTTTGAGGTTTGTGTCATGCTATGGGCCAGCACGATTGTTTCCCCTCTGTGTCTCTGTTTTGAATCCAGGCAGAACTGGTTGGTGGAAAGTCTCCTTTCTACCAGCTGTTAGGGTCCTAACTGAATGGAGGCTGGGAGGTTTCAACCCCATCTCTGGTGGGCAAAGCTCCGGGGCAAATTCACGAGTAACTAGCACAAAGTTGGCAAAGGTCAGGAGGGTGGCTCGCGTGGAAAATGGAAACAATGATACAGCTGGAGACTGGAGTGCTGTTCTCGTGTTGGGTTTTGTCATAATGAAGGGAGAGCTTTACTCTCCACCTGCCCTTAGTCTGGACTGAGGCTGATACGGAGTTGTAAAAGTATTCTGTTCCCTACGGTTGTATTATCTCACTTTGATTTTTAAAAAAAGTGCAGACATTTTGTGTTTAAAATGGAGAGAAAAGTAACACCTGTTGATGCTTTTATTTCTCTTCCTTATGTTTTACTGGTTAGGTCACTTGAGGTGCTTGGGTCTATGATACTGGCATTTCACAGACTGGTTAAGGTTCCCCTTGTGAGTGTTTAAGGTTTACGCACTGCATCAATAGATGTCTGTGGAGTTGTAGAATGTAACCAGATATTTTAAATTATTCTAGTGTATCTGAAGTGTGATTATACAAATGTGCGCTGTCTAAGCTGTATACAATGACATATTTACTGTAGCATTCTACGTTTGATGCAAAACTGCAATGGAATAATAGATTTTTTCATGTTAATAATACACATGACTCATTCACTTCCAATTAATAAGCACTTTGTTCATTTGAATATTAACTAAGGGACTCATTCATTCCACAGAAGTTGTTTATTAAGACCGGTTCAATAGAAGCATTTTCCTTGTCCCAAGGCTCTTCCATTAAGCTGCTTCTACAGTACACGTGAAGAGGAACAATGTTGAAATGCTAACTATGTCTTTCCTTATCTTTCTGACAAGGTTTAAAGCAAAGCTCTGGCTGTGTGAGGATCACCCACTGTCCCTCTCTGAGCAGGTAGCTCCCATCATTGACCTCATGGCAATAAGTAACGCACTTTTTGCTAAACTTAGGGACTTTATCACTCTTCGGCTCCCACCAGGATTTCCAGTCAAAATAGGTAAGCAACTGAAAAGAGCTCTGAATTTTCCACATACATTTTGCCTTCTAAATGCTGCATTTAAAGGCCAACTAAATTTATTCAGATTAAAAAGAATGAATCATAAATGCTCTATTACAAAAGATTAGCTGAGTTCCTGTATTATTGCTCATGGGTAGATTGGGACCTGCAACACAGCAATGCTATCAAGCTGCTAAGATACAATTGTGTTTAACACAGCCTGCCACTTTAAGGCCACTGTTCAGGTATTCCTTGTGGGAAATGGGTCAAAACAGGCATATCCTGAGGTCAGTTAGAAGTTAATTGCTTGGGGAAGTTCAGTAGATCAGCAACTGTTTTTAATATCCAACTCCTTATCCTAGGGAAAGTTCAGATAATCAAGGTCAAAAAGCAGCAGAAAATGATTGACTTCCTTTCCCTTTTCAAAGATCTTTTTGACACTTTGAAGTCTGACATCTGAAGTGGGGAAGAGTGTGCTAGATGTAACTCTTGTTGGCCCCAAAAATCCACGTGCTGTGATCCTTGTGGTTACACTGGGATCGCCTGCAGTGGTTCTCCCACCAGATCCCACCTCAACTTGTCCCTGGTGCTGATCCCACCAGAGTCTGTGCAGCACAATCAGGTCCCTGCCATTTTCTAGTGGGTTCTGCAAGACTCCGAGCATTACGGAAGCCGTGAAAAAAATTCAGAGCCATTATATGCAACTGTGTCAATTTACGACAGCTTAATTCAGTTGTTAATATTCTTGCTTCCAGCTCAGTAGGTTGTGGGTTTATGTCCCCCAACTCGGACTTAAATGATTAAACTAGGCCGACGCTTCAATGCAGTACTGAAGGAATGTTGCATTGTCGGAGTTGTCACCCTTTGGGTCAGATATTAAATCAAGGTCCTTTCTGCCTGTTCGGCCTTAGATAATCTCTGGGGTTAAGCGACAACTGGTCACTCCCACTCTCTTATGTTCAGGAATTCGTCTCCACTGCCTAGTGTCTAGTTATGCAATAGCATGACCCAAAGGTTTAACAATAGGACCCCCTCATAAATAAGAAAAATAATAAACCACGCCACCCTGTCTTGGTTAGCAGACTAATTGCTTTTGTTCAGTCTTAGCATTGAACCAAACCAAGGCTTACCTTTGGGCCTGGTCAGTTATATTCTTAAAATAAACTGCCTGGGCCTCATTTGGCCCTCCCTCAGGACACCTCACCAACTGATTTCCAGCACGTGTATCTTTGTTTTCTTGTCCCCTGTCCAACAGGACATTGGAGCTTACTGCGCCCTCTCCTTTGAAACTGGCTCTGTGCAAAGTTCGACAGTGTGAATGTTTGCTGGGAGCCATGGGAAATATTCAACTTAAAGATCTCTGACAAATAGTTTCTAACAAAACACAGTCTAATTGATGTACGTCATGAGTTCCCAGTTTCAACGGCTGCTCATTGACTCTCAAGAGAGAGCTTATTAATATATTAATTCCCTCCTCGCCCGAGCAGCTCCAGCAGGTGGATTTTAAACTTAGCTGCGAACTTGCTTTAACTTAAATAGCAACAACTTAACATAAATCATATCAAATGCTTTCTGTGGGGAAAAACGGTCGAAAGTCCCAAAACCTGACAGATCCCCTGGTCGGAGAGCAGGAAATGATTCTGGTTAACATCCCTCAACTAGTATTACCAAAACTGGGATTTTTCTGGCTCAGAATGACTGCCCTGTTTACCGATCCAACAACAGTCACTGCTTTGAAATCCTTTGAGAGTGTGACAAGGAGTTACATAAATGCAAGTATTTCTCTCTTTAAATCCAATTATTTTAACAGTTTTAAAATACAACTCTAAAGGGAGATGGTCTTTTGAATTCCAATGTTGATTTGCTTTACATGGAGACCTCAGCAATATTTAAATCTTCTCTGCAGAAATTCCAATTTTCCACATCCTGAACGCTCGTATCACCTTTGGGAACCTGAATGGCAGCGATGAACCGGTGAACTCCATCAGGAGCAGTCCTACCAGCGAGGCCCCATCTCCCAGCAGCGACACGTCCAGCGTGAGCAGCTGCAGCTCCATGAGTATGTGTTAAAAGAGTCCCAGTCTGTGATTAGTTATCTATAGTGAGTACAGTCAACTGCAGATAAACACGTCGCACATCTTAATATTCCAGTGTGTACCAGTTACCCACTGCCCAGTAACTCACATTGGGGGGGGGGGGGGGGGGGCATTTTGATCTCGTATGATAATGTAAAACAGATGATAGCGAAGCCCATTTTACATCTCTCCCGATTTTTATTTCTATTGAAGTCGATGGAAATAAAAATCGGGAGAGATGTTAAACAGGTTGCCTATTCGCTATCGCCCGTTTCATACTGTCGCACACAGTCAAAGTTACTCCCATTGTGTTGAACCATGGGCATAGCAGTTGAATATATAATCTAACATGAAGGCAAATACTTATCCAACTGCTTCTGGTTCAACTGTATCCTTTTGTTACAAGTCTCTGGAAATCCAGATACAAGTTTTGCACTGCCAGTTTCCTACCTTTTCTATCTGCAGAGTGATCTTTGTGCAGACTTCCCCACTTTTCCTTTTGAGTCGACTGCTAGTTGCACTGGGCTCCACAGTACAATGTGGAGACCCAATTGTTTAATAGAGTGTAAATACGGGGACTGACTCCCCTTGTCCGCATTACTGAAACTGGCTTTCTTAACCTGATGGTGTATTTGTAGACGTTAGGTGAAGCTCTGATGCTCACATTAGGATGCTGTGGGCTCCTGAAACATCAGGGTTCTGATACTATGGGGACCCTTGTGTCTTTTGTTGGCTGCATTCCTGTAATATAAAAACAATGTAGCATTTGTTGGCAGGTGAAGTGCTACATATCTAATGCGAAGAAACACAAAAGCCCAGTCCATTATTCAAAGTCATAACGTGATCACTTCCCATCTTGAGTACTGGCAGAGGCCACACTGTAAGACGCCAGGCACACACGTGACCAGGTCTGGCTTTACTCAGGTGGCTGCTGGTGGAGCATCCCCATGCAGGAAAATCCAAGGAGCAGTTTGGTGTTCAGGGAAATGGGAATATGGGCTTCTCCCAGCCTGGAAATATTTAATTTAAAGATCGTTGACAATTAATTTCCAACAGATTACAGTCTAGTTGATGTATGTCATTACCAGTATAACCAGTCTTGCATAAGCAGCTATCTTGCCCATTCCAATTCATAGAACAGGATTTCATAATGCCTTGCCTCATCCCACGTACTTCGTCCTTTAGGGTTTTCCCGCTGTCTCTCCTGCCAGACCTCCTCCTTTGGTGTGACATGTCTCAGATGGCTGCAGCATTAATGACCGACAGGGACGGTGCAATTGTTCTGATCCTCTCTCTTCACCACCCAGAGATGGAGCCCTTTGTTAGCGCAGCCCGACTGGTGCACAGTATGCCGCTCCCCATGATACCAGAATTACCTTTCATTTTCGTTTATAGCCGTTTGTTTTTGCTCACATTATTTCATCAAAGGGGAAGATCACCCAATTAAAAATAATAATGAACTCAAACGCAATCCTGTACCCAGTGATGACCTGAGCATTCTTATGTTCCACTATACTGTTCTTTTACAGAAGTTTTGAGTTCGTAACTCATTCTCAATTCTGATTTCTCATCATATTTTGTCTGACGTGCTGGCTTCGTTATGCGCAAGGCTCTCGGTAATAATATTCCCCGGTTGGGTTCATTTAATTAGTGTGCTCAGTTGGAAAATACAGCTGCATAAAGCCGCTCTTAATATTGTGAAAGAACGTAATATTGTAAGGTGGCAACACAACTCCACCCAACTGAAGACACCGAGTTCAGAAATCTTTGAAGCTTAGCTTTTTTTATATAAAATTTTAGAAATTGCTGTTACCGGGATGGTGCTGTGTAAACTGATCGCAGCAGGGGTAGTAATGGTAGGGATCTATCATTGGCCTCAGCGCCGCTAAGCTAGCTAGGGTAACAAAAACCAGCCAGGTCTCCCGTTCTTGATTGCTACCCTATGTTGTTGAGTGATGACAGGATGGGGATTGGCTATGATGCTTCCTCCACAGTTGAGTAGGCTGTAGCCACTCCCTGTCTATGCTTCCAGGTGAAGTATCAACAACAACTTGATTTATAGTGCCGTTAATGTAGTAAGACATCTTCACAGGAGCGGTATAAAACAAAATTTGATACCGATCCACATGAGGAGATACTAGGGCAGATGGCCAAAAGCTTGGTCAAAGAGGTAGATTTTAAGGAGCGTCTTAAAGGAAGAGAGAGAGGTAGAGAGGCGGAGAGGTTTAAGGAGGGAATTCCAGAGCTTAGGGCCTCGGCAGCTGAAGGCACGGCCACCGATGGTGGAGTGATTGAAATCGGGGATGCTCAAGAGGCCAGAAATAGAGGAGCGCAGATATCTCGGAGGGTTGTGGGGCTGGATCGCCACTTGGGCACATGCCCTTGGGCGAAGGCAGTTGGCAGATGTAAAAGCATACCCCAGCACAAGTCAGGAGAGAAGGAGGGGATAGAGCTTACCTTTGAATATAACATTACACTAGAAATAAGATGCAGTTGCTTTAGTAGAATTTATCAATGCTTTATATAAAGTAAGCTGCAGTAATTATTTCGATAGACCGACCGTAATTATGATCTATCAGTAATTGCTGTAGTACAGATTGGTTTTGGCTGTGCTCGGTGTTTCTGACTTGCTTTGAGTGTTGAAGGGAAGCTCCATCCTTGATTACCTGGAGCCCAGAGCAGACGTGCCAAAGAGTGCCACTGAAGAGAGATATAAAATAGATGGGAAGCTGGCACCACTCTCTGCCCTGTCAAATCTAAACCCAGGAGAAGGAGCTTTTGCCAGCAACAGTAAAAAAATATAATGATTCAATAATGACCGCACAATATATTTTGGTTCATGTTTTTTGTTTTTCAAATTCCTGATAAAAAATGGTGAATTTTCCTTATAAGAAATCGGTTGCAGACCACAGGATGCCCTGATTGACATCTGTGACTTCTGGTGTGGCAAGTTTTGGATCTCTGCTAGGGCATTGGGGAGTTCAAGGAACATTCCCCATGATAGTCTCTCACCTTGGCAATGGTACATTGCATAATCCAGAGACTAAAGAGTTGGGGGGTGGGGAGGAGCGAGGGGAAAAGATAAACCATCAAACGGAGGATCCAAAAGCTACATTAAAGGACTCCTGACAACTTTTCTTAAGAAAAGATGTGCAGATTGTAGTGGTTGGAGCACAAACAGAAGTAGGGGCATATTTCATTGTGGCTGAGATTCTTAAGGAAGAAAAATGTCTTTGTGCCAACCTTTTTTTGTTACTCGTTTATGGGATGTGGACCTCGCTGGCAAGGCCAACATTTATTGCCCATCCCTAATTGCCCTTGAGAAGGTGGTGGTGAGCCGCCTTCTTGAACCGCTGCAGTCCGTGTGGCGTACCTGCTATACATTTGTTGCAAAGCAGTTGATGCCAGTGACATAAATCATGTCAAAACTCATCAATGAATCCTGAAAACTTCATTGTGTTGTGTGCAAGCAATGTCGTTACAACTTCTCCCTCACCCGTGAGAAGTGGGTTTTGATCATTCTGAGTTCTCTAAATCTATGATGTGACAGCAGCAGACCGAACTGGTTCATTATTTTGCCCCTTTTTCTACTGACGAGGCTCACGTTTGTGACTATAAACATTGTGTGATGTTGATCAGTATCACCTATGTCACAGCATCACATTCAGAAATGGAGGGGTGGAAATAAGAGAGAGATGGCCAGACAAAGAGATGAAAATACTGGTGGATGTTGAGAAACGGAAAAAGAGACTAGAAGGACACACATTTAAACTAGATATGGAGCTATTAACGGAATAGAAAACAACAGCATCTGAGAGACAGCTGAACTAGAGCAATAATAAAAGTAGCGGTGATTTATCACTACATGTTAAACCCAGAAAAGACGACACTAATATCAGTAATTTAATCGGCTTTTATTATACTTATAGCCTAACCTAACTAGATGCCATTTATCTTCATGAAATGCAAGGGCTTAAATCAGAGAAAATGTATGACCTGAGCCCTATGTTGTTATTTTAATTAATCTTTATTCTCCGAAAAGCAACTTTTGTTAATTATAGGTGATTCATGAATTACACTAAAGCTAATTGTCTACTTTTTATATAAAGTTATCAGGTTACAAATTCACAAAGTCTCTTTTTCATTTTAGTAACCATATAAGTAAAATAAATGAATTGGCTCTAAATTGGACACAGCCAGTGCAGTATAATTACGCTGGGTTTATCGTGCAATGATATACAATTGCTACTTTGATATTGTTCTGGTACAGCTGGCTCCCAACAAGTGAGCCTCCTGCTAGCTCCTAAACATGTGGGTTTTACACAGTTAGTGGCAACACCAAAATAGATTTGCCGGATTCTTTAAGGCTGGTGGTGGAAGGAGCCCGTTCATTTAACTAACTGGGCCTTTTCTGACCATCAGCCAGAGCAAATCTGGCCACTTTGCTTTCACGTTGCTACCAGCTGAGCAAGGCTCACGTTATCAGGAGCCAGTGGCACTAACACAGCACGAGAGTAAAATAAAAGCAGCTAATTATATGTCCCCGTTAATGGAAACCTTCACTTAAAGGGAAGACATGCTTCTCCACTACTGCACTTATAAATTCGACAGTGCTCGCTTAAAGTGGCATGAGCAAGGCTCTCCAGATGGCTTCCCGTGCAAGCGCAGGTGATGCAACACTTGCCCTTTTACCTCCTCCCTTCCCACTGTCCAGGGCCTCAAACACTCCTTCCAGGTGAGACAGCGATTTACTTGCACTTCTTGCAATTTAGTATACTGTATTCGCTGCTCACGATGCGGTCTCCTCTACATTGGGGAGACCAAACGCAGATTGGGTGACTGCTTTGCGGAACACCTCCGTTCAGTTCGTAAGGGTGACCCCGAGCTTCCGGTCACCTGTCACTTCAATTCTCTGCTCCACTCCCACTCTGACCTCTCTGTCCTTGGCCTCTTACACTGTTCCAATGAAGCTCAATGTAAGCTCGAGGAACAGCACCTCATCTTTCAATTAGGCACTTTATAGCCTTCTGGACTCAACATTGAGTTCAACAATTTCAGACTATAACCCCTGCCCCCCATTTTTTCAGGCGGCAGCTGTTGATGATTCAGCCATCCCCATTTGCAACATTTAGGGGGCTAAATTCGGTTGATTTGCGCCTCCCATTAGGGCGCAAATCAACTAGCGCCTGGGCGCGGCGCCGCTAACGCCTCCTGCGAAATTCAGCAGGAGGTTAGCGGCGGTGCTAACCGTTAGTGCTGCACGGCGCTGCGCCGCCAGCGATGACATCATCGCCATGCGCAGCGTCCCGCTCGCGCCCTGGCTGTAATATTGGGTGGCTCCCCCCGACTTACCGCCGGATGCTATGTCCGCCGGGGTCAGGGGGGCCTACCTGCAGCCAGGGCGGCGTTAGTTAAAGGGGAGGTGGCAGGCGGCATTTTTGTTGCCAGCCGCCTGCCAGCACCTGCCCCCGTTGCTGTCCCCGGCCCCCGTGAAGCCCCCCTGCGGGGTGCCGGCTGCTCTCCGTGAGCCCGGCACTCCTCGAGTGCCGGGCTCGTTTGCTGGCACTCCCAAACCCTGGTGGCCCAGCTGGGCGCCGGGACACGCTGTGCCAGGCCCCTCCCCTTTAATAAGGGGAAGAAGG
Source organism: Squalus acanthias (assembly GCA_030390025.1). NCBI lineage: Eukaryota > Metazoa > Chordata > Chondrichthyes > Squaliformes > Squalidae > Squalus > Squalus acanthias. The sequence goes on from CM059448.1 coordinate 14,533,497, forward strand.
CCTGCAGTACCGTGGCACGTAGCGCCGTGATATTGGCTCGCAGCGCCCCAAGAGGGACGCGGGGCGCTTCCAGTAGCGCACCTCCTCCCTCTCGGGGCGCTACCTGGGAAAATCGGCTGCAGGGCGCTAACTTTTTTGGGGCGCAAAAGGAAAAATTTGCAGTACTATGTGGAAAGAGCGGGGGAGTGGGACTAATTGTATAGCTCTTTCAAAGAGCCGGTACAGGCACAATGGGCCGAATAGACTCCTGTGCTGTAAGATTCCAGTTCTGCAACCAATGAATTGCCTTTACAAAATGCTTTTATTCGGTCTGTAGACTGAGATGTATGTACAGGAAACTCTTTTTTATCCGGCACCGACGTGGTGCCGGTTGATCAAAAAGTCCGGATTACAGAGAGGTATACTTACCAAGGTACGAGAGCCCCATACACGGCCACAGGTGCAGGAGCCCCGGTTACACGGCACTTGTGCAGGAGTCCCGGTTACACGGCCACAGGTGCAGGAACCCCGGTTACACGGCCACTAATATATAGTAAAACTTACCTGAACCTACTCCTGAATTTTGCCGGTTAAGAGAGATTTCCGGATATTTAGGTGCCGGTTAAAAGAGAGTTTCCTGTAATAGTGTGATCAATGGTGTCATTCGGTTGTCATAACAACACCAATCCTATCAGTCTCAAGACTTTCCTACTTCAATTAAGTAAAATTGCAAAGGGTGTTGCATTTGCACAACGCATCTTAGCTGAGTTCTTGAAACAGTAGGTACCTGGTTGTCCAATCAACTTAGAATCATAGAATCATACAGGACAGAAGGATGCCATTCGGCCCATCGTGTTTGTGCCGGCTCTTTGAACTTAGCCGGCTTCGAACTTCCCCAGCGCAGAAACAGTCCCCCTTTAAAAATAAACAACTAGATAACAGAAGCCTTTTTACTTTAATGTTAGAATTCCGTTCAGAGGCTTCTCACATAACTATTGATTAACGTGTGTTGACGGCCCGAGTGTTTATCTGAGATAATAAAGTGGCTGCTGGAATCTATTTTACAAGGAGCGTAACCTCAGTTAAGTTTTCAAGTTTTTCTTGGCAGCTTCGTGTCGTGGCTGCGATATGGACCCGGCGCTCTTTGAGGTGCCCAGAGGCTACACCGTAGTTGGCAGCAACCGGGATTCCCTGAGGGAGGAGGATGACGACCTCTTGCAGTTTGCTATTCAGCAGAGTTTGCTCGAAGCAGGCACTGAATATGATCAGGTAGGGAAAGGAAAGGGCTCCCCCTCTGGTGCTAGGGATTAGAACTACATGCTAAAGAGCACGCAGATTTTGAAATACATTAAAGACTGAATATCGAAAAAGAGTGCGAGCATTCATGCATCTTCTGGGACTAAGAGTTGAGGCTTTGGATGCACTATAATAATAAATTATGTAAAGAATAATGAAAATCTGGACGCGATTACAAGAAGAGTAATCTGATTGAACAACTCAAATAATGTCATAAGACTGAAGCTTAAGCAGTTAGTAACTGTTATTTAAATCCCAAAATGAGGTTATAGCCTTGAAATCACTTCCTGCTACTGCGATAGCTGGTATTGTATACTATTTCAATTTTAGATGAGAGTTTATTCTGCATCTGGTTAGTTCTTGTGCTGACAGCTGGTGTCAGTGCAAATGACAATTCCCAAGGTGCTCAATATTCTTGATGTGAATGACATTCATACAAGAGGATTGAAAGCTGGGATCTCATTACTCCACGATTATTGGAATTGATTACTTGGAAAATAATTTCGCATCCAGGATGTTCTGTAGATATGATCAGGCACTATATAAATGCATTTTTTTTTCTTTCGGTCTACATTACAATATGATTAGGCCTTCTAATTTTTGAGTTCATTTATTTCTGAATCCAGATCCAAAAAAAAATCCACTGCAAGCTTCTTTTCGGCCAAAAAGGTTCATAATTAGAAAGTATGACAATTTTGGAAGAAACAAATAAAATACTTGGGCCGGGATTTCAGTCGGTGCTGCTCCCCCTCGGCCACTATATCTTCGCCAGCCCCGAATAAAGAAATGCTCACAGCTGTCTTCACAAGGTATAACGTTAAAAGGAGTTCAATACATTGTTAACTGCACCGTGAGGACATCCTCCACCATGAGGATGTTGTTCAGCACCTCTGTGAACAGGGGGAAGGGAGTGAAGGTGTGTTCTTCAAGGGTGCTGCCTGTTGTAACAGAGAGGACATGAAGTGCTTCCTAACATCAAAGATAGTAGCTGAGTGTGTCACACCGGAACATGTAGCATGCTGATGCTTCCGGGTTTAATCCTAATTCTGGAATTCAATCTTTTGGGTGTGATTATTAGAAATTAGTGGTCTTAAATATGATGCTACATTATAGTCCCAAATGGAGTGTTATAATCTTATATTGATCATCTAATGTCTGACCCACCAATAAAAGAATGATTAACTTGACCCCTTGTGAATTCAGGTTTAAAGGGGTGTCTCGTACAGACAGGTTTGGCTGTATTCTTTTAGTTCTTTATAAGGTAAGATCTACTCCATCAATGAAACCCAGTATCTGTTCCTTCGAGCAAATAATAGTTTACCCCCCTTCACATTTCATGGAATTACATAGAATTTACAACACAGAAACAGGTGATTCGGCCCAACTGGTCTATGCCGGTGTTTAAGCTCCGCACAAGCCTCCTCCCACCCTACTTCATCTAACCCTATCAGCATATCCTTCTATTCCTTTATCCCTCAAGTACTTGTGGGCAACACGGTGGCATAGTGGTTAGCACTGTTGCCTCACAGCGCCAGGGACCCGGGTTCGAATCCGGCCTCGGGTGACTGTCTGTGTGGAGTTTGCACATTCTCCCCATGTCTGCGTGGGTTTCCTCCGGTTGCTCCGGTTTCCTCCCACAGTCCAAAGATGTGCAGGTTAGGTTGATTTGGCTATGATAAATTGACCCTTAGTGTTAGGGGGGATTAAATACGTGGGGTTACGGGGATAGGGTGGGATATGTGTCGGTGCAGGCTCGATGGGCTGAAATGGCCTCTATCTGCACTGTGGGGATTCCCCTTAAATCCATCTATGCAGTTCACCTCAATTACTCCCTGTGGTAGCAAGTTCCACATTCTAATCATTCTCTGGGTAAATATGTTTCTCCTGGATTTATTAGTGACTATCTTACATTTATGACCCTAGTTTTAGACTCACCTACAAGTGGAAACATCTTCTCTACAGCTACCCTATCAAACCGCTTCAGCATTTTAAAGACCTCTATTAGGTCACCTCTCAGTCTTCTCTTTTCTAGAGAAAAAAGAGCCCCAGCCTGTTCAATCTTTCCTGATAGTTAAAACCTCTCAGCTCTGGTATCGTACTTGAAAATCTTTTTTTGCCTTTTCTCTAGTGCCTCTATATCCTTTTATAATCATTTTAATTTAATTTCACTAAAAAGGTGTTGAGTGGTCTCAATCAGCTTCAGTCCACTTACTTCTTTTGAAGACTGTTTCACAAATTGCAGTAAGCTCATTGTTTAAAGCACATAAGATGATGTCAGGTTCACATTTCACAAGGCTGTGTTGGCTTCAGAAACATCCCATCAGATTTGTTCTTTCAAAACTTGTAATGCAGTTCAAAGTTCGATGTTTTCAACAGCCTTACTATCAATGGTGTAACGGCAATTTTAGAAGTGGGTGTACTATACATCATTTTCAACACTTCAATTATATCTTGCAGTATTTTCTTTAAACTCATATTTATGGCCCAGTTACAAGTATTGAACAGAGGAAATCTTTCTCCTGTGTCTTCAGAACAACACATCTATGTTCACATTAATCCCAACTTTCCAAATCCTGTTTCAGGGACAAACTCCCCAGAGCTGTTAGCCTTAAGTCAACGCTACACAAATTCTTATCAAGGTATTTGGTGCACACAAGTGATGTATTTTCCATCAACATCATCCTGACCTGGGACCAGAATTTTTCTCATGTCAATGAGTAGCGCATTTTGTAAAATCACTTTCAATCTGAGAGAAAGATGGATTGGTTCAAGATGCAGGGCGATGAGGGAAATTCTGAGGCAATTGCTACGTTGGGTTTCACAAAATGAAAATGTTTAGCTCACATAATATCAGCTTTGGATATTCAGAATCTTGACCTTTGATTTTCAATCATGTTGTTTTTCAATTGCCCAAAGCCCAAGTCATTCAGTTTTCTTAATCACAAGATTGATACGGGGAGCAAAAGACTGTTCAGCCCATCCCGGATCATCCATCCAGACAGAGCCTAATGCAGGCTTCCCATCACACCATCTAACTGTCTCTTAAATGGTTACAAGGTTTTTGCCTCCACTGTGCTACTTAAGTCCTCCTCACAAGTTGATCACTCTCCGCGTGAAGAACATCTGACTTCAGTTAATTTTATAGGTAGGTTGAGGTGTCTGTTGCAACACGTGTTACTGCACTTACCTTGAATGGTCAGAGGAGACATCCGATGGGGTGGGCGGTGGAGAGGGAAAAGTAGAAGGTAAAAAGAAAAGACCCAATGAATTAGCTTGCTTCAGATCAGTTTGGATCTGGACCTAGATTTGGAGTTTAGCCCTGTTTCCGTTAATCAAAAGGAACCTAAATTAATGATATTATTAATGGTTACTATGTTTCCAACTTTATGCACCTATTTTTCTTTTCATATTTTCTTTCTTTCCAGGTGACCATCTGGGAAGCATTGACCAACAGCAAGCCAGGAACACGCCCGGTGACTTGCGAGGATAGGAAAGGAGAAAGGTAGTGCAGATTCAGAGAGATTCATTAACTCTGGTATATAGTACCTGAGGATCTTACATAACACTTGGATTACAGGCACTTCACTGTTTACTGTTGTAAATGCATTTCTAGTGTAACATGTTCATTAGATAGAACAAACCTGTCACCAATATTACAAATGTCCCAATTGGATTATCTCAAAGCATCATTCTGTTGATCAGCCACATGGAAAGGGTTCAGCAAAACAATCATAAATAACTTCTGGTAAGTCGTATTGAATTGGCACCCTCAAGGGCAGCATTGCGTTCTATGGGGTTGCAAAGACTTCACTGTAAAATGTGACCTGAGCCTTGATATTGGTGTATCAGCCTAAAACTCAACATTAATTCTTAAAATATACCTAACGTACTGTGATCTTTTTGTTATTTCACTCACTTCATGAATTCAGCTCTTTGTGTGCTGTTCAGTGTTTAACTAGAACCTGCAATAACATGTAACAGTTGTTCAGAATCCCCATATATACTGCCTGAGTCACATTATGCAGGTATGATGGGATGACCACAAAAGAAATGAGGAGCTAAAGAGCGCCTTTTATTTTAAAAGTTCTAAATAATCTCTTACCTGTTTGGTAGCTGCTTGTCTAGATGGAGCAGGGGGACGAATCATATTTCTAGTAGACTAGATCACTAAAGGGTTGGGTGGCGTTGGACAGTAGTAGATCCAAATGATCATGGAATGCAATGCACAATAGCAGCTATGCTTATCCAGGCTTCTTCGAGTAGGTTATGGACTGATTTATATACACTAAGGAGCATGGGTAAGGACACACTTTCTTTGTCTTGCATTCCACAGATGGTGATCCATTTATGAGTTGCCACCGTGAATGTCTACATTTTGGACATACAAAGTAGAATTTAAAGCTGAATGTTGAAGGAAATTGAATTGATCCCATTAATGCACAGTGCAGAAATCGACACAAAAAATCCACCCGAGGATAAACAAAATACAACTTAGAATATATAGCGGATTCCTCACTCCTCCTGATCACAAAGCCATATTGACACCACAGGAAGCCATTCAGAGTGTGGCTTGGTATGTGTTACTGGTAAACACTCCCGGTTTCAGTGCAAGAAAACGGTAACACACTCATTCGCTCCTGCAGCAGGCGTATTGCAGCAAGGCTGTTGATAAATACTGCTGGAAACAAAGCTTGGAGATTGTGCCTCTGTGCCAGGGATGAAAGTTCTCGACACTGAAACTCTCACTTAGAGATTTATTAGAGGAAATGATACTCACAGATAACACACACGATGATGCGAAGGCTGTGGGAGACCTCACATTGCAGTTGCTGAGCTCAGCCGTGTGATTAACTCCCGGGTCTTCCTAACTTTGCACTGCAATGGTCTCGCATTTATCCTTCAGTTGAAAGGCCGTTACATCATACCTCTTCCATGACCTTTACTCTTGCTTTACACGAACTTATATCAGCTCACCATTCCACAGATTAGTTGACTTCTATGATAACAGCAGGTGAAAGTTCCACAATGGGTCTCCAGGCATAATAGAAACTGTCTTGTCCCCCTTACAGAAAGGATAAACATATAGTTGTCAAACCGTTAGATTTATCTACCAGAAGGTCAGAACTATGCAAATAACAAAACAATTATCTTTATGACGATGATACCAACCTTGCAAGGGACCTTGGAGATTTGGACTGACTCTTGGACATTTTCCAGAATGCTGCGGTCAGCTGATTCTTGAAAAGTTGTCTGTTTGTTACAAAAGGAAGTTTTTAAACATAAAATAGATTCTTTAATACAACTTTTCCTGCCAGCGTTCCTAACGAAGGCAATGAGAACAAGGGCAGCTGTTCCAAGATATTTTGGCAGGTTTTACCAGTTGGTGTGGATGGCAATTAAGATCACATTGATCCTGTGGTTGGTGAAGATTTAAAGATCTCCTACTTCAGAGGCTAATCTTCAGCCCACTCCCCCTCCTGCGAGTCAAATCGAGATGTCAAGAATTAAAACGATTATGGTTCTTCTAAGAAGTGTTGCTTCTCTGTGTGAGTGACACCTGGTAAAGCCTTTAGAGCATATTAATTCTAGAACCCTACTGTAGTCAGAGAATAAATGCCACTAATAATTAAGGTGTAGGCACATATAATAATACCGCAATAATTTTAAATCCACTGACATTTACAAATCGTGAAGGTTGCCTGTGGGAGATACAGAGCTCAAACCACCAAGGTAGACATCCATGTCTACTCCTCTAATAACATCAATGGCTGTGCATTTTGTTCCTTTGTAGCCCATAGCTAGTGTTACAGTGGTTGCGTTAATGTCACTGGCTGTGGGTTCTGTTGGTTGACGCCCCATTGACGCTGTCACAGTGTCTAATGGATGCTTTTATTTTGCGGGGGTTTTCTTTTGGTTCATTCTGGCTGGTTTACATCTGTCACAATTTAATAAGTTGGGAGGAAATCTTAAAACCAGACTTTCCCCGTCAAACAATACCAAGTTTCACACTAAGTTATGGGCATGGCAAGGCTCTTCTTTGCAGTTCACTTGTAAGTACTTCGCTGTATTGCACCACCGGCAAGAACCAAGTAAATGAAATATTCTGATTACTGATTGAATCTGACATGAGGTCTTCATTATCTTGCACCGGGGTTGGGTTTATAAAAATAGACGGCGAGTGTTTGTACATTATTGTTCAGCAGGCGCGTGGGAACACCATCGCCTCCAGGTCACACACCATCCTGACTTGGAAATATATCGCCGTTCCTTCATCGTCGCTGGGTCAAAATCCTGGAAAGATCCCTCCCTAGCAGCACTGTGGGAGCACCTTCACCACACGGACTGCAGCGGTTCAAGAAGGCGGCTCACCACCACCTTCTCGAGGGCAATTAGGGATGGGCAATAAATGCTGGCCTTGCCAGCGGCGCCCACATCCCAGGAACGAATTAAAAAAAAACCTCCGCTGACGTTGCCCAAACCCAACAGATTGCTCAGGGTTTCATGAATGCAGAGAACGTGTAGCCAAGGCCCTCACTGCTGTGTAATAACTCAATCTCTTTTTTTCCCCCCACTGACCCTCTTATAATTAACCCTTTGAGGGCTGAAGGACTTATTTTCTTTTTCCTTTTTATTCAACGTTTCAGAGAAACATACATTTCTCAGTCACCATCTTCCCCAAAATGACATTTATACAATCTAATTTTGAACATATTGAAAGTATCGGTACATAGAGCATGTCTATGCTGCAGTACGCTCTGAGGGAAATGGAGAATTCTTGGGCTATTTTTGGACGTGGTACAGAAAAGCGCCTGCAGTCCACAAAGGGTTAAGCGATCTCACTTGCTAAATTTATCGTTTTATATTAATATTTCCACAATGCAGTATGTTGTTTTTATGATCCATGACTGTAAATGAGTTTTAATTTAAAGCATTTATTATATATGACAGGAGGGTTTTTAAAAAAAAAAAATCCTCTGCCAATTATCACAAATCCAAATTACTTACACTGTAAAATCCATTAAAGTTGGTAACATAATGAATTATTTATCCAACTGTCACGAATTCAGGTTATTCTCTTGAATAGTACACTTTGGGGAACTCCCAAAATGTTTCCACAATTTCTATTAATATCCAACAAATCAATAAGCCTCATGGAGATTAAGACATGAAAGTGGGAATCATTTGCAATGAAAAGATGAGAGTTAATATTTGTTAAAGTAGAAATGAGCATATTCTGAAGGGTTTAAATCATGCAAGAGGGTGCCTTATACCATCTAATTGGTAAAGTAGATAACATGCTCAAGTTGCAGTCAGATGGGGTCCAGAGTGGATAATGACAGTTTCACACTGCATAGCTACTCCTGGCTGCTTCAGAAACTCCCTCAAGAGCACCAAACTCCCCACAGTAATGATATAAAATGTTTAACAAGGGTCATGTTACTGTTTTAGTGAGTGTTTGGGTCTGTTAAGGCACATGTAATGATCAGGAATACTCTGCTTTGAAAGATTGGCTGAACTTCAAGCTGGTTAACTGCTGAGTCGGGATTGTACAGGAGCAGCGGTTAAACGTGCCGCAACATGTGGAATTGATTCCATTTTTTCTTGTTAGTTCTGAATTACTTATAAAATGCCAGCAGGTGGTCACAGTTGGTGTCATTGCGTCACCAATCAGGTCAATGCATTCACCTCACAAGTAACTTTACAAGATGATAATGGTCGTTTAACAGTAACATTATATCAAAACTGTCCTGCTGTTAAATCAGGCTTTCCCCAAGTAATTGAGTAGCAGTGCATTAGTTTTACAATGCATTCAAACTATAACTGAATCTGACGTCACGGGGCTAACCCGACACCAAAATGGAGTGGAGTGAGTCTCCCTGGAGGAAGGAGTCTCACTCCACTTCGCTTGGAAATCATATTGGTGCTGAAACCGCTTCGCACCAATGCTATTAAGAACATAGGAAACAGGAGCAGGGGTGGGCCACACGGCCCCTCGAGCCTGCCCCGCCATTCAATGAGATCAAGGCTGATCATCTACCTCAACTCCGCTTTCCCGCCCGATCCCCACGTTCCTCGATTCCCTTAGCGTTCAAACTTGCAGTGCGAACACACCATTAATGCCGCCCAAATTTTCTCCGTCACGAGATAAGTTTAAAGGGGTGTTTTTTGTTACTAGAAAGCAGCTGGCCACGTTTTACAGCGGTTGCTTGGTCCACATAGCAATACGTACAAAAACGGTATTACTTCACAAAAACGTCAGCCACTTCCTTGTAAAATGGCGCACAGCTTTTCTTTCAGTTCTTTCCCTCCCCAAAGCAGCCTGATGCAATTTTAAAAATATCTGTGTTGTCTTATTCAAGTTGGTCCAGGGTGGCAGAGTCCATGAAGTATCTATCTTTTGAAACATACTTAGCTCTTCCAGTCAGCCCTTGTAACATAAAATCTGCACATTGCTTTTTAATTATTCATGATGAAGAAAATAGGGATTTTTCACACGAAGAGATAGATGAAAGAGTGAGTCACTCTTAGGAGGGCTAAATATAAATAAGTTATATGCGATAAAGTCTTAAAATCAGATTATACAGATCAGAAGCCCACAAGGTAGCATAGCTAAAATTGATCTATTGGAATCCTATGTGTATGGAGCATTGGACTGAATATCAAAACAAGGGATGCTGCAAAATCTAAAGCTGCTGTTCGCTCCCAGATCTGGATTCTGCAATGGTGGGCAGTACTAATTTATCACATTATTATCTCTGCAATGATTCAGAGCCAGAAAAAAAAAAATCCAGTGGCCTTGTCTCCTGTTCTATTTGGGTCAGCCCAATGTTTCATCTTAGCCAGAGTGTGTCTACAGTCAAAGCAGAGTCCACCATTTAGTTGGCTGCTACCGTTGCTTAAATGCTGATGCTGCTTATTATTAGATGTGATACTGGTTCAATAATTAATTTAGGTGCTTTTGGATTGTTAGCCATGCTTTATTCTCGAGCTGCAATTCAGGCAGAATTTTAGCTGATGTGCTCTAGTTAATGATGAGCATTAGTTATTCTGATGGTACCTCAGCTTATCCTTGCAGTTGGCTTGGGCAAAAGATATAACGGAAAGCTGCACTCTCCTACCATGCACCGTGCCAGGCAACGTTGTGTCCAGTCAGCCGTGTATAGATGCGCCCTGGCGAACAACATGGCGAGCAGTCTGATTCAGATTGAATGCAGTCTGTGCTGAGACCGTCAGATATAGCAGTTAACAGCAATCAAATCAAGCGGTTCAAATTACATCATAAATCTTGAAAGCAAAGCACGAGAGTCGCTCAATTTAAACTCGGTGCCAGAAATTTGCTGGTCTTTACATTAAATAGCATACTTGATTTTTTTTTTTAAACGTCATCAATATGGGAATTTTCTCACCGTTTCCAGCAAGCAAAAAAGGATTGAGCAGCAGTTTGATGTAAATTAAAGATTATAGTGACACAGGCCCTGAATGCAAACAGTGCCAGGTGTCTGGGAATACAGTAATGCCAGTTTTTCTGGCAGCAGATTACCAAGGAATATACAATATAGACATGACTCAAATAATAGCCTCCAATTCTGAAATGTGTGCAGACATCAGCTCATTCAGGACTGTGGGGGCATGACTGCAACATATCCAAAAATAGTGCAAGGTTTGAACTTTCCATTTCTTTAGCGTGTCCTGTGAAGAGAGACCTGTTTGACACGTGCTGTACTTCTGATTCCATGATTTTCGTAACATTTCTTTTGCCAAAATATCATTCTTCCAATATCATTGCGAGGATATTTATATATATATATATATATATGATGGTAAACATGTTTGTTTTTCAGAAGATAAAAAAAGTCCTTCAGTGCTCAAAGGGTTAAAGGTAAGAATGGAGATTGGGGCCTCTGGATTTTTCTAGCTCTGAAATGATTCCTTTGCTCTCAGCCGCTGGTGCTGCATCTTGGGCCGGATGCAGTAACATCATGATTTTCAATGGCAATATGGTTTTTATAGGTCCTATGGCACTCATTGGCAGCCCAAGAAAAATGAAGGATGGTAAATGGAATCACCTAGGCCTGTAATAAGCATAATGCCAGAACTAAATGATGTTATTAGTATCATTCTCAATCTCAGCACTGTAGTTCTGATTTTCTATACTCTGTGGGCGCTTTGTCATGTTGGGTTGAGGTGGCTTTGAACCTGTATTCTAATAGTATACTTTAGCCTTCCATGTCTTCTTGCTAATGTGGCATAACCGAGTCTTGTGTACACTTGGGCTTTAGTTTTAGTGATTGGTTAAACTGTTTCCACGACAATGGATGTGATTGAAACAAAGGTACAATGAGTGACTGTGGCTAAATTAAACCAACCTATAATTTGGCTACATAACTTGATGATAATCTTATTACTGTTGTTTATTTTTGTATCATTAATGACTAACTGTTAGAACGCTTAATCAATTGAGTTTCAATCCAATTCCCAATAGACTAATCCATTGTACAAGTTAAAAAAAAAACTACTCTAAAATTTAAGGTTGGAGTGATCCAGCATTTTCACTCTTTGAGAAGTGATAGACTGTCACAGAATTGCAGAGGGAACTGAGCTTTGTAACTCACCCTGAGACTGGGACTATTTGATAGTCATCGGTGATGATTGGAAGAAGATTCCAGTTCCTCACACTGTCATTCCTGGCTTCAAGAAGGATATATGGTATACATCTCCCAAAATACACTCTATTGCAGCCGATGTTACCTCACATTATTTGTGAATGTTAAGTACTGCTTGTAAACACGACCGACACCCCACAATCAACGATTTTTTTTCTACACTGGGTTTGTAAGTATGTTGATAAGCATTCTATTGTAGGTGCTATCTTGCCTGGACACACAGTTCAGTGGTTTGCGACACTTTTAAAATGACCGATTCCTCTAGTTGTATGAACTGGTCAATTTGTAGAGACCTTTAAAATACTTGTTTTGGATTTTGAATTGTTCCTGTCAATTTGAAGAAGGATCACAAAATAATTTCCAGTTACCTGCCCCTTAAAAGGACTATGCCCTTTGACGCTGCAAGTGGAGTAAATAAAGCCTAGGATTGGAAGTTCTTGTTGTGAGTGCTTCCTGGATTATGGATAGTCAACTACAACAGTACAGGAAGTGACTGCAGATGGGGCTTATCCATTACTCCCCCTCCCCCTCGGCTCCAAATGCAGTGTAGTACTGGACCTGGAGTAATCGGGAGCTAAAAAATTCCAGAAACATGAGAAGGAATAGCCTAAGTTTGTGTTATTGCATTTTCTTATTGAATTCCAGTGGTGTGCATAACATTCTCGGGTTCCTGAAAGTTTTACTTACACTCAGAAAGCATACTATTAACAATATAAGTGGTCTATCTCCATCCTCATACATGGTCAGGGTGTTCCAGAAGAGCATTCACGTGCAATTCTTTAGCATTTGTTTCTAACTCTGTGTACATTGATTGTTTCAGAACACCACAACACAACATTCTCAGTCAGCCCAGCCCCCAGCACATACCCAGCAACCAACTGTACCCCAACTATGACGAGCAGCTGCGACTGGCTATGGAGCTCTCTACAAAGGAGCAAGAGGAAGTAGAGAAACGTAAACGGCAGGAGGAGGAAGAACTGGAACGCATTATTCAACTTTCACTCACTGAGAAATAATATCACCACTGTTCCTCAATCGTTCTTTCACAACAGATTTTTTTTTTAAATATTAAAAAAAATCAAAAGTAAAAGTAAGGTCACCAGCCCATGCATTACTATTGGGCACAAAAGAGTGTCGACAGTAAATCAGAACACAAGGCTGATTTACAGCCAGACAATTGTGCATTGTTGCACCTTTGAAATATGCCTGAACAGCCCACACTTTATTCTACTGTCTTTCACATAACTCTTGCACTTGGTTGAAGAATAATAATGACCCAGAGGTTCCTTTGTTCCCAATATTGATTGGCAGATGCTGACAGCTAAATTTTCTGTCAGTGGAAAATGGTTAGTAGATCCTTGGCTATCTAAATTTTTAGTTGTTACAGGGAACTGGTGTATTGTGTTGGAACATTGTCTACACTTAGATTTTAACTGAGCTTATTCAAAAAGCTTAAAGATCCTCCTATCTCACTTGCCAGCTAGCAAGGGTCTCTAGTAAAACAATAGGTAGTCTGAATCCAATTTCCAGCAGCTACAAGTCTACATACAAAACTTTATAGCACAATTTCTGCCAAGGAAACTTACAGATGTGATAGGAAATGCCACAGTGGTGCAGTAGAGGAGGTCACTGCTGTGGTTGGCATTGATGCTCATTATCGGGACAGTATAGAATCACTGTACTGCACATCATACTGGGAGGACCTGATTTTAACAGCTTTATGCAACTGCTGGTTACAAAGTGGACCAAATCTCAATTGATAGGACCTTGAGCTCACGGGTTTAGTGTTACAATGTAGACCACTGGACCAACTAACCTTTAAAAAAAACTAGACTTATGACAGATTGATGAGGAATGTGCAGCCTAATATCATATTATGCTAGCCATGCCTTGATTCAGTGAACAATAGTTTGTGCTTCCCAGCAGTGCCAAGCCAGAAAGTAATAGTCTTCCTTGGAATGGTTACATACAGTGGCGGTAATTTTCTGAACCTGTGCCATGAGGAAATTAGTTCCCATGAGTCAATGATGGTAAAATGAACCAAGTACTAAAACATCTTAGCTCCAAAACTACAAATATCCAAATTGTATTGCATACAATGAGCAGATGTTAGATATTATTTTTCGTTACCTTCACTGCTGATGCTGTCTTGGCACCTGATGATGATGCAGTTGATGCACTGCAGGAATAGACACGAACTACATTCACACTAAAACTTAAACTGTTTCTGTTGATCATCTGATCTAATCCAGCTGTCATTCACCTCCATTCTCAACGAAGCAGTTAGAGGTACAGTGTCCCAGTAGTTTTCACAGGGGTGAGTTAATTTGCAACTCACAAGGCCACCGAGTTTCAGACCTGACTTTGACTGACCTCCTGCCCTCAGCAGATAGATGTTGGCAGTTCTTGGCAGGGCCACTAGATTACTTAATTAACAGCAGTGGAGCATTGTATCTGAAAAGTGTGGTTTTGATGGTTAATCACAAAACAGTGTTCGCAATGGCAAAGCTGAGATTCAGGGTTGGAGTGTCAGCTCTCCAGACTGAGAGAATATATGGAAATAATATGCAGCAACAAGAAGTAGAAGAGGGCGGAAAGGCAGTTTAGTTTGTCTTGTCTGTTAGAGATTTTTTTTGTATCATTCCCCCTTAGTTTCTTTGAACATTATTGTAATCAATGGAATTGTATTTATAGGGCTGGGACACATTTCACCAGCTAGAGAACAATGGATGAAAATTTAATTGAGGGGTCCAGACAAAATAAACAGTAAGAATAAATATTATGGTTTATTTTGTCATCTGCACACACCATGCACTATTATTTTTACACTACATTTATTGCAGTGTTATTTTAACCATTAGAATAAGAAGTCTTATCTATAGTTGCTATGAAGGATGCGTTTTTTTTAGCAATGGGTGTCATAGGTGACATTAGTATGTTCAATCCATTAATGCATGATCAGATCCTCTGCGAAAAATTAAATTAGTGATGGCCATCTCCCAATAATAAACTGTTAAATATTTATCATAAGGTTGCAGTGATTGAATCACAATTAGTGAGGCTATCATCACTTTTATCAATGACCCTGAGTGTGCTGACCATCAGTATCTGCGTGACCCCTGTACTGAAAGAAAATGGCTCAACCGGAATAAAACTTTAATGGAAGCGATTTCACAGCTGTTAGCTCATCTTAGGGTCCAGTTAATATTAGGTGTAAAGTGAAAAATGAGCTAGTTAGCAGTAAGAAAGGAAGGCACAATGTTTTTACATTTGTGGGAAGCCCTTTGATACAGCTAATATAAATGGGTTCAAGAGGATTTTCGAAATGTTTCTGGAGAGAGAAGGGATATGGTGAGAAAGTGAGTAGGTGGAGTTGGGATCGATCAGAAACGAACAGGTTAGTTGAAACTAAAGACCTTTCCAATTCCTAAAGATGTTTGTGTTATGAACTTTTCAGTAAAATTATTGGCATAACCACTCCAGATGTTCATTGTTTCATACATACCATTAAACTAACTTTAATTCACTAAATTTCATCTTAAAATAAGACAGTAGAATAAAGTTGAATCCTAATTAAGTGGTTATATATGTTTTTGAGTTGTGCTGATTAAATGACGCGTGCTTCCACATTTTAAAAAGCCCTTTGATATTCCAGGGAATATCTTCATTCACAGCTTCCTTTTGGATCCCTTTAACAGCTGCACTGTGGTAATGTGGCATTTTCACTGATTCGAAGAATGCTGCAGATGGAGGGAGGTCCCACAGCGACATATAGTTCTGAACCTACTTCATGAAAGAATCAGAAAAAATACAGAAACTCATTTCTGCAGATACCGCATGATAGACAATTCATGCTGAAAGCCGCAATGGACAATCAGTACTCAAAAGGGTTACATTTTTGATTTTTTTTTTTAAATTTGCGTTCAAACCTGCCTCTCTGCCATTTGGGACTATGGGTTTCTTATTTCATGCTCAGTCACGTGGCTGAGTAAATGTGACCGAAACTTACTGGGAATTTGAACAGACTGGCCCAGAAATTGGATTGTGCCCGAATCGGGACATGATCCCAGTGCAGCACATGCTTCGTGCAAACCAATGAGACCGGTGGCAAGAGCACAGCAAATTGGTCTACTAGCCTCACTAGGACAGTACCGGTGAGCTGCGGGCACCATTCGTTTTCCGTGATCCAATTTCTAGGCCAATGTCTCTTAATAAAAGGAACAAAACCTCTTTAGTTGAAAGGCTCAAATTCCACAAAGGATGTAAAGTACAGCAACTGCGTGATAATTCCTCAGTGTAAGGCTCCAAAGAATACTCTGCAACTCATACCCTCTTATTGTTGTCCCAAAGATGCTCTTGTTAATGTGTTTCAAACTGGCATTTCTTTCACTCCTGCCATTTCCCAATTGAACATGCTCATTTTATTTCTGTCAAAGTGAAAAATGAGGCATGATGGATATCTACACTATGATGTACGTAGATAGATGATGGTCATTAGAGTTTCAGGACTACAATTTGATTTATACATAATGGAAGGGACGCAAAGTCCAAAACAGTTACAATGCTATTGCAGTTTTGTGGCAGTGTCACATTAATAGTGTAAATGGGGTACTTTAAGCCTCCTTGAGTTATAGAAAGTGCAGTTTGGAGGGTCCTCTATTTGCAGGATTATGCTTCTTACCTAGATTCACAAAAGCCTTCTGACTGTATCACTTTTATTGTGCAGTATCTTCTAGTCCCACTAAATAGCACAGTTCCGATCAGCAGTCTCATCATGGGGGGAGCGGGAAGAATTGTTCTGGTTTGCTATGTGTTGTGACATTGTAAATTAATTCAAAAAAAAAAGTGTTTACAATATTGCATAATGACCAGAGCAATTCTTCCCCCTCCTGCCCCCGCCCCATGTGGGGAATCGTGGGTGAAGACTGCTTGCCTTACCATTCCACACCATAGTGCGCTGCAGCAGCAACCCTGCACTAACACAGTTAGAACTTTAAAGGGGCATTGGCTTCATGAGAGATTTCGCCAAACACCTTTTTCCCCACAAAGACAGCGCTCGTTTACTTTTGCAAGAAAAATGAACAAGCCCAAGCATGAGCAAGAGAGCAATTTTATATACAAATTTCCTAGAAGTCAAGAAAGAACACAGCTACTGAGCAGAGTACTCTAAGTAATGGTGCTGTCCACCAAAGTACTCAGTGTGAATCAACACAACAAGCATTAATTCTACAATTGAGGGAATCCTGCTTGTAGTTGAGAATGAATGGCATTTTGGGTTGCCAGACTTATGTGGAGTCTATTGATTGGCACTTTACACCCATAGGGATTTAAAGCTGCAACAAACACTAGTCTAACCGATGCAGCTAACTCAATGAAACTATAAAATAATCCCCAGGAATCAGGTTTTTTTGATACAGGAACACATTATATGAATGGAACACATATTGCCTGTGGTGTTCTTGGGTTTGAAGGGATATTTTTCCACAAGTCACCATGCTGGCATATTATTCTTCATGTGCATAGTGTTTTCTCTAGAACATGTAATTTAGTAAAGTGGAGCAGGTTTTAGGAATAGTGTTAACCTTTGCCAACCAAACAGTAAACAAGGTTCGATTCATTTCACTGAATGACAGGAATGGTCTAACTGAATATCGTTGAATGTGATTTATTGAAATAAATCAATGCTAGAAAATGAATACATGGTTGAATAAGTTCCAAGCTGTTAACTAAGTTATTTCCAAATTGGCATTTAGGTTGAAAAATATTTGAAATTAAAGCACAGAATGATTGTAATTGTTGAAGAACAAAGGCAACATTTATAACTGCCAGCACAAATAAAATTTAATTCCAAATATGGTAGTTTGATGAGGCTCTCTTTCAATACCACAGAGTGGTGGAAAGAAAGTTCATGCCAGGCATTTCACACATGGTGGCTTCCGGATCTCAGCCATGGCATCTGGCATGGGCACATCCACTGGCGGAGATTGAGAGACACATGTTCCCATCCCCAACATTTTTTTGGCATGGGTTATGACCTTTTACCCCATTCCCTTTCACTTCAAATCCCAGAATTCCCGCTGATGTACCCCGCCCCAATTCTTTGTGTATGATGGTGCCTCTATCATTGGGGGAATTTGGCCCTTCTCTTCAGGGAAGGAAATCCGATGTCAAGTTACCCTAGGCCGCTCTCAAACGCCACCTGATAACGAGACCAACAATCGCATCAGCAAGGAAAAAGTCACTCACCCATTACTGGCTCATCAATAATGTGTCTGGAAGTGGGAGAACCTAAAAGAAGGATAGGGTACAAGTAAAAATAAAAGTACTTATCTACCAAATGTGCAAACACAGCCCAACTAGAATCTTGTACCAAAGCTGAAGTTGCACGGTAGGATAAACAACTATTTTGTAAACAGAACTCAAAAGGGTTAAACATTAGGGTTGCCTACTTCAAAATCTGTTAGGGAGATTGATGTGGTTAGAACAGGTGATGGGATAAGAGCTTGAGTTCCAAGCGTTTCTTTTTGCTGCTGATCAGAATTCATTGAAAGCTTTAATAACTCCAATCAGTCCCATGTGGGAAGTCTAGTTAAAATGTCTCACCCAATGTTGCTGATTACTAAGTAAATCTGGCCCAGGTTATTAACTATTGAGCTGAATTTATTCCCATATCTCCTCTAGTTTTGTTTCTTTAACCCAGAGAGAGACACTCTCAGTGCAAAAAAGAACTGGAACATGTTGCTGTGTTCCTTTAGGTCCAACTCTGGACGTATGTGTGCGAAGACTAGTTCATTACAGTTAGATGAATTCTAATATAAATAGAAGGGTCCCCAAAACTCTTTACGTTATAATGTTAATAGTAGAGCAAGATAAAGATTACCTGAGCCACGCAATTATCAAATGTTTGGAAGTACAATGCATTTAAGGGGAGGCTAGATAAGCATATGAGGGAGAAGGGAATAGAGGGTTATGCTGATAGAGTTGGATGAGGAAAGACGGGAGGAGGCTCGAGTGGAGCATAAACGCCGGCATGGACTGGTTGGGCTGAATAGCCTGTTTCTGTGCCGTATATCCTATGTAAGTACAAGGTTGAACTCTATAAGGCTGAATAACATTGATAGCACAGCAATGTATGAGACTTCAAATTCAAGGGTTTCTTACTTTTTTAGAAGCACGTCTTCATTTTATACATTGTACTTTCAAGTACTTTATACCTTTAAATAATGTTTACAGTAAATAACAGGGAGTTATTTCATTCTCTCATTGGAAAACCTTTTATAGCACAAGTATGGGTGTACAAACCCAAACGTCCCTCTATCTCAGTGTTAGGTATCTGCCACCACATTCAGGGAAGAGCAATTGGAATTAATACTTTCTGTTCTTCCCAGTTTTATGGAATGATCACAATGTAGGATTTTTACATTCTGAAGCCGATGTTAAGAGAAGGAGATCATAGTTCATTTCTGAATACATATTTTTAAAAAGCGAGAAAAGGTTATCAGGCCCAGCAATGCTCATCCTATACATTAGACCGTGCAACCTTGCACACCACTCAACCCAGTCAGTAGTAATGCTAACCGGTGGGAAATTCCTCCCTAAGGCAAACAAACATTGTTAACACACGGCGCATCACAAGACATGGTTAACTAACGCAACCCCCTCCGTTATGAACCAGTGCCCTTAGGAACATAGGGCTGTAGAGACCATTACCATTCATCGAACTGGTGCCAAAGGTCACAGACTTCATACCTCATCTCACCTGTTAAGATCTTAAATACCTCAATCAGATCATCTTATTGCATGGCTGCCTAATCCTACATATAAACTTAGATGCCCTGCTTCACACTCTCACGGAAGTCAGGATGTCACCTCATGGTAAGGTGCAGATTATTTCAGGCAAAGCTCCCATTCACATATAGAAATGTGGCCATGTTCTAGGTTGAATATGGCCTGCTCTCCATGGTCTGGTTGCAGCATGTGGTCATTCATCATAATAATTGGCAAACCTCATAAAGGGATCACTGGTTCACTTCTCACCATCCTGGAATGCAACCTTGAGGTGGCATTTCCAGATCAATTTAAAGCAAAAGTGTATTCTATTTCCAATCATTTATATTGATGAGGAAAACCTTTAACAAACTTACTCATAGGGTAAGCTTCCCAAAGTCCCTAGTATTTTCCTCTATGCTTTAGTTTGAAAATTCATCAATATGTTTACAAACAACATATTTACAAATTTGTTACTCCTAACACACAGGAAATATTGACAACTGCGTCTTCAATGCACACCCCGAACTTGCCAGTTTCAAAACCAGTTACTTATGGGTGTATTATCCATTCACAATCGTTAGCAAGAAAGTTAGTGTGATTATAAATCTGGTTTTTCCTCAATTTTATTCATGATAACTTTTTTCCTTAACATTAACAATTGGATGCAAACAAACCCCAAACCACTTAAAGGAGCTGCACACCATGTTTAAAGTTGTGATTCGATCTGTGCTTTATAAATATAGCAACTCTTTTAAGAAAATACATTGTTATGTTATTAATTAATAAATAATGTTCTTACCAGTTTCTCTTTAAGAAAATCAGCACTGCATCTACTCCCAATAAATACCAGTTTGAGGTCCTGATTGATCAATGCGTATGACAACTGTTAAGCGACCAGGACTCCTATACGTGCTGCTGTAATAAGCATTTCACTCCACAGAATAATCCTGTTAATTATAAGATTCTTTTTATATAACTCACCTTTTTCCTGGTCCCAGGAGAAACTCTGTTACAACCCGAGATGTGTCCCTGATCTCGATAAGACAATATCCTGAGAAGGTTATTTAGTCCCATGAGTTAGTCATAAAGAGGTTTACTGCATTTTGTGTAAGAGACAACTCCAGCTTTTATTGAGAATAGATTTTCTTCCCATTGATTATGAAAGGTGGAAATCCGACCTAATTGGTTCGGCCTGCGTCAGTCGGCTCCAACTGGATCTTTGCTCACTGTTTGTATTGGACTGATGGCAAAATAACACACACTAGATAGACTCTCTGTAAAGCACTGTCTTGAGAAGCGATATAAGCAGCGTGCTATTGTAACAGTGTGGTTGTGTTGGAGAGGTTTGTTATTAAAATCATTAGATTTCATAGCCCAACTCTGCTACTTTCCTGCCTCCACGTTACCCCTGTAGCACTGAGGGCCCGTGGACCATGGATTTTCTGTGGTTGCTGTCAACATGGGATGACACAAGTTGTACTTTATGGAGTCTGTTCAGTTCCCAGTGAATTGTTTTCTTCCCCCAGTTATGGAGCCCACCCAGTGGATAGTCAGGCTTGATTGTCACTGAAGGTTAGAGTTCAACGCTAGTTCCCCCTGCATGTGAGTCCAGTGCTCTACCTCTACAATCACTGGGCCTTCCAGAGGGGCATTTCTTTATTAGCAAGGTAGCCATAAATAGTCTGTGCTGTATTAAACATGATCAATATCTCAAGATTGCTATAGTAAGGAACTGGTGTAAAACAGGTGAATTCTGGCAATTAATTCTAATCTGATACTGTATGGCTCAGGTATGCCAGAATTTTGTACAATTTATGCCCCTCATACCTGTGTGTTGTAAACTGATAAGTTGTATGTCCACACGCAGCGGTGCAGACATTTGAGAGAGACCAGTCTTCATTTGTCTAGCATCTTAGATAAGTACAACACCCTAATAAATAGTGCACGGCTGCAGTACATGGTGTGGACTGC
This sequence comes from Squalus acanthias, assembly GCA_030390025.1. Classification (NCBI taxonomy): domain Eukaryota; kingdom Metazoa; phylum Chordata; class Chondrichthyes; order Squaliformes; family Squalidae; genus Squalus; species Squalus acanthias. The sequence continues at coordinate 14,555,177 of CM059448.1, forward strand.
ACTGCATGCAGTTTTTTATCTGTAGCACCAGAGAAATGGAGGAACATAAATAAATAAGACTTCAGTAAAACCCCAACAGCTTGGCAGGTAGACTGCACATCACCAAGGCAACACTCATGCTGTCAGCTCTTCACTAGAGGTGTTTGCAGTTACAACCTACTTTCTAAAAGAATGCAATTTTTAAAAAATGTTTGGTGAATGTGGAGATCGATTTATCTAAATAAAACAATAAGGCCCCAAAACTGCTCATTTATTGTGTGCGATATTTCTGTTTTATGTCCTTTATAACCAATAACATTTTCACATGTAAGTTTTCAAATTGAGATGTTTACATGATTTGTTGAGTTTGATTTGATAACCAATGTTACTGGCTGACAGGAGACCAATTAGCTAAAGTTTTAGTGTAATCTTTATGGTGCTGTTGAATAAAATTTGAAATACAATTTTATATTTGAGTAAAGTTTTATTTCTCCAGAAGTTTAATATATAGTTAAGTTCACACACACACACTATATACAACCAGGATAAAAGCATATTTTTTGTCAATGTCCTGATCTTCTTCTTCTTCTTAGGCAGTCCCTCGGAACCAAGGATGACTTGCTTCCACACTAAAAATGAGTTCTCAGGTGACTGATGAGTCCAATGCAGGACCTACAGTCTCTGTCACAGGTGGGGCAGACGGTGGTTGAAGGGGCGGGTGGGGTGGGGTGCTTGGGTTGACGTGCGGTCTTTCCGCTGTTTGCGCTTGGCTTCCGCTTGCTCCCGGCGGAGAGACTCGAGGTGTTCGGCGCCTTCCCGATGCTTCTCCTCCACTTTGTGCGGTCTTGGGCCAGGGATTCCCAGGTGTCGGTGGGGATGCTGCATTTTTTCAAGGAGGCTTTGAGGGTATCCTTGAAGCGTTTCCTCTGCCCACCTGGGGCTCTCTTGCCGTGTCGGAGCTCTGAGTAGAGCACTTGTTTTGGGAGTCTCGTATCAGGCATGCGGACGATGTGACCCATCCATCGGAGCTGATCTAGCGTGGTCAGAGCTTCGATTCTGGGGATGTTGGCCTGAGCAAGAACACTGACGTTGGTGCGCCTATCCTGCCAATGGATTTGCAGGATCTTGCGGAGGCAGCGTTGATGGTACCTCTCCAGTGCTTTGAGGTGCCTGCTGTACACACATTCCATACCGCGGAAGCCTACTGTCAACAAGGGCAGACGTCAATGACGAAGTCCAACACTGCCTTCAGTGTGCCAGTGCAGCCTTCAGTCGCCTGAGGAAGAGAGTGAAGACCAGGACCTCAAACCTGGCACTAAGCTCATGGTCTACAGAGCAGTAGTGATACCCGCCCTCCTGTATGCTTCAGAGACATGGACCACATACAGCAGGCACCTCAAAGCACTGGAGAGGTACCATCAATGTCCTGATATCTACCAATTGTTACCAAGTCCCAGCCTTGCAACTATTTACCCATCTGAATCTATTGCATGCAACAAAATCCCAAGATATATTAGCAACATGCGGTCTGTTGGGCGCCGAAATTGCTGGGCCACCAATTTGCTCATCTGTTCTGACAGACTTCCACCATAACTACGTCGGGAATCTGGCGGAATTGCTGCAAACTCCTTTGGGATCTGAATACGCCGTGTCCCGGACTTACGCTGGAGTTTCCACTTAGCCTTGTAAACCTACAAAGCCAGAGATGTGGAGGAAACGGGGCCTCCCTATGTGTGGAGTCCCCATGACCTCAGCCCGAAATGGGGTCCAAGCCTGAGCAGTGGCCTGGAGCTCCCCAAAGCTCTATGTGATCAATTTTTTCATTGCTTGACACAGCCCCTTTACAAAGAGGGTTGCTGAAAATAACTGTTTCCTCGGTGTGGGGGTGGGTGTGGGGAGGTGAAGAGACCACCATCTGGGCACTAAGGACACATTTTTTGGCATCCTGATGTCCAAGATGCACCTGTAATGGCGCAGGTGCCCACTACTCATATTTAAATGAGTGGACCACCTGCTGGCACCTCATACTTCAGCAGGGTCAGTACCAGGTGTCACCAGTGAGCACTTTCAGGCCCCAGGTCTTTGGAAATCAGGTTCCAGGATGAAGGTTTAAATCCTGGCTGAAACACACTGCAGCAGAATGCTAACAGAAGGCTGTACATTATTAGTGCCAGAGTGCTATATCCCATTCCAGTATAGAGCTACCTGCATTCAATTATAGCCATTGGCAGATATTTAAAACAAAAAAGTAATGAGGCTTTTTTACCTTCCACCTTTGTAGATAATTAAATCTTATCTCCTAGTCTTGTATGTTCTTTAATTCCACTTTAATTCACCGCTCCACTCCCACTCAGACCTCACCGTCCTCGGCCTCTTGCATTGTTCCACGGAAGCTCAGCGTAAGCTCGAGGAACAGCACCTCATCTTTCGATTAGGCACTTTACAGCCTTCTGGACTCAACATAGAGTTCAACAATTTCAGATCATAACCCCGGCCCCGATCATATATATATTTTATCCACACTTTTTGTTTGGCCTTCTGTTCTTCTCTCCCACATGGCAGCTGTCTTTCATTCTGCCAGCGCAATTCACACTTCATCTAGAGCCATCCTTTGTTTCTTAACCTGTCCCATTACCACCTCCTTTTGCCTTGAATATCTCTTAATGTCTCTTTACTTCTCCTGCCTTCTATCCTATCACAGACCTTCCCTTTTGTTCTTTCATCCCCTCCCCCCTTTCTCAGCTCCTACACTTGCTTAAAATTCAGTTCCATTTCCTGCTTTTTTCCAGTTCTGACGAAAGGTCATCGACCTGAAACGTTAACTCTGTTTCTCGCTTCACAGATGCTGCCTGACCTGCTGAGTATCTCCAGCATTTTCTGCTTTTATGTTCTTTGTAGTGTTCGGAGGTAAATTTGAGGCTGCTTTCAAGAAGCATTCCCAAGGGTGAATTTTCCGATCCTGGTGCTGAAGCAACAGGACCTTAGAGATCTCTCGCTGGCAGTGCACTGACCCGATCATTGTGGGATCTTCCAAAATCGGCCCATTAATAATGTATAACGAGTTCCCAGGCCCAAGTGGCTGGTCCTTTTTTGATGGACCAATAACGGTGACACTGGCTTGCCCCAAAGTCACCAACAAGAATCCTCACAACAAGTGGCCCTTTTAGGGCACCACTAATATAGGAACGAATCATGTGGTCCAATCAAACTAAAAGAAGTCAAAATAAGCAAAGTCCCAACAAAAGCGAAGGGAACCTTCACAACTAAATCATAATGTCGCTTTCAATTTTTATAAGACACTCTCCCACACGGCTGAGAGCTTGTTGACAGAGTGGGGTGGGTAAATAGCACACAGCCGTAGCTCTTAAAGGTCGTAGCTGCTATTTTAAAGGACCCATATGACTTGTTGCTGTATGGCTGGAGCAAGGAGCAGGTCTGTGCCATTTTCTGTACTGCACCATAATCAAGTAGGTGGGCAAAGTATCCAGCCCACTCCTCTCACCCTGTTACTGGGCAGAAAGTCTGTTACTGTCTCTCAAGTGAAATGTAGCCTGTAGTTAACTCAGACATGCCAAGGTAAGTGCACCTCTGGCTGTGCAGATACAGGTCAGTGGGTCATGGGTGCAGACAGTCTCTCTAAAGGATATTAAGACTCTGGCGAGGATGCAGGGGGGAGCAACCAGGATGATGCCTAACCTTAGAGTTCTTAGTTTTAAGGAAAGACTTCAAGAGTTATGGTTATTTACTTTGGAGAAGTAATCATATCAGGCAACTCTCCTCTCCATTTCTTCTTGCTCCGAATGATACAAAAATAAAGATCTTCCCATTGGAATAACCAGGTAAAATCGTAATTGCGGCAGATAAAGGTAACTCAGGCAAAACTCTTGGCCCAAAACGAGTGATTGTGTTCTCCATCCAATTTCTCAACCCCCCGCCTAACACTCTTTCCATGTCACTGCTACCAATGGTGATGAGTGGAATATATACCCATCAGTCACCCACACTAAGTCAATTCAACTTAACTTTAAATTAATAGGGATCCTGCTTCTTACAGCTCTGGTTTAAATAATTTTGTCTCAGACGATGAGGTACGTGCTATGAATTTTACAATCCCCATGGTTTATGAAGAAAATGAGCCTGGAAATGACAGCGCATAATATTATTGTACAATTGTTTAACAAGCGTATATTAAATTCTCCTCTGTTATTTCAACCTCAAAGGGTTCATCCAATCTCATAAAACTCAGAAATCTGTTCTAATATCTTGTAGATTATTTTAGATGTAATGTACAACCTCTCATTCTCTCTTCCTTTCAACCATGGTGACCCTTGGCCCTTCAACTTGGTTTCTCAATAAATTAATAAGGACTTTCCCTTCCCTTTAAAGCTTATGGACAATGAAATGTTCTCTCCAGCCACAAGCGGACAACTAAGCCTTAGGTTGTTAGGATCATTGAATATAAAACAATGAGTACTATACTTCAGTTATATAAGCACTAGTGCTTCAACACTTGGTGAAGGATATTAAGGCTCTGGCAAGGATGCAGGGGAGAGCAACCAGGATGATGCCTAACCTTAGAGTTCTTAGTTATGAGGAAAGACTTAACGAGTTATGATTATTTACTTTGGAGAAGTAAGCTAAGGGGGATATCATTCAGAATTATAAAATAGTAAATGAATTGGATTTGTCCCAGTTAGATTGGTTATTTAGATGGATAGATGTTGTTGGACTAGAGGTCATGCTGATAAAATATCAATGCAATGAGTCAGGTTAGATGCCAGGATGTACTTCCTTTTACAGAAACTCATTGTCCTCTGAACACAAACTGCTGAGACATAGTGAGTATGGAATTACCAGAGTCCTTTAAAAGGGTATTTGACAAGTTCCTGAAGGAAAAGTACATTTCCAGCTATAGGGGGCAAGTTTCTAGTTAGTTGTGATTATAAGGAGTCCTTGCAAACTACCGCCCCATCTCCAACCTCCCTTTTCTCTCCAAAGTCCTTGAACAAATCAATGCCCATCTTTCTCGCAACTCCATGTTTGAACCCCTCCAATCAGGATTCTGTCCCTTGCCACAGCACTGAAATGGCCCTCGTTCAAGTCACAAATGACACCCTATGTGACTGTGACCATGGTAAACTATTCCTTCTCATCCTCTCGACTTGTCTGCAGCCTTTGATACAGTTGACCACATCATCGTCTTCCAATGCTTCTCCTCCGTTGTCCAGCTGGGTGGGATTGCCCTCACCTGGTTCCAGTTCTACCTATCCAGTTATACCCAGAGAATCACCTGCAATGGCTTCTAATCGCTCTCACGCATCATTACGCCTAGAGTCCCCCAAGGATCTATCCTTGGCCCCCTCCTATTTCTCATTGTCATGCTCCTCCACAGGGTGCACTGTAACAGTCCTCGCCAATAGACTCGGCACTGAAATCAATGCAATGGCACGAACTTGGGTTCTTGCCCACTAGTTCCACACTAAAGACGGCTGAAAAAGTTAGGGCTGCTGCATTCAGGCTTGATAGTGATAATTACTGCCAAACAACCTCTTTGACCCTGAAAATTTAATTTTACAATTGTGGAGTCTCATTCCCTCAGAAGTTAATAAATATTGGAGATTTAAAAAAAAATTAAAATAATTTTTTATTACTTTTTCAGTCTCTCGTTTATCTCTCTCTCTTAATCCCATCTGTCTTTTCCAATCTTTTTTTCATGTTCTGTGCAAGATTTAATTCTAGTTTATACTTCCTGGTTTAAACTCTGCGTGTCTCGGTGAGGATTCTTCAATCTGATTGGTTGAAGAGTCTCACTGTTGCTTGTTCTGCTCACAGACGCCACAGATTCCCTGTAGAGGGAGCTGCACTGGATCAGACACCAGATTAGAGCAAGTGTCCGCTCTAAAGCCCGTAAAAATGTTGTGGGCAGCTGTCAGCGAGGTGAACGGCAAATGGCATTCCTTTGCCACTGACTGCAAAATCTGAGCCAATGTCAGGTTCCACATGTACGCTGTCGACACCCAGCTCTACCTCTCTCGACCCCCTCCACTGCCTCTGATTTGTTATGTTGCCTGTCCAGCATCTTGTATTGGATGAGCAGAAATTTCCTCCAATTAAATATTGGGAAGAACAAAGCCATTGTCTTCGGTCCCCACCACAAACTCCGTTCCCTAGCCATTGACTCCATCCCTCTCCCTGGCCACTGTCTGAGGCTGAACCAGACTGTTCGCAACCTTGGCATCCTATTTAATGCTCAGCTGAGCTTTCGACCCCATATCCGCACCATCACCAAGACCTCTGACTCCCACCTCCGCAACATCACCAGTCTCCGTCCCTGCCTCAGCTAATCTGCTGCTGAAACTCTCATCCATGCCTTTCTTACCTCTAGACTCAACTCTTCCAATGCTCTCCTGGCCAGCCTCCCACCTTGCACCCTCTGTAAACTTGAGCTCATCCGAAACTCTGCTGCCCATAGCTTAACTTGCACCAAGTCCCATTCACTCATCACCCCTGTGCTACCAGTCCCAGTCTAGCAATGCCTCAATTTAAAAATTCGCTTCCTTGTTTTCAAATCCTTCCATGGCCTTGCCCCCTCCCTATCTCGAACCTCCTCCATAAGAAATAGGAGCTGGAGTAGGCCATTTGGCCCTTCGAGCCTGCTCCGCCATTCAACAAGATCATGGCTGATCTTCTACCTCAACTCCACCTTCCTGCACTATCCCCATATCCCTTAATTCCCTTCGTTCCCAAAAATGTATCGACCTCTGTCTTGAATATACTCACAACTGAGCATCCACAGCCCTCTGGGGTAGAGAATTCCAAAGATTCACAACCCTTTGAGTGAAGAAATTTCTCCTCATCTCAGTCTTAAATGGCCGACCCCTTATTCTGTGACTGTGACCCCGTGTTTTCGATTCCCCAGCCAGGGGAAACATTTTCCCAGCATTAACCCCGTCAAGCCCCTTAAGAATTTTATATGTTTCAATTAGATCACCTCTCAATCTTCTAAACTCTAAGGAATATAGGCCTAGTCTACTCAATCTCTCCTCATAGGGCAATCCTCTCATCCCAGGAACCAGTCTAGTGAACCTTCGCTGCACTCCCTCTAAGGCAAGTATGTCTTTCCTTAGGTAAGGAGACCAGAACTGTACACAGTACTCCAGGTGTGGCCTCACCAATGCCCTGTATAATTGTACTAAGTCTTCTTTACTCTTATACTCTAATCCCTTTGTAACAAAAGCTAATGTACCATTTGCTTTCCTAATTGCTTGCTGTACCTGCATGTTAACTTTCTGTGATTCATGTACAAGGACACCCAGGTCCCTCTGAGTGCAAACATTTCCCAGTCTCTCACCATTCAAAAAATATTCTACTTTTTTGTTTTTCCTACCAAAGTGGATAACTTCACACTTCCCCACATTGTATTCCATTTGCCATGTTCTTGCCCACTCACTCAACCTGTCTAGATCTCTCTGCAGCCTCTTTGCATCCTCCTCACAGCTTACTTTCTCACCTAACTTTGTACCATCAGCAAACGTGGATATGTTACACTCAGTCCCTTCATCCAAATCATTGATATAGATTGTAAATAGCTAAGGCCCAAGTTCTGTTTATTCCTACTCTCTGTTTTCTGTCCATTAACCAATCCTCAATCCATGCTAATATATTACCCCCTCCCCCAATACCATGAGTCCTAATGTTGTGTAATAACCTTTTGTGTGGCACCTTATCGAATGCTTTTTGAAAATCCAAATACACCACATCCACTGGTTCCCCCTTATCCATCCTACTAGTTACATCTTCAAAAAACTCGAACAGATTTGTCTCCAGCCCTAAAAGCCTCCGAGATCTCTGCCAATTCCAATTCTGGCCTCTTGCACATACCCAATTTTCTTTGCTCCACCATTGGCGGTGGTGCCTCCACCTCGCTACCTCTCTCTCCTCCTTTAAGACGCTCCTTAAAACCTACTTCTTTGACCAAGCTTTTGGTCACCTGTCCTAATATCTCATGTGGCTCGGTGTCAAATAGTGTTTGATAATCGTTCCTGTGAAGTGCATTGGGATGTTTTACAATGTTAAAGGCGCTATATAAATGGAAGTTGTTGTTCTTATGGCTAACCACTGTCTTGTGCGATTGAGAGAGGAACTTGCCAGAGTATTTCTTGAATTGTCTAGTTTTTTTTGCCTCTCCCAGAAGATAGCATGGTTAAGGGATGGATGGATGGTGTCTTTTCTCATCCGTCATTTTGCATATTCCACGTAGCTGCACCCTCCAAAACAGCAACATAGTAAGTTAGACCGCATCTAGAGCACTGCGTTCAGTTCTGGGCACCACACCTCAGGAAGGATGTATTGGCCTCGGAGGGGGAGCAGTGCAGATTCACCAGAATGGTACCGGGGCTAAAAGGGTTAAATTATAAGGATAGGTTACATAGACTAGGATGGTATTCTCTTGATTATAGAAGATTAAAGGCTGATCTAATGGTGGTGTTTAAGATATTTAAAAGGATTTGATTAGGTAGATAGGGAGAAACTATTTCCTCTGGTGGAGGAGCCCAGAACAAGGGAGCATAACCTTAAAATTAGAGCTGGGCCGTTCAGGGGTGATGTCCGAAAGCACTTCTTCACAGAAAGGGTAGTGAAAATCTGGAATTCTCTCCCCATAAAGCGGTTGAGGCTGGGTCAATTGAAAATTTCAAAACTGAGATCGATAGATTTTTATTAGGTCAGGGCATTAAGGGATATGGAACCAAGGCAGGTAAATGCAGTTACGGTACAAATCAGCCATGATCTGACTGAATGGTGGAACAGGCTTGAGGGGCTGAATGGCCTGCTCCTGTTCTTATGTTCCTACTCATTGCCTTCTCCTTGCAAACAAACCAAGATTGGAGACACATAATGTAGAACCCAAGACCTAGTACACAATCGTGCAGCATGTCAGCGAGCCAACCTATACCCCAATACTGGGCAAGTCCAATTGCAGCTACTTAAACTTGTCACTCAATTAAACAGCCGCACCTTTGGGGGGAATTTTCCCAGCCCTGGGGAGGCGGGTATGGAGGCGGGACTGCCAGGAAAATGGCAGAAACTGGGAGCGGGTACCGACCGCGCTCCCAACCCGCCTCCGTGCCATCTTCCCGGGAGGCGGGAAGGGGATTAGAGCCAATTAACTGACTGTTAACAGGTAGTTTTGAGGCTTATCCCCATTTTACCCCTGCAAGTGCGGGCTTCCCAACAGCTGCGATCCTCACCAGGGTCAGCGAGACGAGCAGTGGGTCTGCGGGGGTGAGAGGGATCGAAAAGTGCACTGTAGAGGTGAGTGATGGGTGCAAGTGTGGAGAGGTAAGTATGAGAGGCGAGTGTAAAGTGTTGGAAAAAGTTTCCTTACCGTTGCTTCTTCCTGCAGGCTTCAACCCTTGGGGATCCGGAGGTGCCTCATCTCAATGCAGAGACGACAGAATGGCTGCTGCATTCTCAGATGCAGCAGCCATCTGATTTCTGCTGAGGAAAAGAGGTTTCGATGAGCCTTCAGTACAAGGGCTCACCTTAGAACAGAGATTGTCAGTGTTTGACAGCTTCTAAAGCTGTCAAACGCTGACAATTCATCTATCAAAAAATTTTCGACAGATGAAACGTCATACGCTGACGTCCTCTGTCACCGGCTTTCCCTTAATTGGCCGGGAGGGCGGGCTTAACAAGGTCAATCAAGGGAAAATAGCGTGGGTTGGCCGGATGTCGTTGGGGGCGGGACTGAAACCTGACAACCAGCTGTCCCGCCTCCATTGACAAAATCCAGCCCTTTGTATCTATTACTGTTTCATCTGAAGTGCCCACCTAAGATAGAATGTCTTCAGTGCTTTCAAACTCGCCTCCAAAATGTCCAATCCCATGTTCAGTTTTCAGGGAAAAAAATCAACTGTTAACTGTCAAACTACTCGACATTTCCTTCGGGTGGAATTAATCCTAGCTTCTATTGCATTTGAGGTTAATGGTAAAAATACAGGGAATTTTGTAGGTCAATTTGCTTCACGGATTGACAGTAAAAGCCCAGTAATATTCCTTTTGTAGCAGATTTTAAAAAAAAATACAGATTATCCATTGAAAATAGCATCATGTTTCAATGTGAAGCATTACATTTTACAGGGCACTCGTTAGCTTAGAAAGTAGTAATCTTGGCCCTCGATGAAAAATTATAATTTGCAAACCGAATTCATCCACTGTTAGGCAGTACATCAAGGAAACAGCACGATCGAGAATTAGTTAATCATCATTAGTATTCGAAAACGAAGAAAGCATTAAAAAAAAGGGCACAAAATCTGGCAGTAAATCTGCCACCTTCCTTCACAGAAATCTTTCCCAAGGTACAGATCCACCACCCAACCATGAGCAGGTTTATTCAAAATAATCACTCCCAAAATAAATGCCCGATCTAACAGCACACTTAAAAAATGCTTTCCTTATCAAAACCAAGCCTTAAAAATTCAGAATCCTGAATCAGCATATTTAAGCTAAAAATGATACGAGCTGTGAGCAACCTCAAGAGGACATGCAGTTCACAAGATCAGGTAATGAAACATGAATATTTGAAACAATCAATTTTAAAAGTGTAAGGAAAATGGATGGGGAAATGGGAGTAAGTGGTAGGCTCTTTCAAAGAGTAGGCCCATGTACAACGGCTTCCTTCTGTGCTCTAAAATTCCATGATTTCATTTTACATTGCATTTTTTTTTACATGAACTGTTCTTCTGGATGATTGGAGGGAGAGAGCAACTTGAGGTCTGGAGCTGAAGTGCTGAGAGACTAAAATACATTTATGCTGAAAGATGTCGATTTTGCTTTAATTCAGATCAGAGTTGGGCTCCATTAAAGTAAAAAGCATCATGCATGCACAGACACTTTACTAATGTACATCATTGTCTGCTTGCGTGACACCATTTTGCAAACTGCGGACATTAATGGCTTTTTTTTCCCAAATTCCTTTTTCAAGAGATGCATTACTTCTCTTTTTAAAATATTTTGTGCATGTCATTTGCCTTGCGACCCAAATGGTAAATGTGCCCATTTTCTGTCATTATCTCGTTGTTTAGTGCGTTTCCCAGGTTGGCCTAGTGATTAGGATTGTTCCCATCTTGGTGTAATAATAGGTTCTGTCCTGTTGCACAGTCGTGTGCCCATTTCCCTGTACATTCTATTCACTCACTATCTTGTGATGATCCACATCTGGATCTCTGCTGGGGAAGTTGCAGTGGATGTCAACTTTCACGGTGCCTCTCCAATATTATGCATCCAATTACGAGGTGAGGTTTTTCCCCACTCTTGCGCTGATACATTGGGCATTAAATTCTAACCATTTTGACAAATGTTAAACAAAAACATTTTTTGCTTTAGTCTGTGTGTATGTATGTGTGTGTGTGTGTGGTGGGGGGGGGAGATGCGGCGGTGATGAAGAGGTCTGGCTCAGAATGTTGACCGGTCCTTCCTTGCCTTTCCTTTATATGATGTGGAGATGCCGGTGTTGGACTGGGGTGGACAAATGTGAGAAGTCGCACAACACCAGGTTATAGTCCAACAGCTTTATTTGAAATCACAAGCTTTCGGAGCACTGCTCCTTCGTCAGGTGAAGTGAAGAGATGTATATTGGCACAGCATATATAGTCAGAGAACACTGCCAGATGATTACAGTTAATCTTTCTAACTGCCCTTTATCACACCTTGACAGAGAGATAATCACAGCAATCAAAGGTTGGATGGTGTCCAAACAGGTCAGTCAGGAAAACATTACATCAGAGACAATGAGGTGGGGTCACAAGGGGTCAAATGTGGCAGATGCTGGGGTCTGTATGGAAAACAAAAAACTTTTTTTTGCTGGAAATCACAGCAGGTTCGGCCGCATCTGTGTCGAGAGAACAAGCCAACGACGACTCGAGTCTGGATGACTCTACGTCAGGTGGGGTTACATGTAGCGTGACATGAACCCAAGATCCCGGTTGAGGCCGTCCTCATGGGTGCGGAACTTGGCTATCAGTTTCTGCTCGACGATTTTGCGTTGTCGTGTGTCTCGAAGGCCGCCTTGGAGAACGCTTACCCGAAGATCGGAGGCTGAATGTCCTAGACTGCTGAAGTGTTCCCCGACTGGGAGGGAACACTCCTACCTGGTGATTGTTGCGCGGTGTCCGTTCATACGTTGTCGCAGTGTCTGCATGGTCTCGCCGATGTACCATGCTCCGGGGGCGTCCTTTCCTGCAACGTATGAGGTAGACAACGTTGGCCGAGTCACATGAGTATGTACCATGTGTTCTCTGACTATATATGCTGTGCCGATATGTATCTCTTCACTTCACCTGAAGAAGGAGCAGCGCTCCGAAAGCTTGTGATTTCAAATAAAGCTGTTGGACTATAACCTGGTGTTGTACGACTTCTCACATTTTTCCTTTATATAGTGAGTCATACAGATAGCGCTGCAGGAATGGTTAAACTTAGTCCATATTATTCATGAAACATTTGTCAAGAAGGATCATCATAAATCTGGTGATGAAAGAGAAGATCTAGGAGATTAATTTAGGGTTTTAAACCTTTCAACAGTGATTGATTGCACAGGCTAAGGCGGCTGTTTAATTTTTAAATCTCACTGTTGCTATAGCAACCCTGGAGAAGGTGCAAATAACAGGAAATACATTGCATGACATACCTCACATCATTTGCATGCTATTGCCAGATGCCCACTTATATTTGAGCGCATGTATTGTATGCCCCACATCACTTCCCGCAGAAAATCCTGGAGGTGACAGAGGTCAGTGGGTATCCGGTGGAGTGGCTCCATGAAGAATTTCCTGCTGCTTTCTGTGGGAATTATGCTGGGAAGCTAGCATAAAATCCAGTGGAAAATCCTGCTCAGTGAGTCATAAAACTAAACCCAACTGGAGTGCTCACCATCTAGTGGCTAAATTTAGCAATCACCTTATTGTAAACTGAATACACTCTCGTGCCAGTCAATGCTTTTACAGAAGGCACTTAGTACTTTCATGACGGTGTAGAAACGAGAATACACAAAGCCCCAACAATAGCTGCAGAGCAAGATATACTCAAAGATCAGAACAAACACCCAACCCTCAAATATAGTGTGAAGTATTCCAATTTCAGTTTTACATTGTAAGCATGAATAAAATCTACAACTGTTGGTATATTAGTTGGCCAGCTGTTTAAACATGTTGCCTCCTGCACCTGACAGAAGTTTTTTCCCCCTTAAGTTTCTTATTCTCAGTTCTGTCTACTTCACTGGAGTCTACATGGAGGTGCATTCAATGCTATGACATTTTTTGTTGGTTTATTTTTCTTGCCCACTCACTGAATTTGAATTACAAAAGGTCTTCATTTCAGCAATAATGGCCATCCAGCAGTACTGCGCTTGTGAATACCAAACACATTACATAAGAACATAAGAATTAGGAACGGGAGTAGGCCATACAGCCCCTCGAGCCTGCTCCGTCATTCAATAAGATCATGATTGATCTTCAACCTCAACTCCACTTTCCTGCCCTATCCCCATATATACTTTGATTGGTGGGCAGTTCAAACAGCCTCAAAACGCACTGTTCCCTGAACGGGAATCGAACTCAGGCCACGGCGGTGAGCGCACCGAATCCTAACCACGAGACCACCAGACAATTACAGGTGACCATTCACATTATTATATCAAACCACTTCATATTTGAGAAATTCATCTCCTGCTGCCCCTCCCCCAGCTTCACCAGCAAATTGGAACTTTTCAGACATTAACGGGGGTAATTTTGACTTTGCGCCGTGGTGTAAAACGGGTGATAGCGAATTGGAAGCCCATGACTTCGATGGAAATATAAATCGGGTGAGATGTAAAACGGGCTGTCGATTCGCGATCACCCATTTTACGCTATCGCCCAAAGTCAAAATAACCTCCAATGAATCTAAAGTGAAATCTTCAGATAAACAGTGACTGCACTTCAAAAGTAACCTATTGGTTTGTAAAGCACTTTTGGAGGTCCTGAGATTGTGAGAAGATGCTATATAAATGCAAGTTCTTGCTTCGTTCAAAACATAATTGCAGACAAGGAGGCCTCCTCCTTCGATCCAATTTTTAATGCACATGATTGAAAGTTGGCATTTAGTTTGGATACAGGCATTCTGCTCGTCAGCACCATATGCCTAGCTGTTTTAATTTCACAAAGCTCTCTAGAGGGTCCCAAGAACTGATTACATTATCTCAGGTGTATTATCAGGGCACAGATGGTCTCTTTTGTTATGAATAGTTTAAATGACATTGACAAGGAAACAATCCTGAGAGATAGCGAAAAAGAGACAAGGCGTCAAGCTTTCATTTCAACAAACCTGCAGTTGCGGTTAGAAACTGATTCGGTGTAAATTTGTGTCTGCGGATTTATTGCGATTTAAATCATAATAAAAGCTTAAACAGGGTTCAGTTACCTTTAGGAGAACTCTACTTACACTCAGGGAAGAAAACAATAAGAAGGAATGTTCAAGGGTGCTGGTTAAAGTGAAGAATGACATGAATGTGCAATGGTCAATCTCCCACATCATCCAGGGCCTTCTTGGGTCAGATGTCAACTAGATGCACAACCAAGCACAACTTTACCGTGACAATAGGCCTCAATGTGAGGGAAACACCCACGCTGCCGATACAAATGTGACATTTTCATTTCTTATGGTCTCTGTTTCTCTAGCATCCAGGCCACAAATCAATGAATGTGTTCTGGTTCCACCCAATTTAGAATGTGGTTTTGGCTCCAATGTTCATTTTATGTAGAAATACATAGAAGTTATAACATGGAAATAGGCCATTTGACCCAATCATGTTAGTAATTACCCTCCATGCGAGCAAATAGTCCTATTTACTCACCCAGTTCCCACATCCCTTGTCCACTTTTCCCTCATCCATCTATTCATTATATTGAACTCATTTTGCATTAAGAGGAAACCTTAAGTTCGTCACTCAGAGCTAGATTGGATCGTAGGTCTGAGAGGAACAGCCATTGGTTGTACATGGATTTCATCGAGGTACAGTATATTATTCAAAGTGGTCTTAAAACTAGAATAATGTTTTAAACTTAACCTTATTTTAAACATAGAATGCATCTCCCATTGTGATAAAGGATATGTTGTTTTATAATGACATTGGTAATATATTACACACAATGTATTGCAATAGGATTATATCCAGTAATGTACAGTATTATGTAAGTTGATCTCTTGTGGCATCACTCAAAGACCAAAGAAGTGTCTTCCTGTAACTGTTATTCTGCTTCTTTCAGTTTCCTGCTTTCTGTTTGTGTTACTTTCTTTCTCTCTCCATCACTCTCTGTTTTCTCATTATGGTGCCTTTATCTCTCTTTGTAACTGACTGTTTTCCACTTTCTCCACCATTCTTTTTTGCAAATCTCTCTGTTTCTCTGTCTTCTCTATATCTCCCGGTGTCTCACACATGTCCCTTTGCTGAATTTGTTTAAAGGTTACACAGCAATGTGGCATCAATATACAGATGATGAGTACCAGGTTAAGCTGGGACATACAGTTGGAAGGTCATCAAAGATAATCAGGTGAGAATGAAATTGGGGCAAAGGAGCTAGGAAGGTGGCAAGTGGTGATTGTAATTTTAATTTTTTTTTGCACTACAAACACACTCTCGCTGTGACAGAGCTTATCTGCAACCTATGGACAGCACTAGATCCAAGGGGGAGAAATTCATTCTAGCCCCATTTGGGTCACTAAATTTTAAAAGTTTGGAAAATTAGCGCCAGGCACTAATGATTCTAAACTTTAAAAAAAAAATTGGTTTTGCGCTCCAAGAAAGAGTGCTAAATCAAACGCTCCACTTCCTTCTTGGAGAGCGATTGGCAGCAGGCAGGGTGGAGACTTGAGCAGCGTTGCCGCGTTCAAAGGCTCCTTCCCTCCCTTAAAGGGAAGGGCCATCGCTGCAGGCTCTGCAATAGAAAAATTACCTACCTGGACCACCAAGTCAGCCGCGATCCCGCGCGATCAGCCCGGCACTCAAGCAAAGCGCCGTGCTAATCGATCGCAGGCAGGAACCCGCGAGAAAAAGCAGAACAACAAAGTTATGTTTTTTTTTACTTACCTCGGCCACCTCGCCTTTAATCATCGCCCCCGAAGCGGCCGGCTGCCCGAGGCACGCCTCCTGCATCTGTCTGTGTTTTCGCCCGGCGCTGCTGCAGGGGGCGGAAGTCAATTTCGGGTCCGGGGCGATGCGCAAGGCGATGACGTCACGATCTCTGGGTGAAGGAGATCGGGGTGCAACGCCGTAGCACTGCCGCAAAACTACCGCCGAATATGGCGGGAGTCGATGTCAGCGCCGCGCCCCGTCGCAAAGCCATTTGTGCCCCGTTGGCGCGAACAGGAGGCACAGAGGCACCCAATTTCGCCCAACACTTTTAATTCTGTAGATTTGTGGGGTCGCCATGTTGTCAATGTTTACTATAGAAAGAAAGTTCTGTCACTAGGTAATCTACAGAATGTACTTTGTGTACCGATACATACTCCAATGCCTCAGATTTTAAATTCTCATCCTGTTTAAATCCCTTTATAGCCTCACTCTTTCCTGTCTCCGTAACCAGCCCGACAACCCCCAGCCTCCCCGCTCCTCTGGTGCAATCTCCCTATTTTCCCCCCACCATTTGCGGCTGTGCTTTCAGCTGTCCAAGCCCTATGTTCTGGAATTCCCCCCTCAATCCCTCTGCCTCTCTAGCACTCTCTCCTCCTTAAAACCCACCTCATCCACCAAACATTTGGTCACTCCACTTCTTTGGCTCGGCGTCCATTTTGTTTTCCATTGCACCTCTGAAGCGCCTTGGGACATTTTTGATTCTGAAGTTGCCTCTGTGAAAATTGTCTTATTCTGTTGACTTATTATAAAGGCTTCATAGAAACATAGAAAAATAGGAGCAGGAGTAGGCCATTCGGCCCTTCGAGCCTGCTCCACCATTCAATATGATCATGGCTGATCCTCTCTCTCAATACCATATTCCCGCTCTCTCCCCATACCCCTTGATTCATCACCCACCCTACCCATGTACCGTGAGTTAAAGCTCTCCTCAAGCCTTAGAGGCACACCACCGTGATTGCTGTGGTGTGCCAAGTCATATCTGTATCTGAATGAATAAATGTATTAAAAGACATCATATTTAATTTTTGATATTTTATTTTCAAATTATATACTTTTATAGAACAAAATTTGATTCATGTATGGCAATGTATAAATAACTGCCTGATCTATTGTGTACTTACAAAACAACCACCAGACCAATATAATACTTACAGTTTACAAAGAAATACAAGCTTAATCCTTCAGGATGTGTCTCATGAATTGACATTACCACTTTCCATACATCCAAAACAACTTCGTTCAGTTGTACTTTCCAAGCCATAAAAATGTTACGTGACATACCCTTTGAAGAGCTAATCCTTCTTTTCAGGAGTGCAATAATCTGCAAATTACCCTTGCAAGCCAAAAACACCATGGGACCAGACCAATATTCTCCAGTCAGTTGGAAGTCGCGAGCTCTACTATAATAACGCAGAACATTCTCTAGTTGCAGAAAATGACTAAAGCTAGTTTTGATTTGCTACAAAGCTCTGCAGGTACATTAAAAAAAAATATACATTTTAATACAATATACTATTTAGAAGTGACAGGGTACGTCTATCAAGACACTGAATTGGACTTTTTTCACCTGGAAGTATAGGTTAAATTCAGAAATCTTGTGCTCCCAGCTCAATGGGAGCACTGATCAGAGAACTGGCGCTATGCTGTTGTAGCCCAATCTTCAGCCCATGTTCTCTCTAAGTACAACTAGCTTCCAGCAGCACTACATTTATCTTAATATCTCCAGCTTTGATCAGGAAATCATGTTGATATTAATTTAGATTTGGGGGTTTAGAAGCTCCACTGCAACTTATTCTAACGAGTATTCCCAATTTACAAAGAAATATTGTAGAAGTATTGAAACTGGGCCATTTGGGTGCAAGTATCACATTTCTTTGTGAAACAGGACATTGGTATCCATCATCTCCTATGAATGTATAATAATAGTTGGCAGAATATAAGACATAGCTTGAGCCATTATGATCATAAAAGCTTTTTACAGACGAATATAATGTAATTCCTATCAAATACATTGTTAAAAAAGAGGGCATAACATTTTCTGACGCAAATGTCTTTGTGCAGCTTGAGTTCAATGCGTTCAGTGGACTTTTTGACTAATGAAGTTGTTACTTCTTAAATGAAGTAGAGTGTCTTGTAATTCTCGATTCACTTGATGAAATAATCTATACTAATGACCCTGCTAAAGGACTTCTTTTACATAGAGAGTACCTGTCGCTAAATACTACAAAATGACATGCCAGAAGTGGAATTTGTTTTGAGATCCATTTAGTTCACTTAGCACAGCCGCTAGAACATTACAGCTCTGGAGACTCACGTTTGAGATTGAGTCTCACTCTCCCACGCCCAACTTAATGAGGGACAGAGAGATGGGGAGTTGTTTCTTCCCTCCACCATCCAAGTGCACCTCAAGGCACATCGTCCAAGGAACGACACTAACAATGTGCACAGGGACAGGTGCGGGATGCACTTTCCCAACCGAGGCCGACAGCTGTGGCTGAGGGAGGTATTAAACTTTGGGGAGTAAAGGGCAAAAAAATATTTTGAAAAAACTCAACACACCTCAGATATTCCTATTCTCAAAGTGTAATTTTCATATTCTGACGTCAGAGTGAGTTACTGGAACAAACCTGTGATATTGATCACTGCCATTATTCAGCCATTGTTTCTTTTGAAAACCATCCAAAACATTGTGCTGTTTAAGATCAATGCAATTGCCACATGCCAATAAAAATCCCATTGGGCCTTCATATGTCCGATTAACTGCAAAACCTCTCTTTTCAAATGGGGAGTATTTTTGGAGCTATAAGATTCTTTTTTTCTGTAATTTTTTTTTAATCATCCACCTGGCTTCACACTTCTGCAGCTTAGAGGACAGGAGCACAGCCCGTTTCCCCCACTAGCGCCATGTAGCTCACCACTACTAGCCACGAGAGCAAGGCCACGCATGCCTCTCGCCTCCAACTTTCCCTCCTTCCTGCGGAGAGATGCCACAACCTCTGCTCGACACGCTTCACCTCATATCTCACATCCTGCATCGATTCCCCTCTTTGGCACTTAGTGTGCTAACATTCAGTGGCATTGTACTGCCCTGGAAAGCCTGGTTTTCAGAATCCTCCCTGGTTAGTTTAGAATCAGACCTCCGAACTGAAAATAAACCAACCCACACATCTATCTAATTTTAGACCTTCACTGCAGCGGCTCACCACCACCTTCTCAAGGGCAATTAGGGATGGGCAATAAATGCTGGCCTTGCCAGCGACGCCCACATCCCAGGAACAAATAATAATGAATAAAAAAACTTATTTTTCTTAATATAAGTAGACACAGGTAAATGCCAATGGATCAATGCAGGCCCCAGTGTTGGATTGCCTGCCACGTATGACACATATATGTAGTTAAGAGGCAATCCATTTGTTGCAAAGGATGCTGGAAAGTGATACTGCCAAAAAAACTCAAATGGAAAATTCTTAAATATTAAAAGACTTGCAAACCATTACATTATTATACATTCCACTTACATTTTCAAATAACTGGAAGATGAAGTAATCCTTCTCGTCAGCCTACATAGACCATACAGTGGAACCCTCCTAAGAGCCACTCTGATTAGATCAAGTCCTGCTTAGTGAGGTGCAAACCTATTCTCTTTCGCTGCAATGCAATTATCAAATCATACTTGAGATCAAATTTTGGATCTTAATTTTCCATCCATGTTCATTTAAGGTTCATTTCTGTGCTTCTCAGTATGCGGTGGCTGCTTAATAGCTCCACATGCAGTCTTCAATATCTGCTCTCTTGCAAAGTTCATTTAACACCAATAGGTGTCTCTAACATGCATGTTTTCATAGCCTACAATTAGTATTTATAAAACCATCAGCGACACCTACTGGTAGTAAATCAATATTGCATGAACTTTTATCGAGACAAACCTCTTAAAATCAAACCTTGCTTAAGACCTTTAGTCCTCTGATAAATCAGAATTGACCTGATGAGGTCGATCAGATAACTAATATATTGTAAATCAAACTTCTTGGCAAAACTGATTTGTCTCAAAAAAGTGCCATGTTTTATCTTTTTTTTAAAAAAAAGTTAGAACCGATATAATATTTTTTTTTTACAAATCTGTTAAACTGATGTCCTCTGATTAAACTCACTAACCACAGGCCTGTTGAGAAGAGAGATATTAAACAACTGCTGTCTTGCTGATTTGAATTTTGATGCAGCTTATTTAGGCTAACAAAATGTGTACTTGTCTTCTGTAACTTGGGAAAACAAGATGACATTCAATTTCTTAGTAACAATTACATTGCTTTTATAATACAATACAATGCATGATAGGGCACCTTTATATATCACAATTGTTATAGATTGTTTACAGTGATGGCAGATTACATTTGTGAAGTTTCTCATGCAAAAGGCTTACATCAAAGTAGTACATCAAATTCTTACACAGCACTAGTATCATGGACTTTGGGCTAAACTGCAATCCAGAGAATAGTAACTGATGGACAGATATTTACTGTCCAAAAGGGATGCTAAGTGATGCTTTTAAATTACAGTGGAAGAAATTTAAAAAACGCACACACACACACAGATTTATTTTTTTTAAAGCTTTCAGCATTTCTGAAAATAAAACACAGCACCCTTTGAAAACTGCAGTATCATCGCACCAGCAGGCCAGGAAAGGACACAGGCTTAGAGCTTCCCACTTATGCAAGATTACATCCTGGATAGAGGGCACTATGATTAATGTGTCTATACTTTATCACTGAATTTTAATATCTAGAATTTGTTTTATCATTTTAGAAAAATATATGATGGAAGATGTTGGTTTAAAGTCCTTCAGTGATCAAAGGGTTAGTGCATTAACTTGTAAATAGGCCATACTTTTTAAGGTGATTTATTTGCTTGGGGGTGCGGCCTATACGAGAGGTATTTTCCCTCTGGGTTGGTTCAAGTTTGAGATGCAGCTTATATGCTTACAAATACAGTAATTATTATACAGATGGCAGTAAATGCAAAATAACAGCAAAGCCTTTACAATGTGCCAAGTAATTCCAGATCATCTATAGAGACTCAGGCATAGACTTCATTTTCAGACATTTTGGAACGCATTGTACAAATTATACAAATGACTTGACTACCAGCCTGTGATTTTAAAAAAATGCTCTTTGTTGAGATTGGAACCTAAGACAGTGCTCGTGTCCTGTAAAATGGTATCCCCACTGGTACGCAGCTCCAACTGTGCCATATATGTTCACATGGGATGCCTCTTAAAGTAGGACACTGAGTTCGATAAAGGTAAGCTTGTACACTGGCTTCTGCCGAGCAAGAGGAATTTTAATCTTTACATTATTGCTACACTGGTAGCTAATTAAGCATCCCATAAATCTAGCTAAATGTGTTAGATTCCTTCAGCAGTCATCATCCATTGAAAGGGTGGTTGACGAAAACCACCGTCAATAATAACCACCGTGAAGTGAAACCCAAAATTCTTCGACTAAACTACAAAGCTTCGCACAAGTGTCTCGTGTCTGAGGAAGGGACTTGGAGGGGCCTGTGCAAAGAATATCTGAAATATCTTTGGACAGCACCTGGGTTTTGGTTGCAATCCATGACATGTTGTTGAAAAGGCCAACCGTGCAACATCACAACATGAATACAAGGAATTCCAGACTCCTATTTCAAACCCATTGTTAGCTGATGCGTCAGCAGATATATCAATTGGTATAGATTGATCTAAATTATAGGCGAGGTCAGGAGTCTCTTTTTAGCCTTGGATTTCATGAGCTTCAAGCAACAAACCTCCTGTGCTGAGAAAACGATAGGGAATTTGAGCTGAAAATCTCCGTGATAATATACAATGTATTTCATGATTTAAATGGCTCTACAGTAAGACATGACAAAACCAATGGTTAAAAATAATCAGGCTTGCACAGTATTCAGATCTATAAATTCTTTAATATTTCCATATTTGCACTTCTGTTCTTGTCTGTATTGAGACTGCCAACATTACGTTACAACACATAAATTGAGTTTTGAATGTCTTGTAGAGCAGGTTGTGTCAAAAAAAAAAGAAAATTATTTTGCAAGTTGGAATAGTTCAAGTTGTCATCATTTTGTTATTTTCCAGTTATTAAGAGGATCAGAAAAGAATTTCAATTTGGCTCTGTTACTTTAGTAGGTAGTTAGAGGCAAAGAAAATCCTTCGGCCTACTTGATCTCATCTGTCAGAACACCAACCCTCCCATTTATCCCACCAATTTAAAATGTAACTAACAAATCTCAATTTTGCTTATTTGGCTCACTTAAATAGAAATAACTTTTAATCTAACAAACTGCCGTATTTGATTATTTGGAGAATGGTACCTTAAACACTCACGTCTCCTCCATTTTCCTGCCATTCATATTCCACTTTGCTCCCTTCTATTGTGGAATAGATTTTCTCCCCTGTTGTCTGTCTAATTCTTTTGCACAACCTGATTGAGACGATATTTGTGCATCATCCAGCACTTTAAAGTTTTAAACAATAATAATATACTCACAATTATTAAACCATTAGCTGCTTCTTTGCAGAACTAGCCACAACCTAGTGGTTCCCCCTCCCCTCTGTGTTTTGATCAGTACAATGAAGAGTGCTCACCTGCCGACCTTCTTCAATTCTAATGCAAGGTCTTCACTTTAAATGTTATCCTGTCTTTTCAGATACTGACTAACCTACTGTGTATCTCCAGCATTTTGTGATCTCATTTCAGATTTCCAATTTTTTCCTTTTTATCTTTAAATGTCCTTATCCTATTTCCAAACTAGACACATTCCTCAGATATGTGATATTCCAAATATTTATTTTATATTCAAAGAAACCGTCCAAATAGGTCTGAATCCAGCACAACACTAAGTGCTCAACTGGTGCAATAATGAATATCTAAAAGGAAGTCAAAGCTACTCTTGGATAAAAAGTGAGCCTCTTCAAGGAAGGGAACCAATAACCTGAACAAAAGCTTCAAATGCGATGGAAACAGTTTCATTCAGTCATACAATCACTTAAAGCTTAGAGTAAATCAGCTGAAGAAAATGTCTTCACTTTCATCACATTGGTTGGAGAGGGAAAGTTGGCAGGTTTGTCTTCAAGATCTTTCTCATGACCCAGGAAGAATTAATCCTTCAACAAAAGCCTTTACAGCCAGCACCATTCAGACCTTTTCTGAGCAGACAGATTACAACAATACTGGTCGACACAAACTGTAATCGCCCCACACAGAGAATACTGCACCTGCACAGCAAGTAATCAAACTCGCATGTTATATAGTCAATAAAGCCCAACTCATCCACTCAGCATAGAGACTATCTCCAGACAATAGCTAAAGTTACAGAACACTAATAAATTGAGCTGATTTAATCTTAATACAGTGTGAGATTGGAAGGCATTAGAGTACCATTCAAAATAAGTTAGCGAACAAGCTCTCAAATTCAAACCAAAATCAGCATGGGGACTGGAGACCTAAAACTCTCAAAAGAAAGGTTTAACTCAGGATTCTTCCCAGTGAAGTTGGATTCGTTCTGTGCTGCTATAAACATTAAAGAGTCTCCAAGTTTGACTTTAATTGAGAACATCAGATCTATACTGGTAGAGGGAAAAAAAGGCATAAAATACTGTACTCTGGGGTAAAAGCTACTGAACATGCCAAAGTTGTAGACAAAGACCTTTGGCAAAGCAGACATGTTCAACAGGCATTTCTTTTCATTCTGCCTCCCTAGTGCCTTACGTTTCTATTGAATGTTTCATTTCAGTGGCCTCATGTGTGGGACTAAAACCAAGCCTGACTCCACAACCAAAGGCAGATGTTAGATAATGGATGAGAGATGTTAGAGCATCAGCTGAATATAGCTTTCTCTGATTCTATTAAGGTGAAAGCATAATGCACACCTAGCCTTCAACCGGCTGTTACACGGAAGGCACAAAGACGTCTC
This sequence comes from Squalus acanthias, assembly GCA_030390025.1. Lineage (NCBI taxonomy): Eukaryota > Metazoa > Chordata > Chondrichthyes > Squaliformes > Squalidae > Squalus > Squalus acanthias. The sequence continues at coordinate 14,579,289 of CM059448.1, forward strand.
CATTTTATCTTTCCATACATTGTACCCGAGGACAAAATGCTCTCACATTCCTGGACAGTTCCATTAGCCTCTGCAGACTGGATGGGTTTGTGAAGTTAATGTCCTTTCAATACTAATTTTAATCAGTCATTCAGACTCTAAAAGGCACAGATGATTAATCTACAAGGTAAACGTCTCCCTGCATCACAGCATTATTTACATTTCTAGTGAGCCTCCTGTTCTTTAAAGATATCTCTGTATTATCTATGTTATGGAGAACTGCTACTATTCAGACAAGGCCGTAATATTTTGAGACATTTTAAGAGATGTGGACAAGGTGGTGTGAAAAATCTTTTAGCAGATTATCCAGAGTTGCTGATAACTATTTGGGAACCAGCATGTCCAGAAATTGAATAAAATTGCATTTTGCTTCACTTATCACTCACCATCTTTACATAAAAGGTGTCAGAGAGCCAGCATCAGCTCTAATCTTCTTCACTCTACGCGGTGTCTGTTATGTCATAAGGCAAGGCAATGATGATTCAGGTTCTTAAATAATATGCACTACTATCCTTCAAAAAGTTGCTGTGTGACTTTTTGACTTTTACTTACATGGTTCAAATAAAGCAAAAAACAACAACAAGCAGGTTAACACTGAGTCTTTCAACGTGGACATACTGCATTTAGAACCGTTTTTTTAAAATTCAATTTCCAGATGGTTACTTTTAACACACTAATACTGCATTAAAAAGAAAACAAGCCTAGTTACCTTTGGACTAAGATACACTAATATATTTACAATTGGAGTCTCGATGTACAGAAAAATTTTAAAGCAGCACGAGTGAGCACAGATCATAACACAAACAACAAATCGACACAACAGTTAACGCTGATATTTGGCGTACCCCCTCACCGATTCTTACAGTGAACTCTGCTTAATGTGGAAAGGGCACGAGAATTGCAAATATCTTAAAGGTGGTAGACTACTACTGTTAGTCAACCACTGAGCTCTGCACAGGATCCCCTTGCAGGAGGTCTGACTGTATCACTCTGTAAACAGGATTATGTTGTTCACTGGCTGTACCATGTGTAATTTCCCTCTTACTTATGTGTTGTGTATACGTTCCGCTTTGACCTCAATCTCATTCGTAGTTAGGAGAGGAAAACAGAGAGAGAGACTACAGCAGTCTGAGTAATATTAGTTGGTTCAATGGATGAGATTTCAAGAACCATGAGATTTATCAGCCCTGGGTCTCTTTCTCTCTATATATACACAGAGTTACAATGGATGTTAGGTGCATTGACATTGCTGTGCCTGTTTTGGGAAGAGTGTTGCTATGTCAGCCTCCCACTGCTGCGACCCTCACTTTCCCACGCCCCACCCACCCTGGTTTACTTCTCCACCAATACTATATGCCAGCCAGAAGCAGGGACTGTGAATGCAGCCGCATTTAATAAGACCCGTGGGAAAATAGATCTCTGCTGGTATCGAAACAAGATAAACCATCCCTTTCATATTTCCAAGTGCAGCCAATGACAGGAGAAGTGCACTTTTCCCATCAGCTGCACTATTAGATGGTAAAAGTGCCGAAAGACACCGTGAAGTCGATGCTCTTTCCACAAGACCAGGTATTATGTACTTATGTACTGGCAGAAATGGTGCCCATCACTGGCAGAAAAGGAAAGTCAATGGAAGAAATCTTAGCACTGGGCAACAATTGTAATCGACCTGAAACGTTAACTCTGTTTCTCTCTCCACGGATGCTGCCTGGCCTGCTGAGTTTTTCCAGCGCTTTCTGTTGTTATTTTATAATTGTAATCTAGAGTTGGGTGGTACAAAAAAATGGCATAAACCCACCACAAAAATAAAATAGCACTTTTTTTTTTGCCAGAATGCACAGCGCAGTACATCAAATAACACTTTTAATCATTTTTTAAGATTTCCATTTCTGATGGGTAAAGAGTTCTTAAAACAAAACCATTTTTATTTATAAAAGAAAAGACAATAGCGGAGAATGCCCGGTGGATTTGCTAGTGTTGTAGGTCACTGTTTCTGGACTGACTGACAGTCGAATATACTCGCTTCACAATGTACCATATAAACCCCATCATCCACTCATTTTAGCCTGTATTTAGAGTCCTATCTCCGAATGCTATAAAATATCATCTTTACCAGGTGCCAAATACTGCCCCAACCTTACACAGTGCAAATCGTGAACTTAAAATTAGATCCACTAAATATTATTTTGTTATACCCGAGCAGAACTCAAAGATACAGCTACCTTATTTGCCAAAAGCAATGCAGCCACAAGCTGAAGACGTCTGTAAGAATATTAGCCTGGAGATTGTTTAAAAGTTACTTTGTTTTATGAATCATATACTTCAAAAAGTTGCAGTTCAGACTATACCTTCCCACAATCCAGCAGATGCCCTAGACATGACCTCCTGGTCTGCTGGAGGTCATGTTGAGGACATTCCTTTCCCCGCCCCCTCCCTCAAATCAAAGAGATGTCCTGGCGTTTATGTTGAAGGTATCTGCTCATGGAGAGCTTAATGCTCACTAACAATAGTAGTCCATGACCTTATGTAGGAACACTGATCAGGTGTGGCTCGACTTTTAGTTCACTGTAGTTCCCAAACATCTCTTAACATTTCCCGTGAATTCTTCAATTAAACTCCAGAACAAAACATTAAATACTTCCACATGGTCTTGTCTCATTGGAGTTAAGAATGCGCATACTTTTATGTAGATTGTTATAAAAGCTACTATCATTTGCCACCAGAGTTGTCAGGGTGGGCAATGATGAGTTGAACTGGCTTGGCAGGAAGCACTGATACCTTAGAGTGCATGCTAGAGCAGAAGGTAGAATTAAGCAGTGCCATTGGTGAACTTTGAAAGCTTGTTCTCTAACTCGGTAATGCGTCTCTCCTGGGACTGGACAATCACCTTCAGTGATTTAATTTCATCCATTAGTTCCTCCATGGTTACACGCTGAGGGCAAGAAAGAAAAGAAAATCAATAACAGGCATATTTAAGTTAAAGAGAAACCTGCTTACAGAAGATCTGGCTCCTGTAATCGAGCAATGGATGCACAAATTGAATGTCAAACTTGTTGTGCAGTCAACATTAGATATCACAGCAGAGGTGGACTGTGGTAATAAGTTAATTAGATTTAGGTTCAGTGGGTCCTTCTAGATTGAATTAAATTATCTGAATCATCAAACCTAATGTCAGAATAACTCTTTCTCCACCTTTCCTGCAATCTAAAGTATCCCTACAGTCCTTTCAGACCTTACTGCTGCTGCTCGACCTTTAGGATCTTACCTAATGTACAACCAACAACACCATATTTCACTTTTAAAAAATCAGACGTGAATTTTGTTTGGAGTACAGGAAACTCTTTATTAACCGGCACCGACGGGACCGGCGTGGTGCCGGTTAATCAAAAAGTCTGGATAATGGAGAGTTATATCTCCCAACGTACGAGAGCCCCGTACACACTGACATGCGCCTGCATTCGGAGCTCCGTCTCCCCGGGGACCGCCAGCTGACCATCTGTCGTGTCCGCTGCCTACCCGGGCTGCACATTCCCCTCCCAATCTACATGCTCCGATACAAGGCAAACGCCTCGGGGTTTTTTTAAAAGTTATTTTTAAAGGAGAGATGAAGGAAAACTCCGGTTACCTACTCAAGAATTTTGCCGGTTAAGAGAGATTTCCGGTTATTTGGGTGCCGGTTAAAAGAGAGTTTCCTGTAGTTACTAATTGGGAGCTTGTTTGCCTAAGATATTCTCAGGCTCAGCAGTACTAGTGATTCCCATTTTACATCCAGGAGAATGCCTGGCCTGCACAATATCTAATTATACAACAGCATAGCCCAGGGGTGTAACAATAGAATTCCCTTGTGATCTGAACTGAATCATTGTCTCTTTCCCATGGGTCTTCATATGTGCTTCTCCAAACTTTCTAAAGATGGACAGAAACACAATGAGGCCACGCCAAATCTGAGTTAAATTTTATTTTACAGAATGCACAGTCAAAACAAACTCAACTTGCTTCACTCAATCTCGTTTCGCTTTTTGAAAAGTGGGGGAAAAAATAATAAACCATATGCTCTGTTCCTGTTCGGGGCTAACTTACTTGTTTTAGCATGGCCTTTGCTTTCTACACAACTCCTAACTGCAAAAAACTGACTTCCTACATTTTAGCTTCCACCTTCAAGCCTGGAGCTTCAGGTTTCTTGTTTAGTAACCTGACTGAATGCCCATTTGTCCTTTTCTCTATTTTCCTATCCAATGGGAGGGTTGTGACTCTGATATTTCCCCTCGCCCCCCCAAACAGAGGCTCACCAATAGACCGGACAATAAACTAGATACCTCTCCTCCTCCTTGAGGTAAAAGCTTAAAGACAACATCTTCTGCTATTCACAAAGTGAATGGGGTCATCCTGGCTAACAGGCCTGGGACGAGACAATTGACACTATTTGTATCAGTTTGAAATAGACTATAGGCCCATGACATTTCACAAACTGGCTTGTCTGGCTTTAATACACATCTTCAATGCCTGCAGCCTGAGGGAGGGAGGGGGGCGTGAAGAGATCACAGACAAGCCCAATTCTGTCCTTAACCAATGGCTACACGTGCACTTTCCAACAGGGTTCAGTGGTCTGAAGTCAGGAATGGCAACCCTGGTTGATTTCTTTCCCTCCTCTTTAGCCTGGGGACATGGAGTTCAATTGTAGTGCACCCACTGCCACCCAAATAATTCTGCCGCGAACTGCAGGACAGGCCTTGAACTGAAAACTGATGAAAAGGCAATGATGCTGTCAGAATACGTACAGAAAAACTGGATTCGCAAGTGGAGTAGCTTCGTCGAGGTCCGAGAGGTGGCTTGTTGTCCAGAATGTTCTTCTTGGCAAATTTAAGTTCTCTGTTTTTTGCCGGAATGTAACCATCTCTCAATGAGATGAGCACGGGATCAGCGTTCTTCCCCGAAATCCACTCCTCAGCATCTAACGCTGCTTCGGGGCCTTGTGTGTCTGGGTACAAGTCGTCTTGGAAAAGATCTGACTACAAAATTCATAGGAAAAAAGAAAACGTATCTTCAGCTGTAGTGACCACCTGGGGAGATTCCTAGAGCGCACACTTGATTGTGAAATGCTCCTCACTCAATTCCACAGCTTTGGTCAGCATCAACAGACAATTTGGTGAACTGTTATTTAGTGTCAGGGCAATGAATCGGATGTGTTAGTGACCTTCATTTTAATAAAGTCACTACTAAGAATCAGTTTTAGCTGTTGAAGGTCAGCCCAATCATCACATATCTGTCCTAAATGATCAATGACACAGGACTTTAAAATGATGAATTATCTTTGAGAAAGATAATAGTTCTATCCTTTCTTGCTACTTTCAGCTCCTTTGTGTTATTTTTGATGATATTCTCAAGTACCTTTGCTTCTTTATGGTCCATACACACCATGGATCACAGGATACACAAGGTGCAAACCAATTTCTTGCGTAGGCCACAAGGGAAATTTTATGAAACTGTGCTCCCGAAGTGGAGCCCTTCCTGCTGGGAGCACACATGGGGAAGCTGTGGCCTGCTCCCCGCAACTTACTGCGCATTAAAAAACGAATGGATGGAAAATACTGGGCTGCACGTGCCCAAATTCCCGAGTTGCGCTCCTGGTGCGCAAGACTCCATGCAAGGAACATGGGGCCAGAATTTGCAGGTCGGCATGACGGCGCACTCTCAGAGTGCGCTATCATACCGCCTTTGAAATTGACCGCAAGTTCGGGATTTCCAAGCGCATGCGCTAAATCCCGAACTTGCGGTCTGTTAAGTTCCAACAGCGCACCGGCTACGCTGCACGTTTCAGCTGCCCACTGGAATCAACGTGCTGGCACAGAGAACATAAGAACATAAGAAATAGGAGCAGGAGTAGGCCAATTGGCCCCTCGAGCCTGCTCTGCCATTCAATAAGATCATGGCTGATCTGATCCTAACCGCCAATCTACTATCACAGAACCATCTCCTGAACCTAACAGAATTGGACACACGAAATAGGAGCAGGATCAGGCTACACGGCCCCTGGGCCCGCTACGCTACCCACAGGGCCATGACCGATCCGAACCTAGACTCATGTCCAAATTCCTGCCCGCTCCCCGTAACCCTTAATTCCGTTTACTTCTAGTTGGGGTAATTGCACACCCACTGCGCACTAATTACGTAATTGTTAAACCTACCCTGGAGTTCTTTAAATTTCCGGACCTTACGGAAGTTAGATCTTAACAGAAAGTTCCTATGTATTTTGGATCATGCACGGTCTCGAGACGCACCGCAATGAAAATACTGCAGAGTACCGGTCTAGTAAACCCAACAAAAAGCACAGCACAGGATCAGTCTTTAACCTTTGCGACCAAAAAATAAGAGATAAACTGAACAAAACCATTAAAAAAAATTACAGCAAGCTCTTTTTAGTGCTTCCAAAGTGAATGGAACAGCTGATTTAATGGGCATTTGTTGGCTTCAAACTACGCCTTGCAAAGCAGAAAATTACAACTGGCGAAACAAAGGTAAGAATAAATATAAATAAAACTAAAATTCCAGGAATTGGTTGTTCTCCCCCCCCTGCTATTTGTTTTTGTCCGAGATAAATGATCTTTCCAGTCTCACGGTGTCAATATGGATCAATTTTAACTTCAAAATATCTGTTCCTAAGTTGATTTTTAAAAAATCTAAGAGACTATACTGCAGCGCCTCGATTTCAAAATTCTCATCCTTGTTTTCAAAGCCCTCCATGGCCTCGCCCCTCCCTATCTCTGTAATCTCCTCCAGCCCCACAATCCCCCAGAGATATCTGCGCTCCTCTAATTCTGCCCTCTTGAGCATCCCTGATTATAATCGCTCAACCTTTGGTGGCCGTGCCTTCTGTTGCCTAGGCCCTAAGCTCTGGAATTTCCTGCCTAAAACTCTCCGCCTCGCTACCCCTCTTTCCTCCTTTAAAACACTCTTTAAAACCTACCTCTTTGACCAAGCTTTTGGTCACCTGCCCTAATTTATCCTTATGTGGATCGGTGTCACATTTTTTGTCTTAAAATACTCCTGTGCAGCGCCTTAGGACGTTTTATTACGTTAAAGGCGCTATCTAAATACAAGTTGTTGTTGTTGTTTAAAAATTGGATGCAACTGTTACATTTTCCCTCCTCGTCTCTTTCGGTTACTTGTGCAATGGGCTTTTCCTCTGCACTGACCTTTCGCGGCACCGTCATTGTAATAGGCTCACACTTCCGTTCGTGCAATTTGAAAAACCTATAAATAAAAGGGCAACAAATCAGATCCCATTAAACGAGCAAAGGAGATGGAAAAACAAATTGGGCTCAGTCACGATTATTTCTCCGCAAATACATTTCTACCTTACACAGGGAGTGATGGCTAGCTGGGAGCGGTAGCAACAAATTGGGCTCAGTCACGATTATTTCTCCGCAAATACATTTCTACCTTACACAGGGAGTGATGGCTAGCTGGGAGTGGTAGCAGGGAATGCTTTACGTACAAGGTACAGAAACTTCCAAGTGATTTGTAACAAATGATCCCAACCCCGTTACTGTCCCAAATATCTATAATTTTCCCTTCAATATCAAGGCATGGATTTTCCTATAAAGTTCGCCTGATTTTCGAACAGTGTTTAGGGCAGGCGAGGTCGGAAAGCGGGTGGCAATCCAGCCCCACTGGAACTCTGCCCACTTTGTGCTTGCTGTATTTTCTGATGAGTGGGACCAGCAGCATTGGAAGCACCCACCGCGAACAGCCAAGCACTTTAATGCATGCAGGTGCCAAACTTTAAATACACCCATTTGAAATGGGCGACATGGGGTGCTGGCAACATTAAATGTACTGGAGGGCATAGCAAGGATACAATGATATAAAGGTAGGCACATTTCAGCCATTTCTTTACTGCTTTTCTTCGATTAGTAATTTATCTATTTCTTTCTCTCTACTGCCACCAATGGGTTTCCCAATGGGAATGCCCCCCGACAGGTTTGGAAGAGGACGACAATCTTAATTAAGGATGGGATGCCAGGTAGGTCAAGCTGCATGAAGATGCTCTGTGCCCAACCTCCAGAACCCGCACTGCTGCATCTGCAGGCAGCTAGCCAGACCTGATTTTGACAGGCCTAATGCTGGTGGACGCGCCGCTTCCCAAAGAAAGCTAATGGCACAATGACGATGAGTTGAGGCCTACTTAACCATAATGCTGGATGTTTCTTCCTTCCAATCACGGGATACTTTTACTGGTAAAGCATAAAAGGCTATCTTAGGGTGATCAACAGCCAGCAGAGCCTGATTGGGCGCGCCCGTCAAGACTCCACAAACTATTCCTGCAGGCCCAGGCACACCTTCCTGGCAATGATCATGAGGAACTTTCTTCTCAGGGCCTTGGGTCAGCACAGAGGCAGCATAGGGATGGCACACTTGGCTCCAACTCCTCGCAGGGATGCCGCAATGCAGACCTATGGGGCTGGTGCCCTGGAGCTGCACAGAGGATTGCTGTCCTCACGAGCACCTTATGCAGCACTACCTCCACTTCAGCAGCCATTAGGCAAGCTGTCTTGCTACAACTGTACAGGGCATTGGTGAGACCACACCTGGAGTACTGCGTACAGTTTTGGTCTCCTTATTTAAGGAAGGATATACTTGCATTGGAGGCAGTTCAGAGAAGATTCACTAGGTTGATTCCTGGGATGAAGGGGTTATCTTATGAAGAAAAGTTGAGCAGGTTGGGCCGATACTCATTGGAGTTTAGAAGAATGAGTGGTGATCTTATTGAAACATATAAGATTCTGAGGGGCTTGACAGGATATATGCAGAGAGGATGTTTCCCCTCGCGGGGGAATCTAGAACTAGGGGGCATAGTTTCAGTATAAGGGGTCGCCCATTTAAAACGGAGATGAGGAGAAATTTCTTCTCTCAGAGGGTCGTGAATCTTTGGAATTCTCTTCGCCAGAGAGCTGTGGAGGCTGGGTCATTGAACATATTCAAGACGGAGAATAGGCAGATTTTTGAAAAACAGGGGAATCAAGGGTTATAGGGAGTGGGCAGGAAAGTGGAGTTGAGGCCAAGATCAGATCAGCCATGATCTTATTGAATGGCGGAACAGGCTCGAGGGGCCGAATGGCCTGCTCCTGCTCCAAGTTCTTATGTTCTGTCGGGTACTGGACTGCTCAATCACTTCACTGCAGAGTCCAGACTCAATGCCTACAATTTGGGTTTCCCTTTCCATTCATTTTTGACCGTCTTTTCTTCGTCCCCAGCCTCTCCAGTTTTGGTAAAGGCTGATACTGGGTTGAGATGCCTTTTGAGCCATACCAAAGTTTATGAAAATTTTTGTCCCCTTATTTTGGTATCTGCCTTTAAGTATCACCACTCCTTTAAATTTGACCACACCTCCCACACCTCCCACGCACCACCACTAGTGTGCTGCCCACAGCCGTAAAAATCTACACCTTAACTTATACAGTACTAATGAACTGACCTAGAAATTGTTTACAAACACACCCCCTCCATTTGAGTCGGTCTAGAACTCACTAGTAGCCATTCTGGCATAGATTATGCCAAAAGAGGACAATCCAGGATTTATATTATTAATTTGGATTTACCAGGATTTGGACCGGTACCAATAGCGATGGTCACTGCGGCTATCACTATCTGTGAACTGTATGTTAACGTTTGATGATGTTCATTCTGCAGGATTCATGATTGTAGTGTTATTAATGCACGAGGATCAAAAAAAACAAGTTTGCTTTTGATTAACAGAAGATCTACAGTCTTTGCATAATTCTAGAGACTAACTATAATAACCATATTTACGAAGTGTTTTATTGTATCTCAGAAACTTTTCAAAGCGCTTCACACAATGAATTACTTTCAAGTGCAGTCACTGTGGTAACGTAGGCAAACACAGCAACCATTATACACCAGCAACAGTGAGATTAATGACAAGTCAATCTCATTCTTTGGTTGCGTTGGTTTGAGGGAGAAATGTTGACCAGCAGAGTTTGCTACTCTTCTTTGAATGGTGCCATTGGATCTTTAAAATTCACCTAGACCACCAGAACAGATAAACTCAACCTTGGATTAAAGTATCACCCGATTTTCCTCTCCCTCCCAGTGTAAAGTCCACTAGCACCTTTTCTTGATGCAACAGCTAAGGCCAGTGATTCAGTGTGGGCACTTATGGCTCTGAACCGACATCCTTGAGCGCTGACACTAGTTACCTCCAGTGATAGGTCTTTACCTGAAGAGTACATGTTGAAAAAACAGCATTATCTTCAATAACAGCAGCAGTTGTGATCTTGCTAAATTGCCTATAATTCCATCATTGATGGGCTGAAGCAAAGAAAAACCCCACTGACCTTGCAATTTCACATCTGCTGACATCCAGGCCTCTCTTTGTCATGAAGCCCATTCCCCTCTGTGGCTCCTTACTGCTGAACGTGCTGAGGTAATGAACATACGGAGCTTCATTCGTGATTTCAAAATACCGAATACTGCTATCGCCCTGCACACAAAGAGAAATCAGTCTCCAAAGAGGAAGCACAGAAGACTGGACCAGAGTAAAGAGGAATCTTCATTTTCCAAAACATGTCTAGTGGTTTTACCGTAGCAAACCTCAACATATAGTAGGTAGATTTTAGAATAATGGGACATCTTCCAGGACTTGTGGCCCAAGATCTAGTACGGGTTAAACTGCATGATTAAAAAAACCAAAATCACTCACTGCTTATCTTTCTAATTCAGGGAGTGAAAGTTCCTAGACTGCTAGGCCGGAATTTTGCCGGTCCTCAGAGTGCGGGATTGGAGGCGGGACCGCTGTCAAAATTGCAAAGATTGACAGCGGGCAGGAAACCCGCTGTCAACCCGCCTCCAATCAATCTTCCCAAGTGTCGGGTCCCCGATTTGCGTACGGACCCGACACCTAGCGGCAGGAAGAGGATTATAGCCACTTGCCTGGCTATTAACAGGTACCTGATACTTGTTAACAGGCTCTTTTTCAATTTTGCCGACGTCCGGAAACCACGCCAGGTAAGTGTGGTATGTTAAGAGTCTGCTGTAATGTTTCTGCATTGATGACAGCTGCAGAAGTGGTGTGAAGGATCCAATGGTGCACTGGTGAGTTTCAGGAGGTAAGAAAATGTTGGGAAAATCATTTTTAATGCATTTTCACTTTTCTGTAGGTAACAAGTTTTGAATTGGCTGTCCAGTCCCAACTCATTGGGAGAACCTCTCTCACCAGTGACAGATCGCTTCTGTAAGCTCACTTGCAGCTGCCATCTGTTCTAGCCTAAGGAGGGAGTCACTGGAGAGCCTGGGTGCAAGAGTTCTCCTTTGTACAGTGATTGTCAGTGTTTGCAGCACCTCAATGTTGTCAAACACTGAGAAATGAGCAGTCAAAGAAAAATTGTGCGTGGTCCCTTTAAGAAAACCGGCAGATGACGCGTCATCAAATGACGTAATCTGACCTGCTTCTTCTTAATTGGCCGGCAAGCCCACAGGGCGGGCTTAACAAGGCCAATCGACGTAAAATCACGTCTGTGGGCCGGATGCAGTTGGGGGCGGGACTGGAGCCCGGAAACCAGCTGACCCGCTCCCAAGCCGCATCCATTGGCAAAATCGCGGCCGTACTGTTATAGTCCACTTAATCCTTTATTGGGATTATTTTCCCCTCAGTGTGTACACCACAGCAATGGGGGTGTATCTAAAGCCCTACCATAAGCACCGTTATATAGCACAGTACATCAGCAGAAAAAGAGTACAAAAATTGTTTTATTAAAATGAGAGGTAAGGAAGTTCTTCACAAAGTGTAAGTAACAATTGGAATGGAGTTGTAAGTGGGATCATGGGGTCATAAATCTTGGGAGTTATTTAAAGCACAGTTGCATGCTGCGATGAGGAAACTAGGTTCTTCTAGATGGATGAGACAAGATGGGCTGTCTTGGTCTTCCTCATCCATATTTATGGAATCTTGTGCTATAAAAAAATGATGAATCCATTCTGGTATATGAAACATAGCATAAACACCATATATGGTCAAGCAACCATGTAATAAAGAAGATATTCCACAATTACTTGGACAATGGAAATAAATACACATTCACAGAATAATAATCTGATCTGATCTTAAAGACCCAGCCATACACAGGGTCCATTACAACGATGGAGTGGGGTTAAAGGAGAAGTGACTCCACTCGAAAAAGGTTTGGCAAACCTCTTGGTTGCTTGAGGCCCATGTATCATTTCTGTCATGGCAACATCATGCACCAGTGATGTGTTAATGCACTGTGACTCAATATGCTGACTCAAATAAGTTGGCAAATCATTATCGTGAAGGCAATGCTCTTTTTAAAAGAAAGTATTTTTGCCAAAGTACAGATAGAACTATTTTTCCCAAACAGCAGCACCCATCTGCAACATGGCCTTATCACACTTTCAGAAATGACTCAAAATGCTTTATACACAATGAATTACTTTGAAGTGCAATGACTGTTCTTACATTACAACATTAATATTTCCAGCATTACAACAGTGACTGCACTTCAAAAGTGCTTCATTGGCTGTAAAGTGCTTTGGCATGTCCCGAGGTCATGAAAGGAGCTATATAATTGCAAGTCTTTCTTTCTTATGGCAGCCATTTTGCACACAGCAAGATTTCGCAAACAGCAATGAGATGAATAACCAGCTAACCCGCTCATTGGATTGTTTACATCAAACCATTAGAATGAACTATTAACACATCAGTAATCCCTCACCTTTCCACAGAGGTAGACTATACTGGAGTCTGGATCATAAAATGGCAGAAGCACTCCATTACTGGTGTCCATTTCCTGAAGTGCTATTGGTTCATCAAAGTTTTGCTACATGGAGGGGGGGAGAAAAAAATAAATCAAATTTAACTCTGTCCATGCTGATTGTCCACCGCTGCATGCAACTAATTAATAGTATAAACCGTTCGCACAAAACAGGCAATTGGGGGGCGGGGAACGATGTGGTCAACACGAGTGTTATTCGGGGAATGTGACTGCCTTTCCTACGTCTAATAGTGTAGAGAGATCATTTTGCACTTTTTGACACAGTACATAAGTACATGCAGATTAGAAGGCTGCTGCGGTCAGCTTTCAATTGCACTACAATTATGGTATTGGCGCAAAGCAGTTTCCACTCACCACCTACAGTAAACTTGTGTAGTGAATATCTGGACTTAGAGCCTGAGCCGACTCCAGATCTAGCTGCCTTTACGCTAAGGGGGGAGTTTTGTGCAACGCCCACTCCAGGTGCAGCGCCTCGCCCACCAGGAGAACACATTTCAATCGGAGGGGTGTGTGTTCCCAGTGATTTTCTGTCCCTTAAAAGGAAGAGAAAAGATGGAGCAGTCTTGGCAGGTGAGGCGCCACTCCAGGAGACTGACTGATGACACTGGGGGTGCATTGACACCATGACTGTAGTGTAGGTATGACGTGAAACCGCTTTGGACTGCAGTCATAGTGTAAATGCACCCTCAGGGTGCAGGAGGATCAAGTATAACATCTTAATTTTCCCTCCAACTCCTGTGTCATGTGTCAGATTGTGAATATAATGCAAATAAAACATCTAATTGTAAGAATCAAAGAGAAAGAATACAGATTCAGAATCTTAAAAAAAAACGTCTTTAGATGAAGAACATTTGGGGCCACTAACTAAAATCAGCAATATCCTTGGAGTTCATAATTTTCATTTAAGGGAAAGGTAATGTGAACATAAAGTACTCAACACTCGTGTGATCCAAGCAATTATTTTTTACCCAGTTTTCTTTCCTGTTTCAAAGTCTCTACTGTAGAACTTAAAAAAAACTCTCACTTTGTTGCGTCGAACACAAGCAGCCAGTGTCTGGTGCAGTCAAGTGGAGGGAATCCCACTGGGTTGATGAGTGCAGCCACTCGGTTTTCAAGCTGACCGGCTGTCACTTCCATCGAGTGATTGGGCCAATTCTCCTCCTTGATTTCTGTATTACCCTCCTCTTTTCTTCATCTGCCCAGGACGATCCCTGCAGCTGACAGGCAGGTTCGTGACCGACTCCCCAGGCTGCCACGAACACCCCCCCTGTAGCCAGGAGCTAGGTCGTGACAGCCATTGCCCGTCTATGACCCACACCGCCCATTTACTTCTGCTGCGAGGCGTCATATTCTCCGTTCAGTGCATCCCCATTTAACAGGGCTCAGATTGGAGTGAGATTTGAACTGGTGTTCCATCAGTGGATTATGGCACTGAGCTTCAGTGCACCAGCACTGCAGCACATTGGTGTTGCCAGCACCCTGCACTATATTATCTTTTGCTCTCAGCTCTTTCATCATGCTTGCTAAGTAGGTTTATTATTTTTAAAATAGCTTCGAAATGAATGGCAGTCACGATGGCAGATAGCTGACCAGCATTGGACTGGAACAGCAATGCAAATTCAGTCCACAGAAAGTATTCATTCAGCTGTGAAATGTAACGAATTAATAGGCACAGGTTTCCCCGACTCGTGTCAGTGCTTCAGAGCACCGGGGTGCGAACATTCTGTTTAATTTGATGACACAAAGTGCTCCCAAATTAATATTAATTTATGTTAATTTGACAGACACTTTCCGTTACCCTATGACCGAGATTCCAGCGGGTCCTTGCGTTGAAGCTCAAGCTTCGACTGTCTTAAAGGGCATAGCTGACCTCAACAAACAGCTGCTTGCCTCATTATTAGTTAGATGGATGTCTCCTCAACATTGCAAAAGCAGCTTTAATAGTAACTTCTTATCTTTCAAGGTGATGCACACAAGCCCGAGGGTCAGGTGGTTTCCTCCCAGGACTGTACCAACTCACAGTGGACACCATCAACTAAAAGGTGCAAGGAGTTGGGGTGGAGCCCAGGGCCGATTACTCTCCATCCCAGTCTGGGAGGAGATGCTTGCCGCCCTCCCCCACCACCCACCTTCCCGGCCCCACTGAAGGTGATCAGCAATTCAGTGCATGGAAGATATCAAAGGCCCAACTCTGGACCACTTATTGAATCATGAGGTTTTTTTTTTAAACAAAGTATATGAATACTTTGGCTGCTTTTATTAGTTTGCAATTCACTGGACACAAACATGGTTTGAGTTGAAACATTAATTCTTTGATTTACAATTACAGGTGGCAGTTTGCCACTTTCCCATCATGCTAGTGTGTTGTTTATCCTCTTTAAGAGAATCACATCCATGCAATCCACACTTCACTCCAGAGGCCAGGCCTTTGCATCATCCATATAGCAATTCACCATTAATCCTGCCCGATTATAATCTAGATTAGCAAAGGTCTGTCAGAACTGCTATACCAAGTACAGCCTGGTCGTATCAGCTTTATTTGTTAGAAAAGCAAGAGTTCAGTAAAAGCTGTGTGTGCACTTAATGTAAGAGAGCTTCTGGGGCAACCCAGACCTTTCATTTTATTTTAAAAAAAAGATGGTCTTCTTATGAAAATAATGTCCGATACAATGGTTGTGAAAACCCTGCATTGGCAAAACGGCTGTCAGTGTGTTCACTGGGGGGAAACACAAGACGGCAAAGTACTTTCCGCCTTGAAGCCGATGGGACCATGGTCTGTGAAATGACACCTCTAAATGACACCAGCCAGCCAGAACTGCAGGTAGCAGCAACCCTCGAAGAGAGCATTGGACTGGAACAGCAATGCAAATCAGTCCACAGAAAGTATTCATTCAGCTGTGAAATGTAACGAATTAACAGCATTACAGGCACAGGTTTTTTCCGACTCGTGTCAGTGCTTCAGAGCGCCAGGGTGCGAACATTCTGTTTAATTTGATGACACAAAGTGCTCCCAAATTATTAATTTATGTTAATTTGACAGACACTTTCCGGTGCAGTACTGCTGGTTACCCTACGACTGAGGCTCCAGCGGGTCCTTGCATTCAAGTTCAAGTTTTGACTGTCTTAAAGGGCACAATCTAACCACCAAAATCTGTTGTCAGCAGACTTTAAGAAAAAGGCTCATCATGCTAGCTGCCTGCTTGCACAGGAGCACGTTTCAACACCAATCGGCTATTCTTACACCCAGCGTGAATTTTCTTAATTTGTCCTGATTTTCTTGCGACGAACTTCCCATGACAAATCACGGCACTCCGGGTCTAATCCAAGGCAGAGCACCACAGTGAGACACATCAATCACCCCCTGCACCTTTCAGCTCTTAGTTTCACTGTACCCACTCCATGACACGACAGTATTCCACTTGGGAAATATTCATTTCAGACAAGGGTGGAAAAGGATCCATTTTCGATCCTGCATCCCTCGGAAGGTCTGAAGCAAATATTTCCACTGAGAGAAATAGCGAGAAAGCCCTGGAACTCCTCCTGGTGGCCAACTATGAACCACACCAAATAACAAAATATAACACACAGCTACTGATGTTTAATCAACTCCGTGTTACTTTCCAGCACATATGCTCATTTTTGTTCCTCATTATTTTTGTTGTTTAGTTTTAAAATTCTGTTTATTGTTTTTAAATATTCCTATTTTGACAACTAGTTGCTAATGGATGATGCACATTGGCCTGTGTTGATATTGAATACTACCGGGTCCCATAACCCCAGCTCTCTCTGACTCATTCGGGTGAATCCTGTGGTGAAGATGTTTCCCTCTCTTGTAAAAAGTGCCCTCATAGGCCTCATGCCTTCATGAGGGGCCAGTTTCTCCTGAGGGAGAAAACAACAGTTACACGACAAAAGAGCAACAGCATTCCGCTTGGGAAATATTCATTTCAGACAGAAGTCAAAGGGTGGAAAAGGGTCCATTTTCGATCCTGCATCCCTCGGAAGGTCTGAAGCAAATATTTCCACTGAGAAATAGTGAGAAAGCCCTGGAACTCCTCCTGGTGGCCAACTATGAGAAATACTCTCTTATCTGTTGATGGGAGTCAATTGTCACAGGGGTTTACAGTGTATACAAACCCATGTTTAAGTTTCTCCATAGAGAAATGTGTTTGCTGGCAATTTTTTTTTAACCAAAGTGGATTAGTTTGGCCTATTTGTTCTATGGCGAGGAATTCTAGTTGGGATAGAAACAGACGTAAACAAGTCTGCTCCTTCCCAGTTTTAAGCCTCTCTTTACACTGTGGCCAGTTGGCACATAACACAGAACTCTCTTACAGACAGTCCGATCTGATAACAGAAATAATTGAATTTCACAATGCTGTCAGATTACTTAATATGTTTCTTTTAACGGTACAATCCAATTTTGAGGAGAACATGAATACAATTGCTGAAGATGATCAAACTCCTGTCATGGGGGGTCCATGAGTCAATTTGAAGGAAGATCGGTAATGATTCTATCAGGAAGAGGAAGTCACAGAGCTGATCTGCAATAAACAGCCAATTTGGTCTGTATTTGTGGTGCATTCAGTGATTTTCTGTTTTAAAAAGATATTGATCCTGTAATTACATTAGGATAAATTATGGAAACGTTTCCCCTGATGCTAGAGGTTTGTAGAAATTTGCAGTAATAGTAACATTTATTGGTTGGTCGGATAAATCCCATTACAGTACTTTACTTTCGCTAAAGGCCATCGTTACCTTCAATGGGGTAGATTTTGTGAGGCGAGGATTGACCAGTGAACAGAGAGGATTAGAACCACTGGAACATCTGGAGCACCAAGCCTCGCGCACACTGATCTCTGAGCCACACTGACCTCCTCGAGTGAGGTTCCGAGGCCTATAGCAGAACCGTTCAACACTGTCCAGATAGCCCAGATCCTGGTACCCCCTACTCTGAAATCTCCAATGCTCCCGTGCAGCAAGTCCTCCAGAAATTACAGGGATAGTTTTCTGACTCTGTGCTCCCTGAATTTCCAATATCCACTTCCACTGGGTGAGACTCCCCACCAGGAGCATAAAGTCAAAAAATGGCACCCTTATAAGTTGCCTTTTTGTTCATTCGAGAGCTGCAGTCATAAATGGAAGTTGATCACACATTAAACACTGAAAGGATCTTTTAGGTTTTTCCTTAACGAATCATTGCTGGAGTCTGGGGTCTGGCCATTTCCTTTACTGCTCTCTAAAACTGTAATGATTAAAATGCTCGGCCAATAGAACCATCACAACGGCTGCCAAATGGCCACTTCATCTTCTGCCTCAGGCTGGCATTTGAGCATAAATTGTTTGGAATGGAGAACGGAATAACAAAAAAATCCTACTTCAAGTTGAATTTTCAAGAATTTACATACACGCACTGACACAGTTGGTGAAGCTACTGCGAGCTTTGACTGCATGGTGATGGTTGTCGAGTACGTTTGTATACGGGGGTCGTTGCTATGGATATGCATGCACTGAGTACTTGAGGGTTGAAGCAATTTGCTGTGGTCCCTGGAGCTTAGATACAAGTGGCCCTGCTTACATTAACTGGTTATCACGCTTGGAAATAAAAAATAGTTATGAGGAGAGACTTGACATACTGGGACTATTTCCACTGGAGCAGAGTAGGTGAAGAGGAGATTTAAGAGGCTTTTAAAATTACAAATGGTTTTGGTGGAGTGAATAGGAAGATATGTCCCAAATGGCATTTCAACCCCAACTTGGTTGTGGGCCTCTTAGAGGTTCCTTGTGGCTGCACTCCACCACAGCTGGGGAGATGGGGGTGGAGGAGGAGAAAGGAGATTAAGAATTCTGTATCAAAGGCCGCATAGTGGATAAATGAAGGCAAAAATGGGAAGGATTAAGCCAACCAAAATCACAACTGGTCTACCGGTAACCAAAATATTAAGAGTTTTAATTCACTAATAAATGCAGCGAGGCTGCTCATCCCCAACCTTCATTCTCACAAGTGGAATTAAAACCCTGCAAGAGATTCCACTCAGGGAGTTTGATCATATTCAGCTCGGTTTTTCTTCAATGGCCATTTCGAGGTGTTCGGCTTTGCCCCTCGTTCGTGTTGTGCACCAGACTGCCACCTCCGCGCCCGTCACCAGATGACAAAACACCTCCTACCGGGTCCCAGAAGGCCAGCTGCCGCTCGCTCATTTTGCTGAATCCGGTGGTGAAGATTTTACCGTCAGATGTGAAGACGGCCCTCATCGGGCGAGCGCCCTCGTGCGCTTTGTCCTTTTCCTGATTTCGTTGGTTAGTAGAGAGCAATACCAGGAACACAAGAGCAATAGGCATTCAGGAGGAAAAAGAAAAGGAACATGCAATCACAACACACAACATGCATCACGCCAATCTCTGAAGCGCCCACTTTACAGAATGGTTCATTCCCCCCGCCCCCCCCTCAGATTGACCTTTTACAAAACAAATGCAATTGGCCTGTAAAACCGGCAGTAAGGTTCCAACAGGATGTAGAAGTAATCCCCATCACCTGCTGAAGACAGACTCAATTTGGATTTTTGCCTCTCAGAATCTGAACCCTGGACTCAAAATTCTGCCAACAACTTTCTACATGCAGCATTTTGCCTTCGGGGTGGGTTCTGCTTGGATTGGGTGGGTGGGCTCTGCTTGATTGGGTGGGTGGGCTCTGGTTGGGTGAGTGGGTGATCTCTGCTTGATTGGGAAGTGGCCCAGGCTGGCTCGACACAAGGGACTCGGAAATTCCGCTCAAACTCTGCTGTGTCGGTTGCCTGGTTAAGTATGTGCTGTAGCAAATGCAACTTTTACTGAAAGTGGAGCACATCCATCCCACAAGGACTCCTCACAGTCCAAGTTACAAGGATTTCTGATTAACTCTGGAGTGGTTTACTGTCTATTTCTGGCAGGGTCTGCACTTCCCTTAAACTAGTTCCCTCGATGATATAACCAGCGCACACCACTTAAACAATTTCTCAAGTCAACAAAAGTAGACAGGAATTTAAAATAAAGGGATGTTACTTGATCGTAGGCCTGATACATGGCTTTAATATCAGCTGCCTCTTGGGGAGGAGTGCAGGGCTGTGGGACACTGGCATATCAGCGCACTGCACCAAGCAGGGGTAGGACACAGGCTCAGCCGATGCCCGCTCCACAATGTCTCCCCCTGGGACAGGCAAAGCTGGATGGAGAGTCTGCACCAGGCTGCTGCTGTGTGTCTCCTGGCAGCCATTCGAGAGCAGACAGTCACGTGGGAGGAGTTTGTACCTGGCCATTCTATAGTAGGAAGGGGGGTGGGGGGTGGGGGGGGCGGAGAGAGGGGAGAAAAATCAGGGGAAAAGAGGGCAACATACCTGCAAAATAATAATAATAAGCTTCATCTGGTTTAATTACATAGGAGGAAAATGGTGTCTGTGAATGGTAGCTACTTTTCTTTGCTGTTCTTCTGATGCCTGTGTAAGTAGGACCTAAAAATATCTGTAATCAGAAAGGTTCTCATAAAAATGCTATGTAAATATGTACTGAACTGCCCATGGATTTGCTGTAAATTGCACGGAGTGGTCCCTGTGAACAGCAGGGGGAGCTGTGCAAGAGGCAGTGTCCTGTACTGCTACAGGTTCACCACATTTGCACATTTGAAAGGGCGTGTACTGGTGTGTATTGACGGGTCCTGCAGGACACTTTTGACCTGGTTTCTAACCGGAGGAACAGCCGGAGACGCACTCGGGTGACATCAGATCACCGACCGAGTCTCCAAGAGAAATATTCATGTAACGTTTGATTTACGGAACGGGTGGCAAAAAAACGCACAAAATAACCACTTGTCCAAAATTCATGTTGTAATGAGATCAGCTGCAGCACAGGCTTAACCCAGCCGCCAACCCTGAGAGACAATAAACAGAGATTCGAGAACAGAATCTGCCTGAACACACCCCAGTACAGGCAAGATATCTGTTTAATAATTCCTAGCAATAGGGAGGTTAGGTCCTCGAATTCTTGTGATTGGAAAATGTCCACTTAAGGATAATCCACGCCAGGTTTCAGTCACCATACTATAAATGTCCCGAAAAAGGTCAGATAGAATTGTGTGGAAATCAATGCTGCTGAACCACATTCATTCTGAGTAAAACTAATTACTTTATCGCTTTTTAACACATTTTGCGCTCTGCCAATAAGGACACGCTGTATATTAAAATAAGTTTTCAGGCTTCACGCACAGCAGTGGGCTGAGATTGGCAGACGTGATTCAACTCAATTTGCCTGGTTCTTGTTCCAGGTAATGAACAATCCAGTCATATTTTATGGGCCTGCAGTTAAATATAAAGACCAACATTATATATAGATAACGTCCCTCCAAAACAAATTGAGCCAGGGAACTTGGGCATTAAGTATGAGGCAGGTGCGTCCTCAGAGAAGGTACAGAACTGAGAGGGAGAATTGTTGCCAAGCCAGTATGATGTACCACCCAGCAGGTGGTTCAACAGTAGTGAAGGGAGAGGCCCAAGAGCTACATGGACTGGGGGAGAGGGTGGGAGAGGAAACTGGGGGGGGTGGGGAGAGGAAACTGGGGGGGTGGGGAGAGGAAACTGGGGGGGTGGGGAGAGGAAACTGGGGGGGTGGGGAGAGGAAACTGGGGGGGTGGGGGAGGAGACTGGGCAGGGGGGGGGAGAGGAAACTGGGGGGGTGGGGGAGGAAACTGGGCAGGGGGAGAGGAAACTGGGGGGGTGGGGAGATGAAACTGGGGGGGTAAGGAGAGGAAACTGGGCAGGGGGGAGAGGAAACTGGGCAAGGTGGTGGGGAGGGGGGGGTGAAAGAGAACTGGGGAGGGTTAACAAAGAATGTTATTCCCTGATTCTATAGGTGCTGGTGCAGCTTTCAATTGTGCATGTTAAAAGGCCCCAGGGTTGGTTCTCACTCTGTGCTGAGTTAGTTAATCTCAGCCAAGGCAGCCATTGGAGTGCTACAATTGGCTTCAGCACCCCTGGACTCAGGAAGTTGGGGGAGAAAACAAGCAGCCAGCGTTGCCATGGTAGCCGGTGACCACCGCAGAAAGTGCTTGTACGCGAGTGTGGGCTGATGTCAGGGTCAGGCTCGGTATGATGATGTCCACGGTTGAATGGCCTGTCAACATTTAGGCTCGCAAAAGAAGAAGGGCACTGCGGTGCGGAACTGGAGGGCCGTGAGCACCTGTGGAACTGTACCACAGCAAACGTTGGGATGGGGGGGAAAGAGAGGAATTTGGAAACAAAGTGAAGGGGAAAATGCAGAAGGAGAAAAGAACCACCTTGTACAATTTTCCACTTGCATTCAGAAATAGGTGGAAGTTCTGATACGCTGCATGGTTTTCAAATATAACTTCTGGTCTATTCTACAAAAATATTATATTTAGTCTTAATGATGTAGAGAGAATCTGTGGGTATTTCGAAAGAGGCAAAGGCCATTCGGTGGCCAGTCTGTGGTTAGGGACTGATGTCAAACACAGAATCGCAGACTGCTTTGTTTGTTCGTCCTGTGATTACCATCGGCTAATCTACCACTATAAACATGCTCTTGCCCAGGAAACTGAAGCATCTATTAAAAACAAAAAGCTTTCAATGTACGATTTACTTCAGTAAATGAATACACGGCATAGTTTCGAATGGTTATTACCGTCACAATCATTTTTACAGCTGCGGCCAGTGGGTTGTGATGGGCAGCGATGTTGGCTGTAGGCACTTCATTATTCCACAGTAAGGATCAGACTTGTATAAATTACTGGGTTTATTTCCTGAATGCAAAGACAATAATGGCGCCCGTGGACACTTTCCATGTGTGAGCCTAGACATTCAGTGTTGGCAGGCTGTCGAACAGTCAGAGAACTTGCCTACGAGATCTTTATGATGCGTGAAATAAACCCTGGCACGGATTGTTCCACTCTGGCATCAGCTGAACTGAGGGGAGCCTGGTTTGTCGTTATTACTGGGTCCCCTTCATTCACTGTACGGTCGTCAGCACAGCAATACAGTGCGTTAGCCCAGCAATAACGTTTGGCTTTTGGTCTGCAATTTAAACTATTTGTGTGGCAGTTGTATTTTTAATCACAATAGCAGTTGGTCACAGGTGAGCGAGGATGTCCTGAGGTGGTAAAGCATCTGATTTTACGACTGATTTATTTTTGGAGTCAGCGGATGGAAACTCGCATAGAACTGCGTAGAATTTACAGCGCAGAAACAGGCCATTGGGCCCAACTGGTCCATGCCAGTGTCTATGCTCCACCCAAGCCTCCTCCCACTCAACTTCATCTAACTCTATCAGCATATCCTTCTGCTCTTTTCTCCCTCATGTACTTATCTAGCTTCCCCTTAAATGCATCTATGGATTTGACAACTTGTGGACTGAAGTTGGAGCCCTTTATGCCAGGAATTAGTCTCGTTTTCAGCCTCACTTTGAGTGCAGAACGCTCCCCCACCCGTGTCTAAACTATACACAGCAACAACCAGCATGGACAGGCACAAGAGTGAGCTAAGTTTCACTATTGAGCTAAGCTAAGTGGGCTAAGAACTGGCATCATCTGTGAAGATAAAGTTACACCACTAGGCTTAAAAACTGAATGGATCGTGCGCCTGGAAGGACACAAAATTCACGAGCAAAAATCCAAATGTGTATATATCCCCGTAGCCATGAAGAACCTGCCCCCCATGTCTGATGGCATTTGCCAACCGCCACAGGGATAACGAATAATCTGTAAATCGTCCGTAAATATTTTTAAAAGCTTTCAATTTTCCTCGGCAGATTCCAAATTTAAGAGGCGTGGGGTGAGAATACCTCCAGTCATTATGTGTAGGAGCACTGCCAACACATTCTACACAAACAAATCTACAATTGCAGGAGAAATACCAGAGGAAATGGTGACACAATGTCACTACACAGAGCAACCGGAAGAGCTCTTAATCATGTGTTTTTCTGATATTCTTCAACCGCTTAAACTAATCTGTACCCACTGGAAAACAAGACCAGCATCTGAACTAAAATTATAAGGAATCCATTTTTAACTGTGAATTTCAATAAATTTAGACGTGGGCGTCCGTCCCTAAAACAGTAAATATTCACCCATGCACACTCCATATTATGACATTAGTAGGTTCCTCCTATATTCAAACAATGAAGTACCAGTATTTGATATTATCCAAGAGCATTGTCATTGAATGAAGGGTTGTTCTATACATAGAAACATAGAAGATAGGAGCAGGAGTAGGCCATTCGGCCCCTCGAGCCTGCTCCGCCATTCGATGAGATCATGGCTGATCATCCAAACTCAGTACCCTGTACCTGCCTTCTCCCCATATCCCTTGATACCTTTAGCTTTAAGAAATATATCTAACTCATCCTTGAATATATTTAATGACTTGGCCTCAACTACCTTCTGTGGTAGAGAATTCCACAGGTTCACCACTCTCTGGGTGAAGAAATTCTTCCTCATTTCTGTCCTAAATGGCTTACCCCTTATCCTTAGATTATGACCCCTGGTTCTGGACTCTCCGACCATCGGGAACATTCTTCCTGCATCTAGTTTGTCCAGACCTGTCAGAATTTTATATGTTTCGATGAGATCCCCTCTCATTCTTCTATACTCCAGCGAGTATAAGCCCAATCGACCCAATTTCTCCTCATATGTCATTCCTGCCATCCCAGGTATCAGCCTTGTGAATCTTTGCTGAACTCCTTCCATGGCAAGAACATCTTTCCTCAGATAAGGCGACCAAAACTGCACACAGTACTCAAGGTGTGGTCTCACCAAGGCCCTGTACAACTGCAGCAGGACATCCCTGTTCCTATACTCAAACCCTTTCGCTATGAAGGCCAACATACCATTTGCCTTCTTCACCGCCTGCTGCACCTGACTGATAAGTGGTTTCTCAGTCATGTAACTATCTTTTCCCTCTCAAGTGTCAATTTTGCTCAGTGCTCTTGCCTCCAAGTCAGACGGTCGTGGGTTCAAGCCCCACTCCAGGACTTGAGCGTGTCATCTAGTTTGATACAGTGCAGTACTTAGGGAGTGCTGCATTGTCAGATGTGCCATTTATTGGATGAGACGTTAAACTGAAGCCCATTCATCTGCCCAGGGAGATGTAAAAGATCCCATGGTACTTGGTACTGTTCACAGAGGAACATGGTGTTCTCCTGGTGTTTTGGCTATCCTTCCTACCTCAACCAACAGCTGTGGGCAAATCAACTGCCATGTTTACCTACAGATCAACAGTGACTGCACTTCAAAAATAATATTGTTTGTGAAGTGCTTTGGGATGTCCTGAGAGCAATTAAATGTAAATGTATAAATAGTTCAGTAAACTAACCAAACTTTTTTAAAACTTTAAAATTAAAAGTTTAAAAAAGAAAATCACCTCCACACCATTTATTCTGCCGCCAATATGCAACACCAAGAATGGAAGCCCACCTTATGAAGATGATCTCACCAGTGAGGCCAAACTGATGACTTCTGAGGAATGTCAATGTGGTGCAAAGGATCACACTACACTGCACCAAAAATCAAAAACATTTTTGATTGGAAACCTGCAGGTCAAGTTGCAGTAACTATTCTATTTCCCCTGACAAACACCAGAGCCACTGGTACAGGAGACAATATCGAGGACAATGACTGGGTGTTTCGAGCCTGCATAATACAATAGCACACTTCAGCTGAAAATGATAAAGACTGGTCAGTTTATAACACTGGGAAAAGCACGGCCTTCTACAGGCCCATGCTGCTCAGAATCACAGAATCACCACAGTGCAGATAGAGGCCATTTCGGCCCATCGAGCCTGCACCGACACATATCCCACCCTAACACTAAGGGTCAATTTATCATAGCCAAATCAACCTAACCCGCACATCTTTGGACTGTGGGAGGAAACCGGAGCACCCGGAGGAAACCCACGCAGACACGGGGAGAATGTGCAAACTCCACACAGACAGTCACCCGGGGCCGGATTCGTTGTTAGAGTCTCTAAGTGCACCTTTCTCCTCTCCTGTTCCATGGGCTATATGGGTGCTGTGACTGAGAAGGGAGGTGTCTGTCCTGCTCCCGGCCTTCACAAGGCCATTCTAAGCTGGATCAACCTTGCACCCCCATGGACTGCCGCATGGTCCTTGATCAGCACTTCCCTACAGCAGTGCCTTTCAAATCAGGAATTAAGACAGAGAGGAATCACACCCATCACTCAAGCCCTGCAACTACTATGGCACCACATATTAATGCTCTGACACACTGGACACCCTCCATTTACTCTACATAATTGGTCTCAACTGAATGTTCACATGGAGGTACATGTGACATTCGCCACTGGAAAAATCGGCTAGTTCAATCTCTTAATTTTTGTCTGCCTTCACTTGTTGTTGCTTCTAACAATTTCCCAATCTTAATTTAATGTTCAATGGCATTTTCAAATGTTTATTGGGGTGCAGCAGGCCTTGTACTGAACAATGACAATGCTCGTTTCAATCAGGACGTCCTAGTCCCAAATAGCACGAGGCAGCTTCCTAAAGGATGCAATTTAATAGATTTGAGTAAAGGCTCAATCGACAGCGCACAATCAATCAAATACTGGAACTTCAAACTCCATGCGGCACAAACGCGTCACAAACCCCGCGGAAAACCTTACAGCAATGATGCGTTGCTCCCTCGGATCGATGATGCGCACTTTCTTGTCCTTGCTGGTGGTGCAGATGAGGCTGCCATTGCGGTTCCAGCAAACATTGTAAATCAGGTCACTGTGCAGGTCATCGAGTGTTATCAGGGGCTCCCCCGTCCCCACGTTCCAAACAATTATCATATTATCACTGCCTGGAACAGATACAACCAGATACAGTTACAAGGTCAATACTCAGCACCAACTTCGGAAGGGCTGACCTCTAAGGGAATCATGTGAGAAGTCACACAACGCCAGGTTATAGTCCAACAGTTTTATTTGAAATCACAAGCTTTCGGAGCGCTGCTCCTTCGTCAGGTGAAGGAGCAGCGCTCTGAAAGCTTGTGATTTCAAATAAAACTGTTGGACTATAACCTGCTGTTGTGCGACTTCTCACATTTGTCCACCCCAGTCCAACACCGGCATCTCCGCATCATGGCTAAGGGAATCAATACAGTTTCATTGTGTGGCGATTTTATCCAGTATTTCCCCCTCCTCATTTCTGGAAGACACTGACTCCGCAGAGTATGGTTGCACGGGCACCGCCAGTCTTTCAGTTCCTCACCCAAATTCTTCATGTGTGAGCCAAGACGGTGAGGGTGGACAGGCCATTAAATCACAGAGTCCACCACAGCCAAGCCCTACCCTCCTCTTACCCATATTCACACAACAACAACTTACATTTATAGAGCGCATTTAACGCAGCAAAATGTCCCAAGGCGCTTAACAAGAGCGATATTAATAAAAACATTTTTGACACCGAGCCACAGAAGGACACATCAGGACAGGTGACCAAAAGCTTGGTCAAAGAGGTAGGTTTTAAGGAGCGTCTTAAAGGAGGAGAAAGAGGTGGAGAGGCGGAGAGGTTTAGGGAGCGAATTCCAGAGCTAGGGCCAAGGCAGCTGAAAGCACGGCCGGCAATGGTAGCGCGATTAAAATCGGGGATGCGCAAGAGGCCAGAATTGGAGGAGCGCAGAGATCTCGAAGGCTTGTAGGGCTGGAAGAGGTTACAGAGATAGGGAGGGGCGAGGCCATGGAGGGATTAGAAAACAAGGATAACGTTTTTAAAATTTAACACTAAGTTACTTTCCAGCAGGAATTACTGGATAGCGAGCAGGAGTGTTAAGATGCTGTAACATCTCTTGCATGCAGATTCCCTTTGTTCCAGCAGCATGTCAGGGCCTGGCTACTGGCTGCAAGAAGAGTCAGGATCTATACACTTGCCGATGTAGAACAGCAGCAAAACGTGCAAGAGAAGTAGATTTTTTTTAAAATTCGTTTATGGGATGTGGGCGTCGCTGGCAAGGCCAGCATTTATTGCCCATCCCTAATTGCCCTTGAGAAGGTGGTGGTGAGCCCCCTTCTTGAACCGCTGCAGTCCGTGTGGTGAAGGTTCTCCCACAGTGCTGTTAGGGAGGGAGTTCCAGGATTTTGACCCAGCGACGATGAAGGAACGGCAATATAATTCCAAGTCAGGATGGTGTGTGACTTGGAGGGGATGGTGTTCCCATGCGCCTGCTGCCCTTGTCCTTCTAGGTGGTAGAGGTCGCGGGTTTGAGAGGTGTTGCCGAAGAAGCCTTGGTGAGTTGCTGCAGTGCATCTTGTAGATGGTACACACTGCAGCCACGGTACGCCGGTGGTGGAGGGAGTGAATGTTTAAGGTAGTGGATGGGGTGCCAATCAAGTGGGCTGCTTTGTCTTGGATGGTGTCGAGCTTCTTGAGTGTTGTTGGAGCTGCACTCATCCAGGCAAGTGGAGAATATTCCATCACACTCCTGACTTGTGCCTTGTAGATGGTGGAAAGGCTTTGGGGAGTCAGGAGGCGAGACACTCACCGCAGAATACCCAGCCTCTGACCTGCTGTTGTGGCTGGTCCAGTTAAGTTTCTGGTCAATGGTGACCCCCAGGATGTTGATGGTGGGGGATTTGGCGATGGTAATGCCGTTGAATGTCAAGGGGCGGTGGTTAGTTGGAGATAGTCATTGCCTGGCATTTGCGTGGCGCGAATGTTACCTGCCACTTATCAGCCCAAGCCTGAATGTCATCCAGGCCTTGCTGCATGCGGGCATGGACTGATTCGTTATCTGAGGCGTTGCGAAGATGTGTCCTAATTCACACAAAAGCAGATGGATTTAACAGTAAGTGTGCATTTGGCCTCCATAGAAATCGGAACTAGTTTGACGTGTATGATGCCATGGTTATGGATTACGATTTAACACGCCAACAAAAATTAATGGAGGCGAAGTGCTCCTTGCTGACAGGAGGCAGGAGAAATCAGCTAAAGTTTCCTCTTCAACTGATTTCTCCCATGCAGTGGACAAGGGGCACTTTCAAATACCAGGAGAATGGAAATGCTCGCAGGACCGTGATTCTGATATTCCGACTCTACAACCAGCTGGCTGCTTGCTGACGGGCAGAGCCGGTGGAGATGGCTGTGGTCATTTGCCTGCACTGGCAGCCAGTATTCAGTCTACGTAGAGAGCACAGGGGAAGCTTACCGTCTTAAAAGAACAAAATAAAAAATCTAAAAATCCAGACGGTGTTTTCAAAATGTATTGGCTTTTCTACATCTGTTTGAGCTGGACAAATTGTTCAGTTTATCAATAAAAAGACAAAATATTTCCCTGGGTCTGCATAAGTGATTCTGCTGTAGATGTAGAATCTGAATGACAGATTCAAAGCTGTGCGTGCTTTCATTTCCTCCCCCCCCGCCCCACACACAATGTTCTCCTAGGATTTGAAACTGGTCTAAAGTGTCCCAGCAGCTGTCAAGGGAGAAATCTGCAGCTACTTGTCTCATTCTGTTTGGATGCCAGCTGCCATACACAACAGGTGGGACTCGCAGACATCAACAGGAGTGGTCTCAGAGGAACACTGACCGTTAAAGGTGATGTGAAAAAGACAACTGTGGCCGACTCAAATCAGAGATTTGTCGAAAGTGCGTCTGCCATCAGACACTGAAGCTCATTATTCCAAACTACTGGCACTGGCAAAGCATGCCCTCCTCTCGGCTCTCCGCCTTCTCAAGGTTCGAGCTGTGCTCCCACATCTGACAGAGCTTTAGACAAGCCCAGGGAACGTGTGCTGTAAAGGCCGGTCGGTTTGCATTTTATTTTCCCTCCAATTTTCTTCCTGCCCAGTCCTTGCTCCTGAAGGGGAGAAACTCTTCGAGGCAGGGAGTACATTGCCCTTGCAATCCTCTCCCAAGTGGCTATTCTGCACAGGTGAGCCGAGAAAGCGGATGTTGGCCTCACACCCAGTGTTATTATGATGTTAATAAAGGGAAATCTATTAAATTACATATTGCCGCCATTAACTTATCTTTTGGATGCGCTTGGCCAAATATGGGCAGTGGGCACGTCACTTCTGGAGAAAAACCCAGAGGTTGCAGCAGAGGCCAGCGAGCTGGAGGAACGGTTCCCCACCACACTTCTCACTTCCATCCTCCCCAAAAATCACCCCAGGGGAAATCAAGAGGAAAATCTCAGCCTGGGTCTTTAAAGTGAAGAAGTGTCTTCTTTAGATTAAAATTAGCAAAGTGGTGAGTGGTATAATCACACAATAAACCATGTATCCTTAAACAATTTTACAAGAAATATTAAGCTAACAGTTGTGTACATAGAAACATAGAAGATAGGAGCAGGAGTAGGCCATTCGGCCCCTCGAGCCTGTTCCGCCATTTAATGCGATCATGGCTGATCATCCAAATTCAGTACCCTGTCCCTGCTTTCTCCCCATATCCCTTGATCCCTTTAGCCTTAAGAAATATATCTAACTCCTTCTTGAATATATTTAATGAGTTGGCCTCAACTGCCTTCTGTGGTAGAGAATTCCACAGGTTCACCACTCTCTGGGTGAAGAAATTCCTCCTCATCTCAGTCCTAAATGGCTTACCCCTTATCCTTAGACTGTGACCCCTGGTTCTGGACTCCCCCGCCATCGGGAACAGCCTTCCTGCATCTAGTCTGTCTAGTCCTGTTAGAATTTTATAAGTTTCAATGAGATGTGTTTCACTGTGTACAAAATGCATTGGCCCTGATATTCCACAGGAATTACACTGGTCTCCCACATAACTCTGGCAGGTCCCCAGGGTGACTGTGTAAGCAAAGATACATTTATCTTTAAAAGATAAAGGAGTTTGGTTGGGGATTCAGAACAAGGGGGCATAATCTTAAAATGAGAGCCAGGCCATTCAGGAGTGAAATCAGGAAGCACTTCTTCACACAGAGCATAGTAGAAATCTGGAACTACCTCCCCCCAAAAGCTCTCAATGCTGGATCAGCTGAAATTTTCAAGACTGAGATCGATAGATTTTTGTTAGGTAAAGGTATCAAGAGACATGGAGCAAAGGCAGGTGGTAAATGGGGCTGAGGTACAGATCTGCCGTGATCTAATAGAATGGTGGAACAGGATCGAGGGGCGGAATGGCCTACCACTGTTCCTATAGCTGAAAACAGCCATTTATGCTGGAGTTATGGCAGGGGACCTGTAGAACCTCTGTGGAATTTTAGGGCCATAGTATTGCCACTGAAGAAAGTAGCTGCTCTTAACAAGTGGATTGATTGTTGAGCTAAGGCTTATATATTGATACATTCCTCCATATGCAAAATGAGATGAAAATTGACTAAACACTATGGGGACTAGATAGCAATACCTTGAAGGATTTTATATGGAGAAGGCTCTAATGTATGTGAGGCAGCGCAAGAGTAAATTGATAGATCTGTACATGTGCAAGTGACTGAATTCTTCTCATTCTTTTCATTCAGCAGCCATTTATGTAATGCAGTTGCAGAAGTACAGATCACAATTCATTTCTGTCTCTTAAAAATTATTTCCACAGCTGTCCACAGCTGTTGTAGAACATCCATAGCCATGTGGGATTTACCCTTTAACACAATAAGAATGACTCCCCCCACCCAAATCAAGACTGAAAAATCTGGTTTCAAATTATTTTTCCAAGTACTTGTTATTGTCAGTAACAAGTGTCAGCTCAACTCAGCGATAGCACTTTAACATCCGAGTCCGAAGGTTATAGGTTCAAGCCCTGTTCCAGGCCTTGAACATATAATCCAGGCTGATACTTCAATGCTGCATTGTCAGATATACCATGCTTCAGATGAGACATGAAACTGAGGCCACGTCTACCTGCTCAGGAGGATGTAAAAGATTGACAGCACTTTTATGGGTAAGGTAGTTCTCCTGGTATCCTAGCCAACATTCATCTCTCAACCACTACTACTAAGTGCAGATTAGTTGGCCATTCATCTCAATGAACAACCAACACTGGAATGGATAAAGGGAATTGATGCTACTGATTTAACATTGATGAACTATAGCTTTCGCATTGTGATGTTCAGTTAGGTTAAAGTTCTGATCCTCATGTTCAAATACCTTCATGACTTCGCCCCTCTGTAACCTTCTTCAGCCCTACAAGCCTCCAAGAGCTCTGCGTTCTTCCAACTCTGGCCTCTTGTGCATCCTGAAATCCCTTTGCCCCCACCATTGACGACCGTGGCCCTAAGCTCTGGAATTTCCTCCCTACACCCCTCCACCTCTCCTACTTTAAGACCCTGCCTTAAAACCCACCTCTTTGACCAAGCTTTTATTCACCCTCCTAATAGCTCCTTCTTCGGCTAGGTGTTGATTATTGCTTCATTACGCTTCTGTGAAGCGCCTTGGGATGTTTTTCTATGTTAAAGGCACTATATGAAAGATTGAACAGGCTGGGGCTCTTTTCTCTAGAAAAACGAAGACTGAGGGGTAAACTGATAGAGGTCTTTAAAATTATGAAAGGGTTTGATAGGGTAGTGGTAGAAAAGATGTTTCCACTGTGGGGGAAACCAGAACTAGGGGCCATATATATAAGATAGTCACTAATAAATCCTACAGGGAATTCAGGAGAAACTTCTTTACCCAGAGGGTGGTTAGGATGTGGAACCTACTACTACAAGGAGTAGTTGAGGCAACTGTAACACTGGCATCTATCCGACAAGGTGGAAAACTGCCCAGGTACGTCCTACCCACAAAAAGCAGGACAAATCCAATCCGGCCAATTACCGCCCCATCAGTCTACTCTCAATCATCAGCAAAGTGATGGAAGGTGTCGTTGACAGTGCTATCAAGCGGCACTTACTCACCAATAACCTGCTCACTGATGCCCAGTTTGGGTTCTGCCAGGATCACCCGGCTCCAGACTTCATTACAGCCTTAGTCCAAACATGGACAAAGAGCTGAATTCCAAAGGTGAGGCGAGAGTGACTGCCCTTGACACCAAGGCAGCATTTGACCGAGTGTGGCATCAAGGAGCCCTAGTAAAACTGAAGTCAATGGAAATCAGGGCAAGCCCTTCTAAACTGGCGCTGATCACTAAAAACGACAGGCAGCAACCGCCTAATGTTTGCAGATGTGGATGCAAGCAACCGCATCCCAGCATGCTCCGTGCATCAGTTGTCTGCACAGAACCGCCTGCTGATACAGGTCAGTTCACCACATTAAACGGAGGTTGTGTAATATTTTCGCATGAAAAGACAACAGCTGCTGGTAAGACACTGTTACATTATTAGGGCAATGGAAATCCTCAGCAAGACAGTATCCCTGTGTTCAGGCTCGCTTAATTCAAAACAAATCTGCTCAGAACACATTTGAATTAACGACTCTTCTGTTCCCTGAATGACACTTGCCTCCTGCAACAATGCACCAATTTAATTGGAACAGCTGCAATCAGTCACTTTGCTTTTTTTCTGTCCTTGATTAACTACCTAACACACATTGAACTTTGCAACCGGCTTGGAAGTAACATTTCCACTGAGTGGGGCGGGGATTTGATAAGTAAGAAAGGAAATAGAAATTTCACATAAGGTGGTCACTGATAGGCTGAGGAAGTTAAAGGCAGACAAGAAACCAGGCCCGAGTGGACTTCATACAAGGGGACTCAAAGAAATGGCTAATGATATTGGTCGCGTCCTTATCCTTTTTACAGAATCATTAGAAACAGGAGTAATACCCGAAGATTGAAAAGTAGCTAACCTAACACCAATCTTTAAAAAGGGCACAGGGATGACTTAAGAAAATACAGGCCAGTGAGCCTAACGTGTTGTGGGTGAAAGAGAGCATATTGTAACACTTAGATAGGTATGGTTGTTAGAAATTAGGGTATCCAAAATATATGGGGTTATGCGAATGAAATTGTGTCGTGAATAGGACTGTGTTTACATGACTGTATTAGAACTTGAGACAAAAAGTCTCTTCAGACTGGTGTTAGAATAACTGGATAGATGCTTAGAATAGGATCCCTGCGGATATTGTAACATTTTACACTGTGACGGTCACATATGACCTTGTTCTCAGGCTAGCAGCCTGCTGTTTGTGTGCTAGGAAGGTTGTTTAATGTATCTTTAATTTGGCCAACCAATGTTTCTTCCATTACTGCCAATAACCATATTATGATGCGGAGATGCCGGTGTTGGACTGGGGTGGACAAATGTGAGAAGTCGCACAACACCAGGTTATAGTCCAACAGTTTTATTTGAAATCACAAGCTTTCGGAGCGCTGCTCCTTCGTCAGGTGAAGTGAAGAGATGTATCTTCACCTGACGAAGGAGCAGCGCTCCGAAAGCTTGTGATTTCAAATAAAACTGTTGGACTATAACCTGGTGTTGTGCGACTTCTCACAAAAAACCATATTAAAATGCTAAGTTAGGATTTTGAATTTAACAAAACTGCTTTAAAATGCGTAAGTTAACCAGTGTATGAGAATAGAATAGAGATATCTTTGGGAATTTAATGATTCATTCCATGGTACAATAGTCTGATAATGAAATAGCTAGTTTTGCACAGCTAAAGCTGCATGAACATAAATAACTGATAACAAGCAGTTACGAACACCTGATGGCCGAGAATGGCATGTCTGACTCCAAACTAGGGAGGATAGGGACAAGGGAGATAAGAGAAATTCCGATGGGTAAGCCTTCAAGATGTATAAACAATAAAGCATGTGTAATGATTGTGAAGACCCCTCCTGGAGGGAGGATCTTCATCTCGAAGTTGAGACAAAGAACTCGACGTGCCATTGGGCACCTTGGTTTAGGAAGAGCCCTTACAGGTTAAATGGTCCTGTCCATATTTTACATCAGGCCCACCTCTAAAAACGGGAATAAGAGAAAGACCTGAATAGCCCTTAGCACAGACGGTGGAGGGGAGAGCCATACAAGAGTGAGGCTGGTCTAACACTCTTCCGGGAGCGGACTCAACCCATTCTTGGAGGTTCTAGATGAGAGGAAGAAAGGCCGTAAGCCGGAGAACTGTTCACACACGCCAGCCGTCTGTCTGATCGGGACCGGTACCAGCTACTTGTCACGGTCGTATGTTTTTGCTGTATAACTAGTGTGTTATATTCCGTCTTAAACTCTGATTAAACACAATATTCCCACCATATTAGTTTGCAGTCGATCCTGATTATCTGAAAGACCAGAGATAAGCTAATCTCAACAAATTGGCTAATCTCAACAGGTATGGGATGATGAAGTCAGCATAGATTCTACAAGGAAACAATGGATCTTCTTGACAATGGAAATTCTGTGGATGTGATATATTTAGATTTCAGCCAGACTTTTAATATTGGGGCACACACAAGTGCACAAGCTAGGAAGGCATGGAATAGGAGGCAAGCTTCTGCGATGGACGGAAAATTGTCTAACCAAAGAAAGCAAAGGGTGATAGTGAATGAAGCTCTGTTGATCTGGCAAGAGGTCACTAAGCTCAGTGATCAGCCATGGGAACATTGCTATTTACAGTATACATCAAAGATATCAAAGCTGGAGATGGAAACAAAGACATCTCTGTTTGAGGTTTACTTCAAACTGAGGGCGGGAGCGGGTGGTTCAAACAATAGGGAAATGGCAAAACAAATACAATGGGATCTGGATTGGGAAGATGGCCTGATAAGTGGCAAACGCCTGATGTCAGGAAGATCTTGGTTACAAAGGTGACCAATACGTGGAATGGATTTCTGGGTTGTCTTATAGAGGTGAAGACTCTTGAATTGTTTAGGAAACCGTTGCATTCTGGAATGGGGAGGGCTGTAGGGCCTTTTTGAAATAACAGCCTTCTTCATTCATATCTATCTTGTGAAATTGGGACCCCAACTTTGCTCAATTCAAACTCTTGAGATTCAGATGTGCTTTCCCCTTTAAGAAAACAGGCGGACACACGAGGAATAAAACAATCCGCCTGTAAAAGGTCATTTTATTGATGCTGTTCCACTGCAATTCAGAGGATTCTACCATTGTGACTGCAGTAGATTAACTTTGAGTGTGCCAATACCATTGTCAGGTGTGTGCCTTATAACAGATCACAGCTTTCCAATTCCATCGATTTCTATAAGTGATTCCCATTTACCAGATTCAATGACTCCGTGCAGTCTGCCATGGGATGCAGGGATGTCAGCCTTGCTGCCATTGTGTAACTGTCTGTTAGGAGATGCACAACAGTAGCTGGGAAGGACTCTCATTGTCAATTGTCTTCTTCCTGTTTGGAAAACCGCTTCCCGCTCTTCCTGATGACACAAATGAGCTTAGGGCAAATCTGATGCTTAAGACTGCCCATAGCAGTCACATTTACTTGAAACAGCTTTTGCTCCCATACAGAGTGAGCAGAATATAGCAATCTGCAGTTCCTCCATATTAGCTGAAAACAAGCATTATGCAAAATATTATTGAGTCTTAAAGATGCGAATTTCTCAACATTTTATTGTGTAAATCTGCGGGGGGATGGGGAGGAACAAAACATTTCTGTCATAGATAATTTCAAGTAAAATGCCCATTTTTTTTCCATGTGCCAAATGAAAACGGATCACAACCAATGTTCCCTTTAAGCTGCGCTGCGATCTGCAGGTCCTGTGCAGCCGGTTCAACGGTGTCCTAATGGCACGACAAGAGAGCCCCAGGTGGGCAGAGGAAGCGTTTCAAGGACACCCTCAAAGCCTCCTTGAAAAAGTGCAACAGCCCCACCAACACCTGGGAATCCCTGGCCCAAAACCCTACAAAGTGGAGGAGAAGCATCCGGGAAGGCGCCGAACACCTCGAGTCTCTTCGTTGGGAGCAAGCGGAAGCCAAGCGCAAACAGCGGAAGGAGCGCACGTCAACCCAAGCACCCCACCCACCCGCCCCTTCAACCACCGTCTGCCCCACCTGTGACAGAGACTGTAGGTCCCGCATTGGACTCATCAGTCACCTGAGAACTCATTTTTAGTGTGGAAGCAAGTCATCCTCGGTTCCGAGGAACTGCCTAAGAAGAAGTCGTCGTCCTAATGGCAAAAACCGCGCATGCGCGCTAACCTGAATGGGCTGCGCACCAACAAAAAAAATTAGCAGGAACATTGATCACAACCATCTACCACCTTAACAAAACACTGGAGGCGACAGCCACTTGCATTGTCCACTGGTGACTTCAATTCATTACAGTTGAACAAAGCATTCCACACTGATGAGATTACCTGCACTAAGTAAAATATTCCGGGCAGTCGGATGCCACAAAATAATCCCGACCCTCTTCGAGTGTCCTTCTAAGACAACAATGGGGTCTGTTATAGACCGGAGGGCTACGTGATCTGGGATCTGCCAAACCTGCGAGGTGAACACAAAAACAGGGCTAGTTAGAAATAGTTCACTGACTAGCAGCAACGACTGGACAAATTGGTGAACGTGACTGCAGTACACCAAAAGAGAGTCTCAGTCAACGTTTAACCACATAATCAAATAACTTGTCAAGAGCTTACAATTTGCTTTTTGATATCACACAGAAAACCAGAATCCTATCACACTTTAGTAACTGTGAGGACATATTGGCGGGTAATAATTCATGAAAACCTTAAAAAAAAAAATTACCTGAGAAAAATTTCACAGAAAGTTTGTTCTTTCAGCTATATTTAGAATGCACATAATTTTCAGCTGCGCCACTTGAAACACTTTCATCTTGTGAAAATGCAGTCGAAGCGTTTCAGAATCATGTTTGTTAAGCGACAGCAGTGGTCTCTACAGTGTCACTGAACCATCATTTCTTTCACAAGATAAATATAAATAAGGATGATGATGATGATTCGACCCAAATTAGCTCAATCATCTTGAAAACCAAGTGTGTCCTTCTCCCAGCATCTAGACAGAGGCTGCATCTACACTACAACTGTAGCGTCTGAAGAGGTTTTGATCCACCACCAGAGTTAGGGCCTGATTTGACTGAAGTGAAGTGGAGAGAGACTCCCTCCTTCAGACTTGGGTTGGGTCCTAACTCTGGATATATATTCCCATCTTTAGTGTTGACGTGAAGGGAAACTGCTTCATACCAATGCTACAATTGCAATGTAGGTGCAGCCTTAAATGACAAACATTTTGCCTCCACTACCTACTCAGAAGTTCATTCCATGTGTTGGCCAATCATAATGTGATGAATTTCCTAACATCGCTCCTAAATTTGCATTTTCCCAGTTTGAATCATGTCCTGTCTACCCAATGATCAGTTATCTGCTGCTATAAAGCTTATAAAAATAAAACATGGAATGAATGATGGCAATTTGGCCACTTAAGCCCATTCCTTCCACAGTCTAAGTACAACCTACCTTATCATTGATTCATCCCACTCAGTTAATCTCCTGGGAGAAGGTTCTGTTTAAACATTCCCTGATCACCAAAAATATTCAAATTAAACTCCGGGATTTTCATCCATCCTTCATCTCTACTATTTAGCCCTTCAACAGGTAACACTGCCTTCTGACCTCAGTACCACAGAAACAAGTGTCCTGTGGAGTATTTGATAATCACAGTCACAATCTATACCTATTCTGACATCTTCCACTCCTGTTCCCAGTCAAACATTTAGCCAACTCCTTTTTTGAGGAGTTAAGTGATGGGGCAACAATGTTTCGGTTTACAGTCTGCTCGATACGTCCACGATTCTGTGGGGAAACAATTTCTTCAAAAATCTAATCTCACATCAGGCTTTTAAAATTTTAAACCGGTGTCCTTCAGTTCTGCACTCTCAGTCAGAGTCAAATCTCTTCTCATCTTTTAACTTTTCTAAATCCACTCCTGTGCATCAATATCTATTTGAAAGTAGAGCGTCCAAAAGGGTGCACACAATATTGCAATTGTGGTCTCAGGAGTGATGTATACAAGGTTGGAATAACTTCCTTTGATCTTTAGTTTAATGCCATGGTACTTGACTAGTTTTGTTCATAATATCCTGATATTGATTGGAAGCTTTTAGTGAATGATCAGTAATCACATCCAAATCCTTTTCCTTACCCACTAACACACATCCTTTCATCGTGTACTGTTTCCTGTTTCACTAGACATTATCTTACACTGAGCTGCAGTAAATCTATCTGCCATTCCATAGCTACCTGCTTAATTGGTCCAGATCTTTCTAGCCCTGTTATCTCCCTTATATTTGACACTTGATGCTATCAGCCGATTTTATAATGGCACACGAGATACTCTCGTCAAAGTAATTTATGAACAGTAGGAACAGCAGCAAGCCCAGAACAGGCCCCTGCCAAACAGAGCTTTTCCTATTCATGATCACTTTGTGCTTTTTACTGCTGAGCAAGTTTGTAATCCGGATAGATAGCTTGCCATTGATTTGACACCTTAAAGTCTCACATGCGGAACTTTATCAAATAACCTCCTGAAAATCCAAGTAAATTCTATTCGCTGAATAGCTCTAATCTATTAGCATGGCATCTTTTCAAAGAATTCCATTAGATCTGTGAGGAATAACTTATTCAAAAGCAAAATACTGCAGATGCTGGAAATCTGAAATAAAAACAGAAGATGCTGGAAACGCTCAGGAGGTCAGGCAGCATCTGTGGAGAGAGAAACAGAGATAACATTTCAGGTCGATGACCATTCGTCAGAACTGGAAAAACTTAAAGAGATATAACAGGTTTTATAAGCAAGTGCAGAGACAGGGAAAGGGGGGAGGGGAGGAAAGAACAAAAGGGAAAGTCTGTGATAGGGTGGAAGGCAGGAGAGATTAAATGACAAAAGATATAGAGTGGATAAGAAGGACCTATTTCCCCATAGCAGAGAGGTCAATAACCAAGGGGCATAGATTTAAAGTAATTGGTAGAAGGATTAGAGGGGATTTGAGGAGAACGTTTTTCACCCAGAGGGTGGTGGGGGTCTGGAACTCACTGCCTGAAAGGGTGGTCGAGGCAGAAACCCTCATCACATTTAAAAAGTACTCGGATGTGCACTTGAAGTGCCGTAACCTACAGGGCTATGGACCAAGTGCTGGAAAGTGGGATTAGGCTGGACGGCTCTTTTTCAGCCGGCACAGACACAATGGGCTGAATGTCCTCCTTCTGTGCCGTAAATTTCTATGATTCTATGATTGTGCAAGGCAAAAGGAGATGGTAATGGAGGAATTACTTGTCGACTGCTTTGCCTGGTCTCTGTGGCCTTTCAAAGAGCATCGAAAACATTCTTTGCATTGATATTGAGCATTTTTCCCACAGCAGATGTTGGGCTATTGGACTGTCATATCTAGCTTCGTGTTTCACTCTTATTTTTGAACATTGGAATACATTTGCTCCCCTCTCATCTTCAGATTTTTAAACACCCCTAAGAATAGTTACCAGATATTGTTTATTTCCTCCCTCATTTTCTTGTAGACTATAGGTGCAATACTGCTTAGGCAGCTCGTGGACATTTAGCTGTACATTTTGCATCATTCGCTAATTTATGTGGCGTGACCTGCTTTCTTCTGACTTGCACTTTCTTTGCTAAAACTAGCAGAAAATATAACTGAATTTTCACTTTTACAATACATATTTTATTGATTTCTCAGAAGTTCCTTGAGCTACAACACTGGACCTTGCAATTTGACGACAATTTGATACGAAGGATCTACTTATATCTACTGGTTTATGATCCCCATAATATTGTTTTCCAGCTATGCGCATGTATAAAGCTCCTCCCCAAGTGGTGAAAACGTAATTGTTTAGAGAGTGTAGGCATCATTGTCTCAACATTTATATATTAACTCCAGGTAGGTTTAAAAAGTGTTCGGGAGATCCGGGGACCCCCGAGTACTTATAAAATTGGGTTTTACACCACACTGGAGTTGCACTTCATCTGGTGTCAAAATCCAAGCAGTGTGGGACTACCTCCTCCAGGTAGCCTCGCACAGCTTCTCTCTGGATTCACTCAGGCCCCAACTCCAGATTTATACTGCAACTTATAGCATCACTCCTATGCTTCACACTGACACCAAGTTGCAGTAAAAATGTACCCATACAAATTTCCTTCCAAATCCTCTCAATGGGGATGTGCACCCTACCCCCAATCCCAGCAATCCCTCCCCTGGCAACAGCACAGCCGCCGACTCTCCGGGAGCATTGCCACATCAGATAGGTTAGTAGCAGAAACATTTTTTTGCTTTTGCTGATACCTGCCTTGCTGGTTACATCTTTTTTAATTATCCCCAACTGGCTTTTGTAGACCTCCCACTCCTGTTCCCCTGCAATCTTTAAAATATTTATTTATAGTCACGGTTAGTTTTGACCTCCTTATTTAGCCATTGCATTCTCGGGTCTTAATGCATTTTGCTTTCGTTCCTTAGTGGTTTTATTCCACTGTAAAATGGTCTGCAGTTTCTCTTCCATTATTCTAGTCCCGCTTCTTACTTAATCCTTTCTGAAGCTCTTCTAAGATTTGCTCTTCTAAAGTGTGCTCTGAAGGTTTCAGCCTTTGATAGAACATCAAATCTAGCTGGAATGAACAGGGGGGCCTAAATCTTCAGCCACTTCCAGGTTACAAATCAGTGCTGGTGAAGAAAGAAGAGAATGAAAGCATGTTGCATTAACAAATGCCTAATGGGAAACAGTCCAAAAGCACTTCACATACAAAGAATTATTTGAAGTGCAATCATTGTTCTTACGCAAGGCAATGTAAAACTTTGTACTTCACATATTGTGTTAAGAAATGGCTTGCACTTTCACCCCTCCCTCCTGGTTGTCTCTGATCTGGCCAATTTACCTCCGGCACACTGAAATTACCCACGATTATCACATTACGACATCAAAAAAAGACTTGTTGCTATCGGAAACAGACTGCAATTTTCTCCAAATAACCCACTGGATGATAAAGATTCTTAATGTATACTGCCCGAGCTCATGTTAAGAATTGTTCTAATATTCCCCAAATCACAATACATGCAAAATGTAGCGGACAATTAACTGGTACCGTCTACTTTTAATTCAGTCATTTAATTCAAAGTAAGCACCAAATTCCCACTTTACTTTATTATTTATGTTGCTCAATTCAAATTATTGGATAATACAAACTCTTCAGTGCAAAATAATTACTAAGTCATAAGGAGTAGAATATAACGGTTTTTATTTTACTTTTCTTCTTGCAGTTCAAAGAACACAATAGAAATGTTGCTACTGAACACAGTTAACTAGTTATTGTGCTGTCAATGCCAATTATAAATATGCAATACCCAACATGTGGTTAGAGTTTTGTATAAAACGGCCCTTTGTTTAACAGAGACAATTACTCTGTGCATCAGTCTGCACAAAGTGATAAGACAATCTCTATAAAGGGAAAGAGCTAATGAAATGGCTTTTGAAACATTTGCAATTCCCTGAATCATTGCAGCATCTCTAAACTGAGGGGCGAACAAAAGGACGAATTGTATGAAAGGACCTGTCTTAAACCAGTTACGGTCTATACAGCTCTATTTATTTAGACTGTATCTTGTCTATAGTTCAGATGACTAAGCCACATAATTGCATCGCTCTGATGACCAATATGAAGTAAACATTCAGTAAAATGAAGTCCATTTTGTGAAGGGTTATCAACAAAACACTCCCATCCTTAAAATATCTATGACTCATTTAAGCCGCTGGTGGAACCTATTTATTCCACATTTAGGGTCAGGCTATTCAAAAGGTATCTCTGCAGATCTACAAGAACAAATGCTGCCCGTTAAGTGAATCGAGTGCTGGAAAACAGACAAAATAGCTTGCTTCATAATTTAAGTGCTCCAAATCCCAGCGACTCCTTGCTTTTTTTTTGGACTTTATTTTTTATATTCATCTGAAACCTTTGGATGTTTAGTTCCAGGCTCTCCAACGGCCCGTTCTAGGTCACAACTATTAAAAGCTCTGAAAATGTCTATAAGGTGGCATGGTAGTGTTTTAATGTGACATTGCACCCTAGTGCTAGAACATGGACTTATACCCGGTTTCTATACAGACTTCCTTATTTTATTTATACTTTAAGTGGAAGTACTAAACTAAAGGAGGGAAAACTAACAGGTAAGTCATCGCAATTCAGTGCTGCACACCACCCGGTAACTGGATTCAGAAACTTGCCTTCCGATATCAAAGGCTCGCTTGGTTTTCCCCGACTAGTAAAAACCACAACGCCAAGTGGGGCCTAATCCGAGCCAGAACTTCAATGTGACAACAAATGACCCTGGGCCTTCTCTTGCATCTTTTAGCCACTGCTTGCAAACACTTGGCAAAGGCCTGGGAGGAAGACAATCTGGCAAGCTGCTCAACCAGGGAATGTTGCACGGGACAAATATACCAAAATAACAAGGAGATGGAATGACATGGAATAATGAAAAAACTATTCTTAAACGGGAGTTGTGGTTCAGTCATGGAATGTATGAGAATTGGGATCAAACTCACTGTTGGTTTATCTATAAAATACCAGTGAAACTTGATCTTGGTCTAGCTCCAGCCTTCATCATACATGCCCCCCATGAGCAGATTATGGTAAACTAACCTCTGGTTAAATTTTGGAACTCAGTTCCCACTAATATTAAACGTTCCTCATCCTTCACTGTAGACGAAAGGGTTGTAAAATGGTTGCAACTGCTAAAACATGCCCATAGTTGTGACTAGTTTATTCTGTATTTGCATATGATTTCTTTTTCCTATTGTAAAATTTGTTCTCCATTTATACTCTGCATTTAATCAGAGCTGCATTACATTTTGTTCGAACAGTTATCTTGTGGGTACAGGCCGACAGGGCCTCAGCACAAACCATCTAACCTTCAGGCTCTGCATGATTTTAAATAAAAAGAAATGGATGGAGAAAAGAGGCAGATCAGCGACAGAAGACTGCCACACACAGCAGAGGGCAGGGCAGAGCCAAGCTACAGGCTATAACCTGAATGCTGTCAATTGGTATTTTCAATTACAAAGCCTGTTTCATGATTAAATAACACAGATTTGAAGAATATCCATTATGAGATCACAAGATAATTATGGTTGAGAAAGGCGATTCAGCTCATCTTATTTCATCCATCTAGAAAGATGCTCAAATCCCCCCATTATAGCATCCACTGCACTCTCCAAGAGTCCACTCCATGTAATGGATGTTGCTCTTGCTCCCCATCCCTATTTGAAACCTTGGCTCGGATTTTGCGGTCAGCGGCGAACGAAAGGCACTAGCCATTCATTACACTTACACTGGCCCACAGACTTTCTATGGGCTTTTGCACTGGAACTTCGGGTGATTAGAAATCCAAAACAGCGCAGCGCCCTCTACAGGGGATCTGGGACCCTTATGAACAGGACAAGCAACTGTGTATCTCCTTAACCAATCAGATTGTAGAATGCTTACTGAGGCACACAGAGTCTAAACCAGGAAGTGTAAGTTAGAATAGTTAATTAAATGCCAAATCATGTATATAAAGCAAAATAAAGAGAGGGAAAGAAAGATGGGATCAAGAGAGAGAGTGATGAGAGACAGAAAGTAAAACAAATTTAATTTCTTTAATTTTTTTTTTACAATCTCCAACAATAATTACAATCTGAAGGAACGAGACTCCACACTTGTAAAAGTTAATTTTCAGTGCCAGAGAGGTTGTTTGGCAGTAATTAA
Organism: Squalus acanthias; assembly: GCA_030390025.1. Classification (NCBI taxonomy): domain Eukaryota; kingdom Metazoa; phylum Chordata; class Chondrichthyes; order Squaliformes; family Squalidae; genus Squalus; species Squalus acanthias. The sequence continues at coordinate 14,623,720 of CM059448.1, forward strand.
GACTTATCACGCCATTAAAAATTCACTTACACTTGAATGGACAATCCTTAACTTTTTCTGGCATGTTTAGTGGGTGTCTATCAGGTAAGTACAGCAATTTCACGCACTTCCATGTATTTGAATGGCGAGTCTCTCAGCGAGATACCGGCATAGCGCAGCTTCTGGAGGAGCATGGCAACTTGGACAGCAACTTCCTGATTTCCGCATTTAACTGCGGATGTGCGGTCACCGGAAGTTGCTGTCCTATTTACCCTGTAATAACAGTGAGCACGGAGAGCCTCACCGTTACTTTAACCGCAAAAATCAAGGCCATTGTCCTTATTTATTGAGAGAGAACAGACAGGGGGAAAGCAAGTGTTTGTCATTACTAGGCAGTTATTTGGCCACATGACGCATAGGGGCAAAGTACAAGCAAAATTCAAATAAAGGGAGGAACCTTGTGATGGAGTACCATTTGTTGAAGCACCCTGGGTTACTATGGGTTTTTTTCCCCTGAAAAGGCGTTTACAAATATATGTTTGGGAAGGAAGAGATGATGCTAGGTTAATTTATCATTCTCATGGTATTACTGCATGTAGTGTGCTATAATATAGTTTATAACATTGTCCACAACCTTCGTGATGTATTTGACTCCGGAATGAGCTTCCGACCACATGTCTGCTCCATCACCAAGACCACCTACTTCCAACTCAGTAACATTGCCCGACTCCGCCCCACCTCAGCTCATCTGCTGCTGAAACCCCCATCCATGCCTTTGTTACCTCTAGACTTGACTATTTCAACACTCTCCTGGCCAGCCTTCCATCTTCCACCCTACATAAATTGAGCTCATCCAAAATTCTGCTGCCTGTGTCCTAACTCACACCAAGTCCCGTTCACCCATCACCCCTGTGCTCGCTGACCTACATTGGCTCCCAGTCCCGCAACGCTTCAATTTTAAAATTCTCATCCTTGTTTTCAAATCCTTCCATGTCCTCGCCCCCTCTCTATCTCTGTAGCCTCCTCCAGCCCTACAAGCCTTCAAGATCTCTGCGGTCCTCCAATTCTGGCCTCTTGCGCATCCCTGATTTTAATCACTCCACCATTGGCGGTGGTGCCTTCAGCTGCCTAGGCCCTAAGCTCTGGAATTCCCTCCCTAAACCTTTCCGCCTCTCTAGCCTTTCTCCTCCTTTAAGATGCTCCTTAAAACCTACCTCTTTATCCAAGCTTTTGGTCAACTGTCCTAATATCTACTTATGTGGCTCGGTGTCAAATTCTGCTTGATAACGTTCCTGTGAAGCGCCTTGGGACGTTTCCCTACATTAAAGGTGCTATATTGTTGTGGGTTCAAGTCCCACTCCAGGGCCTTGAGCACATAAAGCTAGGCTGACACTCCAGTGCAGTGCCGAGGGAGTGCTGCACTGTCGGAGATGCAATTTTTCGGATGAGACATTAAACCGAGGCCCTGTCTGCTCCCTCAGCTGGACGTAAAAGTTGCCATGGCACTATTTCGAAGAAGAGCCGGGGGAGTTATCCCCAGTGTTCTGGCCAATATTTATCCCTCAACCAACATAACAAAAACAGATTATTTGGTCATTAGCACATTGCTGTTTGTGGGAGTTTGCTGTGCGCAAATTGGCTGCTGCGTTTCCCACATTACAACAGTGACTACACTCCAAAAGTACTTCATTGGCTGTAAAGCGCTTTGAGACATCTGGTGGTTGTGAAAGGCGCTATATAAATGCAAGTCTTTCTTTCTTATATAAATGCAAGTTGGTGTTGTTGTTGTCTATATAATCATACTGCTTCGTAAACAAATATAAAATGCTTTGCTAAGTCCTTTCTCATGAAGTTCTAGTGAAACCTGTCTGCCACACTTTAATTAAAGAGACATCAACATTTTGCGCAACACTTTACCAGTCTTTGTAAACAGAGATGGCACCATGATGTTATGGTGGCCTGCCATTGCACCTATTCCCACACAGTTGTTTTTTTAAGTTTGAGTTTAACTTGTCCTGCCGACTGATGCTGTGGCCTTGATGCACTTTCTACAGTGGGCCATTTGCCTGAAAATGCTCCAAAATGCCAACAGCAGCCCTTTAAACAGGTTTGTTATCTGAAATCTTTTCCATAAATTTATAGGGCCAGAAATTCGGCTCTCCGGCTTCCTGCGGGTGCAAGCATCGCACACGTACTTACCTACCGCACCTGCCGTTGTGCTTCGGGGAGGACTTCGGGTCCTGGGCCTCCTGCAGCTGCAGGCACGCAGTGCTTGCGTATCCCAGGGGCGCAGTTAGTTCGAAGCGTCCCCTGGGATCACGTGGGCCATGGAGAGCCAATCCTAGCAGGGAATTTTCATTCATAGATTTGACAGGAAGACCTGTCAAATCTATGAATAGAGATCGGCCCCAAAACCACACTAAAACTTCAAATATTTTTTTTTTTAAAAATCACATTTTTAAAATAACTATAAATTACATAAATTAACTACTTTAAACAAAAATTTTAATTTTTGAAAAAATTAATTACACTTTTTAACGGTGCTAAAAATAAACTTACCTTTCTTTAAAGTATGTAAAAAAGATAAACCTGTTGAAAAAATGTTTAAATTGTACTTAATTAACCACTTACCTTGTTAAAAACAGGCCTTGCGCCTCCTTTTTAAATGTGCAGCTTCTCCATACTTACCCTCATGGACTAACCTGAAAAAAAAAAACGAAGTTCGCTGCGTGCGCGCTGCCTCTCCCGCGCACGCGTTCGACTTCTGAACCCCTTCCTTCAGGGGAACGGAAGTTCCGGTTTCCAGCGCATGCGCAGTGCATACAACCGGCACTTCAGGTGGCCTTACGGGTGAGTACACAGCGCGTACTCACCCAACAAGAGCCGAATTTCTGGCCCATTGGATTTAGAAGACTTGAAAATCCCTTTTTCCTCATTGCATCCTAATTTATTTCTCAAACATATGTTACCTAGTGTCACAGCATGCACTGCGAGCCATATGATAACTTACCCTACACTTTAGCTCACAGGAACCATTATAATTAGAACATAAAGAACATAAGAAATAGGAGCAGGATTAGAACATTCGGCCCCTCGAGCCTGCCCCGCCATTCAATAAGATCATGGCTGATCTGATCTTGGCTTCAACTCCACTTTCCTGCCTGTTCCCCATAACCCTCGACTCCCCTGTAGCTCTGTCTATCTCCACCTTGAATATATTCACTGACTCAGCCTCCACTGCTCTCTGGGGTAGAGAATTCCAAAGATTCACGACCCTCAGAGAAGAAATTCCTCCTCATCTCTGTCTTAAATGGGCGACCCCTTATCCTGAAACTATGCCCCCTAGTTCTAGATTCCCCCACGAGGGGAAACATCCTCTCAGCATCTACCCTGTCAAGCCCCCTCAGAATCTTTTATGTTTCAATAAGATCACCTCTCATTCTTCTAAATTCCAATGAGTATAGGCCCAACCTTTCTTCATAAGTCAACCCCCTCATCTCAGGAATCAACCTAGTGAACCTTCTCTGAACTGCCTCCAATGCAAGTATATCCTTCCTTAAATAAGGAGACCAAAACTGTATGCAGTACTCCAGGTGTGGTCTCACCAACGCCCTGTACAGTTGTAGCAAGACTTCCCTACTTTTATACTCCATCCCCCTTGCAATAAAGGCCAACATTCCATTTGCTCTCCTAATTACTTGCTGTACCTGCGTGCTAACTTTTTGTGTTTCATGTACGAGGACACCCAGATCCCTCTGTACCGCAGCATTCTGCAGTCTCTCTCCATTTAAATTAATGTAAAATGGGTCGGTGCCAGCATGATGCAGCAAACCCAGTGTAGCCCGAAACTCGATTTACAGTAGAGCTTTTCCAAGCTTTTCACTCACAAGCTGGTTAAACTGCCCATTTATAGTGCTGGGCAGTTTTACCACCAGAAGACAAAGCAGCCACAAATAACCATATCTACCACCAGCCCTTGTGGCCATACCACTCTCCAGCTCCCCTCTTCCCCCCCAATGTTTTTCTCATATTTACTGGTACACTTTCTTCTGATCCTCTAACACACTTAGAGTGGGAGAAAAAAAATGTTGAGAAAGGATTTTTAAAAAAGCGTGCGTTTGCTAGCCAGCGTAGCATGGGTGTATACACAATGTTAAAAAAAATGCCAACACGGTGGCATAGTGGTTAGCACTGTTGCCTCACAGCGCCAGGGACCCGGGTTCGAATCCGGCCTCGGGTGACTGTCTGTGTGGAGTTTGCACATTCTCCCCGTGTCTGCGTGGGTTTCCTCCGGGTGCTCCGGTTTCCTCCCACAGTCCAAAGATGTGCGGGTTAGGTTGATTTGGCTATGATAAATTGACCCTTAGTGTTAGGGGGATTAAATACGTGGGGTTACGGGGATAGGGTGGGATATGTGTCGGTGCAGGCTCGATGGGCCGAAATGGCCTCTATCTGCACTGTGGGGATTCTGTGATACTTCCCCCGCCTACTGGAAGATCCAGGCGGCATTAGGAAGGACTGTTGTGTGCTACTTTACGCAAGAAGAGGGAGCACAATGACTTAGACCAGTCGGGCAGGCAGCAACCGTGCATTTTGGCTGCCTCGTTATTCCTTTCAGCACCACCACTAGAAATAGCAAGAAAGTGAAATCAGGAGTCACACTTCCCATCAAAAGGTATCTGAAAAATGAGATCATATAAGGCTGTGTCATTAACAGTGGCACTCATTCAGTTCTCATTTAAATAACGTGTTAGATTGTTGACTAATCAGAAGCAGTGATTTCCATCTGCTCTCGGTTCAATCCCTCCGTTGAGCCACTGTCAGAGTGCACACGTGCCCCTTGTGGACAGCCAGCTTGAAGCTAGCAGCTGGGACGTGGCTGTGTAAAAAGGACCAAGAGCACGTCAGAATGAGCAGATAACCGATTAATGCTCATTAAAGCAGCACCATTCGCATTACTAGATTTAGAAATCAGTCAGGACAACAAACTGTCCACAATTTATGTAAAATTAGAAGTGAGATGTTCATTAAATGGAACATAAGATGCCAACAAAGAAAAAAAAACCCACAAGATTAGTTCACAGAAGAAAAATTCAAGCACAGAGTAATTTGCTTTGATATTTAAATGATGAGTTTACTTTAAGATTACAAAAACTGTTCCATGATTAAATATCAGGATCTCTTTTGAAGAATGGCTGAGAGATTAACACAGACAATTATTGTTCTGATAAAATGTCTCAGCTACCCAGTAAAAGCTGTGATTCGTAACAAGTCCCTTGTAAGACAATTAGGAGATACTACACCTTAACACCTGGAGTACTATGTACAGTTTTGGTCTCCTTATTTAAGGAAGGATATACTTGCATTGAAGGTAGTTCAGAGACGATTCACTAGGTTGATTCCATGAGATGAGGGGGGTTGACTTATGAAGAAAGGTTGAGCAGGTTGGGCCTATACTCATTGGAATTTAGAAGAATGGGAGGCGATCTTATTGAAACATATAAGATACGAGAGGATGTTTCCCCTCATGGGGAAATCGAGAACTCGGGGGCATAGTTTCAGAATAAAGGGTCGCCCTTTTAGAACTGAGATGAGGAGGAATTTCTTCTCTCAGAGAGTCGTATATCTTTGGAATTCTCTGCCCCAGAGAGCCATGGAGGCTGGGTCATTAAATACATTTAAGGTGGAGATAAACAGATTTTTGCAAGATAAGGGAGTGAAGGGTTATGGGGAGTGGGCAGGGAAGTGGCTTTGAGTCCAAGATCAGCCATAATCTTATTGAATGGCAGAGCAGGCTCGAGGGGCCAAGTGGCCTATTCCTGCTCCTATTTCTTATGTTAACAAGATCAGCAAACTTACAAAAAGATCAGGCAAAAGAAAACGAGAAGATCAATTCCTACTCATGAGAACTCCGTCAAGAGGAAGAAAAGGAAAGCTCATTTAATCATTAGGTCAAGCTCAGAACAAAACTTCAACAGAAAGTTTGCTTAAATGTTCTACTAAGCATGGGCTCAATATAATCAGGATACAATGAGTTCCAGAGGGAGCCTTGTGGCATTGTCAATCAGTCAATTCCCCTTTTAACCCAGGGACCCGAGTTTGAATCTAGTCTAATCTGATGGGATCAGTGTCTCTTCTTCAGCAAGGGTGCCAAGTGAAATGAATTTGAATAGTTTCAGTTCTGCATCCAAAGACTGCACACAATTCAACTCACTCAGAGAGGCAACAAAGATGACTGGTTTTGGGGGCGGGGGAAGGGTGGGGAGATAACACAGTCGAAGAACTTGCAATTATATAGTGCCTTCACAGCCCACAGATTATTTCTGAAGTGTAGTCATTGTTTTGTAGGCAAATGTGGCAGCCAGTTTGCACACAGCAAGGTCCGATAAACAGCAATGAGATGGATGACAAGTTAATTTGCTTTGGTGAGGTTGTTTGAGGGTTGAATGTTGGCCAGGACACGGGAGAACTCCTTACTCTTCTTCAGAAAAGTGTCATGGAATCTTTTACATTCTTTAACAGGTAGATGGGGCCTCGGTATAATGTCTCATCTGAAAGACGGCACCTCCAACAATTCAGCACTCCCTCAGCACTGAATTGATGTAATGGGCCAGGTTTTGCTGGAGCAGAGCATCTCATGGTGTGCCCAGTTAGTTAAACTTGTTTGTGCACATCGAGGTTTTAAAAATTTTAGCCCACAAAGTTGCTGGAAGTGCGAGCTGATAACGGCGCAGTGAGGACAACAGGCCACCTGGGAACTTGGTGAACAATGGAGCAAACAGTGTAGCTCCTTAACCACTGAGACTGAAGGATTGACAAATAAACAGAGGAAGAACTAAGAAGGAGGATGAATTAGAGTGGGTAAATTCAATTTAAAATCAGATACAGAAAGAGAAATAAGAGAGGGAAAGAAAGACTGGAATAAGAGAAGAGAGGGAAAAAAGAGACATAAAGGAAAAGTAAGAAAAAAATGTAAAATTTTAAAATTTGACCATTTTAAAAACAATTCATAACCTGAAGGAATGAGACTCCACTTTATAATTGTTCATTTTCTGAGCAGCGGAGGTTGATTGGCAGCTAATTAACAATTATCACGTCGTTTAAAGGCTAGTTAGGCTGTTAATGACTAGACTTAACTTTTTTTGGCGAGTTTAATGGGCAGTTAATGTGCAAATGCAGCAACTTCATAAAAATCACGGGGAGGCTCAGGGCGAGATGCCGTTTTTGTGAAGCTAACGGCAGCGTGGTGCAAATCGACCAACAACTTGTGGCAATTCTCTTCCTCGCCACAGGTCGCTGGCTGATTTGCACATTAATAACGGCGCGTGTTGTTCAGACACCGTTATTTTTTCAGCAAAATCTGGCCCACAGATTCGATGCTTTGGAGAGGCTTCAACCATCAGTTTGACTCAAAAGGTGACAGTTCTACTAACCGAGCCAAACTGACGCTGACGCAGTAAGGGGTGTGGTCTTTGGAGCCGGGGGTTTAAGCAGATCATTGGGTGAAGTACAGGAACCTTTAGTCTGCAGTTAGCTTTGTTTTATGTACAATAGAAGGGAATCCGTATCCTAGCCCAGACAACGTGGTTTCGATCAACACAAACATTTACTAAGAGATTTGAAGAAAGGTCAAAAATGAGTTCCACCAAAATGGAGAAAAACGTAATTGAACCAGTTGCAAAAAGGACACTTCCTTCATCGCTAAAGTTTTTGCAAACCATTTAATTTGTGGAGTTAGGTCATTGCAACATTTTTCTTTCAGTCACGCTATGCTGCAACAGTGATGCAAAGACACCCTTCAGGTGTGATTTACGTCAGCACAACTTCTGCTTACAAACAAAAGATCGGTTTCCCAAACACGTCTTTATGAAGACAGCAGCCTGGCAAAGTTGCGATACTTTCCACTTTCCTTGATTTAACAGGAATTGAATGATGCTAAAACTCTTGCTAGGGATCGACAGCATGGAACTGCAACACAGCATGTTCGGTTCAGTTCGGTTCGCCCACTAAATGCAGCTTTAATATTGAGATACACCCTTTGTGAAAGAGGCAGCTTCACCCTTTAACAGCTGGGGAATGTATATTTTCAGTGCATACGTGGAGCCGCCTGGAATAATAAATGTTTCACAGAATAGGGCTTTGTGCTTATTTTAGGTGGAAATTTATTTTGTGATGGTTGGATTACTGAGACAATAAGAGCACAATGTGTGATCACTTGCTCTTCTAGTCGTTTGGCACCATGTTCCATATTTTAGGTCGATGATACTGTAGATACAAAAGAAGATTAAGGGCTTGTGGTATCCTTAATACAGGTCTATCAGGGAGAAATCTAGAGATAATTACCGGAGAAAATCTTGCGGTACAAGATTGGCTCCTGCAACACAAACTTCTGCTTTTAAAATCCATTTCTGGTTTTGCCTATTAAAAACGGAATGGTTATTAGGGTGAGTGAGAAATCAGTTTCTTATAAGCTGGGGGGTGAGGGGAGTCAATAGCAGAGGGGAATGCCTGCCCAAACCGTCCAACACTGTCAGCTCATCAACACTGACTGTTAGGTTTATCTCTCTGGGTCAACAGTGACAGTTTCCACAAAAATATATTATTCAGTAATAGAACGTTGTCAAGAAGAAACATTCTGTGGTTCAGCATGTTCAACAATTAGTCCTGCATATGGGATGTATTAGAAAACACATGCATTCAAAAATTCCAATGTGCAATTAGTTCACTCAATAAATTTAAGTTTATTTTAATGACTTTTGTTTCCAACCAGTGGTAGGGGTGGTGGAAGAGTGAAGCAGGGTGTTATGGAGGAGCAGTCCCTTTTGGGACGTAGCGAAGGGAGGGAAAGATGTGTTTGGTGGTGGGATCACGTTGGAGGTGGTGGAAAGGGCAAAAAAGCATCAGTTGAATGTGGAGGCTGGTGGGGTGGAAGGTAAGGACAAGGGGGACCATATCACGGTTCTGAAGGGATAGGGGAAGGGAGAAGCACAGAAAATGGGACAGAATTGATCAACGGTCCTGTCTACCATGATGAGGAGAAAGGACGACATTTCAAATGCCCTGGTGGGAAATATAGCATAATCGGAACAGGTGCAACGGAGTCAGTGAAACTGGGAAAAGGGGATGGGGTCCTTACAGGTAACGGGGGTGGGAAGAAGTATAATCCAAGCAGTTGTGGAAGTCAGTGGGTTTGTAATAGGTGTCATTGAAAAGCTCATCCCCAGATAGAGATTGAGAAGTCCAGGAAGGGAAGAGAAAAGCCAGAAATGGACCATGTAAAGCTGAGGAAGGGGTGGAAATTTGAACCAAAATGAAAGAATTTCGGAAGATCAGTGCAAGAGCAGGATGTAGCACTGAAACAGTCATCAATATAATGGAAAAGAGGTCAGGGAGGGGACCTGACAAGGACTGGAACAATGTGTTTAATATATCCTACAAAAAGATAGGCATTGCTCGGATTAATAAGGATTCCCGTAGCAAAAGCTTTTATCTGGAGAAAGTGAGCGGAGTTAAAGTTGTTCAATGTGAGAATAAGTTCAACTAGGGCGGTGATCGACACCAGGCTGAGAGGGCGGTGAATCGACACCAGGCTGAGAGGGCGGTGATGGACACCAGGCTGAGAGGGCGGTGATGGACACCAGGCTGAGAGGGTAATGATGGACACCAGGCTGAGAGGGCGGTGAATTGACACCAGGCTGAGAGGGTGGTGAATCGACACCAGGCTGAGAGGGTGGTGATTCGACACCAGGCTGAGAGGACGGTGAATCGACACCAGGCTGAGAGGGTGGTGAATCGACACCAGGCTGAGAGGGTGGTGAATCGACACCAGGCTGAGAGGGCGGTGATGGACACCAGGCTGAGGAGAGTGGTGGGTTGATACCAGGCTGAGAGGGTGGTGATCGACACCAGGCTGAGAGGGCGGTGATGGACACCAGGCTGAGAGGGCGGTGAATCGACATCAGGCTGAGAGGGTGGTGATCGACACCAGGCTGAGAGGGCGGTGAATCGACACCAGGCTGAGAGGGTAATGATGGACACCAGGCTGAGAGGACGTTGAATCGACACCAGGCTGAGAGGGTGGTGATCGACACCAGGCTGAGAGGGCGGTGAATCGACACCAGGCTGAGAGGGTAATGATGGACACCAGGCTGAGAGGACGTTGAATCGACACCAGGCTGAGAGGGTGGTGATGGACACCAGGCTGAGAGGGCGGTGAATCGACACCAGGCTGAGAGGGCGGTGATGGACACCAGGCTGAGAGGGCGGTGAATCGACACCAGGCTGAGAGGGCGGTGATGGACACCAGGCTGAGAGGGTGGTGAATCGACACCAGGCTGAGAGGGCGGTGAATCGACACCAGGCTGAGAGGGTGGTGAATCGACACCAGGCTGAGAGGGCGGTGAATCGACACCAGGCTGAGAGGGCGGTGATGGACACCAGGCTGAGAGGGTGGTGAATCGACATCAGGCTGAGAGGGTGGTGAATCGACACCAGGCTGAGAGGGTGGTGAATCGACACCAGGCTGAGAGGGCGGTGATGGACACCAGGCTGAGAGGGCGGTGAATCGACATCAGGCTGAGAGGGTGGTGATCGACACCAGGCTGAGAGGGCGGTGAATCGACACCAGGCTGAGAGGGTGGTGATTGACACCAGGCTGAGAGGACGTTGAATCGACACCAGGCTGAGAGGGCGGTGAATCGACACCAGGCTGAGAGGGTGGTGATGGACACCAGGCTGAGAGGGTGGTGATTGACACCAGGCTGAGAGGGTGGTGATGGACACCAGGCTGAGAGGGCGGTGATGGACACCAGGCTGAGAGGGCGGTGAATCGACACCAGGCTGAGAGGGCGGTGATGGACACCAGGCTGAGAGGGCGGTGAATCGACACCAGGCTGAGAGGGCAGTGAATCAACACCAGGCTGAGAGGGCGGTGAATCGACACCAGGTTGAGAGGGTGGTGAATCGACACCAGGCTGAGGAGAGTGGTGGGTTGATACCAGGCTGAGAGGGTGGTGATTGACACCAGGCTGAGGAGAATGGTGGGTTGATACCAGGCGGAGGAGAATGGTGGGTTGATACCAGGCTGAGGAGAATGGTGGGTTGATACCAGGCTGAGAGGGTGGTGATCGATACCAGACGAGGAAGGCAGTGGGTTGATACCAGGCAGAGGAGAGTGGTGGATTGATGCAGAAACACTGTCACCACTACACACTCCAATGTACGGATTGGCACACCAGAAGACATGGCTACACAACTGCCACTAGACTGCTAGACAAATTAGGATGTATAGCCCAGTATGCCATGGAACAGATCCACTTCATGTCTAAAACTAAGATTAAATAGATGAAGATGCGTATTTTTAAATGAGGATTAGTTAAAAGAGGACTAATTAAATGTAATCACAATTCTTTGTGATATTCTTATTTTTTTAAAAAAGGAACGAGGAGCGTGAAATTCCCTTTATAAACTTTGGTCTAAACTGATACTAAAAGGAACAAATTGCACTTTTGGTATCGATAAAGGACAAGTCAATGAGGCAGGAAATGGCTGCAATACGGCACTTATAGTCAGATGTAGGAGATGGAAGGAAAGAAACCACAATGGGCTGGAGGTCGGAAGACATGGATGTTACTTACAAACCAGTGAGATGCAAGTTCACCGCTGCTGGAAAGCAACTCAGCGGAAGGTAGCTGGCGAGTGGAATTTTTCAGCTTTGCCGCGAACTTGGGAAAAATGAAACTCCGACTACATTGAAAAATTTTAAGCTCTCATTTCGCTAACCGTGCAGCTGAGCAAAATGACTGAACACTTAGTGAAAATCTAATCCACTGCTCAGCCCTTAAGGAGCAGTGATGTGCACATCTTACATCAACAGAAACTAATGCCTCTCATCACCAAACGTTTAAATGTCTGGGCACTAACTGTCTCTCCGAATGTAAGTTTAAATGTTTTCATTCGAGTTTGATAGTCCCTGGACCACAATTCTTTTTACTAAATATTCACTCAGTTTCGGGCCAGATTCACAACCTGAGGATGCAGTAAATCCAGTTCCTTATTTGGACTAGTCAGTCTATGAATCATACTTTGAATCAACATCAAGAATTTCCATCTGAATTGTTTGCTGTAATTGAACTTGCTGCTTTCTCCATTCAAACTGTCAGTCAGTAATATTCATCAGCCAATACCTGAAGGTCCCGGTACAGTGAAATGCTTTGTGGCAATTGAGGCCTCACAGTGAAAGGATTCCAATAGATAAGAACTGGTCATACAAGTCAAGACACCCAGCACAGTTAAAATGGCTTTTAAAACATTTGAGGGCCTCATTAAGCTCCAGAGAAGACGCCTTTAATTTAAAGAAAAATTAAATTTGTGTTGAACTGGGTTTCGTCAGCAAATGTAGCCGCCAATTTGCACACAGCAAGGTTCCAAATAAAATGATGAGATATATGACCAGTTAATCTGTTTTGGTGGTGTTTCAGTCCGGCAATGCCTCGATTTTACAAGTCGCATTCCTTGTGTTCAAATCCCTCCATGGCCTCGCCCCTCCCTTTCTCTGTAACCTCCTCCAGCCCTACAACCCTCAGAGATCTCTGCGCTCCTCCAATTCTGGCCTCTTGCGCATCCCCAATTTTCAATCGCTCCATCATTGGCGGCCCTAAGTTCTGGAATTCCCTCCCTAAACCTCTCCGTCTCGCGACCTCTCTCTCCTCCTTTAAGCTGGTCTTAAAACCTACCTTTCTGACCTAGCTTCTGGTCGCCTGTCCTAATATCTCTTTATGGGACTCGGTGTCAAATTTTGTCTGATAACGCTCCTGGGACGTTTTACTACAGTAAAGGCGCTATATAAATGCAAGTTGTTGTTTTTGTGTGAGCTGAACAATGAATGCTGGCTGAAAGCACAGGAAGAACTGCCCATGTGATTGCTACTCGCAATGGGTGCGGTTAGCTTCACCCAAACTTATTTCACATGGGGGTGGGCGTGGAAGAGATAAATAGAGGATCTTCATCCCAGCATTGTCAGGGGCACTGGGAGATCTTCCTGAACTCATACTAAACGTCTCCACACACATTGAAAATATTTATTCAGCAGGGAGTTGACCTGGCCAACCTCCATCTCCCAACCAACACCAAAACAGATTAACTGATCGTTTTTCTCATTGCTATTTCTGTGACTTTGATGTGTGTCTGCCACGTTTGCCTATGAAAACAGCAATGACTACAATTCGACAGTAACTGATTGGCTGTAAAGCCCTCTGGGATGGCCTGAGCGAGTGCGGAAAGTGCGACATAAATGCATGTTCTTCCCTTTCAGGGTTGACTTGTTATCGATAGAATCCCTTTCAAAACAAAGGATTATCCCATTAGCATTGCTCTTTATTTATTATCTTCCAAAGTGTAAGTGTAGACTATGAGTTTAAGCAGAAAAGTGAATTTTCAATGATGGAATTTCAGGTTAAAACCTTTGAATGAGAATTCAAAAAAATATCATGCGCTGTAGCTGCTGAGTTTGGGTAAACAATACGAATTATGGAGCCATTTAAAAAATATATATAAACATTTTATGGCGTGAGACGAGCTGTACGGGTTGCTAGCGACCTTGTTAGCATTGGCTGTGGTAGAAGTAGCATTGCTGCTCTGAGGAATATGAATAGCAGTATCGGTGGCAGCAAAGTGGTGAACAGCGTGGGGAAGAGAAGCAGCGGTTGTCTCATGGAGGACAACGACTGTGACGTGGAGCCAGAAACAGACTTGGGTTAGGAACCCAAACAGTAGTGAACGGACAGGGGGCGAGGCAATGGATCAGGAGGTGAAACGATCTGGTCTCATATTTCTAAGTTTCACGACCGTCACTGTTATTAATATCATTGCTTTTATAGAAGGATTCTTCAATAATGAACTCTAGCTATTGAAAAGTTAAGAAAAGCAGCAAACAGCCACAATTAACAGTGTTATCCACTAGTCTAGCAGTAGAGTGTTCTGATTCTCATTCCTAAGGCTGAGCCAAGCTTTCAATCCTAGCCTTGCGGGTCATTTGAATTGGAGTAGCTTCTGGACGCAAACTTGAACAATCTTCTGTAGGTCGCTGGGTTAGGTATCTCAGTGATGGAGTGCTTCATCTTCGGCAGGTAGGGGTGGGGCTGGGTAAACAGACTCAGCAGGGATATCTTTTCCATGCCTCAAAACGTGCCTGCTGTGAAGCGACATTTGGTGTAGCCAGAAAGTCATTAGCCTAGACAGATAGAGTGACACTGAAAAAGCAATGAATGCCAATAAAACAGAATATTAAATATTTTTTGTTTTAAAGTCAGACGTTGATGATTACTCTGTTTTCAGGTAATACAGTATGTCCAAAAAGGCTTCAGGATGATAGAAGCTTTGACTCCTGTAAAACCTTTTACACGCACCCGTTAAACATTGGACCCAACTACTATCCAATAAAAAAAGACAAGACTTGCATTTATATAGCGCCTTTCACGACCTCAGGATGTCCCAAAGCGCTTTACAGCCAATGAAGTACTTTTTGAGGGGTAGTCACTGTTGCAATGTAGGAAACGCAGCAGCCAATTTGCGCACTAGCAAGCTCCCACAAACAGCAATGTGATAATGACCAGATAATCTGTTTTAGTGGTGTTAGTTGAGGGATAAATATTGGTCAGGACACCGGGGATAACTCCCCTGCTCTTCTTCGAAATAGTGCCATGGGATCTTTTACATCTACCTGAGAGGGCAGACGGGACCTCGGTTTAATGTCTCATCTGAAAGACGGCACCGCCGACAGTGCAGCACTCCCTCAGTGTTGCACTGGGAGTGTCAGCCTAGATAATGTGCTCAAGTCCCTAGAGTGGGACTCGAACCCACAACCTTCCGACTCAGAGGCGAGTGTGCTACCCACTGAGCCACAGCTGACAATAAAAGACACGCTGTATTGGGTTGGACAAAAATAAATGAAAGACTCTGTTGTCGTGCGTTAGATTTTTTTCTCACCGATACATAGCTTTTACTTGAAAAAGCAAGCTTCTATTTTTGCACACCACTCCCAGTGCATTAATCCACTGAGCCATCGGCAAGTCCCATCTTTTCTTTGTCAAGGTGAACTCCTGGCCCTGTTCTGTTCCTCAGTATTGATGCTTCATCCATCTGGCAGTCAAATGCGGATAAGTGAAACAATATAGCAAATGGACTCTCTCTTTAGGTTGAGGGAATGCCCTTTTTACCAATTAGCTAATTTCAGAATTTACACCCCTTCTACAGAGCTATTTGTGCAGTACATTTGTAGCATGTTTCCCATTAAAGAATGGGATGGAAAGCCCTGCAATAAATCTCTGTATTGCCCTGTCTGGAATGCAAAGTGATCAACTTCTAAAGCTGCCAGCAGCTTTGATGTGGCCACTATAAAACAGCTGTCCATGTTAAACAGTACCGGCCAGGAAACAATATTTCAAATGCTTTCAAAATTAGATAAATGTAATTTAAAAAAAAACATTTTTCATAGGCTGCGTCTGAAAATAACACACATTTTTAACTATTTCCTAGCTGTGCGATCGCAAAGTTCACCAAGTGAGACAATTAGGAGGGATAAGCAGGAATTTGGGTCGTAATGCTTGACTGAAAAAAAGACAGACTTGCATTTCACGACCACCAGACGTCCCAAAGCGCTTTGCAGCCAATGAAGTACTTTTTGAAGTGTCGTCACTGTTGCAACGTAGGAAACGCGGCAGCCAATTTGCGCACAGCAAGCTCCCACAAACAGCAATGTGATAATGACCAGATAATCTGTTTTTGTTATGTTGATTGAGGGATAAATATTGGCCAGGACACCAGGGATAACTCTCCTGCTCTTCTTCGAAATAGTGCCATGGGATCTTTTACATCCACCTGAGAGGGCAGACAAGACCTCGGTTTAATGTCTGCTCCGAAAGACGGCACCTCCGACAATGCGGCACTTCCTCAGTGTTGCACTGAAGTGTCAGCCTAGATTTTTTTGTGCTCAAGTCTCTGGAGTGGGACTTGAACCCACAACTTTCTGACTCAGAGGCGAGTGTGCTACCCACTGAGCCACAACTGAAGAAGACCATAGCTTCTTCTGGTCCTTCAGTAGACAAGAGAATCTCTGGGGATTTTACTCTGCCGCTTTAAAAAAGATTTCTTGTGAGATGTGGCTACCTCTCACTTTATTACAGCAATGATATCTAGGCAGTGCCACGATCCCAATAGAAAGTTAAACATAAAAAGACTGAGTGTCCACTGCAGGGAAGGAAAGACTGTTAAGGGAATGGTGGGCCAGCTGTTGAAATTTTAACACTGAAAATTCCATTGGAAAGGTCAAGGGGGGGCGGGGGAAATATCTGGCTAGTCAACCATCAGATCCAAAGTTCTGTGGGGATGGTTTCCGCTGGCCAATGTTTCCAGTAAAATTGCAAACACATTCAAAAAGAATGCTTCACGATCTTGCTCGAGATACTGGCCAAAGGAAATAATCTTGCACTTGTTTATTATGTTGGCTAGAGGTAATTAGACCAATTGTTCACAAAAGTAATTTCTTACTGGGAATTATGCCGTTGGGAGCTCATGCCAAATAAGGGTGGGAGGCCCAAGCTTGGAAGGCGTCAGGGGATATTTGCCTGGATATTCTGTGGGGGTTCCGGGAAGCGGGGAGGGGGGGTGAGCGTGGAACGAGGATTTTTCCCCCCACCCCCTCCCAAGGAATAATAGAAAATAGTTATTGTGGAAGTAATCAACTGAAGAACCCTGGTTATGATAGTTGGAGTCTCACCTGGGCCACAACTAATGCCTGATGTTTAGCTGATATTAGATGTAGAGACCAGTAGTGGGGCACAGAGGATAGCTTAAATGGTCTAATATTCCATGTTGTGGCCTTTTTCTATTTTTACAGTTTTGACATTGATTTGGCTCATTATGGTGACATTATCCAGTAAGAGTTCTGGACTTACCAAGAATACAACTCAGTCTCTATCTTAACAGAGTACTACTTACGACACTGGGATTTTATTTCCACTCAGTGCTTCACTGCTAGAATTTTTCAACATTTCTGAATTAAGTGTGACATTCGGAGCAGTTGAGAGTCAGAAACCTTATGTTGAAGAATGAGAGTTGTATAGGGTGCCAAGTGTTAAGTGCAAACTTACATCAGGAACAGAAGACATTCAAACAGCTCACTGAGCCAGCTATTTCCCTAGTTGCACTATTTTGCAGCCATAAAGGTGAGACGTAAGCCCCTCATCAGACTGCTCTGTACACTATTAATACAAGCTTATTGGAAAACTATATGAAAGGTGAAAATGGCTTAGAATGCAGCCATTGAATACTTTTTTTTCCTTCATTTTTTTCCACGGGATGTGGGCGACGCTGGCAAGGCTGCATTTATTGTCCATTCCTCGTTGCCCGGAGAAGGTGGTAGACTGCCTTCTTGAATCGATGCAGTCCTTGTGGTTATGGTGCTCTCATATGGTGTTATTATGACCCATCAACAATGAAGGAATGGTGATATATGTCCAAATCAGATGGTGTGGGACTTGGAAGGGAACTAGGAAGTGTTGGTGATCCCATGATATTGCTGCTCTTGTTCTTGTCAGCGGTAGAGGTTGCAGGGCCAGGAGGTGCTGTTGAAGTAACCTTAGTGAGTTGCGGCAGTGCATCCTATAGATCGTACACACTGCAGCAACGGTGCACTGATGGTGGAGGGGCTAGATTTTGAGACGGGGCACTGAAGAAGCTGACTGCTTTGGCCTAGACAGTGTTGAACATCTCAAGTGTTGGTCCGGCTGCACCCATCCAGACGAATGGCACATATTCTATCACACTCCAGACTTCTGCTTGATCTCAGCATTCAGCATCTGGACCTCAAAACGAGTGAATTTTGTGGATACTGTCATTTTAGCATTACTGAAACAATCCGAGACCGCCCCGGATGAGGCTGTCTCACAGTGTTTGGGTTTTATACCGCACAGAATTCAACTCAAACGGAGTCTAAAAAGCGCACAGATTGGATTACCTGAGCTTTTTAATATTTACACAGAGCATATTGAAATCGACCACAAGTGCAGGCACTTTCTCCCACTCTCTCCAAACATGGAAAATGTAATGGCGGGCACCAAACTCTCTCCTGACTGGAAGAATTTGTATCAGAGCCAGGCAGAAGCAAACAAAGTACCAACAGTCTCAGACGGATAGCCAAAGTATAAACACACTATTAAACAAAGACCCACAATGATTATGGGAAATGCAGAACACAATTGAAATGTACCAGTACTATTGACTTAGCAACTCACAAAACATAATACTGTCCAAGTGGTGTACGCTGAGAAAGTTGCAACTCATTTCATGACCTTTACTTTCCATGAAAATTAATTAGATGCTATAAATTCCCCAATATAAAACTGCCTGACAAGCTTTTATCCATTTCCCACATAAACGTTGTCTACCATCAAAGAAAGCGTCATGACATTTACTGGCCCAGTAGCTCCAAGAACAGAGAACAGGAGCTTTGAGCAATATAAGAACATAAGAAATAGGAGCAGGAGTAGGCCATTCGGCCCCTCGAGCCTGCCCCACCATTCAATAAGATCATGGACTTAAATTCCAGCCTCACCTGACATTCAACCTTAAGGTCTTCATTGACCGAGTCTTGTTAGCCTTTTTTTTTTACGTTTTCCTTTCTTGATCCCTCCTTTCACCAAGATGGTTTTACCTTAACCCAGCAGTAACCACTTTTAGGAAGTAAGTTTTGCTGGGCACTTCAAGCCTGACCCCCCTCTGCACCCCATACCTACACATTTCTGGCTAGGATCACAAGTCAGGAGCAGGAATCTTAGCTGATTCTTTCCCTCCCTAGCTCAATCCACCTTAAATCACACAATTCAGACTCTATTCAAACATTCAGGGTTGGATTTTTACCAGCCCCGAGGAGGCGGGTCTGCTGGGAAAATCCCCCAAAATGGGAGCGGGTCCCAGACCCGCTCCCAACCCACCTCCAACCAATCTTCTCGGGAGTCGGGTCCCGACTCCTAGAGGTGGGAAGAGGATTACAGCCACTTAATTGCCTGTTAACAGCTTGTTAAGAGGCTTTTTCCAATTTTTTGACTGCTGCTGCGGGCTTCCCGACGTCGGGAACCCCGTCAGGGTAAGTGAGGAGTGATGTGGGTCTACTGTAATTTTTGTGTATATATGACAGTTGCAGAAGTGGTTTAAAGGATTCAATGGGACACTGGTTAGTATCAGGGGTGAGAAAATGTTGTGAAAGTAATTTTTAATGTGGTTAGATGTTTCTGCAAGTGACAAGCTGTGAAGTGTTTGTGTAGCCTCATCTCATCGGGAGAAGTGACAGATGGCTTCTGCAATCTCAGCTGCAGCTGCCATCTGTTTTATCCTAAGGAGAGAGTAATTGGAGAGTCTGGGTGCAAGGGCTCACCTTTGGACAGTGTTTGACAGCACCTCAATGCTGTCAAACACTGTCAAATCATCTGTCAAACAAGTGTGGTGCATATGCCTTGAAGAAAACCGGCAGATGAAGCGTCATCAACTGAGTCATCTGCCACCAGCTTTCCCTTAATTGGCCGGCAAGCCCGCAGGGCCTTAACAAGGCCAATCAGGGGAAAATAGCGTCAGCTCGTCAGACGTTGCTGGGGTCGGGAATGGAACATGAAAACTAGCAGTCCCACCTCGAACTCGGCCTTCCAGGTAAGATTCCGCCCTCAGACTCTATTCTAACATTTAGGAGGTCCAAATAAAATAACTGGAACTCCAGATTCCGTTTGCGTCAACTCCGAGTCTAGTGTTCCTGTGAGTCGCTGTCCTTAGAAGTACAGTCTGGTATGGATCGGACTTCCTTGGCAGTCCAGATAGGTTGTCTTTCAGTGTTTGCTTGTCAGCCTTGGTTATCAAACCTCAAAGTCAAGACAAATGCATTTGGGACTGCAGTTCCATATCCAATTTCCAATGCTCATGACAGTTAGCCAAATAATACACACCCATTTAAGCAATTTGGATTTGAAGGCACCATTTAGAGTTTTTCTATTAATTTCTCTGTCAGCAGGCATAAAACATTCCAGTAATTCTGGTTGCTTTACAAGAATAAAACTCCTGTTGCCATAGCAAATGGTAAACTGAATTATCTGAAGCTCTGGAAAAAATTTAAGAGAATCCCAGCTGAATTGGGAGTGACGAAAAGAAAGCACTTATTGTTGGCTTCAGGTCACACATTCTTGAAACTGTCTTTTTGCAAACAATTTGACCATTTTTTATTTAACGCAAACCACCAGTTGGTTTTGGTGTAAATGCCAGATCTCTTTGAAGGTGACCAATAGCGTAAAAAGAGCACCTTACTCCGGTGGCAGTGGGGAAGGCACCACCTGATGCAGTATGATGTTGTAAGAGATCTTCGGTCCAGTGTTGGTCTCCGCTCTGCGCTCAGTTAGCTGGTCACAGTCAGGTCAGCGGCTGAGGTGCTCCAGCCGGCCCCAGTGCAAAAAGGAGGAATAATCTGGCCGGCTTCCCACTCCTGATCATAGAGTCATAGGGCTGGATTTTCCAAGCCCTGAGGAGGCGGGTTTGGAGGTGGGACTGCTCGGAAAATGGGAAAAATTGGGAGCGGGTCCCAACCCCGCTCCCAACCTGCCTCCGGACCATCTTCCCGGGAGGCGGGTCCCCGACTTGCGCAGGGACCTGTCTCCTAGCGGCGGGAAGGGGATTAGAGCCAATTAACTGTCTGTTAACAGGTAGTTAAAGAGGCTTTTCCCCATTTTCAGCCTGCTGATGCGGGCTTCCCGACGGTGGGAAACCCCGCCAGGGTCAGCGAGGTGAGCTGTGGGTCTGCTGCAGTGTAACGGTGCAAATGACAGCTGTGATGGGTGCAATGGTGCACAGATAAGTATGACAGGTGAGAGAACGCAGTGAGAAATATTTTTATTCTGTTTATATGTATCTGCAGGTGACAAGATTTGATGTTTCTGTGAAGCCTCATCTGATCGGCAGAATTGACAGATGGCTTCTGCAATCTCACATGCAGCTGCCATCTGTTTTCTCCGAAGGAGAGAGTCATTGGTGAGCCTGGGTGCAAGAGCTCACCTTTGGACAGTGATTGTCAGTGTTTGACAGCACCTCAATGCTATCAAACATTGACAATTCATCTGTCAAAAAATTATGGGGCCTGTCCCTTTAAGAAAACCAGCAGATGAAGCGTCATGCACTGATGTCATCTGACACCGGCTTTCCCTTAATTGGCCGGCAAGCCCGCAGTTCGGGCTTAACAAGACCAATCAAGGGGAAATAGCGTCTGTTCGTCAGACGTCGCTGGGGGCGGGACTAGAACCTGGAAGGCAGCAGTCCCGCCCCCAACTCGTCTCGGCAGGCAAAATCCAGCCCATAGAGTCATAACGGCACAGAAGGAGGCCATTCGGCCCATCGAGTCTGTGCCGGCTCTCTGCAGAGCAATCGAGTCCCTGTAGCCCTGTAAGTTTATTTCCCTCAAGTGCCTATCCAGTCTCCCCTTGAAAACACTGAATGTGTCCGCTTCCACCACTTCCGTCGGCAGCGAGTTCCAGGTCCTCATTATCCACGTGATCCCTTTTGGGAAACGTGAATGTCGACTATCATACCGTCGAGTTCAATAACCCAACGGTACCACTGTCGAGGCTCATGCATAAAAAATGGCTGGTTAGGCAAGGTAATGGGAGGACTGTGGGTGCCCACGGTACCACAGCCCAGCAAATGTCAATGGGGCAAATTTTCCTGTTCCTGGGACTATTGGATCGTTTCACTGCAGCAACTACAGGAAAATCATGTGGGGAGGAGTGCTCGTCCCTAAGTGGAGAAAAGGCCATGGCAAGTTAAACAATGTTACTTTTACGAGGAATCCTTGTAGGCCAGGGGGGACAGGAGTGCTCCCCTGGGCCCCTGCAAGGAGTCCTCGTGCCTCCCCTCCTCTCCCTCCCCGGCCCAGCATCGGCTCGGCAAGCCCCCCCCACTCCCCTCCCTTACTTTAGGCAGAGGACGGTTCCCTTGGGCCCGTGCCCCAAATTCCCACTCCCGCCCGCCTGCTTCAGGCTCAGGCAGATTTAAAATTTTTTAACAGCCGTTAAAACCATCTGAGCCTCGCTTCCTTCGTGACTTCCGCGTGCGCCTCCCACTTCGGCGCGGCCCCCCCCCCCCCCCCAACACGCAGTGATCCCGCCCCGGGTTAAAATCGACCCCAGTCAGTCTGGAACAGTGGGAAGTTGTTTAGTGGCAAGAGGCAGTCCAATTCCTAGGCCACAAAATTCAGCAATGACATTTTTTTTTAAAGGATTAATTGTGGAATTTGCACAAAGTGACCTCTGATGGTTTGCAGCTCTGCTGACCGAGGGAAACAGAGAAAGCACATCAGCAAATGAATGGCCTACTTTAAAGAAGCATCAACATCATCCTGGTGTTAGTCAGCAGAAATATATAATAGGTAGTGAGATGATGTGACTGAGGCACACACTGTTACTGAATTTTATGCGGTAGAAATTGTATTGCAGGGGTGCAATTAACCAATACTGCCACCAAACCCAGTTAAGGATGAGTGCAGAGGTTAAATCCAGTTTACTCCTTGAAGTGGTCTCTTTGATCAATTTATCCGTTCCTCGTTCCAAAAGAGTAATATTTTCTTTTTAAAACTGATTTGCCTAATGGTGCCTGTCCATCACACATGTACCAGGATCAGGCTATTGTCTGCCTGAGATTTTAGGGGGGAAAAAAGATTGAAAACCACCAAAATTAATATGCGTGAGCTTATTTATTGTAGCAAGAAACTTTTACTATTTTTCTGAGAATCAGTGAGTTGCACTGAAAGTAAATAAGACGCGACAGGCCTATCCAAGTAAATGCCAATAAAATACACCCAAAAAACCCTGATGATGAGATCAAAGTGACCACATCATAGCACTCGGCCCTAAAAAGAACTGTTTCCATCAGTCCAGTGAATTGAAACAAGTGTAAAAGAACCAGGGCAAAGATAAATCCAAACTCCTGAATGCTTGGTGTCAGTGATGGTTCAATGGAGTCGAACAATATCCAACATTAACAGTCCTCAATCGCTAATATAAATTGGTGGCTATATTCAGCCACTTAAGATGAAGAGGATTTGCTAAGCTCTGCATACTGACCTGTTCACCATGACATTCCAGCCTCCTATCCATCACATTTTCGTCAATCCATGCAAAAATATCTAACTTATTAATATAGCCTTAAATAGCAAAGTAAACTACCCTGCAGGCATGTGCAATGCCCGCATTTTTAAGGAGGAATTAATTAATTGAAATCGGGAGGTTCTGTGTTGCTCATGTCCAATTCATGAGGTCCAGCCAAACTCATACTTGTGCCGTTGGTTTTGAAGTGTACCGTTTTTCAAAGACTCGGAAAACTGCAACTGTACATGTGGGGGGGGAGGGCTTCACACGCGCTCAACTGTGCGGTTAGGAAAAGTGAGCACCACACCGCACAGTGTAATTACTAACCCGAGCACCAGGGGAAGCCTTAGGCATGTAGTTACACTTGTACACAGACCGACAGGCACACCAATCTTCAGTTTCATGAACAAAATAAATGCATTTTTATTTCAGTCTTTAATTTGGACCACATAAAAATCAAAAGAGAAAACACAATAGCCTAGAAATGAGTATTTGTGATGATCACCAGCAAAAAATGCAATAGCATAAACAGTCATTTTCATTTACAACGATAGCACCTTGCCAGCGTGGCACAGAGGCAGCACTCTCACCTCTGAGTCAATAGGTTGTGGGTTCAAGTCCCACTCCGGAGCTTGAGTGCACAATCCAGACTGACACTCCAGTGCAGTACTGAGGGAGTGCTGCATCGTCAGAGGTGCCGTCTTTCCGATAAGATGCTAACCAAGGCCCTACCTAGCTGTTCGAGTGGCTGTGAAACATGCTGTGGCATTCGTTGAAAAAGAGAAGAATGTTCACCCAGTATCCTGGCCAACATTCCTCCTTCAACCAACGCCACCAAAAACAGATTAACTGGTCATTCATTCATTTGCTGTTTATGGAATCTTGCTGTGTGCAAATTGGCTACCACAAAACAAGAGTGACTACACTTCAAAAGTAATTAATTGGCTACAAAATACTTTGGGGGACATCCCAAGAACGTGAAAGGTACCATTTAACACAAGCCTTTCTTTCTTTTTCTCTTTTAATTTAGCAATATGTCCCACGGCATTATTTGTTTTACACACTTATTTGCTTATAGGAACAGGAGTAGGCCATTCAGCCCCTCAAGACTGCTCCACCATTCAATTAGATCATGGCAGATTGGTACCTCAGCTCCATTTACCCGCCTTAGCTTCATATCCCTTGATATCTAACAAAAATCTACCGATCTCAGTCTCGAAAGCTTCAATTGTCCAAGCATCCACAAGCTTTTGGGGGAGAGAATTCTAGATTTCTACTCCCCTTAGTGTGAAGAAGTGTAGCATTTATAGTTGTAGAAACATATTTTCACTTTTTTTTTTTAAATGCTGTCTCAGAGAGGAAAGAGGAGAGTGCCTCACAGAGCATGTGAGGCACCAGCCCTGTGTACAACCGAAAAAGCATAGAGGACAAAATCTCAGAAATGAATAATAATCATGATGTATGAAAACTGGATTCATTGGCAAGTCCATCAATTTGATCAAAATACCATAAACCTGTTTTGGAATAATTTTAAAAATCCAGAAATTTAATTTTTGAACATGGAATATAGCCATGCCCATGTAACTACTGCACCTACCTACATGTGCCATACTTAACGTATAGCACTTATTCTCATCTCCAATGATTATTTGGGACTTTCCATTATATTAGGGCTTGTTTGTAGAACCCTGCTGATACCAGCAGTGAGGCTTAGTGCAATCGGATTTGAAATGTGCCTCCTGGCATTTCTTAATACTTCTGTCTGGAATTTGCTATATAAAATCTCTGGATCAACTCCCAGAACAAAGCTTTGCACAAACCTTTGTTGGAAGAAGGGCCTTTAATAAAGCAAGTTCAAATAAACCGCACACAAATCTATGTTTAAATCAGTTGCTAGGAGCCGGTGCTATGATGTCACCAGCACTGACATTCAAGCCAATAAGAACGATTCTGGAGTCTGAACCAGTCAATGTCAACTCAAAAACAGTACACAGAAAATATTTAAGACTACAAATATTTCAATGAGATATCAGGTAATAAAAATGTAACAGCAGAAATGCTTCCCATTTACTTAAACGCACCGTCATCCTGAGGGGGAGGGGGGGGGAGGTGGCATCAGGCCCAACAAGTCAACTGACATTTGAACTCGACCTTGTTCGCCCACCCTCCCAAAACCAAAGTGTTGACGTCCGTGTCATTATCAGCTGCAGCGCGAACTGGACGCAAGTGCCTAGCTGAAAGGAGGGATGGAAAATTACCAGGATTTGCATTTTGCACCTCAGTCTGCCTACTAACTGAGCGGCAATAGTAGAAGCCTTGATATATATTTTTTTATTCGTTTATGGGATGTGGACATCGCTGGCAAGGCCAGCATTTATTGCCCATCCCTAATTGCCCTCGAGGTGGTGGTGGTGAGCTGCCTTCTTGAACCGCTGCAGTCCGTGTGGTGAAGGTACTCCCACAGTGCTGTTAGGGAGGGAGTTCCAGGATTTTGACCCAGTGACGATGCGTGGTCCATCCTCTCAGGGTGCACACAGCATGAGAGAAGGAGATATCAAAGAAACAATGAGATAAAATAAATCAAACTGAAGACTGTGATCCTCAAATGAAAGAGTCTTTATGAATGCTGCACTGCATAAGCTCGGTTAAAAAAGGATCAGAGAAAACTCGATCTGGGAAACGGAAATGCTTTTATTGCCATCTCGTGGCAATTATGGCTACACCTGCTTAAACAGAGTATTCTTTTGTGAAATGACAAATGATTAGAAAAAAGTTCATTCAATCTTAAAATGGTTTGTTGTTTCTTCTTTTGTTGAATTTTTTAAATAGTTTTGACTGAGTACATACACCATTGAGGAACTGGCTTTGAGTCGTACCTGAATCAAACATGTCAGGGTGTGTTCACAGTATAACTGTAGCGATGGTGTTAAACAAAATGACTTCTCACTAATGCAGCAATTACAGTAAATACAGACAGAATCTGGAATTAAGGCCCAAACTGACTCCAGAGCAAGACGCCCCAGAGGAGGCATGTGATTTAGATTCCTCAAGTGCTTCCCACGGAGGCTAAATGTGTGGTGTGAATGCACCATTAGAGAAATAAACTAATTTTTGACACATCATTAATCCAGAACTTCAGCAATCTCTCTCACTTCATGTGCAGGAATTCAGCTTCCTCACATTAACTCATCCTCACTAGCACTCTATGGAGGTCATCAACACTCACCATTTGAACAAAGAAATTTAAAAGGATGATTAGAAATTAGACAACATTTCCCCATCTACACATTTACACTCATTTTTAAACTGATTTTCTTTTCAAAAGACACAGACAGGGAGACTCCCTCTTAAAGGCCCCGGAGGTAAAAATTCTAATTTTCATTTACATTTTGGTCCGGATTTAGCGCGGAGAATAACGGCGAGGCTATCAGCGCTCGCCGTTATTATGGAGTAAATCAGACAGCAATATCCAGAGTCCGCACAGACGCGGTTAAACACAGAAATCCAGAAGGTACCCCGCTCCTCCACAGGCAGCGCTAGAACAGTACCTCGCCGATAGACTCGGCATTGAAATCTATGTAAGGGCGTGAGGGTGCTGTACTTTACCCACTAGTTACCCACTAAACAGGGCAGAAAAGTTAGGGCTCGTGCATTCAGGTATAAGTGAATTTTTAATGGGGTGACAAATATCATTATTACTGCCAAACAACCTCTCTACCACTGAAAATTGAATTTTACAAGTGTGGAGTCTCATTGCTTCAGAATTTAATTCGTGTTGAAAACGTAAAAAAAATTAAAATAATTGTTTTACTTTTTACTTTTTTGTCTCTTCTATCTCTCGCTCTTGGAATCCCAATCTTTATTTCGCTTTCTGTACATGATTTAAATCTAGTTTATACTTCCTGGTTTAGACTCTGCGTGTCTCAGTGAGGATTCTTCAAATCTGATTGGTTGAAGAGCCTCGCTGTTGCTTTACCTGCTCGCACATGCCACCGATCCCCTGTAGAGGGCGCCACGCTAGATCAGATGCCCAATGACAGGAAGTCTGCGCTCAAAAGCCCGCGAAAACTCTGTGGGCAGCTGTCAGCTTTGTGAACGGTGAGCAACGTTCCTTCACTGCTGACCGCAAACTCCGGGTCAATTTATTTCCTCTTTTCTTCATGATCAGCACTCTACAATTCGAGATCACATCAGGTTAAGTTTGGTACAATACTTGGAATCCAGCTAACCAGCTCTGATAGTGAGATACTCACTATTTAACAAATTAGGTTAGTATGCTTCAGGGAGGGGAGGGCGTGGCACTTGACCATCACTACATGTGCGTGATATATCATTCAAAATGGTGAATCTAGAAAACTGGGCTCTGTCCATACTGAGACAGCTTTTAAAGGCACTGATGTGCGATTTGGTCAAACTGTCAACAAAGCAACTGGGCAGAAAAGCATTTGGGAGATAAACAAACCTCAGAAGGGACTGAGTCATGAAGTAGCGAAAGTAAAAACAGTTCAGCTCGACCACAAACCCCTTGTTAAAATATAAAATGAATTTGTCAGCTCATGTAAACTTGAGGCTAAACATATTTCCAAGAAACCTATTAAAATAATACATACTTTGGTTTGAGCAAACCAATACTCCAGCCAGAACTGGGTGTAAATATGTACTCAATACTGGAAGAACCACCTGATTTAACTGAAAGACCGTAGTCTATTTGATTACAGGCTACAGCTTTATTGAAAGGACTGTGCTCAAGCAACCCTACCAAAGTTTGCGGCACTTCATGCCAAAGTAATCACTGCAAGTGCAAGAGGTCACATAAACTCTTTGTCTAGAAGGAAGTTACAGTCTTGTATGGCGAGTTCTGCTGTGTCATCCTAACAGAAATCAAATACAACCACAGATGGAAATTGTTTTGAGCAGCTTGATTTTCATTTGCACGAAACTGAATCTAAATGACATTTCTCGCCTCTGAGTCAAAAGATCTTGGGTTTATGCCCTACTCCATTAAGGCTGCATTACGTCTAGGCCGACACTTCAGTGCAGGGAGTGCTGCATTGCCTTTTGGATCAGGCATTAAACTTGAGACCCCGTAAGATGGAGTAAAAAGATCCCAAAACATTTTTATTTTTGAAGAGCGGTGAGGTCTCCTGGTAAACATTCATCCTTCAACCAATGTCACCAAAAGCAGATTAACTGTTCATTCATACCATTATGGTTTGCGGGGCCTTTCTATATGCATACATTTTCAGATTGACAGCCAAGAAGAAACCAGCATGAAACCATCATACTTCTCCTTTAAATTCCCTGTTGTCTACCACACCCACCCTCCCCAAGCCCACCCAGTGATATCCTCCCTCCTTTCCTCCCCCAACCTCTGCACTGAGCAACTCTTCACCCTTGATTATTTCAATCTCCATTTCAGCTCCCCTTGCCTTCTCTCCTTTGAATTCACTGCCCGCCTGTCCTCTCTAATCCTCTCCCATATAAATTATCGTACCCATATTCGCAACCAATCCCTTGACCTCACCATCTCCTGTGGCATCTCTACTCCCGTGGACTTAATTACTGACAAGGCCATCTCCGATCACTTCCTTCTATCCCCACCTTCATATCTCGATACTCTCTTCCAACCCCACTTCCTTTGGCATTTGCCCCTGGAAAAAATTCTTCCCTAAGTCACTTACAACTCCCAAGCCTTTGGCCCTCCATTTAGCACGATATCTCGGTAGCCAACAATTTACTCAACCACTCACTCACCTCCACCTTCGATGCTCTTGTCCTCATTGGGTTGGCAAGTTTACTCTCTCCCACCCTTCCGGTACAGCCCCACATTTTAACCTCTTCAAGCCCAAGGGACACAGACTTGAGTGTAGCTGACACATAACTAGCTTAGCACCAGATTTGGGTGGACCAAATCAAGCTCTGCCGGACTTTACCCTGCTCTGCCAAAACAGCCCACTATTCAAAGATCAGCTGGGAAAGCAAAGATAACCCCTGGCTTCTTTGCTCTACTACCAACTGTTTCCTTAAACCCCCCTCCTCCACACCCTCCACCCTTATCTCTAACAAGTATGAGGAGCTCATAGATTTCTTTGTCATCAAGATTAAGACCAACCATTCAGCTGCTTCGGATTCCCTCCTTTCCCCTTTTACCACCAAGCCATTCCCCCTACTCTAGCCCTGAAGCCCCCCCCAAGTCTCTCGAGTTTCTCTCTCATTTCCCCCCATGCCCTTTACATCATTATCGCAGCAACGACTTGACCCCATTCCGACTAAACCGCTGACCATCCAACTTCCCTTCCTGGCCATGTTAACTGACATTGTAAATGGTTCCCCTTTCTCAGGCGCTGTCCCACTCTCTTTCAAAACAGCAATCATCAACACTCCTCCAGAAAAATAAACACCCAAGATCCCTCTATCCTTGAAAACTAACGCTTCACCTCTAACCTTTCGTGTCTAAAGTCCTTGAACATGTTATGCCCTCTCAAATCCATGCCTATCTTTCCCAAAACTCTATTTGAACTTCTCCAGTCAGGTTTCCATATCTGCCGAAACAGCCCTAACCAAGGTCATCAATGACAGTCATCATTACAGTCAGAGAATGTGTTACATTATCCCTCCTTGCCTTCTCTGCAACTTTTGATACAGTCAACCATGCCACCCTGCTCCAGCTCAATGAGGCTACCGTCACTTGGTTCCACTCGTAACTTTCTCATCATAGCCAGAGTATCTCCAGCAATGGCTTCTTTTCCTGACCCCATACCATTACCTCCGAATCCCCCAACGATCTATCCGTGGCCCCCCTCTTCCTCATTTACATGCTGCCTCATGGTGACATCACCTGCAGACGCGAGTTGAGATTCCACATGTTCACGGGTGACACCCAGTTCTACCTCTCCACCACCTCTCTCATCCCTTCCAATGCCTCTGTGTTCTCAGACATCCACTCCTAGATTAGCTGCAATTTCCTCCAGTTAAACATTCGGAAGAGCGCGGGCCCCAGTCATAAACTCCCTACCTTTCCCCACTGACACCATCCCCCACCCTGGCCATTGTTTCAGACTGAATAAGGCTTCTTGCAACCTCGGCATCTGATTCAACTCTGAGCTGAGCTTCTAACCCCATATCCTCTACATCACAAAGATCGCCCACTTCTACCTCCATAACATCGCTCGCCTCCACCCCCTACTTTAGCCCATCCGTGCTGAAATCCTCATCCATGTTACCTCCAGACCCGACAACTCCAATGCTCGCCTGGCTAGCCTCTGCATATTATTCTCAAGAACCAAATTTGAGGCAAGTTCCGAAACAGACTTTGCCTTTACTCTCAACCCTTATAACTACACCGAGAATGAGATTGAGAGAGAAAAAGGACTTGAATTTATATAGTGCCTTTTAAGAACTTAAGGCGTCCAAAAGCCCATTACAGCCAATTAAGTACTTTTGAAGTATAGGTACTACTGTAATGTAGGGAAACATGGCAGCCAATTTGCGCACAGCAAGGTCCCACAAACAACAATAATCTGTTTTAGTGATGTTGGTTGAGGGATAAATATTGACCATGACACCGGTGAGAACTCCCCAACTCATCTTCAAAACAGTGTTGAGATTTTTTACATCCACTTGAGAGAACACAGACGGGGCCTCGGTTTAACATCTCATCCGAAAGACAGCACCTCCGACAGTGCAGCACTCCCTCAGTACTGCACCGGAGCGTCAGCCTAGATTTTTGTGCACTAGTCCCTGGATTGGATCTTGAACCCACAACCTTCTGAGGCGAGTGTGCTACCCACTGAGCCACAGCTGACACTTTGGTGTGACAAACTGGTGACAAGTGCCACTAAAAAGTGACATTTAAAAAATGCTAATTTGAAAAAAGGAGAAAAAGGGAGAAGTCAATCGATTATTCATTCAGGAGTGATGACTGAAATTCTTCAAGGGCTGCAGACCACAAGATGAATGATTTTAATATGTACATACACAAGAGGCAGGCGTTAGTGAAGCCATTTCATTTTCTCTAGCCACCACTTTCCAGTAAAGATGATCCTTGACTTTCTTTATTTATTGCCTTTCGATAAACAATGAGATGAGCGGGTCACCTCTACTGAAGGGACTGCGCATGAATGAAAGGATTTATTTTAACACCTCTGAATTTACATGGGAGATGCATCAATCTTCCTGGCAGGGAGTTAGGAGCACTCAAGGGAGTTGCCGTGTGACTGGATTTTTATTGTAAACTTATGCAAACAAATAAATGAGTCTCCAGACAATCTATGAACTAAATCTTCCATAGCTCCACTCAATATAGACTGGAAGTCACTTTGAAGCTTAATAAAATGAATGCACTCGAAGCCATCCAGCTTGAAGTGTGCCGCTCATAACTCAAATATAACACACAGGATTTATAAAACAAAAATAACATGTAGAATAATAAATACATAAGAAAAGGCTTTAAGGCAGGAACACATTAGAAACTGAAACACCTTACGAACTCTATCTCAAGCCTTAATATATTACTCTCTAGATACAGTTTACATTTGTCCTACCTCATAATAAACATGTATTAAACTTTACAAGTAATAAGTTTTATTTTTGCTAAATATTAGCAATTAATTTGCAGTGTGTGTAGAATTTAACTAGCACCTACACAAGGCAGAAAATATACTGGGAACAGATAAATCAAATATCATTGTTACACACCATTTCCCGTCATATGATGGGAATGTAGATGCAAGTATGTTGATCCTGATGCTCATCACAAGGCTTGGATAAAGACAACTCAATCCACTTGATATCCTTCCAGAATACTGACCCATCTTCCTATTAGTGTTTAGCAGTTTCTTAAATAAGTAGTGTCCTGGCCTCAGGCACTCTTCCTGGCAATGTATTCCAACCCTTCCTGGTGTCTGTTCTAAACGTGCTTTGAACCTGTGCTCGCAATCATCCTGCTGCCTTGACATATCTGAAAGTATTGCTCCAGGTTCACTTTCCTTATCCCACTAAGTCTCCTTCATAATTTCCCCTTGGAGACATCATTTTTCAAAGATGAACAGCCCTGGTTTATCCAGTTATTTCTCATAGTTCATTCCCCCGAGTCACAATCTGGGTGCTACTTGTATATCTGCAGTACCAATAAATAGACTAACTATGAAGAGAGAATTTTAGACTTCACTTGCCCAGAAAGAGGCAAGTCTTTTGCAATAAGCATTTCTAAATAGAAATGGTGGAGATAGCACAGCAGGTTGGAATGAAAGTTCACATCCATGATTCCCTCCAAAGTAAGCTCCATATCTTGGCCATGGCATCAGAGCATATGTGGCAAGCAAAGGTTGGACACATCTGTTAGGCATCCTGGAGAGATGTACAATAACAGCAGATTTCCAGCATCCGCAGTATTTTGCTACTGGAGAGATGTATGTTGGACATCCTGGGGAGTTAAAAGTTTAACAGTCAAACTTCTTTGTTAAACAGGATGACACTGAAGTGTCGTAAAAGGAATGCATTGTCAGGCTTTCCGATATAAACAGGATGACATTGAAGTGTCGTGAGGAGAAAGCATGGCTTGTCTTCTGATATGTAAAGTGCTTGTGTAAGGAAATAAGTGTGGGGTAATAAAACGGGTAGCGAGTCCTTTTGCTAAAGATAACAGTAGGTAAAGGAAGTTTTGTGCAAGGGAAATGGTTCTGAGGTAAACAATTGCCAACTGTTTACATAGATAGTCTGTTTTCAGAGGATTTGGGAAATAGATACGTCACTTTGACACTTTCCTTTGATGTAGTCAAAATATGGTGTATAAAGGAGCATGGTTTTCAACAGTATCTTAGAGTGCACTCGAAAGATACAGTTAAAGACCAATCACCTTTACTGTGCATCAATAAAGTCTGTTCCGTAAACTCCACTACGAAATCTCATGCTTACTCGAAACGTGTTGTTGTGAGCCAGAGGAGAAAGGAGGTTGCTTCACAACATCCTACTTGAAAGTTAGAAAAAGAAAAAGAGAGCGAGTCATTCTCCCAATGTTCTCATCCAGATCAAGTGGCTGCTCAGGAACAATATTGGGAAAAGCCCAGGAAACAAATTGCCGGCCCCAATCAGGGATTGGCACGGAGCATCATGGTGTGGCGGGGAACCTCATTTTAAAATGGGGCAAAGAAAGGTTTACGGGTGGTTTCACACTGCACTTGTAGCATCGCTGAGAAGCGCTTTTGCTTCTCATCTATGCTGCAGTTATGGTATGAATGCAACATGAATCTGGAGTCAGAGTCCAACCTGATAGCAGAATGCAGCAGAGCAAGCTCACTCCGTTTAGTTTGAGGGAGTTTGGGCCTTCACACACTATGTTTAGGGTCAGTGCAAAGTGGTTTTGGCTTTGTACAGATGCTAAACGTGTGGAGTATGAACGCAGCAGAATAAGAACATAAGAAATAGGAGCAGGAATAGGCCACTTGGCCCCTCGAGCCTGCTCCGCCATTCAATAAGATCATGGCTGATCTTGGGCTCAAAGACACTTCCCTGCCCACTCCCCATAACCCTTCACTCCCTTATCTTGCAAAAATCTGTCTATCTCCACCTATTTCCACCTGTATTTAATGACCCAGCCTCCACGGCTCTCTGGGGCAGAGAATTCCACAGATTTACGACCCTCAGAGAAGAAATTCTTCCTCATCTCTGTTCTAAATGGGCGACCCTTTATTCTGAAACTATGTGAATCAACCGTGTGAATTGTCTCTGAACTGCCTCCAATGCAAGTATATCCCTCCTTAAATAAGGAGACCAAAACTGTACGCAGTACTCCAGGTGTGGTCTCACCAATACCCTGTACAGTTGTAGCAGGACTCCTCCGCTTTTATACTCCAACCCCCTTGCAATAAAGGCCAACATTCCATTTGCTTTTTTGATTACTTGCAGAATAAATTGGAAAGGCCAAGATCACAATTTATTCATCACATAAGGACCAAAAAGTTGAACATCAAATTTTGCAATTAAAAAAGACGTGGAATAGACAAGTTCTTCAGTGATGCGGTTCTCCTTTTAGTCTCTGCATCTTTTTTGATGCAGTCTTGCTCAAAACAGCCTTCACAGCACTGCTCCATAAATAGAGCTAGAGCACTGCACTATGACTGAAAGCACCAGTCCTGACTGTTTAGTCAGCAAAGCTGCATTGGACTGCCTACTGTAACCCGATGAGCCTCAAACCTCTCATCTAACTACCTGTCATGTTCAAGTATATGATGCATGGAACAGTGTTCAGTATGCACAGAAGCTCTGGATTTGTCATGTTTGCCCAGGTTTTACTTGTGAGTCATCCCAGCGATTTCTGCTTTATAAAATTTCATAGAAAATATAGCACAGGAGGCAGCAGTTCTGCTCATCGTGCTCCTGAATCGGAGCCATCTACTCTAACTACATTTCCCTGCATCTTTTTATATCCTTCCTTTTCAAATATTTATTCAATGCCCTTTTAAATGATGTTATCATTTTTTTTCCAACCGTTGCTTGAGGTAAAGCAATCCATTTTCTTACAAGCATCCATAAACAAAACTCTTCTCACTGCCCCCTTTGTTCTTTTAGTTATAATCCAGAGTCCATGCCTGTTTATTAACGATTCACCAAATTTCTTAATTTTGCAAAATTCTTTTTTTTTAAAAAAAAGGACACTACTTTGATATTCCCTTTGGGTGCCTACGACCAACAGTGCAGGGGCATGGCTTCTTCCTGTGCCATCGCCAATGCCCCCTGCAACCAGCTTCTGGGTCTGGGAGGCACCAGGTTCAAGCAGGCATGAATTTCCCCTCTCCCCACCGGGAGCCACTGCAGCCATAAAGGAGTGCATGCTTCAGAGTTTTGCAAAATTAAGAAATTTGGTGAATCGTTAATAAACAGGCATGGACTCTGGATTATAACTAAAATAACAAAGGGGGGCCGTGAGAAGAGTTTGTTTTCATGGATGCTTATAAGAAAATGGATTGCTTTACCTCAGCAGTTCCCTTCTTCACACCTTATAAGATTCTGAGGGGGATTGACAGGGTGGATGCTGAGAGGATGTTTCCCCTCGTGGGGGAATCTAGAACTAGGGGGGCATAGTTACAGAATAAAGGGTCGCCCATTTAAGACGGAGATGAGGAGGAATTTCTTCTCTCAGAGGGTCGTGACTCTTTGGAATTCTCTACCCCGGAGAGCTGTGGAGGCGGAGTCACTGAATATATTCAAGGCGGAGATTAACAGACATTTGAACTACAAGGGAGTCAAGGGGTATGGGGAGAGAGCGGGAAAGTGGTGTTGAGGCCAAGATTGGATCAGCCATGATCTTATTGAATGGCGGAGCAGGCTCGAGGGGCCGATTGGCCTATTCCTGCTCCTGTTTCTTATGTTCTTATGTTCTTCAGCGTGAATGACTCTGTCCATCGCCATTCTATGGTGCACTAATGCTCAGTACCATTGAGACATGCCTGTACACGGCTTTTAAACTTCACCACTTCCAACTGTTGTTTCAATTGGAGATTCAGCCAAATCAGTGCCTTGACTCTGGAAAAATTAAGTGTTTCATCCTGAAGAGCACCAACCTCAAAATTACTTTGCAGGTTAATAGTCTATGGATGCTCAAAACATTTGTTGAAAATTCCTCTTAACAATATTTTAGCGGAAGCATTAATCCATTTTTAAAACCAGTTCCAGCTAAATAATGCTTTATGCCAAATTGATGATTTTTTTCAATGAGACAAAAAAATATTAAATGTAAATCAGAGGTTATGAGAATGTTCTTTCAATGCACTGGTTTGTTAGGACATTGAATGCCCTATCAGAAACAATAGTGAAATCAATAATAGCTCTTAAAAGGGGAATGGATATATATTTGGAAAATAAAAGTGTAAACGGATACGGTGAAAAGGCAGGTGATTGGGACTAAGTCCTTTCAGAGATGACACAGATACATTGGGCAGAATGGACTCTTTCTGGGCTGTAAAATTCCATGATTCAGATTCCTGTGTAGCTACTGATAAAGACGTCCTGAGGGCGAGAGTTCCTCTTTAAAATTCACCCACTCCCAGTGTAATAAACCTACTTATGTAGCGCTTTTCCTGTACCAATATGGAGATAATAATCATAAATAACTGCACAAGTATGGAATAATATCCATTGCCACTTCACTGATTGTGATGTCCATGCAGTAACTGACCCATCCTTACCATGACTGAACAGTCCTCCGAGCCGCTGGCGATGACGTTGTCATTGTGTGGGCACCAGTCAATGTCGAGCACGGGCGCGGTGTGCCCACACACCAAAGGGTGATTTTTATCCACGCGCCCAGTCTGAAAAGGAACGGAGAAACAAATGAGATTTATCATGGTGCCAAAGAAAAAAATAAATAACTGAATTACCTCTTTCACAGGAAGGAGAAACTGGAGTTACTTCACCTGGGAAGATTTATGAACCCATTTCATTTCTGACAACTGTTTTCACTGCACATTACAGATTCAGTTCACTGATTAAATGCCGACAAGTCCCCATCTGCTCTCCTGCTGCAAACAGCAGGAGCACAAGATGGAAGGAAAATGACACCTTGCCTTGGGCAAGATGAATGTCAAATGCTCACTGCACTCCCCATTATTTCAACAAGGGAAACAAATTCCTACACGGCTCCTCGCCCCTTTTATATAACCAAACTACGACTGCGTATAATTCAACAGGGAATTATTTTGTTTCGAGAAGAACACACCACAGTAAAACAAAATTCATGGTCTGGGCATTGCATAGCGAGAGATCACCGAAATGCAACCCCAAGGTTGTAAAGCATCACACCCCAAACAACGCACAGCCCTCACGCACAAGTTTCCACTTTATCTGTACCTTGACTGAAAAATGCAATTCATAAATCATGTTCTCCCCAATTACAATGAGAGAAATCTAAGGCACAGGTCGAGTTCAGAAAGGCAAACTCAGATTCCGTATAATAGTCAAAGCGAAATTTGCCACGCTATGTACTGTAGTCGTGGGTTACAGATTTTAAAAAAACCTCTCGAGTCTTGATGTCAGAGCAGACCTAGGCAGCAAATCCGGCTGAGGCTGATGGGAAACCTCTTGACAATTTCTGAGAGAGAAAAATCTAGCCAAGCACTTCAGTCTGGTGATTTAACACCTCCCAACACAGGGAATGAATAAGGCTGACCGAGATTTAAGGCGCATTCACATGCCATAATTTTAGTGTCAGTGTGGAGCCAAAATTGCTTTTCTTGATC
Organism: Squalus acanthias; assembly: GCA_030390025.1. Classification (NCBI taxonomy): domain Eukaryota; kingdom Metazoa; phylum Chordata; class Chondrichthyes; order Squaliformes; family Squalidae; genus Squalus; species Squalus acanthias. Next base: position 14,661,101 of record CM059448.1, read on the forward strand.
TGTAAATCAGATGTGAAGGCCCAAACTGACCCTGAGGTGAAATGAAGTGAGACTGCCTCCTCCCGGGAGTCTCGTTACACCCTGTGCTGCATCAGATTGGCCCCGACTCCAGATTCAAGCTGATTTACACTGTAACTGCAGCATCACTGCAGAACGAAAATGCCACGGTTGTAAATGTAAATCCATCATTTAATCCTGGGAAACTGCACCCAATTCAACCAGCCTAATCTTAATTCATTGTGATCACTACGGGGATCCAGTTCAAAAAGAACATCAGTGATACTGGGCACTTCAAAGACAAAAATCCAAGAAAAACACAAGAGAGAGAAGCTGATCATTCACGGCGACCCTACCACGGGGGATATAGAATTCATGGAGACAAAGGCTGAAGCTCTGTTCTCTAAAATGCACGATGGTAGGTTTTGACTATTTGCCAATCAACCATACAGATGTCCTCCATTACCAGTGTTCATTGCTGAAAGTGATAAATACTAGCACACCATAGGGCATGGCCTGTGTACAACGACTGCCTGAATTTCTTTTTCAAACTGATAGCAGAGCTACCCATGCATGGCACAATACCACACTAGAAAGTTCTAAATAACTTGTACAGGTTGAGCGTCCTGAATCCGGCAACCTCGGGACCGAGGCCGAGCCAGTTTTCGTGTTTTTCCGGACGTCGGAACGTGTTTCTGATGTCCGAAGTCCGGAAACGCCCAAGCCCAGGTTGCGCTATTTCCGGACTTCGGACATCAGAAACACGTTCCGAGTCCGGAAATGCCTGGGCCCAGGTTGCGCTATTTCCGGTTTTTGTTAAGCCTCCTTCAGGGTGTCCGGATTCCGGAACATTTTACGGATTTCGGACACCCTGCCACCAATCGTCCCGGATTCCGGAACATTCCGGAACTCCGGATTTGGGACGCTCAACCTGTACATTCAAATTTCAATTAAAAAAATTAATTAAGGTTTCAAGGTGCAAATTGGGACTGTGTCACTGATCATAAGACTATGGCAGCATCCATGTTCTTTGATTACGTCTCCATGAAGCACCTTGGGATGTTTTCGATGTTAAAGGTGTTGTTTTGTTGTTTCCCTGATTCCCATGTCACGGTTGTGTCATTATAAGGTGCTGATCAGAGTTGGGGAAGGGAACGAGAGAAAGAAAAGAATATCAGAACAAGTCAATCAGGCGGAGTTTGAGCCATTTTTGAGGAACTGAATAATCAGCAGGAATAGTAAAGGCCTGGAAGTCGAGCTTCTGGCCAACAATGAAAACAAGTGTCAAAAATAGCTAAATACAAGTGTATTCTACTCCAACATGGACACTGTGTCTCTCCTCTAGCTTCAGTATGGAAACAAAGAAAAACCCTATTTCCAATTGTGTTACCAAGTCCGAATCACTTGCTGCATAGTTTCTGTGTCCCACAATCCGTACAGATACTTCTTTTATAAGACAGAAGAGCTTTATATTTTAAAAGTAATTGGAATAGAAACCTTTAAAAGACCTATTCTTCAAATTGTAAAATATCAGCTTATGTAACAGTGGCATAAAACCATCACAATTCCACTAAACCCAGTAACTATTATCAATGTACACAATCAAACTACCAATATTATAGCATTTCTTTCTATGGGTATAACTAGTTTTTCCAGACTCCGAGCAGACACGAGTTGCATTGTTACAATAGCAAAATACTGCGGATGCTGGAAAACTGAAATAACAACAGAACTTCTGAGTTCTGACAAAGGGTCTTCGACCTGAAACGTTAACTCTGTTTCTCTCTCCACGGATGTTGCCTGGCCTGCTGAGTTTTTCCCAGCGCTTTCACAAGTTGTAATGTGTAGATCTCAGTCCTGACAAGTCCACAATTAGCTCCAAAGAATTGTTCTGCTCAGATCAGGCCATTTGGAAAGGCTGATCAGCTTGTAACAGGGCTATTAAAGTTTTTTTTTTATTTGTTCATGGGATGTGGGCGTCGCTGGCAAGGCCACCATTTATTGCCCACCCCTAGTTGCCCTTGAGAAGGTGGTGGTGAGCCGCCTTCTTGAACCGCTGCAGTCCACGTGGTGAAGTCAATAGAGTTGCAGTGGCAGACATTTAAGGGGATATTTCAAAATACACAGAATATATACATTCCAACAAGAAAGAAAAATTCCAAGGGGAGGACCCACCATCCGTGGTTAACTAAAAAAGTTAGATAGTATTAAACTTTAAAAAAAAGCATATAATTGCGCAAAGATGGGTGGCAGGTCAGAAGATTGGACAGAATATAAAAAACAGCAAAGAATGACTAAAAGATTAATGATGTGGAGATGCCGGTGTTGGACTGGGGTGGACAAATGTGAGAAGTCGCACAACACCAGGTTATAGTCCAACAGCTTTATTTGAAATCACAAGCTTTTGGAGCGCTGCTCCTTCGTCAGGTGAAGTGAAGAGATGCATATAGGCACAGCATATATAGTCAGAGAACACTGCCAGATGATTACAGGAGATTAATAAGGAGAGAAAAATTAGAGTACGAGAGAAAGCTAGCTAGAAATATAAAAACAGATAGTAAGAGTTTCTATAGATATTTAAAAAAGAAGAGTTAACAAAGTGGGCGTTGGTCCTATAAAAAGTGAGTCTGGGGAATTAATGGAAAATAAGGAGATGGCAGTTGAATTGAATAGGTATTTTGTATCGGTCTTCACTATAGAGGATACAAGTAACATCCCAGAAATAGCTGTAAATCAGGAAATGGAAGGGAGGGAGGAACTCAAGAAAATTATAATCACCAGGGAAGTGGTACTGAGCAAATTGTTGGAGCTGTGGGCTGACAAGTCCCCAGGTCCTGATGGACTTCATCCTAGGGTCTTAAAATAAGTGGATAGTGAGATAGTTGATGCGTTGGTTTTAATTTTCCAAAATTCCCTAGATTCAGGGATGGTTCCATTAGATTGGAAAATAGCGAATGTAACTCCTTTATTCAAAAAGGGAGGGAGACAGAAAGCAGGAAACTACAGGCCAGTTAGCTTAACATCTGTTAAGATGTTAGAAGCTATTATTAAAGACATTATGATGCGGAGATGCCGGTGTTGGACTGGGGTGGACAAAAATGAGAAGTCGCACAACACCAGGTTATAGTCCAACAGTTTTATTTGAAATCACAAGCTCCGAAAGCTTGTGATTTCAAATAAAACTGTTGGACTATAACCTGGTGTTGTGCGACTTCTCATTTTTAAAGACATTATAGCAGGGCACTTAGAAAAGTTCAAAGTAATCAGGCAGTCAACATGGTTTTGTGAAAGGGAAATCATGTTTAACCAATTTATTGGAGTTCTTTGAGGAAGTAACATGTGCTGTGGATAAAGGGGAACTGGTGGATGTACTGTACTTAGATTTCCAGAAGGCATTTGATAAGGTGCCACATCATAGGTTATTGCGGAAAATAAAAGCTCATGGTGTAGTGGGTAACATATTGGCATGGATAGAAGATTGGCTAGCTAACAGGAAACAGAGAGTAGGCATAAATGGGTTATTTTCTGATTGGCAAGATGTAATGAGTGGTGTGCCACAGGGATCAATGCTGGGGCCTCAACTTTTTACAATTTATATAAATGACTTGAATGAAGGGACCGAAGGTATGGTTGCTAAATTTGCTGATGACACAAAGATAGGTAGGAAATTAAATTGTGAAGAGGACATAAGGAGGCTACAAAGAGATATAGATAGGTTAAGTGAGTGGACAAAGATCTGGCAAATGGAGTATAATGTGGGAAAATGTGAAGTTGGCCATTTTGGCAGGAAGAATAAAAAAGAAGCATATTATCTAAATGGTGAGAGATTGCAGAGCTCTGAGATGCAGAGGGATCTGGGTGTCCTCGTGCATGAATCGCAAAAGGTAACTATGCAGGTACAGCAAGTAATTAGGAAAGCTAATAGAATGTTATCGTTTATTGCGAGGGGAATTGAATACAAAAGTAGGGAGGTTATGCTTCAGTTATACAGGGCATCTGGAGTACTGTGTACAGTATTGGTCTCCTTAGTTAAGGAAGGATGTAAATGCGCTGGAAGCAGTTCAGAGAATGTTTACTAGACTAATACCTGGAATGGGCGGGTTGTCTTATGAGGAAAGGTTGGACAGGCTAGGCTTGTATCTGCTGGAGTTTAGAAGAGTAAGAGGTGACTTGATTGAAACATATAATATCCTGAAAGGTCTGGATAGGGTGGATGTGGAGAGGATGTTTCCTCTTGTGGGAGAAACCAGAACTAGGGGTCACTGTTTAAAAATAAGGGGTCGCCCATTTAAGACAGAGATGAGGAGAATTTTTTTCTCACAGAGGGTCGTGAGTCTTTGGAACTCTCTTCCTCAGAGGGCGGTGGAAGCAGAGTCTTTGAATATTTTTAAGGCAGAGGTAGATAGATTCTTGGTAAGCAAGGGGGTGAAAGGTTATCAGGGGTAGGCAGGAATGTGGAGTAATCAGATCAGCCATGATCTTATTGAATGGCGGAGCAGGCTCAAAGGGCCGAGTGGCCTACTCCTGCTCCTAATTCGTATGTTCGTATGAAGGTACTCCCACAGTGCTGTTAGGTAGGAAGTTCCAGGATTTTGACCCAGTGGCGATGAAAGAATGGCGATATAATTCCAAGTCAGGATGGTGTGTGACTTGGAGGGGAACTTGGAGGTGGTGGTGTTCCCATATGCCTGCTGCCCTTGTCCTTCTAGGTGGTAGAGGTCGAGGGTTTGAGAGGTGCTGCCGAAGAAGCCTTGCCGAGTTGCTGCAGTGCATCTTGTAGATAGTTCACACTGCAGCCACGGTACGCTGGTGGTGGAGGGAGTGAATGTTTAAGGTGGTGGATGGGGTGCCAATCAAGTGGGCTGCTTTGTCTTGGATGGTGCAGAGTTTCTTGAGTGTTGTTGGAGCTGCACTCACCCAGGCAAGTGGAGAGTATTCCATCACACTCCTGACTTGTGCCATGTAGATGGCAGAAAGGCTTTGGGGAATCAGGAGGTGAGACACTCGCCGCAGAATTCCTAGCCTCTGACCTGCTCTTGTTGCCACAGTATGTGTGTGGCTGGTCCAGTTAAGTTTCAGGTCAATGGTGAACCCCAAGATATTGATGGTGGGGGATTTGGCGATGGTAATGCATTTGAATGTCAAGGGGCGGTGGTTAGACTCTCGCTTGTTGGAGATAGTTATTGCCTGGCACTTGTATGGCGTGAATGTTACCTGCCACTTATCAGCCCAAGCCTGAATGTCGTCCAGGTCTTGCTGCATGCGGACATGGACTGCTTCATTATCTGAGGAGTTGCGAATGACACTGAACACTGTGCAGTCATCAGCGAACATCCCCACTTCTGACCTTCTGATGGAGGGAAGGTCATTGATGAAGCAGCTGAAGTATATGGAGAACAGAGTGACTGCTGCTAACGAACCAGAGGCTGCGCAGAATCGTTCTGCGCATCCGCAACTACTTAATCAGCTGTCAAGAGCCAATGATTGGCATCGGAAACAACCTATAGCGGCCCAAAACGATCGGTCCTGGAGGCTGTTAGTTAATCAGAACATCAGAGGCCTTACTTCGCCACACCAATAGGTTATGTTGACTTGCTCAGTTTCGCATGTTGCCATGGCAAACGAAAACTTTTTTTTAATATATCACCAAAAAACATTTTTCCCCCGCCCCAATAACTTCTAATGTAATCTTTCGCTGTTTACAAGATACTAAATCTCTAGCAAGAGGTGAAAGATGTTTATGGAGTGAAACCCAAACCACTTTTCTAAACAACTATCGAAAAAAAAGAAGCCCTTCGGTGCTGCTCTTCCCAGAATTGTTTTTATTATAATCAATCACGAACAACCAATAAAACACTGAAACTGTGCATGCACAGCCACTTCAACTTCGTTGGCAGCAGTCGCTGCCTCTGTAGAATACAATGGCCCAGAAATTGATCTCGCTCTGTTCCCGTGGGGGTAAGCCTTCCCCGCGATCTCTCACCTCGCTTGTGCTTTTTCAGATCCAGCTCGCACGAACTTGATGTTCCAGACATCAGCCGGGCAGTGCTTGCGTATCCCACCGGCGTAGTGAATTCGTGCGAGCTGTGGGATCACGTGACTCAGTTAGAGCCAATGGCAGCACACCATCTTCCATTCATAAGTTTCACAGCACGGCTGTGAAATCTATGAATCTTACACCCCCCCAAAATAACAGCTAAACCTCAATTAAATTTTTTTTAAAAACCATCACATTAATAAAATAAGTATAGTTAAATAAATTAACCATTTTAAATAAAAAATTAAATTTTTGAAAAAATTTAAAATCTTTTAAAAAGTTATAAAAATAAACTTACCTGTCTTTAAAGTCTCTAAAAAAGATATACCTGTAAAAAAAAATTCAAAAAAATACTTAATTCACTACTTACCTTGTTAAAAGTGGGTCTTACTCCTCCTTTTTACATTTCTAAAATCTTCAGTACTTACCTGCGCGTCCAAAGCATGAAGTGCACAGCGTGCGCGCAGCCTGTAGCGCGCACGCGATGCACCGAGGAACCGCCCCCTTTTCAAAAGAGCAATTGCCGGTTTTCAGCGCATGCGCAGGGCATGCAGAAAACCGGCAATTGCAGAGGGAATACGCGAGAGTACGCAGTGCGTACTCTCGCGCACCGGGATGAATTTTTGGGCCATTGCTTAGTCAGCAGACCCGAGCTATACTACCGACTGCACCTTGCACTGGACTCAGGAGCTGATCTGCATACTTACATAGGAACAAAAGAACAGGAGTAGAACATTCAGCCTTTCGAGCCTGTCCCGCCATTCAATTAGATCATGGCTGATCTGTGCCCCAATTGTGAGACTGCTATTTTCCTGGAACAATGCTCCCAGCCTCTCTCAAAAAACTGCAAACAGTCGTCAAATAACATTGTTGCGTAAGATCAAGAAGGCGGCTCAACGCGTGGTCACAAAACTAGATGAAGGAGCCGCGCTCCGAAAGCTTGTGATTTCAAATAAAGCTGTTGGACTATAACCTGGTGTTGTGCGACTTCTCACATTTGTCCACCCCAGTCCAACACTGGCATCTCCACATCACAAAACTACCAAGCAGCACCTGGACAGTGGGTGGGGACCACATTTCCTGGTGAGAGTGCAGTACACACACGGGATTGTATGATGGGATCCTTCGCTTGTAACCAGTATGCAAACTTGAAATAAAACACCAATAGTATTGTGCTTCCATTCCAGCTCACAAAATGAAACTTATTGTGGCACCTTTAGCAATAAATCTTATGTGCTTGATACAAGAAGTCTTCAAACTTTATTAAAGTCTTAGTTGCCTCAGTGTCAGTATGAAATGCTCAGGCATCACGAGCTTCTCTCTGTTCCCCTGTCTTCACAGGTTATTCCACTTTTAAGTTTTACATCAGTGGGGACAAAAAACAATTTGCTGTCATTTATTGCGATTTTTCTTCCCTGAACTTTGCTCTGGTGCCCAGGGGCCATCAGACTCATGCATGGATCTCAGCCCATCCAACGTTCCTGACTAACTGGGTCATCGAAAGCCCGATCGCAGCTGTAATCCATGCAATTCATGCCTCGCACAAGCCCCACCTGGTGCTGTATGTCACAGCGTAGGAACACAAACCAATCTCTGCACAAAAAACACTGCTTCTCACTGTGTAAACACCGTTGTACTTGATTCCCAGTCATCCTCCACCTGCTCTCAGCTGTCCCAAACCCCTTAACCTGCAGCAGGTTCTGCCAATCAGACAGGATTCATTCATATTGTTTTGATAAACCCCTGGCCTGATAAACAACTTCGAAAACCTCCAGCAAGGCGACAAATGTTACACAGGCAAATAAGGAAGAAAACGCTGATCTCTCTTTTCTCTTTGCAGATCCTTGCTGACCTACTGTGTACTTCCAGTACTTTCTGTTCTTATTTCAAATCCAAATGCCTGTTTGGATTACAACGGTCGGAGGTTCCTTTGGGATTGCCTGCATCGGATGAGCAGATAGGCTCAAACCCGCAAGTCCATTTTGTTGAGGAAATTTACTCAAGCTCTCCACACCGTGATGTCGTTTATTAAATGAATTCTCATCATTACCACAATGATCAACTTTACTGAATACTTCCCCCTTTCCTTTTTGGAAAAAAAAATACCATTATGATGAACGTTATTGAATGAAAGCCAGGGCCAAATTCTCACCATTACCAGTATGAAAGATTATGGAGGTGGGGTCAATGATAAAGTCGCTGATTATGGGGGTGATGTTAACACGGCCACAGGGCCAGTGTCCCTTCTCATCAAACCCACGTTAACCGTTGAACTGGGCAGAAATATGCAAATAAGTATCTAAGAATCATTTCAAAAAGCTAGAATCTTACGCCAACAAGCAGTTTATTCTCATACACATATGCAGTGAAAGGAGAAGATAGCCATGTGTAGGATTAGGTGCAGCCAATGGAAAGCCCTAACTCACAGACCTCTGCCAAGGATTTTGTTTATTATTTTCTTATATCTGTACTCTTCTGAGAAGAAATGAAGTGGATACAATGGGATTATGTCGTAAATATTTGGCAGAGGCTTGAGGGGGGGGGGGGGAAACAAGATACAGATGGTTTGATCCCAACGGCACCAACATTACACAGCAAACACACAAAGGGGTCTCCGCTTGGCTAACAGCACTCTGGAGTGAAGTAAATGGGAGCCACCCTGGGCTTCATGGTCCAGCTCTTTAAGTTTATATTTTAAACAAAAACCAATAGTTAGTGAGTGACCCCTGGGGTAAATATTGCTATCTGTAGTACACACCATAGTTACCTTTCCCTCTAAACAAGTTATATGCGGCAAGTAAATCAAGCTTTTATACTCGTTGGTTAATTGGAAGGTTGTGTACGGGCAAAATCAGGCTCAGTGCTGCCAGGCATGTAGTATGATGGAATGTAGTATTAAAGTATGGAAACAGGGCATAGGGGGAAAGGAGGTGGTAATCACACAACTTTCTGTCTGTAATACTCTTAAAAGAAACAAAGACTTGCATTTATATACAATGAAGTATCTTTTTGAAGTGTAGTCACTGTTGTATTGTAGGAAACGTGGCAGCCAATTTGCCCTTTCATACTGGTCATGGTGAGAATTTGGCCCTGGCTTTCAATAACGTTCATCATAATGGTATTTTTTTTTTCAAAAAAGGAAAGGGGCAAGTATTCAGTAAAGTTGATCATTGTGGTAATGGTGAGAATTCATTTAATAAACTACATCACGGTGTGGAGAGCTTGAGTAAATTTCCTCAGGGAGGAAGCAACAAAAATGGGCTTGCGGGTTTGAGCCTATCTGCTCATCCGATGCAAGCACAGCAAGCTCCCACAAACAGCAATGTGACAATGACCAGATAATCTGTTTTAGTGATGTTGATTGAGGGTTAAATATTGGCCAGGACACTGGGGAGAACTCCCCTGCTCTTTTTCGAAATAGTACCAAAGGATCTTTAATGTAGGAATGTGGTATTAAAGTATGGAAATAGGGCATCGGAATAGGAGGAAAGGAGGTGGTAATCACACAACTTTCTGTCTGTAACACTCTTGTATGTCTATAGTACAGCGAAAAAAATTAGAGATCAGATGAGAGAGCAACTACAGTGTGCAACAAGGGCTGACAGCGAATCTACTGGCAGAGATGCACAAGAGTGTTATTTGGGGTCACTATGTCTGGGGTCAGTATTGCCTGCAAACAATGTGCTCCTAAATCACAGTTGCTGCACAAGATCAACAATGACGTTTAGTTCAATTAACAGCTTTGGCTAATAATAGTTTATCAAATTGGTGGAAAATTAAAGGTCACATAAGTTTAAAATGTGCAGGAGCTGTCTGATCAGTGGACACATATTATTCAATGGCTGGTAACAGAGGGCAGCAGAGGGGTCTAACAGTGTGGGCTGACTGGGATGGGCAATTATTTTCCAATTTTACAAGTTGCTGTCCAGTAATAGAAACTCAGACCTATCAACTATAAATTCCAACGGTTCAAACACTCTGATGAGCATTTCTGGGTGCAATACTGCATCATTTTCCAAAATCAAATAACAAATGTCTCAGACACTGCAAAAAAAATATGGCCAAACCCTGCAAGTAACGAAACGACTGCCAGGGAACCGGCAAGTCGGGGTTTCAATTCCCAGGTTTATCCGTCTCAGTTCTGTCTGCCATGAGGCAAGTTTGTTTAGACTTTAGTCGGACTGCTGGAAGAAATGAGGCATTCCATCTTCTCTGGATGAAGGGAGAGAGAGAGAGGAAATTTGCGTTATTACTGAACTAAAATTGTGTCTTGTTGTTCCTTGATCACAATGATGGTTGTTCAGTGAAGCCCAGGGACCAGCAAATTTGTCCTCCTAGTGAGAGGACAATGTGCGATCGCTAAAGGCATTACCAACAGTTCACGCTCTTTTGTAAAATGTGGGAGGAGGTTGCTGCATTTAACAACATTAGTCCTAAAAACCACCGTATAAGGCAGCAACCTTTTATTGTTAACATTTACATCAAGGTACATCAACCTGTGTTTCGAGATAGACGGTCTCGCCAATCTCCGATGAGTTTTACTGACAGGGTCCATGTAGCCAAATCGAACTGTATTTTCCAGGCCGCTTAGTTGCAGTGCTAACCAGGCTACATCATGACTGGTTTATTCCAAGCCTTTGGCCCAGTTCCAGAGGCATTCAAAGCTAACCCACGAAACCAATAGCCTCTACAAGATTCTAGCATCCTCTACTCGGTAGCAAGACTAGCACATTTTATTATTGGAGACATCCTGGGTATGACAGCTATTTATAGTATCGTAACTTGTCCTATTACTCAGCACAGCATTCTTTTGACAAGTGTATTTGCAGAGAGGCTTCTGTATGAGGCTAGAAACCATTATCTTTGTTACGCACAACTAGATGGGCAGGAAAATGAAACAGTGCAGTACACTTGGTCACCCAGCATCAAAAACAAGGGGGCCTGGAGTCTCTGTTGATCAGCCCAGGCCTTTTATTTGAAGCAAGCATCAATCACTTCCTTGGTTTTAGCTCTGCCCGTTTCTGACACTCACAAGGTTATTTATTTTTAAGGTGATCAGACTGTAACTCAATCACGCCTACTGGCTCATGTGGCGTCCAATAGGAAAAACCGGTTGATGAGCTGGGGCTCCTCATGGTCTTAACCTCCCTTATACTGGTGAAATGCTCATTAATAAATCATGTTACTTATGTTTGAACTGGGCCTTCAAATGCACCAACTGATTAAAGGGCAGAGTTTTAAATCACTGTCTAAAATATCATGTAAACCATGTTTAACTTTCCATTTAATATAAAAGTAATTGTCACCTCATTACAACTCCAAAAAAATTGTAATTTTGACCCTTTTAAAATTTTGTTAAAAGCTTTCGATGGGGAGAAAAGCGTCGCCATTATCAGTGGGCTGTCAGCCAATCAGCTGTGCTCAAGGGCGGAATTCCAAGTGTGTCGATTTGTGGGACAGTATCACAGTGCACTCCAGAGCAACAGGCCATGCCGTACTGGATGTGTAGCTTGTGTGGACAGCAGTAATCAACTCAACACTAACTGGTGTCTGGATGAGCTCTGCCTAAAGTATCAAGATTCAAGATCTACATCTGGTGCTTAAGGAGGTGGACATATTCATTTGATTTATGTTGTTTCTTCAAAGTAAATATAATATGCCTTCATTGATGTTCCTTTTTTGTTTATTCGCTGATGGGATCTGGGCGGCGCTGGCAAGGCCGGCATTTATTGCCCATCCCTAGTTGCCCTCGAGAAGGTGGTGGTGAGCCGCCTTCTTGAACCGTTGCAGTCCGTGTGGTGAGGGTACTCCCACAGTGCTGTTAGGTAGGGAGTTCCAGGATTTTGACCCAGCGACGATGACGGATCGGCGATATACTTCCAAGTCAGGATGGTGTGTGACTTGGAGGGGAACTTGGAGGTGGTGGTGTTCCCATGCGCCTGCTGCCCTTGTCCTTCTAGGTGGTAGAGGTCGCGGGTTTGGGAGGAGCTGCTGAAGAAGCCTTGGCGAGTTGCTGCAGTGCATCTTGCAGATGGTACACACTGCAGCCACGGTGCGCCGGTGGTGGAGGGAGTGAATGTTTAAGGTGCTAGATGGGGTGCCAATCAAGCGGGCTGCTTTGTCCTGGACGGTGTCGAGCTTCTTGAGTGTTGTTGGAGCTGCACTCATCCAGGCAAGTGGAGAGTATTCCATCACACTCCTTACCCTCATGAGGGTAATGCTTAAAAATGTTTTTACATTTTTTTTTAAAATTAGAGGATATACCCCACTCTTGCCTATAATCCAGACAATTGCAACTCCACCTATCCTGTGACCATATCAACTGAGGTGAAAGACTTACTCACACTGATCACTGTCTCATAGGTTTCCCAAGAAATGGAGTCCGATTGCAAGCTTCAGTTTGATCAGCACATTCACATGGCCCTGGTGGTGTTGAACTGATGCTACTCTGTTTCTGACTATTTCAGTTTATATTTGGCAGTATCACAACATTAGTGATTCCACCAGCAACACTGGCAAATGAATGCGCGTCGCTCCTTTAAATGTGAATTCTCCCCAAAACTAAGGTAAAGGTTTCAGGGATTGAGCGCTGCTGCCACTCTATGCTCTGATTTCGGAAACATTTTATCTGACAGTCCGTATCCTTACCAATAGCACTGAGTGATCGAGCTTTTGATCACCTTTTCCTACATTACAACAGTGACGACACTTCAAAAAGTACTTGGTGGTCGTAAAAGGTGGTATATAAATGCAAGTCTTTCTTTTCTTTTACCTTAAAACTTCTACATAATTCAGAAAATAAATAGGAGGCCTGTAGCATAGAAATACATAGAAGTTACACCACGGAAACAGGTCCTTCAGCCCAACCAATCGATCTCATTGTTTACCCTCCATGCAAGCAATGCACTGTGGGTAAGTTTCCTTGAGAAAGATTTTACTGTGGGCATTTAGTGCACTGGCCCGTGTACCACACACACACACTCAATGCTGTAATAGAGACACCTGGTGGACTACTGATGTATATAATAAAGCCATATGCAGTACAGTTCTTACTGGAAGCCATGTTGTGCTGTTGTATATATATGCTGTGTCTCAAGATATCACAAATGCCTGGTCCAAAAGCACTAGTTACAGCACAGTCCTTAACAACCTGCTGCAGTTTATAGTTGTTAATCAGGCTTACAAGGATGAAGGCAGTAGCATTTTCCTGAACAGATTTAGCTGGAATACACAAGAATACCTCCAAAGCTCAGAGACAGTAATTGAGAGCTTACTGCCAAGTCTTCTGAGATTTTGGAATAAAGTCATCAACTAATCGTCCGTACATTCACATGCAGCATGTACCCACGTCAGTATTATTATGCACTACCTTATGTGCATAATCCCACTAGGAGACACATTGTGGTGTACAAGGTACTGAGCTGCTGAAGTATTAAGCCTATCGCAAAATTTGTTAATTTCTTTTTATAAGTTCAACAAATATAGTTCAATATATTTATTGGGCCAAAAACCAGCCTAAAAATATGAAATGCATTTTAAAAATAAAATTAAAATCCATTTTTTTCTTTGCTGGATTTCCCTTGTTAGGATGCTCACTGCTGTGCAGACTTCATCCTTCAGAAGGGTGAGAATATCTGTCCTGTGGACCTCTTCTTGGCCACCTTCAGTGGTTCTTTCCATGGTTACTCAGCAGGGGCACGTGTTCCATATGAATGGGTGAAGCAAGGTCTGAAGAGCCAGTCGGAAATCAAGCGCTGATCTGGAGTCACGTCGTTTCATAGAGCGCATTAAAATGAAATTCATGAACGTGTAAGTACATGTTAACAACTTGAACAGCAGGGGGGATAATGCATTAACACCAACTACACTCTTAAACACTCTATGCTCTTGTGACAGTACTTTGTTTCATTAGCTTTAATGTTTAACTGACGTCTCTGATCTTCGATCAGATTTAAATTGCAGGTGCTCTCATTGATTTAAATGGCAAGATTTTCCCGTCAACAAGAACTGGTTAGCTGTTGCAAGCACACTGTGCCAATTAATTAACAAACTCATTTGACCTATACATGCAAATTTCCCTCATCTATCTGTAGACAAATTGGTAGAACCTGCTTTGTATTGTATGAGATTTGTCTGCTTACTGTTGGTAAATTACACATCATCTGTTTTGATGCATGAAGTATTGTTTGATTTGTTGTAGCAATCTCCGCTCAGAAAGATGCATCAAATATTGTTCAATTTGATCTCGGAAATGGAACTACTGAGGGCTTCTCAGGAGTGTTGATTCTTTGTTAAAAAAACAAGAAGTTGGACGACAGGGAAGGGGGCAGAGGTGATCAAACCTGTCTAGACAGATGTAGGATCGAGGGAGAAAGGATGCTAAATCAATAGAACATCAATTTTACTAAGCTGAACTAAAATTAGAAGCATTCTTGCTCAGGGTAATTATTCCTTCACAAACATTCTCTGTGTTTGTTATACCATATAACAAATAACAAGAGTACTTCATAATGCTGTTTATAAAGGAAGTTATTAGTGGCTTTAAGTCTGCAATCTTCTGTCTGTGTGGTACCATCCACCATTTTGAAGAGAATTTGGTAGCGTGGTGGAAAACCACTTTTAAACGCTCTAAGCAGACTACTGTAAGTAGGGACACCATTCTGCATGGGTAGAGCATAGAAGAGGGTGCATCCTCTAGATTGCAGGAGAGAATTTAGAACAGCCAGCCCCAACAATCTGAAACCCTTTCCAATGGCAGGAAAAGCTGTCAGCCCACGGAGGGAGAAGACGGGAACAAAGCTATTTCCAAGGCTTCGGTCATCAGACCACCAGAAGCTTCATAAAACACTTATCATTCTGCTTTCAACAATAATACTGGGAGGAACAAAATGTAACTGTCAACTTGCCATTACCAAGCATTATATAACAGTCTGTATTGAGATATATATCAGAACTCAGCAATTAGCCCCATGGGCAATTGCGTTTTCTTTTTTGCGAGGATTCAAAGCAGTTTATCAGCCATATGTTTTAATGACATAATACATTTTCTAAAGAGTATGTAAGGGGGTGACTTTTGTTCAAGTACAAAAATTCTTGGAAGCCAAGTTGACATATCATGTTTCTTCAGCCAGATGTTGAACAGTAATGTCCGTAATATTGAAGTTGCAACAAAAGAAAGTTATCCTTTTCGGAACTAATATCCAAAGTTTGGTTTGTGCTTGTAATTTACTTGACTGCGTTACTAAAACTGAAACGCCATTGAAAAAAAATACAAGGGTGCTTTGTAATTGCTACTTGACTTAAATCCTGGATTAGTCAAGGTGTGTTTGCTCAACATTGTTGATCATCCCAAAGAGAATAAGAAAGGAAAGCAACATTACATTAAAAGTCACGCAAACATTAGAGAAGAGAATGTAAAAAAAATAGATGAACACACTTTGTAAATATTTCTACACCTCACTATGTCAACCCCTGCTGCCTCAGTCTAACCATGCCCTAATCTGTCCTTTGAAGAACCTGTCACAGTATAGTACAAACAACATTAAATGTGCCAGATACTGGGTAATTTTTTGCTGTATGACTTTATAATGTTGAATGAAAGAGGTGATGACAGGAAATGGTAAATGATCACAGACAACAAACAAATTGAATTCCAACCTTAAGGACACACTGTCCTGTTAGAATATTGCCTCTCATTCTTTGGATTCAGGGGTCGAGTCCAACCCAGGCAGATGTGAAGATGACAATCGTTTTCTGATAGGATTTGAGATGGAATGAGTTTTAGAGATCACTACTCATTTCCTTGTCGACTTGGGTCAATGGTACAAATTTGGCATTAAAACACCAGTCTCCTTCTAAGATACCATAACGTCAATTAATGTAACTATTAGGTTGGTGCAATAGTTTGGGGTTCAACTACCTTTCGAAAACCACATGAGAAGGAGGTCTGTTGTGCCATGCCTGCATGGAATGGCTAATATAAGTATATTGTGTGTGTGTGTGTGTGTGGGGGGGGGGGGGATTCTAATCCATTACCCTCAATCTTATTAAAGATCATATTGACGTGGAAATGGAAAACATTACATGGATACTGGACCAGTTTTAGAGAGGAGATTACAAATCCAACGGTTGCAAGGATCCAGATAATTTGGGGAGGGATTGAGCCAACAAAAATTGGAATTATTAATACATATATGATGACTGCTCTGATGGTGCAGCTGGTGAGAGCTTTGCTTGGTGTGATACTGAGCTATGCAGAGATGGCAGGTTGCAGATCCAATTGGTGTCTGTGCGGAGTTAGTGAATTACCAGTAAAATTGGTTTCAGTGTCCTTGGGCGAGGGAAGGGGAGGGAGGAAGCAAATCAGAATTGCCACTGCTGACTGCCAAATCAGTGACCCCACCACCCCCCCCCCCACTGGAAAGTGAGTGTGTCTGGGCAGGGCATAGAGAGAGAGGGCAGTAACAGGCTTGAGTTGAAGGGCAGCAGGCGCATGGGAATACCACCACCTCCAAGTTCCCCTCCAAGTCACACACCATCCTGACTTGGAAGTATATCGCCGATCCTTCATCGTCGCTGGATCAAAATGCTGGAACTCCCTCCCTAACAGCACTGTGGGAGTACCCTCACCACACGGACTGCAGCGGTTCAAGGCGGCTCACCACCACCTTCTCAAGGGCAACTAGGGATGGGCAATAAATGCTGGCCTTGCCAGCGACGCCCACATCCCATAAGCGAATAAAAATCCTGGCAACATTCTCTGTCTAAGCTGACACATGAGGCATGACCACTTGGACGAGTCACTAGAGCGATTCCAGCACTAATCAAGTGGTACCGAATCATACCTCAGCACCCGGAGAGGGGAGGGGATGGGGGAAGGGGGAAAGTGGGGGGGGGGGGGAAATAATTGCAGCACGAATCACAAAACTGAATATACAGACGTTACCACAGATTTCAGGTCATAAAGCATCATCGGTGAACTAATGGGAGAGGGTTGCCTCAGCTTCCTCACCAGCTACTCCAAGAATTTTAACATGTATATATAATTGATATTTGATTCTACATCACAAAAAAGCATCTCTCTATTCCAGCTTACTCCACACCCTTCACTTTTTTTCCCCCCTTAAAGAAGCAATATAAATCAATTAGCCTTTGTTACAATCATTTGTTCCAAGTCATCAGTGGTAACTCAGTCGTTTTATGCTTTTCAAGTGATGCATAATAATGACCCTAATTCAAACCGATTACTCACTGCACGGGAAGTGGAAAGGGGACGAGAAGGATGCCAGTGAACTGGCAGGAATAGAAGGTGTTCAGTACAGAGACAGGACCTGGTATTTTTGTTTGACCTTGCTGGACCTCCCGTTTGCAGGATGGGCTTTGCTACTAATAAGTTGCTGCCTTTTATGGCAGTTTAGGACCATGGGACAGATCATGTGCCCTGATCCTTCTCTGATCTGCCTAAGAATGAAACAGTTGTAACAAGAGAGCGAGCTACACGGCAGTAATACAATACTTTGGGTTCATGTATCAAGGTCAAGTGATATGTGTTCGCCCATTGAAGCCCAAGAATAAAATACATCCTTAAGTTCATTGTGAGGTACTTTTGTTTATAATTCACGTTTACGGTTGTAAATTTTCAAAATTTCCTTAGCTTTCGGTCGTGACGTCATACTTCTACTGATGGTTGAGGATGAAAGTATAATGTGGAAAAAAGGTGAGCAAAGTAGAATAGATTTACAATGCAGGATGCGCACTCCTGCTGGGTTAGATAATTACCGTGTACACATTATATACCCATAACTTTTTTGATGGCTTACCTTCTTCACATTTGGCATCCTCCCAATATTCAATTACATTAATTTCAATGAGCTGCAGAATGCATCACTCCAAAGAGTTTCCTTCACAAAGAAAGGCGCAGAGTGCCATGTAACAATGGTACCCAACATATTGCTTGGTTATTGCTTTTTCTCTCTCTCTCACAAATGGATTTACATCCACATGAACAATACAATGAAAGACACAACCAGCTCCATTCAATCGCAATGACTCATCCCCTTGTACTCTTCTGGATTACATGCATCTCATGCCAATCCAATTCACATATATTGAGAGATCTTCAGTTAATAATGGGTCATTTAAGTCCTCAAGTTGTTTTGATATTAGAAAATGTTGCAAAATTATTAAGTGGTTCACAGCTCAGATGCCATTCTGGACAATTTGTCCTTTTATAAAAATAATTTTCTCCAATTTCTTTTTAGAAAAAATATCTCCCCTCCCTTTTGCAAGGCCACCCATATCATACATACATTCTTTGATCAAGAAGGTGGACAGTTGATCTGCTTTCAGGCTTCTACTATTCTTGAGCTGGCCAGGAACTGATGTGCGAGAGTGGCCTAGAGTGTACAAAGGCGCCTAGTTGTTACCCTGCATTGAGTAAACAGTAAATCTGTTACTGGAACAGCATCAGATAAAGTATTGATCTGCAATGTTTGAATCAACCTTCTAGTTCTCTTCAACACAGACACTGAATTCACAATCAACTGCAGCACAAAACCGACAATCAATTATAATACTCCTATTCCATTTTCAGTGCCTTTGGATAAGCTTGTCTGGCAGGAACATTCATGTGAAATGTGATTTAATTCGATTTCCTTCAGGCCAACTAATAGATTCAGATGCAAACCTGGCAACGCACCATCACATCTTACACTGTTTTACACAACAGAAGAACTGGCCATGAAGCATCATGATGGCACAGCTTGTTCACACTCCAATACACTCTCATGCTGTTGTAGAACATTCCCCCCGTGGCAAGATCTTGGATATATTGTCAGGACAATGCCACTCTAGGCTGCTCTTTTGCATCATAGGCTAGATGCATTAAACATAGAAACATAGAAACATAGAATCTAGGAGCAGGAGTAGGCCATTCGGCCCGTCGAGCCTGCTCCACCATTCAATACGATCATGGCTGATCATCCAAATCCAGTACCCTGTCCCTGCTTTAATCCCCACAGTACACATATCCCACCCTACCCCCGTAACCCCATGTATTTAATTCCCCCTAATATATCCCATCCTATCCCCATAACCCCACATATTTAATCCCCCCCTAACACTAAGGGTCAATTTGTCACAGCCAAATCAACCTAACCCGCACATCTTTGGACTGATATCCTCAAGGGCTGAGATCATGTTGGTAAATTACTCAAGCTTGACTCTGATGACTTTCAATGTGAAAGTACAGGGCCTTGGTGAGACCACACCTGGAGTACTGTGCACAGTTTTGGTCTCCTTATCTAAGGAAGGATATACGTGCCTTGGAGGCGGTGCAACGAAGGTTCACTAGATTGATTCCTGGGATGAGAGGGCTGTCCTATGATGAGAATGGGCCTATACTCTCTGGAGTTTAGAAGAATGAGAGGTGATCTCATTGAAACATACAAGATTCTGAAGGAGACTGACAGGGTAGATGCTGAGAGGTTGTTTCCCCTGGCTGGAGTGTCTAGAACTAGGGGGCATAGTCTCAGGATAAGGGGTAGGCCATTTAAGACTGAGATGAGGAGGAATTTCTTCACTCAGAGGGTTGTGAATCTTTGGAATTCTCTGACCCAGAGGATTGTGAATGCTGAGTCTTTGAGTATATTCAAGGGCTGAGACAGATAGATTTTTGGACTCAAGGGGAATCAAGGGATATAGAGATCGAGCGGGAAAGTGGAGTTGAGGTCGATGATCAGCCATGATCTTATTGAATGGTGGAGCAGGCTCGAGGGGCCGTATGGCCTACTCCTGCTCTTACTTCTTATGTTTCTTATGATCTGAATCAAACACACTGCAATTTCATGTAATCTGACACAGATCTCTTTAACAATATGTATTGTACGATAAACACATAGGGCGCGATCTTGCCAGCCCTGAGGAGGTGGGTATGGAGGCGGGACTGCTGGGAAAATGGTAGAATTTGAGGGCGGGTGCCCAACCCGCCTCCGTGCCATCCTGCCAGGAGGCGGGTAGCCGACCCACACCGGGTCCAGTCTCCTTGGAGGCGGGAAGGGGATTACAGCCACTTAACTGCCTGTTAACAGGCAGATAAGAGGATTATCCCCATTTTACCCACGAAAGTGCGGGCTTCCCGAAGGCTGCGAACCCCACCAGGGTCACCAAGGCGAGTAGTGGGTCTGCGGGGGTCGGAGGGGTGAAAGAGAGCGCTGTGAAGGTAAGTGATGGGTGTAAGTGTGGAGAGGTGAGTATGTGAGATAAGTGGAAAGTGTAAGAAAAAGTGTACTTACCTTTGTTTCTTCCTGCAGGCTTCAAGAGTTGGGTATGCGGAGAGTCTCGCACCTCCGCGGCAGAGATGACAGATCGCTGTTGCATTCTCCAATGCAACAACCATCTAATTTCTGCAAAAGAAAGAGGTTTGATGAGTCTTGTATTCAAGAACTCATCAAACTACAGAGAATGTCAGTGTTTGACAGCTTCACAGAGCTGTCAAACGATGACAATTCATCTGTCTAAAATTTTTGACAGATGAAACGTCATACGCTGACATTCTCTGTAACCGGCTTCCCCTTAATTGGCCTGCTAAGCCCGCTGGGCGGGCTTAACTAGGTCAATCAAGGGAATATAGCGTGGATTGGCCACAAGTCGATGGAGGCGGGACATCGACCCGACAAGCAGCAGTCCCGCCTCCAAAAGCTCCCCATTGGCAAAATCGCCCTCATAGTGTACCGCAAAAACAGACAGCAGCAAAATGACATTGTTAACACCGTGATGATTCCCAATATTACACTAGCATAGGGGCAGTTTTCTTTGCAACACTCTAGTGTTGTTGGGCTATCTTGAAGCACAATGAAAAATATTCAATGTTAATAATAACGAGTCAGTCGTCTAAAGAAAGAGCATACTTCCATGCCAAAGCATGAAATCACAATGATGTTTTGGGTTTCAAAGAAATGGCTCTTTTTTGTTCAAATGCTTTAAGTGCCAGTGGTCGTTTTGCCTAAAGAGAATCACTGCAGTCGATCACTGAAAAGAAGCATTCTTGGATTTTAGTGCTCGGTTTTGCGAATATGATGCTACATAAATTATGGCTACACACGTGCATGATGGTTGCTCATCTTGCTGACCTTCACAGCAGTTTCCCACTTGTACTTTAAGGCCGCTTAACAAGCATCACATGCTGGTAGGTTAATGAGATCCAGCAGGCAACAGCTGCCAGGAAGGCACAAAGACAAGTGGAGAACAGTGAACAGAGCCTATTGAGAATTATAGCATTTGGCAATAATACATCCCAGAACATGGTTCTTCCTCAAACATTAGACATACAATGATTTTTTTTTTTTATAAAGGGTACTTTGGTTGAGGTTTTTTTATTATAATATATACACTTGACGCCAGGCTCAGAAAGCGTGATACACTCAGGGTGCCCAAAGATGGGAAAGGAATAAAGAAGTTCATGCTAATGGCCTATGGTTGGATGTCCATTAACTAGGCATACAAACCTTAAGTGTTTGGCT
The DNA here is from genome assembly GCA_030390025.1 of Squalus acanthias. NCBI lineage: Eukaryota > Metazoa > Chordata > Chondrichthyes > Squaliformes > Squalidae > Squalus > Squalus acanthias. The sequence continues at coordinate 14,682,653 of CM059448.1, forward strand.
CAGCATTGAAAAGTGCCACAACTGAGCCCAGAGTGCAATGGATTTGTGAGGAACGCTGTCCCATAGAGAGTTGGAATTGGACTGGAATTTTATATGACTATACAACTCACAAATAATGGGAGAATTATAGATTAATGGAAATATAAATCTGACTATACGTATCTCCAAAGCAGTACTATACACATCTCCATCAAGAATTGTTTAAAATACTTATGAGCTTCATAAAAATACGCTTTGAAATTATTTTTTTTACTGTCATTTGTTAGGCCAAGAAATTTTTTTTTTTAATTCGCTTATGGGATGTGGGCGTCGCTGGCAAGGCCAGCATTTATTGTCCATCCCTAGTTGCCCTTGAGAAGGTGGTGGTGAGCCGCCTTCCTGAACCGCTGCAGTCCGTGTGGTGAAGGTACTCCCACAGTGCTGTTAGGGAGGGAGTTCCAGGATTTTGACCCAGCGATGATGAAGGAATGGCAATATACTTCCAAGTCAGGATGATGTGTGACTTGGAGGGGGAACTTGGAGGTGGTGGTGTTCCCATGCGCCTGCTGCCCTTGTCCTTCTAGGTGGAAGAGGTCGCGGGTTTGGGAGATGCTGGTATGAAGAAATTGCTAGTAAACTGCAAGAAGAGGTTACTACTTCTCTGAAGCATCATAAATGCAACATTACTTTAATTAGCCAAATCTCCCCTCCCAAAAATGGCTAAGTGCTTGATTTGATTGTTACTTTTTTTTAAAAACTCAAATAATCCAACTTTTTGAAGTGAATTTTGAGACTGCCAGAGAGGGGGGAAGTGCTGGGCAATTAGGACATCTTCCCACTTACTGTGCTCTTAGGTCAGATACGGCATTGATTGGAAAGAAGATAAAATGCCCCCTTTCTGAATGCTGTCTGAAAAATATTTCAAAATAATCCCAGCCTCAGAAGAGCCCTCTCATTGCACAATGTGGCATTTTATTTACTCGTTTCAGCTAGTCTCGGTGCGTGAAAATACCCAGTAGTTACAGGCAATTTTAAGTTTCTGCCCATTGCGACCTGGCTTAACATTTGTGTAAAGGGTTTGGACATCTGCTGGAGAAAGAAGACATTAATCCAGTCAGTTTTGGCTGGAATTCAAACCCAGGGATGAATGGACAATATTCTAAACCACAGTGGCACCCAGTTCCCCCAAAAAACAGACGCCTCTGAAGAGAAAGATACAGCAGTGATCCTGGTTCTAGTACAGTGTTTTACCACCACCACAGACAATAGGATTGACTGCAATATGTGGAAAACTGTATGAAATTAGGGTGACCATACGTCCCATTTTCCGAGGACAGTCCCCGGATGAGGTACTGTATTCCCCGGGCAAACAATGTCCCTCGAAGAGTCCCCGGTTCACAAAACTCGTCCCCGAAGTGTCCCCCTGGGCAGTGAGTGTACCCCCCTGAGCTGTCAGTTTGCGGCTCTAAGGCTATATTAAACAACAACTTGTACAATGGCTCACTGCGCATGTGCCGGTTGTTGTTCCTGAGTTTCCAGCCGGGCTCACGCTGCTGGATTGTCGGCGCCGGAAGTGCTTGGGAGCACGGCAACCGGAGCTGGTGAGGGAGCGGCTGTGGGGGAGGGCCCGCGGACACTGTCATGGGTGGGGGGGGGGGTGTAAAGATTCAGGTGTGACCTCAGTCACTGGGGATGGGGTCGGGTGTGACCTCAGTCACTGGGGATGGGGTCAGGTGTGACCTCAGTCACTGGGGGGGTGGGGTCAGGTGTGACCTCAGTCACTGGGGAAGGGTCAGGTGTGACCTCAGTCACTGGGGGATGGGGTCAGGTGTGACCTCAGTCACTGGGGGGTGGGGTCAGGTGTGACCTCAGTCACTGGGGGGGTGGGGTCAGGTGTGACCTCAGTCACTGGGGGGGTGGGGTCAGGTGTGACCTCAGTCACTGGGGGGGTGGGGTCAGGTGTGACCTCAGTCACTGGGGGGGTGGGGTCGGGTGTGACCTCAGTCACTGGGGATGGGGTCAGGTGTGACCTCAGTCACTGGGGGAAGGGGTCAGGTGTGACCTCAGTCACTGGGGGGTGGGGTCAGGTGTGACCTCAGTCACTGGGGATGGGGTCAGGTGTGACCTCAGTCACTGGGGATGGGGTCAGGTGTGACCTCAGTCACTGCGGATGGGGAAGGGGTCGGGTGTGACCTCAGTCACTGCGGATGGGGAAGGGGTCAGGTGTGACCTCAGTCACTGGGGAAGGGGTCGGGTGTGACCTCAGTCACTGAGGGGGTGGGGTCGGGTGTGACCTCAGTCACTGAGGGGGTGGGATCGGGTGTGACCTCAGTCACTGGGGATGGATCAGGTGTGACCTCAGTCACTGGGGGTGGGGTCGGGTGTGACCTCAGTCACTGGGGGGGTGGGGTCAGGTGTGACCTCAGTCACTGGGGAAGGGGTCGGGTGTGACCTCAGTCACTGAGGGGGTGGGGTCGGGTGTGACCTCAGTCACTGAGGGGGTGGGGTCGGGTGTGACCTCAGTCACTGGGGATGGAGTCAGGTGTGACCTCAGTCACTGGGGATGGGGTCAGGTGTGACCTCAGTCACTGGGGATGGGGTCAGGTGTGACCTCAGTCACTGGGGATGGGGTTCAGGTGTGACCTCAGTCACTGGGGGTGGGGTCGGGTGTGACCTCAGTCACTGGGGGGGTGGGGTCAGGTGTGACCTCAGTCACTGGGGGGGTGGGGTCAGGTGTGACCTCAGTCACTGGGGATGGGGAAGGGGTCAGGTGTGACCTCAGTCACTGCGGATGGGGAAGGGGTCGGGTGTGACCTCAGTCACTGGGGGGGTGGGGTCAGATGTGACCTCAGTCACTGCGGATGGGGATGGGGTCAGGTGTGACCTCAGTCACTGGGGGAGTGGGGTCACGTGTCTGATAACGCCAATAGCGTGACGTCACATCCGCGGTAATTATATGCACATTTGTTTTGTATTTATAGTGTATATGTGCAGTTGTTAAAATAGAGGCTGCTCAAAAATTTTGCCTCGCTACACTGCGCAACCTACATTTTCCGTCCTGGGAACTTTGGTGTGCTGCCACCCTGTGTCCCCGGATTCGGTTTAGAAAATATGGTCACCCTACATTAAATAAACTATGGCCCAATACCAGTTTGCCTTTTAAAAATGGTGAGGCTGCTTGATTTAAAGCCCCATGAAATAACAAGTTTGCCCAGCTGTAAACTGAATTTCTAGTGAGTAGAAGTCCAGGACTCAGAACTGCCCTTGAAGTCGCACTAAATGGGCAGCCTCTGATCAAAGAATATAAATGGCACAAAGAACGGGAACGTTTCCACAGGACAATGTGCGGGGGAGGGGAAGGGGACTGGGACAGGGTAATATTTACATTAAATCACAAGGGAAGTGATATTTGACCTGAGCACACTTGATAGAGCCACTGAACAAAAAGAAATGTTCCGTTCACTGCCAAGACCATCTCTCTCCAAGTACACAATTTTAAATTTCTTTCTCGTGTTAAACCAACGATGAGTTTATTCTGTTTGTTTCCATACTGTGATCATTATAAAAACACGTTTTTGTACCAGACCAATTTGAGGAAATTCCCAGTTGCTTTCCGCAGTATTTTGAAAGTCTGAAGTGAATTGAGAAAGGACATCTCATTTTAGATATGTTAATACAGCAGCAATGTTTGTAGAGCCACTCTACAACAGCTGCATCATTTGCATTTTAGCCTGGTTATCAGTAATGTACAGAGTTTTATAGGAAATTAACATGATTCATTTCAACTATTAATGCCTAACTACCACCAAATGATGCAAAACAAACAATGTTGTAAAACCAACTAGTTTTGTCAGCCATGACAGACTGTAAATCAGTTAGAACACAAGAACATAAGAAATAGGAGCAGGATTAGGCCATTCGGCCCTTCGAGCCTGCTCCGCCATTCAATAAGATCATGGCTGATCTTCTACCTCATCTCCACTTTCCTGCACTATCCCCATATCCCTCGATTCCCTTAATATTCAAAAATCTATCAATCTCTGTCTTGAATATACTCAACGACTGAGCCTCCACAGCCCTCTGTGGTAGAGAATTCTAAAGATTCACCACCCTCTGAGTGAAGAAATTTCTCCTCATCTCAGTCCTAAATGGCCGACCCCTTATTCGGAGACTGTGACCCCTGGTTCTAGACTCCCCATCCTCCCTGCATCTACCCCATCAAGCCCTGTAAGAATTTTGTATGTTTCAATGAGATCACCTCTCACTCTTCTAAACTCTAGAGAATACTGGCCTAGTCTACTCCATCTCTCCTCATAGGACAATCCCCCCATCCCAGGAACCAGTCTGGTGAACCTTCGTTACACTCCCTCTATGGCAAGTATATCCTTCCTTAGGTAAGGAGACCAAAACTGTACACCATACAGTCTTCACCAGGGCCCTATATAATTGCAGTAAGACGTCTTTAGTCTTATACTTGAATCCTCTTGTAATAAAGGCCAACATACCATTTGCTTTCCTAATTGCTTGCTGTACCTGTCTGTTAACTTTCAGTGATTCTTGTATAAGGACACCCAGATCCCTCTGAACACCAACATTTCCCAATCTCTCACCATTTAAAAAAACTCTGCTTTTCTATTTTTCCGACCAAAGTGGATAACTTCACATTTCTCCACATTATATTCCATTTGCCATGTTCTTGCCCACTCACTTAGCTTGTCTATATCCTCTTGAAGCCTCTTTGCATCCTCCTCGCAATTTATATTCCCACCCAGCTTTGTATCATCAGCAAACTTGGATATATTACATTTGGTCCCCTCATCCAAATCATTGATGTAGATTGTGAATAGCTGAGGCCCAAGCACTGATCCTTGCGGTACCCCACTAGTTACAGTCTGCTAAGCTGAAAATGACCCGTTTATTCCTACTCTCTGTTTTCTGTCCGTTAACCAATCCTCAATCCACGCTAGTATATTACCCTCAATCCCATGAGCCCTAATTTTGTTTAATAACCTCTTGGTGGCACCTTATCAAATGCCTTCTGAAAATCTAAATACATCACATCCATTGGTTCCCTCTTATCTATTCTGCTAGTTACAATGTCAAAACAGATTCGTCAAACACGACTTCCCTTTCATAAATCTGTGTTGACTCTGCCCAATCCTATTATTATTATTTTCTAAGTGCCCTGTTACCATGTCCTTAATAATAGATTCTAGCATTTTCCCTACTACTGATGTCAGGCTAACTGGTCTGCAGTTCCCGTTTTCTCTCTTCCACCTTTCTTAATTAGTGGGGTTACATTTGCTACTTTCCAATCCGCGGGAACTGTTCTAGAATTTATGGAATTTTAGAAAATGACAACCAATGCATCCACTATCTCTAAAGCCACCTCTTTCAAAACCCTAGGATGCATGCCATCAGGTCCAGGGGATTTATAGGCTTTCAGTCCCATTAATTTCTCCAGTACTATTTTTTTACTAATACTAATTTCTTTCAGTTCCTCATTCTCGCTAGACCCTTGGTTCTCCAGTATTTCCAGGAGGTTTTTTGCGTCTTCTTCCATGAAGACAGACACAAAGTATTTGTTTAATTTCTCTGCCATTTCCTTATTCCCATTATAACTTCTCCTGTCTCAGCCTGTAAGGGACCCACATTTACTTTCACTAATCTTTTCCTTTTTACATACCTATAGAAGCTTTTACAGTCTGTTTTTATGTCTCTCGCTAGTTTACTCTCATATTCTATTTTCCCTTTCTTTATCAATGTCTTGGTCCTCTTTTGCTGAATTCTAAAATCCTCCCAATCCTCAGGCTTACTACTCTTTTTGGCAACATTATCAGCCTCTTCCTTTGATCTAATACTATCTTTAACTTCTCTTGTTATCCACGGTTGGACACTTTTCCTGTGGGGTTTTTGTGCCTTAAAGGAATGTATATTTGTCGTAAATTATGTATTAATTCTTTAAATACTTGGAATTGCTTCTCTACCGTCATACTTTTTAATGTAGTTTCCCAATCTACCTTAGCTAACTCGCCCCTCATACCTACGTAGTTTGTTTTGTATAGATTTAAGACCCTAGTTTCGGATTTAACTAAATCACTTAGAAGCTCAATATAAAATTCGATCATATTATGGTCACTCTTCCCGAAAGGCCCCTTTACTACAAGGTTATTAATTAACCCTTTCTCATTGCACAATACTAGATCTAAAATAGCCTGTTCCCTAGTTGGTTCCTCAACATACTGATCTAGAAAACTATCTTGCATACATTCCATGAATTCGTCCTCCACACTATTACTGCAAATTTGGTTTGCCCAGTCTATATGTAGATTAAAGTCCCCAATGATTATTGTATTACCCTTGTTACATGTGCCTCTAATTTCCTGATTTATACGCTGCCCTACATTACAACTACTGTTTGGGGGCCAATAAACAACTCCCACCAATGTTTTCTGCCCCTTGCCGTTTCTTAGCTCCACCCAAACTGATTCTACTTCTTGATTTTCGGAGCTAAGATCCTTTCTCTCTACTAGTCTTTATCCCATCCTTTATTATCAGGGCTTCTGCTCCTCCTTTTCCATTTTGCCTATCTCTTCTAAAAGTTAAGTATCCTGGAATATTTAGTTCCCAACCTTGGCCACTTTGCAACCACATCTCCGTAATGGCTATTAGATCAAACCTGTTAATTTCTATCTGCGCTATTAATTCATCTATTTTGTTGCGAATGCTTCATGCATTCAAATATAGTGCCTTTAACTTAGACTTATTTCTATTGTTCATAGATGTCACCTTAGTCACTGATGCCTTATTACCTTTGTTACTCTCTCTGTCCCTTCCTGACCCACTCTGCTTATTTTTACCCAAAACTCTACTCTGTTCTAGAGCCTTGACATTTCTCTTGCTGCTTTAAAATTTACTCTTTCCTGAATCCTCTCAGCACCCTCTTCATTAGTTTAAAGTCCTGTGTACTGCCCTAGTTATTCGGGTCGCCATGACACTGGTCTCAGCTCAGTTTAAGTGGAGCCCGTCCCAACATTATTAGTTAACCCTTTCTCATTGCACAATACTAGATCTAAAATTTATTATCCTGCTGTTAGGTATAAAATGTCTGTTTAATAGCTACGTAAAGTATTCTTAAATCAACAACAACTTACATTAATATAGCGCCTTTAACGTAGGAAAACATGCCAAGGTGCTTCACAGGAGCAGAAACAGACAAAAATTGACTGCAAGCCAAAAATAGAGATACAGGAAACTCTTTGGTATCCGGCACCGACGGGACCGGGATGCTGCCGGTTGATTAAAAATTCCGGATAACGGTGAGGTATATCTACCGAGGCTATTTTTAACAAACAAAAATAAAAAAATCAAGAAATGTGCAGTATAATTGGGTACTCCCCTACAGAATGTTGTGTTAAATGGATGGTGGAAGATGCTTGATTAAGTACAGTAATGCCAGTTGAGGGTAATCCATAACTCTTTAATTACTTAACAGTAAAACAAAACTTATAAACGACTGTATACTGTAGTTTTCGGAGTATGAATTCTGCCGATTATTAGAGAATTCCGGATATTTAGGTGCCGTTTAAACGAGAGTTTCCTGTATTAGGATCAGAAACTAAAAGCTTGGTCAAAGAGGTAGGTTTTAAGGAGGGTCTTAAAGGAGGAGAGAGAGGTGGAGAGGGTGAGAGGTTTATGGATCCCAGAGCAAGGGCCTAGATGGTGGAAGGCATGGCCACCATTGGTGGGGTGAAGGTAGTGGGGATGCACAAGAGGCCAGAGTTGGAAGATGAAGCGCTGTTGTCCCAGGAATCTGAAGCCCTCCCTCCTGCAGCATCTCTCCAGCCACACATTTATCTGCTCTATCCTTCTATTTCTATACTCACTCGCACATGGCACCGGGAGTAATCCAGAGATTACTACCTTTGAGGTCCTGCTTTTTAATCTCTTTCCTAGCTCCCTGAAACCTGCCTGCAGGACCTCATATCCCTCTTTCTACCTATGTCGTTGGTACCGACATGGACCATGACCTCTGGCTCTTCACCCTCCCCCTCAGAATGTTCTGCCGTCGCTCAGTGACATCCTAAACCCTGGCACCAGGGAGGCAACATACCATCCTGGAGTCACGTCTGCAGCCACAGAGAGAGTGGGACCTGTACAGACTGGACAGGTTGCACCTCAACAGAGCCGGTACCAATATCCTCGCTGGGAGGTTTGCTAGTGCTGTTGGGGAAGGTTTAAACTAAGTTAGCAGGGGGATGGGCACCAGGATGTAGCATTAGAAAGGAGAAACAATGGTCACAAAGGATTGGGAGAGACGGATAGCACTAAAGCAAGAAATAGTAAGGTATTAGGTGGGGTCAGACTAAAGAGAACACAGGATGGTCGAAGTTAGGTTTACAGTGTATGATTGTGAATGCACAAAGCATAGTAAACAAGGTTGGTGAGCTGCAGGCGCAAATAGCTACATGGGAATATGATGTCCTGGCAATAATGGAGACCTGCTCAAAATAGGGCAGGATTGGGTTTTAAATATTCCTGGATATAAGGTGTTCAGGAAAGATAGGGAAGGAAAGATAGGAGGTGGTGTGGCAGTATTGGTTAAGGAGAATGTTACAGTGCTGGAGAGAGAGGATGTCCTGGAGGGGTCAAGGACAGAATCTATATGGCTAGAGTTAAGAAATAATACAGGTGCCATTACACTACTAGGTGTATTCTATAGGCCAGCAACTAGTGGGAAAAATATGGTGGAGCAAATTTGCAGAGAAATTACAGAGGGATGCAAGAACTATAGAGTAGTGATAATGGGGGACTTCAACTATCCTAATATAGATAGTAATAGTGTAAAGAGCAGAGAGGGGGAAGAATTTCTGAAGTGTGTTCAGGAGAACTTTCTTGATCAGTACGTTTCCGGCCCAACGAGGAAGGAGGCATTGCTGGATCTGGTTCTGGGGAATGAGGTAGGTCAAGTGGAGCAAGTGTCAGTAGGTGAACATTTAGGGAACAGTGATCATAGTATCACAAGGTTTATATTAGCTATGGAAAAGGACAGGGAGCAATCTAGAGTAAAAATATTTAATTGGAGGAAGGCCAATTTCAGTGGGATAAGAATGGATCTGGCCCTGGTAAACTGGAATCAAAGATTGGCAGGCAAAACTGTAATCAAACAATGGGCTGCCTTTAAAGAGGAAATAGTTCCAGTACAGTCGAGGTACATTCCCACAAGGGGGAAAGGTAGGGCAACTAAAGTCAGAGCTTGCTGGATGATGAAAGAGATAGAGAGTAAGATGAAGCAGAAAAAGAGCGCATATGACAGATATCAGGTCAAGAATACATCTGAGAATCAGGCTAAATATAGAAAGTCCAGAGGAGAAGTGAAAAAGAAAACAAGAGGGGCAAAGAGGGAATATGAGAATAGAATGGCAGCTAACATAAAAGGTAATCCAGAAGTCTTCTATAGGCATATAAATAGTAAACGGGTAGTAAGAGGAAGGGTGGGGCCGATTAGGGACCAAAAAGGAGATCTACGCATAGAGGCAGAGGGTATGGCTGAGGTGCTAAATGAGTAATTTGCATCTGTCTTCACCAAGGAAGAAGATGCTGCCATAGAAATAGTGAAGGAGGAGGTAGAGGAGATACTGGATGGGATAAAAATTGATAAAGAGGAGGTACTAGAAAGGCTGGCTGTACTTAAAGTAGATAAGTCACCAGGGCCAGATGGGATGCATCCTAGGACGCTGAGGGAAGTGAAGGAAGAAATCGCGGAGGTATTGGTCATAATCTTCCAATCCTCCTTAGAAACGAGGGTGGTGCCAGAGGACTGGAGGATTGCAAATGTTACACTCTTGTTTGTAGTGGGGAAGCTTTTAGAAACAATAATCAGGAAAAAATTAACAGTCACTTGGACAAGTGTGGATTCATTAAGGAAAGCCAGCATGGACTTGTTAAAGGCAAATCGTGTTTAACCAACTTGATTGAGTTTTTTGATGAGGTAACAGAGAGGGTTGATGAGGGCAACGCGGTTGATGTGGTGTACATTGATTTCCAAAAGGCATTCGACAAAGTGTCAGCAAAGTTGAAGCCCATGGAATAAAAAGGGACAGTGGCAGCATGGATATGAAATTGGCTAAGTGACAGGAAACAGACAGTAGTGGTGAACGGTTGTTTTTCGGACTGAAGGAAGGTATACAGTGGTGCTCCCCAGGGGTCGGTTCGAGGACCACTGCGTTTCTTGATATATATTAATGACTTGGATGTGGGTGTACAGGGCACAATTTCAAAATTTGCAGATGACACAAAACTTGGAAGTATAGTGAACAGTGAGGAGGATAGTGATAGATTTCAAGAGGACATAGACAGGCTAGTGGAATGGGTGGACACGTGGCAGATGAAATTTAAAGCAGAAAAGTGCGAAGTGATACATTTTGGTAGAAAGAATGAAGAGAGGAAATATAAACTAAAGGGTAGAAACCTAAAGAGGGTGGATGAACAGAAAGACCTTGGGGTATATGTGCACAAATCGTTGAAGGTGGCTGGGCAGGTTGAGAAAGCAGACGGGATCACAGAATCCCCACAGTGCAGATAGAGGCCATTTCGGCCCATCGAGCCTGCACCGACACATATCCCACCCTATCCCCGTATTTAATCCCCCCCTAACACTAAGGGTCAATTTATCATAGCCAAATCAACCTAACCCGCACATGTTTGGACTGTGGGAGGAAACCGGAGCACCCGGAGGAAACCCACGCAGACACGGGGAGAATGTGCAAACTCCACACAGACAGTCACTCGAGGCCGGATTCGAACCCGGGTCCCTGGCGCTGTGAGGCAACAGTGCTAACCACTATGCCACCGTGTTGCCCTGATCCTGGGCTTCATGAATAGAAGTATAGAGTACAAAAGCGTGGAAATTATGATGAACCTTTATAAAACACTGGTTCGGCCTCAACTGGAGTATTGTGTCCAATTCTGGGCACCACACTTTAGGAAGGATGTGAAGGCCTTGGAGAGGGTGCAGAAAAGATTTACAAGAATGGTTCCAGGGATGAGGGACTTCAGTTACGTGAATAGATTAGAGAAGCTGGGGTTGTTCTCCTTAGAGCAGAGAAGATTAAGAGGAGATTTGATAGAGGTGTTCAAAATCATGAGCGGTCTAGACAGAATAGATAGAAACTGTTCCCATTGGTGGAAGGGTCGAGAACCAGAGGACACAGATTTAAGGTGATTGGCAGAAGAACCAAAGGCGACATACGGAAAAACTTTTTTACGCTGCAAGTGGTTATGATCTGGGATGCACTGCCTGAATGGGTGGTGGAGGCAGATTCAATCGTGGCTTTCAAAAGGGAAATGGATAAGTACTTGAAGGAAAAAAATTTGCAAGGCTACGGGAAAAGGGCGGAGGAGTGGGACTAGCAGAGAGTCGGCACGGGCTCGACGGGCCGAATGGCCTTCTTCCATGCTGTAACCATTCTATGATTCTATGAAGTACCAGTAAACTGCGTGTTGAGTTGCCCACTCACAGTTGATGAATAGGAAGTTTTTTTCATTTACTCCACAGAGCCAGCTAATGGCCAGAGTCTGCAACTACATTGTGACAGTTAACATAGCAAAATTGAATGGGAAATGTTGGCATTGAGATTTACGCACAAACAAAACCAATTAATTCTCACAACCGGAAGTAAGGTTTGTTGGACAGGAAGCATATCCTACACAAGATTTTTAATGATACATAGAAGCATTATTTCCCAATAATCCAATGCATATGATGGCACCACAAATCTAAACCTTTGGTAAGGATCTCAAATAATATAAATAATTACAGAACTGCTCTATATTAGATAATATTGCAAAATAATGGCCACGTGAGAATGATTATAATAAAAATAAACTCAACCCAGGATTTAGACAACTCCTGAACCCCTCAATGGGATTATTTTCTTGAAATGGTTCCATTCTTATCTATCCAGTCTTCGTCAGGGAATCTCCAGCAATAGCTTCTCTTCCCACTCCGTTACCTCTGGAGTCTCCCAAGGATCTATCCTTGGCCCTCTCCTATTCCTCATCTACATGCTGCCCCCTCAGAAACATCATCCAAAAACATCTCAGATCCCACATGTACGCCAACAACACCCAGCTCTATGTCACCACCATCTCTCGACCCCTCCACTGCATTCAATTTGTCACACTGCTTGTCCCACATCCAGTATTGGACAAGCAGAAATTTCCTCCAATTAAATATTGGGAAGACCAAAGCCATCATCTTCGACCCCCGCCACAAACTCCGTTCCCTAGCCATCGATTCCATCTCCCTCCCTGGCTACTGTCTAAGGTTTAACTAGACTGTTCGCAACCTTGGTGTCCTATGACGCTGAGCTGAACTTCCGACCCCATACCCGCTCCATTACCAAGACTGCCTACTTTCACCACCTCCATAATATCGTCCGTCTCCACCCCTGCCTCAGCCCATCTGCTGCGGAAACCTCTAGACTCGACTATTCCAACGCTCTCCTGGCCGACCTCCCAGCTTCCATCCTCCGTAAACTTGAGCTCATCCAAAACTCTGCTGCCTGTATCCTGGCTCGCACTAAGTCCCGTTCACCCATCACCCCTATGCTCGCTGACCTACATGACTCCTGGTCCAGCAACCCCTCGCTCTCATCCTTTTGTTTAAATCGCTCCTTGTCCTCGCCCCTCCCCACGTCTGTAACCTCCTCCAGCCCTACAACCCTCCGAGAACTCTGCATTCCTCCAATTCTGCTCTTGTGCATCCCCGAATTCCTTCGTCCCTCCATTGGCGGCCGTGCCATCATCTCTCTAGCCCATAGCTTTGAAGTTCGCTCCCGAAACATCAGCATCTCTACGCCACTCTCCTCATTTAAGACGCTCCTTAAAACCTACCTCTTTGACCAAGCTTTTGGTCACCTGTCCTAATATTTCCTTGTGGCTCGGCATCATATTACGTCTGATAACGTTCCTATCACGTGCCTGGTGACATTTTACTTGTTAAGGGCACTATATCAATGCAAATTGTTGTCATTGTTGCAGTAATCAATCTTACCGGCCTATTATTCATTAAGAAACACTTGGATGGACAAACACCAGTTGACAAAAATATAATATCAAAATGACAAAGCAAAACGTTTTCAATTGCATCTTTGGTCTCTAAAATTAAAATTCACTGAAAGCACTGTACATGTTCTGAATAGGTTACGTGGTGGGCAGTTATGCAATATGATACATTTTTCCATTTGGGAGGCCAATGTAACTACCATGTATGCCAGTCATGAGGTACTAAGTTGATTTGTGGAGATATTTATAACATATATATATGGCTGGTCACTGGTCATGACACATCTTTTCCATTATCTCAAACTTTTACAATCCATATGTTGAACAACTTTCCAAGAAAGAATAAAAGTACAATTCATTACCTCCAATTCTACTTGTTTCCTGCAAGAACACCCATTTCCTATCGCCATAGCAACCATATAAATACATATTAACCACTATTGCGCACACATTTAAAACCTACCTCAAAATTTACCTGATAAAGGGTGCGAAATTCGGTTATGCCCCGTTTGGGGGTGGTAACCGAGTTAAGGCTGGACATTTAGCGCCCGGCGCGGAAGTACCGCCCCGGCCGCTAAATTCGGCTTACCGCCCCGGAGAGGAAGTGGAGCGCAATCTCAGGCACTCCACTTCCTGGTGGGACGGTAACCGAGGCAATGTCGGGGTGCGATCGGCGGAGGCTCCGTGGAGCGCTGCCGCATTTCAATGCCCCACCCCTTCAGTTAAAGGGGAGGGCCGCTGCGCACTCTGCAGGGCCTCCGATGGTCCACACTAGGCCACCAGGGCGGCGTGGTGCCACAGCCACAGCCCGGCACCAAGATGTGGCTCGGCCAAAGAAAAGAAAATGGCGGTGCAGGTCCCCTTTAAATACCGCCCCGCGAGCGGAGGTTGGCGCGGTTCGCGACTCGCGAAGCTGGCGCTGACACCGCCCGCAACAGCCTCACGGGGCGCAGCTGAATTTCTGCCGCGGGGCGGTATGGGGCCACGGCGGGGCGCTAAGAAGTCGCGGCACACGGGAATTACGTCATCGCTGGTGGCGCGGTGGCCCGGAGAGCTATCGGCGGGGGCGCGCGCTATCGGGTAGTGCCTCAGCAACGCCCTGCCAAATTTTTGGCCCCTCCCCCCCCAGCGATAAGCCCTTTGCGTCCCGTTAGTGCCCCCAGAGGCACTAACGGCAGGCACGAAGGAGCCAAATTTCTAGCTCAAAAAGCATAAAACAGCAGATATTCTTGATTCTAACTTGTAAATAGGATTTAAAATGGAAGAGCAACATGTACTGCGAAGCCAACAGGAGTAAAGTGCAAGTGATCGCCACAACATTTATACAAATATCCCACACTAAACCAAGACTAGCAAGGTCTGAAGACCACGAAAGGTCCATATTGCAAGGTAGTCAGAGCAACAAGGTCAAACATTCAGCTGTCCCACTCAACCAGGATCATGTTATACGTCACAGAAGCATCAATGCAACTGCAATCGGTTATGTCCAAAGAAATAGTCAAGTTGGTGTGGTACTGTTATATCTGCTTTTAGCTCAGACCATCTGGAAATTCTTCCAAAGATATATCATTCAAGTACAAGGAGAACCTGGCGTGTAATTGCTGCCATACGCTTACTCCATTCAGTAAACATACAAATATTTCAACACCAACTTGCAGTTATATAGTGCCTTCAATGTATAAAAATGTCCCCAGGTCCTTCACAGAGGTGTAATCAGGCATATATGGACGCTGAGACAAAGGGGTTATTTGGAGGGGTAACCAAAAGCTTAGTCAAAGAAGTGGGTTTTAAGGAGGCCCTTAAAGGAAGAAATGCAAGTGGAGAGATGGCAGTTTTAGTGTCAAAATCCCAGAGCGTGAGGCCTAGACGGTTGGAAGCACAGCCACCAATGGTGGGGCGAAGGGAATGCATAAGAGACTACAGTCAGAAGAATGGAGAATTCAACACTGAGTTATAAGGCTGGTAGAGGTTGCAGAGATATGGAGGGGGCAAGTCCATGAAGGGATTGAAATACAGGGGTGAGAATTTTAAATTTGATGCATTGAGGGACCAGAAACCAATGTAGGTCAGTGAACACAAAGGTGATGGGTGAGTAGGACTTGGTGTGGGATCGGATACAAGCAGCAGAGTTTAGGGTTAGGTTTAGATGACCTTGGGTTTATGGAGGGTAGAGAGTGGTAGTCCAGCCAGGAGAGCATTGGAATAGTCAAGTCTGATTGTGACAAAGAAAAAAAAAGACTTGCATTTATATAGCGCCTTTCACGACCACCAGACGTCTCAGAGCGCTTTACAACCAATGAAGTACTTTTGGAATGTAGTCACTGTTGTAATGTGGGAAAGGCATGGATGAGGCTTTCAGCGGCAGATGGGATGAGGCAGGGGTGAAAAGTTATAGTGGTGAAAGTAGGCCTTCTTTGCGATGGAGAGTCAGAAGATCATCACAGGGTTGAACAGATCGCCGAGACTACAAACAGTCCGGTTCCACTGGAGACAATGGCCAGGGAGGGGGATGGAATCAGTGACAAGAGCACCGAGTTTGTGGCAGGGGGCCAGAGACGATGGCTTTGGTCTTCCCAATGTTTAGCTGGCGGAAATTGTGGCTCATCCAAGACTGGATATTGGACAAGCAATCTGACAACACAGGAGGCAGTGGAAGGTGTTGAGAGGTGGTGGTGGAGGGGTAGAGCTGCGGTCTTCAGCCTACATGTGGAAACTGACCCCATTGTCTGTGGATGATGTCACCACAGGGCGGCATGTAGATGAAGAGGAGAAGCGGGCCAAGAATGGATAATTCGGCCACTCTGGAGGCAACGGTAGAAGAGAACATGAGTCTTATAAATGCTACTTTATTTCTTTTTATCAACCTGAAGAACTATCTAGCAGGAGTTGAAATGGGCTGGGTAGAGTACATGATACATTGTTTATAGTCTGTGGCAGGGATTTTCTACACCTTAATACAACAAGATGTGACAGATTACATAATTCTAGCAAGAAGAAACTAGTTAAAGGCAAGTGAATAAAAGATAGGACAACACAACATCTAACCCAGTTATAGGCTGGGTGCGAAAAGAATGTCTAAAACAATCCAAGAACTCTACCTTTGCTAAATATATTCTTTTCTTTTATGCTTACAGATGGGGTCAAAAGTAAAACAATTCCTTCAAGGTCAGCCAAAGAGAAAGACCCAAGGTCGGATAGTATTGTCTTTTCAGACCAACATTCCTCGGGATCAGGTTCTCATTTGTAGGCTGTAGTATTTTCATTGGGGTGGGGGGAGGGGGGGGGGGGAGATTAGGAAATACGGGCACCAGAATTATTTCAAACAATTAGATTTACATTCTGGTGAATGATAATTGCAAGAGAGCCCCAGGTGGGCAGAGGAAACGCTTCAAGGACATCCTGGGAATCCCTGGCCCAAGACCGCACAAAGTGGAGGAGAAGCATCCGGGAAGGCGCCAAACACCTGGAGTCTCTTTGCCGGGAGCAAGCGGAAGCCAAGCGCAAACAGCACAAGGAGCGCACGTCAACCCAAGCACCCCACCCACCCGTTCAACCACCGTCTGCCCCACCTGTGACAGAGACTGTAGGTCCCACATTGGACTCATCAGTCACCTACGAACTCATTTTTAATGTGGAAGCAAGTCATCCTCGGTTCCGAGGGACTGCCTAAGAAGAAGAAGAGTTATTTGAATCAAAAAAAGGCAGCAATAACTAAAGGACCACATGTTGCACAAACTCACAATGCTATGTGCAAACAGAAGCTGCACACCTAGATCACACAAACTAGGGCTGCATTCCCTGAAATTTAGAAGATTAAGGGCTGATTTTGATCGAACTTTTCAAGATATTAATGGGAACTGATAGGGTAGCTAGAGAGAAACTATTTCCGCTGGTTGGGGAATCTAGGACTAGGGGACAGAGCCTGAAAACTAAAGCCAGGCCTTTCAGGAGTGAAATTAGGAAACATTTCTACAAGCAAAGGGCGGTAGAAGTTTGGAACTCTCTTCCGCAAACGGCAATTGATGCTGGATCAATTGTTAATTTTAAATCCGAGATTGATAGCTTTCTGTTAACCAAAGGTATTAAGGGATATGGGGCAAAGGCGGGTATATGGAGTTAGGTCGCAGATCAGCCATGATCTCACTGAATGGCGGAACAGGCTCGAGGGGCTAAATGCCCTACACCTGTTCCTATAATGGCTTAGAATGCGTGCAAGGTCAGGAAGATGCATGGAATTGCCAATCCAAACATAGTTTACATAAATAAAGACATATGAAGAAAGATTTGCGTGATGCTCACTGCATTGGTATCAAGAGGAAAATTCTATTCCAAGTTTTACATTCTGGTTTCAAAAAAAACAGTTGGTCCTCAACAGGTTAACGAACGTTCGTGGTCCATCACTGGAGCTTTGCAAATTGTAGAATACGCAAGAACCTTGATGCCAAAAAGAATGATTTCATTCCTGCCGAGAAATAAGCATCACATTTCTGTAATCAATGCATCAAGGTGTCATTGATACACTTGAAAGTGCTGCAGTCAAAGGTGGTAAGAATGTGCAGGAACATTGAAATCAGCGGAAGAGAAACATGACTGTTTATGGTACTGAATTTCATCAAAGCTTTTGTGCCTCGCCTATTTCTGGCAGCAAGTCAATTTACTGCTTAGGATTTTGGTACACCTCACTCCGAGCTCTATTTAAAGAAAGAAAGACTTACATTTATATAGCACCTTTCACAACCACTGGACGTCCCAAAGCGCTTCACAGCCAATGAAGTTCTTTTGAAGTGTAGTCACTGTTGTAATGTAGAAAACGCGGCAGCCAATTTGCACACAGCAAGCTCCCACAAACAGCAATATGATAATGACCAGCTAATCTGTTTTTACTGATATTGATTGAGGGATAAATATTGGCCAGGACACCGGGGATAACTTCCCTGCTCTTCTTCGAAATAGTGCCATGGGATCTTTTACGTCCACCTGAGAGAGCAGACGGGGCCTCGGTTTAACATCTCATCCGAAAGACGGCACCTCTGACAGTGCAGCACTCCCTCAGTACCGCACTGGAGTGCCAGCCTAGCTTTTTGTGTTCAAGTCTCTGGAGTGGGACTTAAACCCAAAACCTTCTGACCTCAGGGGCAAGGGTGCTACCCACTGAGCCACAGCTGACACTGTACATCAATGTGTTTGCAGATTGTCTATTTTCTCTGATAAAGTTCCACCATTGGCAATGCTTCGATCATGGCAATACTTCCCTCATTTTTCACCATAACAAAGAAAGACTTGCATTTATATAGCACCTTTCACAACCACCGGACGTCCCAAAGCGCTTTACAGCCAATGCAGTACTTTTTGAAGTGTAGTCATTGCTGTAATGTGGGAAACGCGGCAGCCAATTTGCACACAGCAAGCTCCCACAAACAGCAAAGTGATAAACACCATATATATTGCAACAAAAATGAGCCAAGAAAGTAATCAATGCTTCCTTTATCCAACTCTTGGACCACATCCACATGACCAGATTGAAAAAAAGATATTCCATAATTACCCACTGAGTTTTCTATTTCTGCCATAATTTGAAAAGAAATACACAATGCACTTTTAGAAATACTTTTGATTTAATTTTAATAGGGATATATTTCCTATGGTAGGTAAGACAGGTTTCTGTTCTTATTAGACGTGTTAAGCAGCCTCGTTGAACATCCCCATGTAGATTCTGCCAGTACAAAAGCAAAATACTGTGGATGCTGGGATTCTGCTAATGTTAGTTTAAAATCAATTTCAGGCAGATCTAAATTGCTAATGACTGCATTGACGTACAGAGCAGAATCCTATACAGTATCCTAATGCGCCCAGTGCGTTTTTAATATGCAAATGAAACGAAGTGAAGCAATGCAGATGAAAAGGTTTCCATAGAATGCCGTATTTTAATTTAATGCTGCAAGAAGCTGCTTGAATTGTATCCTTACTTCTTGCTCAGGAACCCATATGTAAGTATTCAAAAGCAATCTTGTACGCTAATTAGTTAACAGGTTTATCATTTCAGTATATTGCACAAATGACTCTCTCCTTCCCCCCCACCCTAAAAGGTCATTGTAAATATGGGATGGCTAACAGTTATTGGTGGTCACTAGGAGGAACACCTATGATGTTAATTCACACTAAAGAGCCCAGAGTTATAGTTCAGTGTTTGAACTGCTTTGAGCCTGCAACTTACAAGTCTGAACCATACAAGGTCAAAGATCAAACAGCAGGCTTAAATACCTGGGCCCAAAGTTCCTGGGGATGGGAGAGGGCAAAATAAAGGCAGATCACCCATGCGGGAAAGAGTCAAGAGAAGCAGGTTTTATAACATTTCTACCTCATTTCCATTCCTTTCCAAATTTCAGTCTGGTGGGGGGTGCAGACAAGTCAGTCTTCAGCCCATTCCCTTCTGTCTGACAGAGACTGTGGGAGGGTGTCTGGGGGTGCTCAGGAGAAAGGTGAAGAGCCAGCATACCCATTTTATATTGAGGTGTGGGCCTTCCCACTTGTTCTTTGGGAGCCAACGGATGCTGATTTTGCACCAACCTATCTGGGGGGAGAAGGGCACTCATTTTCTCTCAGACCTGCATTCATATAGTGAATTATCACATCTCTGAAGCATAAGGGCTTTGCATACAGTAAATGTGTCTAAAGTGCTTTGACTGTTACGCAGGCAAACTTAGCTGCCATTTTGCGCACAGCAGAATCCCACACACAGCAACAAAATTTTGTTCAGTTAATCTTTTTGGTGGTATTGGTTGATGGATGGAGGAATATCGGCCATGACACCAAGAAAGCTCCCAGCTGGTCTTTGAACAGTGCCACGGGATCTTCAACTTTCACCTAAACCTCTGGAACATCAGTTTAATTTCTCATCTGAAGGGTGACACCTGCAGTAATGCCACACTCTCTCGACATTGCACCACAGTGTCAGCCGAGGCTATGTGCTAAAAACCATCGTTTTCTCAAGGAAGGGCTTAAGAACTAGTCACGGCATAAGGTGTTAAGCAGTCATATAATCATACAGTGCAGAAGGCGGCCATTCGGCCCATTGTGTCTGTGCCGTCTCTTTGAAAGAGCTATCCAATTAGTCCCACTCACCTGTTTCTCCCCCATAGTGGTGAATCAAATGCTTCTCTCTCTCTGGTTTCTTGAGTCTCATTGATCAACATGGCAGTCGCTTGCTGGGACTTGTTTGCGCAACTTTAAACTGGGTAGTGTCTTGGAAAGTATTCACTTTTACGTTGCCAGATTATCTGCCAGTCAAACTAAGATTCCAAATGTCATTCATTAAGAGGAAGCTCCATCCACTTGTCAGTTGTATCAATGTAGCCCATTTTGATTTATGCCACTTAAAGTACTTCATCGGGCCAATTTTCATGTTCTGGTGTAAGTCAATTCTAAATGGTTAAGGGCTGGTGCAAATCTTACTGGAATGGTAATAGCACTCAATTTTCATGGATCATTGCCCCTTGTGTTATTACTTCCTGCTCCAGGTGCAGATTTGAGAGGGTGCAGATAGCACACTAGTGCTGGAGTGGAAAATTGCATGAAGGTGAAATTTAAAGGGATGCATGCAATTAAAGGGAAGTGGCAGAATGGGGGAGGGAGAGAGATGCATTTTTACAGCCTGCGGAAAGACTAAAAAGTCATCTCAATCAATTGGTTGCCTTTTCTAAGGCGAAAGAGGAAGACAGGCAAAAATGAAGGAAAAAGCTACCCAAGATGCAGCAAAGTTATTCTGCCTAGTTCCGAGCTTCTTGTCTAATGGCCTAAGCGAAGGTGGTGTTACAACAACAACAACTTGTATTTATATAGCACCTTTAACATAGTAAAACGTCCCAAGGCGCTGCACAGAAGTATTTTAAAACAAAAAATTTGACACCGATCCACATAAGGATAAATTCGGGCAGGTGACCAAAAGCTTGGTCAAAGAGGTAGGTTTTAAGGAGCGTCTTAAAGGAGGAAAGAGAGGTAGCGAGGCGGAGAGGTTTAGGCAGGGAATTCCAGAGCTTAGGGCCTAGGCAACAGAAGGCACGGCCACCAAAGGTTGAGCGATTATAATCAGGGATCCTCAAAAGGGCACAATTAGAGGAGCGCAGATATCTTGGGGGGTTGTGGGGCTGAAGGACATTACAGAGATAGGGAGGGGCGAGGCCATTGAGGGATTTGAAAACAAGGATGAGAATTTTGAAATCGAGGCGCTGCTTAACTGGAAACCAATGTAGGTCAGCAAGCGCAGGAATGATGGGCGAACGGGACTTGGTGCGAGTTAGGACACGGGCAGTTGCCAGGAGGGCGGTCCAGTTCGCAACTCCCCAGCACCATTCCCATAAGTCAGCATTGCAGCTTGCCTGGGAGGTGATGGAGGCAGACTTAAATGTGCCAGTCCTATGGTGCACGTTAGCAAGTGGTATCCTTCCAGTTGATGGCACAGCTCTGCATCGAGCTCGCTGCTGGACTGGACCCT
Organism: Squalus acanthias; assembly: GCA_030390025.1. NCBI lineage: Eukaryota > Metazoa > Chordata > Chondrichthyes > Squaliformes > Squalidae > Squalus > Squalus acanthias. The sequence goes on from CM059448.1 coordinate 14,704,191, forward strand.
GTGAAGATAGTTCCCCACAGTCATAGCCAGGCAGCTATGACAATTCCTGCATAGGTTCATAGAATCTTGGTGCGGCCAATCAGGCTTCGCTGGCATCCTTTTTTATGCAGTACCCTGAAGAACCATAGCAAAATACTGCGGATGCTGGAAATCTGAAACAACAACAGAAAAGCAGATTGGGTGACCGCTTTGGGGAACACCTCCGTTCAGTCGGTAAGGGTGACCCCGAGCTTCCGGTCGCCTGTCACTTTAATTCTCCGCTCCACTCCCACTCTGATCTCTCCGTCCTCGGCCTCTTACAGTGTTCCAACGAAGCTCAATGTAAGCTTGAGGAACAGCACCTCAGCTTTTGATTAGGCACTTTACAGCCTTCTGGATTCAACATCGAGCGCAACTATTTCAGACTATAACCTCGGCCCCTATGTTTTCTCTCACATGGCAGCCGTTTATGATTCTGCCATTGTCATTTACACCTCATCGAGAGTCATCTTTTGTTTCTTAACTTGTCCCATTACCATCTCCTTTTGCCTTGCACCATCATCCCTTTTGTCTTTTAATCTCTTCTGCCTTCCATTCTATCACAGACCTTCCCTTTTGTTCATTCCTCCCCTCCTCCCTCTCCCTGCCCCTGCACTTGCTTAAAAATCTGTTACTTCTCCAACTTTTTCCAGTTCTGGCAAAGGGTCATCGACCCGAAACGTTGACGCATACAAGAGGCTTTATAACATTATTCCCGTGTCAACTGAGTATTCTTTAGCCTGCCGCCAAGCTCAGCAGAAATGTATGCCATTAACAAATGGGGCAGAGACCCAGCATTTACAGGTATTATTCCAGCCTGGCACACGAGGTGGAACCAACCCAAAAGTTGGCTCCGAGCTCTGCCATCTGCTCAACACGGCATAGGGCCGGCACAGCCAATGACTGTAGTGGTCATCTGCGGCCTTCAGCCTGACTTCCAGCTCCTTCCAGGCATGCGGCAATGTTTAAGTGGGTTTTGCGCTCTTGCCAAGCATAGCTGTCACTCCTAACCTTTGCCTGAATTTGGCAGATCTGGTTGAAAGACTCTTTCAGTGCTCAAATAAACTTGTGGCCTTTAAGTCCACAGCTGATGTCTGCGCAGTGACTCACTGGATGTCCAAATGATGCGTGCAGGGATTTTTCTTTTTTCGTCCTCCACAGGCAAAAGTGGCAACATTGAAGTAGCACAAAGAGCGGCTTCATAAGAACTGGCATAAAATTGGAAAAGGTTTTGAATTGAGACAGATGTAGCTCTCCAGAGACAACATTCATTCTATTCTGCTTGAGCATTCTGGTGTCCATTCCAGCAATTTAACACTTAGTGATTTTTCTCTTTGGCATAATTGGACATGAATGTTACATTCCCCTTTTACTTTGAAGCAGTTTTCTGCATGCTGCTGAAAAAAGGGGAAATTCCACATGTACCTAAAATTGTGCCAAATCACTGTGATATGTTCCGCCTGCTGAAAGTCAGGACATGCAATGAAAATATTAAAGCCAGTGTCAATCATTATTATTAGGCAAGACTCATCCAACCCTGTGGGATTTTTTGTTTCTTTTTGCTATGAAGTGAGATGATCCATCTGGAAAATGTACGAACCCTGTTATGTGCCCAAATAAATACTTGCGCACAAGATTGGCGCCAGTCTGACAATAATGTTGAATGTTAAATTGGTGAGTTAATCAATTGTGTTTTACATGGCAATGCGACATGGCAAGTATCACAGCCAAATTACATACATATACATAAATATTTATATATTTAAATATATATATATATAAATATTTTAAAAATTTAAAATATATATATGCCCAAAATTTGCGGTTGTAATGAAGGCAAAACTGTTAACGTTCATCATCATTACTCTGTAATACTGACAGCAACTTCTGGAGTCTGCACATGTGCAGATAAACGCAGAAATCCTGAAGTTGCTGTCAGTGATACCCTGCTCCTTCACAGGGTGCGCTTTTCCAGTCCTCGCAGGTGGAAATCAATTAAAATCACTGAATTATTGTGAACTTCAATTTTTTAAGCACTATTCACGCTGTAAAAACCCTTAAAATAGTTAAGCCTTGTTGAATGAGGTGTAACTGGGTTTTTAAACGCCGTACCAAGTCATAATTACTGCTGAACAACCTCTCTGGCCCTGAAAAACTAATTTTATATTTGTGGAATGTCAAATTTCTCCATTATGATAAACAAAATCCTAGATTTTTTAAATAATAAAAGTATATATATTTTTAAGGTTTGCTTGTGATATTTCAGCTTCTAACTTAATCCCATGCCTATATCCCAATCTCTATTTCGCTCTCGGTAAAATGATTAAAAAGTGATGGATAATCAGTGTTTTTTACTTCCTGGTTTGCTGTCTGTGAGAATTCTTCAATGTGATTGCTGCTTAGCCTGCTTGATGACATCACTGTTGCTGGACGCTGGAGATCCCCTGTAGGTGACGCCAGAATGAAATTAATGTCAGGAAAGGTGAAATCCACGCCACAGAGATCGCAAGGTCTTTGTGGGCAGCTTTCTTCGAGGTCAGTGGTGAGCGCCGTCACTTCGCTGCTGACCACAAAATCCAGGCCAATTTCTACTTTGGAGCAATGTGCTAGAGCAGCATGACTTGCCAAAGTAAAAAGGTAAATCAAAAGGCATTTCCTAATACCCACCCCATATACATTGAAGACATACACATTAAGACAAGAGTACTTACCCAATAAATTCAGATTTTAAAGGAAAACATTTGGTTGAGCAGTACCTTTAGTACAATGTTAATAACCTACACAATCAGACAGGAGTCCGTGCAATATCTATTTTGATAGGATATCTACAAGCATTGCTTGCTGAGCCGCAGTTTATGTCATTTTAATGTTTGTGGCCCCTCCACTATTCTGGAGTATATAATGCAGGTTCCATAGAAGGAATTGCTCATTAAATAAACTATTTTTAGTGTTAAACTCTTTTTGAGTCAAGTGTTGTGGTGCAAAAACAGGTCCAGTGCAATCATTAAAATATAAAATCAAGCCTCGTGTCACATGGGAAAATTTATCTGACATATTCACACTCTAATCATGCATTCACTGCCCAGAGATCTTGAACAGAACACACAGTCAATACATTACCCTTGGAGTGACCATAGAAAACTGGTCATTTTGCAGCAGAACCGATGATACACTCATAACCATGATGCGGAGATGCCGGTGTTGGACTGGGGTGGACAAAAATGAGAAGTCGCACAACACCAGGTTATAGTCCAACAGTTTTATTTGAAATCACGAGCTTTCAGAGCGCTGCTCCTTCGTCAGGTAAAGTGAAGGAATACAAATCAGCAAAGCATATATAGACAGAGAACAATGTGTAGCGTACAATGTCAGACGACTACAGTAAACATTTCTGACTGCCCTCCATCACACCTCGGCAGAGAGATAATCAAGCCAGTCAGGAAGGCATTACATCAAAGACACAGCAAAATACAGCTAAGACAATGAGGTGGGGTCACAGGGGGTCCAACATGTCAAATGCTGCAGTCTGTATGGTTAAGCTTTTTACTTTTTCTGTGCTGTAAATTCTATGCAGCAATTGCATTCATTTAATAGACCAACCATGAGCCATGGTCTTAGGATGCAAAAGCAGTCGACCACAAGGGGTAAGGGCCAGAGATTTCCTCCGTGTATTAAAGTGTATTTCTGAATGCTCACTCCCGATGCAGAGGCTCACCCATCTGGAGTACATAACTGGGGAATCCTGGGCGTGCTCCCCATCATTTTCCACCCATTAATAGAGACGAGATATCAGTGACGAGGGAACGGACTTTGTGGCGGGGCACGAAGACGGTGCCTTCAGTTTCCCAATGTTCAACTGGAGGAAATTAAGGCTCATCCACGACTGAAAAAGCAATCTGACAACACAAAGATATTGGAGGGGCTGAGAGGAATAGTGGAGAGTTAGATCTGGGTGCCCCTCCCTACTTCTTTAACCATCTCCAGCCCAACAACCCGCCAAAAACTCTGCATTCCTCCACCCCTGGCCACATGTGCATCCTGTATTCCCTTCTCCCCACCATTGGCAGCAGTGCTTTCAGCCGTCCCGGCCCTAACTCTGGAATTCAGTTCCTGAACCTTTCCACCTCTCTCTCCGCCTTTAACATCCACCTTAAAACCCACCTCTTTGACCAAGCTTTTGGTATCTCCTTCTTTGGCTTGGCTTGAATTTTTGTCTGATTACATCAACAACTTGCATTTATATAGCGCCTTTAACGTAGTGAAATGTCCCAAGACGGTTCACAGGAGCGTTATCAAACAAAATCTGACACCGAGCCACATAAGGAGATATTCGGATAGGCACGGTCAAAAAGGTAGGTTTTAAGGAGCGTCCTAAAGGAGGAGAGAGGGGTAGAGACACGGAGAGGTTTATGGAGGAAATTCTAGAGCTTAGGGCCTAGGCAGCTGAAGGCACGGCCGCCAATGGTGAAGCGATTAAAATCATGGATGCGCAAGAGGCCAGAATTGGAGGAGCGTTTGAGATCTCGGAGGGTTGTAGGGCTGAAGGAGGTTACAGAGATAGTGAGGGGCGAGACCCTGGAGGGAACTGAAAACAAGGATGAACATTTTTTTTAAATCGAGGCATTGTCGGAACGGGAGCCAATGTAGGTCAGTGAGCACAAAGGCGATGGGTGAACGGGACTTGGTGCGAATTGGGATATGGGCAGAAGAGCTCAAGTTTATGGAGGGTGGAAGACGGGAGATGGCCAGGAGACCATTGGAATAGTCAAGTCTAGAAGTAACAAAGGCATGGATATGGGTTTCAGCAGCAGATGAGCTGAGGCAAGGACGGAGATGGGCAACGTTACGGAGTTGGCAGTAGACAATCTTGGTGATGGAGCGGATATGAGGTTGGAAGCTCTGCTCAGGGTCAATAGGACGCCAAAGTTGCGAACGATCTGGTTCAGCCTCAGACAGTAGCCAGGGAGAGGGGTGGAGTCAGTGGCTACCGAATGGAGTTTGTGGCGGGGACCGAAGACAATGGCTTCAGTCTTCCCAATATTTAGTTGGAGGAAATTTCTGCTCATCCAGTACTAGATGTCGGACAAGCAACGTGACAAATCAGAGGCAGTGGCGGGGTCGAGAGAGGTGGTGGTGAGGTAGAGATCGGTGCCATCACATGTGGAACCTGACGTTGTGTTTTTGGATGATGTCGCCAAGGGGCAACACATAGAAGAGAAATAGGAAGGGGCCAAGGATAGATCGTCTATGAAGCGCCATTGATTTCTACTATCTATGCTATATAAATGTGAGTTGTTGTTGAGCAGGTCTGATTAAATTATCTTAATGTGACCCAAAATCCTGTGACATATATCTGGGAAAAGAGCATGTGGCCGCCACACTTAATCCATTTATCCTGATGAATGCATTTCATTAACTTTGCTGAAAGTCTTCATTTTCTGAGTTAATCTGAATGACGTGGACAGGACCTGGTGTACTTTGGACAATGCTGCCTGCAGTATGAGCACATTAAACTGGAGAGCAACCAAAGTTATCCCATGTGTTTTTCAGCTGAGGCATCCAGCGTGAAAGTAACAACACAAAATGACCTCCGGGATGAACCCATTAGATTATACTTGCAAAATGGCTGACTAAACGCAAACACTGAAGTATTGTGAACAGCATCATACCAAATACAAAATAAAACCAATCACGAATTGGCAGGAGATAATTGACCTTGCATTTACAACTTTCTAATGCTGAGGATCGGTTTAGCTTAGTGCTGGGAGAGTTCTGGCGGCGATGTGTACTGGATTCCTTTCGAAGGCAACCTGTCCAATTCTGCATTCCGATACATAATGCGCATTACCAAGCATATCTCCCAACATCAGAAATGGTTTTAATAAATGCTCCTGTGGCTGCAAAGCATAATTATGGAAGTTCCTATGCAAAAAACTGAAGGGGTGAAATTCCTCCCAGTGATAATGTTAAACAGGATTTGCACTCGGGTCAATTGTTGCACTAAAATTTCGCAAGGAATTTCACTCGCTAAATGGCTTAAGGGGAAATGTCGCTTTGGATTGTTAGGGTAATCCATATTCAGCCATTAGTATTGGGTTAGCAGCAAAAAAAATCCTGAAGCCAATATCCTGGCCAAAAATCATGTTAAAACTGAGCAATTATGCCAACAGAGCTAATCTCAAGAACATATTGTTAACATATTGGAAAGTTCCTGTAGGTAAGGTCAGTTCCTGTGGAACAGCCATGAACAGGCTAATCCAAAATCTATATTTAAACCACCACGATGTTCTCTGATGGGCACTTTGTACTGCTTAGCAAATTGATAAACATTTGCTGCACCAAATACAATCAGTACTGTGACAACCTTATTGAATTACTGACACAGCTGTCAAAATTGGGCAAATCCTAGAGGTTAGACCTTCACTCAAAAGCCTATCACCTGAGGTGTAGCCTCATACCAAACACAGATGCAATGAGCAGCATCTGTCACATGGGCCAAAGTGGATAACCAAGTCACTTTAATGTATTCTTCTCTCCACTTTCCTTTTTCTCTTCTTTAAGGTAATTGGCAAAAGAACCAGAGGGGAGAGGAGGAGAAATGTCTTATACGCAGCGAGTTGTTGTGATCTGGAATGCACTGCCTGAAAGGGCGGTGGAAGCAGATTCACTAGTAACTTTCAAACGGGAATTGGATAAATACTCGAAGAGGAAAAATTTGCAGTGCTGTGGGGAAAGAGCAGGGGAGTGGGACTAATTGGCTAGCCCTTTCAAAGAGCCGGCACAGGCAAGATGGGCTGAATGACCTCCTTGTAAGCTGTATGATTCTATGATTCCTTTTCTCACTTTTCACCCCCTTGTATTTACCTTACTCTTTTCACAGCCCATCTGGCTGTAGAATTTGCAAGTGTTCTCTCCTGCAGCAATGGGGAGAAGGCTATCCCAACAGTCATAGTGGTAATGAAAGCCCACTATTAAAACTATGGCTCTTAGTTTTAATAGTGGATTTTCACTGCCACTATGACAGCATAGTACATTTTCACTTTCTCTCATTCTCTAGAAAATTGCTGAGAAGTACAAATACAATCCACTCACACAAGATTGAAATTCTGGAAAGGAAGGGCAGAGGAGGAGAGTGGGCAGTTATGATCTCGCACGAGTCTCCCTCTGACGACAGAAGAGTTGGGAGGCCTGGCTATCAGCAGTGTCAGCATGCCTTCCTTTGCAGACAAACATGACTAGGTGGCTTGCAAGCCATTCTGGCATCATGATACTGCCCTTTTGAGGAATTAGCGATGAAATTGTATTTAGCTAGATTGGTACTGGTTAGAAATGAACAGTAAGTTGCTTTCCAAATCTATTCCAAATCGGCTTTTCCTAGTTGAGATTACTTTGGGCACTACCTCGGCCCATTCTTGGTGAGGGCAACAACAGGTCTTGTAGAAAATAACACCTGAATCTACCTATGGAATACCCTCATTATACTATTTTTTTAAAATTCGTATATGGGATGTGGGCATCGCTGGCAAGGCCAGCATTTATTGCCCATCCCGAATTGCCCTTGAAAAGGTGGTGGTGAGCCGCCGTCTTCAACCGCTGCAGTCCATGTGGTGAAGGTACTCCCACAGTGCTGTTAGGGAGGGAGTTCCAGGATTTTGACCCAGCGATGATGAAGGATCGGCGATATACTTCTAAGTCAGGATGGTGCGTGTGACTTGGAGGGGAACTTGGAGGTGGTGGTGTTCCCATGCACCTGCTGTCCTTGTTCTTCTAGGTGGATGAGGTTGCGGGTTTGGGAGGTGCTGCCGAAGAAGCCTTGGCGAGTTGCTGCAGTGCATCTTGTAGATGGTACACACTGCAGCCACGGTACGCTGGTGGTGGAGGGAGTGAATGTTTAAGGTGGTGGATGGGGTGCCAATCAAGCGGGCTGCTTTGTCCTGGATGGAGTCGAGCTTCTTGAGTGTTGTTGGAGCTGCACTCATCCAGGCAAGTGGAGAGTATTCCATCACACTCCTTACTTGTGCCTTGTAGATGGTGAAAAGGCTTTGGGGAGTCAGGAGGTGAGACACTCGCCGCAGAATACCCAGCCTCTGACCTGCTCTTGTTGCCACAGTATTTATGTGGCTGGTCCAGTTAAGTTTCTGGTCAATGGTGACCCCCCAGGATGTCGATGGTGGGGGATTCGGCGATGGTAATGCCGTTGAATGTCAAGGGTAGATATGATTTATTACAAAGAATTTATGTTCTTAGTCTAGCAATTGGAGCCAACACAAACACTCCAGAATCCAGTGTGGGAAAATCAACCCATTGCTACATTTCAGAGACAAGCCAAATAATTTAAGTAAATTTAACGTGTGCTTTGGACTTGTACTTCCCCCACGGTGACCACTCCAATATCGTCGAACTCAGAATATCTGTGTCCAGGAGCAGGTATCTAAATGATGCATGACTCGGTCCGTACATGTAGAGAGCTTAACCTGCCCAGCCAAGTGTGGCTGTATTATTTTAATGCACCTCACTTGAGCAGCCATGCAAGTACAAGAGAAGTAATCTGACTACTCCAGTAAGAAATCTGATTCCGGAATTAGGATACATGGAGTCAAGCACTGCAGCTCAGACTCAAACCTAAACCTGACACATTTAGAATTTGCATCAAGGCAAAAGTGGCTCTGATAAAGTGTATCGCACTAATAACCAAGGCTAATTGCCTCTTAGACAAATGTATCACACCAGCTAAATTGGAATTTGATGTTCACTCAGCCATATCTCACTGCCTGTGCACATTTCCATCAGTCAACAATCATTAAAGTCAGCCCATGCAAAAGCAGCAAGAAACCCCAGGCCGGATTTGTCCCTGTCAAAACATAGTCCTCAGGGAATAACGGTAGGTGTAGAGACATTTTTAACAGTTACTGAACTAAACCCATCTTCAACACGCTTAAGTGGTGCAGCATCTCCTCCGAGTGTGACCACACACAAGCTCCGTCTTATTAACATTGAACTATTCTGACAGTTGCTTACAATAATCTGCTGCTTTGTGCGAGGTGTATTTCTGTTGAACAAAATCCTGCCGATCACTGGAAGGTTGTCTCCCAGGGATGGAGGCAATACTGTGAATCGTTGGAAAATAACAGACTTATCACAGAGCGGAATTTTGGCGCGATGTAAAGGGAATGGAGCCGGGACACCAGCGGAAATCTTTAAAAACAAACCCCTTTTTCATTGACACTGGACTCAATGGTTCCACAAAGAAGCCACACCATGTCTATTCAGCACGGCAACCAACAACAACAACTTGTATTTATTTAGCGCCTTTAACGTAGTAAAACGTCCCAAGGCGCTGCACAGGAGTATTTTAAGACCAAAAATTTGACACCGATCCACATAAGGATAAGTTAGGGCAGGTGACCAAAAGCTTGGTCAAAGAGGTAGGTTTTAAGGAGCGTCTTAAAAGGAGGAAAGAGAGGTAGCGAGGCGGAGAGGTTTAGGCAGGGAATTCCACTTAAAAGGAACCTACTTAAAGGAAAGGCTATTCTGGGGTTAGCTAAACCCCTCCAACACCAACTCCTGCTTAAAACCCACCTCTCGGACCAAGCTTTTGGTCACCCCTCCTAATATCTCCTTCTTTGACTCGTCATTCAGCTTTCCTCTTTGAAGCACCGATGGACGATTTTGTCGATGTTAAAGGCACTATATGAATGCAAGCTGTTTAGACTTTGAACATTTGGCACTTACCCCTGGAGGTGTAAGTAAGCTTTGCACTAAAAGTTTAATTAGTCAATAATTGAACTGAGCAATGTAAATAATGGCAAAATGGGAATAAAATTAGATTAATCGACAACAACAACTTGTATTTATATAGCGCCTTTAATGTAGTAAAACATCCCAAGGCGCTTCACAGGAGAATTATAAGACAAAAAATTTGACACCGAGCCACATAAGGAGAAATTAGGGCAGATGGTAGGTTTTAAGGAGCATCTTAAAAGGAGGAAAGAGAGGTAAGCAAGGCGGAGAGGTTTAGGTAGGAAATTCCAGAGCTTAGGGCCTAGGCAACAGAAGGCACGGCCACCAAAGGTTGAGCGATTATAATCCGGGATGCTCAAGAGGGCAGAATTCGAGGTGCGCAGATATCTCCGGGGGGGGGGGGGGGGCGCGGTTGTGGGGCTGAAGGAGATTACAGAGATAGGGAGGGGCGAGACCATAGAGGGATTTGAAAACAAGGATGAGAATTTTAAAATCGAGGCGTTGCTTAACTGGGAGCCATTGAAGGTCAGCGACCACAGGGGTGATGGGCGAACGGGACTTGGTGCGAGTCATCATATAATTTGAATCAAGCGACATTGAATTAAGAGTAGAATGCAACTGCTTAATTTTTAGAAACAATTTGTGACGGGTTAGGAGAAGGTGGAAGTCACATTGCACCTGTAGGCTATCCGTTCACTGCACAAAAATTGCCAATCGGACACAGCACTGCTGAAATCTGCTGGGAAAAATGTCCATAGATAACAACAGTTTACTTAAATTGTCTTTTTCCTCCCATTTAAATCTGCCACCAAGTTTAATGTCAAACTTCACAAAACTCAGGCCTCGAAATTCTGCCAAGGGGTAATCATGAACATTCAGCGGAAATTCGTTTGTCCCCCCATTTTACCGTTGGCATTAACCAGTTAAAATGAACGAGTTCACACCACCTACAGCATAATTCCAGACAAGATCATTTCAGCTGAATCAATTAAGCTTTCATATTATTCTACAGTGGAATTTCAAGGCCCATCAGAACCAGGTCCTGCTACCCAGCAAGGAATGGCATTTTGAACAAGCTGAACTTCGCAGATGATAACTGGTACACTGAATGTCAATACACTTTACCTGGCGAGAGGCGAAGTCAATGCGAGAGACAAAAATCACCGTATATTTTCTTTTAAAACAAACTACATTCCTGAAGGATGGGATATACTACACTCAAAGAAGGCATTGTTGAGGCTGCCGCGAAACACGAATTAAGGCTGAATCCATGTGCGGAAAACAAGAGACTTTTTTAATACAACTGCATGGTACAAAATGGCTGAACAGCAAGCTCCCAGAATTCTCTGGAAAAATCCTGAGGCCCCGCTCACTCCTGCCTTAAAGGTAAGGTGCCTTAAAGGGAAGGTGCTCGATATATTGTCCACGGACGGAAGAGTGGATTATGCCCGTTTAGGTGGCGATCCGCCACACAGCTCCCCCCAGAATCCGCTTAGGAGGTGTGGACGAGACGGTGCGGCGGTCTGATGGGCCGGCCGGAGTGGCTCTTGTAGGACGCCGGTGGACGTGGAACGGCCGGGCGTGGAGCAGCCGGGTGAACCGGCTTGAGGGCAGGTCGGCCGCGTGGAGGTGGACGAGCTACAGGGACCTGCTCACCGGGCTCCGAGTGTGCTGGCTTGAGTCGGTCAACCGACACTTTTTCGGTCCTGTCGCCCACTTGCAGGGTGAAAAATTTGTCCCCAGCCTGTAGCACCTTGTAGGGCCCATCGTACGGGGGTTGAAGGGGTCCGCGGTGGGCGTCGTGCCGGACGAAAACAAACCATGCCTGGTGCAGGCTTAGTGGGACGTGTGAGGTGGATTCGCCGTGTCGGGCAATGGGCACCGGGGCGAACTGCAGTGCCGGTGAGGCGAAGTCGTGGCGTTGCTGGTTGGCTGACCAGGGTGTCGTGGCGGTGGGCAGGAACTCGCCGGGTACGCGCAGCGGCTGACCGTACATGAGCTCTGCTGCCGATGCATGGAGGTTTTCTTTAACCGCGGTGCGCAGGCCGAGGAGGACCCACAGAAGTCGGTCGGTCCAGGTGCCGTCCTGGAGGCTGGCTCGAAGAGATGCCTTCAAGGATCTGTGGAACCGCTCACACAGTCCGTTGGCTTGGGGGTGGTACGCTGTGGTGTGGTGAATGGTCACCCCGAGATTGCGTGCGATGGCGGTCCAGAGTTCAGAGGTAAATTGCGGACCTCTGTCCGACATCATGTCGGAGGGGACGCCGAACCGTGCGACCCAGGTGCTGACGAAGGCTCTGGCGATGTCGGCGGTGGTGGTAGAGGTCAGTGGAATTGCCTCGGGCCAGCGTGTGGTGCGGTCAACGATGGTCAGCAAGTGCGTGTGGCCTTGCAACGGTGGCAGGGGCCCGACGATGTCCACGTGGATGTGGTCGAATCTCCGCGAGGGGACGGTAAACTCCTCGAGGGGTGCTTTCGTGTGTTGCTGTACCTTGGCCCGTTGGCAGGCTAGGCAGGAGTTGGCCCAAGTACGCACATCCTTGCGAAGGCCGCGCCAGAAGAAGCGGTTGGCTACCAATTTGATGGATGCGTGGGCGCCGGGGTGGGAGAGGTTGTGGAGAATCTCGAATACCCGGCGGCGCCAGGACGCTGGGACGACGGGCCGAGGTTGACATAGGGATATGTCGCACTTGACCGTGACTGTGGTCGGGCCACAGGCGACGTTGGCCAGGCGTAGCCCTGGTAGGTTGGTGGGTGCGGAGAGCAGATCAGGGTCTGTGATCTGGTCTGCTGCGAGTTGAGCGTAGTCGACTGCCAGTTATGCGGCGTGGATGGCGGGGCGGGAGAGGCAGTCGGCTACCACATTGTCTTGGCCGGAGACGTGTTGGATGTCCGTGGTGAACTCGGACACTGCCGCGAGCTGGCGCTGCTGCCTGGCGGACCAGGGGTCGGTTGTCTTTGCCATTGCGAATGTCAGGGGCTTGTGGTCGACAAATGCAGTGAAGGGGTGGCCCTCAAGCAAAAACCGGAAATGGCGGACCGCCAGGAACAGCGCGAGGAGCTCGCAGTCGAAGGTGCTGTACTTGACCTCCGGGGGGCGTAGTTGGCGGCTGAAGAAGGCAAGTGGTTGCCAGGCGCCGTCGACCCACTGCTCATACACGGCGCCGACCACGTGGTCGGAGGCGTCCGTGGTGAGCGCTACCCTGGCATTGGGCCGTGGGTGCGTGAGCAGGGTGGCGTTGGCAAGCGCGGTCTTGGTGGAGTCGAAGGCGGCGGACGCGTCTGCCGTCCATTCGACCGCCAGCTTGCCGCTCCTGCCCCGGAGGGCTTCATACAGGGGCCTCATGAGGGACGCCGCTTTGGGGATGAAGCGGTTATAGAAATTCACCATCCCGAGGAACTCCTGGAGGCCTTTGATGGTGGTGGGGCGGGGAAATTGTTGGACAGCCTGCACCTTGGTGGGCAGGGGAATGGCCCCAGCATGGGTGATGTGGTGGCCGAGGAAGTCGATCTTGTCCAGGCCGAACTGGCATTTGGCTGGGCTGAGGATGAGCTCGTGGTCACTGAGGCGCCCGAACAGGATGCGAAGGTGTTCGAGGTGTTCCTGCTTGGAGGAACTGGCTACCAGAATGTCGTCCAGGTAGACGAACAGGAACTTCAGGTCCTGAAGGACCGAGTCCATGAGCCATTGGAATGCCTGGGCCGCGTTTTTGAGGGCGAAGGGCATCCGCAGGAACTCGAACAGGCCGAAGGGGGTGATTACGGCTGTCTTGGGGACGTCCGCGGGGTGGACGGGGACTTGGTGGTAGCCGCGCACCAGGTCGACCTTGGAAAAGACTGAGCGGCTGGCCAGTCTAGCCGAGAAGTCCTGAATGTGCGGCACGGGGTACCGATCAATGGTGGTGGCGTCGTTGAGGCGGCGGTAATCCCCGCAGGGGCGCCAACCTCCGCCTGGTTTGGGGGCGATGTGGAGTGGGGAAGCCCAGGGACTGTTGGAGCGGCGGATGATGCCGAGCTGTTCCATGGTGGCAAACTCGGTCCGCGCGATCTCCAGTTTGGTCAGGTCCAGCCTGTGGGCGTGGGCGTACACTGGGGGGCCTGTGGTGGGGATGAAGTGTTCCACCCCGTGTTTGGCGGCCTCCGCGGAGAAGGTCGGATTGGTAAGGGCCGGGAATTCGGCCAGGAGTGCCGAGTAGTCATCCGTGGCCTGGGCGTGGCACTGTGACGCCATGTCGGCGGGGGGCCATGGCGCCCAGGATGGGGGACATGGTGTTCATGTCCACGAGGCGGTGACGAGAGATGTCTACCAGTAGGCCGTGGGCGCACAGGAAATCTGCGCCGATGAGAGGGGAGAGCACCTTGGCAGTGATGAACTCCCATCGGTAGCGGCGACCAGCGAGGTCGAGGGTGACTGTCTGGGTGCCATACGTCCGGATTTCCGCGCCATTAGCAGCAGCCAGCACCGGTCCTCGTTCGCCCTTTTGGACATCGAGGGAGGAGGCCGGGATGATGCTGTGCTGAGCCCCAGTGTCGCACAGGAACCGGCGGCCAGTTTTGTCATCCGTGACGAACAGCAGGGAGCCCGCGTGGTCCACGGCCATCGCGGGGGCTGGTACGGGGGCGGACTTGAAAGAGCAGGGAGGTGTGCACCGTTGTGCCCTGGCGCCGAACCGTGCATGGTAGTAACAGTGGCCCGGGTTAGTGGGGCGTGAAGGCCCCGTGGGCCTGGTGGCAGGCCCTTGTGGCCGCGTGGTGGCCGGTGAGGGGCGCGCCCAGGCATTGGCTGCCAGGTCCAGAGTGACGTCGCGGCTGGAGTGAGCGGACAGCAGCTTGTCGGCCTCATCGGCCAGGGCTTCCAGGTTCGTGAGGCCAGACGCCACGATCGCTGGGTGGATGCTGAGAGGGAGCTGGTGGATGAACAGCGTGCGGAAGAGGGATCCGGGTGGGCTCTCGTCGGTGAGGGAGAGCATGTGGGAGAGGAGGTCTGACGGTGAGGCATCACCAAGGCCTGGAAGGTCGAGGAGGTGGCAGTTTCGCTGATATGCTGAGGCCGTAAATTTTTTAAGGAGCGCTGTCTTGAGATGTGCGTACTTGCCTTCCTCTGGTGGGTTCTGCAGCGCTGTCCAAACCTTCGAAACTGTGGCGCTACCCAGTGATGTGACGAGGTAGTCGTACTGCGTCCTATCTGTGGTGATGTTTCGCAGCCGGAAGCGAGATTCAGCTTGGAGAAACCAGGCTTCGGGCTGGTTTTCCCAAAACTCCGGCAGTTTCACGGAAACTGCGTTCGTGTCCGCCATTGCAGTGCTCGGAATACGTTCTGAACGTCGGGGTCACCAATGTTGAGGCTGCCGCGAAACACGAATTAAGGCTGAATCCATGTGCGGAAAACAAGAGACTTTTTTAATACAACTGCATGGTACAAAATGGCTGAACAGCAAGCTCCCAGAATTCTCTGGAAAAATCCTGAGGCCCCGCCCACTCCTGCCTTAAAGGTAAGGTGCCTTAAAGGGAAGGTGCTCGATATATTGTCCACGGACGGAAGAGTGGATAATGCCCGTTTAGGTGGCGATCCGCCACAGCATAACTTTTTTTTTTGATGCACAACACATTACAAACATGACACAGGATTCAATTCTTTCCCCTTTTTTCCACACCACAATCATCTCTGTTTTTGAATCATAGCTGCAAATGCTCAGAGTACAACAATGTTATTGGATATTCCTTTGCTAATCTTTGGGGCAGCAGAAAGTGGAAATGTCAAGCCACCAACACCCGGGAGAAGATTTCCTCGAACCTTTCCAGAGGGCAGTGATTTAAATACTTGGTTGAAGGATTAGAGGGGAGTTGAGGAAAACAATTTTCACCCAGAGGGTGGTGGGAGTCTGGAACTCACTACCTGAAAGGGTGGTAGAGGCAGAAACCCTCATCGCATTTAAGAAGTACTTGAATATGCACTTGAAGTGCCGTAACCTACAAGGCTACTGACCAAGAGCTGGAACGTGGGATTAGGCTGGATGGCTCTTTTTCGGCCGGCACAGACACAATGGGCCAAATGGCCTCATTTACCGCCGTAAACGTCTATGATTTTATGATTCTATCTTTCACATAATTATAAACCCTTAAAACACTGGCTATGAGGGAATATGAGTGAAGCTTTTCAAATCACTCGCCAATCTTCCATGGTGTGCATATGGTAAAGTCGGAGAATGTGATCACTCTCCTACCTGTCGGGTGTTATTTCTCAGTCTCTCCTCCTTTGCTTCTGTCTCTTTCTTTTCTCTACTGATCTCTTCCCCTTAACTCTTCTCTTCATTTCCTGTCCTCATCTGCTTCTCTGTTTTTTTTCTTCTCTTCTTTCCTCCCGGGTGGGTGCGACGGCACGGTGCGATGAGGAAAAAGGAGCCACCATCGTCCGCAGGCTGCATTTGAGATGGGGCTTCCCAGCCCTTCACCTTCCTACAGTCTCCTCCCCTCCCTCACATCACAACCGCTACCTCTTCTTTGAACTACCCATTTACGACTGTATCCTACCTTTCCCCATTACAAGTGTGGAATCAGAAAAAACTTTTTCCTACACACACCCCTTAAAAATACACACAATATACATTTTTTCTCAATGAAAACTTTTGAAATTTATCTTATTTTTAAAAATTATTTGACGGGAAGCTACTGAGTAGAAAGTGCTAGAAACTACAGAAAAATATTCCACCAGTGTCGCTGACTGAACAGTACTGGAGCATCCCAGGCAATTGGGTGCAGTCCACATGCCACATTCAGCTCACATCTGAGAACATAAGAACTGGGCAAAAATACCACCCAAACCCCAGGCTTTTGGGAGAGGTGAAGGCCCTCAAGCAAAAACTGTAATGAAGGCTTTAAATGGCAATTCAGTGGATAAATTTAATGTTACTGTGAAATAATATTTTAAAGTTTTGTTTTGTGGTGATCTTGGGAAACATACTTCAACCTGTCAAAATTGTCCCCTGTACGTTACTCAAATAAATCTATTAATTTCCTTTGCATCAAGTTGAAGCAATACTAAAAAGCAATGGAACGCATCATCGGTCAAAAGAAAAGAACCCACCAGTAAGGAGGACAGACGCTGCAACATGCCACGAAGGATCAGATAAAGAAAGGGATCACAGATCGAAGTTGGAACGAGAAACACAAACTGGTGTTTTTTCAGCTCATAAAACTGGAAAATAAGTAGCTTCTGACAGGCTGAGTGAAATTTCCAGCCTGATTTGATTCAACACGATGCATAAGTAATGTTTCCAAAATTAAATTCAATGAATAATTAAATGAATGACAGTTTCCATTCATATGCAAACAATACGCCATTTCCTTTCGTCGTGCTGGTTGGAGTTTTTTTTTGAAAAATTAGAGTTCAAAGCTCCTCAAATATTTTTCACATTTAATTATGCACTATTCAACTCATAAAACAAAAATATTTTCATTTAAATAAAATGAACTGACAACCACTGAGTTTATATAAACAGACAACAAGATAACAGTCTTTATTTGAACAATTTGCCAATCCACAAAAACAAATCGAGGTTGATTATCTGCACAGTAATTTGCCGTTTAATCGTTTGACAATAAAAATCGGAAGAAAGTACAATTATTTGGTAACTAAATATTCTAGAATATTCCAAACAGATGTTTTGAATCCACAATGCTGGAACGAGACACTCGCTGTTTAAAGGGGAATATCTCACCAGTATTTAAGCACTTACCCTAGACATGACTGACACTCACTGTTTAAAGGGGAATATCATTCTGGTGGTAAGCATTTGCCCTAGATGTGTCCTCGGTGTTTAATATTGAGTTAAATAATTAATTTTCGGAGCATTCCAATTTACAGGCCTCCTCCAATCTTGCACCTTCTCCATACTGGGAATTAGTTATGCTGAGGCAATATTAAGAGTGCAAGCATGGAGGAAGGTTGCTGCGGTTTCAAGTCAATTAGGAAAAGCCTTCTTTCCTTCCCCTCAGACTCTGCTGAATTTTGTGCTTTAACTAGACTTAACAGAAACTGGAAAATATATTTGGAATAATATATTGTTCTTGAAATTTAAACCGCTGAAACATCCCATTCCTCGCAGGAATGTGATGCTTTGGGTGGATTCTGAGTTCTTTGGCATAAATCGGCAGTAATAGATTTTTTTCACACCACCATAAAGCAGTCATAACATCGGGACCGCCTCTTCAAAAAATGCTTTAAAATTCCTTGTATGGCTCAGTAGGCAACAGCATCACACAGTTAGGACTAACCGGGGGAAATAGTTATTCTTGTTTTCCTACCTACAAGAGTGTCGCCACCTATCCAGTTTTATCAGTTAGTCTGGTTGTTGAGTGGGCTGTCCAAAAATTGCTAAGATATAAATCAGATACCAATTTTTTTTTTTAAATACATGCCCATTTTTGTCTATGTTTTATAATCAAGAGGCAGGAGCTATTAAGGTTTTCAAAGGATTTTCTTTGTCAACAAGGATGATATCTCAGAATTTGAACAATGGTTTTCCCCTTCCCTTCCCTCCCCTCCCACCCCACCACCATTTCTTGGGATACAGTGACATCCCTGATCCAGTGTAAATGCTCACCTGCATTAAGGATCTGCATAATGATAGTGAGTAGCATAACTTAGCGAAGCCCTGGCTGATTTCCTGGTTGGTTCTATTCAGTCACTAATTTTCCTTCTGGGAAAAGATAGGTCAGGAGACAGGTAAATACAAAGGAAATGCAGTGGATGCAGTCTATATGGATTTTCAGGAGGCATTCGATCAGGCGTCTCACAGGAGGCCCGTTAGAAAAATTCAGACATGATATCAGAAGAAATGTAGCAGCATGTATAGAAAGTTGGTTGGCAGACATAAAATAGTTACAGTAAATGGAGGTTGCTCGGAAGGAAGGGTTGCAAGTGGTGTATTCTCAGTAGTCAGTGCTGGGCCCACTTTTGATATTTGGCAAACAGTGAGGACTGAAAAGCTTCAGGAAGGCAGACATTTTAGCAGAATGGAGAGACAGATGCAATTTAACACGGATAACTATTAGGCAATATATTTGGGGGGGGGGGTGAAGAATGGGAGTATACGCTTAATGAAAGACACTGAAAGGTGTAAATGAAGAGACACACCTAGGGACTAAAATACATAATACCCTGAAAGTAGGAGTATAGGTAGATAAATCCATACAACAAGGCCTAAAGCATTTTAGGTTTTATAAATAGGGAAAGAGTATAAGAGTAAATAAGTAATGACGAATTCATACGAAACATTGGTTAGGCCACAGCTAGGTCACTGTGTGCAGTTAGGGTATCCTGTGCGGTTTTGGGTATCACCTTATAAAAAGGGCATTATAGCCTGAGAGAGCTCGTGGCATAGATTCACCAACATGATGCCAGTGATGGGAAACGATAGTTATGAGGAGTGATTTGAAATGCTGGGACTATTTCCAATGGAGCAGAGAAAGCCAGGAGGAGATTTAATTGAGGTTTTTAAAATTATGAAGAGTTTTGATAGAGTAAATAAGGAAAGACTATTTCCTTTGGTTGAGAAGTCAGTGACAAGGGGTCATCAACTTAAAATTACCAAGAGAGCGAGGAGAGAGGTTTTGAAGAGAGAGGTTTCGAAGAGAGCGAGGAGAGAGGTTTCGAAGAAACTTCTTTCCACAGAGGGCTGTTGGAGTGTGGAATGCCTTGCCACAAGGACTAGTGGAGGCAGAGATATTACATCTTTTAAGGTAGGATAGATGGCTATCGGGAGAGAATCAGGGCAGTTGGATTAGTTTTAGATTGCTCTCGCAAAGAGCTGGCAGAGACAGGATGGGCCAAATGGTCTCCTTCTATGCCATTAACCTCTCTGGTTCTATTGGTGTCAATGGCTATAGAAAAACGCCAGACTTCAGGAGATTCTCACCATCTCCAATAGTAATGCCATCCCATCCCAAATGACCAGCTCCACTTGTCTAACCAACAGACTAACAATAAAAGCAGCAGATACTTTACAGAAGTATGTTCTCATTCACTTCAATAATTATATAAAGTGACCCATTAACACAAACAGAAGCAAAAGCTCAGTCATAATTTAAGGTTGAATACATTAGTGCTGTGGCTGGAATCAAACACAACTACATATTGGTACCACTGACCAAGATTGTTGACCCTGTATTGACTGCTTTTTAATCTGCAGACAAATAAGCATAGTTTTCTATCCTAACTTTAATTCTTCTAATCCTTAATATGTATAATGCACAATATCACAGAATCACAACAGTGCAGATAGAGGCCATTTCGGCCCATTGAGCCTGCACCAACACATATCCCACCCTATCCCCGTAACCCCACGTATTTAATCCCTCTAACACTAAAGGTCAATTTATCATAGCCAAATCAACCTAACCCGCACATCTTTGGACTGTGGGAGGAAACCGGAGCACCCCCACGCAGACACGGGGAGAATGTGCAAACTCCACACAGACAGTCACCCGAGGCCGGATTCGAACCCGGGTCCCTGGCGCTGTGAGGCAACAGTGCTAACCACTATGCCACCGTGCTGCCCCTTGGAGCAAATGTGTATATTAGACAGAGTACAGATATTCTGCTGCAGTTCTCAACGGTTTAACTTGAGATGCAGATTTTCCTGCTCAATTCCACAAGGCCAGAATCAGAGACTGTTATATAAATACTAAGGGTTTTAATGAAGAGGTCTCCGCTGATAATGGGACCCATACTGATGCACTCAACTCTCATTATAATGAAGCCCTTGAGATGCACGTGTTTTATATTATGTAGTGAGACACCTTTGATAAAATGCAACATAAAACAGTTGGAAGTGAAAATTCAGTATTCTGATAATAGAGAATAATGTTATGGCTGGGGGGGCAAGGAGAGGGAACAAATCAACTAAATTGGGTCGCACATGAATGTCTGTATTTGACCTCCTTCACATAAACGTACTGCAAGAAATTTGGTGGATAATATTTAGACTACACATACATTATTCTTTGATTTGTTTTAATATATCTGGAGGTATTTTGATTGGTGCTGGTTTAACCAGGAAGGAACTTTGGCAAAATATGCAATAAGTGGGAGCACACAATGTGTAGAATTTCTTTTTTTAATGTAAACAAAGGAGTTGTTTGAGGCATGTATACAAAGCGAATCATGAAAACCTTTCTTCAATTAGATAGTCTATCTATATCCAAATTATGCAATGAAAAAGGCACGTGCACAATAATAGAAGTCCCTCATTGAGTTATGAGTTGTGACATCAATCAGGAGCTTCGAGGATGTTGTAAATGTCCCAGTGGTTTACAATGTGATGTGTTCTCACAACTGCATGAATATTGCTACAGCATTTATATAATCTATTAAAAGTCTCTTACACTTGTAAGAGGAAAAGCATCCTCTTTATCCATCTCTGGATTGCAATATACAAGTAAAAGGACACAGCAACACATTTTCCACCAAGAACAGTACTTGGTTAACTCCACGCAGATAAACTTTGACTGTGCCTTTTCTTTAACATATTTACTTCTGTGACTGTCACTGTGGTATCGTCCTGAGGAAGTGCTGCACAGTCAGAGATACCATCCTTTGGAGAAGATGCAAGGGCACTACAATTGGGCTCAGCACCCCTGGGTTAGGGATGGAAAAACCAGCCAGTATTCCCTCTCGTGATACCATTGTGGTTATATTGCCTGCTGACACCCACCATTGACGTTCCCTTGGGCGAGGTACTAGAGGGGATTGGTGCAGCTCCACAGGCAGCACAGCACAAAGTAGAGGCATTCAGGGGAAAAGGGGACGGAGGAAAATTGGCAAAGAAAAATGGCAAGGCAAAAAAAAAAACATGCAAATGTTAGTGTTATAGAAATGCACAAAACCAAATAAGTTATAATAACCCTTGAATAAATTAATTATCAACACTACAGTGTTAATATTGTCACAGAATGGGTCTTTTGCAGTTCTCATCAATTATACAGGGAACAGCACATTTTTGTGACAACATGCTTCACTAATCAATACCAACAGATGTTCTGGCATTCATCCTATTATGGCCTCCACTTCTCTGTCATGCTGAAGGAAGCCATGTCAGAACTGTACATCCAGTTCAGGACAGCCGGCAAGCTGGGCAACTTACACATACTACAGGCAAAGACCAAATTTGAGGAAGCCACATGTTCATTAGATCCTGTTCACTGCACTCAGTTGTCCCACACATTGGAAGACCTCAGGACCATCACCAACTATTTCGGCACTACAGCCTATCCGTCGTTCAGAAGACGACTCGGGTCATTTTCCAGCTGGCACCTTGTTCACAGTATATACAACCATCGATGGTGATGGAATAAATACAGTGGAGTTCAGTTCAGCAATTTAGTACCTTAATGCATCTCTGGACAAAAAGGTATCTCGTCAACTAAGGAATATCGGGTCAGCTTTTGGCTGCCAGTGTACGAGATGAATGTCAGCTTAAAATCAAGAACAAGCTCCAAGTGTACAAGTCATAATTCTGTCATCTCTAGACGGCTGCAAGACTAGATGGTGCACATAAACCACATCACAGACCTTGAAAACCTCCATCTCCACAGCCTCTAACACTATGAACATCAGTTGGCAAGACAAGGTGCTTCTGGCTCAAGCTCACTTTCCAAGAATTGAGGCCGTGTTTAATAAGGCTCAGTTGAAATGTTCTGGACACATCTCAAGACTGGTTGATTGCAGGATGCCTACAACAGTCTTCTATGTCCAATAAAAGAAGGCAAATATTCCCATGGGGGACAGTTCAAGCGTTGGAAAGACAGATAGAGGAGGAAGTTAAAGAACTCTGGTATGGATGTGGATTCCTGGAGGCAACTTGCTGCAGATAATCAAGATATACACCAAGAAATCAAATAGGGAATTCAGAAGAAACCTCTTTACCCAGAGAGTGGTGAGAATGTGGAACTCGCTACCACAGGGAGTGGTTGAAGTGAATAGTATAAATACATTTAAGGAGAGACTAGATAAGCATGAAGGAGAAGGGAATAGAGGTTTATGCTGATGGAGTTAGATGAGGAAAGACGGGAGGAGGCTCGAGTGGAGCATAAACGCTGGCATGGACTGTTTCTGTGCTGTATATCCTATGTAAGTGGCAAAATGCCCTTCACCAAGGAAGATGTCACTTGGAAAGACAGCATGATGAAGTTACACAGGGGAAAGAGAAAGACAAATTGTCAAACAAACTGCCACAAATCCTGAACTCACATATACTGTGGCCACACCAGCCATCACACACTGAACTAGGTGAGCCTGTTAGAGTCAAAGCGGGGAGACACACCACCTTTCCACAAAGCAACAACTCCATCAAGATACCACTTTCATCTCAATGGACATCCCAGAAAAATGCAGGACACAGGTTGCAGATTCTATCCTACAATTTCCCCCATGCCAAGTTTCTCTTTTTAAGCTGGGCTATCAGAATACGCTACTGAGCAGAGGCATGGACCCCAAATTTCCATGGGATTCGGCCAGAGTCAAGTCAGAACTCCAGCAGGAGACCGGCCAGAACCCAATGGCAGAAATGGCAAGGACCCAATTGTGCCAGGTTCAGACAAAAGCTCCACATATCTCCTCCGGGGCAAATGTTGCCAAGTGGGGCTGGAGCCAAGAGTAGGAACTCCCCACGCCAGGAGTTACCGCTTATCTGGCTCACTTGGGAAATCATGTCGTATTGGAAGCTGGTATACCCACTGAGATGGGCTTAAACACAGGGCCCGAAGAGAACATAGCTGGGGTCTGGAGTCTAGGCCCAGAGCAGCATCCCCTTCCACTGGCTGGCAGGCAGGCGGGCAGGCGGGCGATGGATTTTCTGGCTTCTTGGGGAAATGGGCACTGGCGCGGCACTGCAACAGTGGCACAAGTGACCACCTGCCCCATGCAAATTAGGTGCCCTTCTGCTGACCTCGCAGACTCCAGCAGATTCAGCACCGGAGGGCTCCAGTGGGCACAATTCCAGCATAACCACTGGGATCATGGCCTGTGGGTTATTGAAGCCACGGTGCTTTCCCACAGAAAGAGTAAACTGAAGGGCAGACCCTTACACCCCCAAGTGTTCAGCAGAAACTTAACTGGACCAGCCACATAAAGCCTTTCCAACATCTACAAGGCACAAGTCAGGAGTGTGATGGAATACTCTCCACTTGCCTGGATGAGTGCAGCTCCAACAACACTCAAGAAGCTCGACGCCATCCAGGACAAAGCAGCCCGCTTGATTGGCACCCCATCCACCACCCTAAACATTCACTCCCTCCACCACCGGCACACCGTGGCTGCAGTGTGTACCATCTACAAGATGCACTGCAGCAACTCGACAAGGCTTCTTCGACAGCACCTCCCAAACCCGTGACCTCTACCACCTAGAAGGACAAGGGCAGCAGGCGCATGGGAACACCACCACCTCCAAGTTCCCCTCTAAGTTACACACCATCCTGACTTGGAAATATATCACCGATCCTTCATCGTCGCTGGGTCAAAATCCTGGAACTCCCTCCCTAACAGCACTGTGGGAGTACCTTCACCAGACGGACTGCAGCGGTTCAAGAAGGCGGTTCTCACCACCACCTTCTCTAGGGCAATTAGGGATGGGCAATAAATGCTGGCTTCGCCAGCGATGCTCACATCCCAGGAACGAATAAAAATATTAAGAAAGGTCTGAGGGCAGGTTGTCTGCCAAGCTCCTTGCTATGAAAGCAAGTAGGCAATCTTGGCCCAGGTCTCTGCCCACGCTACTCTGAGGTATTTTAGGTCAGACCCAAGCTCCCAGGTTGACTTATTTGCCAATTTTTCCATCCCTCCCTCCCTCCCTCTGGGAAACTGTTTGACCCCCATTCAGCAACTCTCCTGACAACCCCACTCAGATCAGAAATTCATCATGTGGAAACTCTGAGCACAAAGTCACACCAACAGGCCAGTCTCTCTCTCGAGTAATATTTAGTTTCACATCATGAATAATTGAAATAAATATAAAACAAAAGAGGCAAGAAGCACTCTGGAATCTCAGCTGTATTGAACATCAGTCCTGTAACTTTAGACAGAAAACTGGTGATCTTAATATTGATTCAAACCTAACCAGAATCAATTACACTCTAGTCAATGTTTTTTTTTTAAACGTCAGATTTTATTTTACATTTGATCATTTGAATGAAGGAGGCACAATACAGACATGACTGTATGCCTCAATTTTAAAATTCTAATCCTTGTTTTCTAATCTCTCCATGGACTTTTCCCTCCCTATCTCTGTAGCCTCCTCCAGCTCCATAACCCTCCAAGATCTCTGTGCTCCTCCAATTCTGACCTCTTGCACATCCCCTATTTCATCGCTCAACCATTGGTGGCCGTGCCTTCAGCAGCCGAGGCCCTAAGCTCTGGAATTTCCCTCCCTAAATTTCTCCGCCTCTCTACCTCTCTCTCCTCCTTTAAGACGCTTCTTAAAACCTACCTTTGTCATCTGTCCTAATATCTCCTTATGTGACTCGGTGCCAAATTTTGCTTGATAACGCTCCTGTGAAGCGCCTTGGGATGTTTTACGACATTAAAGGCGCTATATAAATGCAAGTTGTTGTTGTTGGCTGTGTGAAACTGCCCCTGTGCTGGCATTTAAAGGTGAGCATTTTATTATTTCTCACCTGAATTCAATGACCACCTATATTAAAGTACCGTGACAAAAAGAAAACTACTTTGCTTCAACCCTGAGAGCAACCAGTGAGTACAGACATCCCTTTATTTGAAAATAATTTATGGAAAATACACCAGAAGTAATCATTTTAGAAGTATGAAGAAGACTCATTGCTCGGGAAACATACACTTTGATGTAATGACTATATTTTGCAATATGAAGTCATTTATTTTTGTCAAACCATCTTGCACAACAACTGCACTAATCCGGATACCATTTATAAAACCTCGGTAGACGAGGCGGCTGGTCAGCAAACAGACTGCCGGGAGGGTTTGCTGTACAGTGACCCAGACTGCGGATTGCACTGAAGTCAAGGACATGCCTTTGTGAAAAGGTTCTGGGAGACTGGCACCGCCAGCTATTTGGCATCAGCAGCAGACAACCCTCAACAAAGCCACATTACCCTTACATTGTTTTGTACCCTTGCTTTTATTTCTCTTGATGTGGAGATGTGGGAGTATTATGGGATGCACAAAAAAAGGAGATATTTACAAGAAGATTAACCACAAAAGAGACGTCGGGCATGAAAACCAACAAGTCCCACAAGTAGGCTATCAAAGTGGTTCTTCAAAAGGACCCAATCCCATGTCATGCATAACCTAACATTTTCCTACATTACAACAGCGTTTCCGACATTACAACAGTGACTCCACTCCATATTTCATTGGCTGTACAGCGCTTTGCGACGTCCGGTGGTCGTGAAAGGGGCTATATAAATGCAAGTCTTTTTTTAAGGACACTAATCTTTCACAATGATTTCAGCAGGTTATCTTCACTGGGTTATTAATTCTATGGTAGTTGGGCTTTATGTTTCCTTACAATGGCACAAATAATAGCTTCATCATAGAAGGAAGGGAGAGTCAGGAAGGGAGAGTCAGGAAGGGAGGGAGGGAGGGTGGGTAAGGGGGGAAGGAGGGGAGGAAGGGAGGGAGGGAGGAAGGGGGGAAAAAAGAAAAGACTTGCATTTATATAGCACCTTTCACGACCACCGAACGTCTCAAAGCGCTTTACAGCCAATGAAGTTTTTTTTTGAAGTGTAGTCACTGTTGTAATGTGGGAAACGCGGCAGCCAATTTGCACACAGCAAGCTCTTACAAACAGCAATGTGATAATGACCAGATAATCTGTTTTAGTGATGTTGATTGAGGGATAAATGTTGGCCAGGACACCGGGGATAACTCCCCTGCTCTTCTTCGAAATAGTGCCATGGGATCTTTTACATCCACCTGAGGGAGCAGACGGGACCTCAGTTCTACATCTCATCCAAATGACGGCACCTTGGACAGTGCAGCACTCCCTCAGTACTGCACTGGGAGTGTCAGCCTAGATTCTTGTGCTCAAGTCTCTGGAGTGGGACTTGAACCCACAACCTTCTGACTCAGAGGCGAGTGCACTACCAACTGAGCCACTGGCTGACACAGAAGGGGGTAAGGAAGAGAAAGGAAAGAAGGGGAAGGAAAAGAAAAGGAAAAAGAACAGGAAGTCCTTGGACCAATGACCCCCCCTCCCCCCTCCACTTAAAATAACTAATTGAAAACACCAAGAACGAATCAAAGATAGGTTTATCCTTATTCTCTACACTATTTGAGGTACTATCTACACATAGCCCATTACAGGGTGTACATTTCAGTAACTATCTAATCTGTCAAATAAAATTGTAAAAGTTCAGTTTACTTGTGTTTTCAGACTTTCACTGGAATACTTCTAGGCACCCCATGGTCTCCGATATTTATCTTCTATAAACTAGTACTTGAAGGCTTGGGCAAAAGCAAAATAATAAAATATTTTAAACCACAGTTAAATATATAGGAATGTACATTTATAAATCCGATCTATGACAAGTTAGTTTTTGTACACCATGTGGGCCCACAGTACAAATCACAATCAGCACCATACAAGCACACTGAGATTGATCATAGTACTGGTGCTCATTGGGTACTTCAGTGTAATTAATATCGCTGAGGATCCCACAGTTGCCATATTGAAAGTACAAGAACTGCATCCAAAGCTGCACTGGGCTTTCCTTCTACTACTAGATTGAGGGTTACCTTTAGATCAGGAGTGGGGTCAGGATATACATGTCAAAATTAGTGGGTAGGCTGTATATGATTATGCAATAATGTGAAGTCCCATGCATCATAAATTGAGACCACGATACAGAAAAGAATTGTGAGACTCCCCATATGAATAAGAACAGAACCATGCAAAACCCCTATCCTTCTTTCCCACACATCTTCCCCATTCATTTCCACTCCTCACCGCCCCCCTCACCCGAAGCCCATTTGTTGTTGTTCTCGTCATTCTTACTCCATCTTCCTAACCCCTTTGCTGATCCTCCTTCTCTCTCTCTCTCTCTCTCTCGCTCAATTCATCTTCAAAGTATAAACCTCTGCTTCAAAACCTGTGAATACAGGTACTGGGAGAGTATCTGGCAGGAGGCACTAGACCAGCACCAGCATCAGGAGAGAATGCACCAGCTCTTGAATACTGCCAGGTCAAGAGAACCAGTAAAGGCTGCTCCCCGACTGATCAAAGTCCACCAAGGCAGCTGGGGAATTTAAATTCAGTTCAGTAAATAAATCTGGAATAAAAAGCTAGTATCAGTAATTGTGACCATGAAACTACCAGATTGTTGTAAAAACCCATCTGGTTCACGAATGTCCTTTAGGGAAGGAAATCTGCCGTCCTTACCCGGTTTGGCCGATATGTGACTCCAGACCCACAGCAATGTGATTGACTGTTAACTGCCCTCTGAAATGGCCTAGCAAGCCACTCAGTTGTAACAAACCGCTACAAAACACAATGGTCCAGAAATCCCGTTCTCAGGCCTCCCGCGGGCGGAGGGCTGCGATCTGGAAAAATCTGCGCCTAGACCGGAGGGCTCCCGGGAGGCGCAGAGTTCCGCTGCTGGGCCTCTCCAAACTGCCGGTGTGCAGGGCCCACGTATCCCAGAGGCGCAGGCGGTTCACAGCGTCCCTGGGATCACGTGGGCCATGGGGAGCCAATCAGAGAAAGAAATCTCCCTTCATACATTTGACAGGAAGACCTGTCAAATATATGAATAGAGATCACCCCCAAAACATAGTAAAACATTAAATAATTTTTTTTTTAAAAATCACATTTTTAAAATGACTTTAAATTACATAAATTAAGTATTTTAAACAAAAGTTTTATTTTTTGAAAAAAATAATTAAAGTTTTTAACAGGGCTAAAAATAAACTTACCTTTCTTTAAAGTATTTTAAAATGATAAATCAGTGAAAATTTTTATTTTTTTTTACTTTTTTCAACTCTTATCCTGGTAAAAGCAGGCCATACGCCTACTTTTACCAGGCGCAAGAATTGTAAGTGTTTTCTGCGGGCGGAGGGTCTCCAAAAAGCGGAACTCTCCACCCGCAGAGGCCCTTCTCCCGGGCAGCCGGAGGATCTGTCAAGAGCTTTCTTGACAGATCGGAAATGCCGGTTTCCAGCGAATGCGCAGTGCATGCCTGAAACCAGCATTTCCGTTGGCCCTACGGGTGAGTATACAGCGCGTACACACCCGTAGGGATCGGAATTTCTGCCTCAATAATAAGAATGAAACCGGACGGACCACCCGGCTTCAACCTCGGCACCGGCTTCGGACACGACAACGGCACACCCAGCCCGGTCGACCCTGCAAGGTTCTCCTCACTAACATCTGGGGACTTGTGCCAAAACTGGGAGGAGCTGTCCCAGACTAGTCAAGCAACAGCCAGACATAGTCATACTCCCAGAATCATACCTTTCAGCCAATATCCCAGACTCCTCCATCACCATCCCTGGGTACGTCCTGTCCCACCGACAGGACAGGCACACCAGAGGAGGTGGCAAAGTGGTATGCTAAATGGGATAGATTCAGAACAGATCTAGCAGCGCAAAACTGGACATCCATGAGGCGCTGTGGGCCATCAACAGCAGCAGCAGAATTGTACTCCACCACAATCTAACCACATGGCCCGGCATATCCCTCACTCTACCATTACCATCAGGCCAGGGGACCAACCCTGGTTCAATGAGGAGTGCAGAAGAGCATGCCAGGAGCAGCTCCAAGCATACCTAAAAATGAGGTGCTAACCTGGAGAAGCTGCAACACAGGACTACATGCGTGCTAAACAGCGGAAGCAGCATGGTATAGACAGGGCTAAGCAAGCCCACAATCAACACATCAGATCAAAGCTCTGCAATCCTGCCACATCCAGTCATGAATGGTGGTGGACAATTAAACAACTAACAGGAGGAGGAGGCTCCATGAACATCCCCATCCTCAATGATGGCAAAGCCCCGCACGCGAGTTCAAAAGACAAGGCTGAAGCGTTTGTAACCATCTTCAGCCAGAAGTGCCGAACGAATGTCCTCCCGACGTCCCCACCATCACAGAAGCCAGTCTTCAGCCAATTCGATTTACTCCACATATCATCAAGAAGCGGCTCAGCGCACTGGATACAGGAAAGGCTATAGGCCCCGACAACATCCCGGCTGTCGTGCTGAAGACTTGTGCTCCAGAACTAGCCGCGCCTCTAGCCAAGCTGTTCCAGTATAGCTACGACACTGGCATCTACCCAACAATGTGGAAAACTGCCCAGGTATGTCCTGTCCACAAAAAGGACAAATCCAATCTGGCCAATTACCGCCCCATCAGTCTACTCTCAATCAGCAGAAAAGTGATGGAAGGTGTCATCGACAGTGCTATCAAGCGGCACTTACTCACCAATAATCTGCTCACCAATGATCAGTTTGGGTTCCGCCAACACGGGCAACACGGTGGCATAGTGGTTAGCACTGTTGCCTCACAGCGCCAGGGACCCGGGTTCGAATCCGGCCTCGGGTGACTGTCTGTGTGGAGTTTGCACATTCTCCCCGTGTCTGCGTGGGTTTCCTCCGGGTGCTCCGGTTTCCTCCCACAGTCCAAAGATGTGCGGGTTAGGTTGATTTGGCTGTGATAAATTGACCCTTAGTGTTAGGGGGATTAAATACGTGAGGTTACGGGGATAGGGTGGGATATGTGTCGGTGCAGGCTCGATGGGCCAAAATGGCCTCTATCTGCACTGTGGGGATTCTGTGACCACTCGGCTCCCGACCTCATTACAGCCTTGGTCCAAACATGGACAAAAGAGTTGAATTCCAGAGGTGAGGTGAGCGTGGCTGCCCTTGACATCAAGGCAGCATTTGACCGAGTGTGACATCAAGGAGCCCTAGTAAAACTGAAGTCAATGGGCATCAGGGGGTAAAACTCTCCACTGGCTGGAGTCATACCTAGCACTAAGGAAGATGGTTGTGGTGGTTGAAGGTCAATCATTTCAGCCCCAAGACATCGCTGCAGGAGTTCCTCAGGGCAGTGTCCTGGGCCCAACCATCTTCAGCTGCTTCATCAATGACCTTCCCTCCAACATAAGGTCAGAAGTGGGGATGTTTGCTGATGACTGCACAGTGTTCAGTGCCATTCGCAACTCCTCAGATAATGAAGCAGTCCATGCCCGCAAGACCTGGACAACATTCAGGCTTAGGCTGATAAGTGGCAAGTAACATTTGTGCCACAAAAAGTGCCAGGCAATGACTATCTCCAACAAAAAAGAGTTTGACATTCAATGGCATTACCATTGCCAAATCCCCCACAATCAACACCCTGGGGGTCACCATTGACCAGATACTTAACTGGACCAGCCACATAAATACTGTGGCTACAAGAGTTACAGAGGCTGGGTATTCTGCGGCAAGTGTCTCACCTCCTGACTCCCCAAAGCCTTTCCACCA
The DNA here is from genome assembly GCA_030390025.1 of Squalus acanthias. Classification (NCBI taxonomy): domain Eukaryota; kingdom Metazoa; phylum Chordata; class Chondrichthyes; order Squaliformes; family Squalidae; genus Squalus; species Squalus acanthias. Next base: position 14,735,440 of record CM059448.1, read on the forward strand.
TCTACAAGTCAGGAGTGTGATGGAATACGTTCCACTTGCCTGGATGAGTGCAGCTCCAACAACACTCAAGAAGCTCGACACCATCCAGGACAAAGCAGCCCGCTTGATTGGCACCCCATCCACCACCTTAAACATTCACTCCCTCCACCACTGGTGCACCGTGGCTGCAGTGTGTACCATCAACAAGATGCACTGCAGCAACTCACCAAGGCTTCTTCGACAGCACCTCCCAAACCCACAACCTCTACCACCTAGAAGGGCAAGGGCAGCAGGCGCATGGGAACACCACCCCCTCTAAGTTACACGCCATCCTGACTTGGAAATATATCGCCGATCCTTCATCATCGCTGGGTCAAAATCCTGGAACTCCCTCCCTAACAGCACTGTGGGAGTACCTTCACCACACGGACTGCAGCGGTTCAAGGCGGCGGCTCACCACCACCTTCTCAAGGGCAATTAGGGATGGACAATAAATGCTGGCCTTGCCAGCGACGCCCACATCCCAGTAACAAATAAAAAAAAGTGTTGTCCTTGGCTCAGTGGCAGCACTCTTGCAGAACGTCATTGGGTTGAAGCCCCACTCCAGAGACTTGAGCATTGAGCAAAAAAGTACTTCATTGACCATGAAGCACTCTGGGACTTTGAGGTCATAAAAAGTGCTACTTAAATGCAAGTTCCTTCCTTCTACCTGTCAGGGAGCAACCTTTTCAAGGCCTCTAGCTTGAAGTTGCTGGTTAGGTTTGGGCAAAAATGTAAAGCAGTAAAGAACTGGCAGGAGATTCGCAGGCTGGATTAAAACAGCTCGTGGGCCACAACTGGCCCCCAATGTGCCTCTTGGACATCACTGTTTTAGATCACAATTACCAGGTAGATTTAAATGCCTCACAATGGCTGTATCAATGACACTCGCCTAAAGCAAGTAACTCCATTTAAATGTGTGATTCAAATCTATTCTTTACACAGAGAGTGAGAATGTGGAACTCGCTACCACATGGAATAGCTGAGATGAATAGTATAGATGTATTTAAGGGGAGGCTAGATAAGCATATGAGGGAGAAGGGAATAGAGGGATATGCTGATAGAGTTAGATGAGGAAAGACAGGAGGAGGCTCGAGTGGAGCATAAACGCCGGCATGGACTGGTTGGGCAGAATGGCCTGTTTCTGTGCCGTATATCTTATGTAATTTACTTTTTTTTTAAATAAAAGCAGCTTTGTGGCTGTAGAGATGTTACATTTGGTCCCAGCAACCCTAAGGTAGGGAGAAACCTGAAAAAAACCACAGCCACGGTTCCCACTCCTGACCATTATCCAGTGACTCCCACAGGAAAATGCCTGTGTGTAGATGTCAATTGAAAACAAGATGGAGCTTGGCTGTGACGCCCGCCACAGCCAAACAGCCTGCTGCCATGCATTGACTAAGGCTTCCATTTGAAGAATGGTCTCTTGGGTGAGGAGATGGAGGGCTGCTGGCCTTCAAGGAAGAAGAAGAGTTCTGCCTTCAGCTGAAATGGAGTGAAAAACTAGGAAAAATTATTTTCTTTTAAATGGATCCCTCGGTAGCTGAGTGAATGCAATTATACCACTCAAAATGAAGAGATTTCCTTCAGTAATAGCTAGGGGATGAAAGCTTGAGGCAGTGTTTTGCGGGGGGGCGGGGGGGGGCGGGGTAGGGGGAGGTGAATGTCAGCATTAAGGAAGATGGTGTAGGGAGGGAGAATGTCAGCATTAACGAAGATGGTGTAGGGAGGGAGAATGTCAGTATTAACGAAGATGGTGTAGGGAGGGAGAATGCCAGCATTAACGAAGATGGTGTAGGGAGGGAGAATGTCAGCATTAACGAAGATGGTGTAGGGAGGGAGAATGTCAGCATTAAGGAAGATGGTGTAGGGAGGGAGAATGCCAGCATTAACGAAGATGGTGTAGGGAGGGAGAATGTCAGCATTAATGAAGATGGTGTAGGGAGGGAGAATGTCAGCATTAACGAAGATGGTGTAGGGAGGGAGAATGCCAGCATTAACGAAGATGGTGTAGGGAGGGAGAATGTCAGCATTAAGGAAGATGGTGTAGGGAGGGAGAATGCCAGTATTAACGAAGATGGTGTAGGGAGGGAGAATGTCAGCATTAAGGAAGATGGTGTCAGGAGGGAGAATGCCAGCATTAACGAAGATGGTGTAGGGAGGGAGAATGCCAGCATTAACGAAGATGGTGTAGGGAGGGAGAATGCAAGCATTCAGGTGGGGGAGAGGAAAAAAAGAGTGCCAACTTGAACTGGTTTCGAGGGGAAAGAGGAGTGTTAGTATGAACTGGTAAGGTAGGGAGCTGGATGGGGTACTGTCTCTCTTTTCTGAGTTGGAAGTGGTAGAGGTCAAGGGGAGGTGGACTTTTGTTGTAGATGGTTATTACCTGGCCCTTACGTTGCACGGATGTTACCTGTTAATTGACAGCCCAAGCCTGGATGTTGCCTAGGTCTACTGTAGGCTTGCATGGGCTTCTTTATTATTGGAGTTGAACACCGTGGAATCATCAAACAGCCCCACTCCTGACTTTACGATGAAGGGAAGGTCATTGATAAAATAGCTGAAGATACTTTCCTGAGGAACTCCGGCAGTGATGACCATCTTCCTGTAGGTCAGGTAGGAGTTCAGCAAGCGGAGGGTTTTCCTCTTGACCCCCACTGACCTCAGTTTTGCTGGCGCTCCTTGGTGCCGTACTCAAGCCGCATGTTGCCTTGATGTCAAAGGCAACTTCTCCCACCTTCCCTGTGGCACCTATTGCTGCCCGAGCGGAGATGAGCTGTCTCAGCCCAGTCTGTGCATCGAATATTGGAGCCACCGGCACTAATGGCTCAGTGAATAAACTCACGTGAAGGCTTGAGCTCTTCCCCTGACTAATGGAGCTTCTTCCAGCACCAGGGAAAGCATCGGTTATAACCAAAGGCCTTTTGCCATATTAGAATGCTAATAATAAAGTTACCTGTGGTTTATTAAAATAATGACAGCTGATCGATGGGTGTGCAGTCAATAATTCCGAGTTAGTGCCCCACATTTCAAGAACAGAACTTCAAATGCCAGAGAGTGCTCTGTGTGTATTCTTAAAGTGAGGGCATACATAAAGAATCAACTAATGATAAGAGTGTAGGCTGAAGAGTTGTACTCTAAATGGAATCGCAGGCTGAAAGCTCCGTCTCCTATTCCACAACGGATCCCAACGGAAGCAGTAAAAAGGGACTGGGACAGAAAGTTAAACTTGAAGGGAGTAGAGGAAGGTGTGTTTGTGGTGGATGTAAGATTTAAAACGGTGACTTATATGAATGGATAAACTGTGTAGGCTCTTTTTCAAAATTGTTTCTCCATTTTTTCCCCCCATACGCAATAGCTGGAATAAAATTCGAAAACAATGTTGCTCAGCGATCCACCTTCAATCCGTTCACCTTCCTGAATAGAAATTCCCTCAAGTTTCAGTGCTTATATTCCATCATAATATTAGATTTTCTTTCTTGTGCGCCTCTAGCCTGGTACAGCTTCAAGTTTTACTGGGATTTGGTTGAGATTCAAGATTAAAAATAAATCTGATGTAATGATCAAAACCCACATAGCTGGTTAACAATGTGAGCTGTTAATCATCGAGGGGTACACGGTTCAGGCCAAGGCTGCTGCAGTCAGAAATTCACGGCAACTGGGCTTCTTTTAAGATAGAACAGGAGCAGTGAAGCTGGAGCCTTTCATGCAACCCGAAAGCCTGGAAATAGGCCTGCATAAGGAAGCTTTACTGACTTATACAAACAAACATAGTGTGCACATAAAATAAAAATTTACGGGACCCAGGCCGGTTAGACAAGTACTTCAGAAAGCCAAGAGATCGCAAGGCTCTGAAAGTCAGGGTTACCCTGCAGTTTCTGCACATTTGTCAAAACCTGTCTACAGAGCATGCTCCACATTAACAAATGTCACATGCTTCTGCCCGCCCTCAGCAGCTCCTCACTCTTATTCCTATATAAGGTGTGTTGCAGAATCCCAGCCCCAGTGTGCATCAAGTCCTCCCTGACTGCTGGGAAAAGAGCTCATGATATTTTTGTCACAGTTGCATGAGCAACAGCATCTCAGCTCAGCTGATAAAAGCAGCGACTGGACTGGAGAGGCTAAACTCAGCAGTCATTTACAGACTTCTGCAGCCCATGGGAGGGAAAAAAATGACTCCAAGTCATTTTTTCCATTCAGCCAGTCTTATAAAAATTAAACCATTTGCCTAATTAATACCTTACAAGAGCACATCTTACGAATTCAAACATATCAAACACAGACAGTTTCCTAGCTGATAAGGGAATTAAGGGTTATGGGGAGCGGGAAGGGAAGTGGACGTGAGTCTAGGTTCGGATCAGCCATGATCCTATTGAATAGCGGAGCAGGCCCGAAGGGTCGTATGGCCTACTCCTGCTCCTACTTCTTATGTTCTTATTATATCCATTTTGAGAAACTGCATTCATTTCTGTTAACAAAATAACTTCAGATATAATGTAAAGAATTTACAATGGCTTGCCGTCACCTCCACACCTATAAGCGGCTTTTACACTTTCCAATGAAATCCAGTAAAGCTAAAACTAACCTTTACCTGACCGAATAAGCCAAAAATCCATTAATAAGACGCAATAACAGCAAAGCTTTAAGAGCTGCATTTTCTGTTGTGTGCTGTCCAAGTAGGTGCTTGCCCGAGAGCAAATACATTTTCTACCCTTGACCCAGGCTACTAATTTTCAGTTTTTAAGTAAAAGACAGCAGCTGAAGTCGGGGAACACGACGACCATTTAACAATTCCAGAATCCCAGCCAACCAGGGGCCTCAATTATAAACTGAAAAGAATGGCAGACCGTCATTCCTAAAATGCCAGGAGAAATCCAGGGACCCCACATGATAAAAAACAGAATTTTATTTATTCAGCATAAACACTGGCACAGAATGATCACAAAAACACAAGACATGCGCAATGCCCTAAATCACAGCAAAGTTAGCCAGCCCATCGCATGTGCGTACTGTCACCGGAGCGGTAATAGTAGACGGCTCTCAAACAAAAAAAAAAGTGGCACAAACATTTCCTGAAGGCACTGCCCTTTCATACCCTCCGATATCTACCATGGAAACTGACCCATTGAAGAATTGGCAAAACCGGTCAGACTTGTGGCACCCAAGACTCCGTCACAAGGCTGTGAAGATGGCGTCCATGTTTAGGGATACCCCAAGCCCCAAAAATACACATGTTCTGAGCACTTGCACTTTTGAAATGTCATCACAGCCAAGGGGGCTCAAGACCATTTTTGACCAGAGTTAGTAAGAGCTCATCCAATGTCGTATTAACGCATTGCAACATGCTGCATTCGTAACACCAGAACCCACAGTCTACCGTAACTGCATCAAAACGTGCATTCCGGGGCTGTTGAATAGAATTTAGAACAGTGTAAAAGAACAAAAGGCATCACATGACCTATTTATAAGTGTGGCTTTTCAGTAATGAATGGGGGGGGGCGCGCGTGGGGGGGTTCCCGGTGCTGCAGAATTGTCCCTTTTATACTGCAGAAATATTCAGTAGCACTTGACTGAAAAGAATCTGATAGCAGAAGAGCAACATCCCCCCCGCCTTCCCCCCTCCCATACTGGGAAAACCCTTCCCAACACAAAAAACACAGAAAACAGGAGCGGTGGTGGAGCTTGCGCTCTGATTTAGTATCAGGGAATAGCAGATTACTTAAAAAGAGTAGAATTGCAATATGGAGCCAATGGGAATTTTGGAGGTTGCAGGTCAAAAAAAAAAAATCTAACAGCAAGCAGCACGAGTTAGAAACATCTGGCTGGCCACTTCTCCAATGTTGGATTGCTGAATCTATATCTTAATGATTTTTTTTTTAGAAAACTAAATCAGCACAAAATATCCTTTTGTAATGCACCATTAGTTCTCAATGAGCTATTCGCAATTCCTTGAAATCATTTATGTAAATATTGGACGACTGCCAGTCCTACAATTCAAATATCGACCATTTCTTTCAGTACGTCCACTCCAAAGCAGAATTAAACCCAAGACTTCTCATCGATAAAAAGCATTCTTGCATTGCACTCCTGTTAACTACATTTTAATGATCATTTGTAGCTATCCCTGTAAATCTGTAGAATTATGCACCCCATGATGATACATGTGTCAGCCGTGGTTCAGTGGGCAGCACTCCTGCCTCTGAGTCAGAAGGTTGTGGGTTCAAGTCCCACGCCAGAGACAAGAGCTCATAATCTCAGCTGACACTCCAGTTTCTATGTAAAAGTGCAGTGCTGAGGGAGTGCTGCACTGTCGGAGGTGCCATCTTTTGGATGAGACATTAAACCGAGGCCCCGTCTGCCCTCATAGGTGGACGGAAGAGATCCCATGACACTATTTCGAAGAAGAGCAGGGGAGTTCTCCCCGGTGTCGTGGCCACTATTTATCCTTCAACCAAATTCATTATCAGGTCATTGCTGTTTGTGGGAGCTTGCTGTGCGCAAATTGGCTGCCACGTTTCCTACATTACAACAGTGACTACACTTCAAAAGTGCTTCATTGGTTGCAAAGGTTGTGAAAGGTGCTATATAAATGCAATTTCTTTCTGTGCAAAAGTGAACATAATATGGATAGAAGCTGAAGACACAAGCCAACAGTTTGAAATTTCTGCTGATTGTGAATAAGTTGATCCTGGTATGTAAAAACACCTGCTCCGAACACAATGTCTAGCTTTAGATTCATCCCACCCCTGCATTCAGTTCCACTCGTGCCATCAGCCCTCTGGTATCTTATCCTTAATAAGACAAGCCTGGATGTCGGTCGGCTATTCGTAACTGAACCCCATCCGGTTATCACATGACAACCATATTTGCTCTCCCCGCACTGTTTAACAGTTTGGGGAGACATGCAACAGCACATTTACTCATTTTAAAACCAATTTACTGTAATAAAAAAAAATGATTGTTTCAAAGTCCCAAGTTTGTCCTGAGTTAGCAGATTTCAGTGAGGGCAGCAATGGGGGGTGCTACAATTCACCTCGGTGCCCCCTGGCTGGTGGGGGTGCGGTGGCGGGCGGAGGGAAGGGGAGGTGGAAGAGAAATCAGCAATCTTCCTACTCCCGATTGATATTCCTAGCATTGCCCAGGCTAACTCCGCACAGACCAGGGATCACATTGCCGGTTTGGCCCAGTACCGCAGCTCACAGTGTATCTACTGACTGAGCCATCAGGGAGCTGAGGTCGCGATACTACAGGTTATACATTTGTAGACAAAATCCTCTATTATTGACAATTATTCTTTAAAAAAAAAATTAGGAAGTGCCTCACGAACACTGGTTTTGTGCTTTCAAACTGCATTAACTTTTCCCTTGCAGACGAATATAATTGGATATTTAGCTAAAAGAATCATCGGCTTACTGAATTTCCTATCATGCTGTAACAATATTGCATTAACAACTTCACATTAAATTTTTGCTTTAAATGACAAACCGTCTGAGTCTAAGAGGACAATTTGTTGAAGAGTTGGCCGAGCACTGAGCCAAACATGCTAATCAACTCTCCAAAGGGAGGCCAAAGCCTTCGACAGCAGGCACAGTGAATGCCCGATTGCCTTCACTAAGTGCGTCCGTGCTTTGGCTGATAAATAGCCAGCAGGACGGCAGCACTGACTCTCCAATCTACAATCGTTACTTCCCGTCTCCCTGTGTTACTGGGGCTCCTTGGGCAAGCTTTTCCCTTGATTGAAGGCTTCGTGCTTTCAGGACAAGAGCTAGTCAAATAAAACCCCGGCAATCATTGTCACTGCTTCTCCTTTAGACAAGCTAAAGGCAGTACGGTAATTGTCAGCAGTGAAAGGAAGTGCCTACCCGCTGTCACGGAGTTCTGATTAAAGAAAGACTTGCATTTATAGGACGCCTTTCACGACCACCAGACGTCTCAAAGCGCTTCACAGCCAGTGAAGTACTTTTTGGAGTGTAGTCACCGCTGTAATGTAGGATTACAGTGAAAATACTCGAAGCAGACTGTGCCCAATCCCAATATTTGTTGAGGTTTCAATTGTCACCCTGAGGTATTTAAGACCAGGAAATAAATGCAATTTTAAAAAAATCTGATTTAAAAAAAAAGAAACACTTTACAAATAAAATATTTACAAATGGCACTCATGAGGTTCCACCCTCAACTCCACACACTAGAGTGTGTGAGATCCTTGTTTTAAAAACTTGTTCTTGGGATCTGGAACTCTTTCTCTCTCCCAAAAAGCTGTTGAGGCTGGGGGTCAATTGAAAATGTCAAAACTGAGATTGCTAGATTTTTGTCAGGCAAGGGTATTAAGGGTTATAGAACCAAGGTGGGGCAGATAGAGTTAAGAGACAGACCAGCTCCTGATCTAACTGAATGGCGGAACAGGCTTGAGGCGCTGAGTGGTCTACTCCTGTTCCTGTGGCTGTGGATGGTGCTGGCAAGGCCACATTTATTTACCATCCCGAGTTGCCCTGAGTTGGTGCGGTGGACGGCCTAGTTCTTGAGCTGCTGCAGTCCATGTGGTGATGCTGCTGTCAAAGACTGTGACAGTCCGCACAGTTAAATAGAGGAAACCTGAAGGTTCGTCGTTCCAAACCATTCTCACACACCCCAAGGAAAGCAACCTGTTCACCTTCAATGCTGTGTGGTGTAGTAAGAATATGACATTTATGGAAAAAAATCCACCACAACTGTCTGAATTCCTGTCTATTTCACATTTATTTCTCCGTTCTCAAGGAACAAAAAACTATTCTAGTATTAGAAGAGCATCGACTCCACTCTTAGAACAGACAGCAAGAACCGGGTCTGAAAACTCCCGTGAAAGCACTAGTTGGCGGCTGGGGTATGAAAAGACTGCATCTTCACCAGCACAAACATTGAGGTTCCTATGGGTAAGCAGGAGAGCATTGGAATAGTCAAGTCTGGAGATGGCAAAAGCAGGGATGAGGGTTTTAGCAGCAGATGGGTTGAGGCAGGCGTGGAGACAGGCAATGTTGCAGAGGTAGAAGCTCGCGGTCTGTATGATTCACAGCATACGGGGTTGGAAGCTCAACTCGGAGTCAAATTATCTTCTCTTTTGCCTCGCACCATCATCCCCTTTGTCTTTTAATCTCTCCTGCCTTCCACCCTATTACAGACCTTCCCTTTTGTTCTTTCCTCCCCTCCCCCTGCACTTACTTAAAACCTGTTACAGCTCTAACTTTTTCCAGTTCTGACGAAACGTCATCCACCTGAAATATTAGCTGTGTTTCTCTCTCCACAGATGCTGCCTGACCCGCTGAGCATTTCCAACATTTTCTGTTTTTATTTCAGGTTTCCAGCATCCGCAGTATTTTGCTTTTGTATTAGAGGGCAGGTTATTGGACCAGAGCACCCAGGCATAATTCAGTGCTCATGTTAAAGTCATAAATTGTTCTTGTGTTTATATTTCCATCATAAATTCCGATGTCCACATTTAAAATGGAAACTGCCCATGTAAACTCGTCACACAGCAATTACACTTTCCTACCAGTGGTGGCACTGCACTTTGAGCCTTGGCCCATCACTAAGTTCCTCAACAGTAAGTAAGGAACAGATTAGTGGCATCGCTATAGGGACAGGCCATATACTCTGCAATTCCCTTTATATGATTCGTTAGTAGAAAGGTAGAGCAAATTATTCTTGCTGAGGATGTTAAATGAATTAAAGTGCGCATTTTGAAGTTGTCGAGGTCTTTTAACACTCGGATGGTTACAGATTAATTTACAGCATTTTATGGATAGAAGGCATGTAAAAAATACTATTTATAAAGGGTACAGGATGGGTGGGACTGGATTACAAGTCTGTAATTCAAGCAAGGGTTAAGTTGAGGTCATTGAGACATAACTGTCTGAATGCAGGATCTAAATTACGCAGCGTAATCTTCCGCCACTCTTCTAGTAGTTTTTAAAAAAATTCATGTTCAACCTCTTCAAAGTCACAGTCTTTTGCTTCTGCTGACACACATAGCTTGGGGTTGGTAATGTAAAATGGCAAGGGAGCACGCAGAATGCTGCTTTCTTCCAGATAGTGAATTGGAAAGGAATTAAATCACTCTCCAAACACACAGTCCCAACCCTCCCACCCGGCACATGCAATGAAAAACAGAGATTACAGAAGTGAGAGAGATTAATTTTCCAGGACATTCAGACGGTGGGGGGTGGGGGGAACCTTCGGCAAGCTTTTCAGGTTTAAAACATACTGCTAAATCACTAGTGTCGCGTGTAAAACAGATTATTCCACAATGTGAGAACACAAATATGTAGTTCTCACCCTCTGCCAATTAAATTTGGACCATATGCATCACAAGGCTACAATCTGGTCCAATTGGGATTAGTTAACAGTTCTCCAGTCTCTCACTTAGGCATTGATATATATCATGGTCCTCAAAGAGTTAAACTTCCGCTGTGATACAGAGATGGAGCCTCGCCAAGATTATATTACCCAAATGAATATGCATTATTACTTCCTAATAATCTGTGCTACAATTGAAAGGCTCATGCATGGCTGGGCACATGTGCTGTACAAATTATGATTATATTACTTGTCTGACTGCCTTTACATTTCCAAGCATTACATTAATGGTGCAACAGTGGCAAAAGGTCTTACAAATCCAGTCAAGGAGGAAGATCTCAGTAACCCCTATAATAAAATGTATCTAAATGAAATACAGGGAAGATTAGTGCAGGCGAATTGCTGGCAATCTAAAGGACTTGGCTTCCTGTATTTCTTGACATGACAGGTTTGATGGATCTTCCATATGATTACATGCCCCTAGTGAATGGCTGCCTCCAAGTCACCAGGGATACATTTAGCGAGGGGGGGGGGGGGGGGGGGGGGGGGGCGGGGGGTGAAAGGTTACATCAGGCAATGGGATTGAGGCAGAGGTTGTCCACTCGGAAACATTGCCTCACCATCCCCTCCTGTCGCTCAGGAGGTTCCATTTGCATTCCAACGATCTGATTTTGCTGCTGACTGAAGATACGGCAAACCTCTATCCTACGCCTGAACAAAAGACAAAACCGACCGACACAGATTCAGTTTTAGGAGCCAAATCTGACCACAGTACGCTGACTTAATAGCGACTGAAAATGCCGGAAGTTATACTTTGAATTAACCAGTGTATGTTCCACTGAACCAGCAGACTCTGGGCCTGTAACTCCAAATAGCTTCCTGAGCTATATTTAGTGGGTCTTGTTCAATGATATCAGCCAGTATGTGTGCGCTGACAAGGGTGACACAGCTGTCTTCCCATCAGATGCATGTCAGTCCTCTCAAACAACAATCAGATCAGTGGGGACAATGTTCAGTGAATAATCCAACTTACCTTTCGCAGTATTACCTAGCTGTGTGGGCTCAAGTAGTAACTAAAGCTTTTGATGGCCTCTCAAATACAAGTATTTGTAGGCAAGAGGAGGCGAAGGAAAAGCCCAGACAGTTAAAGAACAGGGATTACAATTTTTTCCACAGAGATTTGAGTACAGGTTCAGTAAAATAGAATATGGAGTTAACATGGCGGTTCACAGAAGCTTTGGGCTGGATTTTGTCTTGGGGTCGGTTGGGGTCGTGTAATCTGCATTTCGTGGTTCCCCCCCCGACTCCAGATTAATGTGGATGCCTGATGCAATTTTCACTTAATTGGGCAATTGAGTTGCAGCATGTGGGAACCCATGAACTAATTAGTGTTTTCAGTCTGAAAGGCGCCTCTGATGATGTCATCATTGCTGACTGCCTAGTCTCAGAGACTGTTGGTGAGAGAGGACCTGCCTGGCTTTTGATGTGAGTGGACCTGGAATGGGGGGGTGGAGAGAGAGAGAGAGAGAATTTTTTTGCCAATCAAGTCCTCCCAGGCAGTATCTGAAGACATTCAATGCAGCAGCATCAGAGGCGACGACGTTCAGACCTAATACTACTACTACCTTCATCACATCTCCATTATAATAGTGGGCCTGCAGCAGATAGTCCGCTATCCACTTGTGCTCCCGCCAGGTTTCACTGGAGTGTTTCACACCAGGCGTGCTTCACGTCAGAAGAGGGTTAAACTAGCTACAGCGTTTCAAAATGGCATTACAGAGCCAATTTAGAGCTTGTTAAGGGCTTTAATGGCCTCTCCCGCCTCTTGAAGGCGGGACGGAGTCGGGAACCCCGCGACTGATTATGCCAAAATTGCGTGGAGGCGGGATGGAGTCGGGATGGGGTCGGAAACCCCGACCCCGCAAATTTAACCCCCCACACGCCTCCAAACCCGACTCCATGGGTCATTCAAAATCCAGCCCTTTATGTTTATGTATGACTGCCTCAGGAGGAGGGGTTTAAAATCAGCCCAACTACAACAAACCCCAATAGCTTGGTTAATGATCATTTGTCCCCTTCAGTATGAGAATGATCTGCCAGGGCAGCTCTATTTTGTCATACCATACGGGAGGCTTCAAGGTATAGAGGAGTTTACTGAACAGGATGCAAATTCGAAGAAAACGCAGGCTCGAAATTGATTCACTTCAGTAAATGCCTGAAGGAGGGAGCGAGCAAGTGTTCCTCCTTTTAATTAAGTTCGCAATAAAGAAAAACAGTAGCGTTACAGACGTCTCCATAGCTTCTGGTGCCAATGCCATTTGTGATCCAACTGGCAGGAAGCACACATTCATGGCAAGAGCAGGAGCGTTTGTTCTCCCACCTCATAGGTCAAGAGCCAAGAACTACATCAGACGCAGTGACAGGCAAGCTGATTCGTCATTTCTATGTGGGTTCAAACTGTTAAGAGCATCAGCATAACTTTTTTTTGTATCTTGGTAAAAGCGCCAAGTTATTTCTCCCTTTCTAGGTGTCCCTGAACCACAGAGTCCACATCAGCAGGACAACAGGTAGATGGGCCAAGGCAGGTAAATGGAGTTAAGATACAGGTCAGCCATGATCTAATTTAATGGCGGAACAGGCTCGAGCGACTGAACAGCATACTCCTGTTCCTACGTGACCTGTCCCGAAGGCTTTTGCCAGTACTGCTCTTGCTTTGGCCATATGGTAAAAGGAAGCACCCCGGATCCATCGCCCTCCAATCCTTCCCATAAGAAAATGCTCGTCTTTCCCGAGACAGCACCAAGAGCTCACCAAGCAAAGAATCTCAGGTAGAAATCCATTAAAAAAAAATCATATATTTCCGCCCCCGCCTTTTTCCGTTTGTATTAATCCGCCTGTCCGCCTCTTCTTTTCCAGTTTTGAAGGTGGCTCCGCACCCAAAACATCAAGTTGTCTCTCCACAGATGCTGTCTGGCCTGCTGTGTGTTTACAGCATTTTCAGTTTGTCTTTCAGATTTCCAGCATCCGCAGGTATTTGCTTGTTATTGGAAGAAGTAACTCTCTTTTTGTACTAAAGTGACAACATCATTAACGACATCACCAACTTAGCAATGAGCTGAAGGCATTGTAGACAGTTTAGCAGTACAAAATGGCCGATCATGAGATCATTTTGCTTTCACTATGGACTGATCAGTTCATTCTAAGGGACCAAAGGACAGTACACGCCGGATTGATCTTTACATTACACACTCAGCTCAGGTTTCACAATCAGATGTTAACTGCATGTCCTTTAAGAGTTCAAATGGCTGTCGCCTGGGGATAGGAATGATCTCACTGACAGGCACCTCCAGACCTAAAAGATGTCAAAAAATCAGTTGAATGTTAGTCTACGGGGAATGCATCTCGAAAGGTTATATGGAAGTTTAGACCCCGAGCACGAGTCCAATGGAAAGCACTCAATTTAGTTCCCCAAAATGGTTCACGATGATTAACAACTATGTAAACAAAATGCCTGCAGCATCCACACATCCCTCAAAAGACTTATTCTGTTGAAAAATCTTGATCCAGCCTAATACGGTTCTGTAAGGTAAGAGCTGCCTCCTCATGGGTGACTCACCTAGAATGTTGCATCTATATCTCTTACGCTGCTTTTGAATTACTTTTCCCCACTGATCACTTAGGAGGTGACTAGGCAGATGGCTGGGGCCAGCAATAAATCACTCTCTTCATGCGGAACGGGGAATTAAAATAGGACTCAACTGTTGACTCGGTAGCTTTGGGACGAGAGGCCTGGGAATACCCAGCCTGGGGGTCTAGCTGTCATCTGATCACAACTCACTGCAGAGGGGTCTTTTGCCAGTCCTTCCAGATGGACCACTAGATGGCATGCTTCATGGTGGAAAATATGAGAATGCGAGTGAGTGCGGGAGAGCGAGAGACAGACACAGGAGTTAAAGGGATTTGGGGGGGAAAAAGCAGCAAGCAGAAGTACTGATCATCACATGACCTCCCGCCTCCAACCGCCATTCCAGTCAAACAACCATTTATGCCACCTCCAATATTTTTTAGAGCAAATAAAACAAAAATGTTCGAAGTAAACAAAAAGAAAATCTCAGTTTGTTTTAATGCTCCTATGATTTTTGTTTCTCCTGGGTTTCTCACAGTAGTGTCTGGGAGATTAATCTTTAATTAATGGAGGGTTAGCATTAACCCTACTTATACTGTGCTATTAGAATATTCCTGGAACCTTATTTCTGCCATTGGCTGTCACCACCAGCGAGACAGTACCAAGAATGGCAAGAAGCTAACCAGACGGTAGAAATTTAAAGGCAGATTTTTCAAACTCATATGAGGAGATTCCATGGGGAAACTGTGAGTACCAGGCTAAAAAAAAAAACATTCTTTCATGAAGGATGGGGAAAAATTTGCTGGGCTGTGGGGAAAGAGCAGGAGGGAGTGCGACTAATTGGATCGCTCTTTCAAAGAGCCGGCACAGGCACGATGGGCCGAATGGCCTCCTTCTGTGCTGTATCATTCTATGAATTGTTTAGTTTCCTCATAAAATTTTATGAAATCATTCCACTTTGCACGAAGTATGCATAAAAAAAGGGATAGACTTCATTTCAGCACTCCCAGTGACTCTCTGTTAGGTACAGATGGTGGACTAATTTTAGTAACATTGTCATCACCTGCTTCGATTAAATTACATCTGATGGATTGCAGCCCTCGTGGAAACATTTCAGAGAGGTGCAAAGGGATGTCACGCAGATAGGATTTCCCATAGGTAACAAATATAGTTTATGAAGCACTGCAAAATGGTTCATTTGTTCAAGCAGTGGGATGTGCTTACTGTTCCTACAAAACATTCTGAACAATGCGATACTTAATGCTTCCGTTTGATCTGCTGTCTGTAACGCTCGGCAGTGACCTCTGCGACGTTCTGATCTGGTTTCATTTTCAATCCAAAATATCACAGCAAATCCTTGGGCCAACATCATAGGGTAAATTTACTGATCCCACTCTCAAAGGGGAGACAAGGCTACAAACGCTGCAGCACTGATTCTCCAACCCTGCTCCACTCGAGTGCAACATCGAGGAACTTTCCCAGCAGTTTGGAAGTTCAAAATCCCGAGTCAAAGCTTATCTGCTAGAGTCAACGGCTTTTGTTCCTCTTTTTCTGTGAACCGTCCATTGGGTGATGTCACATAAATGTGAAAAAAGGAGATTTGCTTTGATACGTAGTAGTGTTTTGTCACATCGCAAAGCACGCCACACCCTCAACCACTTTGAAGTGCACGGACTCTGGTTACTTAGGCAAAGGTGGCAGCCATTTTGTCTACCACAAGCAATGAGATGAAGGACCAGTTGATCTGATTTCGATGGCAGTGTTTGAAAGAGAAAAGTGGCTGAGATCCAGCCTGATTCGTGATATTATCTGTCAACAGTTTGGGGGCAACGTTAATAAAAACTAAAAAGATACAATTCAGGACTTCAAACCCCAAAAAAACCATCAAACAATCCAATACTTGTCAGAATGATTTACATTTCCTACTAATAGTTTAGTAGGTTGAGAATTATTTAGATTATTTGCTACATGAGAGAGAGATTAATAATGAAGCCTCAAAAGAGCACTGTCTGTATCTAATCAACATGATGTTGAAGAGGGCCCAGTGTAGTGCATACTGCTGGGTTTTATTGTTTCAAATGAGAAAATAATTATTTATAAGCATAGCAACCCTTCCAGCACGCTTAAACAGTTAGCTCATACAACCAACACAACTAAAGACCTAATACAATGGTTGGATATGTCGCCAGACAGTAGAGTTCAAATCTTCAGACATTATGCCAAGGCTTTGCAATGCACTGGTCAGGTTTCCCTGAACAGTTGGGATCGACTTCTTCTGAATAAAACATTAAACTGAGGTCCCATTCAGGCGAACGGAAAAGGTCCCATGCCAATTTTTTTTTTAATATAAAAAGAATGAGGAGTTTTCCTGGTGTCTTGGTTAACATCCATCCCTCAACTACCAACAAAACAGCTTAGCTGGTCATTTACTGTTTGTGGTACTTTGTTGAAAAATTGACTGCCACATTTGCCTACTAAGTAATCCATTGACCGTGAAGCACTTTTGGGCATCTTGAGGACATGAAAGGTGCTATGTAAATGCAAATCTTTGTGTCTAGGGTGTTTATATATCAATACACACATAAACAGACACACACTGGAGTACAGAAAAGAGCACAAAGGCTAATCCTTCTGAAAGTAAAGGGGGTGAGCTATGAGGATTAATTAAGGACACTCAAGTTCTACAATGTAGGACGAAGGGGACGAAAATTGTTCAACCCTTCCTGTGCATTTCTGGCACAACTCAGGTAGGAGTACAGTGGAAGGGCCAGAAATAGGCCCGAACCTAGATATGCCAGGTCCCCACTGACGTTGGCAGTTCCCATTTGGATTTGTAGAGCCTTTACAAGGCCAGTGGCACAAAGGGGACGGAGCAGGGCATGGGGACCCCTCTGCCGTGAGAGTTCCCACTGCCCAACCTTAGTGGGACCTGGCATAAGGTTGGAGGCCCGTACACTGAGTGAGACGAGATGCACTAGCCTCTAGAAGGATGCAAGTGTGCCCCCATCAGGTGGTGGGGTGGGGTTCAGGCCAGACCCATAAAGATCAAGTAGGTTTTTATTATTAGCTCCCTTACAAAGGAGCTGAAGAGGGTGTTGACATGAACAATAGGGCAACTCAGACCCGCCAGCCCGCCCCAGACGGCAGCAGTCACTGAACTTTCCAGCAGTGCGGGCTGGTGGGCACCCAGGTTGCCCGGGTAACGGCCAGCCCTTTACAAAGGGGGGGATGGGGGCGGCCTTCCCTCCTACTGGTCCCACATACTCCAGTGAGGTCAGTGCGGGAAAGCAAAGCGAGGCATGATTTTCACACAGCAAGGTGCTTAACAGGGGCCTCACGGAGGTAAATAAAATATTTAATCAACTGTATCTGGAATCATTTACCATAAATACATTAGAGGTGCTCCAAATGCAGTTAGTTGCTAAAATTAGCGATGCGGGGATTAGAGGGATGAGCTTGGATGGGCAGATGACGTATTCTTAAATATTGGACATTAGCCATCGACAAATTATATTAAATGACCTTGAAGTGACATTTAAGTGAGCTGTAATTGACAAACGGGGAGCATTTCTTCCAACATTTGCCAATTTTAGTGAAAGGTAAACATGAGTTTAAAAGAAGGGGCCTCCCTTGTGGTCAGACAGCCCACCAACACTCAGTGAGGGGCGATTTTGACTGCCTTCGCCCGGCGTTAAGGGCCTCACACTGGGGCCGGGCAGCCTTACCGACCCGTTAACACCGGCGATTCGACCGACTCCATTTTAAAAGGGACCATCCGCTGGGTGTCTCAAGCGGCCGCCTGATTCGGATGACAGGACCCTTTTCAATGTGGAAATCAGGGTTCTTGGGGGCGCAAATAGGACGCCGATTGCCATTTTAAGCAGGGGCTGGTCGGAACCTGCGCAGTGCATGTTCCGATCAGTGCCATGGGCGATGGATGAGAAGAAGCCCTCTAAAGGTAAGTGTTGGATTATGTTTGTGCCCCCCCCCCATCCCCGCTCCCGGAGGAACAGGAATGCTCTCTCCGGACTCCACAAGAATAATCTGGGTCGTTGCTACCCGGGACCCCTACCGTCCGCGATCGCGACCTCCCCCCCGATCGTTGTCCACAACATACCTTGCTGGCGACAGCTCCAGCCTGATTTCGAGGCTTCGATCTGGCGAGCTGCGTTTGACCCCCAGCAGCTGGCCTGACGATTTTAAATGAGGCCAACGGACAAGGGTGGGGGCCTCATCAACGCTGGAATGGGCGGCCATGCAGCAGGCTCTGCCGATCGGCCTTCCAAAAGTCAGTATCTACCCCAGTGTCTCGGGTCACACATGAAGCCAAGCCCAGACAGAGGCCGACAGCAATCAACTGCGCTCCAGCAGGAGTTGGTAACTCCAGGAGAGGAGGGGAAAATATAAAAAGGAAAAATAAACTTAAAAACCTAGGAGTTAAATGTTTGCTCCGTTATATCTCACTGTGACCTGCAACTCACCACCTATTTACATCAGCTGTCGCTGTTTAATCGAGTGTAACATGTGCCCTGAAACACACATTGGAACTGATTTAGAAATGAAAAGAAACAGGGAAAACCTCAGCTCCACTCGTAATTGTTTGATGCCCATCGTAATGGCCTCTTTGCACCGGCCAGCATTTTCCAGTCGAGCAGGTGGTAGAGACACATCTCTCTGTCCGAGGCAGCCTGGTTACAATTAGGAACTTGCCAGGTGGAAATCATGGCCAGAGAACACACATCTGCCTCCTTCATGGTGCAGCGGCCCCCGTCCTGGTACAGTGTGCCCCCCCCCTCTCCTGGTGCAGTGTGCCCCCCCCCTCTCCTGGTGCAGTGTGCCCCCCCCTCTCCTGGTGCAGTGTGCCCCCCCCTCTCCTGGTACAGTGTGCCCCCCCCTCTCCTGGTGCAGTGTGCCCCCCCCCCCCCCCCTCTCCTGGTACAGTGTGCCCCCCCCTCTCCTGGTGCAGTGTGCCCCCCCCCCCCCTCTCCTGGTACAGTGTGCCCCCCCCCTCTCCTGGTGCAGTGTGCCCCCCCCCTCTCCTGGTGCAGTGTGCCCCCCCCTCTCCTGGTACAGTGTGCCCCCCCCCCCCTCTCCTGGTACAGTGTGCCCCCCCCCCCTCTCCTGGTGCAGTGTGCCCCCCCCCCTCCTGGTACAGTGTGCCCCCCCCCACTTTCCTGGTGCAGTGTTCCCCCCCCCCTGCCCCCCCCCCGTGTCCTGGTGCAGTGTGCCCCCCCCCCGCCCCCCCCCCCGTGTCCTGGTGCAGTGTGCCCCTCCCCTCCCCGTGTCCTGGTGCAGTGTGCACCCCCCCCGCCCCCCCCCCCCCCCGTGTCCTGGTGCGGTGTAGCCCCTCTCCTGGTGCGGTGTAGCCCCTCTCCTGGTGCGGTGTAGCCCCTCTCCTGGTGCGGTGTGGCCCCTCTCCTGGTGCGGTGTGGCCCCTCTCCTGGTGCGGTGTAGCCCCTCTCCTGGTGCGGTGTGGCCCCTCTCCTGGTGCGGTGTAGCCCCTCTCCTGGTGCAGTGTGCCCCTCCCCCCCTCTCCTGGTGCGGTGTGGCCCCTCTCCTGGTGCGGTGTGGCCCCTCTCCTGGTGCGGTGTGGCCCCTCTCCTGGTGCGGTGTAGCCCCTCTCCTGGTGCAGTGTGCCCCTCCCCCCCTCTCCTGGTGCAGTGTGCCCCTCCCCCCCTCTCCTGGTGCGGTGTAGCCCCTCTCCTGGTGCGGTGTAGCCCCTCTCCTGGTGCGGTGTAGCCCCTCTCCTGGTGCAGTGTGCCCCTCCCCCCCTCTCCTGGTGCGGTGTGGCCCCTCTCCTGGTGCGGTGTGGCCGCTCTCCTGGTGCGGTGTGGCCCCTCTCCTGGTGCGGTGTAGCCCCTCTCCTGGTGCGGTGTGCCCCTCCCCCCCCTCTCCTGGTGCAGTGTGCCCCTCCCCCCCTCTCCTGGTGCGGTGTAGCCCCTCTCCTGGTGCGGTGTAGCCCCTCTCCTGGTGCGGTGTGCCCCTCCCCCCCCTCTCCTGGTGCGGTGTAGCCCCTCTCCTGGTGCGGTGTGCCCCTCCCCCCCTCTCCTGGTGCGGTGTGGCCCCTCTCCTGGTGCGGTGTAGCCCCTCTCCTGCTGCGGTGTAGCCCCTCTCCTGGTGCGGTGTAGCCCCTCTCCTGGTGCGGTGTAGCCCCTCTCCTGGTGCGGTGTGGCCCCTCTCCTGGTGCGGTGTGGCCCCTCTCCTGGTGCGGTGTAGCCCCTCTCCTGGTGCGGTGTAGCCCCTCTCCTGGTGCGGTGTGGCCCCTCTCCTGGTGCGGTGTAGCCCCTCTCCTGGTGCGGTGTGGCCCCTCTCCTGGTGCGGTGTGGCCCCTCTCCTGGTGCGGTGTGGCCCCTCTCCTGGTGCGGTGTGGCCCCTCTCCTGGTGCGGTGTGGCCCCTCTCCTGGTGCGGTGTGGCCCCTCTCCTGGTGCGGTGTGGCCCCTCTCCTGGTGCGGTGTGGCCCCTCTCCTGGTGCGGTGTGGCCCCTCTCCTGGTGCGGTGTGGCCCCTCTCCTGGTGCGGTGTAGCCCCTCTCCTGGTGCGGTGTGGCCCCTCTCCTGGTGCGGTGTAGCCCCTCTCCTGGTGCGGTGTGGCCCCTCTCCTGGTGCGGTGTGGCCCCTCTCCTGGTGCGGTGTGGCCCCTCTCCTGGTGCGGTGTGGCCCCTCTCCTGGTGCGGTGTGGCCCCTCTCCTGGTGCGGTGTGGCCCCTCTCCTGGTGCGGTGTGGCCCCTCTCCTGGTGCGGTGTGGCCCCTCTCCTGGTGCGGTGTAGCCCCTCTCCTGGTGCGGTGTAGCCCCTCTCCTGGTGCGGTGTGGCCCCTCTCCTGGTGCGGTGTAGCCCCTCTCCTGGTGCGGTGTGGCCCCTCTCCTGGTGCGGTGTAGCCCCTCTCCTGGTGCGGTGTGGCCCCTCTCCTGGTGCGGTGTAGCCCCTCTCCTGGTGCGGTGTGGCCCCTCTCCTGGTGCGGTGTAGCCCCTCTCCTGGTGCGGTGTGCCCCTCCCCCCCTCTCCTGGTGCAGTGTGCCCCCCCCCCCCCTCTCCTGGTGCAGTGTGCCCCCCCTCTCCTGGTGCAGTGTGGCCCCTCTCCTGGTGCGGTGTAGCCCCTCTCCTGGTGCGGTGTAGCCCCTCTCCTGGTGCGGTGTGCCCCTCCCCCCCTCTCCTGGTGCGGTGCAGCCCCTCTCCTGGTGCGGTGCGGCCCCTCTCCTGGTGCGGTGTGGCCCCTCTCCTGGTGCGGTGTAGCCCCTCTCCTGGTGCGGTGTGGCCCCTCTCCTGGTGCGGTGTGGCCCCTCTCCTGGTGCGGTGTGGCCCCTCTCCTGGTGCGGTGTGGCCCCTCTCCTGGTGCGGTGTGGCCCCTCTCCTGGTGCGGTGTAGCCCCTCTCCTGGTGCGGTGTACCCCTCCCCCCCTCTCCTGGTGCGGTGTAGCCCCTCTCCTGGTGCGGTGTGGCCCCTCTCCTGGTGCGGTGTGGCCCCTCTCCTGGTGCGGTGTGGCCCCTCTCCTGGTGCGGTGTAGCCCCTCTCCTGGTGCGGTGTAGCCCCTCTCCTGGTGCGGTGTGGCCCCTCTCCTGGTGCGGTGCGGCCCCTCTCCTGGTGCGGTGCGGCCCCTCTCCTGGTGCGGTGCGGCCCCTCTCCTGGTGCGGTGCGGCCCCTCTCCTGGTGCGGTGCGGCCCCTCTCCTGGTGCGGTGTGGCCCCTCTCCTGGTGCGGTGTAGCCCCTCTCCTGGTGCGGTGTGCCCCTCCCCCCCTCTCCTGGTGCAGTGTGCCCCCCCCCCCCTCTCCTGGTGCAGTGTGCCCCCCCCTCTCCTGGTGCAGTGTGGCCCCTCTCCTGGTGCAGTGTGGCCCCTCTCCTGGTGCGGTGTAGCCCCTCTCCTGGTGCGGTGTAGCCCCTCTCCTGGTGCGGTGTGCCCCTCCCCCCCTCTCCTGGTGCGGTGCAGCCCCTCTCCTGGTGCGGTGTGGCCCCTCTCCTGGTGCGGTGTGGCCCCTCTCCTGGTGCGGTGTGGCCCCTCTCCTGGTGCGGTGTGGCCCCTCTCCTGGTGCGGTGTGGCCCCTCTCCTGGTGCGGTGTGGCCCCTCTCCTGGTGCGGTGTAGCCCCTCTCCTGGTGCGGTGAGCCCCTCCCCCCCTCTCCTGGTGCGGTGTGGCCCCTCTCCTGGTGCGGTGTGGCCCCTCTCCTGGTGCGGTGTGGCCCCTCTCCTGGTGCGGTGTGGCCCCTCTCCTGGTGCGGTGTGGCCCCTCTCCTGGTGCGGTGTGGCCCCTCTCCTGGTGCGGTGTGGCCCCTCTCCTGGTGCGGTGTGGCCCCTCTCCTGGTGCGGTGTGGCCCCTCTCCTGGTGCGGTGTGGCCCCTCTCCTGGTGCGGTGTAGCCCCTCTCCTGGTGCGGTGTAGCCCCTCTCCTGGTGCGGTGTAGCCCCTCTCCTGGTGCGGTGTGGCCCCTCTCCTGGTGCGGTGTGGCCCCTCTCCTGGTGCGGTGTGGCCCCTCTCCTGGTGCGGTGTGGCCCCTCTCCTGGTGCAGTGTGCCCCTCCCCCCCTCTCCTGGTGCGGTGTAGCCCCTCTCCTGGTGCGGTGTAGCCCCTCTCCTGGTGCGGTGTGGCCCCTCTCCTGGTGCGGTGTGGCCCCTCTCCTGGTGCGGTGTGGCCCCTCTCCTGGTGCGGTGTGGCCCCTCTCCTGGTGCGGTGTAGCCCCTCTCCTGGTGCGGTGTACCAGTACAGTAACGCCCTGCAGGACCCGTCTCCTGCAAGCAACCTTTCCAATTCTGGATTGCTGCTTTGCAAACTGTTCTACAAAATCGAAAGCTAGATTTGTTTAACAATTAAAACGAAGAGAAGGCATGATAGGGAACTGCTCCCCAGCATGGTGGTTATCCTGATGACTAGTGGGAACTGATTATACTACATTAGCAGTGATGATGTACATTAAAATGATGGTGCATTCGTGGGTGCCCATTGTGAGACCAAAGTATCTGCACCAACCTAATAAAAATGTAGCTACTGATTTGTTAATGCACTGTAACCTTGAACAATTATGATAAGCAGAGCTCCATAATGATATCACACAGGCAGGGAAAAATGGACATGCAAAGGAAACAGATTGATAATTTCCATAATGATAATTCCCATAAGAGCAATTGGATTATGACATCAAGGAACATCCAAATTAAAATCCGTAACCTTTGAGATTCCATACCAATCCCGTAGACAGAATTAGATACGATTCACTTGAAGCAGAAATACAGAATCGCAACTGCCAGCACCATTTAGAGTCCAACCTAGGTCACTTCTGAATATACCAGTCTCTCCACCAAACCTAGAAGCAATTCCTTGCCAATATCCATAGCAACGGAATATTAATATCCAGCTCTGAGGCTTCAAGGCTGCAGTTATAACCTGCCGGATTTTGGCAAAAGCTTTATGTAGTAAAACGTTCTAACACTGACTGCCAAGAAATGGAAAATAAATATCTCGTGTTGTTGCACAGGAGAGAAACAGAAAAGTGTATGAACAGAGGCTTCGATCATCAGCCAAAGGCAGCATGAGTGCTCAGAGCCCCAATCGTTTAGACTTTATTTTGCAATTCCCTTTTTTCAAATTCAAGTCCATTATTTATTGTGGAACAAAGAAAAATTAAAACATATTTAGCAATCAATTCAAAAGCAGCCTATAAACTCATGCACAAAGCTAATATACGCCGAGATGAATTCTGTAAATTGCCACAAGGGGCAGACACTTACACCACAGTTTGTAGCAGTAGTTATCAAATTTTTCTCCATTGGGGATGGGTTTACAAATACTGGCACACTCCCGGGGACCTCCTGTAAATACTGACACACTCCGCCCGGGGACCTCCTGTAAATACTGACACACTCCCGGGGACCTCCTGTAAATACTGACACACTCCCGGGGACTTCCTGCAAATACTGACACACTCCCGGGGACCTCCTGTAAATACCGACACAATCCACCCAGGGACCTCCTGTAAATACTGACACACTCCGCCCGGGGACCTCCTGTAAATACTGACACACTCCGCCCGGGGACCCCCTGTAAATACTGACACACTCCGCCCAGGGACCTCCTGTAAATACTGACACACTCCGCCCGGGGACCTCCTGTAAATACTGACACACTCCACCCGGGGACCACCTGTAAATACTGACACACTCCGCCCGGGGACCCCCTGCAAATACTGACACACTCCGCCCGGGGACCGCCTATAAATACTGACACACTCCGCCCGGGGACCTCCTGTAAATACTGACACACTCCCGGGGACCTCCTGTAAATACTGACACACTCCGCCCAGGGACCTCCTGTAAATACTGACACACTCCGCCCGGGGACCTCCTGTAAATACTGACACACTCCTGGGGACCTCCCGTAAATACTGACACACTCCCGGGGACTTCCTGCAAATACTGACACACTCCGCCCGGGGACCGCCTGTAAATACTGACACACTCCGCCCGGGCACCGCCTGTAAATACTGACACACTCCGCCCGGGCACATCCTGTAAATACTGACACACTCCCGGGGACCGCCTGTAAATACTGACACACTCCGCCCGGGGACCTCCTGTAAATACTGACACACTCCCGGGGACCGCCTGTAAATACTGACACACTCCCGGGGACCTCCTGTAAATACTGACACACTCCGCCCGGGCACATCCTGTAAATACTGACACACTCCGCCCGGGCACCGCCTGTAAATACTGACACACTCCGACGGGCACCGCCTGTAAATACTGACACACTCCGCCCGGGCACATCCTGTAAATACTGACACACTCCCGGGGACCTCCTGTAAATACTGACACACTCCGCCCGGGGACCTCCTGTAAATACTGACACACTCCCGGGGACCGCCTGTAAATACTGACACACTCCGCCCGGGGACCTCCTGCAAATACTGACACACTCCGCCCGGGGACCGCCTGTAAATCCTGACACACTCTGCCCGGGGACCTCCTGTAAATATCGACACACTCAGCCCGGGGACCGCCTGTAAATACTGACACACTCCGCCCGGGGACCGCCTGTAAATACTGACACACTCCGCCCGGGGACCGCCTGTAAATACTGACACACTCCGCCCGGGGACCTCCTGTAAATACTGACACACTCCGCCCGGGGACCGCCTGTAAATACTGACACACTCCGCCCGGGGACCGCCTGTAAATACTGACACACTCCGCACGGGGACCTCCCGTAAATACTGACACACTCCGCCCGGGGACCTCCTGTAAATACTGACACACTCCGCCCGGGGACCACCTGTTAATACTGACACACTCCGCCCGGGGACCTCCTGTAAATACTGACACACTCCGCACGGGGACCTCCCATAAATAATGACACACTCCGCCCGGGGACCTCCTGTAAATACTGACACACTCCGCCCGGGGACCGCCTGTAAATACTGACACACTCCGCCCGGGGACCTCCTGTAAATACTGACACACTCCGCCCGGGGACCGCCTGTAAATATTGACACACTCCGCCCGGGGACCGCCTGTAAATACTGACACACTCCGCCCGGGGACCTCCTGTAAATACTGACACACTCCGCCCGGGGACCTCCTGCAAATACTGACAGACACCCGGCGACCTCCCGTAAATACTGACACACTCTGCCCGGGGACCGCCTGTAAATACTGACACACTCCGCCCAGGGACCGCCTGTAAATACTGACACACTCCCGGGGACCACCTGTAAATACTGACACACTCCGCCCGGGGACCGCCTGTAAATACTGACACACTCCCGGGGACCGCCTGTAAATAATGACACACTCTCGGGGACCTCCCGTAAATACTGACACACTCCGCCCGGGGACCTCCTGTAAATACTGACACACTCCGCCCGGGGACCTCCCGTAAATACTGACACACTCCGCCCGGGGACCGCCTGTAAATACTGACACACTCCGCCCGGGGACCTCCCGTAAATACTGACACACTCCGCCCGGGGACCGCCTGTAAATACCGACACAATCCGCCCGGGGACCTCCTGTAAATACTGACACACTCCCGGGGACCTCCTGTAAATACTGACACACTCCCGGGGACCCCCTGTAAATACTGACACACTCCGCCCGGGGACCTCCTGTAAATACTGACACACTCCGCCCGGGGACCTCCTGTAAATACTGACACGCTCCGCACGGGGACCTCCCGTAAATACTGACACACTCCGCCCGGGGACCTCCTGTAAATACTGACACACTCCGCCCGGGGACCTCCTGTAAATACTGACACGCTCCGCACGGGGACCTCCCGTAAATACTGACACACTCCGCCCGGGGACCTCCTGCAAATACTGACACACTCCGCCCGGGGACCTCCTGCAAATACTGACACTCTGCCCGGGGACCGCCTGTAAATACTGACACACTCCGCCCGGGGACCGCCTGTAAATACTGACACACTCCCGGGGACCTCCTGTAAATACTGACACACTCCGCCCAGGGACCTCCTGTAAATACTGACACACTCCGCCCGGGGACCTCCTGTAAATACTGACACACTCCCGGGGACCTCCTGTAAATACTGACTCACTCCGCCCGGGGACCGCCTGTAAATACTGACACACTCCGCCCAGGGACCGCCTGTAAATACTGACACACTCCGCCCAGGGACCGCCTGTAAATACTGACACACTCCGCCCGGGGACCTCCTGTAAATACTGACACACTCCGCCCGGGGACCTCCTGTAAATACTGACACACTCCGCCCGGGGACCCCCTGTAAATACTGACACACTCCGCCCGGGGACCGCCTGTAAATACTGACACACTCCGCCCGGGGACCTCCTGTAAATACTGACACACTCCCGGGGACCCCCTGTAAATACTGACACACTCCGCCCAGGGACCTCCTGTAAATACTGACACACTCCGCCCGGGGACCGCCTGTAAATACTGACTCACTCCGCCCGGGGACCTCCTGTAAATACTGACACACTCCGCCCGGGGACCGCCTGTAAATACTGACTCACTCCGCCCGGGGACCTCCTGTAAATACTGACACACTCCGCCCGGGGACCTCCTGTAAATACTGACAGACTCTGCCCGGGGACCTCCTGTAAATACTGACACACTCCGCCCAGGGACCTCCTGTAAATACTGACACACTCCGCCCGGGGACCGCCTGTAAATACTGACTCACTCCGCCCGGGGACCTCCTGTAAATACTGACACACTCCGCCCGGGGACCTCCTGTAAATACTGACAGACTCTGCCCGGGGACCTCCTGTAAATACTGACACACTCCGCCCAGGGACCGCCTGGAAATACTGATACACTCCGCCCGGGGACCGCCTGTAAATACTGACACACTCCGCCCGGGCACATCCTGTAAATACTGACACACTCCCGGAGACGTCCTGTAAATACTGACTCACTCCGCCCGGGGACCGCCTGTAAATACTGACACACTCCCGGAGACGTCCTGTAAATACTGACACACTCCCGGAGACCTCCTGTAAATACTGACACACTCCCGGAGACGTCCTGTAAATACTGACACACTCCGCCCGGGGACCGCCTGTAAATACTGACACACTCCGCCCGGGGTCCTCCTGCAAATACTGACACACTCCGCCCGGGGACCTCCTGCAAATACTGACACACTCCGCACAGGGACCTCCCGTAAATACTGACACACTCCACCCGGGGACCTCCTGTAAATACTGACACACTCCGCCCGGGGACCGCCTGTAAATACTGACACACTCCGCCCGGGGACCGCCTGTAAATACTGACACACTCCGCCCGGGGACCTCCTGCAAATACTGACACACTCCGCCCGGGGACCTCCTGCAAATACTGACACACTCCGCCCGGGGACCTCCTGCAAATACTGACACACTCCGCACAGGGACCTCCTGTAAATACTGACACACTCCGCCCGGGGACCGCCTGTAAATACTGACACACTCCCGGAGACGTCCTGTAAATACTGACACACTCCGCCCGGGGACCTCCTGTAAATACTGACACACTCCGCCCGGGGACCTCCTGTAAATACTGACTCACTCCCGGGGACCGCCTGTAAATACTGACACACTCCCGGAGACGTCCTGTAACTACTGACACACTCCCGGAGACGTCCTGTAAATACTGACACACTCCGCCCGGGGACCGCCTGTAAATACTGACACACTCCGCCCGGGGACCTCCTGCAAATACTGACACACTCCGCCCGGGGACCTCCTGCAAATACTGACACACTCCGCACAGGGACCTCCCGTAAATACTGACACACTCCACCCGGGGACCTCCTGTAAATACTGACACACTCCGCCCGGGGACCGCCTGTAAATACTGACACACTCCGCCCGGGGACCGCCTGTAAATACTGACACACTCCCGGGGACCTCCTGTAAATACTGACACACTCCGCCCAGGGACCTCCTGTAAATACTGACACACTCCCGGGGACCTCCTGTAAATACTGACACACTCCGCCCGGGGACCTCCTGTAAATACTGACACACTCCGCCCGGGGACCGCCTGTAAATACTGACACACTCCGCCCGGGGACCGCCTGTAAATACTGACACACTCCCGGGGACCTCCTGTAAATACTGACACACTCCGCCCAGGGACCTCCTGTAAATACTGACACACTCCGCCCGGGGACCTCCTGTAAATACTGACACACTCCGCCCGGGGACCTCCTGTAAATACTGACACACTCCCGGGGACCTCCTGTAAATACTGACTCACTCCGCCCGGGGACCGCCTGTAAATACTGACACACTCCGCCCAGGGACCGCCTGTAAATACTGACACACTCCGCCCAGGGACCTCCTGTAAATACTGACACACTCTGCCCGGGGACCTCCTGTAAATACTGACACACTCCGCACGGGGACCTCCCGTAAATACTGACACACTCCCGGGGACCCCCTGTAAATACTGACACACTCCGCCCGGGGACCTCCTGTAAATACTGACACACTCCGCCCGGGGACCTCCTGTAAATACTGACACGCTCCGCACGGGGACCTCCCGTAAATACTGACACACTCCGCCCGGGGACCTCCTGTAAATACTGACACACTCCGCCCGGGACCTCCTGTAAATACTGACACGCTCCGCACGGGGACCTCCCGTAAATACTGACACACTCCGCCCGGGGACCTCCTGCAAATACTGACACACTCCGCCCGGGGACCTCCTGCAAATACTGACACTCTGCCCGGGGACCGCCTGTAAATACTGACACACTCCGCCCGGGGACCGCCTGTAAATACTGACACACTCCCGGGGACCTCCTGTAAATACTGACACACTCCGCCCAGGGACCTCCTGTAAATACTGACACACTCCGCCCGGGGACCTCCTGTAAATACTGACACACTCCCGGGGACCTCCTGTAAATACTGACTCACTCCGCCCGGGGACCGCCTGTAAATACTGACACACTCCGCCCAGGGACCGCCTGTAAATACTGACACACTCCGCCCAGGGACCGCCTGTAAATACTGACACACTCCGCCCGGGGACCTCCTGTAAATACTGACACACTCCGCCCGGGGACCTCCTGTAAATACTGACACACTCCGCCCGGGGACCCCCTGTAAATACTGACACACTCCGCCCGGGGACCGCCTGTAAATACTGACACACTCCGCCCGGGGACCTCCTGTAAATACTGACACACTCCCGGGGACCCCCTGTAAATACTGACACACTCCGCCCAGGGACCTCCTGTAAATACTGACACACTCCGCCCGGGGACCGCCTGTAAATACTGACTCACTCCGCCCGGGGACCTCCTGTAAATACTGACACACTCCGCCCGGGGACCGCCTGTAAATACTGACTCACTCCGCCCGGGGACCTCCTGTAAATACTGACACACTCCGCCCGGGGACCTCCTGTAAATACTGACAGACTCTGCCCGGGGACCTCCTGTAAATACTGACACACTCCGCCCAGGGACCTCCTGTAAATACTGACACACTCCGCCCGGGGACCGCCTGTAAATACTGACTCACTCCGCCCGGGGACCTCCTGTAAATACTGACACACTCCGCCCGGGGACCTCCTGTAAATACTGACAGACTCTGCCCGGGGACCTCCTGTAAATACTGACACACTCCGCCCAGGGACCGCCTGGAAATACTGATACACTCCGCCCGGGGACCGCCTGTAAATACTGACACACTCCGCCCGGGCACATCCTGTAAATACTGACACACTCCCGGAGACGTCCTGTAAATACTGACTCACTCCGCCCGGGGACCGCCTGTAAATACTGACACACTCCCGGAGACGTCCTGTAAATACTGACACACTCCCGGAGACCTCCTGTAAATACTGACACACTCCCGGAGACGTCCTGTAAATACTGACACACTCCGCCCGGGGACCGCCTGTAAATACTGACACACTCCGCCCGGGGTCCTCCTGCAAATACTGACACACTCCGCCCGGGGACCTCCTGCAAATACTGACACACTCCGCACAGGGACCTCCCGTAAATACTGACACACTCCACCCGGGGACCTCCTGTAAATACTGACACACTCCGCCCGGGGACCGCCTGTAAATACTGACACACTCCGCCCGGGGACCGCCTGTAAATACTGACACACTCCGCCCGGGGACCTCCTGCAAATACTGACACACTCCGCCCGGGGACCTCCTGCAAATACTGACACACTCCGCCCGGGGACCTCCTGCAAATACTGACACACTCCGCACAGGGACCTCCTGTAAATACTGACACACTCCGCCCGGGGACCGCCTGTAAATACTGACACACTCCCGGAGACGTCCTGTAAATACTGACACACTCCGCCCGGGGACCTCCTGTAAATACTGACACACTCCGCCCGGGGACCTCCTGTAAATACTGACTCACTCCCGGGGACCGCCTGTAAATACTGACACACTCCCGGAGACGTCCTGTAACTACTGACACACTCCCGGAGACGTCCTGTAAATACTGACACACTCCGCCCGGGGACCGCCTGTAAATACTGACACACTCCGCCCGGGGACCTCCTGCAAATACTGACACACTCCGCCCGGGGACCTCCTGCAAATACTGACACACTCCGCACAGGGACCTCCCGTAAATACTGACACACTCCACCCGGGGACCTCCTGTAAATACTGACACACTCCGCCCGGGGACCGCCTGTAAATACTGACACACTCCGCCCGGGGACCGCCTGTAAATACTGACACACTCCCGGGGACCTCCTGTAAATACTGACACACTCCGCCCAGGGACCTCCTGTAAATACTGACACACTCCCGGGGACCTCCTGTAAATACTGACACACTCCGCCCGGGGACCTCCTGTAAATACTGACACACTCCGCCCGGGGACCGCCTGTAAATACTGACACACTCCGCCCGGGGACCGCCTGTAAATACTGACACACTCCCGGGGACCTCCTGTAAATACTGACACACTCCGCCCAGGGACCTCCTGTAAATACTGACACACTCCGCCCGGGGACCTCCTGTAAATACTGACACACTCCGCCCGGGGACCTCCTGTAAATACTGACACACTCCCGGGGACCTCCTGTAAATACTGACTCACTCCGCCCGGGGACCGCCTGTAAATACTGACACACTCCGCCCAGGGACCGCCTGTAAATACTGACACACTCCGCCCAGGGACCTCCTGTAAATACTGACACACTCTGCCCGGGGACCTCCTGTAAATACTGACACACTCCGCCCGGGGACCCCCTGTAAATACTGACACACTCCGCCCGGGGACCGCCTGTAAATACTGACACACTCCGCCCGGGGACCGCCTGTAAATACTGACACACTCCGCCCGGGGACCTCCTGTAAATACTGACACACTCCCGGGGACCCCCTGTAAATACTGACACACTCCGCACAGGGACCTCCCGTAAATACTGACACACTCCACCCGGGGACCTCCTGTAAATACTGACACACTCCGCCCGGGGACCGCCTGTAAATACTGACACACTCCGCCCGGGGACCGCCTGTAAATACTGACACACTCCCGGGGACCTCCTGTAAATACTGACACACTCCGCCCAGGGACCTCCTGTAAATACTGACACACTCCCGGGGACCTCCTGTAAATACTGACACACTCCGCCCGGGGACCTCCTGTAAATACTGACACACTCCGCCCGGGGACCGCCTGTAAATACTGACACACTCCGCCCGGGGACCGCCTGTAAATACTGACACACTCCCGGGGACCTCCTGTAAATACTGACACACTCCGCCCAGGGACCTCCTGTAAATACTGACACACTCCGCCCGGGGACCTCCTGTAAATACTGACACACTCCGCCCGGGGACCTCCTGTAAATACTGACACACTCCCGGGGACCTCCTGTAAATACTGACTCACTCCGCCCGGGGACCGCCTGTAAATACTGACACACTCCGCCCAGGGACCGCCTGTAAATACTGACACACTCCGCCCAGGGACCTCCTGTAAATACTGACACACTCTGCCCGGGGACCTCCTGTAAATACTGACACACTCCGCACGGGGACCTCCCGTAAATACTGACACACTCCCGGGGACCCCCTGTAAATACTGACACACTCCGCCCGGGGACCTCCTGTAAATACTGACACACTCCGCCCGGGGACCTCCTGTAAATACTGACACGCTCCGCACGGGGACCTCCCGTAAATACTGACACACTCCGCCCGGGGACCTCCTGTAAATACTGACACACTCCGCCCGGGGACCTCCTGTAAATACTGACACGCTCCGCACGGGGACCTCCCGTAATACTGACACACTCCGCCCGGGGACCTCCTGCAAATACTGACACACTCCGCCCGGGGACCTCCTGCAAATACTGACACTCTGCCCGGGGACCGCCTGTAAATACTGACACACTCCGCCCGGGGACCGCCTGTAAATACTGACACACTCCCGGGGACCTCCTGTAAATACTGACACACTCCGCCCAGGGACCTCCTGTAAATACTGACACACTCCGCCCGGGGACCTCCTGTAAATACTGACACACTCCCGGGGACCTCCTGTAAATACTGACTCACTCCGCCCGGGGACCGCCTGTAAATACTGACACACTCCGCCCAGGGACCGCCTGTAAATACTGACACACTCCGCCCAGGGACCGCCTGTAAATACTGACACACTCCGCCCGGGGACCTCCTGTAAATACTGACACACTCCGCCCGGGGACCTCCTGTAAATACTGACACACTCCGCCCGGGGACCTCCTGTAAATACTGACACACTCCGCCCGGGGACCGCCTGTAAATACTGACACACTCCGCCCGGGGACCTCCTGTAAATACTGACACACTCCCGGGGACCCCCTGTAAATACTGACACACTCCGCCCAGGGACCTCCTGTAAATACTGACACACTCCGCCCGGGGACCGCCTGTAAATACTGACTCACTCCGCCCGGGGACCTCCTGTAAATACTGACACACTCCGCCCGGGGACCGCCTGTAAATACTGACTCACTCCGCCCGGGGACCTCCTGTAAATACTGACACACTCCGCCCGGGGACCTCCTGTAAATACTGACAGACTCTGCCCGGGGACCTCCTGTAAATACTGACACACTCCGCCCAGGGACCTCCTGTAAATACTGACACACTCCGCCCGGGGACCGCCTGTAAATACTGACTCACTCCGCCCGGGGACCTCCTGTAAATACTGACACACTCCGCCCGGGGACCTCCTGTAAATACTGACAGACTCTGCCCGGGGACCTCCTGTAAATACTGACACACTCCGCCCAGGGACCGCCTGGAAATACTGATACACTCCGCCCGGGGACCGCCTGTAAATACTGACACACTCCGCCCGGGCACATCCTGTAAATACTGACACACTCCCGGAGACGTCCTGTAAATACTGACTCACTCCGCCCGGGGACCGCCTGTAAATACTGACACACTCCCGGAGACGTCCTGTAAATACTGACACACTCCCGGAGACCTCCTGTAAATACTGACACACTCCCGGAGACGTCCTGTAAATACTGACACACTCCGCCCGGGGACCGCCTGTAAATACTGACACACTCCGCCCGGGGTCCTCCTGCAAATACTGACACACTCCGCCCGGGGACCTCCTGCAAATACTGACACACTCCGCACAGGGACCTCCCGTAAATACTGACACACTCCACCCGGGGACCTCCTGTAAATACTGACACACTCCGCCCGGGGACCGCCTGTAAATACTGACACACTCCGCCCGGGGACCGCCTGTAAATACTGACACACTCCGCCCGGGGACCTCCTGCAAATACTGACACACTCCGCCCGGGGACCTCCTGCAAATACTGACACACTCCGCCCGGGACCTCCTGCAAATACTGACACACTCCGCACAGGGACCTCCTGTAAATACTGACACACTCCGCCCGGGGACCGCCTGTAAATACTGACACACTCCCGGAGACGTCCTGTAAATACTGACACACTCCGCCCGGGGACCTCCTGTAAATACTGACACACTCCGCCCGGGGACCTCCTGTAAATACTGACTCACTCCCGGGGACCGCCTGTAAATACTGACACACTCCCGGAGACGTCCTGTAACTACTGACACACTCCCGGAGACGTCCTGTAAATACTGACACACTCCGCCCGGGGACCGCCTGTAAATACTGACACACTCCGCCCGGGGACCTCCTGCAAATACTGACACACTCCGCCCGGGGACCTCCTGCAAATACTGACACACTCCGCACAGGGACCTCCCGTAAATACTGACACACTCCACCCGGGGACCTCCTGTAAATACTGACACACTCCGCCCGGGGACCGCCTGTAAATACTGACACACTCCGCCCGGGGACCGCCTGTAAATACTGACACACTCCCGGGGACCTCCTGTAAATACTGACACACTCCGCCCAGGGACCTCCTGTAAATACTGACACACTCCCGGGGACCTCCTGTAAATACTGACACACTCCGCCCGGGGACCTCCTGTAAATACTGACACACTCCGCCCGGGGACCGCCTGTAAATACTGACACACTCCGCCCGGGGACCGCCTGTAAATACTGACACACTCCCGGGGACCTCCTGTAAATACTGACACACTCCGCCCAGGGACCTCCTGTAAATACTGACACACTCCGCCCGGGGACCTCCTGTAAATACTGACACACTCCGCCCGGGGACCTCCTGTAAATACTGACACACTCCCGGGGACCTCCTGTAAATACTGACTCACTCCGCCCGGGGACCGCCTGTAAATACTGACACACTCCGCCCAGGGACCGCCTGTAAATACTGACACACTCCGCCCAGGGACCTCCTGTAAATACTGACACACTCTGCCCGGGGACCTCCTGTAAATACTGACACACTCCGCCCGGGGACCCCCTGTAAATACTGACACACTCCGCCCGGGGACCGCCTGTAAATACTGACACACTCCGCCCGGGGACCGCCTGTAAATACTGACACACTCCGCCCGGGGACCTCCTGTAAATACTGACACACTCCCGGGGACCCCCTGTAAATACTGACACACTCCCGGGGACCCCCTGTAAATACTGACACACTCCCGGGGACCCCCTGTAAATATTGACACACTCCCGGGACCCCCTGTAAATACTGACACACTCCCGGGGACCTCCTGTAAATACTGACACACTCCGCCCGGGGACCCCCTGTAAATACTGACACACTCCCGGGGACCTCCTGTAAATACTGACACACTCCGCCCGGGGACCTCCTGTAAATACTGACACACTCCCGGGGACCCCCTGTAAATACTGACACACTCCCGGGGACCTCCTGTAAATACTGACACACTCCGCCCGGGAACCTCCTGTAAATACTGACTCACTCCGTCCGGGGACCTCCTGTAAATACTGACTCACTCCACCTGGGGACCTCCTGTAAATACTGACACACTCCGCCCGGGGATCTCCTGTAAATACTGACACACTGCGCCCGGGGACCGCCTGTAAATACTGACACACTCCACCCGGGGACCTCCTGTAAATACTGACACACTGCGCCCGGGGACCGCCTGTAAATACTGACACACTCCACCCGGGGACCTCCTGTAAATACTGACTCATTCCGCCCGGGGACCGCCTGTAAATACTGACTCACTCCGCCCGGGGACCTCCTGTAAATACTGACACACTGCGCCCGGGGACCGCCTGTAAATACTGACACACTCCACCCGGGGACCTCCTGTAAATACTGACTCATTCCGCCCAGGGACCGCCTGTAAATACTGACACACTCCCGGGGACCGCCTGTAAATACTGACACACTCCGCCCGGGGACCTCCTGTAAATACTGACACACTCCCGGGGACCTCCTGTAAATACTGACACACTCCGCCCGGGGACCGCCTGTAAATACTGACACACTCCGCCCGGGGACCCCCTGTAAATACTGACTCACCCCGCCCGGGGACCTCCTGTAAATACTGACTCACTCCGCCCGGGGACCCCCTGTAAATACTGACTCACTCCGCCCGGGGACCTCCTGTAAATACTGACACACTCCGCCCGGGGACCGCCTGTAAATACTGACACACTCCGCCCGGGGACCTCCTGTAAATACTGACACACTGCGCCCAGGGACCTCCTGCAAATACTGACACACTCCGCCCGGGGACCGCCTGTAAATACTGACACACTCCGCCCGGGGACCGCCTGCAAATACTGACACACTCCGCCCGGGGACCGCCTGTAAATACTGACACACTCCGCCCGGGGACCGCCTGTAAATACTGACACACTGCGCCCAGGGACCTCCTGCAAATACTGACACACTCCGCCCGGGGACCGCCTGTAAATACTGACACACTCCGCCCGGGGACCGCCTGTAAATACTGACACACTCCGCCCGGGGACCGCCTGTAAATACTGACACACTCCGCCCGGGGACCGCCTGTAAATACTGACACACTGCGCCCAGGGACCTCCTGCAAATACTGACAGACTCCGCCCAGGGACCCCCTGCAAATACTGACACACTCCGCCCGGGGACCGCCTGTAAATACTGACACACTCCGCCCGGGGACCGCCTGTAAATACTGACACACTCCGCCCGGGGACCGCCTGTAAATACTGATTCACTCCGCCCGGGGACCTCCTGTAAATACTGACACACTCCGCCCGGGGACCGCCTGTAAATACTGACTCACTCCGCCCGGGGACCTCCTGTAAATACTGACACACTCCGCCCGGGGACCTCCTGTAAATACTGACAGACTCTGCCCGGGGACCTCCTGTAAATACTGACACACTCCGCCCAGGGACCTCCTGTAAATACTGACACACTCCGCCCGGGGACCGCCTGTAAATACTGACTCACTCCGCCCGGGGACCTCCTGTAAATACTGACACACTCCGCCCGGGGACCTCCTGTAAATACTGACAGACTCTGCCCGGGGACCTCCTGTAAATACTGACACACTCCGCCCGGGCACATCCTGTAAATACTGACACACTCCCGGAGACGTCCTGTAAATACTGACTCACTCCGCCCGGGGACCGCCTGTAAATACTGACACACTCCCGGAGACGTCCTGTAAATACTGACACACTCCCGGAGACCTCCTGTAAATACTGACACACTCCCGGAGACGTCCTGTAAATACTGACACACTCCGCCCGGGGACCGCCTGTAAATACTGACACACTCCGCCCGGGGTCCTCCTGCAAATACTGACACACTCCGCCCGGGGACCTCCTGCAAATACTGACACACTCCGCACAGGGACCTCCCGTAAATACTGACACACTCCACCCGGGGACCTCCTGTAAATACTGACACACTCCGCCCGGGGACCGCCTGTAAATACTGACACACTCCGCCCGGGGACCGCCTGTAAATACTGACACACTCCGCCCGGGGACCTCCTGCAAATACTGACACACTCCGCCCGGGGACCTCCTGCAAATACTGACACACTCCGCCCGGGGACCTCCTGCAAATACTGACACACTCCGCACAGGGACCTCCTGTAAATACTGACACACTCCGCCCGGGGACCGCCTGTAAATACTGACACACTCCCGGAGACGTCCTGTAAATACTGACACACTCCGCCCGGGGACCTCCTGTAAATACTGACACACTCCGCCCGGGGACCTCCTGTAAATACTGACTCACTCCCGGGGACCGCCTGTAAATACTGACACACTCCCGGAGACGTCCTGTAACTACTGACACACTCCCGGAGACGTCCTGTAAATACTGACACACTCCGCCCGGGGACCGCCTGTAAATACTGACACACTCCGCCCGGGGACCTCCTGCAAATACTGACACACTCCGCCCGGGGACCTCCTGTAAATACTGACACACTCCCGGGGACCCCCTGTAAATACTGACACACTCCGCCCGGGGACCCCCTGTAAATACTGACACACTCCCGGGGACCCCCTGTAAATATTGACACACTCCCGGGGAACCCCTGTAAATACTGACACACTCCCGGGGACCTCCTGTAAATACTGACACACTCCGCCCGGGGACCCCCTGTAAATACTGACACACTCCCGGGGACCTCCTGTAAATACTGACACACTCCGCCCGGGGACCTCCTGTAAATACTGACACACTCCCGGGGACCCCCTGTAAATACTGACACACTCCCGGGGACCTCCTGTAAATACTGACACACTCCGCCCGGGAACCTCCTGTAAATACTGACTCACTCCGCCCGGGGACCTCCTGTAAATACTGACTCACTCCACCTGGGGACCTCCTGTAAATACTGACACACTCCGCCCGGGGACCTCCTGTAAATACTGACACACTGCGCCCGGGGACCGCCTGTAAATACTGACACACTCCACCCGGGGACCTCCTGTAAATACTGACACACTGCGCCCGGGGACCGCCTGTAAATACTGACACACTCCACCCGGGGACCTCCTGTAAATACTGACTCATTCCGCCCGGGGACCGCCTGTAAATACTGACTCACTCCGCCCGGGGACCTCCTGTAAATACTGACACACTGCGCCCGGGGACCGCCTGTAAATACTGACACACTCCACCCGGGGACCTCCTGTAAATACTGACTCATTCCGCCCAGGGACCGCCTGTAAATACTGACACACTCCCGGGGACCGCCTGTAAATACTGACACACTCCGCCCGGGGACCGCCTGTAAATACTGACACACTCCGCCCGGGGTCCTCCTGCAAATACTGACACACTCCGCCCGGGGACCTCCTGCAAATACTGACACACTCCGCACAGGGACCTCCCGTAAATACTGACACACTCCACCCAGGGACCGCCTGGAAATACTGACACACTCCGCCCGGGGACCGCCTGTAAATACTGACACACTCCGCCCGGGGACCGCCTGTAAATACTGACACACTCCGCCCGGGGACCTCCTGCAAATACTGACACACTCCGCACAGGGACCTCCTGTAAATACTGACACACTCCGCCCGGGGACCGCCTGTAAATACTGACACACTCCCGGAGACGTCCTGTAAATACTGACACACTCCGCCCGGGGACCTCCTGTAAATACTGACACACTCCGCCCGGGGACCTCCTGTAAATACTGACTCACTCCCGGGGACCGCCTGTAAATACTGACACACTCCCGGAGACGTCCTGTAACTACTGACACACTCCCGGAGATGTCCTG
Organism: Squalus acanthias; assembly: GCA_030390025.1. Lineage (NCBI taxonomy): Eukaryota > Metazoa > Chordata > Chondrichthyes > Squaliformes > Squalidae > Squalus > Squalus acanthias. The sequence continues at coordinate 14,775,014 of CM059448.1, forward strand.
TAAATACTGACACACTCCGCCCGGGGACCGCCTGTAAATACTGACACACTCCGCCCGGGGACCTCCTGCAAATACTGACACACTCCGCCCGGGGACCTCCTGCAAATACTGACACACTCCGCACAGGGACCTCCCGTAAATACTGACACACTCCACCCGGGGACCTCCTGTAAATACTGACACACTCCGCCCGGGGACCTCCTGTAAATACTGACACACTGCGCCCGGGGACCGCCTGTAAATACTGACACACTCCACCCGGGGACCTCCTGTAAATACTGACACACTGCGCCCGGGGACCGCCTGTAAATACTGACACACTCCACCCGGGGACCTCCTGTAAATACTGACTCATTCCGCCCGGGGACCACCTGTAAATACTGACTCACTCCGCCCGGGGACCTCCTGTAAATACTGACACACTGCGCCCGGGGACCGCCTGTAAATACTGACACACTCCACCCGGGGACCTCCTGTAAATACTGACTCATTCCGCCCAGGGACCGCCTGTAAATACTGACACACTCCCGGGGACCGCCTGTAAATACTGACACACTCCGCCCGGGGACCTCCTGTAAATACTGACACACTCCCGGGGACCTCCTGTAAATACTGACACACTCCGCCCGGGGACCGCCTGTAAATACTGACACACTCCGCCCGGGGACCCCCTGTAAATACTGACTCACCCCGCCCGGGGACCTCCTGTAAATACTGACTCACTCCGCCCGGGGACCCCCTGTAAATACTGACACACTCCGCCCGGGGACCGCCTGTAAATACTGACACACTCCGCCCGGGGACCTCCTGTAAATACTGACACACTGCGCCCAGGGACCTCCTGCAAATACTGACACACTCCGCCCGGGGACCGCCTGTAAATACTGACACACTCCGCCCGGGGACCGCCTGCAAATACTGACACACTCCGCCCGGGGACCGCCTGTAAATACTGACACACTCCGCCCGGGACCGCCTGTAAATACTGACACACTGCGCCCAGGGACCTCCTGCAAATACTGACACACTCCGCCCGGGGACCGCCTGTAAATACTGACTCACTCCGCCCGGGGACCTCCTGTAAATACTGACACACTCCGCCCGGGGACCGCCTGTAAATACTGACTCACTCCGCCCGGGGACCTCCTGTAAATACTGACACACTCCGCCCGGGGACCTCCTGTAAATACTGACACACTCTGCCCGGGGACCTCCTGTAAATACTGACACACTCCGCCCAGGGACCGCCTGGAAATACTGACACACTCCGCCCGGGGACCGCCTGTAAATACTGACACACTCCGCCCGGGCACATCCTGTAAATACTGACACACTCCCGGAGACGTCCTGTAAATACTGACTCACTCCGCCCGGGGACCGCCTGTAAATACTGACACACTCCGCCCGGGGTCCTCCTGCAAATACTGACACACTCCGCCCGGGGACCTCCTGCAAATACTGACACACTCCGCACAGGGACCTCCCGTAAATACTGACACACTCCACCCAGGGACCGCCTGGAAATACTGACACACTCCGCCCGGGGACCGCCTGTAAATACTGACACACTCCGCCCGGGGACCGCCTGTAAATACTGACACACTCCGCCCGGGGACCTCCTGCAAATACTGACACACTCCGCACAGGGACCTCCTGTAAATACTGACACACTCCGCCCGGGGACCGCCTGTAAATACTGACACACTCCCGGAGACGTCCTGTAAATACTGACACACTCCGCCCGGGGACCTCCTGTAAATACTGACACACTCCGCCCGGGGACCTCCTGTAAATACTGACTCACTCCCGGGGACCGCCTGTAAATACTGACACACTCCCGGAGACGTCCTGTAACTACTGACACACTCCCGGAGATGTCCTGTAAATACTGACACACTCCGCCCGGGGACCGCCTGTAAATACTGACACACTCCGCCCGGGGACCTCCTGCAAATACTGACACACTCCGCCCGGGGACCTCCTGCAAATACTGACACACTCCGCACAGGGACCTCCCGTAAATACTGACACACTCCACCCGGGGACCTCCTGTAAATACTGACACACTCCGCCCGGGGACCGCCTGTAAATACTGACACACTCCGCCCGGGGACCGCCTGTAAATACTGACACACTCCGCCCGGGGACCTCCTGCAAATACTGACACACTCCGCCCGGGGACCTCCTGCAAATACTGACACACTCCGCCCGGGGACCTCCTGCAAATACTGACACACTCCGCACAGGGACCTCCTGTAAATACTGACACACTCCGCCCGGGGACCGCCTGTAAATACTGACACACTCCCGGAGACGTCCTGTAAATACTGACACACTCCGCCCGGGGACCGCCTGTAAATACTGACACACTCCGCCCGGGGACCTCCTGTAAATACTGACTCACTCCCGGGGACCGCCTGTAAATACTGACACACTCCACCCGGGGACCGCCTGTAAATACTGACACACTCCGCCCGGGGACCTCCTGCAAATACTGACACACTCCGCCCGGGGACCGCCTGTAAATACTGACACACTCCGCCCAGGGACCTCCTGTAAATACTGACACACTCCGCCCGGGGACCTCCTGTAAATACTGACTCACTCCCGGGGACCCTTTGTAAATACTGACTCACTCCCGGGGACCTCCTGTAAATACTGACACACTCCGCCCGGGGACCGCCTGTAAATACTGACACACTCCGCCCGGGGATCTCCTGTAAATACTGACTCACTCCCGGGGACCGCCTGTAAATACTGACACACTCCCGGAGACGTCCTGTAACTACTGACACACTCCCGGAGACGTCCTGTAAATACTGACACACTCCGCCCGGGGACCGCCTGTAAATACTGACACACTCCGCCCGGGGACCTCCTGCAAATACTGACACACTCCGCCCGGGGACCTCCTGCAAATACTGACACACTCCGCACAGGGACCTCCCGTAAATACTGACACACTCCACCCGGGGACCTCCTGTAAATACTGACACACTCCGCCCGGGGACCGCCTGTAAATACTGACACACTCCGCCCGGGGACCGCCTGTAAATACTGACACACTCCGCCCGGGGACCTCCTGCAAATACTGACACACTCCGCCCGGGGACCTCCTGCAAATACTGACACACTCCGCCCGGGGACCTCCTGCAAATACTGACACACTCCGCACAGGGACCTCCTGTAAATACTGACACACTCCGCCCGGGGACCGCCTGTAAATACTGACACACTCCCGGAGACGTCCTGTAAATACTGACACACTCCGCCCGCGGACCGCCTGTAAATACTGACACACTCCGCCCGGGGACCTCCTGTAAATACTGACTCACTCCCGGGGACCGCCTGTAAATACTGACACACTCCGCCCGGGGACCGCCTGTAAATACTGACACACTCCGCCCGGGGACCTCCTGTAAATACTGACTCACTCCCGGGGACCGCCTGTAAATACTGACACACTCCGCCCGGGGACCTCCTGTAAATACTGACTCACTCCCGGGGACCGCCTGTAAATACTGACACACTCCGCCCGGGGACCGCCTGTAAATACTGACACACTCCGCCCGGGGACCTCCTGCAAATACTGACACACTCCGCCCGGGGACCGCCTGTAAATACTGACACACTCCGCCCAGGGACCTCCTGTAAATACTGACACACTCCGCCCGGGGACCTCCTGTAAATACTGACTCACTCCCGGGGACCCTTTGTAAATACTGACTCACTCCCGGGGACCTCCTGTAAATACTGACACACTCCGCCCGGGGACCGCCTGTAAATACTGACACACTCCGCCCGGGGATCTCCTGTAAATACTGACACACTCCGCCCGGGGACCGCCTGTAAATACTGACACACTCCGCCCGGGGACCTCCTGTAAATACTGACACACTCCGCCCGGGGACCTCCTGTAAATACTGACACACTCCACCCGGGGACCTCCTGTAAATACTGACACACTCCGCCCGGGGACCTCCTGTAAATACTGACACACTCCGCCCGGGGACCTCCTGTAAATACTGACACACTCCGCCCGGGGACCTCCTGTAAATACTGACACACTCCGCCCGGGGACCTCCTGTAAATACTGACACACTCCACCCGGGGACCTCCTGTAAATACTGACACACTCCGCCCGGGGACCTCCTGTAAATACTGACTCACTCCCGGGGACCTCCTGTAAATACTGACACACTCCCGGGGACCTCCTGTAAATACTGACACTCTGCCCAGGGACCTCCTGCAAATACTGACACACTCCCGGGGACCTCCTGTAAATACTGACACACTCCCGGGGACCTCCTGCAAATACTGACACACTCCCGGGGACCTCCTGTAAATACTGACACACTCCGACTGGGGACCGCCTGTAAATACTGACTCACTCCCAGGGATCCTCCTGCACAAAGAGATATATTCCCAGGGGTCCCTTATTCTAATGTGCAAAAAATATTGTCAGCTACCCAAGGACGAGAGTTCATTGGTGAAAATGTTTTTTTTAATGTATTAAATAGATAGCAACAGTAACCAAAAATCGGATGACCTTGCAGACCCGCGAGATCGGGGGGAAAGCTATGGCATATACAGAGATCTGACAATATAAAACCGTGTTTCTGACTGGACAGAAAGGCTCTGTCAAAGAGGGCGAGAAAGTGAATAACGATGGTAGCTTATATAAAAGTGACCGTGCTACAGAAACCCTCGAAAAATATTCACATTTTGTAAAAATTGTGCCAAAATCTCATTCGTCTCCACTCACTCCCAAAAGCATCCCCCCGCCCCCTCTCCTAAAGATCACTGCAGAATAGAAGTGACCATTCTTCATGCAATAGCCTAGCCGGTGTAGATTGGCTGTAAGGGGCCTCATAGTTCAGTCCGAACTTGTCCTCACCCGACATCCACAGAGCTGCACTTTCCAGTAAGGTTAATGAATAGCAATCAGGAGTGGAAAACCCGGCCAATTCTCAATTTCATAAAACAGAAGTCTGGACGCTAATTGCAGTGTCCCGATTGACCGAGATCTGCTATCACAGCACAGACTGGAATTTCAGGTCTGAATGGCTCAGTTACAGTTTGCTTTTCGCAGCCACCAGAGGAGCTGCAATTCAGATTTCTAATGGCAGATCAATAATGGAGATCACTCCTCTGCTTGGAGAGAAGTTTTTGGCTTGCAGTCATTTAAATAGCAAATTTCCCAGGCGTGATTTGAGATTGCGTCATTTACTTTTCCAGATGAACCGTTTGAGTTAACCGACTGCAATATCCTTTTTCTCTGTTTAAATGAGCGGTTTGCAGATTTGAATTCCTACAAAGCATTCGTTCCTGTGCAATGATTGACAGCAACAGGGATGATGCAATAGACCCTCGCTCTAATCTGTTCCAATGTGACTCCTACTTCATACTGTACACACTTGCGTTGCAGTTTTCTAATTAATGTACTTTGAAGATATTCTTTCTGCTTCTGCAAACATTTTTTTTAGTCTTGCTTCAAAAATCAGGCATAAAATACAGCGTAAAGGTAACTGAATTCTACACGTGATCACTTCGGGTTCTCCATGGCAACACACTAGCACTCCTCCATGAGCCAAAAGGAGATGTCTTTGTGTAATGCAGGGCTGGCACTTTTGCACCTTCCTATATAAAGACTACATGCATTGCAACTTAATGTAGGTTCCATTATTCATCTTCTCACATGCAGCACAGAGCCTGTATGGTGCCTGCGGCAGAGAAGCTGAAGAGCATTTCCAGGATAGATTCCCAGACCGAATAAAACTGGGCATTAGCACAACATTTTCAGGCATCACAGCTGTTAGGCCCATAGATGTTTCGAGTGATCAGGTAAGCTGCAGGAACCACCCCCCTCCCCCAGAATTTTTGGTATTAATTTTACTTGTAAACAAAGGGGTAGGAACGGCTGACAGTAGCAATCAAGAGGGGGGGAAAAAACTGTGTGAGACTGTTACAATTAGGCTTAACATCCCTTTGGTTTTGTTCCTGTTTATTTGTTAATTCTCAGATTTTTTTGTTTTTGTTTAAATGACCATTTAGGGCAGTGGCACTCAGGAAATTGAGGGTCACAATCCTGAGCAGCAACATGCTCAAGGCCCACTCTCACAAACCAACCTGAACACAATTCTGGGTGCTCACTTTCTTGAAGCAAGTTTGGCATTTTTCCTCCTTTTGATCCTTTATTTTCCCCATCTCCCCTGTATCCTGGCTCCACCAGCATACCAGAGCTGGCAGGCTGCGAATTGAGGCCCAGAGATGCAAGGAGCAGTACATCTACTGAGGGCTACAGTCGAGGAGGAAGGGAGCCTCGAGTGGCTCCTGGGCCATATTAGGGAAAACTTTTTAAAAGGAGTTACTAAAATTAAAACAAGATAACTGAAGCATCGTGGGTCAGTGACGGCTCTTGACTTTCCGATCGGCATTATCTTAACTCGAGCGTTAACCCATAAATGATGGCGTTCAAAAAAACCTAGGCTAGAGTCTGAGGTTGATGTAGTTCTGTTACTCTACGTAGTCAATAACTCCTCTCAGCTAGTTCCTTGATGACGACCATCAATGTTGGACCAACATGCCTTTCTTAGTGAATAGTTAAAACAGAAGGCTACTGAATGAAACACAAATCATTTATAGTGGTTTGCGAAGGGGAGTGTGAAGGAATGGGGCGGGGGGGGGGTGCAGAAAGGGATGGTCTGTCAAGTGGCACCTAGGGGGGCGATTTTGTCAATGGGGGCGCGTTGGAGGCGGGACTGCTGCTTGTCGGGTCGATGTCCTGCCTCCATCGATTTGTGGCCAACCCACGCTATTTTCCCTTGATTGACCTTGTTAAGCCCGCCCAGCAGGCTTAGCAGGCCAATTAAGGGAAAGCCGGTTGCAGAGCACGTCAACGTATGATGTTTCATCTGTCAAAAATTTTTGACAGATGAATTGTCATCATTAGACAGCTCTGTGAAGCTGTCAAACACTGACATTCTCTGCAGTTTGATGAGGTCTTGCATACAAGACCCCATCAAACTTCTTTCTTTTACAGAAATGAGATGGTTATTGTATACGAGAATGCAACGGCCATCTCTCATTTGCAACACGGAGGTCCGAGAGTCTCCGCATACAAACCGACTGAAGCCTGCAGGAAGAAACAAAGGTAAGTACACTTTTAAAAACACTTTGCACTTACCTCATATACTCACCTCTACACTCTTGCACCCATCACTTACCTTCACACCACATTTTTGCACTCCCCCCCCGACCCCGCGCAGACCCAGTACTCGCCTCAGCTGAGCTGGCGGGTTTTGGAGCCTTCGGGAAGCCCACACTTGAGGGCAAAAAGGGGATAATCCTATTCTCTGCCTGTTAACTACTTGTTAACAGGCAGTTAATAGGCTTTAATCCCTTCCTGCCTCCAAGGAGATGGGACCCGGCACGGATGGCTACCCGCCTCCTGGGAAGATGGCATGGGGGCAGGTTGGGCACCCGCCCCCAAATTCTGCCATTTTCCCGGCAGTCCCGCCTCCATACCCGCCTCCCCAGGGCTGGCAAAATCGCCCCCCTAGTGTTTGAGTGACTGGCCAAAGGAATCTATGATCAGAGTAGAGAGAGGAGTCCAGACCAACTCAGATATGGGGATTAATTACATTAAAATACATTTAAAGCTATGAGGAAATTAAAGTATAATTCAGAAACTTACAAAAGGTAATGCCAGTTGCCAAGGTTTTAAACAGTTTTTCTATTTTGAAATAGACACTGGCATTTCTGGTGCATACCAACATGGAAAGTGTGGCTGTTATACAGGACATAAAGTATAAAAACTGGGATTATACTGGCATTGAATTCCTCAGTCCAGAATTAATTTCCTGTGCACAGTCAAAGCATGCAATTGCAAACATGAACAATATGTTCCATTTCTGTTAGGATAAACAAGCAGGTAACTGCTGATGCCTTAAAACTGCCTAAAAGGGGCTATTCTCAGCTGGTACCAGCAAGAGGCCAAGTACAGAAGCCCTAGAGTAAGTGTGCAGCAGTACAACCTGGCCACTCAGGCCCATCATTGTTCATCCCCTCCTCAAGACGAGGCATTCTCACCCACCAGCCTCCCCAATCTCGAGTAATGTTACCATCATTAGGGGAGAGGCAAGATAGCAGAGGAGAAAGACCTGTGGCCCTCCGAGGAAAATCTCTGGGAAATCCCTGCCAGACTCCATAAGGTAATCAAGGAAGCGCCAGGAGACCATGGATACCCATGATGCATCATCAGACATAATTAATCCCCTCCCCCCCCCCCCCCCCCCCGCCTGCCTACATGCCCCAATGTCCTGAGAAGCACCTCGTCGTACAGGACCAGAAAAGACCATTTCCATCCATCAGGCAGGTCTCAAGGATCATGGAATTCCTACCCACTTCTATCTTTCACCCTTCAATAACTGTCCAGGCAAAGGTTCCCCATCACCGCGCTGACATTTATAATGTTCTCCTGTTGCACCATCTCCCTGGGTAGATCATTTCACAATCGGAATGGCAAAAGGAATGTAGACATCTGGAAAGGATCATTGCAGTCCACCTGGCCAGTCCCAAAAGTACCATAATTTAGGCTAGAATTTATTGTCGGCAATGTTATCATGCAAACACTCAATCACATTTTTACAAAATTCTTCTCCACTACTTTTAATGGAGGTATTAACCCGTGGGTTGATGCCTCCATTAAAATGTCGAGAGGAATTTGACACGAGCGCATTAAGTGTTTGGATAACATCACTACTAATGGCAATTCCCAGGCTTATATTTCTTATACCCCTCAACTACTTCTTTTGCCAAAAATCTATCCAGCTCCCTTTTTAATTTGCTGACAGTATCCACTCAACAGTTTCATAGAAACATAGAATCTAGGAGCAGGAGAAGGCCATTCGGCCCGTCGAGCCTGCTCCACCATTCAATACGATCATGGCTGATCATCCAAATCCAGTACCCTGTCCCTGCTTTAATCCCCACAGTACACATATCCCACCCTACCCCTGTAACCCCACGTATTTAATTCCCCCTAACATATCCCATCCTATCCCCACATATTTAATCCCCCCCTAACACTAAGGGTCAATTTATCATAGCCAAATCAACCTAACCCGCACATTTTTGGAGTGTCTGGAGTAGCTAAGTCTAAATTGTTTGTTGACACTTCCGAGCCAGTGTCTGTGCTCCCAGTTATAAAGTTTGTGGTGATTGTGATGGATCCTTGGACCCATCCACTTTCAATTCACAAGGAACTCTATGGGCTGGATTTTGATACTGGGGCGGGTTGGGGTCGTGTTACCCGCTTTTCGTGTTGCCCACCCGAATCTAGATTGATGTGGACGAATGATGCGATTTTAACTTAATTGGCCAATTGAGTTCCAACGTGTGGGAACCCATGGCCAATGAGTTATTCCAGTCTGAAAGTCGCCTCCGGTGACGTCATCATTGCTGCTGCATTTAAGGTCTGCAACAAGCCTTGCTTCTTCTGCAGGCTGCCAAGCTTTTGGACCTGTATCCTAGAGGCAACTGCAGGAGGAATGGCCAGCCAACGACCCAGGTCTGCTCCCAGGTTCGATGACGTTGCCCTGCAAGCTTTGGTGGATGGAGCAAGAGCCAACAGAGAGGTGCTCTTCCCCTCCTCAGGGAGGAAGAAGCCTCCCCAGCAGACCAAGGCTGTGTGGGTCCAGGTCGCCCAGGAGGTCAACTCCTTATCCATCACCCGCAGAACCTGGCTCCAGTGCAGGAAGAGGTTTCATGACCTTCTACGCACTGCAAAAGTGAGTATGACTTTCCCTTCACCCTCAATCTGATCCCCATTGCCTCTCCTCACCAGCACTCAGCTTTAGCAACCTCTTCCTCCATATCCCACTTGACACTGACATCCATGCACCCTTACCCATTCCCTCTCCCTCTATGGTCACATTCACCTTACTATTCGACTATGCAGCCCTCACACTCCCTATCACTGTCATGCTATGAAAACAACTTACAACACACAGGGGGCCCTTGGTCTCGCCACCTCACTCCATCTTTGTCTCCTTCTAAGCATCTATGCTATGGACTCTCTACACTCACTCCTTCAATCTCACTCAAACTCCACTTGTCTCCCTCATTGCAGGAAAAGAGAGCTCACAATAAAAGGGAAAGAGCCAGGACAGGAGGAGGGCCACCTTAATTAGCCCAGCTCACCCCCTGGGAGGATGCGGTCCTGGAGATCGTGGGAGTAGAGGAGGATACGCAAGTGGGGGACGGACAGACGGGTGCATCACAACAAGCTGGTGACAGAATAGTGTTCCATCTCTCTCATTGACATTGCATGAGTCGCTGATAATGAATCTGAAGCTCTAACAGATGGATTTATGATCATCTGCAATAGGCAATGTGCATGTAACCTTGGCATCACATCTCTGACTCTTTCCTTTACTCCCCCACAGGACCATCGCAAGCACCCGTCCCCACTAGCCAGGAAGAGCCTGAGCATCCAGACTCTCAGAGGAAGCTGCAACCTCTGAGGGCGCTGCGTCAGCAGAACTCAGCGCACCCAGCACCAGCGCAGACACTCACACCTCGGTGGGACCCTCGGGACATAGAGTAGTGTTGTCACCTGGTGTATCACAGCTCACAAGTGAGCATCAGCAGATGGTGGAGACAGGGACAGCAGTGGAGAGTCCTAGTCGGAGGGCGCAGGACTCTCCTAGCTCGGCTCAGCTGCATGTCGACCCTCTGCCTCTGGGGCCATCCATAAGATCAGCGGTGCTGGGACTCCAGGAACAGATGCAGGAGTCTCTGACAGGTTTTGTCTCCAGGGTCGCTGCGAGTGTGGAGCGAATGGAGGAGTCCATAGCGAACATGAGCAGAGCCTTTATGGAGTCATTGGCGCATGAACGCATCACCATGGAAAGGATGGCAACCTCCATGGAGGTGATAAGTCGCCAGAGTGCAGAAAACATGGTGAGTGTTCTGAATAGAATGACAACTCTGGAGGAGCGATGGACAGCTATTGAACGGAGAAACCAGACCTTCATGGAAGTCCTTCTGAGTAGGACTGCCAGTGCAGATACGGGTCCCAATGGCCCCCCTGATGTGCAGCAAGGTGCTCTCAATCCACTTGCAAGCGCTGAGGTGGACCTGGCCCATGAGAGGGATGTTAGTGGCAGACAACAAGGAGGTGGGGGCTCCTCTCCAAGCGCTCACACTTCCATGCCACTGACAAGTCCTCGGTCAGAGCCCCACCAGAGTCCGCACCCAACTGAGATTGGCGTCTCAACCCCTGCCCAGCCGCAGGAGCAGCAGACTGTTGCCGAGCCCTCGCAGGTTCGCAACCCCAGAGGACGCCCGCCAAAGGTGTCGAGACAGGAGCAGCAACAAACTGAGCAGGGGGCCGCCACCTCTGCTGAAGCCACAGGGGAAGCACCACGTAGGAGCACGCGTAAGAGAAAGATACTGCACAAATAGTCACAAGGGTAGTCACTTGGGTGAAATTTGATGTTTAATGTGAAAAAGCCATCAGGTGTTAAGTGTAAATAAAAACTCTGATGGCTACAGCTGCAGTTGTGGCGTCTGTCATTTCGCTAATGGGACTTCCACAATGAGGCCTCAGGATAACTTGCAATTGTCAGTATGGTGGTCAAATTGTTAGGGATCCACTGGGTCTGGGCCATTGTCGTAGCTCTGGTAAGAAGGTGTGAGGCAAAAGTGCTTGCTTGTCTAGGCTAAGCAAATCTGGGCAAGATGAGTGCATTCCTTGCATTCCGGGCAGCTATGGTCTCGCATAATGCTGCCGCTGGTTGAGGGGCCTCTGCAAGTTGTTCGTTCTCTCTCTCCTCCTCCTCCACCTCCTCCTCATCTGAGGAGGCTATGTGAGGAGCCACTTGGTCCTCTAGCATCTGTAAGCCACGACGCTGTGCCATGTTGTGAAGTGCACAGCAAACCACGACGATTCTGGAGACCCTGGCTGCTGAGTATTGCAGGGCTCCACCTGATCTATCCAGGAATCTGAAGCGCATCTTCAGCATACCGATGGTTTGCTCGATTATGGATCTGGTGGAAATGTGGCTGGAGTTGTAGCTCTCCTCAGCTGCGTTGAATGGGCTCCTCAACGGCGTCATTAGCCACGTCTTCAGGGGATAGCCCTTGTCTCCAAGTAGCCATCCGTGAAGTTGGTCTGGCGGACTGAATAGCGGAGGCACACTAGACTGCCGCAGGATGAAGGAGTTATGGCAACTGCCAGGGTGCTTGGCACAAACATGCAAAATTTCCTTCTTGTGGTCACACACCAGCTGAACGTTGAGGGAGTGGAAGCCCTTGCGGTTGACAAAAATACCTGGATTGCGATGGGGTGCCTTAAGGGCCACATGTGTGCAGTCAACGACGCCCTGCACCCTTGGAAAGCCTGCCAGATTAGCTAATCCAACCGCACGTGCCGTGACACTTGCTCTATCCTTGGGGAAATGGATGTGATTGTGCGCGATGGCAAAGAGGGCATCGGTTACCTGCGTGATGCAGGTGTGTGCGGCCGCCTGGGAGATGCCGCTGATGTCTGCTGCTGATCCCTGGAAGGAGCCTGAGGCAAAAAAGTTGAGTGCGGTGGTGACTTTGACGGCCACTGGTAAGGGGCATCCACCTGGTCCTCAGGGCTCCAGGTCTTGTTGCAGCATTGCGCAGATGTCACCCACTACCTCTCGCGAAAGTCGGAGCCGCCTTTGGCACTGCTGCTCAGACATGTTGAGGTAGCTGACCCTGTGTCTGTAGACCCTGTTTGGGGGGTATCTCCTGCACCGACGGCCTTCCATGTGCTGGCACCTTCTGGCCTGTGCAGCTTCAGGCGGGTGAGCAGCAGCTTGGCGCTCCTGCTGTTGCTGTTGCTGCTGCTGTTGTTCATGGTTCTGCTGGTGCCGCGGCTGGTGTTCGTCCTCATCAGATGCCCAGGAGGGAAGGAAATAAATGGCTCCCATGCCTCTGGTATATGCCTCAGTTGAGGAAGCGCTCAATGAGGGTGGCGAGTAGGGTTTCCCAGGAGGTCACACTGGAGATGGGTGTCAGGCTCCAAACTTCCAGAGCTGTGGTTATGCCTTCTAAAAGTTCCCCCAGACCTGTGACAACAAAGTCCTGCCACCTGCAAATGATGGCTGATCAAATCTCCTATTTAATGGTTGAGCTGCAGCTGAGAGTCAGCAATCCACTTGTGCTCCCGCCAGGTTTCACTGGCGTGTTTCAGATCAGGCGTGCTTCACGTGGGAAAAGGGTTAAACTAGCTAAAAACTATCAAAATGGCATTACAGAGCCAATTTAGTGCTTGTTAAGGGCATTAATGGCCTCTCCCGCCTCTTGGAGGTGGGACGGAGACGGGACCAGCAGACACGATTTCATTAAAATTGCGTGGAGGCGGGATGGAGGCGGGATCGGGCCCGCCCGCCAGTTTCTGCAATTTTAACCCCCCACACGCCTCCAATCCCACCTCAACGGCCCTATGAAAATCCAGCCCTATATCTTTTTATGTAAATGTGTAGCTAGGCCCAGTATTGTAACAATTTTAAATTGTTATTTCGGGTTACTACTTGCTTAGAGGGAATGAATCTATTTTTGCGCATCTGCCTGTCTAGGGAGAAAAGGTTTGATTTTTTCCCTCTCAGCTAACGTATGTGAATTTGCGACTGTGAAAGAGAGTCAGAACCGTTACCTGTAACAGCTGCTCCAACAAGGAGATCTGAATCTGAATCAAATTCTATTTATTGAATTTTTTTCATTTTCGGACTCCTTTTGTTTTCAATCTGGGCCCTTCAGAAAATATTTCAAAGTGGGACAGTTTTGACTAAATGGGGAGGATTTAAAAAAAAAAAATCTTTCCTTATGCCAGTTCGGCAGAGAGAGACATACAACAACCCAGCTGGCGGCCACTTTCCATTTCACTGTCCCACCATACGGGTTGGGAGCCAAGTAGAGCTCCGTGATGTTCATTTCTCAAGCAAAACTATTCATCACGGATTCAGTCAAAAAAGTTACTGAAGAAAACTGCCAGGACTGGAACTTTTACTTTGGAACAGGTGCTGAAAAGTTAAGTAAAGTATTGTATAACCAACTGATTTGCTCTTGCTTCTGGATAATTTAACGCCTGTATAAATACAAATTAGTAGCTTTTAGCCTGGTATGGAGCGATCTAGAGGACATGGTGAATAGACCTCATGATTTCCCATGATAGGAGGGCGCACTGCAGTGTGGTAATGCTCTCCTAGGTATTCTGCACATGTTTCAGTTCAAAGAAAGTGTGTGTTTGCTATTGAAAGGTGAGTTTTGCAGAGAGTATGGGCTGGATTTTGCCAATGGGGAGCTTTTGGAGGCAGGACTCCCACTTGTCGGGTTTCAGTCCTGCCTCCATCAACTTCTGGCCAACCCACGCTATTTTCCTTTGATTGACCTTGTTAAGCCCGCCCAGCGGGCTTAGCAGGCCAATTAAGGGAAAGCCGGTTACAAAGAACGTCAGCGTATGACGTTTCATCTGTCAAAAATTTTAGACAGATGGATTGTCATCGTTTGACAGCTCTGTGAAGGTGTCAAACACTGACATTCTCTGTAGTTTGATGAGTTCTTGAATTCAAGACTCGTCAAGCCTCTTTCTTTTGCAGAAATGAGATGGTTGTTGCATTGGAGAATGCAGCGGCCATCTGTCATCTCTGCCACGGAGGTGTGAGACTCTCCGCATACCCACCGATTGAAGCCTGCAGGTAGAAACAAAGGTAAGTAAACTTTTACTAACACTTTCCACTGACCTCACATACTCACCTCTCCACACTTGCAGCCACCACTTACCTTCACAGCGCTCTTTTGGACCCCTCCGACCCCCGCAGACCCACTACTCGCCTCGGTGACCCTGGCGGGGTTCGGAGCCTTCGGGAAGCCCGCACTTGTGTGGGTAAAATGGGGCTAATCCTCTTATCTGCCTGTTAACTACCTGTGAACAGGCAGTTAAGTGGCTGTAATCCCTTCCCGCCTCCAAGGAGACGGGACCCGGCGCAGGTCGGCTACCCGCCTCCTGGCAAGATGGCACGGAGGGGGGTTGGGTACCCGCCCCCAGATTCTGCCATTTTCCCGGCAGTCCCGCCTCCATACCCGCCTCCCCAGGGCTGGCAAGATCACACCCTATGAATCAGAATATTGGGATGCAATTATAACTGTTAAGTCAAATAATTTATTACGTGTTCAGTTCATCAATATCCTACATCTTCAAAACTTTCAAGGTGTCGCCTGATCTGCCTTTTCTCCATTCTCAAGTTTTGGCAGTCTCTCCCTGTAGCTCAGGCACCCAAACCCCATTATCAGGTTAGTTGCCCTCCTCTGTACCATCTCCAAAGCCAAGAATCTACACTATTGCATGGTGACCAGAACTGTATACAGTGCTCCAGGTGTGGCAGGCTTATGAAGTCCAATGGCATTCGGTACAGCGATGTTTTGTCCGTAGCCATTCAGTGCGGTGACATTTTGTAACCTGTTCTCCATGATTTCACATGAGCAGCAAATTCCAACACTATCTAAGCAACTACCGTGAGCCTATTTAAGTGCTTCCCCCCCCCCCACTATATTTCATACATTAACATTGTTGAATTCAATAAGGTCCATCTGTCCCTAAACCCCATGCAGCAGATTCTCTCCAACAGACTGTTTTAGCACATAAATCCATCGAGTTGGGTATTTACAAGCAAGTTGCAACCCAATTTGGCCTGATGTTCAATAGGTGATACTGCAGGATGGTCTGCCTGCCTGCAAATGCCATAATACCTCAGAGAGTGACCAGGTGACCTACCCCTGGGTACTGCCAATGCTCCTATGTTGCTGTCTAGGATGATTCTTCCTCGGATTTCCTTTCCATCCTGAATTCTACAAGTGTGCCACCACCCAGCAAGCTAGCGGACACTGGGAACTCAACAAGCATGGACCTAAATTCCACCACTTCATGGCACAATGGGGTGCAGTAACAGTGTGCCACCATGATGCCCAATCCTACCTACTTTTCCCCCAGTGGCTCAGTTGTCAGTGACTTGTGCAATATCTTTCATTTTCTTGGCATAGATGTGAAGTACGCGAAGCGATGAAAACACATACCAATTGAACCATTATGTTAATGAGACATGCAATCACGTGACTAGTCATAGGCATAGAGTCAGAGTCATAACGGCACAGAAGGAGGCCATTCGGCCCCTCGAGTCCATGCCAGCTCTCTGCAGAGCAATCCAGTCAGTCCATAGAATCATAGTCTGGAATCATGCAGAGCTACTGAAGCCACCACTGAGATGTGACTCAAACCCAAAGTCACAAATGGGGCAGAGGTGCATTTCTGATGAATGGGAAGCTGAATCGAATCCATGTCAGCTGGCTGATGGCAGAAAGGTGGGCCTTTATTTACATTCTAAGCAACTCATTGACTGTACTTTCTAATAAGACAGCTACAGTGTTTTGTCGCTGAATTGCAGATAATCTCAAATGACTGGCATCATTGGCAACACATCAAGAGTTGCCTAAATCAAATAAAAGGGCTAAATTAGAGGGTTTATGGAATGGCCATTGCTTCTGCTGTCATTCAGTAACATTTGTTATCTAACTCACTGCTTCGAAACGGTTTTTAAAAATTAACAAATCACTATTTCAAAAATAGCAGTAGGCTCAATGAAAACCATGAAGTTTTTGCTTTTCAGCACACTTCGACAAGACAATATAATCTCTTTTAGAGGATCACCTCAGAGGTCGACCAGTCTCTAAGGTAAAGCAGCTGCTGAATCGAAGTAACCACCACTGGAGCGATGGGCAAAAGGTCACCCAGTAAAATGCTGGTTTAAGCAGAGTGTCTGATGGTGCTAATGAGTCATAGCTTTACAGATATTCATGTTCAATTTGCTTATACAGTGATATAAAATCCTATTGGCAATAACAACCAGACTGCACATTAGCGGCACAAGTTGACCACTTGCCATTAGTATGCCCCATCAATTCACTCATTAATTCATTGAAGAATAACTCATACTGTGCTTCTGTTACAGTCCAAGAGCCCACCTAATCTCATCCAGTTATTCCAGTTCAAGCACAAATTCATCTTATGAGACAAATTAAATTAAGATCATCATTTGGCATAATTTTATATTTCACACGACAGTATTTCTGGTCAAGAACAAGGAAGTAATCTCCCGCAGTGGCTCCTGCAGAGAATATCTCAGCAACCATCCCAGCTCTCAAACGCCCAGTACTCTATCAGCTGCCGTTATTCCCAATACAGCTCTACATACACATGGATGTCGTTACACAAACCCGATGCTAGCCTTGTTCAGTTGAACCTCTTTTTTTTCTCTCCCTCTCTGAAAATGACCCACTGCTTAAAACAGATCCAACTCATTGCCCGCCCTTCAACTTCAAATCAGCAATAAATTGTTTATTAAAATGAGCATGCTGAAAGAATTACGATCCTCATATCGCAACAAAAAATGTTGCGGTCCCTATTGTCAACAGGGAGTCCCATGAATGGTCTCGTAGGAGCAATTTTATGACAATCCACTCTTGCCAATTTTAACGGACTGGAATTTGTGAAGGGCGCACATCCGAATTCCCCATATGTGCTCCTGTGGGCGATGCTCCTCGCCAGGATTGCGATTTCATAAAATGACCCCTCATGATTCTCTACCGTTCTTCTCGCATCCTCTGTTTAAACCAGCAGCATCACCCAGTGGAATTGTTCATACACAAAGAAGACAGATTTATTTTGATAGTGACACTTCAATTGAAGAGGTAGGATTTTTGAACAAAGGAACTCACTACGCAACCCAGTAGAATTCAAAAAGTTAATTTAGATCTAGGATTTAAGTTTAACCAAAGTAAGCATCAAAAGTTTCACGGTATTTAAACGTTGTACAAATGATCTTCATCCCTCATTCCGAATTACCTTAACCCCCCTAAAGCAAATATAAGACAGTGAGCAAGATCAAGCCATTTAACAAGACTTACTTTGGCCAGCTGCAGGACCAGGAAGGCACCTCCTCCACCAGATTCCACAATGATGGCCACAAACTTGGGGTTAACCGCACAGAAGGAGCTATCCCACGTCACTTTGGACACTCGTATGTCTTCATAACATTGGTCGGCTTTCATGGCCTGCCCAAAGACATGGCGAAACTTGCTCTGACGTACAACCCTGCGGCTCATGGCTACAATTAAAGAAACAGAAAAAAGTTAGTTTTAAAACAACTTCCTTTTTAAAAAAAAATATAGCTTTGTGCATGTCATTTTTCGTTTTAAATTATGCCCCAAATTTTGCCCACCTGGTATTAACACCTGAGCACAAAGGCACTTGACATGCTCCCAAACCAACAACATCCCCTATAGCTATCCATGATGAGATGCTAGGAATGACTAGGGTGTGAATCTCTCCTGTACCTTTGACCATCAGTGTCCGTGATTTTTTTTTAAAAACCACTTAGGCTGCCTTAGAGCCTCATCTAAAAGAGCAATCAAGCAATCTGCTCCCAGTGCACAAGAGCAGCCAGCACAGGATGGCTCAAGTAGGTTCCCACCTCTCCGAGCGGGGAATTGTCTAGTTTCCTGTCATAACCACCATCAATAGCACGGCTCAGGATTTAGAACCAGAAAGCCATGCACAGGAAGAGGCCATTCGGCCCATGAAGGTGCACCCCTTGACAGAGCAACCTGCATCCCATCACTCCCTTGCACAGCATGACAGGGAACTGATCCACTGCTTCATTCATTTGAGTCCTGAAATGTACATTACACCTCATGGGCTTTCTGGGCAACACAAATTTTGGCAAATTTCTAATCTTGAGTATTGCAAAATAGATTGAAACAAACTATAAGGAAAGGGGTCAACTAAGAAAAGAATATCTCAGAGGCACCCAAGAGAGGGAAAAAACAAAAAGAGCAGCCTACAGAATTATAGTTAAGACGAATGCTACAAGGTGGGATAATTACGATTGAGAAAGCAAGAGTACAATAGATGTGAAAATTGTCTTTGATGAAAAACTACAGAATTTTGGTTTAGAGAGGGAGGGGATTATCGTAGTCGAGTGGCTAGTACTAGGTTTGGTAAATGAATCATCAAGGTCTGAAGTGGCCAGGCTAGCATTCGACCTCAAGAGTGAATCATTCAGGGACCATAGCTGGAGACAGGAATAATCAGGGGCAGGGTTGGCATTTTATTTACTTAGAGGAATGTACACCAGGATTCTCCGAGAGCTATCTGGCTCATGGGGTGAAGTCTTTTTCACAAATAGTGCAATTAGATTCTTAAATCTTGTCTGAACAGCAAAACTCCTAACAACGCCTCATTTTTTCAGATTCGCAATGGATTGTCAGCCTGTGTTATGGCACTTGAACAGAGTGGAAAGTGCTACTAACTGATATCTACTGGTCTGTGTTGGATCTCCAAAGGTGAAAGGAAATTGTGATATAGCACCAGCCCATTCCCTTCTATTATACTTTTAACAGAGCAGTCTTTCATAGAAAATGGTAGAACATTAGCTTTAAAATATACGAAACAATCTACATTCAAGTGGCTGTTTACTACTGAGGGATGGGTGTGTGTCTGAAAATTCATTTAGCGCACAGTGTTTGGCAGATCACATCTAGGGAAGTTGAAGGGATCATTCTCCGCTCTACATATGAATTGGAAATCTAGCCCAGGATGTTGATTTGGCATCATACAGGCAATGTAGGAAGTTAAAACTGAGCCTAGATCAACACATACCTGATCCAAGAGAAGCTTAGATCCAAGCATAACATTCCAGTGTACCATTCCCCCTCACATCCATTGTATAGAAATGCTGATCTGTGCAGAAAATGTTTTTGCAAGTGACTCATGTGTTTGTCAGCTCTAAATTATAGTACTGTCACCGGATACAAAGTGGAAAAAACATATTATTTGTGGGCTCCCTCTCTTCTTGCGTAACTTAATGCACAAAGAGCTGCATGTGGCAGGAAAGAGCGTAGTGTCACCAGCATTTTTGCGTATAACATAATTCCAGAGGTTTTTGGATGGAAATATTTGTAATGAGCAGAGTTTTCCTGTACAGTGTTAATGCTACAGTCGCCATCTTATTCTGTCACAGCTACAAGCTAAACATTCTGTAAATACGAATGGTGCAAACAAGAATTGGAGGACAGTACCAAACTCAATATTTATTTACTGAGAAATAATGATGAAATGTAAACAGCAGTCTGGAGCATCTAGCTTTTTGTTATCATCAGCCCAGACAAGTTATTTTTAAAATTGCTATTGTAACTATACAAAGAAAGTGATTCTGCTGAGACATTTTAAATATATATATTGGTCTCCTCTCTCTAGTGTTTTGAAACACTGGGTGAGCTTTCAGAAGATGTGTCGCTTCCACCCTACGTAAATGTGAGGTCATCCAAAACTCGGCTGCCCGTGTCCTAACTCGCACCAAGTCCCATTCACCCATCACCCCTGTGCTCGCTGACCTACCTTGGCTCCCGGTTAAGCACCGCCTCGATTTCAAAATTCTCATCCTTGTTTGCAAATTCCTCCATGGCCTTGCCCCCTCCCTATCTCTGTAATCTCCTTCAGCCCCACAACCCACCGAGATATCTGCGCTCCTCGAATTCTGCCCTCTTGAGCATCCCTGATTATAATCGCTCAACCATTGGTGGTCGTGCCTTCTGTTGACTAGGCCCTAAGCTCTGGAATTCCCTGCCTAAACCTCTCCGCCTCTCTACCTCTCTTTCCTCCTTTAAGACGCTCCTTAAAACCTACCTCTTTGACCAAGCTTTTGGTCACCTGCCCTAATTTACCCTTATGTGGCTCGGTGTCAAATTTTTTGTCTTATAATACTCCTGTGCAGCGCCTTGGGACGTTTTACTACGTTAAAGGCGCTATATAAATACAAGTTGTTGTTGTTGTTCTATCTCCAGCAGGCATCAATCACAATCCAAAACCAAGAACTGAAAATGGAAGCACTTTGAAAGTCTAAGTAACTGTAAATGGCTTAAATATTCAAATTCTAACTCAAACTTTTAAGTTGAAGGACTGAGCCCTTGACTAACCCTGTGGCTCAGCTACCTGATCGAAAGGTCGCCACTGCCAAGAAATTTCAAAGCAAATATTACCTTCGCTGAGCAACGGCACGGGAGAGCATGAAGTGTAGGTAAAGCGCACAACGTACGGCCCTGAAAATGGAAGAGACACGGCTTCTGAAAGCTCAAGCAGTGTCTCGGAACACGCTGCCAAGAGGATGTGACACCAATGCTTCAACTTGAAATCTCACCAGGAAACATCACACGAGGTGTAAAGAGAAAGGGGGGGTGGGGGGGGAGGGGGGCGGGGAGGAATCAAAGCAAGTCAGTCTACGCCATTTTTACATGCATTTTCAGAAGCCAGGGCAATGCTGGTCTAACGAACACCTCAATGTACCTGAACAATACATTGCATAGGAAGCTTAAAAGAAGTGGAAAGGGAAGGGTGGGGGGGGGGAAAGAGAATAAAAATAGCTTAAAAAATTAATGGGGGTGGGGGAGAAAGAGGAAGTGAGCCACAGTTACATCAAAATAAAAGTTAATGGGTGTCAATCAGTGTGTGCCAACTAGTCTTGCACCTGTAACTTTAACACTGGCCCCATTTATGTGAATACACCAGATTTTGCTGTATCATCACACGGGTTTCCTGCCAAATTTGAGTGCATTTGCTAACATACTTGGGCATAATTTGAATATTGGAATAAAAGCTATACTCAGAAAAACAAGATAATGCCCCAGAACTGGCTCTCTTTGTATCTTTGGTGCCCATCTGCTCCCTCGTCCACAAGAGTTAAATGTGACTTTTTATATGAATAAAATAACAAATACAAACATAGTCTATTCATAGCAAAGCGGACGTCAGCCTCAAGTTTACACTGCACATTGGAGGAAACATAAAAGGATCCCACCCCTCATTTGTAGGCGAATTTTAAGGTGCTTTTATAGAGTAAGGAAAATCCTCATGGGAGAGGATCTCGGGTCAATTAGTTATTTAACAAGCAATTTATAGTAAAATTACTACTGCATTGGAGTCTGAGCGTTCCAGTTTCCACCTCCCCCTCCTAAGGCAGTTACTCATGCTAGAGTACAGCTCCACTGGCACCAGCTACATTCCGGTAGTTAATATTCATATGTGTGTTTCGAGTGTGTTGGAAGGCTACTCAAATAGGGGTGGTCCAATCCTGAGAGAGAGAGAGCGAGTGGGGCAAGTGTGTGAGAGAGAGAGAGAGAGAGAGCAAGAGTGAGAGAGAGAGAGAGAGAGAGAGAAAGTGTGAATGTGGGTATGTGCGGACAATGGATAGCAGAGAGTGAACAGCGATCAGAAATGGGAACCCAGGCCCATTTTCCTTCTACCTAGCCCAGGCAATTAGACATCCACTGGCTTAGAAAGTACCAGGAATAAAACTTGGGACGCTTATGGTCTGTATGATTCAGTTATGTGCTGACTTTACCAACTGAACCATTGGGAGAGCCAACTTGTGATTTTATTTAGAATGTGGGTGGAGTAAGTTCAATTTTGAGAACATAAGGAGCATATGCCTGTATACGGATCACAAAGACTTCTATAAAAATGTTACCTAATGGATGGCATCGCACACACAGCTCACAATATATTAGATAAAAATGTAATAAAAGGCTGGTGACACTCAGTGATGTGACATAATTAGCTTTTCTTGCATTTCTGATTACATCACTAACCACCTCTCACCACTCAGAAGACCTTATATGTAGTGCAGCATATAAATACCAAATGTAAGTTCAGATTATATCTTTAAAGCTGTTGACGTAGAACATTGAGAACTGAAGTGGAAAGAAAACAGCCATTTGCCCCATTTGGGTTGAGCGGTGGTTTGGCCAAGATATCAAACCATTTCCATCTCCACCCACCCAGATGCTAGACTCATAACCTCAATGTGTCAGCACATTCAGAGCTGGGGATTGCTAGAATTCAGCTCTCTCCCAACTCTTTTTAATTTGTGCTCTCAGCAAATTGCAGTTTCCAGAAGTGGTCCAACGGTCTTTATGATTTGCCACTTAGAACTTTACACGTACTGTGAACAGGATGCAATAGGATTAACAATTGCCCCCTCTTTTATGGAGATCATTTGAAATGGAGGCTGCACAGGTTACCCCATCATCCGCTCCTCACCTCTCAGAAAGGTGGAAAAACACCATCCTGTCAGAACGTACAGTTCGGGCTGGAATCATTTGAGAATTAAGATTACACCAAAGCAAACTAACACAGACCAACAGCTTCACAATGCTTGACTTCCATACTACTTTAAATAACAAAAAAGCATTCTAAATCTTAGGATCCTCCACAGAAACTTACTTAACTGAGTCTCTGATGATCCTAATGTAGGTTGTGAGGAAATGCATGGTTGAAACAAGGGAACTTTTGAATCCAACATTTGACTTGCATATCAAATAGTTTGATCCTCGAACATCTCCCAAGTGAGCATAATGCATCAGCAAGCTATTCATATGTACAATCTTTCACAGACTAGAGGGGGGAAAAAAATTGTTTTTGGAATTAATATGTAATAACATCTCTCCAAGAGACTGGCTGGCCAGCCAGTACCTCACCCCTCTCTCCCCTACGTCCTGATACCAATAGCTAAACTCTGCACACAGTGTGTGTATTTGCCCTACCCTTGGGCCCAAAGACTAAAAAAAAGAGTTCCTTTCAGAGTGCAGCAACAGAGTTTCATTTTAAATTCACAACACTTGGCCTACTGAAAAATTCACACAAAAGATTTTTTATAAAGGAAGCATAATGGCACTTACTTTCATCAGAGACATATTACCACTGACCATTTGAAGTGATTTCTGTACCAGAGTAACACTTTATCATCCTTGTTTTCAAATCCCTCCATGGCCTCGCCTCCTCCCTATCGATGTAATCACCTTCAGCCCCACAGCCCCCTCCGAGATAATCTGCGCTCCTCTAATTCTGCCCTTTTGAGCATCCCCAATTGTAATCGCTCCACCACTGGTGGCTGTGCCTTCAGCTGCCGGGGCCTTTAGCTCTGTAATTCCCTGCCTGAACCTCTCCGCCTCTCTACCTCGCTTTCCTCCTTTAAGACGCACCTTAAAACTTACCTCTTTGATTAAGCTTTTGGTCACCTGCCCTAATATCTCCTTATGTGGCTCGGTGTCAAATTTTGTTTTATAACGCGCCTGTGAAGCGCCTTGGGACGTTTTACTACGTTAAAGGCGCTATATAAACACAAGTTGTTGTCCTTGTATTAAACATAGCCTAAAACTGCAACTAGTATTTGTTTTTGTTCAACGAAAAAAGATATATTTCCTTGATATTCCATTTTCATCTTGAAAATCATTGGCTTCACAGGTTCAGTGATAAAATAGCCTGTTAAAATGACTGAGCAACAGTGAAAACTAAGAGGACAGCAAACTAAGCTGTGTTCAGACCAAGTCACTACAGTGACTCACACTTCAACATCCAGCCTTGTGGCAGATGTGAGGCACAGCCAGGCATCCAAACATTTTTGAAATGTCTCACTATCATTGCATTGGGGAGATTTTTTTTTGCGACAAAGTTCCTTGAATAGTTTCCGCTGAAAACTGCACTCGAAAGGTCAGCATGCTGACTGCTTGGGCAAGTCCGCACTGCCACAGAGACTATATCTGCCGCAGTACGAACTCTCGCAGTGTGTTTATGTTATTTATTTATACCATCGGCCAGACTGTTCAATCCATTCGGTTAACGCCCATCGGCAACAATTTTCACTGAGCTCATTTTGATCCTTAAATGGACATCATAGAACACATTAAACGTTCAAACCTAATCATTGCAGCAAAGATCATCATGCAGTTTAGCAGCTCCAAGATGTCGCTGGCCAGGAAAGATGTGCCCCTGTTCCGCTAGCTAATACCATGCTGCATATTACCGATGTCTGATGTGCTGGATAAGGATTATAATCAACAGTTTGCTTCAGGCAAAGGGAAGACCATTAATTCTCCAGGGGTCCTCGGTGACTGTCATGAAGAAGAAGACGACCACCTCATCATCTGCACCCACAGCAAGTCTGCTGATATTTTCATTGACATTTTAAGACTTGTCAAATCCAACATTAATATTTTCATGGGATAAACAGAAAACACATCTGTGACTCACAGAATGAGACATTTATCCAACATTGGTTTCAAATGCCATAAAGCATGAGCAAAAGTCCCAAGTGCTTTATTTCATTATTTTTGATTGTTGGATAAATATTATATCGGAC
Source organism: Squalus acanthias (assembly GCA_030390025.1). Taxonomy (NCBI): domain Eukaryota; kingdom Metazoa; phylum Chordata; class Chondrichthyes; order Squaliformes; family Squalidae; genus Squalus; species Squalus acanthias. The sequence continues at coordinate 14,800,297 of CM059448.1, forward strand.
AATCCCCTGCTGTGTATTTTGCACTCCAAAAAGATGAAGGACATCAGTGCCACAATTCATCATTCCTATGGGTTAGCTGCAGGCTAAATAAAGCTCGCTCTACGCTTCCTAACATTATGTCTTAACCCAATGTCAGATTAGTGCCAGCTATTGCATTAATGTGAATTTCTACTTTCCACACCCATGCGGCTGCTCAAATTCAGACTTTTCCAAATTATGCTGAATTTTGGTCAGTTTTGTGCTTTGACTACCCCAAGCCGTTCTCAGACTTCCATCCCACCAGTCTTAGCTGGATTCAAACCCAGGTAATAGTTTTCTGACATTGTTTTGTTGTTTTTTTTTAAATCAAAATGTACTGAATAGTCAGATGTGACTGTTGAACCTGCTCAGAATTTGGCACATTCCAGGATTTTTCACGCAACATTCCAGTATTTGGGTAGGAAACTGAGCCACACAAAGTAACGGTCGGAAATTGAGGGATTTGTCACAGACGTCAGGCTGAGCTAATATTACTTGTGCTAGTGATGGCATCATCATGCTACAAATTCCAGTTATGTTCTAGCGTCAGCTGTGGCTCAGTGGGTAGCACTGTCACCTCTGAGTCAGAAGGCTGTGGGTTCAAGTCCCACTCCAGAAACTTGAGCCTATAATCTAGGCTGACACTCCAATGCAGTACGAAGGGAGTGCTGCACTGTCGGAGGAGCCGTCTTTCGGATGAGACATTAAACATAGGCTCTGCCCTCTCACGTGGATGTAAAAGATCCCATGGCATTATTTCAAAGAGGAGCTGGGGAGTTCTCCCTGGTGTCCGGGCCACTATTTATTCCTCAACCAACATTACTATAACAGATTATTTGGTCATTTTCTCATTGCTATTTGTGGGAGCTTGCTGTGCGCAAATTGGCTGCCACAATTCCTACATTACAACAGTGACGACACTTCAAAAGTACTTCATTGGCTGTAAAGCACTTTGGGACATCCTGTGGTCGTGAAAGCCGTTATATAAATGCAAGTCTTTCTTTCTATTTACAACACGACTATGCCTTTAAACATTGCACAGCCAGCACATATTAAAGATCTATTGAAAACTCTCCAGTCTTCCACAATAGTATTGACAGCAAGATACGTAATGATGTTTCATTATCAAGAGACCAGGAAAATTCTGACTCTCACTGAAAAACAGCAGGATATTCAATTTCACATTTATTTTATTTTCTGGGACATTTTTCAGGCTGCTATAGCACGAGCAAAGTTGGATATTTCAATTTCTCTCTCTTGCTGTCTGTCTCTCTAGGGAAATTGCAAACCTCACGGGCACTTAAACTTGATACGGAATTAGGTTTCCATCACAGTTGCATGCACCGTTTTCGTTTATACCGTGTTATTTTGGATTTCCTCCATTTCACATTCTTCCAGACACCATTTCCCAGCCCGGGAAGAAGACAGACAGCCCATGCCCAGGGCCAATGCATCTCGTTAATAATCCTCAGGTGGTGTATGGAAGTAGCCAATGCAAAGATCCCTCTGCTCGATGCCTTCCGTGAATAGGAGAGTGAAGAATGGAAATTTATAACATGGGGTATTATAGGCTCAAACCTACATCGTGCCACCCTATGGCATAAAACAGTGCACGAACACACTGTGCCATCATTAAAAAAAAGTAACATTAAATACTTGCATCCATATAGCACCTTAACATAGCACAGAAACATTATTCAAGAGCTTCACACAAATGCAGTTTTGGAATACAGCGACTTATTATTTTTGAGGCAAAATGTCACCTTTAATTGTATTCCTAAAAGAACTGCTTTGGAAGAAGTTGCAAGCTGTTGCCCCCAACATGCCATCTCCAATGCCTCATCAAGCTGCTGGTCTCAAGCATGTGAAAAGCATCAGACATTGTATAATGTTGTTTCCATCAATGTACTAAGATTTCGCTCAGGCCTTGTCTGAGGGGAGACTGGTGACACAAAGAGAAATCATTGCTGCGTTAGATAGGACCACATACAAAAATAAAATAGTAGAACCAAGTGAGACTGCACTCCAACCTCAGGACAATAATACGCATTTCACATCATTTGCTGAATACTCAAAAGGACTAATTTTTTAAAAATTCATTCATGGGATGTGGGCGTCGCTGGCAAGGCAGCCATTTACTGCCCATCCCTAATTGCCCGAGAGAAGGTGGTGGTGAGCCGCCTTCTTGAACCGCTGCAGTTTTTCCGAGCAGTTTCATACAACTGAGGGGCTTGCTATGCCTATTTCAGGGGGCAGTTAAGAGTCAACCACATTGCTGTGGGTCTGGAGTCACATTTAAGCCAGACAAGATCGGGTAAGGGCAGAAGATTTCCTTCCCTAAAGGACATTAGTGAACCAGATGGGTTATGATGACAAATCGGTAGTTTCATGGTCACCAATGACTCACCATCACTGATACTAGCTTTTTTATTCCAGATTCATTTAATTAACTGAATTTAAATTCCCCAGCTGCCGTGGTGGGATTTGAACTCACGTCTCCGGATCATTAGCCCAGGTCTCTCGATTACTAGTCCAGTGACATTACCACTACGTTACCGTTCCCGATAATGACCATCTGTTACACAAATATATTTTTAAAATCACTAACCAAACTATCTGTTGAACAAGTACTTATGGCAAACACTGTACAGTGGGCACTACCCTCCTCTCCCACCCCTGGTTTTGCTGAAGACTCCCCATACAACTGAAGATACCATACAATCCGTGAAGATGGCCTCAGTAATTCTGGTACATCCTATGAAATGAAGGCAATACAGACAAACTGATTCCAATTTGCAATCTTGTCTTTGTTTAATTACAAGTTGTAGAGCCAGCCTCTATCGCTCACATCAACAGCATGAATCTGTACTGCAAACAGTCAGTCATCGCAAACTACTGTTGACGCACACAGTGCTTTGGGTACCTGCAAGAGAACCTGGATAGTCTAATGGATTTAGAAATCCTAAAACTGAGCCCACTTTTTAACCATCAGGATTTTCAATCTAGTTAGAGGCTGTATTGTAGAGATAAGGGGGCAGAAATTCGGGTCTCCACGGGTGAGTACGCGCTGTGTACTCACCCGTAGACCCAACGAAAGTGCCGGTTTCGCGCATGCACTGGAAACCGGAACTTCCGTTCCCTTGAAGGAAGGGGTTTGGAGGTCAAACGCGTGCGCGGGAGAGGCAGCGCGCACGCAGCGAACTTCCAGTTTTTTTTTATACAGGTTTTGAAGTGAGGGTAAGTCCCTGCCAGCTGCGCAGGGAAAAAGGAGGCGCAAGGCCTGCTTTTAACAAGGTAAGTGGTGAATTAAGTGAAATTTAAACATTTTTTCCACAGGTTTATCTTTTTTAAATACTTTAAAGAAAGGTAAGTTTATTTTTAGCCCCGTTAAAAACTGTAAATAATTTTTTCAAAAATTGAAATTTTTGTTTAAAATAGTTAATTTATGTAATTTATAGTTATTTTAAAAATGTGATTTTTTAAAAATTTATTTGAAGTTTTAGTTAGGTTTTGCGGGGTGATCTCTATTCATAGATTTGACAGGCCTTCCTGTCAAATCTATGAATGGAGATTCCCTGCTCCGATTGGCTCTCCATGGCCCACGTGATCCCAGGGGACGCTTCGAACTAACTGCGCCCCTGGGATACGCAAGCACTGCGCGCCGGCAGCTGGTGGAGGCCCAGGACCGGAATCCCACGCGGGCCCGCAGCACAACGGCAGGCGCGCTAGGTAAGTGAAGGTCGGGGGCTTGCACCCGCGGGAAGCCTCCGACCCGAATTTCTGGCCCAAGGTCTCCTTTGGAACTGGCATGTTTGTCAGAAGAGGCTTAGGCCAGCCTCATCACATTGCTACTCAAAACAGTATTCTTACCGCAGGGTGACCATACGTCCCCATTTTCCGAGGACAGTCCCCGGATGAGGTGCTGTGTCCTCTGGCAAACAATGTCCCCTGGAAGAGTCGCTGGTTCACGAAACTTGTCTGCGAACAGACTAGAGCCATATTCATTGGAATATATGCATTTCATACCATTAGACACAATTACAGTTTCAGGTCAGATGGACTGACTGGTCAAATAAACGATGTCTGAATGCGCTTCAATAGCGTGACGTCACATCCACGGTAATTATTTGCACATTTGTTTTGCATTTGTAGTGTATATGTGCTGCTAAAAAAATGTTTGCCTCGCTACATTGCACAACCTACATTTTCCGTCCTGGCTACTTTGCAGTGTACCACGTTGTGTCCCCCCCAGATTCGGTTTAGAAAATATGGTCACCCTATCTTACCTCAGCAAGAAAGATCAAAAAGGCACGTTATGTTTCGTAATACATACTTGAAAAAAATCAAGGAACAAATTTACTTTTCTCACCAACATTTTTTCCCCTCAAGTAGTTTGGACCTTGTTGAAACACGTGTGCGATCGCACCCGATTCAGACGAGCAACCTCTGCGGGTCTTGGGGCGCGCAACACAGTAACATCATCTCATCTTGCAAAGTCCAGGGACGAGGAAAGAGAATATAACCCTTCCCTACCCCGCTTCACCCTTTTCATCGGAAGCCATCCTCATACAGATTTAGTGCAGAAAAGTGGCATAGAAATTGAAAATGTGACCAGCTCACTGGCCTCACGCTTAAAGGCAGCTGCAAACATTCAAGTGCCTGGTTGGGGGAGGGGGGGGGATGAAATTAGTAGAGAGAAAGACCAGATTGAAAATTTGCACAGAAACAGTCGTGCTACCTTTACTATTGCACAGACAATATACCCTTTCATTGTTCCATGTCCCCCCCAAACACCCCTATGTAGCTAGACCATCAGGGTCTTCAGACGTAAACAAACGTTCTGTCACATCATTAAACAGAAGGAACATTCATTTTGTCACGTACGATTGATTGGACTGTTGTGCACCTGCTGTGAGGCAACAACAGAGTTTGAATTCTAAACAGCAAATCCCAACACCATCCAAAAAGGACTTTCAGACACTGCAGTTGCTACGCATTACCTCAGAAACCAGGACACGTATAACCCTGCCTGTGACATTTCTCACTGAAAACTGAAATTCAATTAGCATTTCTGTACCAAAATAACAAATACCTTTAATATATAACAGGAGGTAGAGTGAGCAGAGGGAAAATCATGAACAAACCCACTGAATTATGGTTCACATGGAGTAATCATGGAATGCAATCCCTAAAAATCCTATAATCCCTTGTAATAATTTAATGTGAATTATTAATTAACCAAAAAGCCCAACTACAACAGGCAGATTCACAGAATGGCAAAAATCCTGGAATCTTTTATGACAGTCGGTTCCCGCAAACCAGTGGCCTAGACTTCTGCCAGTGCTGGGCTCGAGATTCAACTGGAGTTTCTGACTCAGGTCTTCAGTGCATATTGAGCTCACACCGCCCGGTGACTCGGGCATTCCATGGAGGATACGGAACACCGACACAGATCCCAAGCTGGAATTCTGGTTAGCTTCCGCTCCCTCCAATCCTCTAGGCCCCTGTCTGGGGCAATTCTATGGGACAAGGCCAGCAAAAGAGGTTGTCCTAATCTGCAACACAACACCCCTAATTTCCGTAGGCTCACGTTGACAAATCTAGTCCCTGTGCTCAATTGGCTTTGCACCAGATAACTTCAGTAGACCAAATGAGAGCCCTTTTCATGACATGCACGTTACTCATTAACACTGAATATTTAATTACATTTGGTCCCAATGCTGAACTTCCCTTCTTCAGGGGAAGCTCTGCCCATGGCACGCACCTTGCCCACATTAAATTGGCGCATCAAGAGTCCCATGACCTCTCTGCAAAAGTTGCCATCGTAAAGGGAGATTGTTTGAGTTGCTATTAATTTTTGTTAGCATTGGCAAATATATTTTTCTGTTTGTTAGCTGGCTTTGGTATGTAGCTTGCCATTCTTGTTCTTTGAATGCTTTTCCCCTCTTATACTGTCCTTCATTATTGTTGTCTCCCTGTGCTACTTAAATAGCACCACAGGAAGTATCCAGGATGAGAATTAATTGGAGGCTCCCACAGCATTGCATTACTTGGATGACAAAGACAAGTTCATAAGGGGCCAACAAATGCAGGTGCAACGACCCCTGAAGCTTTTTGTCCGCATCCATCAGCGAACTAGAGTGCATAGCCAAGAGCGGAGAGCAGTTTGGAAAAATCAGACAGGGCTGCTACGTCCAAAGTATTATGGAGCTACGATTCTTTGCCTATTTCTAGTTGTGGATAGTGTGATTCATTTTCCGCTCCTTTTTAAAGGAAGTAGCCGTTTTCTATGGGTAGAAGATAAAATCAGTGATTCATGTGGAAATTACAGCAAGGCCGCAGAGTCACCGACTATCACAATGTCTCACCACTCTTCCCATCATGAGACATGAAAGCACGTACACCAAAATAACATCAGCTCCCAATGCCATCGCAGTGGGATTTTTACACCCTCACACTTTCTTGCGTGCAATCTAGGAAACAGAGGAGTTCGGATCAAGTCTTCTGAAATCTGTCTTGCAGTTGGCCTTGTTTGAACTCGTGTAGATGAAAAGAAATCAACTCTAAAAATAGGAAAAGATGTGCGGGTTAGGTTGATTTGGCTATGATAAATTGACCCTTAGTGTTAGGGGGATTAAATACGTGGGGTTACGGGAATAGGGTGGGATATGTGTCGGTGCAGGCTCGATGGGCCGAAATGGCCTCTCTCTGCACTGTGGGGATTCTGTGATTCTGTGAAAAGATCTCCTCGGGGTGGGCAAATGAAATCCAAATGGTTTGGGCTAAAAAAGTTAACTAGCTAGCTTATGAGGAGCAGGGCTGCAGCCCTGTTGAAGAATTCCAGTGTTACCCCAGTCATCTGAACCCATACAGTGTTAGAATCCTGTAAGACGCCATCCAGTCTGTTATTCTAATTCGGAATATATATAATCTTCCAGTTCAGATCATTGCTTCTGCTGAGTTTGCCACATTTCACTCCCATTGACACCATTTGTTATTTGCATTTTGATCTTCGATAGTTAGACATGTAGGATAGCATCACATGACATATTACAGCACATTATAAAGAAAGTCAGTGTGTTGTTATATATTCAAAGTGGAGTGGATTCAAGTCCCACTCCAGGGACTTGAGCACATAAAGCTAGGCTGATACACCAGTGTAGTGCTGAGGGAGGGCTGCACTGTCAGAGGTGCCGTCTTTCAGATGAGACGTTAAACCGAGGCCCCTTCTGCTCTCTCAGGTGGACGTAAAAGATCCCATGGCACTATTTCAAAGAAGAGCAGGGGAGTTATTCCCGGTGTCCTGGACAATATTTATCCCTCAACCAACATAACAAAAACAGATTATCTGGTCATTATCACATTGCTGTTTGTGGGAGCTTGCTGTGTGCAAATTGGCTGCCGTGTTTCCCACATTACAACAGTGACTACACTTCAAAAGTACTTCATTGGCTGTAAAGCGCTTTGAGACGTCTGGTGGTCGTGAAAGGCGCTTTATAAACGCAAGTCTTTCTTTCGAAATTTAGTTCCACCCTAATAATCTTACCACCCTACTAATGGTAAGAGACAAGTTTAAAATCCTTCAGTCCCCTTTGGTCACTGAAGAACACCTTCGAGTCAGAAAAAAAATCGTTAGAAAAGTTTATGGGAGAAGCCATAATCGCTGTCAAAAGTAAAGCCAAAACACTTTTCTTTCTCCTGCAATGAATTGGCAACACCTCTGTACTGTCTGATGTGTTTAGTAAGCGAGAGGCTGCTACTAAAGACTATAATGAAACTACTGAGCCAGAAAAATGAAATGGCGATATGATCAATGCCACACTTACTACACACACCAAGACCCTGGACTAGGTGGGATTAATTACAGGCCAAAGTCTTTTTTTCTCCAATTCAATGGAGTGGAAGGAGTCGGTGAGCTGCATGATTGGAATCAAGGCAAAGCTCTACAGCATTACTGCAGCGATCTGGAGGGGGACAGAAAGCAAGTTGGAGAGAAAACCAACAAAGAAAAAAAAATCAAACTCCATTTATTTTAATATATGTTATTTAAATATTAAATGACTTCATTTTATGCCACAACTGCAGATTTTTTTAAAAATGCCAACAGCCATGCATCATTCTCTGATATTCCGGTCATGACAAAGCAAATGGCGAGGCTAGGCTGGTCCTATCAAAATACAACAGGCCAAAATAAACTGGATTTACAACCTTGAAACCCCTATGGAGGGAAGAAAAAAATGAATGCCAGGCCTTTCAGTCTGCGGCAGCTTTTCATTCTGGTTTGTGGAATTCATTTCCAATAGTAGTGTACTTTAGGGTAGCGCACACACACACAGACACACACACACACACACCAGGGACAAGAAACAATGAAATAACAGCAGCTGCGGAACATAAAATTACTATTGCGCGATGCTTACTAGCCGCTAAAAGCAGTCGCCCTCAGAATCAAGTGCAGTCCTTCAAAATAATTTTTTTTTAAAAAGAGAATTTCAATCCTATTTCTCATCTGGAACCACAAAGATCCGGCTGGAAGTCCCTTTCAGCACAGCGATAGGGAAGATTCTGCAAAATCATTTGCAGTAGTTTGCCCATATTGAGTCGGGAGGACCGTAAGGAACATGAACTGGCCCCTTGCCAAGGAGGTGGACAATAGTGAAAAGATGCCGATATTCTCAAACCATCAGCCCTCCCGGACGTGTATCTCTCGTTTGCATCATTCTCTGTGTAAATGGTGCAAGACTTTGTTTCTAACTGCATTTTAATCTTGCACGATGCGAAGGCTTGTCAAGAGGGGAGTTATCCGCCTCCAGCATTTTTAAGAATTAAGAGATTGTATTTCTAATTTGGCATGATACAGCTTTCGCAATTTCCTGATTGGTTGGGCTTTCTCTGGTAACAGTGGGGCCGATGGAAATGGCACAATGTGGGCCTCGGTATTAAATGGAGATCATTGTACCAGGATGGAAAGATTTCAAAATCAACACAACTGAGCTAAGGAAAATAAAGTTCTCGTGCTTCCACAAACAAATATCCGACGCAAGCATAAGCTGTGCTCTAATGGCACGTTTAATGGAACTGGCCCAAAGCCCAAGTTCAACGAGGAATCTTATATGAAATTAAAGACTTTTAGTGGCCTCCATACTTTGTGATGACTAATGTTCCTGCAGTGTATAACTCAGAATTTATTACAATGTCAACTTTTTTTTAATCAATTTTGAGCAGTTTGATACAAATCTGTGACCGACAATAAAACATGCAACATGTCGTCACAACTGCTTATAAATGGCTCTTATAACATAAGGTCAGAAATGGGAAATAACAACAGAAAATGCTGGAAACACTCAGCAGGCCAGGCAGCATCCGTGGAGAGAGAAACAGAGTTAACGTTTCAGGTCTGGGACCCTTCATCAGAACTGGAAAAAGCTGGAGATGTAACAGGTATTAAGCAGGCGCAGAGACAGGGAGGGGAGGGGAGGAAGGAATTGAAGGGACATAATGTGCTAAGGTAAGAGGCAGGAAAGATAAAATGTTGCAAATGGGCATGACAAAAATCATACAGCATGAAAAATGGGAGCACGGGTTATAGTTTGAAATTGTTGAACTCAATGTTGAGTCCAGAAGGCTGTAAAGTGCCTAATCGAAAGATGAGGTGCTGTTCCTCGAGCTTACGTTGAGCTTCATTGGAACAATGTAAGAGGCCGAGGACAGAGAGGTCAGAGTGGGAGTGGAGCGGAGAATTAAAGTGACAGGTGACCGGAAGCTCGTGGTCCCCCTTACGGACTGAACGGAGGTGTTCCGCAAAGCGGTCGCCCAATCTGCGTTTGGTCTCCCCAATGTAGAGGAGACCGCATCGTGAGCAGCGAATACAGTATACTAAATTGCAAGAAGTACAAGTAAATCGCTGTTTCACCTGGAAGGGGTGTTTGAGGCCCTGGACAGTGGGAAGGGAGGAGGTAAAAGGGCAGGTATTGCATCTCCTGCGCTTGCACAGGAAGGTGCCGTGGGAAGGGGAGGGGTGTTAGGGGTGATTGAGGAGTGGACCAGGGTGTCGCGGAGGGAGCGGTCCCTTCGGAATGCTGAAAGGGGAGGTGAGGGGAAGATGCATTTGGTGGTGGGATCGCGTTGGAGATGGTGAAAATGGCGGAGGATGATCCGTTGAATGTGGAGGCTGGTGGGGTGAAAGGTGAGGACAAGGGGAACCCTATTGTGGTTCTGGGAGGGAGGGGAAGGGGTGAGAGCAGAAGTGCGGGAAATGGAACGGACACGGTCAAGGGCCGTGTCAACCACAGTAGAGGGGAATCCTCGGTTGAGGAAAAAGGAAGACATGTCGGAAGCACTGGTATGGAAGGTGGCATCGTCGGAACAGATGCGGCGGAGACGGAGAAACTGGGAGAATGGAATAGAGTCCTTACAGGAAGTGGGGTGGGAGGAAGTGTAGTCCAGCTGGCTGTGGGAGTCAGTGGGCTTGTAGTGGATGTTGGTCGATAGCCGATCGCCAGAAATGGAAACAGAAAAGTCAAGGAAGGGAAGAGAAGAGTCGGAGATGGACCATGTGAAGGTGAGGGAAGGAAGGGTGGAAATTGGAAGTAAAGTGAATGAACTTTTCTAGTTCAGGGCGAGAGCAGGAAACGGCACCGATACAGTCATCGATGTACCGGAAAAAGAGGTGAGGGAGGGGACCTGAGTAGGACTGGAACAAAGAATGTCCCACATATCCCATGAAAAGGCAGGCATAGCTAGGGCCCATGCGGGTTCCCATAGCAACACCTTTAATTTGGAGGAAGTGAGTGGAGTCAGAGGAGAAGTTGTTCAATGTGAGAACAAGTTCAGCCAGGCGGAGAAGGGTGGTGGTGGATGGGGACTGGTTGGGCCTCTGTTCAACGAACAAGCGGAGCGCCCTCAGGCCGTCCTGGTGGGGGATGGAGGTGTAGAGGGATTGGACGTCCATAGTGAAAAGGAGACGGTTGGGGACAGGAAACGGAAAATGTTAAAGTGGCGGAGGGCGTCGGAAGAGTCGCGAATGTAGGTGGGAAGTGACTGGACAAGGGAAGAAAAAATAGAGTCAAGACAGGAAGAGTTAAATTCCGTGGGGCACGAACAGGCTGAAACGATGGGTCTACCAGGGCAGTCCTGTTTGTGGATCTTAGGAAGGAGGTAGAAGCGGGCTGTGCGGAGTTGGGGGACTATGAGGTTGGCAGCCATGGAGGGAAGATCTCCAGAGGAGATGAGGTCAGTGACAGTCTTGGAAACAATGGCTTGATGTTTGCTAGTGGGATCATGGTCCAGGCGGAGGTAGGAGGAGGTGTCCGAGAGTTGGCATTCAGCTTCCGCACGGTAGAGGTCAGTAGTGTAGTCACTGTTGTAAGGTAGGATTGGTCACTGCAGGCTCAATTAAACATATATTTTTTTAATTGTTTATTAATTGTAGGAGTTTCTGTCACGGTTTCTAACAGGTAGATCATGTTAAAGTAGTACAATTTTAAGGCTGGTGCATTCAGGAGTGAGTTTTTAACGGCGTGATAAGTGATAATTACTGTTGAACAACCTCTCTGGCCCTGAAAAACTAATTTTACAAGTGTGGAGTTTCATTCCCTCAGAAAATAATTAGTGTTGGAGATTTTAAAAAATTAAAATACTTTTTTTTACTTTTGCTATCTGTCCCTTTCATCTCTCTCCCTTAATCCCATGTGTATTTCCCAATATTTATTTTGCTTTCTGTACATCATTTAAATCTACTTTATATTTCCTGCTTTATACTTCCTGGTTTGGACTCTGCGTGGTTCAGTGAGCATTCTTTAATCTGATTGGTTGAAGAGCCTCGATGTTTCTTGCCCAGTTCACAGATGCCACAGATTCCCTGTAGAGAGTGCCACGCTGGAACAGACACCCGATGACAGGAAGTCTACACTCTAAAGCCCATAAAATCTTTGTGGGCAGTTATCAACGAGATGAATGGCGAGCGCCGTTCCTTCGCCGCTGACCACAAAATACAGGCTGTTAACTTTGAATTTAATTAAGTAGGGATTGTGCCTAAATGAAGCTGTCACCTACTGTAATTGGTACAACCAACTAGTCACTGGTAAAAACAACAGACACAAGTGACAAGCAACTGAAAACATACCTTGGTCATAGCCTTATTGCAAAAATCAATGTTTAAATAGTCATAGCCTTTCAGCGCTTGGCCTTAAAATCTATTCAAAGCTGCCAAGTTATCCTCAATAAAATACAGATGCTTCCCAAATTTGCTATCAACCCTTGAGCTTTTCTTCAATGGTAGGTGGGCAGAAGCACCTGCAGCAAAACTTTGCTAAACATTTAACACTAAATAAACTACACACCATAATGTATACTTTTTGATAATAGATATAATATTCATAACAATGAATTTTATGTTTTATCTTATTGCCTGTTGAATGATAAGTCCATTGCACTCGTACAGTATAGTGTCAGCCGTGGCTCAGTTGGTAGCACTATCACCTCTGAGTCAAAAGGTTGTGGGGTCAAGTCCCACTCCAGAGCCTTGAGTCCAAAAATCTAGGCTGACGCTCCAGTGCAGTACTGAGGGAGTGCTGCACTGTTGGAGGTGCCGTCTTTCAGATGAGATGTTAAACTGAGGCCCCGTCTGCTCTCTCAGGTGGACATAAAAGATCCCATGGCACTATTTCGAAGAAGAGCAGGGGAGTTATCCCTGGTGTCCTGGCCAATATTTATCCCTCAATCAACATCAGTAAAACAGATTATGTGGTCATTATCACATTGCTGTTTGTGGGAGCTTGCTGTGCGCAATTGGCCACCGCGTTTCCTACATTACAACAGTGACTACACTTCAAAATTACTTAAATGGCTGTAAAGCACTTTGGGACATCCTGAGGTTGTGAAAGGCACTATAGAAATGCAAGTGTTTCTTTTTTACAGTGTGTTAATACACTGATCCATTGCACCAGCACAGATGCTCGACTGAACAAATCAAGCAGCCTTCCCGCTATCCTAAGGGAAGCAGAGAATATCATGAGGAGAGTCAAACACCTTTTCATGCACCTCGTCATGACCAGTTACAGAGGAGCACAGACAAAGGCTGAGGAATAAATCATCCACACCTTCAGTCAGTGAGAGAACGGTGAATGGCATGAGGAGCCTGGAGAGACGGAAAAAATTATTTTTAAAGTTGACCTTTCTTTTGGGAAGATTTCTCGTCACTCGTAGCAAAATTGTAAATTTTTTTTAAATACAGATACGTTTATGACGGCTGCAAAGAGGATGTTTATATTACCAGTGGGATAACTTTGAAAAGCAAAATGGAATAATGGATGACTGTACAGTAATGAAGAATCAATCTGCCTATTCTAAAATCTCCAGAACAGTGTACAGAGCACAGAGTCAATCACAGTTTGTCCTCCTGCTCAAATCACTACCTTGTTTTTTGGTCCCTTTCCCCATCAAAAATCGCTCACTGGGCTCGAACAGTAAAGGAGAAATCTCTATTACCATTGCCACACTAAAGGGTGGATTAATTTCCTGCCTTGCAGTGTCTTGTGTGACGGTGCCCTCAATCAGAGCAAACTGTTCATTACCGAGTATTAAATTGCAGCATTCAGCAAATCAGAATCCTGTACCGCTATCAAATTTACATATAAATGGGAGGAAGGGGGGGAAAAAATGCCTCGTCTTATATTTTTCCACACAGTACAAAAATGCACTTTGTCCCCAAAGATAATTGGATTCATTAGAGGAGGAATTTGAATCATTATCAGAGTACAAAGCAAATCTATGTAAAAAATCAATGTGCTTCTTCTCATGATTGGTAGTAGAAAGACGTGAATAATAACAGCTTCTGCTACATTAGCAGTCTGGAATTGCACAGCTCTAGGATGTGATTACCAACCAACATTATTCATTTCACACAGGGAATGCACATCTACTGCTCTTTCCGTTCTGTCCCTTGCTCTCTTCAAGGTTAGGCTCATGTTAGGTTTCGATTCCATGGGTGCCAACCTCACCCTCCTGTAACTCACAGGAGTAACCATTCTTCAAAATTGACTTTACATTTAAAGTCCAGTTAACATCGGAGTAGACAACCCGATTTGCCGCAAACTGTTAGAACGCACTCCTCTGAAAGACACTCATTGAAATATTACTACATTCACACTTCATTAATCCAGCCTTTGGGTAACCTAACCACCTGAGTGTTTTACAGATATCTGAGTTGCTGGTTTTAACCTGGGGCCGACAACCTTAGAACGCTACAGAGAAATAACAAACATATAGAACAGCGAGATACCTCACAACAGTCTATCAACTGACCCTCATATAATCCATAAACCCAAGGCCTATGGCTTTTGACTTTCCCGATATCTCAAATCGTATTATTCTGCAATATCCCACCACTCCCAAACAGCTGCTGAATTCATGCCACAAAACTACTGCAGGAAAACAGCAACTGTTAATTAAAATACCAAATTAGATTTTGACGAAGAAATTATGGTCACAGTCATAACCCCTGGGAAAATAAGGACATGTACGGTACAGTAGAATAGTGGTAAAGGGTGTGGTAGCATAGCGGATGTGTTACTAGACTAGTAATCCAGAGGCTTGGATAAATGATCCAGAGACATGAGTACAAATCCCACCACGGCAGCTGGGGAATTTAAATTCAGTTAATAAAAAGCGAGCATCAGTAATGGTGACCATTAAACTACCGGATTGTCATAAAAACCCATCTGGTTCACGACATGTGACTCCAGACCCACAGCAATGTGGTTGACTCTGAAATGGCCTAGCAAAGTTACTACAAAGAAGTATACTCACCACACGGACTGCAGTGATTCAAGAAAGGCGGCTCACCACCACCTTCTCAAGGGCAATTAGGGATGGGCAATAAATGCCAGCGACGCCCACATCCCATGAATGAATAATTTAAAAAAAATGTGCAACAGAAGCATCATTTCTGGGTCTGAAATCTCTCAGCAGGCAAATACAATTGCTTTAGAGAGCACACGCGTGAAAACTATTGTACAGTTTCCCATTAAATCAGCCTGGTTAATCTGGCTGACGCAGGAAAACACACCATTACAATTTGCTGAATTCAGTAGCAGCTTCACCACTATAGCACCAAGGAATGGAGGTTAACAATACAGTTCTGTACCAAAATAAAAACAGAAAATAATTGAAATACATAGCAAGAGAGTCCAAAGGGTCTACGCGCACAATGTTCGGCAATCTTTCAAGGATGCTGGCAGACTTGCTGTGTATTGCCAGCATTTTGTGTTTTTTTTTTAAATCTCTACAGTCCAGTAATGGCCCGTTGGTATTTTTTTTTGTTGTGTATTGTGCACTCATCCAGGGGAGGGGTGTTCGTGCTGGTAATGGAACACTTTCTGCTTTGGCCATCCAGTACTCTCTGGTCACGTACAGCACAGTCAGATGAAAAGTAAAGCTCTGTCAATTCTGTCCTAGCTGCATGCTTCAGCTCCTGCCTCAGAAGAGCATCTCCTACTACAACAGTCTGACATTCTTCCATTTCACACTCCAGCTGTACTGTGACCTCTCAGCTATATTACCAATTACTTATAAATTTTGACACGGTTTTTGCACCACCACCTTTTAAAAAACAAAAACAAAACCAGGAGGTACATCCCTTCTCAATCTTCGCTTTCTCCCCCAGTTCCCCTTGAACTGACCATTTGACCCCTTCGCCCGTCTCCAGCCATCTCAATTGTCCTGGACCTCTCCACCTGGCCTCTTTTCATCGAGAACTAACATGAAAATCAATCATCTCAGATTCTCCTTACACACCGTGATCCATCTTCCTCTGAACTTGCAACTCTCCGCTCTCCTCTGTTTCAAATGCAACATCATCAACCCTGCTGATAAAGGAGCTGCTGAGGGCGGACACTTCAGATGGGGCTCCTTCCCAGCAAAGGGTTCTGCGTACGGAATTTTGGCTTTCTTGCTCGGTCTTCAGGACTGGTGGACTACTGCGTGTTTCCAGCATTCCCCATTTTTTTTTTCCAGTCCTCATGCACCTTTCTTAGACACACGACGCTGCCCATTTACAGAATCCATTTTTATCTTGCTGTGCTTTAGCAGAAGTCCAAAAAATTCCTAGTGTCACAGGCAATGAGGACCACGATGGAGAGCAGGCCATAACAGCATCATAGTACTTCCTGCTAATCAACACAAGATTGTTTCTCACCACACCTGCAAGACTTGGGTCACAGATCTCAATTCTCTTGCGTGAAATCTGCAACTGTGCCAAACACGGTTATTCGCACAAAAACTGACAAAGTAGAATAAAGACACTCCGCATGTATAATAACCGAGGCAAGTGGTTTGGCAAAGCACATCATCCTGTAACAAATCCTGCGAATTTCCACATTGACCATTTATAGTGTGATTGGCTGCCCAAGTACCACATTTTTACATGAATGCATTAATTAAAGCAGTAAAAATGCCAGTTTCTTGGTAGATCTGGAGAGTAACAAAATGACGAGCCACAACAAGTCATTTGCCGTAATAACAGATATCAGAGGGTGATTCCATAGTTCTCAGGCGACAGTTTTAAACCCCTCAGGCCTTACTTTCATTAGTTTCCGACTTTCTCCATCACCTTCAATTTTGGGGCTGGAAATTGCGTTCGGAGGCTTCCCGCGGGCGAATGCCTCCAAACCGCAAAAAAAGTACGCACCTACCTGGTGCCTCCGTACCTTCGGACTCTTGCGGTCCTGGGCCTGCAGGCGTACGCCTGCGTAAATGCCCACGTATCCCAGGGGTGCAAGCGGTTCGCAAGCGTCCCTGGGATCACGTGGGCCGGCCCAACCAATCAAAAAGGGGGATTCCCATTATGCTTATGGGGATCCCATTTACATACAGAATCCCCGAAAAAAACACTTTCACCCCACTTAAATAAAAATAAATCATCACATTAAAATGTAATTAAAATACAATTTAATTAAGCATTTAAAACAAAAATGTAATGTTTTGAAAAATAAATTTAAACATTTTTAAAGGGGCCAAAAAAAAACCTAAACTCATTTTAAAGGTTTTTGAATGTTTAAATCATTTTTTAAAAATTGGAATATTTATTTAAACCCTTACGCTAGTATAAGAAGGCCCTACGCTTGCTTTTACCAGGCGTAAGGCTTTCGTGAGCATTCGCTGGGCAGCAGTTGGGCAAAACTCTCTGCCAGTGAATGTCCATTTCCTGCGGATGGGTCCGATCTGTCAAGCTGAAACTTGGCAGACCGCAAGTTCCGGGTTTTCACGCACGCGCAGTACATGCAGAAACCCGGAACTTGCGGGGCACTTACGGCAGCGAAACGCTGTGCATACGCGGTCATCGGCCCGGGTATTCCAGGCCATTATTTCTGCCTTGCGGTCGTTCTCAGGCCTCAATCATTCTTCCACATATCTGGGTTACAGACCTAAGGAAGCAGAGTGTCTGGAAAACAGTCACTCAAGAGCAAACCACAGTTGGAAATATCCACGTAATAGGAACAACAGAGTGAAAGCAAAGTATTCCAATTTTTAAAATATCTTCACTAGTTTTTAAATAGTCTAAGCCAAATAACTGATTTGGCAAGAACAGTTATTCTTCAATCAGGATTAAACTGGGATCTCTGGATTGTATTTGAGATCAGCAGTTCTATAAATGGCAAATAAAAATAGGCAATTTCCACATCTCAGCCCATTTAGTAACTGACATCAGCGGATTCAATCTAAATAAAACCTACAGTAAATGCTTAAAAATATGTATTTTACACTAACACATTATGTCTTGATTGCCTCAAGGCGAAATAAGGCCAAGGCAACAAAAATAGCAACTACCTGCGCAAAAAACTGGAGAAATAAGACTGGGATCCAAATTTATACTGAAATGCCATGCTAGGTGACAAGTTCTATTTAATTGGGATAAATAGGAAATGATAAGTACATGTACATTACAATCCTTAGTTCAATATGTAGAGGGAGAAAGGAAGGGGGGAGGGAGAATGGAAGGGGGGGAGAAAGGAAGGGGGGGAGAAAGGAAGGGGGGGAGAAAGGAAGGGGGGGAGAAAGGAAGGGGGGGAGAAAGGAAGGGAGGGAGAAAGGAAGGGGGGGAGAAAGGAAGGGGGGGAGAAAGGAAGGGGGGGAGAAAGGAAGGGGGGAGAATGGAGGGGGGAGAATGGAGGGGGGAGAATGGAGGGGGGGGGAGAAAGGAAGGGGGGAGAATGGAGGGGGGGAGAATGGAGGGGGGGAGAATGGAGGGGGGAGAATGGAGGGGGGAGAATGGAGGGGGGGGAGAATGGAGGGGGGGGGAGAATGGAGGGGGGGGAGAATGGAGGGGGGAGAATGGAGGGAGGGAGAATGGAGGGGGGGGAATGGAGGGGGGGAGAATGGAGGGGGGGAGAATGGAGGGGGGGAGAATGGAGGGGGGGGAGAATGGAGGGGGGGGAGAATGGAGGGGGGGGGGGAGAATGGAGGGGGGGGGGAGAATGGAGGGGGGGGAGGAGAAAGGAAGGGGGGAGAAGAAAGGAAGGGGGAGAAAGGAATGGGGGGGAGAAAGGAAGGGGGGAGAAAGGAAGGATGGGAGGGAGAAAGGAAGGGGGGGGGAGGGAGAAAGGAAGGGGGGGAGAACTGGAGGGGGGGTGAATGGAGGGGGGGAGAATGGAGGGGGGAGAATGGAGGGTGGGGAGAATGGAGGGGGGGGGAGAATGGAGGGGGGAAAGATGGAGGGGGGGAGAATGGAGGGGGGAGAATGGAGGGGGGAGAATGGAGGGGGGAGAATGGAGGGGGGGAGAATGGAGGGTGGGGAGAATGGAGGGTGGGGAGAATGGAAGGGGGGGAAGAATGGAGGGGGGGGAGAATGGAGGGGGGCGATGGAGGGGGGGAGAATGGAGGGGGGGAAGAATGGAGGGGGAGAATGGAGGGTGGAAATAGAGTGGGAGGGGGAAGGGAGGGGGGAAGGGAGGGGGAAGTGAGGGGGAAGGGAGGGGAAGGGAGGAGAAGGGAGGGGTGAGGGGGGGAGGGAAGGGAGGGGGAGGGAGGGGGAAGGGAGGGAGGGGGAGGGGGAGGGAGGGGGAGGGGGAGGGGGGGGGGAAGGGAGGGGGAGGGGAGGGGGAGGGGAGGGGGAGGGGGAGTGGAGGGGGAGGGGGAGTGGAGGGGGAGGGGGAGGGGAGGGGAGGGGAGGGGAGGGGGAGGGGAGGGGAGGGGGAAGGGAGAATGGAGGGTGGGAATAGATGGGGGAGGGAGAATGGAGGGGGGAGGGAGAATGGTGGGGTGGAGGGAGAATGGAGGGGGGAGAATGGAGGGCGGAAATAGAGGGGGGTGGGGAAGGGAGGGGGGTGGGGAGGAGGGGAAGGGAGGGGAGGAGGGGAAGGGAGGGGGGAGGGGAAGGAGGGGAAAGTAGTGTAGGAAAATACAGCAGCCAATTTGCATGCAGTAAGGATCAGAAACAGCAGAGAGATAAATGACCAAATAATATGTGGTCGTGATGTTAGTTGAGGAATAAATATTTGCCGTGACACTGGGAAAACTCCCCTGCTCTTCTTTGAATAGCACCATCGGATCTTTTGCATCCACCCAAGAGGGCAGTACTGCACTGGTAACAGTCGGAATTATGTGCTCAAGTCTCTGGAGTTGAACCCACGACCTTCTAACTCAGAAGCGAGAGTGCTACCACTGAGTCACGGCTGACATCCAATTACCTTATCTTAAACTATTTTAAATACAACAGCAGTACTGCTTTCTCACCAGAGTTACGACTTGATACAGGGTCGGGGAAGGGGGGGGGCGGGGGTGGAAGGGAAGCCATTCTGCTCTCCTGTAGTCTTACCTCAGGGCAGTGTCCTAGGCCCAATCATCTTCAGCTGCTTCATCAATGACCTTCCCTCCAACATAAGGTCAGAAGTGGGGATGTTAATTGATGATTGCACGGTGTTCAGTTCCATTTGCAACTCCTCAGATAATGAAGCAGTCCATGCCCGCATGCAGCAAGACCTGGATGACATTCAGGCTTGGGCTGATAAGTGGCAGGTAACATTCGTGCCACACAACTGCCAGGCAATGACTATCTCCAACAAGCGAGAGTCTAACCACTTCCCCTTGATATTCAACAGCATTACCACCACTGAATCCCTCACCATCAGCAACCTGGGGGTCACCATTGACCAGAAACTTAACTGGACCAGCCACATAAATACTGTGGCTACAAGAGCAGGTCAGAGGTTGGCTATTCTGTGGCGAGTGACTCACCTCCAGATCAATGTTCCCTCTTATTTTTTTTGGCGCTGCACGGCCCCTTTAAGGGGCTGTGCGGCCCATTCAAAATATCACCAGCACCTGCAAGTTCCCCTACAAGTCACACACCATCCTGACTTGGAAATATATCCCTGTTCCTTCGTCGTCGCTGGGTCAAAATCCTGGAACAGCACTGTGGGGAGTACCTTCACCACACGGACTGCAGCGGTTCAAGAAGGCGCTCACCACCACCTTCTCAAGGGCAATTCGGCAATAAATGCTGGCCCGTGTATGAATTTTAAAAAAAAATCAGGAAGCACTTCTTCACACAAAGGTTAGTAGAAATCTGCAACTCCCTCCTCCAAAAGGCTGTGGCTATTGGTTCAACTGAAACGTTCAGGACTGAGATCGATAGATTTTTGTTCGGTAAGTGTATCAAGGGATATGGAGCAAAGGTTGGTAAATAGTGTTGAGGTACAGATCAGTCATGATCTAACTGAATGGCCGACTCCTATTACTATGCTCCGAGTAGTCTAGCTCATTTCAAAAATAATTTTTTTTAAATCTAGAAGGAAAAGAGCAAGCAACCGTTTACATTTTAAAATGTATTAATTGAAACAAGCCCTTCAAAATAACAACCAATAGAAATGAGAAAACAGCCTGCATACTGGAACTCAGTAGAGGTAGATTTTAGTTGCATGCACAGGACTACAGAATTTAACAATGTATCAATCTCAACTGCAAATACAAGTTGGCTTAGTACCAAACACTACTGCATCCATTATTCCACAACACTAAAAATCCAGTTAACATCAAGGTGCTGGACAGTCATTAAGATCATTATGGATGAGGAAGACTAGACGCCCCAACATGATTGATCCATTCAGAGCGCTCGTAATGCCCTCAGCATCCTCAATATAGTATTCAATTGTTTCTTAAATGATTCCAGGGTTTTTGCCTCCCCTACTCTATCTGGAAGTTTATTCCCCAAGTTGATCAATCTGTATGTGAAGAAGAATTTCCTTTATCTGTCCTTCAAGTACCCTTCTCTAGTTTGAATCTGTGCCCACTTGTTCTACTTCCACAGTTTAATTTAAAACAACATTCCAGGTTCTATACCCTTAACAATCTTACACGGTCACCTCTCAGATGACTCCTTACCAGGCCCAAATGTCTCCAGTTTTTTCTTGTAACTCACACCCCTGACACTGTGGATTAGCCTTGATGCTCTTCTCTGCACTGTCTCCATCACTTGAACATCTCTCGTTTCTTGGCGACCAGAACTGGATTAGTCTGACTAGAGTGTGATTAATTTTGATCATTACCTCCTTTGACTTATATTCTATCATTTTGGCTATGTAGTTCAACATGGTACTGATTTTGTTGATTGCTGTTCTACATTGGTTGGACATGTTTAGTGTCGAGTCTTTTAGGTCTCTTTCAACTTTAAATTGGCAGTGTACAGATTGACTTCTGCCGGTAATCTGGTCAACGCTATATTCGCCCATGTGATGAGTATTGCTGAATGGATTCCCAATGTCAAAGCCTTCCATAAATAATGTTTTTATGACCAGACACATCGGCTACTTGCAGCTCAATTTTGCAAATGAAATGTCCGGGCTCAGTCGAGCTACCTGTTGTAATTATGTAATTATTTTTGTCTATACCCTGGCACATCAGGACCAGTCAACACTGGGTCAGCACATACATCACTGTAAAAGACATAAAAACAATGAAGTGACCCTGATGGAACAGATTCCCATTCCACAACTTATGTTCTTATAAGAAGCTATGGAATATGAAACGTGCATTCCACTGGTACTACAATTTAAAAAAAAACCTTGTAAAAGCATTTACTACAAATCTATCCTGATGCAGCATACCATGCAAAATCATTTCATTTTGAGGATTTACAATGTGTTCATAATCATAAGCCATGTGCCAGCGTCTCTTGGCAGTGTAACAACATCATCTCTCGCATGGGGTAGCATGAAAAAAAAATGCACCAGTGCTTCAGTCAGCTGTCTAACACAGCTGAGAAATACTACTGCAAGGAATACAATGGGAAAAAGCCCTACAGCTATTGGAAATACACAACAGGTCCGTAGACAGCGGAAGAAATACACGTTAACTTTTCAGATGTAGACCCCCTCATTAAAAGTGAAGGCTCCACCATTGGCCGGGAATGTCCTGCAACGGCGATATTGGCGACGAACGCCGTTGTGTGCCCCGGTGACGGATTTACGCCAAAACTTACTGGAGAACAGATTCGAACACCAAGCATGAGCATAAGGTTGTATTCCCTGGAATTTAGAAGGCTAAGGGGGTGATGTGATCAAAGTTTTCAAGATATAAAGGGGAACAAATAGGGTAGATAGAGAGAAACTATTTCCGCTGGTTGGGGATTCTAGGACTAGGGGGCATAGTCTATAAATTAGAGCCAGACCCTTCAGGAGTGAAATTAGGAAACACTTCTACACACAAAGGGTGGTAGAAGTTTGGAACTCTCTTCCGCAAACGGCAATTGATGCTAGATCAATTGTTAATTTTAAATCAGAGATTTTTGTTAACCAAAGGCATTAAAGGATATGGGTTAAAGGTGAGTATATGGAGTTAGGTCACAGATCAGCCATGATCTCATTGAATGACGGAACAGGCTTGAGGGGCTAAATGGCCTACTCCTGTTCCTAGTAGCGAATCAGAAGCAGCGCAAACAATGGTAATTTCTGTGACATAAAATGGAGACAGCCTTTCATCTCTCTCTCTGTTTCTTGTGCATTACGCAACAACTGGGAATCTCCTGTTTCTTGTGCACTACATCACTTTATTTATTTGTATCCAAGTCCATAAACTAAATAGTTACGTTAAGTAATACGCTTTAAAGAGCAATTAAACCGTTGAATTGTTTAAAAAACCAGGAGTAGGCCATTCAGCCCCTCAAGCCTACTCTGCCATTCAATTAGATCATGACTGATCTGTACCTCAACTCCATTTACCCGTCTTAGCTCCATATTGCTTGTTACCCTTACCAAACAAAAATCTATTGATCGCAGTCCTGAAAGCTCGAATTGTCTCAGCATCCACAGCCTTTTTTTTGGCAGGGGGAGAGAATGCCAGCACTTTGTGTGAAAAAGTGCTTCCTGATTTTGCTCTCGAATAGCCTAGCTCCAATTTTATGATTATGTCCCCCCCGCTTTTGATTTTCCCCATCGGAGAAAGTAGTTTCTCTGCATCTACCCCATCATAGAATGGTTACAGCACAGAAGGAGGCCATTCAGCTAGTCGAGCCTGTGCCGGCTATCGAATCCTTTTAACATTTTAAACATCTCAATCAGATCACCCCTCAATCTTCTATACTCAATGGAATACAAGCCAAGTTTATGCAACTGGTCATCATAATTTAACCCTCTAAGCCATGGTACTATTCTGGTGAAGCTATTCTAAAGCCAATACATCCTTCCTGAGCTGCAGTACCCAAAACTGAACGCAGTGCTCTAGATGGGGTCTGACCAAGGCTCTGTACAACTGAAGCAGAACTTTCTCCCTTTTGTAATCCAGCCCCCTTGAGGTAAAGGCCAACAGTCCACTAGCCTTTTGATTGCTTTTTGTATCTGTCGACTAGCTTCAAATGATTTATGTACTTGGGACTCCCAAATCTCTTTGCTCCTCCAGAGTTCCTAATTTCTCACCGTTTAGAAAATACTCTGATTTATCTTTCTTAGGTCCAAAGTGGATAGCCTCACACTTGATGGAGGGGACAGGCTTAATGGACCAGCTAGTCTTTTCCTGCCTGTCATTTTCGTATGTAAACACCGTCTGCCATAGTTTTGCCCACTCACTTAATCTGTCTATGTCCCCTTGAAAGTTCCTGCACCCAACCACACTACTTACTGTTCCTCCTAATTTAGTGTCATCTGCAAACTTGGATACACAACTCTCTATTCCTTCATCCAAATCATTAATAAATATGGTGAAAGGTTGAAGCCCCCGAACAGATCCCTGGGAAACACTAATCATCGCATCCTGCCAATCTGAGTACATACCCTTTATCCCCATGTACTGTCCTGTGTAAGTGTGACTTTATATGCTAGCATCAAGGGCAACTGAATATTGTTTAAACAAGTAGAGAAACCTAAAGATATGAATAGATAGCTCCCTCCTTTTTAAAATTGGTAACCTGTCAATTATTAATAGCATTGAAAGCAGTAAACTTCTATAAAAAGATTTGAAATATTCAGGCTTATTAAAATATAAAATAAAATGGTTGAAATAAAAAATGTAGGATACTGCTGGCCGATTGGATGTGGCTAATTCTGAATTCATCTCCTGCCTTGTTGCATAGACCATTCTTACTTTCCTGTAGAATGCTGCAAGATACATCTATATCCCAATAAAATATGAATTTAAAGATCTTGGGCCTGAATTTGCGATCGGAGGCTTCCCGCGGGCGGATGCCTCCGATCATTAAATTTTCTACGCATTCACCTGGTGGTCCGGGAGATGCGGAGGCTTGTGATCCTGGGCCTCTCCGGGTCCGCACGGGCAGAGGCCCACGTATCCCAGGGACGCATGCGGTTCGCAAGCGCCCCTGGGATCATGTGGGCCGGCCCAACCAATGAAGGAAGGGAATCCCCATTCATACTTTTGACAGTTCTGTACGTACGGAACTCCTATAAGTATGAATGGGGATGACTTAAAAATACACGAACACATGAAATAAATTTAAAAAAAACATTATATATAAAATTAATTACAATGGCATTTAATTAAATATTTTAAACAAAAATTTAATTTTTTGGAATCTTTTTTAAATATATTTTAACGGGGCTAAAAATAAACTTACCTTATTGGACAGGGTTTTTAATGTATAAGCGAGTGATAACATTTTATTTTTCTATTTTTTAAAACTCTTATGCTGGTAAAAGCAGGCGTAAGAATTCTACGGCCTTTCAGCGGGCGGAAGTTGGGCAAATAGCGCAACTCTCCACCCGCAGAGGCCCTTTTCCTGGGGATGCGGAGGATCTGTCAAGAAGATTCTTGACAGATCGCAAGTGCCGGGTTTTAGCGCATGCGAAGGGGTCGCAAAATACGGCCCATCGTGTTCATTTTAGGTCAAAACAAAATTTTACAAAACAGAGTTCCTGAACTGCACAGTCGAACAATGACAATTGTGTGGGGAATTCGACAAAACCATTTAATATGAGAACTGTCAGATTCATTTTGCCAATGTGTTATTAAATATTATTCCACCTTGGTATTTTTCCATGGCAGCAGTTGAGTGAAAGTCCTTCACCTGCCAAAGCACTCACAAGTAAAGCTCGAACTCAACCGTCTGTTGATTTGTCGCGTGGACAGCACAGAGAGACAAGCTCTGAGGTTATTGTTCCAAGAGTTCAGCATTTTTACTTCAAGTTAAAAGATGTTTAAATTCAATCATTGTGTCCAATCAAAAATACAATCTTGATAAAACGTTTAGGCTACCAGGATATACAGAATGAAAACCAACCTCCAAACGCCACGTTTTAACAAATCTCCTTATTTCAGGTGATTTTGGAGCAAAAAAAATATATATACTGTATCACTTTGCTTTTTCTTTGCTGGTTATGTGGGATAACATCAAACTGCTGTCAGAGCCATTCTTATAGATCCTGCATATTTCAACAATGCAATATTACACATTCAATTTGACCGCACTCACTATAAACACGCATTCTAAAGTTTTCTAGACGAATTTATTAATACCATTGCTGTCCAATTACAAATGCAGTCCGATTTTGGGTGCGGTTCCAAAACCTACTGTTGATGTATGTTATTACAGAAAGTTGTCTGAGCATTGTAAACACTTTCATCTGCTATCACTGGGGCCCTGATCGTTCAATACGCTGATACAAGTGTTTGAAAACAAAGCTGCTGGTCAGGAGGGTTTTTTTTCCCCCAAATGCAGCAACTCTCAATTTAAAATTTGCCAACTCTTTTACATCATCACTTGGAGCGATTCCACACTGGATGGAATGGACTTATCATTTCAGCCAGTTAATTCAAATATAGATTTACTGACATCAATATTCTGCATTTCAACGCCAAAATGTTCATGATTTTTCCTGTTACGATTATACCAAATATACTTAGCCCACCAGCGCCATTCTGTTGTGGTCTGAGTGGCAGCGGCAATCAAAGTAGCGTTAATTCAGCAAATTCACGATCGCCACTGAGTTTAACGGGGGCGGAGCTATTGGCTCAGAGTTTGCTGCCAAAAGTATGGAGAGTTTAGTGGCGCTCGCCATTATTAATGTGTAAATCGTCCAGCAACTTGTGGCGAGGAAGAGAGACCCAGTGAATTCCGAATCTCGACACATTTGTTGGCCGATTTGCACCGCTCCGCCGCTAGCCTCACAAAAATGGCAGCTCGCCCTCACCTCCCGCCCCCCCGAGTGTTTCAAAAAATTGCTGCACTTGCCCATTAATTCCCAATTAAACTCGCCACAGAAAGTTAGGGCGAGTATTTACAGCGCAAGTACCTTTTTAATTACGAGATTTATGTTCCTGCAATGCCTCCCCACCCAGAAAGGGAACAATTGAAACTGTGAGCGAATAGCTGTGCGAGATGCCCCACTCCAGCAAAAATCTGGGCCATTACGATTAACTGTCAACAGTTTCAGCGAGGGTCTCGGCAAAGTGGCGCAAAAGTCCGAGGGAATTATGGCATGGTGTGAGTAATGGCACAAGTCATCTACGCCTGGAATTTTTGCGCAGTAAGACAGTCCGTACAACACAGATTGGTCATTACAACAGCGCAAGCCTACAGGAAATTCTGGGCGATTAATATGTGTCATTAATCAGTTCTGCGTAAAGGTCTACATCTGAAATATTATCCTGTCCTCCTTTTCGGATACCGAAAGATGCACAGAGTATTTCCAGCGTTTTGATTTTATTTCACGGTGTACAGCATCAAGGAATAAAGGCAACTTCAAGGGGCATTTGTGATCAGATTGGTATTTTGCTCAATTTTCCCTCGATCATATTAGCGGCAAATTTACAAGATTTTAAACAGAATTTTATTCTCGCTCTCATCCCTCATTTTCTTTCAGCGTATTGCAAGTTGTTTTATAAGTTCTGCCGGTGTCCTCTTTTAGGTCGCCCCATTCCATGTAAATTGTCCAAAAGAGAATCTGCGGATCCTGCTCACACGCTTCTTCGAATACGCTGGTACCTACAGCGCCAATAAATGTTAGAAACATCCAGAAAGGAGCTCTAATTAGAGGTATGTTAAAGGGGAACAGTAGGTAAGGCCGACGTGTGTAACCTTTTTTGTTTAGTCTGATTATGCTGTAGATATCAGGGGACCACAGTACAAAAGGTTCCTCCTGAATTTCCTGTAACGATTTTAATCTTTATTTTCCTGTTAGTGGTCGTTTCCTCTCACCATTTAAAAGATGAGCTGGCAACATTATGACACATTAATACCACTGGAGCCAACTGTGACTCAGAATGACCTCCACCCCACTTGCCCCTCCCCTCCATCCCTGGCTGGCTGAGGCCCCTTGCTGTTGCTCTCTTCCTTCCCCCTCTCCTGTGGCTTATACATCTCCTTGAAAATCCACCTCATTGATGCATCACGTTAACAAGCACAACCAAGCTGCCCCCAAACATCTTTGGTCAATTTCCATCCATCCCACCACAATAATCTATTTACTGACAGTCCCATTTCTAAACCAGCTTCCATGCACAACAGTTTAGATGCCTTTTTAAGTACAGGATATTGACAGGTAAGTCACTAGGGAAAGGATACTGCAATTTTAAACAAGCTCTTCCTCATCATCATCGTCGTCTTGAGACCTAGAATTATCTAACAACTCTCACATACTGCCCAAACTAGCCTGTCGCTGCTAAATGCTGCAGGTATGTGATAAGGATTTGTTGGCTCTTGGGAATGTCCAACCAGGACAAATGAAGTGGACAGGATAGCAGTACAATGGAGTAAGAGGCAGTCAATTCAATGCCGCCTATTCCAGTAGATATCTATCAATCTCCCTGGAGGAGGAAATGCTTAAATGAGTTTCCCTGGTAAAAGAAAAACTCGAACCATGACTTCACAAGTAAAACATACTGATGCCTGTAAAAAAAACACACATTTCTGCAAAATCCTAAACCTTAAACGGAGTTACAGTAATGTGACATAGCACAAAATTCTGAAAGCATTAAGTATAGTTTGAACTGTACTGCTTTTGTAAAATAATTTGAGCCAAAATACAACGAATTAGGAGAGCAAAACGAGGGAAATTTAGCTGAACGCAATGGTAACCTTTCGAGTGCTGAGGTATAGTGTTTGTACAACACAATAAAAACCATTACAGGAGGCAGAGTTCAGTGACAAGGTTAGAAGGCAGTGAAATGGCCGTCTGCTGGGGCACAGCATTCGTGCACCACAGCTACACCAGAGTGCCAATGCACGAGTAGGTGCCCACAATCCGAAACCTGCTCAGAGTATCTGAGGAAGGTGGTGATTGGCATTTCTCAAGTCAAAAACGCCAGTGACCAGGTTACCCTGCTGCACCCTTTTCCACTGCTAGTGGGCAACTACCTGCCCTCCTGTATGCCTCAGAGACATGGACCATGTACAGCAGGCACCTCAAAGCACAGGAGAGGTACCACCAACGCTGCCTCCGCAAGATCCTGCAAATCCATTGGCAGGATAGGCGCACCAATGTCAGTGTTCTCACTCAGGCCAACATCCCCAGCATCGAAGCTTTGACCACGCTCGCTCAGCTCCAATGGACGGGTCACATCGTCCGCATGCCCGATACGAGACTCCCAAAACAAGCGCTCTACTCGGAGCTCCGACACGGCAAGAGAGCCCCAGGTGGGCAGAGGAAACGCTTCAAGGACACCCTCAAAGCCTCCTTGAAAAAGTGCAACATCCCCACCGACACCTGGGAATCCCTGGCCCAAGACCGCACAAAGTGGAGGAGAAGCATTCGGGAAGGCGCCGAACACCTAGAGTCTGTTCGCCGGGAGCAAGCGGAAGCCAAGCGCAAACAGCGGAAGGAGCGCACGTCAACCAAAGCACCTTCAACCACCGTCTGCCCCACCTGTGACAGAGACTGTAGGTCCCGCATTGGACTCATCAGTCACCTGAGAACTCATTTTTAATGTGGAAGCAAGTCATTCTCGGTTCCGAGGGACTGCCTAAGAAGAAGAAGAAGACACAGCAGTACTGGCACAGGTGCAGACAGATCAGCTACTCTCTCAGCCAGTGAATGATGTTTGTGCAAGAGGGCCTAAAAAATAAGGGGTGGGGAGGGGGGAAAAAAAAGTGTAACCGTCTATATACTTAGAAGTTTTCCATCTGTGATAAAGTGAAATATGGAGTGTGATGGATGTGTGGAAGTCATTGTCCATTAGTCATTAACCCAGAACCTTTTGTCTATTACCTCCCAAACTGCAAAGTGTCCTCACCAAAAAACAAGCAATTTGTGGTTGGCCTGAACCCACCTTTACTTAACATTAAGATTCTGTGATTAAAGGGCACAGCCCCACAATGTTAACAGAATCAGGCATTGTGCTGTCCTTATAAAATCGTCCAATTTGTTGTGAACAATGCCACAGGACATCCACTAGTAAAGATTTAAGAACAAAGTGACAGTGCAGCATCACTACCTAGAAAGCCTGGACTGAGGGATATTCAGGCACGTTGGACGAATACTTTAGTACGTAATACAGACGCTATACCCTGCAACAGCTTAAATGGTCCCTTTATGGGTCAAAATATCCCTTAGGTATTCATTTTCTAACTGTCGCCCAGATTTTCCATACCTCCTGTCAGGCCACCATAGGCTGTAGCTTGTATTCAGATCCTACCAGCTCTCCATGTCAAATGACTGCACTGCTTCTCTCCATTACTCAAACTAACCAAGCCAGGACCACAGGAACATGAAGAGGGAGAGCAAGAGAGAAAATGAGAAAGAAACAAAAAACAAAAGCTATTAAAATAATTGAGTTAAATGACCTGGTCTGAATATGTGCTGTACATGTGAAGATTGAAATTATTTGAATCCTTATAGATAGCACAATAATCATTCAATACTGAGTCTTTAGGTCTGTTTTTTGCCAATTTATCCCCCTCTCCCGCCCTGAAGGCAGTGGTTTTTAAAACTGGAATATGATTCTGAAGTACCAGTCATCCTCCCGTGCCTTAGCCCATGGCCACTTATTCACTGTGCACGCCGCGTCATCGAGTGTCAGCAAGCTTTACAACCACATTCAAAGACCAATCCCAATACGTCCAGGAAGAAGACAATGCCAATCAGGACCGTAAAATCAGAGGAACATAGGAGCAGCAGTAAGCCATTCCGCCCTCATGCCTGAGCTGCCATTCAATTAGATCATGGCTGATCTGTACCTCAACTCCGTCTACCCGCCTTGCTTTATATCCCTTGACCTAACAAAAACCTATCGACCTCAGTCTTGAAATTTTCAAGTGGCCTTGCATCCACAGCCTTTTGGGGGAAAGAGTTTTCCAGATTTCCATTACCCTTTGTGTATAAAAAAAATGCTTCCTGATTTCACTGCTGAATGGCCCAGCGCTAATTTTATTATGTCCCAGTGTCTGGATTCCCCACCAGTGGAAGTAGTTTCTCTGAATCTACCCGAATGAATCCCTCTATCATATCACCCCTCAACCTTCTAAACTCAAGGGCATACAAACCAAGTTTATGGACCTGGTCCTCGTAATTTAACCCTTTAAACCCCAAGGTCATTCTAGTGTATCTGCACTGTACCCTCTCAAAAGTTCAATATACCCTTCCTGAGATACAGTACCCAAAACTGAACACAGTACCCCAGACGGGGTCTGACCAAGGCTCTGTACAACTGAAGCATCACGTCCTCACTTTTGAATTCCAACCCCCTTGAGATAAAAGCCAACATTCCAATCGCCTTCTTGAACATTTTTTTCCCCTGTGCACTAGCTTTTAAATGACGTGTGTATGCGGACACCCAAATCCCTTTGCTCCTCCACAGCTCCTAGTCTCTTCTCACCATTAAGAAAATATTC
Source organism: Squalus acanthias (assembly GCA_030390025.1). Taxonomy (NCBI): domain Eukaryota; kingdom Metazoa; phylum Chordata; class Chondrichthyes; order Squaliformes; family Squalidae; genus Squalus; species Squalus acanthias. The sequence goes on from CM059448.1 coordinate 14,831,585, forward strand.
CAATCTGTCTTTCTCAGATCCAAAGTGGATGACTGCACACTTCCCCACAGTGAACTCCACCTGCCACACAGTTTTGCCCACTCGTTTAGTCTGTCTATGTTCCTTGATACCTTCCTGTGCCTATCTACACAACGCACTGTGCCTCCTAACTTGGTGTCATCTGCAAACAACTCTCTATTTCTTCATCCAAATCATTAATATATACATACAGTGAAAAGCTGAGGCCCGAGTACAGATCCCTGGGGAACACCTGTCACATCCCGACGGAGACCGTTCCCTTTATCGCTACTCTCTGGGGGAGAAATTCGGTATCGCCCCGTTTGGGGCGTAATTATCGGCCGGGCGCAAAGTTTAGCACCTGGCACTAATTATCGCCTTCGTCTGCAAACTTGGCTTCTATCGCCCCTGGAGGTGATTGGAGCGCTAAATCAGGCGCTACACACCTGTCTTAAGGCGCCAACGCCAAGGAGCGAGGCGCTGCCTCAGAGCGCTGGCGAAGCTCATTTGAGGTCAGTTAGCAATGGAACACAGACACACTGGCGCCAGCCAGTTCTTAAAGGGGAGGGTCGATCTTGCTCTCCATCCACACCCTGCTCATTGCAGCCTTGAATCTCGGCCTGGAGAGACCTGTACATCAATTCTGCTGGAAATAACAATGGAGGGGCCTAGGGAAAGAGCTCAGAGTGCAGCCCCCATAGTCTCTTCTAAATCGATGCAAGGAAGGTCAAATCAAAATGAACCTGCAAAGTGCTGCTCAGTACCCCAAACTCCTTCACACAGCGTTGAATCTCTCCAGAAGTCTCTCTCTCTCTCAGAAAGCGTGATGCAAAAATGTCGCCAACAAAAAAAGGCAGGAAGCGGCCACCTTTAAATAACGCTCCCCCAGTCCCTTCCCGACTGCAAAACGTTCCCCTCTACCTGTCGTTGCTAGCGGCAGGCGGAAAGGCAGGGGGCGCCACTCAATATCCGGTCCGGGGCGCTACAAACTCGACTGACGTCACGATCTGCGGGTGCAGGAGTTCGTGGCGGTAGTGTTTAGCACCGCCGCAAAATGTCTGGTCAATTTCGCGAGCGGCGCAAACATCGCCGCGCCTGGGCACTAGTTGCTTTGCGCTCCGTTAGCGCCCTCTTAGGGCGCTAATGGGAGGTGCAAAGCAACCGAATTTTTCCCCCAATGTCTCTTACCTCCCAACCAATCTCCAACCGATGTTACAAGGTTACCTCCAATTCTATGCGCTTTTATTTTTGCTAATAATCTCTTGTGTGAAACCTTATCAAATGCTTTCTGGAAGTCCATATAGACAACATCCATAGGCGCTTCCCTATCCACCATGCTAGTGACCACCTCAAAAAATTCAAATCAATTTGTCAGACATGACTTACCTTTTACAAATCTATGCTGACTCTCTTTGATCGGCTCATACCTGTCCAAGTGCTCAGACACTCTGTCCCTGATGATAGATTCCAGTAATTTCCCATAACTGATGTTAAACTAACATATCTGTAGTTACCTAGTTCCCTTCCTTCTTAAATAATAGATTTTCCAATCCAAAAGGCACAATTCCTGAATCAGAAGATCTTTGAAAAATTAGAACCAATGCATCTGCAATCTACTCATCTATTTCTTTTGATACTCTGCTATGGAAACCATCAGGTCATGGATATTTGTCTATCTTAAGTCCCACTATTTTCTCCATTTTTATATTAAATCCACTAAATTCCTCCCCTTGACTTATTTTTAGGTTCCCTTGTCCCACTGGTGGCCGATTTTCCAATCCATAACCCAGAGGGAGTGAAGCTAATTGTAGTGCCTCCATTGGTACCCTGGTTGAGATCAACAAACTTTACCATTCTGAAAAAAATATTTCTCAAATTAGCCTCCCTGCTCTCTTGAAAGTTCTGACCAGTGCTGGGTATGGCTTCATGGGCATTAAGTGTCCTCCAGTATCATGGACCAAATGGTCATTCTTCAGATGCAAGTCTGTACAATGAATGCTGGCAAACTATTTCATTAGGTGGGCATCACAGATGAACCCAGCCTTGTCCTTAACCAAAGTCCTCACACTTGCACTTTCTAGCAGACATCAGTGGATAAAGATGAAGAGTGCAACCTCCTGATGATTTCCCCCTCCCTAGCACAGGAGCATTAACACCAATAATAGCTCCCCTACTGCTGTCTCAGCTGAGGTCAGCTAATTTAGTACTGGACAAATGATCTTCAACACACACCACCTTCTACTGGGCCATCGTTTGCTATACTTTTCCACCAGGATCAACTCAAATGTAACATTGAGTCACAATGCACAGGTTCTCATGGCTCTCAACAGTGCCACTCACTGCAGGGGGGGGACAAATATTCCTCCCTCCTGTACTAAGAGGCACCTCTTATAAAGCTCACTGATTGCACAGAAACAATTAATGAAAAAAAGTACTTTCCCCAACTTTGAATTTATGCAATCTTTTCTTATTGAGCTTTATCTAACTGATCATTTCACCATGTCTCCACTGAAGAAAAAAACATAAATATTAAATACTACAGAATATTCCCCACTTACCAGAGTCTTATGAAGGAACCCAATTGAAGATCTTCACACAAACTCACAGACCTGCCATTTTGACGAACCTTTCTTGGCTCTGCCACAAACCCAAGGTGATGCAATTTGTCAAACTTGATCCACAATCGGTGTTGCGCCAGCATCATGTCAGGCATGATGTCATCACAAAAGCTGGTCTGGTGCCTTGAATTGCTGCTATCAAAATGGAGGGCATGCCTATTTGGTAAAAATATGACTGATGTTCTCATATGCAAGCTCAGCATGCCTGTACCAAATCCCACCGTGTGTTATTTTAACACTCTCTTAAAGTAACTTATTAAATTTTAAACAAGCTAACACTGGCATTAAAATATCACAGAGCAAAATGTGTACGAGTGCATTAAACATTCATGCAAGTACATCACCAATTGTAATTTCCACTCATTCGTTCCAAAAGTGGCAATTGCCACGATCAGAGGACTATGTTGAAATCACAAAATTTTTTCCAAATTGTTACCATAGGAATTTTAGTGTCAAGAAGCCCATTTTTGAAGAAAAGCTCCTTTCAAATCTGTTTGAGTTTTATTGCAGTGATTGACTTATTGACGAACACTGTTCTTAAATCCCTGCAATTACATAAGACTATGATTTGACAGGTGCTCTCGTGAACCTGATCTGAAATAGACACAGTGATCATCGGTAAAGGGGCAGACAATTTGCAGCTACAGTCAAACAAAATTGCAGGTATGAATTATATTGCCCTCGAGTCCAGAGCATTTAACAGAAAAACACACACACAAAAGCAGCAAGCTGCAAACGATAAACTTGAGTTGTTCAATTACCCATCTGCAAGAAGAGGGCTGAAATGTTAAACAATTGCCATTGCATGATTTTTTTTATAGTTGATAAAATAACTGTCTGGATAAAATTCAAAAGCAGGCAAAGTATTACAAAATATTTACAGCATAGAAACAGGCCATTCGGCCCAACAGGTCCATGCTAGTGTTTATGCTCCACAAGAGCCTCCTCCCGCCCCTCTTCATCTAACCCCATCAACATAACGTTTTTTTTTCCTCCCTCGTGCACTTATCTAGCTTCCCCTTAAATGCATCTATGCTCTTCGCCTCAACTACTCCCTGTGGTAGCAAGTTCCACATTCTAACCACTCTCTGGGTAAAGAAGTTTCTCCTGAACTCCCTATTGGATTTATTAGTGACCATCATATTTATGGCCCCTCATTCTGGTCTTGTCCGCAAGTAGAAACATCTTCTGTGTGTCTACTCTATCAAACCCTTTCAGAATCCTGAAGACCTCCATCAGGTTACCCCTCAGTCTTCTCTTTTCTAGAGCCCCAGCCTGTTCAATCTTTATGATAAGTATAACCTCTCAGTTCTGGTATCATCCTAGAAAATCTATTTTGCACCTTCTCCAGTGCCTCTGTATCCCTTCTATAATATGGAGAGCAGAACTGTTCGCAGTACTCCAAGTGTGGTCTAACCAAGGTTCGATACAAGTTTAACATAACTTCTCCGCTTTTCAATTCTATCCCTCTGGAAATGAACCTCAGTGATTTGTTAAGATCATAATTTTCTCTTTTTGCTAATATAGTAGACGAGCTAAAAATGGTGTAATATCAGTAGAAATTGTTAACAGACTACCCGGAGGATTCCGACCTGTCTAAAAAGGGATTTATTAATACTGGCAAAAAGTGAGGAAAAACGAACTCATTTTGCTCTTTTAGGTTCGTTAATGATGAAACAACTGCACTGTCCAGTTAAAAAGTGAGTACTTTACTCCAGGCCAAACCTGGAGTTCATGAGTTCAACAAAAAACAAAGGATTTGAAGTAGTGAAAGAAAGAAATAGTACAAAGGAATCTTCTAGGATGAGCATAAAAAGAAAAAGGCTTGCAATTATATAGCGCCTTTCAAGACCACAGGACGTCCCAATTTGCGCACAGCAAGCTCCCACAAGCAGCAATGTGAGAATGCCCAGACAATCTGGTTTAGTGGTGTTGGTTGAGGGATAAATATTGGCCAGGACGCCAGGGATAATCCCCCTGTTCTTCTTCAAAATAGTGCCATGGGATCTATTACATCCACCTAAGGGAGCAGACGGAGCCTCGATTTAACAAATTTCATCCGAAAGACGGCACCTCCGACAGTGCAGCACTCGCTCAGTACTGGCACTGGAGTGTCAGCCTAGATTCTTGTGCTCAAGTCTCAAGGAGTGGGACTTGAGCCCACAACCTTCTGACTCAGAGGCAAGTGTGCTACCCACTGAGCCACAGCTGACATAGCCTAGCACCTTTGGAGGGTGTATTGCTGAGGAGCTGGAGGACAGGACAGCCTTGAAGGGAACAGGAAGTGCACAACTCACATCAAGTGCCTCAACAGATTGAGTTACCCGGGCACAACAAATAAGTAACGCATAAGGAGGCTCAGGTGCACCAGAATGGCCATGCAGACCCTTTGCAACAAAAGACCTGAAAAAGACAATCCATCATGTACTACAAGTGGCAGTGAAGGTCACTGCTGCCTTCAATGTTTATGCTACAGGGATATATATCTGTACCTGTTACATGCTGTGCCTTCCCGTTATGTACCAATTTTGCCTTTAAACATAAAAGGTAGTGGGGATTGAGATAGGATGATTTAGTGTATCCTTAAACACGTGATCTAGGGTGACACTTTAGTGCAGTCGTGAGGGCTTGCTGCGGTGCCGTCTTTCGAATGTGGTGTTAACCGAGGCCCCTCAGGTGGATGTGAAAGATCCCTTAGCACTATTTGAAGAAGAGCAGGGAAGTTCTCCTGGGATACTGGCCAACATTTATCCCTCAACCAACACAGATTATTTGGTCAGTGATCGCACTGTGGGACCTTGCTGTATGCAATTTGGCTGCCATGTTTTCCTATATTACAACAACTGACTGTATTTCAAAAGTAATTCACTGGTTGTGAAGCACTTTGGGACATCGTGAGTGGAGGGTGCTTTATAAATGCAAGTTCCTTCTTTCCTTCCTTAAGTACATTTACCGGGAATTTCCTTGGGGACGCTCCCAATCGACCACTGTAACTGGTGGAGCTGGCAGAGTCCCTGGATAGACACTGAATCTGGGTTTCCACCATTCTTCTGGTGAAGTTACAGCAGCCGATCAGGAGAATCCATAAGGAAATTCCCAATTATTTCTTCCCCTCCCCCTCCCATAATGGCATGTATACAGTCATCCATGCCCGTTACCTCTAGACTTGACTATTCCAATGCACTCCTGGCTGGCCTCCCACATTCCACTCTACGTAAACTTGAGGTCATCCAAAACTCGGCTGCCCGTGTCCTAACTCGCACCAAGTCCCGTTCGCCCATCACCCCTGTGCTCGCTGACCTACATTGGCTCCCGGTTAAGCAGCGCCTCGATTTCAAAATTCTCATCCTGGTTTTCAAATCGCTCCATGGCCTCGCCCCTCCCTATCTCTGTAATCTCCTTCAACCCCACAACCACCCACCGCCCCCCTCCACCCAGAGATATCTGCATTCCTCTAATTCTGCCCTCTTGAGCATCCCTGATTATAATCGCTCAACCTTTGGTGGCCGTGCCTTCTGTTGCCTAGGCCCTAAGCTCTGGAATTCCTTGCCTAAACCTCTCCGCCTCTCTATCCTCCTTAAAACCTACCTCTCTGACCAAGCTTTTGGTCACCTGCCCTAATTTTTCCTTATGTGGCTCGGTGTCAAATTTTTTGCCTTACAATACTCCTGTGAAGCGCCTTGGGACGTTTTACTACGTTAAAGGTGCTATATAAATACAAGTTGTTGTAATTGCCATAACCCGGCTATTTTCACTTCTACTACCTTACTCGGCACATTGTTGCCAACACTGCATCAATATAACATCTTTTATATACTTCCTAAAAACGACAACTTTCCTCCATGCCCATATTTAGCCCATGTTGGTATTCGACAATAATATCAACCCTTCTTTAAATTGTGCAATTTCTTCGACCTCCCACCAGACGTTCAGCGCTGTGACAAGAGTTCACTCTCTCAGGTGACAAACTGCTATGCTTGTTGTCACATTTAGGCAAAGAATTAGGCTAAACACTCGGAAGTATTTCTTTTCACAGAGTCATCGCCTCACTGAAGCACGTGGCGAGTACGAATTCACTGCAATCCCTCAGAAGGAAGCTGGGCAAGAGTTCCTGAGAGAAAAGGATATTTCCATTTATAGAGGGCAAGTTGCAGGTTAGCTGGGGCTCCAAGGATTTGAGTTACCGCCATTTCCTTAAGGAGTCGGAGAGGAATTTCCCAGAGTTTTTCCGAAATTGACCTCAGGTTTTTTTGGGGGGGCATCTCCCAGGAGCTGTCAGGATCGGGAGGGGGGTGCGGGGGGAGGTCAATGGTGTACATAGCTGATTTGTGTCTGGATGGGGCAGGTTTGATGGATCAGATGGTCTTTTCCCCTCCTTTTCTTGTGCTTGATGGTATTAAGCCAAGCTTATCTCTGTTCTGTAATAATTTACTAAAATTGTGCACTCCACAGCTACGTTAATATCCTAATATTATACTTAATAAAGTGTTTCAGAAACATCAAAGGATCATTATTGCAAATACATCACGACTAGCTATTTTTTCAATACTGCCAATGAAATTTCATTCTCTGGAAGCACAGGTTTAAAATTTGTGCATTCCCACAATTCCATTTGCATGGTGTAAATTGGAATGGAAATGGGTAGTCCTCCCATATTTTGGATCCACATCGTCATGTCAGTGTCCCCTATTAAAATTTGGGGGGAGGGGGTTGACAGGGAACTGTGCAGCAATAGTACAAACAGCAGGTGCACCAGCTGCCATTCATTCGACACCTTCCCAACAAACGACTGGCTTTTTGATGCAGGTTGTTGCAGGAAGAGAGGGGACGGCATTAAACGACAGCACATAACGAGGCAGTTTTCTCACTTTGTTCTGCCGGCAGGGAGCCCCGGACATGGGCAGCAAATATCAGATATTCAGGTGCACGCCGCACCTGATTTTCCGACTGTTTAAACTGTTGGTGGGAAAATTGTTCACTTTGCACCATCAGAGCAATGCCCACAGCCCACAGTCAGCAATTTACCAACGTTTTCCTACATTACAACAGTGACTACACTTCAAAAGTGCTTCATTGGCTGTAAAGCGCTTTGGGACGTCCTGAGGTCGTGAAAGGCGCTATAGAAATGCAAATCTTTCTTTCTTTTACCCCACAGATTCAGCTTGGCTCAGTTAGTAGCACTCTCACCCACGAGTCAGACGGTGTTGGTTCTTGCCCTACTCCAGGTCCGGAGCACAGTACCTAAGCTGCGACAGATGGAATCTTTTGGGTGAAACAATTAAACCAAGGCCCCACCCCCACCCCCGGTCTGCCTGTTCTAGTGGTTCAAGCGGGTACTGAAGCTCCATTGCACTGTTCAAAGAACAGGGCATTCCTCTCAATCACTACCAAAAATAAAGTAACCAGTCAGTCATCTCATTATAAATAACAACAGAAAACGCTGGAAAAACTCAGCAGGCCAGGCAGCATCCGTGGAGAGAGAAAGAGAGTTAACGTTTCAGGTCGATTACCTTTCATTGCTCTGTGTGGCATCTTGCTGTGTGCAAAATGGATGCCCTATCTGCTCACAGAAGTCACTGCACTGCAAAGTAATTGACTGGGTGCAAAAGATGGATATATTTCTCAGGAGGTGCGTTACAAATGGGAGTCTCTCTGTCAGGATGTAATTATTCCAGGTCTGATAAACAGGACAATCAACAAGCTTGAACTATTACAATTTTAGCAAATTATACATGCCATAATATTCAGCAAACCCTGATATTGCAAATCCCCTTCATCCAGTCACTCTTCTGGAAGTGTAACCTTGTTTCAACCATTAAAAAAAGGTCAGTGTTAAGACCCTTAACCTTGGCGCCATTGATCAAAAAAACTTTACTGGCTCCAAGTTGGGATCAGAGGATTATTCGGGTGGTGATGATACAGCAGGGCCAGTGAACAATGCATTACGACATTTCCCATTAAAATCCGCTTCAAGTGACTGGCCGAGAATTAATACGGAGGAATATTTATGAGGGAAAAAAATTGGAATGGGAGGAGCTAAACTAAATATTGAGTGAATTTCATAAAACGTCGCACAGATCTAAACGCCACACCGATGACCACGACACAGAATGTGTGTTGGAGCTGTTTCCAGCCAATCCGTCACTTTCCTGCCTTCAGTCTTGCAACGAGAATTTTTTTTTGTTGAAGTACATTTCAGGCAAGACAATCTGTCCGAGTTGAGCTCGATATAATACAACCAGTCACCTGCCCAGGTTGCGGTCCCATTCATTCTCTCACACTCAATTGATTTTTTTTGCACTTGGGGGGGGGGGGGGGGAAATCCCCAACAATAATCGGGTGTTTCAAGTCATTTTGCGACATCAGAATGACTAGTCCACTCCACACCGTTGCTGCTCAAAGCGACTGACAGCTGGGTTCAACTTGCTGTCTGCTCTGTTGCTAAAAATTGCGCACATCAGAGCACAACATGAGGCGGCTACGTGACAAACTCCAGGGGGAAATGCCTCCCCCTTCCCCAAACATCAGGCGCCAGTTGATTTTGGGGGGGGGAAATCGATTTAAAATTCATTAAAGAACAACAACAACAACAATTTTAAACGAGTCTCCCTCCGCTGTCAGTGGAGGTGAAAGCGCCTCGTCCGCCCCGGTGTCGAGAGATGGCACCGGGGTCAGCATCCAAATATAGAAACAAAAAATCAGTCCAGAGCAGGTCCTGCGATCGCACAGACCCGGGACACCCGCTTTAAAACGACAAAAATCGCTTAATAAAAACACACACACACACACACAAAAATACACATTATGCGTCTGAGATTTTAAAATCAACAGAAATGCAAATGTTTGGTTCTCTGCCTGAATACAATTCGCTGTGAGGTGGGATATTGTCTGTGTGTGTGTGTGTGTGTGTGTGCTATTTGAGAAAGGTCACTGAATGAAGATCGAGGGAGAGAAAGGGAGGGGGGGGGGGGTCTTAAAACAGAGAGGGGAGAGAAAGAAAGAGAGAGAGAGGGAGAGATTGCACTTACCAAAGTGAGAAGGAGAAGTAGCGATCTGTAGAAATGCAAGGAAGGGTTTGGTCCAGGAGCTGTACCCAGCCGCAAATAGAGAGAGAGAGAGAGCGAACGGAAAATGACGAGGGGGCTTGGCTCAAGTGTGTCGGAGAATAAAATATGCAGAGGGCGTGAGAGTGGTGTGTGTGTGTGTGACCAAACCTGGCTCAGAAGCAGAGTAGCTCATCCATCGAGCGACCGCAGGAGGTTAAAATCCCTTTAATTTAAAAAGAAAATCACCTCTCTCCCAAACAAACTAAAAAAATAAATTATTGGTTTAAAATAAAAGGAGTGAAAAATAGAAGGGACGGGAAAGGTTGGTGGGCAAGTGAGCCGCCTCACAAAGACCGCAGCGATACTGCGCAGCTTCTGATGTTCAATATATATATTAGATCTGACGAAGGACATGAATCGACACCGACACATCCCGTTCAATTGGGCTACAACACGTTTATAAAATGTCAGGGGCTTCTACTATTCCCCAAGTGATCAGAGTCCTCAATGTCCAGGGAGGGAGGCAGCTGTGAATTCTAATCAGCAATTTATAGCTTCCATCCATTTGTCAAAAACTAAAATTAAAGAAAGAATTCAAACGGTGCAATGTCATCATTGTATTGAGAGGTTTATAGGTAGGTTCGTGTTCCTGGTCCAAAAGCTGAGGTGTGATGTCGAAGCTCTCCCAGCCCCAGTATCTGAAGCAATGCCATTTTTATAAAAGTAGGATTTCAGTGTTTTGAGTTCATTTTGAATACACAAGTGCCGAAAGGAGAGACGGTGCAGCAGCGAGTCTGCATCACCAGTCACATCATTGTGTTTGTATTGTATAAACAACCCATTGTTACCCGCCCATTCACTTTAATGGGAGGAAATTCGCGGTGTAGCCACCGCATTCGAGGCATAATAAATAATATGTGCAAATTTCACTTTTGCTTGATTTGTTCCAATTTCATAATTCATAAATAGTGACAATTCAAAACTCTTAACTATGACCCGTGAGCAAAATCTACCAATTAAAAAACCGAACCGATCAAATCATGCGTTTTTTTTCCAGAAATCCATCACCTGCCATTATTCCTTTTCAAGCTCAAATATCCAATGCTCAAAATAAGGATTCCAACATAAAACATTTTATATTTCACAACGCCATGATTAAAGTTACCTATAAAATTGACCTTTATGGTTTTGCAGTACCTTTATCAATATTCTTACTCTGAGGCCTCAGCCTCTCTCAGAAGCCTAGACCTGATATTTTGCCCAGTTTCTGCCCATTCTTTCCATTTAATGATTACACCTGTTCCTACAATTCCCAGGAAGCAACAGTCTGAGGGGATGCAGGGTGAAGAATTTCCCAGCTTGCATCAGTATGAAGCTCTCCGTACAATGGGAAGTCTGCCTTTCTGGAGATGAAAATGAGAAGTCGCACAACACCAGGTTATAGTCCAACAGATTTATTTAATTTTACAAGCTTTCGGAGCTGTTGCTCCTTCCTCAGGTAAGTTAGCAATGACTAACTCACTGCTAACTTACATGAGGAAGGAGCGACAGCTCCGAAAGCTTGTAAAATTAAATAAATCTGTTGGACTATAACCTGGTGTTGTGCGACTTCTCATTTTTGTCCACCCCAGTCCAACGCCGGCATCTCCACATCATGACCTCTTCTGGAGATGGACACCAATTCCACACTAGAAAGAAAGACTTGCATTTATATAGCGCCTTTCACAACCACCGGACCTCCCAAAGTGCTTTAGAGCCAATGAAGTAATTTTGAAGTGTATTCACTGTTGTAATATAGGAAACACAGCAGCCAATTTTCACACAACAAGCTCCCACAAACAACAATGCGATAATGGCCAGATAATCTGTTTTAGTGATGTTGATTGAGTGATAACTATTGGCCAGGACACCGGGGATCTTCTTCGAAATAGTGCCTTGGGATCTTTTACATCCACCTGAGAGGGCAGACAGGGCCTCGGTTTAACGTCTCATCCGAAAGACGGCACTTCCGACAGTGCAGCACTCCCTCAGCACTGCACTGGAGTGTCAGCCCAGATTTTTGTGCTCAAGTCTCTGGAGTGGGACTCGAACCCACAACCTTCTGACTCAGAGGTGAGAGCCACTAGGGTTGTCTACTCTGGTTGGGTGTATTCCTGGTGGTTTCATCACATGACCTCAAACCACCCCACACACCCGCCATTGGTCCATCCTCCAGGCACACTGCCTACCCACGCCATTTTAGAAGGGAACAGACTCTGTTACCCAATTTGGTTAATTTTGACTGTCAGTGAAACATCCTTTTTTCCCCATCTCCAATTGTTTTTATAACTAATAAATGAAAGTGTTCAAAGAAATTTTTTAAAAACCCACAATTTTGTTTAATGCCCCTATGATTTTTCACCCGGGTTGCTCGCCGCAGTGCCCTGGAGATTAAGCTTCAATTCCTGGAGACACCAGGACAATCCTGAAGGGTTGGCAACACCCCAGCAAACCGCTCTCTTTGTAAGCAGCGGGAGTCTGCTCCACAAGAGTACTAATTCTGCCCTATTCCCCGCTCACCCAACTCCTTCCTGGCATTGCCTGGCCTTGCCCACCTTGTACCAACACGGCCTATTTCCTAGCTGCCCTTGCCCTCCTCCAGCCCGTAGTCATGCCCATTTCCAGCCTGTGTGGCCTTTTGCTCCAACCCATTGCCAGTCTGTCAGGCTGTTTCCTGGCTGGAATGTTGGTTTTCGGTATGACGCACCCATTTGCCAAATGTATTCAAAACTCCGGTCAGCAGATTCCAAGACCACCTTCCCACTGCTGCCAGACTTTGGAACACTTTGGCACTCTTCCCCAGTGCTATTAGACCGTAGGATGCCAACTCGCTGTACTGACAGCCCCAAGTATCCCCCCTACATAGTGCTGCAATACCCCAGGCCCAGCCCTTCCCCATATTGCAGACGCCAGGCCCTCCACCCAGTACAGACAGACTCCAAAAGCCCCCACCACTTATGCTTCCATGCCCCAGCCCGTCTCCAGATTTAGAAAGTGATGTATAGATTTTATATATTTTTATATATAATCTAGATATTATACGTATATGTCAAACATCCTTCACATTTCAAAGTGTTGCACTTTGTTACAGGGAGCACTTAAAGTAATGGCCTCAAAAGGACGAGCCAATCACCCAGAGGTCCATATCACCAGTTAAGCATCACAAGCAGACTCCAGGCCACACAGCAATGCACAGGGGATCTACCTGCCCACAGGGAATCTACCTGCGCACAGGGGATCTACCTGCGCACAGGGGATCTACCTGCGCACAGGGGATCTACCTGCGCACAGGGGATCTACCTGCGCACAGGGGATCTACCTGCGCACAGGGGATCTACCCGCGCACTGGGGATCTACCTGCGCACAGGGGATCTACCTGCGCACAGGGGATCTACCTGCGCACAGGGGATCTACCTGCACACAGGGGATCTACCTGCGCACAGGGGATCTACCTGCATACAGCAAAGTGTTTTGTGGGCTTACCTAATTAGTCATAAAGTGAATGGTGTGGTACTGAACCACACAAGTCAGAAAGGTCCAGGGTTTGGTCTGTCCTGAGTTAGCTGATTTCAATCAGAGTAGCAGTGGAAATGCTACAGTTGGGCTCGGCACTCTTGAGCTTGGGAAGGAAAAATTAGCCAGAGAACTCCGCTGGAAAGTGTATGTTGTGTATGGCGGGGAAGCACGGGATTGGGCTTTGCCGTCACGCCAAGCGCCCCTCCCACCGGTTGTCATCACCAAGCAGTGGAGTTTACTCTTTTTAGAGTATCCCTTAGGCTATGGGAGAGGACATGATGCGGAGATGCCGGTGTTGGACTGGGGTGGACAAAATTGAGAGGTCGCACAACACCAGGTTATAGTCCAACAGTTTTATTTGAAATCACAAGCTTTCGGAGCTATCGATTGCTCCTTCCTCAGGTGAAGTAAATAGATACAGAATCGCCAAAGCATATATAGATAGAGAACAAAGCATATGTACCTTACAATTGCAGACCACTAAATTAAATCATCCTGACTATCTGCCGAGGTGTGATAAAGTTAAACAGATGTGATTCCCAGTAAAAAAGTAAAAATTTTCCCAGTAAAAAAGTAAAAATTTTAAAGCTTTTCGTTTTACATACAGACGGCAGCTTTTGACACGTTAGAACCCCTGCGACTACACCTCATTGTCTCAGTTGTATCTTGCTATGTCTTTGATGTGGTACCTTCCTGGCTGACCTGATTAACTTTATCACACCTCGGCAGATAGTCAGGATGATTTAATTTAGTGGTCTGCAATTGTAAGGTACATATGCTTTGTTCTCTATCTATATATGCTTTGGCGATTCTGTATCTATTTACTTCACCTGAGGAAGGAGCAATTGATAGCTCCGAAAGCTTGTGATTTCAAATAAAACTGTTGGACTATAACCTGGTGTTGTGCGACCTCTCAATTATGGGAGAGGAAGCAGGGAGGGAAGAAGAAGCTGCCTTTATACAGCACGTTTCATAATGTCAGAACATCCCAAAGCGCTTTACAGCCAATGAAGTACTTTTGAAGTGTAGTCACTGTTGTAATGTAGGAAGGACGCTGGACTTCCACCCTGTCTCCCCAGGAAAAGTTCCTCGTGTCTAGATTTGCTCCTAACAACCAGCATGGAGTTTCAGGGAGAGGTATGTCTTTATTACAGTTACCCCCAGCATTACATTGTCGTTATTGTCACTTAGTTTTTAATGAACTCAAAAGGTTTAGCATAATCTATGGAAGAACACAACTCTTGTCTCCTCAGCTGCCAAGTGACTGGCATCTCTTACGATGCAGATAATGTGGAAGCAGATGTAAACTAGCTTGACTTCAGTGGGTTCTCACATAATTAATATAACTTGTAATCAATGCAATAGAAGCTATATGTCTCTTTACATACACAATGGACACCGTGGGATATGTAGGTTATTTCACTAGTAAATAAGATCATAATCCATTCACTACTTTGTCACTGATGAGCTGTGTAGTGTCCCAGAATTACTGAGTAAATTGCTTGTTTGATTACCCTCCTACTGTGTATCCTCTAAGTCTTATTTATTTCACATTTATGACAGAGCTGCTTTGTTCACTGGCACGATCCTCTCTATGTGAGTATTGTACTTCTGCAAAACAGTGTTCATTATTTTCCTTAATACCTTTTCTTAGTGTTGGTGGATGTTGTTTGGGGATGGAAAATGCAAATCTGGAATATCACTTTAAATTAAATAGCAAAAGTAGAACAAGAGGTCATAGATTCAAACTAGTAAAAGGCACGTTTAAGAATGTCAGGAAATTGTTCTTGTCACAAACAGTGAGTAGTTAACGTGTGGAATAGACTTCCAGGAAGATTAGTAGAACGTTGGAAAGGGAGGGGGGGAGGCTAATTTTAGGATCTTTCTGGGTGGATGAACTATCATGAACTATCTTGTGATTAACCTGATCCAATGTCATAAAATCATAAACTGTCCCCCCTTCGCAACACACAGCAGCTCAGAAAAACTTGGCCATCCTAGCAAAAGATCAGGCAAAAGTGTACAGGAAATTTCTGTTAAGGTGAACAATACTAAACTAGGTATACATATTATAAAATGAAACTATTTTGGAGAGTGTGTCTATAGCTGGAACTTAGGGGCTCAGGTGAATAATGATTACTGAGGACTTATACAGATTTGGCAAATTGTGTTGGGGTGCCAAGGGAAAAATACAGAGACTTCCCATGACTGTTTCAACCTTGTACAGAAAGTGATAGTGAACTCTAAATTTGAACTTCAGCCTTGAACTGCTGTTCCACTGTTTATTCCCAGTGATGGTACTTTTTTATGAACTGTCAGTTTCCCCATGTCCTTTTCTTTCTCTCAGCTTTATTAATGCCATTAATTGCACTGTGCATATTATGCAACCTTAAAAACGCTAAAGTGATGGTGAGGGGCTGGCTCCAAGTAAGCCAGTCTATGTTGTGCTGAGCTGTAAACGACAAGCAGTGTTATCAATGTCACACATGCAGTACTTGCTATTCAAACAGGATGGATAAAATGGTAAAGAGAAGAAAGCAGCAAACATCAACTTCACAGTTATGAAAGAAGTGCTGAATGACCATAAGGAAATCTGTAAAGTGTGCTGGCAATTGTCTAAATGTATGAACTGTTGATATGTTGAAATTGAAGAGAGATGACTATCCTTGGCCAAACGATCTGAACAAGTAAATAGGATGTGAGACCTGCAGTGCGAACAAAATAGTAAAATATTTTATAGGCACATCAATAAAAAAAGGAAGGTTGGGATGGGAATAGGGCCAGTAAGGGATAGACAGGATAATACCACAGGTAACGATAGAGAGATGGCAGAAATATTAAATAATTATTTTGCTTCAGTATTTACCAGGGAGATAGAACAGGTGGACATGACATTGGATGATGAGATTAGTAATGAAGGTAAGTGCATTTAAAATAAAAAGAGGGGATATATTAAATAAACTAATCAAACTCAAAGAGGATAAAACCCCTGGTCCGGATGGATTGCATCCATGCATTTTAAAAGAATCTAGGGAAGAGATAGCAGAGGCATTACTACACATATTTAATAGCTCATTAGAAAAAGGTGTAGTGCCAGAGGACTGGCGGATATATTTAAGAAGGGGGATAGAACATGTCCAGGGAATTATAAAGGAAAGCTTAACATCAGTGATAGGAAAAATAATGGAATCCCTACTAAAGGAGAAAATAGAAGAACATCCAGAAACCAAAAACATAGTAATGAATAGTCAGCATGGATTTCAAAAGGGAAAGTCTTGCTTGACCAACCTCATTGAAATTTTTGCAGAGGTAACAGAGAGAGTGGTAATGCAGTAGATGTAATTTATCTAGATTTTCAAAAGGCCTTCGATAAGGTACCCCATAATAGACTGATGAACAAGGTCAGAGAATGCGGAGTCAGGGGACAAGTAGCAGAATGGATAGTTAGCTGGCTTCAAGACAGAAAGCAGAGAGTAGGGGTAAAAGGTTGCTATTCACAGTGGCAGAGGTGGGTAGTGGTGTTCCACAAGCATCAGTGCTGGGACCACTGTTGTTCACAATTTACATTAACGACTTAGATTTTGGAATAAAAAACACAATTTCTAAATTTGCGGACACCAAATTGGGGGGGATAGTCAATACTGAGGAGGACTGCAACAAATTACAGGAGGACATCAATAAACTTGCAGAATGGGCATATAATTGGCAAATGAAGTTCAACACAGATAAATGTGATGTATTACATTTTGGTAGGAAGAATAGGGAGGTCACTTATTACTTGGAGGGGGCGAGTCTAGGTGGGCTAGAGGAACAAATGGATCTCGGAGTACAAATACACAAATCACTAAAAGTTGGGACACAGGTTAGCAAGGCCATAAAAAAAGCAAACCAAACACTAGGGGCTGGATTTTGTGAATGGAGACGAATTGGAGGCGGGACTGCTGCTTGTCGTGTCAATGTCCCGCCTCCATCCTCGTCTGACCAACCAGAGGGATTTTCCCCTGATTGACCTTGTTCAGCCTGCCCTGCGGGCTCAGCAGGCCAATTAGGGAGTTAGTCACTGACAGAGCACGTCAATGTCAGACGTGCTGTCTGTCAAGACTTCTTGAAAGAAGAAATGTCAGCGTTTGACAGCTCTGTGGAGCTGTCAAACACTGACATTCTCTGTAGTTTGATGAGTCCTTGTGTTCAGGACTCATCAAACCTTTCAACTTTGTAAATTTCACATGGCTGTTGGTTCGGAGGCTGAAGGCTGTAGGAAGAAAACAAGGTAAGTGAACATTTTTTTAAACTTATCATTCACCTTACATACTTACCACTCGACACTTGTACCCATCACTCACCTCTACATCTTACTTCCAGGTGCCTCCGACCGCTGCAGACTTCCTTCACGTCTCCTCCAACCCGGCAGGATTCTCCGAGGTCGGGAAGCCTTCACCTGTGAAGGTAAAATGGCACTAATCCTTTTTTCTGCCTATTAACTACCTGTTAACAGGCAGTTAAAAAGGATTAAATGCCTTTACCGCCTCCAGGAGACGGGACCCGAAGCAGCACATCTTCCCACCTCCTGGCAAAAGGGCATGGAGGCGGGATGGGGGCGGGTTTGCCATCCGCCCCCACTTTCTGCTACTTTACCGGCAGTCGCGCCTCCATGCCCGCCTCCTCGGGGCTGAGAAAATCCAGCCCACGGGTTTATTTCTAGAGGGATAGAATTTAAAAGTAGGGAAGTTATGCCAAACCTTGGTTATGATGCGGAGATGCCGGTGTTGGACTGGGGTGGACAAAAATGAGAAGTCGCACAACACCAGGTTATAGTCCAACAGTTTTATTGTATCTCTGCCGAGGTGTGATGGAGGGCAGTCAGAAACACATTGTTCTCTGTCTATATATGCTTTGCTGATTTGTATTCCCTCACTTTAACTGACGAAGGAGCAGCGCTCCGAAAGCTCGTGATTTCAAATAAAACTGTTGGACTATAACCTGGTGTTGTGCGACTAAACCTTGGTTAGACCACACTTCGACTACTGAACACAGTTCTGGTCGCCATATAAAAAGGATATAGAGGCACTGGAGAGGGTGCAGAGAAGATTTACAAGGATGATACCAGAAATGTGAGGGTATACATATCAGGAAAGGATGAACAGGCTGGGTCTTTTTTCTCTTGAAAAGAGGCTGAGGGGTGACCTAATAGAGGCCTTTAAAATTATGAAAGGTTTTGATAGAGTGGATACAGAGAGAATGTTTCCACTTGTGGGGAAGAGCATAACTAGAGGCCATCAATATAAAATAGTCACCAAGAAATCCAATCGGGAATTCAGAAGAAACTTCTTTACCCAGAGAGTGGTGAGAATGTGGAACTCACTACCACAGGGAGTGGTTGAAGCGAAAAGTTTAGATGCATTTAAGGGGAGGCTGGACAAGCATATGAGGGAGAAGGGAATAGAGGGTTATGCTGATAGTTAGATGAGAAAAGATGGGAGGAGGCTTGAGTGGAGCATAAACATCGGCATGGACTACTTGGGCCGAATGGCCTGTTTCTGTGCCGTATATCCTATGTAATCCTATGTGTGGTATCAGTTTATTCAAAAGTCTCAATGTCAAGCAAGTGGCAGCAATTTTGCATACTATACAATGGGAAAGCCAGACCTGCCTAATTCTAATCTTGTGAAAGAAGGTATTGGAAAATACACAAACTCATTGCTTACAACACAACAGTCAAGACTCTGGAGGAAAATAAAAAGAGGTTATGGAAAGAGTTTTGTATCTGAATTGGATTCCACCGCAAAGGGTTTAACCTAAAAAAAGGTGGGTTGGGGGCGTGTGGGTAGTTAAAGTGTTAAGGCGTGACATCAATCCGCTGCCAGGAAGCGGGTCATCTATTTAAATATTATAATGAGGCTGGCAGCCTCTGCTTTAACCTCCATTTTGTATTTAACTTTAGCTGGTCGGTTTTGCATGCCTTGCAAATCCCACCAGCTAAAGCAAGGCGAGGACTGCTGGATCCAGCAGGTAAGTGCCTTCACAGTTACCTCCTGGATCTAGCAACCCTACCTAACCCACCCCCTACGATCAGAGACCCCCCCCACGAGGCCTCCAATTCCCCCCAGGCCACCAATCCCCAATCCCCCCCCACCGGCCTCCAATCCCCCTCACAGGCCACCAATCCCCCTCCCCCAGGGCCTCCGATCCCCCGGGCCTCCGAAACATAGAAAAATAGGAGCAGGAGTAGGCCATTCGGCTCTTCGAGCCTGCTCCGCCATTCAATATGATCATGGCTGATCCTCTATCTCAATACCATATTCCCGCTCTCTCTCCATACCCCTTGATGCCTTTTGCATCTAGAAATCTATCTATCTCCTTCTTAAATATATTCAGTGACTTGGCCTCCACAACCTTCTGTGGTAGAGAATTCCACAGGTTCACCACCCTCTGAGTGAAGAAATTTCTCCTCATCTCAGTCCTAAATGACCTACTCCGTATCCTGAGACTGTGACCCCTCGTTCTAGACCCCCCCAGCCAGGGGAAACATCCTCCCTGCATCCAGTCTGTCTAGCCCTGTCAGAATTTTATACGTTTCAATGAGATCCCCTCTCATTCTTCTAAACTCTAGTGAATACAGGTCTAGTCGACCCAATCTCTCCTCATACGACAGTCCTGCCATCCCAGGAATCAGTCTGGTGAACCTTCGCTGCACTCCCTCTATGGCAAGTATATCCTTTCTTAGGTAAGGAGACCAAAACTGCACACAATACTCCAGGTGTGGTCTCACCAAGGCCCTGTACAACTGTAGTAAGACATCCTTGCTCCTGTACTCAAATCCTCTTGCAATGAAGGCCAATATACCATTTGCCTTCCTAACTGCCTGCTGCACCTGCATGTTTGTTTTCAGTGACTGGTGTACAAGGACATCCAGGTCCCTTTGTACATCAACATTTCCCAGTCTATCACCATTTACATAATACTCTTCATTTCTGTTTTTCCTACCGAAGTGGATGACGCATATGTGCAGAACAATTTACTTGCATTTGGCAGTGATAGTGCTAGTGCAGTGCTGGACAGAAAAGCAGCATTTTGCCAATATCTTTCTGGTAAATATCCAGACGTCATTACATGCCATTGACGCATTCACAAGACTAAATTAGCAGTTGGAGATGCTATTGATGTGAATGGGTTCAATCATTTTCACACATTTACAGGTACATTTTGCAATCTGTAAAGTCATTCAACTAAAATGGATTGCAAGAATGTGCTAAAGGTCTAGATTTACTGCTAAATAAAATTAAGACTTATATTAAGCACTAGATGGGTTACAAGTTCATGTATCACAGTGTAAGACAAAGGTCCTCTACCAACCTGCCCCGCCACACAGTACTGCCCCCCGATTATCAAAATCCATGACGAGGGCTTGGACAACATGGACCACTTTCCATACCTCGGGAGCCTACTGTCAACAAGGGCAGACGTCGATGACGAAGTCCAACACCGCCTTCAGTGCGCCAGTGCAGCCTTCGGTCGCCTGAGGAAGAGAGTGTTTGAAGACCAGGACCTCAAACCCAGCACTAAGCTCATGGTCTACAGAGCAGTAGTGATACCCGCCCTCCTGTTTGCCTCAGAGACATGGACCATGTACAGCAGGCACCTCAAAGCACTGGAGAGGTACCCCCAATGCTGCCTCCACAAGATCCTGCAAATCCATTGGCAGGATAGGCACACCAACGTCAGTGTTCTCGCTCAGGCCAACATTCCCAGCATCGAAGCTTTGACCACGCTCGATCAGCCCCGATGGACGGGCCACATCGTCCGCATGCCCGATACGAGACTCCCAAAACAAACACTCTACTCGGAGCTCCGACACGGCAAGAGAGCCCCAGGTGGGCAGAGGAAACACTTCAAGGACACCCTCAAAGCCTCCTTGAATAAGTGCAACATCCCCACCGACATCTGGGAATCCCTGGCCCAAGACCGCACAAAGTGGAGGAGAAGCATCCGGGAAGGCGCCGAACACCTCGAGTCTCTTCGCCGGAGCAAGCGGAAGCCAAGCGCAAACAGCGCAAGGAGCGCACGTCAACCCAAGCACCCCACCAACCCGCCCGTCCCTTCAACCACCGTCTGCCCCACCCGCATTGGACTCATCAGTCACCTGAGAACTCATTTTTAATGTGGAAGCAAATCATCCTCGGTTCCGAGGGACTGCCTAAGAGAGAGAGAGAGATCACAGTGTGTGCTGTATGGAATACATTTGAGGCATTCCATGCTCATTTTCTTACTGCTTCAAAAGAGAAGAGACAAAGTGAAGATAGAGCTACATACAAAAGAACATTGACAAGACTGCAGTCTCCTAAATTCAATCACAGGATTTAGAAATTATGTGTGGTGTCCTTTATAAATTGATGTGGAGATGCCGGTGTTGGACTGGGGTGGACAAATGTGAGAAGTCACACAACACCAGGTTATAGTCCAACAGGTTTATTTGAAATCACAAGCTTTCGGAGCGCTGCTCCTTCGTCAGGTGACCTGACGAAGGAGCAGCGCTCCGAAAGCTTGTGATTTCAAATAAACCTGTTGGACTATAACCTGGTGTTGTGCGACTTCTCACATTTGTCCTTTATAAATTGTTTCTGCTTTCAAAGTTACTATAAAAGCAGGAAAGCACATTTATTTATGCCGAGCAGCTACTAAGATGCACAATACAAAACGTAGAGACTATGAAGATGAACCCAGGCAAAAAGACACTGGAAGCAAAAAAACGTAGCTCTAAAAAGTCAACTGACAAGTGTCCCTTCAGTCTCTAATAGAAAACATGCTGACTTCACCCAGCTTGATAAACTGCACAAGAGCTCGATTATTTGCTACTCTTGCAGTAAGGACACGGAAATGATGGAGACAGAGAGCATCTTGTTGCTGAGATAATGAGATGCTGCATCTACATTACTGGCCACCAAATATGTCTATGGCTGCGCTGAGGAACAAGTGGAATCTTTGTGTAAAAGGTTTAAACTTGCTCTACAGATGATTTAATAAAAACACCTATTGTGACTTCAGAGAGATGCTGGAATTAATTGCCTCAGGAACTTCTGTCATTAATTAACTATGCAAAGGTGATATCTTCTATGGCTGGGTGTGAGCGTGGCTTTAGCCACGTGAACTTAATTATCACAACATGCCCTATGCTGCTAGTCAGATCTGTACCTTCCCTGATGTTTATCGAACTCCATGGGTCTCCAACCCATACAGGGGATCCAGAGCCATGTGTGAAGGCTTGGCTTTGATCTCACAGGACTGCAGATGACAGCAGAACTCAGAAGCTACATTCAGACTGGTTACCCTGTGGCGGTTTCTTTGAACAGTGGCTATGTGCTTTTTATAAATTTGTAATGGAATTTGTTTTGTAGATAATGCTTTCTCATAATTTCCTGCAGTATCGTGTAATATCGATTGTACAGTTTATTTTGTAATGGGGTGTCGCAATATTAATCAAGGAGTCAATTACTGCAGTAAGGAGGGATGATATCTTAGCAGGTTCCTCTAATGAGGCCATATGGGTAGAACTTAAAAACAAAAAGGGGGCAAGCACTTTGCTGGGAGTGTACTATAGGCCCCCAAACAGTCAAGGGGAGATAGAAGAACAGATATGTAGGCAAATCTCAGAGAAGTGTAGGAATAATAGGGTAATAATAGTAGGGGATTTCAACTTCCCCAATATTAACTGGGATAGTCAGAGTGTGAAAGGCTTAGAGGGTGCAGAATTCTTAAAGTGCATCCAGGAGAGCTTTTTGAGCCAGCATGTAGAAAGTCCTACAAGAGAGGGGGCGGTACTGGACCTAATTCTAGGGAATGTAGCCAGGCAAGTGGTAGAAGTGTCAGTAGGAGAGCATTTTGGTGACAGTGACCATAATTCGGTGAGATTTAAGGTAGTCATGGGAAAGGACAAAGATGGATCGGAAATAAAGGTTCTAAATTGGGGGAAGGCCGATTTTAATATGATAAGGCAGGATCTGGCCAAAGTGGACTGGGATCAGCTATTTGTAGGAAAATCCACATCAGAGCAGTGGGAGTCATTCAGAAAGGAAATAGAGAGAGTACAGCGCCAACATGTTCCCGTAAAGGCCAAGGGTGGGACCAACAAGTCCAGGGAACCCTGGATGTCAAGGGACATACAAGAATGGATTAGGAAAAAAAGGGAGGCTTTTGGCAGATACAAAGGACTAAAAACAGTGGAAGCCCTAGAGGAGTATAGAAAGTGCAGGGGGGTACTTAAAAAAGAAATTAGGAGAGCGAAGAGGGGGCATGAAAAAACACTGGCAGGCAAAATAAAGGAAAATCCCAAGGTGTTTTATAAGTATATTAAGGGCAAGAGGATAACCAGGGAAAGAGTAGGGCCCATTAGGGACCAAAGTGGCAATCTGTGTGTAGAGCCGGAAGATGTAGGTGAGGTTTTAAATGAATATTTTGCATCTGTGTTCACTATGGAGAAGGACGATGTAGGCATAGAAATCAGGCAGGGGGATTGTGATATACTTGAACAAAATAGCATTGAGAGGGAGGAGGTACTAGCGGTTTTAGCGGGCTTAAAAGTGGATAAATCCCCAGGCCCAGACGAGATGTATCCCAGGCTGCTGTGTGAGGCAAGGGAGGAGATTGCAGGGGCTCTGACACAAATTTTCAGAACCTCTCTGGCCACAGGGGAGGTGCCAGAGGACTGGAGGACAGCTAACGTAGTACCATTATTCAAGAAGGGTAGTAGGGATAAACCAGGGAATTACAGGCCAGTGAGCCTAACATCAGTGGTAGGGAAATTATTGGAAAAAATTCTGAGGGACAGAATTAGTCTCCATTTGGAGAGGCAAGGATTAATCAAGGATAGTCAGCATGGCTTTGTCAGGGGGAGATCATGTCTAACCAATTTGATTGAATTTTTTGAGGGGGTGACTAGGTGTGTGGATGAGGGTAGTGCAGTTGATGTAGTCTACATGGACTTCAGTAAGGCTTTTGACAAAGTCCCGCATGGGAGACTGGTCAAGAAGGTAAGAGCCCATGGGATCCAGGGCAATTTGTCACATTGGATACAAAATTGGCTTAGTGGCAGGAGGCAGAGGGTGATGGTCGAAGGTTGTTTTTGTAACTGGAAGCCTGTGTCCAGTGGTGTACCGCAGGGATCGGTGCTGGGTCCCTTGCTGTTTGTAGTGTACATTAATGATTTAGATATGAATGTAGGAGGTATGATCAGTAAGTTCGCAGATGACACGAAAATTGGTGGAGTGGTAAATAGCGAGGAGGGAAGCCTCAGGCTACAGGACGATATAGACGGTTTGGTCAGATGGGCAGAACAATGGCAAATGGAATTTAACCCTGAAAAGTGTGAGGTGACGTATTTTGGGAGGACTAACAAGGCAAGGGAATACACTATGAATGGTAGGACCCTAGGAAGGACAAAGGATCAGAGGGACCTTGGTGTGCATGTACATAGATCCCTGAAGGCAGCAGGACAGGTAGATAAGGTGGTTAAGAAGGCATATGGGATACTTGCCTTCATTAGCCGAGGCATAGAATATAAGAGCAGGGAGGTTATGATGGAAATAACAACAGAAAGCGCTGGAAAAACTCAGCAGGCCAGGCAACATCCGTGGAGAGAGAAACAGAGTTAACGTTTCAGGTCGAAGACCCTTCGTCAGGTTATGATGGAGCTGTACAAAACGCTAGTTAGGCCACAGCTGGAATACTGTGTGCAGTTCTGGTCGTCACACTATAGGAAGGATGTGATTGCATTAGGGAGGGTGCAGAGGAGATTCACCAGGATGTTACCTGGGCTGGAGCATTTCAGCTATGAAGAGAGACTGGACAGGCTGGGGTTGTTTTCCTTAGAGCAGAGAAGGCTGAGGGGGGACCTGATTGAGGTGTACAAAATTATGAGGGGGGTAGATAGAAAGGAATTTTTCCCTTAGTAGAGGGGTCAATAACCAGGGGGCATAGTTTCAAGGTAAGGGGCAGGAGGTTTTGAGGGGATTTGAGGAAAAGGTTTTTCACCCAGAGGGTGGTTGGAATCTGGAACTCACTGCCTGAAAGGGTGGTAGAGGCAGGAACCCTCACAACAATCAAGAAGCATTTAGATGAGCACTTGAAACGCTATAGCATACAAGGCTACGGACCAAGTGCTGGAAAATGGGATTAGAATAGACAGGGCTTGATGGCCGGTACGGACACGATGGGCCGAAGGGCCTCTTTCTGTGCTGTATAACTCTATGGGGGGAAAATTCAGTTGGTTGCGCCTCCCTTTAGTGCCTTAAGAGGGCGCTAATGGGGCACAAAGCATCTAGCGCCCGGGCACGGCGATGTTTGCGCCGCTCGCGAAATTAACTAGACATTTTGCGGTGGCGCTAAACACTACCGCCACGATCTCTTGCGTCGGCAGATCGTGACGTCAGTCGAGTGCGCAACGCCCCGGTATCGCCCCGGAGCGGATATTGAGTGGCGCCCCCTGCCTTACCCCCTGCCGCTAGCAACGACAGGTTGAGGGGAGCGTTTTGCAGTCAGGAAGGGACTGGGAGAGCACTATTTAAAGGCGACCGCTTCCTGCCTTTTATTGTTGGTGACATTTTTGAACCACGCATTCTGAGAGAGAGAGAGAGAGAGAGAGAGACTTCTGGAGAGGCTCAACGCTGTGTGAAGGAGTTTTGGGTACTGAGCAGCACTTTGCAGGTTCATTTTGATTTGCCCTTCCTTGTATCGATTTAGAAGAGACTGTGGGGGCTGTACTCTGAGCTCTTTCCCTGGGCCTCTCCATTATTCCTTCCAGCGGATTTGATGTGCAGGTCTCTCCAGGCCGAGATTCAAGGCTGCAATGAGCAGGGTGTGGATGGAAAGCAAGATTAACCCTCCCCTTTAAGAACAGTCCCGCGCCATTGTGTGTGTGTTCCATTGCTGACTGACATCACATGAGCTTCGCCAGCGCTCTGAGGTAGTGCCTCGCTCCTCGGCCTTTGCGCCTTAAGACAGGTGTGAAGCGCCTGATTTAGCGCTCCAATCACCTCCAGGGGCGATAAAAGTCAAGTTTGCAGTTGGTGGCGATAATTAGCGCCAGGCGCTAATTTTTGCGCCCGGCCGATAATTCCGCCCCAAATGGGGCGATACTGAATTTCTCCCCCAATGACTCTATGACTCTACGACAGGGGGGATGTGAGGAAAAACTTTTTTACGCAGCGAGTGGTGAGGACCTGGAACTCGCTGCTGACGGAAGTGGTGGAAGCGGAGACACTCAATGTTTTCAAGGGGAGACTGGATAGGCACTTGAGGGAAATAAACTTGCAGGGCTACAGGGATAGAGTGGGGGAATGGGACTGACTGGATTGCTCCACAGAGAGCCGGCTCGGACTCGATGGGCTGAATGGTCTCCTTCTGTGCCGTTATGACAATGATATTTAGTTGAAATTAATAAATTTATATGTTTGAAAACCTCGCTGTTTATTTGGAATTGTTTTATTGTACTACTTGGGCTGGCCCAATAATACATCATGTGATATTTTCTTGCCTGTCAGAGCCTTCTTTCACTTCCAATTTTGCCACTGCACTCCTGAATATCTGTAAGCCAAACTGTGAATCCTGTAATAGCTTCAATGAGTTACATCATTTAACTTATAACACTGTGTTAGAGAACACACAGAATAAAACATACAGAAAGGTGCTTTCAAGACTGTAGCACAACTCTGGGCGTAGCTAGCATCATAAACAGTGAGAGCAAAGTGTCATGAATGTCACGTGAGCTCCAAGTTGTGTCAGATCCTTGAAACACTTTCCAGCCTTTTAGTCAATGTGCATCATATGTAGAGTTAGACTTCGTGGGTGGGTATTAACCGGATCTCATCAGCAGCAATTAAATATGATGTGGAGATGCCGGTGTTGGACTGGGGTGGACAAATGTGAGAAGTCGCACAACACCAGGTTATAGTCCAACAGCTTTATTTGAAATCACAAGCTTTCGGAACGCTGCTCCTTCACCTGACGAAGGAGCAGCGCTCCGAAAGCTTGTGATTTCAAATAAAACTGTTGGACTATAACCTGGTGTTGTGCGACTTCTCAGCAATTAAATAGGCTGCGGTCTGTGTTACGGTGAACAGTGACAGACAGCAGGCACCCACCGCTGAATGCAGCAGTTTGACCTGAAGTGCCGTTATAGAAAGCGAGTTGAACTAGTGATGATCAGGTTTCACCTCACTGAGTGCTGCAGGAGAATCTCATACCCTGTATATAGAATCATACAGCACAGAAGGAGGCCATTTGGCCCATTCTGCCTGTGCCGGCTCTTTCAAAGAGCGATCGAATTAGTCCCACTCCCTGTTCTTTCCTCATAGTGTAAATTTCTCTTTTCAAGTATATATCCAATTCCCTTCTGAAAATTACTATTGAATCTGCTTCCACCACCCTTTCAGGCACTATTTTCCATATCATAACAGCTCGCTGCATCAAAAAAAAATTCTCATTTGCCCCCCCGTTAATTTTTGCTAATTATCTTAAATCTGTGTCCCCTGGTTACCGAGTTAAACATCTAACACAAAATGTTCTGTATTGGTTTGTTTATTCCGTTCCCTCATTTTGGAAATGATGCCCAGTCCCCAGTCCCCTGTAACATATCATCCCCCACTTGAGAGTGCAGGCAGGCCTCTGCATATGTTGCTCTGGAACCAGCGTAAGGGATGCAAGAGGCCGGTGTAAATCAACCACACCTTCTTCTGAGGAAGCATCCAGTCTCTGCCACATGTACGCCAAACGTCTAGATGAGACTGAGAACTCACCAGGTAGTAGAAACATGCATGGAAGGGTAGAGTTGTGTTCCATTATGGTCTAGTGTCTTAGCGCAGCAAGACACTTAGGCTTGTTAACTCTGGTTGGAGGCATTCCTGGAGAGTTGATCACGTGATATTTTGACCATGTGATGTCTGATCATGTGACATTTGTTCACATGACTTCTACAAATGTTATTGTATTTACCTTTTAACAGTTGGGTCCCCTGTCCTTGAGTACTTTTCCTTGTGGTTTTGTGCTGGCAGTTGTTGTGTGACAAGTTCCAAGAATCAGGAGGCCACCCCTGAGCAGGCCAAGAGGGGAAACCGAAGGCGGGGAAGAGGGGAATCCCCATTTTAGAGACCCCCCATATTTCAGAGTTGCCCCCCAAATTTGTGACCCCCGAGTGATGAGAATCCCCAATTGACAAGACCCCCCCATCCCCCGCCGCGAATGCAGAGACCTGCCATTCCCGAGCCCTCCCAATTGGCGACTCCCTGGCCTGCTCCATGCGGTCGCGGCTCTCTGCGGGTGATGTATCTGAGCCGGAGGCTTCTCGAACAGCAGCCCGGCGATGTCACGAAGCGGAGCGGGGCCACACTGCGGCAGGAAATTAAAATCGCTGAATCTCCCAGGCTGCTGGTGAAAGCATTCGGGGGAGGGACCCCCAATTCCAGGAAACTCCCGGTCAATCCCTAAAGACACTGTCTGCGTTCACTTGCTGTGTGCAAATTGGCTGCAGCTTTTCCTACATTACAACAGTGAGGACGCTTCAAAAGTATTTAGTTGACTGTAAAGTACTTTGGGACATCCTGAGGTAGTGAAAGGCGCTATATAAATACAAGTTCTTTCTTTCCTTTCTAATTCAAGAGATAAGTTATTCCAAATATGGATAAAGTGTTCATTGTATCGCTACTCTTAACAGATAGCATACAATCAAGAAAGAAGGAAACGGGACAGCCAATTTGCGCACAGCAAGCTCCCACAAACAGCACTGTGATAATGATCAGATTATGTGTTTTTTGTGATGTTGAGTGAGGCATAAATATTGGCCAGGACACTGGGGAGAACTCCCCTGCTGTTCTTCAAAATAATGCCATGGGATCTTTTACATCCACCTGAGAGAGCAGACGGAGCCTCAGTTTAACGTCTCATCAGGAAGACAGTGCAGCACTCCCTCAGCACTGCACCGGAGTGTCAGCCTAGATTTTTGTGCTCAAGCCTCTGGAGAGGGACTTGAACCCTGCAATGGTTGAGACTGGAGGCATGGTGGGATGAGTTTCACCTGCTCTCAGCTGGGTCAGAAAGCAGGAAATCGAGTGCAAACTGGGAGACTCAACATGGAGAAAAGTCAATGGCACTAACTAAATGATCAGGAAACTGTTGGCTCTGATAAAATATTTGCACAGAGCTTATTAAGAAATATTTTCACAGTCGGTTGACAATGTTCCAGATAAGATCACAGCGAAGCATAATCATTGGACACCACCACCTCCTGGTGCTAGCCCGCATTACACCACAAGTTCAGGCCTCCTGTATGGGAATCTCCACAATGCGCCATTTTTAAGGGTTGCAAGCAGTCTGATAGGTTAAGGGAGGAATAGTTGAAAACAAACCAGTTTACGAGAGATTCCCAGCACCTGTGGAACCACACTCCAGCACAAGTCAGCGCTTTCAGGAGAAGAGGGGCAATTTATTTTTGAAACCGCGTGCATAAGAATGTTAATTTTGTACAAAGTACCCTACGGCAAGAGTGGAGTTCCACCCACCCTCAGTAGCCTTTTGAACTCAAGCTAATCAAATTATTGATCCTTGGAAGAACGTAGAGATTTTATTTACAAATTCCAAGGGATTTATTTTCCTTTTCACTTTATTTTTTCAACTTCAGCAGAACCCCGCGACTGCACCAGTCTGACATTTTTTCCATTGCCCACGTCAGATTTCACATGGCCTTTTTAAGATTGCCAATTAGTGCCAAATTAGTAACATTTTTTGTGCTATGGGCCTATGCCCGCTAGGAACAGGATTGAGGCTGCTCAAACTCATTTAGCGTAGGGGACCTAATAGCCAACAAACTGAAGGAACTTCCACCCCATCAGATTTGAACCGAGACCCTAGAGTTAAAATGCCAGTGCCCAATCCACTGAGCCCCTCAGATTCCCCTGTGGGAAATGTGTTTGATTGGTGACAAATGTCAAAAAAATAGAAACTTACTGGCATATTCATTATCTCTTGTCACGACGCCAATGAAAGGAGCTTTGTTCTAAAGAGGAGTGTGGTTGTGCGTCACTTAAAGCATTAGCAAGGCCTGGATAAACCGCAACAACTTGTATTTATATAGCGCCTTTAACGTAGTAAAATGTCCCAAAGCATTTCACAGGAGTATTAAAGCATACAATTTATACCAAATTGCTCATTAATATGGAATCCAAGTATCCCCTACCATTTTGTCTTTGAACTGCTTTGATTGACAGTTAATTCGGAGGCCGATGGATTGGGGGAGATACATGCCAAGTTTTCTTCAAATGTTTCGTTCAGTTTAATTTATGTCTAAAGCAGCATCTGGAATATCGCCTCACTCATATCTAAACTTCACATCAGGAAATAGACAAAAGTCTTGCAGATTATTGGACTATGCAAGAAATATGTTCTGATTTTTAAATGCTTGTGGACTGTTCTATACATATTAATACTATCAGTATCTTGATGTGTTTCCTTTGCTTCTATGTAACTATCTTACTTGTAAATAAATGCAACTAATAGGTTTTAGCCTGAATGCTACTCTCGGGCAGCATGGTGTTTTCCATCTTTTTGAGTGGATAGAAACATGTGACAGGCCAACTCACGTGAAACTCTAATGTTTAACATTGTGGTAAAAGGGTCATTGTTAAACCTGCAGCATGTTGTCCTCGTCACGACAGGCATACCGTTGTAAGTTTAAGATCATAGGAGACATGGGCCTGCTTACGGAAACTGTCTTGCTGTCAAGTAAAGGATGTTAGGAGGAAGCTTGAATTGTAATGTACTCTATGATGGAGAAATTCCTTTCCTCTAGTGAAAATCACAGCTAGAAACAACTATTGTTAAAGGGCCACTGGATGTGGTCACAGTAACAATGATAATTGATTGTGCCCCAATATCCATAATAATCCTTCGTTGTATAGTTCCACTGTGCCATGCATCATTTTCCAGCTGATTGAATGGTCAGGTGACATTCCCTCAGAAGGAAATGCACAAGAACAGCCAAATTGACCTGCCGTCTGATTGCCTTGGCCTGTACTTACCACCTCACTCCCCAATCTCCATTCCATTTTTTCTCCCCCTCTCCCCTTTGAACTTAAGAACTTGATTGCTGGAATATCTCCATTCAAGTGGCCATTATTCATGTAGGAGCCTTGTCAGTGAGTGCCAGCGGGTTCTTTAACCACAGACATCACTGCCAAGCACAATCCTGTCCTCGCCTGCTGCACTTCTGGCGAGGCTCGTGGGTCAGCATCCAGGAGCAGGAATCCTGCCTGGTTTTCTCCTGCCTTAGCCAACTGCAGTATCCCTACCAGTCCCTCAGCTGAGACCAGCTAAATCAGCACTGACCAGGGATCAAACCTGGAATTTTCTGGTCTATATAGCTCAGCTACACACTCAATAAACTTGCTCAGCGATTGGGGGAGAATATAATGATGGTTTATTATGACCCCCTCCATCATTGCATTTCTGAAACTGTTACAAAGCATTACTAAAAATATGACACTCCTATCATGCCCTTAAATTAGCCCCATACAATTTCTATCTTGTGAAAGAATTTTCCAAAAAGATTCAACCTCTTCATAAATACCTCAGTAAATCTGAATTTAATTTTAATATTGTTGCAATTCATCAGTAATTAAATGCCACAAAAACATTCAATCCAGATATCCAAATCTTTTGGGATTGCGATTTATGCGAATGAAACTATTTTGTAATAGTAGTGTTGGGAATGGCATAAATAGCATCCAGATTTAGTGTGGACCGAAAACTAAATCATTGCTGCGAGAGGACAAAAGGTCAGCTAACTGCATAGTGAATTGGCCATGGCGTTGACCATAGTCAGCGATGATATAAAGTTTTTATTAAATTTCTGATAGCAATACAGCTGGGAGAGAGACTTCAGTAACTTGCTTCACAGAGTCATCTAGTGGTCAGTGCCTAGAACTGCATTGTGACAGTTGACATAGCAAAATTGAATGGAAAATGATAAATGTTGATAGAAAAGCATGACCTAAAATCATGATAGCACAAGAACATAAGAAATAGGAGCAGGAGTAGGCCATTCGGCCCCTCACGCCTGCTCCGCCATTCAATAAGATCATGGCTGATCTGATCTTGGCCTCAACTCCACTTTCCTGCCTGTTCCCTATAACCCTTGACTCCCCTGTAACTCAAGTATCTGTCTATCTCCGCTTTGAATATATTCACTGACTCAGCCTCCACAGCTCTCTGGGGTAGAGAATTCCAAAGATTCACGACCCCCTGAGAGAAGAAATTCCTCCTCATCTCTGTCTTAAATGGGCGGGTTCCCCTTATCCTGAAACTATGCCCCCTAGTTCTAGATTCCCCCACGAGGGGAAACATCCTCTCTGCATCTACCCTGTCAAGCCCCCTCAGAATCTTATATGTTTCAATAAGATCACCTCTCATTCTTCTAAACTCCAATGAGTATAGGCCCAACCTGCTCAACCTTTCTTCATAAGTCAACCCCTTCATCCCAGGAATCAACCTAGTGAACCTTTGCTGAACTGCCTCCAATGCAAATATATCCTTCCTTAAATAAGGAGACCAAAACTGTACGCAGTACTCCAGGTAAGGTTTGTGGACAGTAAATGTGCGCCGTACACGCCGTACAATAGTATATATATATTTACATAACAAAATATTCCCTTTAAATTTAATGTAGGGTGCACTTTATTCCTGGTTTCACTGACAATTGCTCCATATTTGATTCTGAGTGGCTATCACTGCAGTATACATGAAGGAGAACTCAACTCGGTTTAAACTATGGTAAACTTTAATAGTTCACACTCACAGAACTCCTCGGCTAAGTGCTTGGAACTGTCTGCTGATATGTTGCATGGAAATCCAATGTGCAACTTCAAACTTAAAGGATGCCTTTGCCTCACTTTCATCCAGTTCATTCCCAGTACAGTAATAATTCACAATATCTAACATGGTCTGTCATTAGTCTGTAGAAACATCCCCAGAATGTTGGACCATAAAGATGTTAAAAAATATAAATAGAAATGTAATAAAATGAAGGGACGTAAATGTCATTTTTGTTCGATTTGGCCTCCCAGAGCACTCTAAATTCTCAGCCTCTGCATTCACACTACAACTCCAGCGTCACACCAATGATACAGTTATGGCGAGAATGCATCCAAAAGATAAAAGAACCCAGAGTCAGGAGCTGAGGCGTCACTGGAGTGAAAGCATTGAGGAGGAAGGTTCACTCCGCTGCACTTTGAAGTCAGTTTGGGCCTCGATACCTGTAATCCATTCCATGGGTTCAGCATCGCAGAAAGCCAAAACCACTTTGCACTGATGCTAAACGTGTGCGAATGCAGTCTTAATCTCAGATTGGCTGGCGTTCCCCCCTTTCCTTATACTTATACACTGATACTTACTGATGCTTGTCTTTAATATCCGAGTTCTGCTGCAGGCAACTGTTTGTATTTCTTACTAATAGACAGACTCCAGAGAAGGGAAATATTAAATAAATTACCGTAACTGTGTTTCATTAGTTTACAAATGGAGAAGCATTTAATGAAACACTAATATGCATTTCTCATGGAGCTTTTTTGGCACATTTAAAAAATCTTAGCACATTTTATAAAGGGTTTTTACAGCTTAGTAGAGAAGCTGTGCATAATTTTTTTCAAACATGGATTTTTCTAGTATGTTAACAGAGAAATAATGCGATTTAATTGATGTAAAGTACTTACAAATTACTGCCTCAGCTAATGGGTGAAAATTTTACAATTATATGAATTAATTTTCCTCCTGGGGTTTAATTTATTTGAACCATATACAGCACTGTTGCTGTCACGATGCCCAATATGCACTGCTGGAAACACGTCACCATCTTTGTCCCAAACTTAATTTAATCCTAGAACACACCGTGCAAGCAGCGTGTGAGAGACTTTATTTATTGTATTTTTCACATTCTCTTTCACATACAATGTCAAGCGAATGGCTCTGGCAGTGGTGCGCTTGCACTTGGGGTAGTGTCAGCCGGTCTCAGTACCATCCCCAGCTGCCTCCTAGAAACGTGCTGACATGCGGGATTGACTGCCACTCTGTTATCCTGTGTTAATTGTTTCTCCTCCCTTATTGCTTGCCTTTTCACGTTTGCAGTGTGCTCGAGTTCACTCGCCCTGCAAAGAATCAAGAGTTCTGCTGGGAGGGAGCAAATGGTGTGTTCTTCAATATTAAGTAAACTATTTAAAGGACAGTTTTGCTTCTTGCTAATGAGCATGCATGCACCCTACCACCTGTATAAAATCAGATGCCTCAAGCCAAGAGAGCAAATACAAGCAGAGAGATCGTGCAAGATGTAAATGTACTGAGTGAGCATTATTGATTCTTTATAGGACAATGGGTGCTTTGTTTTCTGGATTCCTATCAGTCAGATGTTTGTGCGCTTTCATGCACAGTCCTTGTCCCTAATGGCTAAGCCTTCAAGAAATAAGCTTAGACTTACAAAAGCTGGGCCGCCACAGACAGCATCAGTATTTCCCAAATATTGGAGATGTTGGATATTACTGTTGATTAACATGGTCTGAAAGTTTGCCTAGCATGGTATCTTTGTTCAGATTTGATTGGCAGTTCTATATCCAGAATTGTCAGTTTTCACAGTATCTTTCGTTCGATCAGTTCAATTGTATTTCCGGGACCATTTCAGCATGACAGCTCATTGAGCACACGGGCATGTGCTTACACAGTAAATCAAAGGACTCCATTTTAAAGACACTCTGAAAATGGATTAAGAATTTCGAAATGATTTTTCAATTTAGAAAACCAGTTTCATGTGCCAATGAATGTCAAGTATTGTATTGTTCTTCACCTGCTGATTTAACTTGTTTCTGCTTAGATTTATTTCTTGTCATAAACAATTCATAGTTTAGCCTGAAATAAATGATCTGACATGATCAGAGAGATCAGCATAATACAATGGACATTCCAATAAACTTCCAGCTAAAACCCAGCAATAAAAATGGTAGATTATTCGCCCTGAGACACACCACATCCCATTCACTAAAGGCATAAGCATAAGTTTTGGTGCATAGGAGCACGCGGGCCGGCTTATTGGAGTGTCTCTTATTATGAACACAAGTAACTATTGTTGGAAGATGGCTTGCGTTAGAACAGTGTTCATATGCAGAATTGAGTGAGGTTTGGCCGTGATGTCTGCTGCAGTCAATACTCATTTCAAGGCTCACACATGATTAATGGGTTTTTGTACATATTTAATTGAGTATCAGGTGTTTTATTTCGAGTTCTATAGAACATGTTCCGAGTTGCATTCACATGATTAGTCAGTGATTCATCTTGTGAAATGGTTCTCAATGACTCAGTAGCCCTACTCTCCAGTCAATGCCAAAATTCTGCTGCTTCTATTGTGTGCATGTTCTTTATTAGTTTGAAATTGCAGCCCCCTCCCGTACGGCCAGAGGATGCGACACACATATCTTGTATCTTCTTCTTAAGCAGTCCCTCGGAACTGAGGATGACTTGCTTCCACATTAAAAATGAGTTCTCAGGTGACTGATGAGTCCAATGCGGGACCTACAGTCTCTGTCACAGGTGGGGCAGACGGTGGTTGAAGGGGCGGGTGGGTGGGGTGCTTGGGTTGACGTGCGCTCCTTGCGCTTGGTTTCTGCTTGCTCCCGGCGAAGAGATTCAAGGTGTTCGGCGCTTTCCTGGATGCTTCTCCTCCACTTTGTGCGGTCTTGGGCCAGGGATTCCCAGATGTCAGTGGGGATGTTGCACTTTTTCAAGGAGGCTTTGAGGGGGTCCTTGAAGCGTTTCCTCTGCCCACCTGGGGCTCTCTTGCCGTGTCGGAGCTCCGAGTAGAGCGCTTATTTTGGGAGTCATGTATCGGGCATGCGGACGATGTGACCTGTCCATCGGAGCTGATCGAGCGTGGTCGAAGCTTTGATGTTTGGGATGTTGGCCTGAGCGAGAACACTGACGTTGGTGCGCCTATCCTGCCAATGGATTTGCAGGATCTTGTGGAGGCAGCGTTGGTGGTACTTCTCCAGTGTTTTGAGGTGCCTGCTGTACATGGTCCATGTCTCTGAAGCATACAGGAGGGCGGGTATCACTACTGCTCTGTAGACCATGAGCTTGGTGCTGGGTTTGAGGTCCTGGTCTTCAAACACTCACTTCCTCAGGTGACCGAAGGCTGCACTGGCACACTGAAGGCGGTGTTGGGGACTTCGTCATCGACGTCTGCCCTTGTTGACAGTGGGCTCCCGAGGTATGGAAAGTGGTCCACGTTGTCCAAGACCTTGTCGTGGATTTTGATAATCGGGAGGCAGTACTGTGTAGCGGGGGCAGGTTGGTAGAGGACCTTTGTCTTACGGATGTTTAGTGTAAGGCCCATGCTCTCGTACGCTTCGGTGAAGGTGTTGACGATGGTTTGGAGTTCGACCTCCGAGTGTGCGCAGACGCAAGCATCGTCTGCATACTGTAATTCGACGACAGAGGATGGGACGACCTTGGATCTGGACTGGAGGTGACGGAGGTTGAACAGTTTCCCGTTTGTTCTGTAAATTAGCTCCACTCCAGCGGGGAGCTTACTGAGGGTGAGATGGAGCATTGCAACAAGGAAGATCAAGAAGAGCATTGATGTGATGCCACAGCCTTGCTTGACCCCGGTCCGTACGTGAATTGAGTCTGTGCTGGAACCGTTGGTCAGCATCACGGCTTGCATGTTGTCGTGAAGCAGTCAGAGGATGGTGGCAAACTTTTGAGGGCAGCTGAATTTGAGGAGGACACTCCATAATCCCTCATGGGTGACAGTGTCAAAGGCCTTTGTGAGGTCAAAGAAGGCCATGTACAGCGGTTGGTGCTGATCCCTGCATTTCTCTTGTAGTTGACGCGCGGTGAAGATCATGTCCATTGTGCCCCTTAGTGGGCGGAATCCGCATTGCAAATCTGCGAGGAGCTCTTCAGCCACTGGGAGAAAGCGACTGAGGAGGATTCTTGCGATGACTCTCCCTGTGGCAGACAGCAGGGAAACTCCACTGTAATTACCGCAATCGGACTTGTCACCTTTCTTGAAGATGGTCACAATTACGGCATCTCTGAGATCCCCTGGCATGCTCTCCTCCTTCCAATAAGAGAAATGAGTTCATGAATTCGCGCCAGTAGTGCTTCTCCACTATGCTTTAGTGCTTCGGCGGGGATTCCATCTGCTCCTGAGGCCTTGTTGTTCTTCAGTTGTTGGATGGCCTTCTCAACCTCTTGCCGGGCTGAGGTTGTGCTGAGGTGGTGGCGGGTAACATGCTGCGGGATGGAGTTGAGGACACTCGCGTCGAAGACAGAGTCTCGGTTAAGGAGATCTTCGAAGTGCTCCTTCTAGCGGGCACTGACTGCCTCTCTGTCCTTGATGAGTACCTCTCCATTCTTGGCATGCAGTGGGGTAGGACCTTGGGTGCTTGGGCCATAGGTGGTCTTGACTGCGCTAAAGAATCCACGCACGTCGTGGTTGTCGGCTAGCTGCTGGATCTCCTGCGCTTTCTCCACTCACTACCTGTTCTTTAGGTCGCGAGTTTTTTGTTGGACCTCGGCCTTCAGGGGTTTGTAGAGCTGCTTTCTTGCTCTGGAGTTGTGTTGCTGTTTCCAGATCAGGAATGTCTTGCGCTTGTGGCTTATTAGCTCCTGGATCTCCTGGTCGTTCTCGTCGAACCAGTCTTGGTGTTTCCTGGTCGAGTGACCGAGCGTCTCTTCACAGGTGCTGATTATGGAGGCCTTGAGTGCAGACCAGGCGCTGTGGACATTCTGTGTCTCTGCATCACTGGGAGTCGTCAGGTTGGTTGTGAGGCGCAGGCTGAATAGGGCTTTCTTAACAGACTAAGAGTGCTCCAGCGTTGATTTTCCTGCGGCATTGTTTCTGTTGCCTCCGCTGTTTTGGGGCTACATTGATGGAGATGACAGAGCGGATTAGGCGGTGGTCCGTCCAGCAGTCGTCAGCTCCTGTCATGGCGCGAGTGATGCGGACGTCCTTGTGGTCCCTCGCTCGGACGATGACGTAGTCCAGCAGATGCCAGTGCTTGGAGCGAGGGTGTTGCCATGAAGCCTTGTACTCGTCTCTGACGGAACAAGGTGTTGGTTATGAAATTGCAGCCCCCTCCTGTATGGCCAGAGGATGCGACACACATATCTTGTATGCCACTACTGAGTTGTACAATAAGATATTGCCAGACTGATCTGGACATCTCTATCTTTGCTTCAGCACTTGTAGGAAAAGTGCCCCGTAAATTAAAAGAGTGCCTTTGAGGTTCGTTGGGGCAATGCCCTGTAAAATGCTGGAAATGTGCTCAGAATGGAGTTTTAGCTTGATACGATGCCCACTCAGTCTCGAGTTCAGCTGTTGAACTGAATGCTGGAAAGTGGCTGGAAAGCAAGCTTATCAACAAGCCATAAAAGCCTTTCAGCTAATCAAGCTTGACCCTGGTGCCAGGGTCAAGGATGTCACTGAGCAGCTGCAGGACATTCTGAAGAGGGAGGGTGAACAGCCAGAGGTCGTGGTCCATATCGGTACCAACGAAATAGGTAGAAAGAGGGACGAGGTCCTGCAAGCAGAATATAGGGAGTTAGGAAATAAATTAAAAAGCAGGACCTCAAAGGTAGTAATCTCAGGATTACTCCCAGTGCCACGTGCTAACGAGAGCAGAAATAGAAGAATAGACCAAATGAATGCGTGGCTGGAGAGATGGTGTAGGAGGGAGGGATTTAAATTCCTGAGGCATTGGGACCGATTCTGGGGAAGGTGGGACCTGGACAAGCTGGACGGGTTACACCTCGGCAGAACCGGGACCAATATCCTCGCAGGGGGGTTTGCTAGTGCTGTTGCGAAGGATTTAAATTAGTTTGTCAGGGGGCTGGGAACCTAAGTGTGGGCCCAGAACAGAGAGAAACAAAGCTGGAAGTGCAATTTAGAAAAGTAGTTAGCAAAACTAGTAGGGAGCAGAAACAAAGGCCAACAGTAAAGAGGGTCAAAGTGCAGAAAAATATTAAACAGGCAAAGTTGAAGGCACTTTATCTAAATGCACGTAGCATTCACAACAAGGTGGATGAATTAATGGCACAAATAGAAGTAAATGGGTATGATGTAATTGCCATTACAGAGACATGGTTGCAGGGTAACCAAAGCTGGGAACTGAATGTTCCAGGGTACTCAACATTTAGGAAGGACAGACAAAAAGGAAAAGGAGGGGGCATAGCACTGTTAATAAGGGATGAGATCGGTACGGTAGAGATAAAAGATCTTGGCTCGGCAGATCGTGATGTAGAACTGGAATCAGTTTGGGTGGAGCTAAGAAACAGCAAAGAGTGGAAAACATTGGTGGGAGTTGTGTATAGGCCACCAAACAGTAGTGGTAATGTAGGGCACAGTATCAATCAAGAAATTAGAAGTGCATGTAACAAGGGCAATACAGTAATCATGGGGGACTTTAATCTACATATTGACTGGGCAAATCAAATTACCACTAATGGTGTGGAGGACGAATTCTTGGAATGCATGCGAGATGGTTTCCTGGATCAGTATGTGGAGGAACCAACCAGGGAACAGGCTATTCTGGATCTGGTACTGTGTAATGAGAAAGGGCTAATCAATAATCTTGTGGTAAAGGGGCTTTTAGGGACAAGTGACCATAATAGGATTAATTTTTACATTAAGTTTGAGAGTGATGTAGTCCAATCTGAAACTAAGGTCTTCAATCTAAACAAAGAAAACTACAAGGGTATGAGGGACAAGTTGGCCATGGTAGATTGGGAGACTATACTAAAAGGTCTGAAGGTGGACATACAATGGCTAACATTCAAGGAAATAATGCATAATTTGCAACAAACATATATTCCTCTAGGGCATAAAAATCCAAAGGAAAAGTGATCCAACCATGGCTAACAAAAGAAATTAAAGCTAGTATTAAGTCAAAGGAGGAAGCTTATAAAGTTGCCAGAAAAAGCGGTCAGCCTGAGGATTGGGATCTTTTTAGAAATCAGCAAAGGGGGACCAAGAAATTGATAAAGGGAAAATGGAATATGAGCACAAACTAGCGAAAAATATAAAAACGGATTGTAAAAGCTTCTATAGGTATGTGAAAAGGAAAAGACTGGCAAAGGTAAATGTAGGTCCTTTACAGTCAGAGACGGGAGAATTTATAATGGGGAATGAGGAAATGGCAGAGAAATTAAATAAATACTTTGTTTCTGTCTTCACGGAGGAAGACACAAAAAACCTCCCAGAAATACGAGAAAACCAAGGGTGTGGCGAGAATGAGGAACTTAAATAAATTATTATTAGTAAAAAAACAGTACTAGCAAAATTAATGGGACTAAAAGGCAACACATCTCAAGGACCGGATGACCTACATCCTAGGGTTTTGAAATAGGTGGCCATTGGGATAGTGGACGCATTGGTTGTCATCTTCCAAAATTCTATAGATTCTGGAACGGTTCCTGCAGATTGGAGGATAGCAAATGTAACCCCGCTATTTAAGAAAGGAGGGAGAGAGAAAACGGGGAACTACAAACCTGTTAGCCTCACATCAGTAGTTGGGAACATGCTGGAATCTATTATAAAGGATGCAATACTGGCCACTTAGAAACTAATAGTAAGATTGGGCAGAGTCAACATGGATTTATGAAAGGGAAATCCTGTTGAACAAACCTATTGGAGTTCTTTGAGGATGTAACTAGTGGAGTAGACAAAGGGGAACCGGTAGATGTGGTGTATCTGGATTTTCAGAAGGCCTTCGATAAAGTCCCACACAAGAGGTTGGTGAACAAAATTAGGGCACATGGAATTGGGGGTAATATACTAGCATGGATTGAGAATTGGTTAACAGACAGAAAACAAAGAGTAGGGATAAACGAGTCTTTTTCAGGATGGCAGGCTGTGACTAGTGGGGTACCGCAAGGAACGGTGCTTGGGCCCCAGTTATTCACAATCTATATCAATGATTTGGATGAGGGGACTAAATGTAACATTTCCAAATTTGCTGATGATACAAAGCTAGGTGGCAGTGGCAGTTGTGAAGAGGATGTGAAGAGGCTTCGAAGGGATCTCGACAGGCTCAGTGAGTGGGCGAGAATATGGCAGATGGAATATAATGTGGTTAAATGTGAAGTTATCCACTTTGGAAGAAAAACAGAAAGGCAGAGTATTTCCTAAATAGTGAAAGATTGGGGAATGCCGATGCGCAAAGGGACATGTGAGTCACTGAAAGTGAATGTGCAGGTGCAGCAAGCCATTAGGAAGGCAAATGCTATGCTGGCCTTCATTACAAGAGGATTTGAGTACAGGAGTAAAGAAGTCTTACTCCAATTATATAGGGCCTTGGTGAGACCACACCTGGAGTACTGTGTACAATTTTGGTCTCCTTACCTATGGAAGGATATACTTGCCATAGAGGGAGTGCAACGAAGGTTCACGAGATTGATTCCTGGGATGGCGGGACTGTCGTATGAGAAGAGATTGAGTAAACTAGGCCTGTATTCTCTTGAATTCAGAAGAATGAGAAGGGATCTCATTGAAGCATACAAAATTATTACAGGGCTTGATAGGGTGGATGCTGGGAGAATGTTTCCCTTGGCTGGGGAGTCTAGAACCAGGGGCCACAGCCTCAGGATAAAGGGTAGGCCATTCAGGACTGAGATGAGAAGAAATTTCTTCACACAGAGGGTGGTGAATCTTTGGAATTCTCTACCCCAGAGGGCTGTGGAGGCTCAGTCATTGGGTATATTCAAAACAGAAGTCGATAGATTTCTGACTAGTAAGGGCATCAAGGGATATGGCGATAGGGCCGGTGAATGGAGTTGAGACAGAAGATCAGCCATGATCTCATTGAATGGCGGACCAGGCTCGAAGGGCCGACTCCTGCTCCTATTTCTTATGTTATGTTTTTAAATTACACCAAGAAAGCTTCTGTATACAAACACAGCCTTCTTTAGGAGTGTTAAAAGCCATTTGGGAGACTCAGGTGCGAGAATAGCCCGGGGGGTTGACAAACATTTCACATCTTATCTGGTCCTGGTCCTTTGTTAAAGATCATGATGTGGAGATGCCGGCGTTGGACTGGGGTGGACAAAAATGAGAAGTCGCACAACACCAGGTTATAGTCCAACAGATTTATTTAATTTTACAAGCTTTCGGAGCAGTTCGCTCCTGGGACCCCCTGGGACACATCTCATTGTCTTGGCTGTGCTCTTTGATGTAGGGAAAGATGTGAATAGATTTTGTCTGTGTTTAAATTGTGAATTCTGGGAGATTCTCTCACTGCTAACTTACCTGACGAAGGAGCGAACTGCTCCGAAAGCTTGTAAAATTAAATAAATCTGTTGGACTATAACCTGGTGTTGTGCGACTTCTCATTTTTGTTAAAGATGACACTAGAAGGGAAGGGGCTGGGTGAGTTTGTAAAGTGGAGCTGGGCTGTCTAGAAATCCATGCTTCAGTGGTAAAAATTTTAAAGTTAATCGTTTTACATACAGACGGCAGCTTTTGACACGTTAGACCCCATGCGACTCCACCTCATTGTCTCAGTTGTATCTTGCTATGTCTTTGATGTGGTACCTTCCTGGCTGACCTGATTAACTTTATCACACCTCGGCAGATAAACAGTCAGGATGATTGAATTTAGTTGTCTGCAATTGTAAGTTACACATGCATTGTTCTCTATCTATATATGCTTTGACGATTCTGTATCTCCTCACTTCATCCGACGAAGGAGTTGTAACTCCGAAAGCTTGTGATTTAAAATAAAACTGTTGGACTATAACCTGGTGTTGTGTGACCTCTCAAATATCTCCCAGGGGATTTACACCAGGAAATTGGGATGAGTGACAGGAAAAGGGGTGAACACAGATTGGTATAGAGTGGGGGAGGGGGTCCTTTTTGAAGTTATGATATTAAAATAGAGGGTTTAACACACCTCCAGAAGATGCTCTGGTACAAGCAGAGTAACATTTATATCACTGATGATAACAAAGAAAATAATAAAGTACACCAGGCTATTAGTGGGCTAAATATCACTTTGATGGTCACTAATATCGCTGATCCGAATTGGCTCGATCTTAAAATGAGGATCCGCTCACTCCCCGTTTCTCCTTTACCAGAACTTACACATCTGTCTCGATATGACCGAGTGTTCCTTTATCCGGAGTTAACGTTTCAGGTCAATGACCTTTCGTCACTGGGTGGGGGCACCTAGAAACTGCCTTTAGTAGTTCTGACAACAGATCATCGACCTGAAATATTAACTCTGTTTCTCTTTCCACGGATGCAGCCTGATCTGCTGAGTTTTTCCAGCCTTTTCTGTTTTTATTTCAGATTTCCAGCATCTGCAGTATTTTGCCTTTGTTCCTTTATCCTCTTGTTCTCCAGGTGGATGTGTAAGGCGGCAGCTTGAGGCCTGACCTTCTCCGAACACCCTATGTCTGGGATTGGCCAGTGGGCTCCAAATTAAAATGGCTACTGCACCCCTGGGTGGGGGCACCTAGAAACTACCTCCCATCCTGACAGAGTGAGTGTGGATGGTCCACAGGAAGGTCAGAACAACTTCCATTTTCTCAAGCTGAAGTGATAGGTGGGAAGCGTTAATCTAGTCCTATTACATGTACTGCTGTTCAACGAATTTAATCCCTTGAGAGCTAGGTTTAACGCAAGTGACACTTT
The DNA here is from genome assembly GCA_030390025.1 of Squalus acanthias. NCBI lineage: Eukaryota > Metazoa > Chordata > Chondrichthyes > Squaliformes > Squalidae > Squalus > Squalus acanthias. Next base: position 14,875,513 of record CM059448.1, read on the forward strand.
AATGCAAATCATACCAAGATCCTTCTATGCTGAAATAGTAAAAAAATCCTGAAACGCGAAATCTGATTTTGTTGGCGACGGCTGAAGGAGGAAGATTTGCCATCAGGTGAATGTTTGCCAGAACATAGGGTGAACACCCTGCTCTTTAAAAAGGGTCATGGGACATTTAAAGTCCATCTAAAATACTGGAACAGGCAACTGGAGCTTTGGTTTAAGGTTTCATCTTTAAGAAGGGTTTCACAGAAATTATTTTGAAAGTATCAGGTGCACAGACCTAGGAATTTAAACATTATAACATTCTGTACATCCCAGATTATTTGCAAGTTCATGGTGGAGGATCATCATTCAATATTTACCACATTTGCAAAGGAAGTCTGGATCTTCATGTATACTCATGCAAAACACCCTGATCTTTTAGAAAGCTGGCACGGTTTTGTTTGATAACGCTCCTGTGAAGCGCTTTAGGACGTTTTGCTACATTAAAGCGGCTACGTAAATGCAAGTTGTTGTTGTCGTTGCATAGAATTTCTGCTGCTCCAACCATTACTTATTTTTGAAATAAAAGCAGAAAATGCTGGAGACACTCAGCAGGTCAGGCAGCATCTGTGAAGAGAGAAACAGAGTTAACGTTTCAGGTCGATGACCTTTCGTCAGAACTGGAAAAAAGCAGGAAATGGAACAGATTTTTAAGCAAGTGTAGGGGCTGGGAAATGGGGGAGGGGAAGAACGAACAAAAGGGAAGGTCTGTGATAGGATAGAAGGCAGGAGAGATTAAGAGACATTGAGAGACATTAAGAGGTATTCAAGGCAAAAGGAGGTGGTAATGGGACAGGTTAAGAAACAAAGGATGGCTCTAGATGAAGTGTAACTTGCGCTGGCAGAATGAAAGACAGCTGCCATGTGGGAGAGAAGAACAGAAGGCCAAACAAAAAGTGTGGGTAAAAATATATATATATGATAGGGGCCGGGTTATGATCTGAAATTGTTGAACTCAATGTTGAGTCCAGAAGGCTGTAAAGTGCCTAATCGAAAGAGGAGGTGCTGTTCCTCGAGCTTACGCTGAGCTTCCGTGGAACAATGCAAGAGGCCGAGGACGGTGAGATCTGGGTGGGAGTGGAGCGGTGAATTAAAGTGACAGGTGACTCGAGCTTTCATTCTGCCAGCGCAATTTACACTTCATCTGGAGCCATCCTTTGTTTCTTAACCTGTCCCATTACCACCTCCTTTTGCCTTGAATATCTCTCAATGTCTCTCAATGTCTCTTAATCTCTCCTGCCTTCTATCCTATCACAGACCTTCCCTTTTGTTCTTTCATCCCCTCCCTTATTTCCCAGCCCCTACACTTGCTTAAAAATCTGTTCCATTTCCTGCTCATTTCCAGTTCTGACGAAAGGTCATCGACCTGAAACGTTAACTGTTTCTCTCTTCACAGATGCTGCCTGACCTGCTGAGTGTCTCCAGCATTTTCTGGTTTTATTTCAGATTTCCAGCATCTGCAGTATTTTCTTTTTGTATTACTTATTTTTGTTTTGAAATGATACCTAAAGAATGAGAGATGCATCTCAAAAAACAGAATAGGAGACACAAAAAGCAAAATACTGCGGATGCTGGAAATCTGAAATAAAAACAGAAAATGCTGGATTCAGCAGGTCAGGCAGCATCTGTGGAGAGAGAAACAGAGTTAACATTTCAGGTCGATGACCTTTCGTCAGAACAGAAAAAAGTTTGAGATATAAAAAGGTTTTAAGCAAGTGCAGTGACAGGGAAAGCGGGGGAGGGGGGAAGGAAAGAACCAAAGGGAAGTTCTGGGGTGGAAGGCAGGCGAGATTAAAAGACAAAAGGGTGATGGTGCGAGGCAATAGATGTAATGGAGATGAGAAAGATTGGTATATATATGCATTTTCCCTTTGTTTCTGAGCTTTCCGATTTAAAACCAGTCGTTAAAGGTCGTCATATAATATTGCCACTGGCAGTTTTACATCATGGATTAGTATAACAATGATTGCTGACAAAATGTGCTCTATTTTGGGCAAATAGCCTTCCTGTTAAATAGCAAAGGTTCGCAATAATTAAAAATTCAATGGCGCTGAGCATTAGTTAACCCTTAAGTTCCATAAAACAGGGGCCGGGAGTCCCACTCTGCTCAGCACCATTTTTAATTAAAACTATAAGGAGACACTGGATTGCCCCAGTGTCATCAAACGAGAAAACCTAACAAAAGTGCGCCCTTTTAGAGGGGCACAACTAATAGAAAACTTAAAGTAAACTTGTAACAAATATTATTTACACTATCCAGTGCGCCCTCCTGTCCCTGTGGTGCCCACTGGTCGTGGAAGGCCTCAAGTGTACCGTGTCTGCTCAGTACCTGATCTAAGAATAGTCAAGAAACCAGACATTGTTAAGAGGCTGTGACACCTCCCAGCAAGGGAATGGGGGGGGTGGAAAGCAAAGGGAGTGGCATCTCTAGGTGGTCCCAGCAACTCCAAAAGATTGGCTGCAGGCAGCTTGGGAATAGTCGTGGGTCTTCGTGTACAAAGGCATCAGGCTGTGGATGAGAGGGGTAATAAAAAGTTGGGTGGGGGGGGGGGGGGGAACCTTACCCAGTTATGTTTTTTAAAATAAATAAAGGATCTAATTTAAACTCAGAAATAATCCTAGACGAATACAAGGGTGGGTTTATCCTGCATCTTATGCTTAAGTTGCTGTATAAGGCCATTCAGGCCCAAAGTGGAGCTGTGCGAGATCCCCTGGGCAGGATAGGCTCATACCACTTGGGCTGGTGATCCTCTATCGATACACGGCTGACGAGGTTTCTTCCACCACATTCCCGGGCCAGGAGAGCCTTCTCCTCCTTGCCGGATTTGCTATGCTTCCCTCCTCCTCGGCTATTCTGCTGTAACCATTTACACCTCCTCTGGACCCATCTATTGCTTACATACTAGTCCCATTATCACCTCCTTTTGCCTTGCACCATCATCACTTTTATAATTTAATCACTCCTGCTCCCCACCCTATCACAGACCTCTCTCTTTGTTCTTTTCCTACCCACTTTCCTTGGCTCTGTACTTGCTTAAAAGCTGTTCATCTCCAACATCTTCCAGTTCTGATGAAAGGTTTCTCTCTCTCCACAGATGCTGCCCGACCTGAGTATTTCCAGCATTTTGTTTTTATTTCATACCACTTGGGTTTACCGTACAGTACAAATCCAGTAGAGTGTCAAACCTATTTTGAAAGGTTATCCATGCTACTTTGGAGCTCCCGAGCAGTTTTTTTTTTAACACTTAGCCAGAGCTCATGTACAGGCTCGAGAGAGCTTGGACAGCAGCAGTCGCACTCTAAACATTGATATCTTTACTGTTAGAAGAGGAGCACTGTGCCATCGCATGGGCAGGAAGGCTCCAGTTGGAGCTATGCAGCATAAAGCAGGTGATGCTTGACTGGCAGTGATAGCCAAACAGATAATCCACTGAAACAGGAGATTTACCAGTTTAAAACAGCCAAATGTCAGTTATAATCTTTGGGGGTGAAATTGGTCTAAGTCCAATTTTCTTTTTCAGGGACCTCAATGGAAAAGAAAAATCGTGCGTGGTGTAAAATGGGCTGCCGATTTGCTACGAGCGCATTTTGTGCGACTGGCAAAGACCAATTTCACCCCTACTGGCTCCAGAGTGGCTCTTAAAAAACAAATCAGTGGCAAATGAAATCAATGAGACACTGCAGCCAGCATCAGACTGAAGAGCAACAAAGATGATGATTCAGATGGTTTCTTTACAATTTTAGAGAACCAGATAAAGTGAAGACAATGCAGCTTTTAGTCATGTTTTTACTAGGCTTCCTCAAGCATCCTTCAGTAGCCTCCATAAAACACTAGAGATTTTCTATTGTTGCCATTTTCAAATTGATCTGTTCAAGTCTAATTCTGTCTATTCACTCAGTGACCTAGCAAGACAACCAAAGGCACTTCACAAAAAGGCATGGGAACAGAAACCATAAAGCAGTTAGGAAAACATTTAAGCAGTAACTGAAGGTTTGGTCAAGCATATAAGTTTTCAGGAAACTATTGAACATCAGGAGATGTAGCTCGGTAGGCGGCTTTGGGAAAAGACTTCGAGTACAGGGCCACAATTTCCATTTTTTTCCAAAAGCAAACCGTCAGGGCAAGTTTACATCTTAGAAGTCTCCATAAGTCTGTCAGCAACCCCAGCTGAATGATGTACCTTTTTACAGCCTTAACCTGCTGGGTTACGAAGTTAGGTTCTCCACCATGATTCCAAAAATGGTTAGCTGCCAATCATCGGGCTAGGCTAGCTGTAAGATTCAGTAACCACCAGTGAGGTTCTCCCCAAAAAGGGGAGAAGGGAAAGTCAACCCATACAAAGCTGGGTGGGAATGTAAGTTGTGCGGAGGACGCAAAGAGGCTTCAAGGGGATATAGACAGGCTAAGTGAATGGGCAAGAACATGGCAAATGGAATATAATGTGGAGAAATATGAAATTATCCACTTTGATAGAAAAAATAGAAAAGCAGAGTATTTTTGAAATGGAGAGAGATTGGGAAATGTTGGGTGTTCAGAGGGACCTGGGTGTCCTTGTACACGAATCACTGAAAGTTAACATGCAAGCACAGCAAGCAATTAGGAAAACAAGTGGCTTATTACAAGAGGCTTTGAGTATAAGAGTAAAGACATCTTACTGCAATTACTTCGGGCCTTGGTGAGACCACACCTGGAGTATGGTGTACAGTTTGGGTGTCCTTACCCAAGGAAGAATATACTTGCCATAGAGGGAGTGCAACAAAGGTTCACCAGACTGATTCCTGGGATGGGGGGATTGTACTATGAGAGATTGAGTACACTAGGCCTATATTCTCTAGAGTTTAGAAGAATGAGAGGTGATCTCATTGAAACATACAAAATTCTTACAGGGCTCGACAGGGTAGATGCAGGGAGGATGTTTCCCCTGGCTGGGGAGTCTAGAACCAGGGGTCACAGTCTCAGAACAAGGGGTCGTCCATTTAGGACGGAGATGAGGAGAAATTTCTTCACTCAGAGGGTGGTGAATCTTTGGAATTCTCTACCTCAGAGGGCTGTGGAGGCTCAGTGAGTATATTCAAGACAAAGATCGATAGATTTTTGGATATTAAGGGAATCAAAGGATATGGGGATAGTGCAGGAAAGTGGAGATGAGGTAGAAGATCAGCCATGATCTTATTGAATGGCAGAGCAGGCTCGAGGGGCCGAACGGCCTACTCCTATTTCTTGTTATGTTCATCATATTCTCAATGACCACCTAACTTTCAGCCATCATGAAGGTTCTTCCACAGATGTTGGAACACATGGTTTGGGGGGGGGGGGGGGGAGGAAAGAGAGGGGGAGACAGCAAGCAGTAGACCAGGCTATGAAAAGCAGAGTACACATTGGCCAGTTGCAAAAGGATAGGGAGAGTTGCAACCATGAAGCTAAGGATTTCCAAAGTCAATGTGTTGAGGTTGGCAGCAGGCAGAGGTTGGCAATGATGGGGTAGAACTTGCGAAATTACAGAATAGGATGCGGCAATGGAGTTTTGCTAGAGATGGAGTTTGCGTAGGGTGGAGCATAGGAGGACGGTGAGGAGTGTTGTAGAATTCCGGCTTGGAGGGGACAAAAATGTGGATGGTGTAGGTGGAGAACGGATCATCGCAGTAATATGGTGGAAATGGGTAGTTTTGGTGATGGATAGAATGTGGTATTTTGAAGCTTAATGCAAACAGGATGCAGAGATTGTGCAGCTTGAGTGAGCAGATGGGGGAGGTGAATCCAATCAGGGCTATGGTGCAGTACTTCTGGTGAGAGCCAAACAGGATGGCTTCAGTCTTGCCAATTAAATTTAAGTAAGTTTTAAACATGATTAATTCTTACCAAGAATCACACTCAGTGTTAATCATTCTATTTCAGATATTGATTGACCTGCTAAGCATTACCAGCATTTTTTCCCTTTTTAAATTTCATTAACACTCCATATAACCAAAAATGAAATTCATCCTCCAAAATAAAAATTTATTAATTTTGTAACAAGAACATTGTACTTCATACAACAGTGCATTACTTCACATTATGCAACTTAGCACACTTGCAATAAAAATCTATTGTACAGTGGAACATCCCATAATGAAAAATAGCATACAGTGACAATCTAACATGAAGAGTGGGTCCAGTGACAGAAACTGCAAATTGTCAAGTGGACTGATTTAAGCTTCATGTGAAAAGTCGTGAACTGGAAACTACAGGATGCACAACAGAGCCTGTGGAACAAAATAAATTGTCAAATGTTTCTACCTGATCTCGTCTAAATGTTTTGTTGTTCAAATTTATTTGAAGGCACTTTCATTACTTGTGCCCAAAAAAATATTCGTTACTATGATAGACATGATAAGGTTTGTACTGTACTTTGAAAAGTGGTGCCGTAAGGCTTATGAAAATGTACCACTAGATTTTAAAAAGCTACGTTTTGTGGTACTCAAACTAATGTATTACAAAAACAAAGAATTAAAAGTGAAGTTTTATCCATACAGCACATGCAGTCAGTCACATAATTTACATTTTTGTTTAAAAAAAACGATGGTGTAAAAATCAGTTTCACAAGTGTGAAAACTGAATGCCAAGGCAATAGACGGCACACACACAGCATGAAGGGTACATCTATAATTTAAGAAAATGTACAGCTTAAATATTCACAATGTAAACAATATAATAACCACAGTTATAAAAGACCACATATAATTGCTTTATACAAAAATGCCCTTTAAAAGTTGTTTAACTGCAGTGGTTCAAAAACAAATTCCAACAGCAGGCTCCAGACTCATTTGACAACTGTATTTAAACTCTGAGCATCAACGTGTTGTCTGGTCCTCTAGCAGATAATTTCACATCATGTTCCAGGCAAAATACATTTGGTGATCAGTCTGATCTCTTCCCTTAATTTACAATGGAAGCCATAATTAGCCAATAACAGATATACAGCAGTACTCGAAGCTTGTAGAGATTGCAGTTTTTAAAAATTTCAATAAAAACACCCTGGTTACTTTGCTACACTTTGAAAGCTTGATTAATTGCATGAATTCAGGTTGGGACAGGCAGGAATTTTGATACCAAACAGAATCAACAACCCAGCAGTCCAAGCGATTGTGCAAATGTAACACAACGAGGTGTATGTGCTACAGGTTGCTATGACTTCAGTTGCCTCAACTGGGGGGGGGGGGGGGGGGGGGGGGGGGAGAAGCTGGGTTCAGTACTCAGATGAGGCACTAGATGAAATGCGTCTGAGTTCGCAAGACAACAGAGTGACAAGAGAAGTGGCATAATCAAACCGCCCTGCTTGAATAGTCATCTGATCATTAAAAAAAAGTGTAAGTGATGGTGGCTGAAGGTAGCACAGCCTTCACCTACCCTCTCAACTGGGAGGAACTGGAAGCAGTGTTCCCAAGGAAAGATAACATGAACAGAGAAAACACTTTCTTTTGCATATCTAAGAAAAGCACGAGATGTAGATTTCCTTAAACACAAATAGGGACTGAGAGCAAATAATGCTAGTTATAATTGGAACCCAAAATTCCATTTGATTGCTCTTTTATCACAATTTAAGTATAAATTTTTAATGAATGTTCCAAATCTCATGTATTTTAGACATTACAGCTTTTTCCACATTTATCTCTCAAAGTGATGATTGGCTGAATCTTTTATAATGACTTCTGCATAGTTTCTTGTGCCAGTTATGCAGCATTTTGATGAATTTATTAAAAAGATACTCATATCCAGGATATCCCAGTTAAACCAGAGAACACATTTATAAAGGCTACTATAAATGTAACTAGTCGTTCTGCAGTAAGTTGTGTGATTGCTGTTTAAAATCAGATATACATTTTAATATACAGAATATAAGCAGTGCTTACAGCTTTTATTACACCAAGTAAAATTGTGCAATCTCTAGGAGGTGGTACAGAACATCGACAAGTCTAGATGAGAATGCAGGAAAACAGTAGTATTTGCAAACTTTATGTACATGGGAGAAATAATCATTGTTACAAGAATACTACGGATATTCTCAACTTATTTTCCACCAGTTTCCAGTACAACTTCTAGCCTAGGTATCGCAGCACTCAGATGCAGCAATATTAAATTATTCCTAGTAGTATGAATGTCTATTGATCCAAGGAAGACTCTGATGTTCCTAGTGCTGTCACCAAATTGAAGTAAAAATAGATGGCAATTAAAATAGTTCCAGTTTAAAAGAAGAATTCTTGTCCTGATCAAATGTACTCCCAGGCAGGGGGAAAAAAAAGTGTTGAATATTATACATGTAACAGGAACGAAGATAGTAAATTTAGATTCACCCCTTCAACAAAATACAAACATCAGCGATTTATAAAACTAAAAAAAAGACAAGTTTTTTTTTCTTTAAAGGAGAAATCTCATTGAAAAGTGACTCCCCATTAAGGTTGGTTACACAGGATGAATTTAAGTCCTTCCAATGGGACCAACAGACGGCACTTCAGGGGCAGAATACACAAAATAGAAAGAAAAGGCAGAGATCAGTTACTACAAGGATTCCCCTTTAAGCTGATATGGAAGGTCTTATCAAAAGCCCACTGCAGTGTTCAAGTAATAATTCACATTAACCCTGAATGCAGACCACCTTAAAAGGAACACGCAAACTAACACAAAAACAATGTGCAAACCCATTTCATAGTGATGGAAAATGAGAAAAGTTCAGTAGGTTGAAAATATTGCAGCTAACAGTCTCTGTATAGCCCTGCAGAGAGTTAATCTCAATTTTAATTTAAGCAAGCTTGTGGATGATTAGAGGATAGTGCACATCTAGGTTCTGCATGGCCTGCTGTACACCATGTTTCACTATAATGCATGGGGGTATACTCCAAGGGCTCAACAGCCATTTTCACAAGACTACACAAGTGTTTTTTTCTGGGGGGGGGGGGTAAAAGAGGAATCCAGAACTGTATCCGTAAAGGAGCTGGTACAATAAAAATCATAATGGTGGATATTTTCCTCTCAGCAGGAGGATCAGACTAAGTACATTATGTATGGTAGGAAATGCAATGGTACTTAAAAGCAAAAGTGACATTAAATTTGCACAAAAAGAAAAGTACAGAAGTTACCACAAAAAGCAGCTTTTCCCTGATTTCAATTTAGAGGTATGTTAAACAACAGACTGGTTGACTTAACTGCAAGCTTGCTCTGTGTTAGCCGGTGTGCTCTTTTAAATGGGATCTTGTGGTTAAAGGGGTCGGTTTCACACAATTTTAAGTCAAAACCAACAAAAGAAAGAAAGCCCAAGGTCTACATGCATTCGTCAAGAAAATAAAACCCACATTTAACAAGATACAGAAAACAAATTGTAAAGTGCATGTTCCTTAGAAAAACACCTGCCTCTCATACAGAAGCCAAGCTTTTGGGCTTAGGGTCACATGGTATTATATAATGGATTGGTTGTCCGCTTTTTCTCATTAGTCATTTTTAATTGCTTTAACGGATGATTTCTATGATGGTGCCGTCGAGGTGCTATAGCTGTCAGTGGGGTGGGACAAGGTGCGTCTGTGTCAGAAGGGGAGGAAGGCTTTATCTGTGAAAGATTCTCTTCTGCACTCGCCAGTGGACTCTGTTGGGTTGACTCAACTGCTTTGGCATATTGTATTAAAGGCTTTTCCACAGGCTTGCTTTGTACAATACTTTCTGATGTTTTAAGTTGCTCTGCAAAACACATTGTGGGCTGAGGATCTTGCTGGAGAATAGAGATGGAAACACATTTCTTTTTGCTGGGCTCATCTTCCACAGCACATTCAGCTCTAAACTCACTTGTATTTTGCAAAGTCCATGGTGTGCTCTGGACAGAGTCAGAAAATGCTTGGTAAGTCTCGGAACTATCCAAGCCCTTTTTAAATAAATCATCCCTCGAGAGCTCCAGGTAACCTAGCTTAGCAATAGATGCTGAACGTTTCATCTGTGATGGAGTTGTGAGGCCTGCCTGTCTTATCTTAGCTTCAATTTCCTTTGAGCGCTGATTACTAACCCCCAGGGTACCACTTGGATGATTTATACGGTCATTGCTGGAGCCATGGCTAAGATTATGATCAACATTTGAGAAATTTAACATCTCCTGCATTTCTCTGATACTTTCATCAAATCTGTTGAAACTCAACTCTAAATCCTCATGGCTCAGCAGAGTAATGCAGCCATCACCTGCTCTTTGCAAAGATGTCATTCTGGGGTCAGCTTCCTGAAGCCCCAGATAGATGGTTTCCTTATCTGGGATCTCTGCATCAGTATCTGTACTTGATTCTGTGACACCTTCCAGGTGCAGTACATGTGTTTGATACTCCAAGCCTTTTTTTGGCAAATGTGTTGTGTCACTAATAAATAAAGCAATTTTGTAGTCTGACAAGATGTCATCTACCTCTTCTGAAGGACTAGCAAATTTGAAGGTCATTCCTTCAATTTCTTTCTTGTGGTTTTGGGCCAAACCTGCAGCATCTAATAATGGTAATAGAGGTGGCTGCCATGGAATATCAGTGGTGTGTACTTCTATCATTTCTGGATCATCTGCAGACTGTATGATGGCTTCATTTTCCTTTCCTGGAGATTCATCTTCAATGGTAATCTTTTCTTCTCCCGTCAAGCTAAAGGTACCATTGTCTCCTTGAGAAGTTGGGGGTTTAAATACATGGGTGTACTCAATGATCTCAATTTTCTTTGGAAGCTGGTTATATGAATCCAGTTCCTCAGAGGTTTCAAAAGAGTGGACTATCCTATGTTCCACAGTGCTCAAAGATCCAGGTTCAGCTTGTACCAGTTCCAGTCTTGATTGTGTTGGATGCTCGATCACATCTGACTGCGAGTCTGAGGCTGGTTCTTGATTCTGAGGTACACTGAGCTCGACTAGGAAACGCTGGTCTTCAGCAATCCTTTCTTTTTCTTTATCCTCGAATAAAGATAATTCAGGAGAGACATCCTCACTTTTATTTGTCGCCACAAATTCACTAGCTGTAGTTCCGTCAATTCTGGAATTTTTACGAATTGGTAATGGTACCACAGGTGATTGATGTTCTTGTTCTTGCTTTAATCGTTCTTCAAACTCCTTGGTCGCACGTTTTACTGAGCCAGGACACCATTTTGGCACCTGTTTGTGGCCTATGCTTCCATCCTGTGCAGATTCTTCAAAGTCTTTCTCCTGGTATTCCTCATAGCTCTTGCCTATTAAATGCTCCTGATGACAGTCATTGTCCTTAGCTTCATTCAAATCACTGGCTTTTTTGCAATCATTTTCAGCAACTAAAGAGTCGTTTGCACAAAGTTTTTTTGCAGTGTTGCCATTTTCAGAAGGCCAATGGAAATCTGCTGGTAGTTCATGAACTGTATTCCTCTTTGGCGTTTGGATCTGGTTAGTGACAACACTTTCTGTCTTGCTTTGGCACAAGCCTGAACTCTGGCTGGACTCTATTTCCGTCACTATTTCTTTTACAGAAATAACATTTAATGACTGAGACCTTGTTAAGGAAGACTTTTTGCTGGACGATTTTGATACCAGATTGCCCTGTGGAAGAGAAAACAAAATGAGCACAACCCATGTAACATTTATATGGTCTCCCCATAAAAGTGAGCAAATCCCCAGAAAAGCAAACACAATTCTGATTATAAATGAAAAAGGATCAATTTTCAAAAACTTTACACTTTACTACAAAACATACATTAATAAATAAATTACATAAATACAGTTGAAATGTAAAATAATAATTAGTATTTCACTCCCTTAAAATTTCAGTCTCTCTTTCGCACTTCACATTATAAACCTCATCTCAGGTGGAAGGAAAGCAGAACTCTTCTTTCCCAAGCACCCTTCAGAGTTGAATGCTAGGAAATTGGTCAATACAAAAGCACACAAGACTGAGTTGTCACTAATGGGAACTAGGACAGTACCACACATGAATATGCCTATTAATTTATTTTTTAAAGGCCATATTTTTGTGCTCAAGGTAAGGTATGTCAGTGCTAGCGTCTGGAGCAGTTTCCACTGTTGCCATCCACTATCAGCATCAAGCACTCCAAGGAGTACAGGTACAAGACAGCCTTTTGCAAAAGTGTTCATCGTCCACGGTCTCCAACATGCTACGACTCCAACCTGACAACGTTACTGCCAACTGCACCAATGTTGTATTTTTCCATGTTAGAGAATTTGTGCGAATCAGTGCTGAACGTGGGCAGTTTTATCCTCTGGACTTGCACCCAATAGAAACTGAATTAAGTGTGTTCCAAATTAATTTCATACACCTGGCAGAGAGACAGGGACTTGCAATTCATCAGTCTGGGATGGATTCAATCCCCATTTCCAGGAAATAGAATGGCAGTGCTCCAGCCCAATGTGCCACTCAGTCTCCAACATACTTGGTAACTAACCAAAACAAAAGCAAAATACTGCGGATGCTGGAAATCTGAAATAAAAACAGAAAATGCTGGAAATACTCAGCAGGTCAGGCAGCATCTGTAGAGAGAGAAACAGAGTTAACGTTTCAGGTCAATGACCTTTCGTCAGAACTTAGCTGTACTGTTTCCAGTAACTAACCATACTGGAAACAGTACAGCTATGTCAGAACATAAAAAACATAATGCAAGAAAGAATTAATTGAACAAAAATGATAAATGTTCATGGACAAACTTGGCTCATAGAAATTAGATAAATATATATGCATGTTCTTGAAATAATTAACATCTCCAGCTGAAATTCAGAATTTGAGATGCATGGCGCATTATGCTCAGTTCATCTGCAGTTACTTTTATTAGTTTACAGTTACAAAAAAATTCAGTGTAGTATTTTTACCTTATTAGATTTTGCATCATTATTATCCATACATTTATCTCTTGCGTGGGCCAGGTTATCCACTGGAATCTGTCCCTGACCATCCTCAATCCGCTGCTCTTTTTCAAAAGTTTCCTGTGCAGCCACTTTTGTAGCACTGTATTTCCCACCACCAAGCTCCTCGGTTTTTGAGTGTGATTGGACTCGAGCCCCATTCTCCTGTGAAAGCTCAATGAATTTTTCTCTGGCACTGAAGAAGTCAATTCGATCAGTACTTGAGCTGCAAATTCTAGCATCTGCATTAGATGAGACTGGGGAAGCTAATTCCGGTGAAGCTATATGATCTTCCAGCTGAGGTGCAATTTCAAGTAATGGTGCTGAAATGCCATTTGAGTTTAATCTAACATCTTTTTCCAATTCCTCTACTTCTAAATCAGTAAACACCATGGGATGTTCAGGTGAAGAAGAAAGTTCATGTGACCAGGCTTCTGCTGGTTTGTCAGAGTGGCAATCTTGGAGAGAAAAAGCATCAGAGTTGCAACCTGCAAAACTCTTAGTGATAGTATTGGTGGTCACGGTTACTGGCATTGTTGTAGAAGAGTTCCGTTGTGCAAGTCATCGGGGTTACATTTTGAAGGTATTTCATTTTCTGCATTGATCCCAGAATTTAATTCAATTTTTTCCTCATGGACTCCAGGTAAAATTGTGTCTAGGTCATCCAAGAATTGGGGATGATATAGATGTTCAGCAAGTGGATCAGTTGGCATTTCTGTAGTGGAAGTACTGTCCCTTCTGTTTAAGTCAACAGTAGATTTATTAATACGCTCACGGTGGTCAGAAAGGTCGCTATCAGAGTGCGATCGCCATAGCTTATTGTGCCTCTGTTTGCTGCATTAAAAGAAAACAAACAAGAGGAATAGTTTAAATAAAAGTACTTCTACCACAACTAAATATTCCAGGCAAGATACAACATGTGGTTATATAGGACTCAATCGCATTGAAACACCTCAAACATTTCATACAAATGACTGTTAAGTAGACAAAAGTACAGCAATTATTTCTTTCCCAGCAATATCCAACCAATGGCCTCTTGGAAATGTCTTAAAACATTTCACCTACAATAACTACTTTAAAGTACAGAGACTCTTGCTACTTATGCAAACATGGCATCCATTTTGCGCAGAAGCTCTCTCAAAGAGCAGCAAGATGATTGACCTATTAATCTATTTTTAGTGGTATTGGTTGAGGGAGGAATATGCGTCAGAACACCAGGTTCACTAACTATCTGAACTTACAGAAAGAGGGTCAGTTTAACTTTCATCATTTGGAGGATATCATCGCCAACACTGCAGGACTCCTCTAGTACTACACTGGAGTGTCAGCCTAGATTATGCACTCAAGTCCTATTCAGGGGCTTGTACACTCAATCTTCTAATCCAAAGGTGGGCGAGAGTTCAGGCCACTGAGTCGAGTTGACAATGGGGCGAGAGAAAAATATTTCCAAGTATCCAAAGTGTAACCATATCCCACCTACTTGAAACTATTTTTTGCGTGGATATAATGATCATATCATCCCTGGCAGCCAGACAGGCTGGCTTGATGCCAAATTTACAGAATCAATATAGATAATTTCCTCCTATTGTGCCCCATCATTCATTTTCTACATATAGGCAGTACTACACAGTGCAGACAAGACAGTAAATTCAACTTACTGCAAAGAGAAATAAAAAAGAAAAATTAGGACTCTCCAAATCCATTTTTGGAGGGGGAGGGGAAGCAACCTTTTGATCAGCCATAAATAATTATAGTATTTGCACAGGATTTTGCAGGATGGAAAAAGACTAATTTATTATACAAGCCTCATTAGAAGGCTGAAATGATCCACCAAAGCATTTCTAATGCACTAAGCGTTGACTTCTTTACAGAATACCTGTTGATGAAAAGAAAATAAAGCAACCAGATCATCCATACAAGTCCCGCATCTGTAGATGGAAAGGTGTAGATAGATTATATTAGCCCAAAATGGATGTGTTTTTTGGGCACACTTTATTTTGATGTTTTTGTAAAGAATATTACACAATCGGTTACTGTAGTCATCCAAATGAGACTGCCTTCATGCATAAAGAGTCAGCCAAGTGTATTAACGTTAATGGGGGTGGGGGAGAAAAGAGAGAGGTCGCAATCCGGAGGGGGGGGGGGGGCGCTGTGGGAGGCCGAAGGTTTCCTCGAAGGGCAGGGGAGAACCCCTGCTACTCCTGGCCCACAAGGAGTGCTGAAAAAGGCAACTTAACTTGTGGAGCCGCCAGCTCCTGTCTCCCTTTCACTGCTGGGTTTCCCGATCCCTGGGAAAGCTGTGCAGCAAGTCGATTTTAAATCTGACTCCCAATCGTGAAAGCCAGATTTAAATATGTAATTAAGTGTCCCGCCTCTCCAAGCTGGGACACTGATGCCCCAATATCCACTGCCCTAAAAAAGGCAGCAGGTGCATGTGTAGAGTATTGGGGACGCTTTTCCCGTATTTAACTCTTCAACTGCGCCCCCCTACTGTCGTGGGAGGATTAATATTGAGACTGAAGTGTCCAGAGGGGAATCTGACAGTTATTATAAGTAGATGATAACACAAGCTTCCAAGTGCTCAAACCCAGTGATGCCCCCACTTAGGAACACTGAGGTAGTGCATAAATGGACAAGCTTAAACATGAACAAACTGAAGCACAGGCATCTGATGAACATCAATCTGATATCACATCTCTTGCAATCACATGTGTATTGCAAACAACAGTTGTCTAGATTCTGAGTGACCAGATTGACATTTGGTCCTTCAATAGCTCCAGTGTTTCACAATGCGGCAGAATGCAAGTCTCTCTATGCAACATCTCTGATTTTTAAATGGTAGATACGGTAATTACATTCCAGTGAAATACTAGCTAAGAAATCAAATGCTAAGCAGAAAACTAAAAACTTACAATCCTGTAGATATTGCTAAAAAAAAAATCAATCTTCATTATCCTGTAAAATAAAACTAAATATATTGCTCGAAGGTATCAAGTCTTTTTTCCTGCTTGGTATTTCCTCATTTGTACTATTACACCATCATTACAACAGTACTAAATAAGTCAAATGACTAGAATTAGAATTTCCTAATCTAACGTGCTTGTTTGATAGTGCTGCAGCCCTGTTGATTAAAGTGTGTATAAATACAGGCTGTTTGTATTAGTATCATCTTTCCTGTTATACAATAGTGACTATTTTGAGATATGAAATGATATTTAGTGATGGGGACAAGTGAATTCAAATACTCAGCAGGGAAAAAAATGTTCAGTGGTTTGTAACCTAATATTTTGAACACAAGTTTTCCTGTGATGGTCCAACATACTGTAGTTAAAATTCTTCTCTAATGAAAGATGGCTTGTGAGGGTTATATACACAGATAAAAACACCTCTTAACAAACCAAAATATAATCTTTTGGACTACCCTTATGTAGCTAGAAAACCTAACCCAGAGTTCAGAGAAGAAATGGAAGCAGAAAAAGTGCAACATAAGAAATCGCAATGAGGCAAGATAGCTCAGCAAGCTGGTTCATTATCTTGATCCATGTATAGGAACAGTTAAGATAATTTTTTCTCCCGCCTATATTTACATCAAGCTTGTCCCCCCGAAATAGAAAACTGAATTCTTGAGTCCAGACCTGTGTCACTTCCCTCTCTCTGCTCTACCACTTCACAGACTTCTGCCATCATGAATTCTTTTTCCAAACCCCTTTACCTTGTTCCATCTCTCCCACCTTTCAAAAAATACCTCAAAACTTAGCACTTGAACTGCATTTTCAGTCACCTCCCTAACCATCTTCTACCACCTGCTTCGTGTCTATAATCCCTTCCCACTTAGGCTTTTTGTGAAGCATGTTGGGACGCTTCACATTAAAGGCACCAAATAAATGCGCTAGTTGTTGAATTTTATTAATATTCCAAACAAACCCATTGCACCCATGTGGTAGTCTTCTGCAAATAAATTTTCCAAGTGAGAAACAGTTAATCTCAGTTCAATTTAAACTTGAGGTTTTCTCAGCCTATAATCAAGTCCCCAAACTTTTCTTTTCTCCAGCACAAATAACATTCTTTTCCCTATATTCTTTTTTTCTTTCTTCAGTGAGAGCAGATGTAATTTCCTTAGACCATGGGTGTTCAAACTACCACCTGTGGGCCAAAGTTTCGCAACTCTAAACTATATAGCCCAGATAATTCAATTCTATTTTCACTTATTTCTTATTCACTGATTTATCCTGTTTGAATTTCATGGGGATGGAGGCTTGGAAAAGGCTAATCTTAGCAATGATGCTTTATTGGTAGGTAAATCAGAATATTCTTAGTAACTGCAGCTTGGGATACATGCACATTAATGGGAGCATTGATTTAAACTTCATACGAGACCGGAGAGACACTGTGGTATATATCCAAGTGGTCCATGAAAATAAAAAGCCCGGACTCTTCCGCCTTTGGCTTCTTTTATCCATTAGAAACTCAGCGGCATCGCTATTGGTCGTCTTCAAACCCTTCCCAAATCCTGTCTTCCCAAATATAGGGGTATATTTTCCTCAATTTGATAACAATGGTGAAAAAGTTGATGCGAGTATAAAAGAGTGCTTCTCCACATAATACTTGTACTGACCCTTCAGTAGCAATGAATAGAAGAAATTATACCCAGTGACCAAAGCTGAACTTAACACTCCATGTATGTTCTCATTAACATTTCATATGTTCTAAGTATTACCTCCTTATAATTATAGCCTACGGATCTATTTTGTATAACTAACACCCTAATTGTTTTGGCAGTTCATATGTGACAGCTTTTTGCACTTCAGATTACTGATATAACTTCATTCTGTAATTGTTTTGTTATTTTTTAGTATATCTATTACCTTATATTATTCAAGAACAAGGTGTCAGAATGCTGCTGTAGTCTACAGGGATAACTGGTGTTACAGTACAACTAGGCCAACAAAAATGTCATTTACTGTTTTGGAAAAACAAGCAGAATTTTTAGCTATTAACACAGGAGGTGATCTGCAAAATACTAATGGAGGAGCTTACAAATATGGTATTTTTATGGTTTCTCTATTAATAAAGGAGCTATAAATAATGCTCACTCACAATCCACACATACTCTCGAAATGCAATAACTCACATTTCTACAATAATTTACCACGGTTAAGATATGAAACCATATCTAACCCAAGAAAGATTTACTGTTTACTCTCTGGATAATGCAGATCTTCAGGCCAGAAGTTAACTACTTGTCGTGTAGACAGAAGCCAGTCTTTTAATAAGATACTAAGGAATGACTTAGTCTGGGCACACTGTGAGCAACTGTTAAGATAGCACTAAAAATCAGGGTTTCAAGTCTGAAATTTGATTGCTTGCGGTGATATTTAGTTATTAGCTTTTCCAATTCAAGCAAAATAAACAGTCATCCATTTTGTCAACTTGACCTTTTGGTTGGGATATTAAATCAATAGAACCTAAATGTTAGAAGACGACGTGAGAAGCCACCCCGAGATGGGCAACCAATTCTCCCTTTGTTAATTGATGGAAATACTCTTGACATTTCTTGGACTGGCTAGAGCTTCATGTGAAGATTGGGTATATAAAATGGAATGCTATACTATATCATTTTTGATAACTTATGAAATGAGCATTTTATAACTAACAAAAAGGAGTGCATAAACTTCCAAGCATTGAAGTTACTTAATTTAGTTTTTAAATCTGCAGGCATTGCCTATTCTTTGGACTCAAAAATATAAATTTTCTGTAAACTCAAGACACCACATTACAAAGTAGAATTAAAGAAAAAAACCAGGACTGTGAAACAGTTCCTCCTATATGTTATTCCTCAAAGCTTTCATCGGGTTAATGAAGGAAAATTTAGATTAACATTTACCATTTAATAATTAAACTTCCTCATTTTTCTCACCCAAAATCTTATTTTAGCACTGGTCTATGCAAAAGACTAAAATGTTGATAGTAAGAAGTTAATTAAATCAAGATATTTACAGATAGTTTAACAACTATTCTTGACTTTACAAATGTAGCACAAGTTTTGACAGATTATTGGCTTAGAAGCAATCTGAATTCATTTGCACAGTGCTGAATTTATCTAAAGATACATTAGGATGAAAACCTGTATGAACTCTATTAGAATGTATTCTGGGACTAGAATCCCACAGTCCATAGTACAGGTCAGTGGCACACACGAGCTAATCAGGAGGCACAGTGAAGCCAGTTTAATGCGAGTGGATCACTATTCCTGGATCCAAATAAATGCTGCAAAGTCTACAATGTCTTCAGTCATATGAAAGTCTTAACTAACAAATCTCAGCCATTACAAAAATTGCTCTTCAAACGCGAGCCACTACAAAAGCACCTTGTCTGTCTTTAGGGGCAGTGAGACAGTTTGAAAATGGCACATTAGTTTTATCACTAGGCTTACTTAGTATATTGATATGAAACACATAATAGCAAAGAGGTTGTGGTGGGGACAGGGGGGGGTGGTGAAACAAAAAGTAAACACACTTAAGCGAATACATTTTGTGCAACACGGTTACTCCAACCTGTCACACTGCTCCCATCATTTACAAACAAGTGACAGAATGGAATACTGATGGTGACATGTCTATCTCAAGCTACTCTCTCCAGGAACAACCTAAGTTTGTAAGAGCAGAATCTGTAACTTCACTGCTGGGTGCTATTCTCAGTTCAAGTGGACATAGTATGAAAATACCACAGTCACCATTAAACCATTTCACAATATCATAACAGGTCAGCATAGGTCTTGATCCAAATTCCTGCTAGAAACAAAATCTCAAAATGGATCACATTTAATGTTTAAGCAGATTAATTAAAACTAGGAGCTTTACACACAAAAAAGATTTTGAGGCACTGTAGATTAAATAATTACATTAGCGGATCTCCAGTGGCAATGCTCACGTTGACTTAGTGGATATGAAAGAGGTTTTGAGAAAGATATGAAGTGGATAGTGGTAAAGTGTTTGTTTGGCTCAAATCTTCCAGAAACCAATTAGGAAGTGTAGAGTGCTCAAGTATTTTTGGATCGGGCTCAAATTCTGAACCAATCCATATAAGCAGATCGTGGTTGTGCGTTTTTTGAAAAAAAAATAAGCACTGGAAAACTTGAGACATCAGAAAAGTGACAGATAATTTTTTTGTGTTAATTGCTACAAGACTTTTAATATATTGTTATGGTGGATTGGGGGAGAGGAGAACGAAGAGAATGGGTCCAGGGAGCAAACTAATTCTAATCAACCAAGTCCAAACTTGCTCCACCTCATTGGTTTAACCTGTTCCTCCTGGAAGACCTTACTCCAGCTTCATGTTTCACTACACAAAAAGAGATCTTTACATTTAAAATATAAAATGGTTAATTATGCCATATTCAGGTCAGTAACAGAAACCTTGTCTGTTTTAATCATAAAGACCTTCTGTAGCAGACCACAAACCACACCACTGATTCATCTTTTTACAACATAATATTTGAGACAAGAAAAAGCAAAAATACAAGAACACGTTGAGTACTGCAGGGCACAATGAGAATGGAGGCTGAAGTTCATGGAACTTGCCCCCATTTGTGGTTTGCTCTGAAGGAATTTAATCATTGCAATCTTGGGTTTCTATTTTGGGATAGGTCACCCAAAGGAAACCAACTCACAGAATGGGAGACCCTGATTCAAATCACAATTCGGTTTGACATTTCCACACTCAGACAGCGAGTTGTCTGGGTGAGGACCGTGCAGACACAAGGTGCCCAGCTGACTAAGAGAGGGAAAATTGGCAGTGGCTCTACCTTGGGTTGCACTGCAGCACCTGGCTCTAGAGCACCATCAGTGGAAGTCGTGGAGATGTACATGGCTGCCCTGCCTGCCGTTCTATCAGACCCAATCCAGTGTGTGTGTGCCGGGAGGTAAATAGAGGAGAGAAAATGTGAATCAAGAAAGTAAAGAAAAACAAGACATAGCACACATCTGATATTATAAATGAAAGCTAACTGAAAAAGCATTATCCAAGATGATGCACCCACCTAGCTAACAAGATACCCTGGTACTCTTCCAGTTGTCTCATGAAGCTGATATTGGGTTTTGTAACTGTCCGTTTCTCCTTCACATAACTGTAAGCTTTATCCAAATTCCAGCCATATTCTTTCATTGCATATGCAATTACTGTGGACGCAGACCTGCTGATGCCCATCTTACAGTGAACAAGACACTTGGAACCATTTTTTCTGAAGGAAAAAGAAATATGCATTTAGAATCAAACTATTCTAAAGCTATGGCGGTAGTTTGAGATTGATGCTTGGAAACATATTTATAGATAGACAGGCAGATTTTTAATTTGGTATATTACTTTTCATTGTATGATTGACTCTATAGTCATTCATATCTGAAGCTTATTTTGAAATATCTTGGAAGTTTGGAATATAGAAACTTAGAACATAGAAGATAGGAGCAGGAGTAGGCCATTCGGCCCCTCGAGCCTGCTCCGCCATTCGATGAGATCATGGCTGATCATCCAAACTCAGTACCCTGTACCTGCCTTCTCCCCATATCCCTTGATACTTTAGCTTTAAGAAATATATCTAACTCATTTTTTTTTCCCTCACAAACTTCATTTTCATCATTCTTCAGTTCTGCTTATACAGTAGGATACTTCTTCATTGGTGCTTTAAATACAAGGCAACAGAGGCACATCAGCAGCATATTACATTAAACATAAAAAAAAAATACACTTTAAGGCGTAACTATTCCCTCATACCATTGGTATGTGTTTGCAAAATGTACAAAAATAGAGTTCTATTCTCCTTTATTTAGTTCCTGCAGAATTAGGCCGCGGTCGGCTCATTCGCCGGCCTTGGCAGGGAAACGCCGCACCGCCCGCACTTCGCATCCTTGTGTTTCATGGTCAGTTCGTACTGAGGGGTCATATCAATGTCCTGCCCTGGCTTTTTCTCAAATCGCAGCTGCTGCAGAAGCGTGGTGAAAAACAAGACGACTTCCGTGCGGCCAATGCATCTCCTTTTGCCCATGCCAAACAGCTGCACCTTCTCGCACTCCACTTTGTTGATGCTTTTTCCGTCGGGGTTCAGGAATCGGTCTGGGCGGAAAACAAATGGGTCTTTCCAGAGTGTCGTGTCATGATTCACTTGCCACTGGTTCAAAGACGCACGTGTTTTTAGGGATAAAATATCCATTCAATGCAGTGTCTTTTGTTGTGCAGTGAGGAATGGTGAATGGTAGAAAGGACGAGTGACGGAAGGTCTCCATGATGAAAGCTTCTGTGTATTTTTATTTTGTACAGACTTCCAGATAACTATAAGCAAGTTTGATAAAGGTGCCACAATTTGTTCCCGACAGTTATAATTAGTACAACAGTCTGGCTAAATGTAAACCTTAATTTATTATACATAAAATAATTGCAATGCATTAGGAATTTGAGTCTGTTATATGAAACTGATTTGCATACATCTTTAAAATTCTAATTTATCTCAAAAAATTGGATTTCAGAATACAAGTTACACTCAGCTAGACTTGAAAAATATTTTGAAATTACTTGCTGCTAACACTGGAAACTTCACTTTCACAATGTTTAGTTCCATTTCCAAATAATAAGCTTTTAAACTGCATCTCTGAATGGCATCTCCAGTTCTCAGTTTCCACTGAGAAACACCCTGAATTGATTTTAAGATACTACAGCCCATCAAAGTTTTGCGCCAAATATTTCAAACCAGGATCTTAAGGAACAAAATACGGTTTTAAAACAACGCAGCCAATTCGATTCACTCCACGTGATATCAAGAAACGGCAGAGCGCACTAGATACAGCAAAGGCTATGGGCCCCAACAACATCCGGTTGTCGTGCTGGAGACTTGTGCTCCAGAACTAGCCATGCCTCTAGCCAAGCTGTTCTAGTACAGCTACAACACTGGCATCTATCCGACAATGTGGAAAACTGCCCAGGTAGGTCCTGTCCACAAAAAGCAGGACAAATCCAATCCGGCCAATTACCACTCCATTAGTCTACTCTCGATCATTAGCAAAGTGATGGAAGTTGTAATCGACAGTGCGATCACGTGGCACTTACTCACCAATAACCTGCTCACTGATGCCCAGTTTGAGTTCCGTCAAGACCACTCTGCTCCCGACCTCATTACAGCCTTGGTCCAAACATGGATAAAGGAGCTGAATTCCAGAGGTGAGGGGAGAGTGACTGCCTTTGACATCAAGGCAGCATTTGACCAAGTGTGGCATCAAGGAGCCCTAGTAAAACTGAAGTCCATGGGAATCGGGGGACAAACTCTCCACTGGCTGGAGTCATACCTAGCACAAAGGAAGATGGTTGTGGTGATTGAAGGTCAATCATCACAGCCCCAGGACATCGCTGCAGGAGTTCCTCAGGGCAGTGTCCCAGGCCCAACCATCTTCAGCTGCTTCATCAATGACCTTCCCTCAAACATAAGGTCAGAAATGGGGATGTTCACTGATGACTGCACAGTGTTCAGTGCCATTCATAACTCCTCAGATAATGAAGCAGTCCATGCCTGCATGCAACAAGACCTGGACGACATTCAGGCTTGGGCTGATAAATGGCAGGTAACATTCACGCCACACAAGTGCCAAGCAATGACTATCTCCAACAAGCGAGAGTCTAACCACCACCCCTCGACATTCAATGGCATTAACATCGCCGAATCCCCTACCAACATCCTGGGGGTCACCATTGACAAGAAACTTAACTGGACCAGCCACATAAATACTGTGGCAACAAGAGCAGGTCAGAGGCTAGGTATTCTGCAGAGAGTGCCTCACCTCCTGACTCCCCAAAGCCTTTCCACCATCTACAAGGCACAAGTAAGGAGTGTGATGGAATACTCTCCACTTGCCTGGATGAGTGCAGCTCCAACAACACTCAAGAAGCTTGACACCATCCAGGTCAAAGCAGCCCGCTTGATTGGCACCCCATTAAACATTCACTCCCTCCACCACCGGCGTACCGTGGCTGCAGTGTGTAACATCTACAAGATGCACTGCAGCAACTCGCCAAGGCTTCTTTGGCAGCACCTCCCAAACCCACGACCTCTTCCACCTAGAAGGACAAGGGCATGGGAATACCACCACCTCCAAGTCACACACCATCGTCACTGGGTCAAAATCCTGAAGCTCCCTACCTAACAGCACTGTGGGAGTACCTTCACCACACGAACTGCAGCGGTTCAAGAAGGCGACTCACCACCTCCTTCTCAAGGGCAATTAGGGATGGGCAATAAATGCTGGCCTTGCCAGCGACGCCCACATCCCATAAACGAATAAAAAAATGTATTAGGTTAGAAAGAAGAGTTTGAGCATTGGAAAAACCTTTCCTTTCTGCTAATAATGCACTTTCCTATGCTGTTTGTATAAAATTTGAGATATACATGTACACCATCTATATGGATTCATTTAGATATTCAATGCTAGAAGATTGTATTTGATCTGTACAGAGTATTATTTTTCCAGATTAGGTACTACTTCCAGTGTTTGCGTTCATGGCAGAGCATCAAATGATAAAATAATTTTCCTGCATTACAAAGTTTTTCACTAGAAACCCATTATTTGGGAACCAGCCCAATTGATTGTAGCAAAGTGCAGCATATTGAGGTTCCATTAGATTCTACACTTTCTATAACAACTTTATAATTTAACATAGATTGTGAGGAATGAAGAGACATAATTTCTCAATTCTACATCAAGCCACACCCAGTTCTTCCAGTTCTAGTGTATGTGGGCAATGCCTGCTTACACTTCAAAGCCACTCAGCATCCAACATTATGATTATGTTTACAGCAACTATGTTTTTGGCATCTTTGTGAACGTAAATACGCAACTTATTAATTTTCCGAATACAATAATGAAACTTTTTTGTCCTATAACTGTATTCACTGAGTCATCAGGACCAATATTGGTTCATATTTATTATTCAGCTATTCTATCGCTTTAAAGTGATCACTTATTCAGAATCAAGGATCAGTAACAACCATCAAAACTTTAAATGACATGAAATGCTGCACATTACACCCCAGGATTATTGTTAAGTGGTACATCACTTGAAGGGCTATGTGTTTATAGGATTAAATTCAGCACAAGACTCACCTGTTAGTATGATACCTTCAGAACGTAATGCATTAGCAACCGGTTGCGAGTCTGGGAACTCCTAAAAATGCACTTTATAAGTGAGGTAGCACTACTGTGGTAAGTGTCATTGTAAGGGTTGGAGATAACTGTAAATTTATCTCCGGAGTCCAAATTTAAAAAATAGCAACACATTTTGGAATCCCTATTTCAAAACTGCAGCAATAAATATCTACTCTTGACTTTGTACCTATTTTACTTCCAAACTTTCATTATCTTAAACATATAGCAACTATAATCAGAATTCCAACTGATCACATTTGCAGTACAAAATGTTTCCTCAATTTATTTGGGCCATCACATCTTCTGGCACAGACTCGATGGCTGCCTTCTGTGCTGTACTATTTTATGACTCTGCACTACCAATATTTGAATTAGAAAGCTGACTTTCGTGTTAACACAAAAAGTGTTATTTCGATGGGGCTAGTTTAAAAAAGATTTCAGTTGGTAACTACCCAACATCTCAAAGCTCTTTTCAAGCTGGTTTGAAACAAAATGACTTGAAACCAGACTGACTGACCATCTAATGTGCATTTTGATTGTGCAATAAAAATAATAGGATATGTAATGTGATACAAGATTAATAAATTACAGCTAAATTTATTGCAATTATGTGGGGAGCAAAAGGCAGAGAAATCAGAACTAGAAAAGTTGTGTATGATCCCGACCATGCTGTAAATTGGGGTCAGATTGGAAGGAGTAGGGCATAAAGATAGGCCATCATTTTCCACCAGACAATGCATATATACTGTATAGATTTTTAAATTTAAAACAAATACAATATTGATAAGAACCACCCAACACCAGAGACATGTCCATTTAATTTCGTACTTTGCTTTAGAGATGAATTTATACGTATCATTCCAATACGCAAGCAGATCTGTAGCCTCCTCATCATACACCCTGATATTATGGTACTCAAATAGTCCTGGGAAGAAGTTATCAATTTCACGGGTGATGTTCAAGATGTACCGGATCCTAAATAGAAATATGAAGAAATTACCATGTTAGGATTGGTTATTGCCATACAGAAAGTCTTTAAATTAAATATAACTTCCACTGCCAGGTACACAGGATGAAGTTTAAAAAAAAAAGGTAACTTTTTTGAGAATGTGAAGTTAAATATATTTTTCACATGTTTTGCATCTTGTAAAAGAGGTTTCTTTTAGATGGTTATAGTACAATGCAGTACCAAAACAAACATGACCGGCCTGCAGGGGGCGATAGCACCATTGTGATAATCTACAGGATGAATTAATGTGAAAGTTATTGACTAAAAAAACTGTTTGCAAAAGAAAACTGGATACAACCAAACTGCCAGTGAAAAGCTTTATAGGGAGGTGTAGTCAACAAACGTGTGCTTATGTTATATTTAGCACATAATTAAACTTGCACCAGATGAGAAAGGATGATTATTAACTGATCAATGGTGGCAAAATGTATTTCAATATTGACATTTGAGAACCCTGTTAAAATGGAAAATGCAGAGAATACACAGACTTGTAGCATTGAGTTTCCAACACACTATCGATCGGAGTGACTGGATACAAGTGCCCACCCATACTTTCCCACATGGTTGAGTTTCTGGCCCCATCGGAGACAATGCCATCAGATGAAGCGTCAAGAAAGAACAATGTGTTTCCTCACAGGGAGGACAAAAGAAAGCAACAGAAATGAACAACAGAGGTTGTTCTTGCATACATCCTGGTAGTCAGCTCAATGGAAACATCTTCTTGCCCTCCCTTTCAATTGGGCAATAGAGCTAATTATATTCCATCTAATATTTACGCAATAAAACGGTTTTCAACATGATAATTTTTCCACTTACAGATCACAATCATTAAATGCTTTCTAACACGTATAGCAACTGGGTAAAAAAAGGCTACCAATAAATGCCCCAAGCGCTAAAATACACAGGGAAACATGAATCAACAACACTACGGCTCTTTTAATTGACAAAAATAGGTTGTCGCTAGTGATTAAATAGAAAAGTGGCCGCAAGCATGTTTAAAATATGCTGCTTAGTTCTTAAAGTCAATATGCTGTCTTGAGAGGAGTTAGATCCTACAGGTGTAACAAAAAGAACTGAATTATAGAAGAAAGAAGTTGTTGCTGGGAGAATAGGGATGGAAGGAACATTTCCAATAGAAAACACTCCCCTATTAAACTGCTACAATAAAAAAGTAGCTGGTAAGAAGCATTTCTATTTTTAATCTTTTCTCTCTCCTCAGAAACCTCCTATTTCAGGTTTCTGCTCAGAGCTATAGCCCTGTCAGCAAAACAGCAAATTAGCTCTATTGCCCAATTGAAAGGGAGGGCAAGAAGATGTTTCCATTGAGCTGACGACCAGGATGTATGCAAGAACAACCTCTGTTGTTCATTTCTGTTGCTTTCTTTTGTCCTCCCTGTGAGGAAACACATTGTTCTTACTTGACGCTTCATCTGATGGCGTCGTCTCCGATGAGTGGTAAAGAGCTACAAACTATCCTGTAAATCAGACCCCACACAAGTTCTGGATTTTGACTTGGAGGCATTTGAGCTGGGAAATTTCATACAAGCCTGCAAGTGCAGAGGGCCAAGGGAAAGGAAGTAAAAAATACAAGGGCCTCAAATTGATTTTCCCTCAGAATACCTATTACTGGATATAGTTGTTTTATTTCCTGAAATATTTGGTAAGCAAATTCTGAAATGTTCAAGTTTAATTGGGAATCAAATTAAGTGGTTTTCATATGTAGAACATTGACCAAAAATGAGATTGGGGGAAAAAAAACTGTATAATTCAAGAATTTGTTTTTATGTCAAATCAACATTTGACAATTTGGGCTGGTCTTACAAAAACTTGATAAACACATTTTTAAATGATCATATACAAGAGAAGATTACAACTGAGGGGCATGCAGTACTTTAACAGACTAAACCTTTTGCCCTTCATGCAGTGCTGGTCGACAGTTACGTTTGTTGGTTTGGCCAAACATATGAGCATGTTTCATCACAGAGGCCCTTACCCTCGGTTCTGTAAATCTTCTAAATTGGATGCATTCCACTCCGAGCCCTGAAAACAGAGACAAAATGGCTGAGATTCAGGTCTAACAGAATAATCCAAACAGATTGTACTGATATTGAGCACAGAAACGAAGTAGCTCAAGTGCAGATGCAAGCAAGTCCCCCCCCACCCCCACCTATAATCATATTTGAGCAAAAGGGAAGTTAAGCTTCCAGCAAACTTGTACCCAGTCAAATTCTTGAATGATTCGATTAGCATATTAAAAGTTCTGTAGCAGTATTACTCTGTTACAACCATCTTACTTTTCCAGTTTTCTAAAAAAAACTCCAAATAATTGAATTAATGACCATGGCTAATATTACAGGGTAGTACTGGCATGAAGATGATACCAAGCGGGATAATACAATAGTTTCACAGAATCCCCACAGTGCAGATAGAGGCCATTACGGCCCATCGAGCCTGCACCGACACATATCCCACCCTATCCCCGTAACCCCACGTATTTAATCCCCCCTAACACCAAGGGTCAATTTATCATAGCCAAATCAACCTAACCCGCACATCTTTGGACTGTGGGAGGAAACCGGAGCACCCGGAGGAAACCCACGCAGACACGGGGAGAATGTGTAAACTCCACACAGACAGTCACCCGAGGCCGGATTCGAACCCAGGTCCCTGGCGCTGTGAGGCAACAGTGCTAACCACTATGCCACCGTGTTGCCACTTTTTAACTACTAATGTGAGTCTTGTAGTTTCCTTAACTTTCAGAGCTAAAGTGCCAAGTATGACACACAAGAAAAACTGGCTCTCAATCTGTTGCTACCCTGGAGATAAATGTGGCTCTTGATGGGAAGCCACAAATTAACAGTGGTGTTGAAGAATGCAGAGGAGTCTGCTACTCATTCACTCACCATCCCAGTGGAAAGAATACAAGTGCCGGTGACTCACCATGGAGGGGGTCATGGGGAATGAAGAGAGGTGAAGTACAAGAATAAAACAGTAAAACATCCAACCCTGGGCAAGCAGAAAAGGGCACACACTAGTTCCAGGTTATTTTCTGAATGAACTGACAACCATGAGCTGCGAAAAGGTCACAGATTAAAATGGATTTACTGAGAGATTCTTTGAAGTAATGCTTATGCCTTGCCACTAAAATAAATTTTCTTTGACTTTAAGGCCAGCTGACTATTGTCTATCTTATAAAACAGACTGCAATTCAACATAAGCAGGCAGCAGCTGGCTTCATATTGTGAAACTTTAATACAGGAAACCTCGTCAGGACAGTTTTGAAAAGCAAGTACTCCAAAATAAGATAAGTCACAGCAGAGATAAGTTAAGTCAAGTCACAAAGAAAAATGTATTTACATGAAACCGTTTAACTTCCTGCATTTCTGATATACTTGCCATAGAGGGAGTGCAGCGAAGGTTCACCATACTGGTTCCTGGGATGGGGGGGGGATTGTCTGATGAGGACAGATTGATTAGACAAGGCCTATATTCTCTGGAGTTTAGAAGAATGAGAGGTGATCTCATTGAAACATACAAAATTCTTACAGGGCTTGACAGGATAGATGCAGGGAGGATGCTTGCCCTGGCTGGGGAGTCGAGAACCAGGGGTCACAGTCTCAGAATAAGAGGTCGGCCATTTAGGACTGAGATGAGGAGAAATTTCTTCAGTCAGAGGGTGGTGAATCTTTGGAATTCTCTACCCCAGAGGGCTGTGGAGGCTCAGTCATTGAGTATATTCAAGACAGAGATCAATACATTTTTGAATATTAAGGGAATCAAGGGATATGGGGATAGTTCAGGAAAGTGGAGATGAGGTAGAAGATCAGCCATGATCTTACTGAATGGCAGAGCAGGCTCGAAGGGCCAAATGGCCGACTCCTGCTCCTATTTCTTATGTATTCACAGCCAATGCAAAGACAAATAGTAGACAGCTGACAGAAAAAAAACAAGCATTCACACAGCACCTTATCACATCCTTGGGACATCCCAAAGCACTTTACAGCCAATATAATACTTTTATCACGTACGTGATGAGCACATCTTGGGATTTCTCTGGAATTGACAGCGTTCTAGATGTGTCATAAAAGCTTAAAATGGCTACATTTGCATCCTTAAAGACTCTCCAGCCAAGCGGGTAGTACAGTGTGGTAGTGTGCCAATATGGTACACCATAAAGTGGCAGAACAACATCTTGCATTTATATAGCACCTTTAACATAGTAAAACGTCCCATGGCGTTTCACAGGAGCGTTATTGAACAAAATTTGACACCGAGCCACATAAGGAGATATTAGGGCAGGAAGAGGTAGGTTTTGAGGAGCAGCTTAAAAGGAGGGGAGAGAGAGGTAGAGAGGCAAAGAGGCTTAGAGAGGGAATTCCAGAGCTTAGGGCATAGGCAGCTGAAGGTACAGCTGGCAATGGTGGAGCAATTAAAATCGGGGATGTGCACAGAGATAGGGAGGGGCGAGGCCATGGAGGGATTTGAAAACAAGGATGAGAATTTTAAAATTGAGGCGTTGCCAGACCGGGAGCCAATGTAGGTCAGCAAGCACAGGGGCGATGGGTGAATGGGACTTGGTGCGAATTAGGACACGGGCAGCAGAGTTTTGGATAAGCTGAAGTTTATGACACCCGACATTCCCTATAGATTCGGCTCCTAGTCTCAGGCTACCACAGGGGAAAGGTGCTAAGAGGAGGCAAGACAGCTCTCACCAGAGAAGATTTCTAACATAGTCTCTCTGGGAAATATAACCCTTTGGAAATGTTCTTTCCTTCTTTTAATTTTTTTTTACTTACTACAGGAACTTAAATACTTAGACTTAATACAGATAATAGCAGTAAAAAAATTGTGATAACATTAGTCAACAAGCAGGTTGCAGAGAAATTTCAAGCTTTAAAAGTACTCTGGAGAATTTCTCAAAACTTCTAATATTGTTGTAAATAGGAACCCAAAACTAATCACATTTGGGTGAAGGAGGTAGAAAAACCAATGCTGTTTAGAAGCCAGCACGAGAGGCGCCAGTTGTGATTTCCCTCCCTTTCACTCTTCTTAACTCCCCACCATCCATCAGATAACATTCATTTCTGCTATCACACACATACCCACAAGAAAGTGTGATCAGAGGTGCGACAGAGGACAAAGATCAATTATAGTATAATGATCATACCAGGTAGACATGCTCAAATATCTCGGTTGGGTTGTCCATCTGCCTCAAGATTACAATCATCTCGTTATCAATGTACTCTTTAAATTCTCTCAAGTTACAGACCATCTGCATCTCCAATTCTGTGCGAATCTGCAATGAATACAACAATTAGCTATTGAGACTCATGCATTTTACACAAGGCAAAAACCAATCAGCAGTTAAATAACGCAGGGTCAGAAAATTCTTTACTGGTAACCAGACTAATGAAACATCAGATTTGGTAGCCCAGTAAAACTATTTTTTCAGTCCAAGTCAAGACAGTTCATTCGATCTTTCATTTAAAAATCGGCAACCACCCTTATTTGGAGTCATATTTCAGAATGGAGAGTTACCATATGGAAACCATATGTTCTGCACTGGAAGATGAAATTGAACCCAATCTCCAAACAGTTAAAATTGGGCTAGCTGGTTATTACACAGAGACAAGCAAGTGTACATTGCATCAGTAAGAATCTTGGACAAGGTAAAAATGCAAAAGCAAACTTCTAAAATTAAGTATCCCAATCATTATTTTTATATATTTTTTAAAGTTACGTCACCTTAAGACCTCAAATTGCAAAACATTTGGGTTTTGAAGTTATTTCTCCATTTTATTTGCATGGTATTAAAAAATGTCAGCCAATGAATATCAATTCAGAATCTATTGTGAATCCTGTCGATTTTCTTTAGCAAGGGTATACACCTACCTCTTTTGATGTGACGTTCTCCAAATCCTTCTGCATCATGATCTCTCGAAGTTTAGACTTGATTAGTCTTTCAGTCAGTTCTCGCTCTGTTGGTCTGTAAGTGACACAAATACAATAATTATAGTTTTGTTGGAAAGAAACATTATGAGTACAACATAAAAGTCAGCTTTCAAACTGAAGGTCATATTTCCTGGTTAACCTCAACTAACAGTTGCTCTACAATGTCATTTATTTTTAAGATCACATCCCCCACTTAAAATTATTCTAATACAGTAATAAATAATAGGACCATGAAAGGGCAAGAAAGATGCATCTTACTCCAGGGCAGGACAATATTCACATGTACACATCAACTCTCATTGTTTTCAGCAACAAAGTTCAACTGGGAATTGCCTTCACAACCTTCACCGTATCAATAAAAACTATTCCTTGGAACTTTATTTTTTAAATTCAGCTAATCAAAATGCTAAAATGTATATGATATAAAAACAGTTTCCTGAGATGGTGTTTCTAGATTACAGAAAATGCATGTTAGCCTTTATTACGGTGAAGAGATTTCAAGAGCAAATCTACATTTCCAATCTGTAACTCCGGAGAAGTTTGTTGAAATTTGCAAAACCGAATGGAGTGGATAATATGCATCAGATGAATCCCCAACTGTGGTAAAAATTACTCATTTGATGGCCTGGTTACTAATTGAATGTCATATTTTAAATATTAAAACTTGCATTTATATAGCACCTTTAATGTAGAAATGCATCCTAAGGCACAAAGATGCAAGGAAAATAAAGACCCCCAAACCAAAGGAGGAAATATTAGAAGAGGTGACCAACAGCTTGGCTAAAGAAGGGATTTGAAGGGGGAGATGAGGTAGAAAAGCAAAGGGGTTTAGGGAGTTAATTCCAGAGCAAGAGACCTAGGCAACTGAAAGCATGGCTGCCAATGGTGGGGATGGTGTGGGAGGGGAGGGGGAATAGCACAAAAAACTAAGTCAAAGCAACAAGAATTTGGGGGCAGGGAGTTGTAGAGTTGGATGAGGTTAAAGAGGTAGTGAGGGGTGAGACTAAGGAAAGACTGAAACACAGAGGGGAATTTTAACTTTCAGATGTTGGGGACTAGGAGCTAATGTAGGTCAGCGAGGACAAGGGTGATGGGCAAGTGGTGCCTGGTGTAGGATAGGATGCGGGCAACAGAGTTTTGAATGAGCTGAGATGTACAGAGGATGAAGAATACAGGCCAGCTCGAAGAATACTGGAATATCCGAATCTGGAGGTGACAAGGCATGGATGAGAGTTTCAGCAGCAGATGGTTGGAGGTAGCGGAAAAGGTGGACAATGTTACAGAAGTCAAAGTAGGTGGTCTTTGTCTTATTACGCTCCTATGAAGTGCCTTGGGATGTTTTCCTAAGCCATATAAATAGTTGTTGTATTTTTGTCTGGTCCCTGGACAGAGTAACCACAATGGTTTAGTATTTTAATAAACACGTTATTTCACCTATTATTTTTAACTATTAATCACATACATAGATGAAAGGGGGGGCTTTAACATACCGAGTCTCAAGACCTCTTCTACACACAAGCTATACGAAAACATTTGGAGGGCTTGACTGGTTTGATCTGTGCCATCTTCCCAGAATGTTGGAAATACTGTCATTGAACACTGCAATTTTAATCTGAATCTCTATATTTTAAGCTACCCATATTGCATCTGTTCACCTGCCATAGAAAGGTTGCACCATCAGCTTCCTAATAAGGTAGCAACTGGATGGTGTCTGTAAGTCAGTGGTTATCTGCAGTGCCCAACTTCTTATCACGGTTAGTAAAAATAGTCTTCTTAATCAACAAAGACTGTCAGACGGGAGCCTATCTTCTGGACCAGTTAGTATCAACATGTTCAGATGTGAGACATGAAAGGTTTTGATTATCAGGTCATTTTTTTTTAATGTAATTTTGCACAAAAATTTATGCAGCAAAATAAATGGAGAAAAAAAACTTCAACCAACAATGTTTTGTTTCCTACTCAGCTATTTCAGGTTTACCAGAATAATTTTAACAGCCAACCACTCAGTGGAAGAACTTCAACTAGCCTAACAAAAAGAATTAAGACAAAGATGTGTAATGGATATTGGTGGTAATACATGACTACATTTTATTTCTATTTGATCAGACTGCTGTACAAGGTGTCAGCAGAAACACAGTTGTAGGACAGGAAAACCGGTTTTATTTGCTATATAGTGGGAAGCAGTTTTTAATTATATAGCTAATGTGCATTATAGAATTTTTAATCTTTTCAGGGTTTCCCCAGAAACATTTCAGAGGTTGGCCTGGTGTATGGAATGGGAACGCTCCCAAGAAACCAAAGCAGGTGCAACTTTTGGTTCAAAGCAGCAGGTGACAAATTCAAAATGACTGGTGTGACCTCGCACCCAATGGTAATTGGCCGATGAATAGCTTCATTCAGTTATGGGTAAAAAAAAAAAAGGCTGCAAATCAAACAGAAAATGCTAGAATTGTACAGCATGCCCATCAGCATCTGAAACAGCTAAGTTAACTGGGTTCTGATGAGGGGAACATAACATATGCCTGCATGACGGGCACTGCATTTCAACATAATTCACTACATGTGAAGTGCTTGGTGATGTTTTAGACAGACAGGATATAAGGCTATAGAAAAGAAAGACATTTTAATCCATCAATACAGCAATCTTACTTGTATATACCTCCCTGTCCCAAGTACAAATTTAAGATCTATAGGTCATTGTTAAAAGGAAAGCAAGGGCAACATGAAGTCTTTAAAATCAGATGTAGTAAAATGTACAGATAGGAGCTCATTAATGATGTGTAACGGTCACATAAAAACACAACTGTAATCCCCCCAACCAGGCCTAAACCATGACCACCCATGAATCCTGCTGATTGTTATAATCAGGTCCCGTCTACCTGTTTAACCAGTATGTACATATTGGATACCTTGCCATTACTTTAAACCTTGGGTTGCAGTGCTAATTCTTCCCAAGTACTCCAGAATGTGCCCATCTCTTTTCTTCTTCTATATTTACAGGCGATGCAATTATTGCAAACAGAAAAATGTAACCATTGTGGCTTCAAAAAGACACATAATATTGAACATGTATGCAAAACACTGTACAAAATAGTTTACAGTGCTATCCTATTCCATTCTTCCCTTTTATCTCAATGAAATGGCATAATGGCTGCAGCCCTTTAGAAGGAAAACATCTTGTGGTGCATTCCAGTTCTAAAATAAAGTTCACAAGTAAACTCTATGGACTAAAATTGAAGTTTTAAAAGCAAAAATCATTATGTATAAGGTCTCATCAGGGCTAAGGATCCCTCCTTTTGACTGCAACACTTCAGGAGAGAATTTAATCAGATATAAATGTCTAGGGATGAAAATCAAAACTTCTGTCTACTGAAGCATTTGTGTCTACATGCTACTATAGTGATAATAAAAGTTATGCTGATTCAAATTCTTTATTAAAGGCTGGAGGGAAAAATTCCCAGTACTTCCTCAACTGAAATAGTTAAAACCATAGAAGTTGACAGCACTGAAAGAGGCCATTTGATTCATTGTGCCTGTGCTGGTCTTGGCTGGAAAAATCCAAAACTAAACCCACTGCCCTGCTCTAGGAACACAGGAACAGGAATAGGCCACTTAGCCCCTCAAGCTTGTGCTGTCATTCAATTAGCTCATGGCTCAATTAGATCAAGTAGATGCTAACCTAACCCCACGGCACTAAAAGGCTTTTACAGGATGCTGGGGCCTCAAAGATACAGTAATAGGAATGCACATACATTTCAGCAAAAAGGACAGGTGAATCAGAGCGATGAGACTGCACATCCTGCATAGCATTCCACTCATTAACGAAGGACTGGTTGGAATTGATACGGCTCTCATAATAACTAATCCACGTTAGGTACAGACTCCCGGGGTAGTAGTTGTGCGTCCTGGCAATCTCACAGGCTTTGTGCAAACTCTGCAAAGCTGACCTGAAAATAAAAATAATTCACACAGTTGGTGTCACACATCAAAAAAGTTTTTCCATAAGACTATTCTGTGCTTAATAAATGAGGCTGTTTTGACAGCAGGGATAACAAAGGATTAATTTAGCTGTACACATTTACCAATATCTACCAAAGCAAGTGCATTTTTGATGTTAGAATGACTACTGCATTTTTACATTTGATTATGATGCCAAATGAGAAAAATAGCTAGTAAACATGAAGCTTTTGGCTGCAACATTTAAACAATGCACAATGAGCTATAATTGTTTCAAACCAGTCAGAACATAGCTAAAATTCACAAATAACATGAACTTCTGGTCTTCACATGTACTAGCTTACAGATTTCCTCACAACCAAACTAACAGAGCTTGCTGGCTTTTGCCACGCTTATCTTCAGCACCATATCTCTTTCTGTAGCCATACAAAATTATGCAACCATTTGTCATTTGCATGTTATTTGAGAATACATGGTCATCTTTTAGCTGAAACAGCACAGCAATGGAACTTTAAAATTCATTAACAAACTGGTGCTGGAGAAAACCTGCAGAAAAATAGCAAAAATGTTCAGAAAGTTCTTACCACATTGCCTGTACAGACACAGGCTTGAAGATGTGAATTCTGTTCACTGTCGACACACTGAATCCTCTTGGGAGGGAAAGAAAAGCAGAAAAAACATTTGAAGTTATTAAAGTTATCAGCAAAACTTAGAA
Source organism: Squalus acanthias (assembly GCA_030390025.1). Lineage (NCBI taxonomy): Eukaryota > Metazoa > Chordata > Chondrichthyes > Squaliformes > Squalidae > Squalus > Squalus acanthias. The sequence goes on from CM059448.1 coordinate 14,912,224, forward strand.
AAATAAACAGGCGTAACTCAAAATGGTATGGTGACACGGTGCACCCACAATCTCAGTACAGGAAGGGCTCTGATCTGTCAACATGAGAAGTCAAGAGGGCTGAACATTTCTACAGTGGGTATAATCAAGAAAGTAAATAAATATAAAAGAGAGCAAGAGCGCGCCAGAGAGGAGAGAGCGCGTGAGCGAAAGAAAGAGAGAGAAAGAAATAAAGGGAGGGAGAGAGAGAAATAAAGGGAGAGCGCGCATGCGAGCGCGCAAAAGAAATAAAGAGAGAAAGAAAGGAGAGAGAGAGCACGAAGAGAGAAAAGAGATAGAGGAGGAAGTAATAAAATACCTTTTGGGGAAAACCACACACAATAACCAATTAGTTCACAGAATTATTTTTTTTAATTGTAAAATGACAATTCATATTTACCATGGCTTTTAGGGAATAACTTCCATCTTTTGGGAGTACACAAGGTGACAATATGGCTGATTAAGTGCCATGGTAGCAGAACAAAATGTTTAAACAAAGTAGCTGAGTTGTTTATTGTTGAAAAACTCAAATTCTGTTGGTGGTAATTATGTCATAAATGCCATGTGGTAATATGACAGTTCTTGTATTGTGATGGGCAATGGGCTTCCATTGCTGGTTGATTACGGAGTGAATGCTGGTCACATGATTCAGTTCCTAACCAACTACTGGCCAGTGAAGTGTTTATTAAACCAACATCTTTGGTAGGAAAATACACCAAATGTAAAAGGCTTCAGCAAGTTAATTCTGTAAACAATCGAAACTTGAGTATACAGCTAGTAATGACCATCAAGTCACTTATTTCAACTGTGGTAAAAATAAATTCCTCTCTCTTACCAATATTTTTTTTTCTTTGACCTTCTTGCCTAAAGACGGACTCAGGCTGGGTTAAAGTTTCCCAGTGGCTTCCAGTACCTTGCCTAACTGCCTCTTTTTCATGCAAATTAAAGCAGAAAATATAAATGGATTTGAGACACCATAGCTGCAAAGAGAAGGGATCGGATAGATATATAGATATAAAGAGAGAGAGAGAGAGAGAGAGAGAGAGAGAGAGAGAGAGAGATTAAAAAGGAATGGTTGTTTAGGCCTAGTGGTTTTATTCCCAAGAATTCTTCTGTTCTTACGAGAGCGCCTAGACAGTGATACAAGCAGGCTGTGACAAGCCGGGTGGCGAAGAAAAAAAAAAATCAAAACCAATTCTGCCCTCATCAGATATCCACGCAGGCACACTTCCATCAGGCGCGCTTGGATAGGGCAGGAATCCAGACTGATTTTTCTTGTCACTTTGTCTCAGATAGGCTCCTTTTATACTAATAGTAACAAATGCCTCTCCTTTGTGTTGTCTTGAAAGCAATATCTTGGAACAAGAAGAATTTTACTACTTGACATTTAGTGCTGGGTTCCCAAGGTTTTACTATTTGAGATTAGATGTTAGGTACCGAGTGTACTTACCCATCACCATCCAAATGGATCAACGTGTCACTCCATAATGGAAGAACCAGGCCCATTGTGCAAGTATTGCTGCAAAGATAATGTAATCTAAAATTAGCATAGTTTCTGTATACTATGTTGCACATTGTTTTATGCCGATATCTTCAGCAGAAAGGATTACAGAGAAGGCATAATCAATATAAGTCCATACAACTACAGTCTGTACTCAGCTCAAATACATTTGGAAAAAGTGAAAAAAACATTTAAACTAACAAGAATTAAACGACTGATATCAAGTGCTCTTGCTCTTGGATAAAAAGCCATGAGTTTAACAATGGGCTGAAGCACCTTCCACAGCACATTTTTCTCTTACAAAAGCAAAATACTGCAGATGCTGGAAATCTAAAATAAAAACAGAAAATGCTGGAAATACTCAACAGGTCAGACAGCATCTGTGGAGAGAGAAAGAGTTAACGTTTCAAGTCGATGACCGCGCGACAGAACTGACGGGATTTCCATTTGTCTCTTTACCGTGTTCTGATTGTCACAGTGGAATGGTTTCAATCCTCTAATACATTTTTAAATCTTCAAGTTGAGATCAATTGTATGCAAGGCTAAATATTTGTATTGTAGGATGAGCACAGTTTTGGTGAGCTTAAGCATATCAAAACATAATTTAAGTCAGCCATTCAGCTGGAGCTGCAATGTGCCAAAGAAAAAAAATGAATGAACTTGGTCTGAGCAAACTCCAGACGGTTTTCTCAGTGCATTACTGCTCCGACTGAATCCATAATTTTATTTTTCTTCTGCACTGGCTCGCCTAACATTGGCTTCACCCAATAGCCAGACAGCACAGAAACAATAGAGATGTAGACACAATATTTTTGAATATAGATATCTGCAGTATGCAGAAAAAACTTAAACCAGTATACGGAAAGTGTAGATTGCATTTATATTATATCAAATTATGTGTAATTTAACATATAACCACCACTTGTGCAGTCCAGATTTTGGAAACTGTGCTTGTGATCACTACATAGCCTTGTGTGTGAGAGAGAGAGAGAGAGAGAGAGAGAGAGAGAGAGAGAGAGAGAGAGATAGCCTTGTGTGTGAGAGAGAGAGAGAGAGAGAGAGAGAGAGAGAGAGAGAGGTGCTCAGGGAGATAGTTAACAGAAATAACTTGTGTTGACTGCACAAGATGACCTCATGGAAAGTTTTATAAAAAGCTCCCCATGATCATAGGATATTCTTAGGTCCTCCCCCAGCTACATGCTCAAGCCATTTCTAAATGCACCCTGTAACAGAATGGCACACAAGAACCACCATCTTCAAACATTGAACTATAAAGAGTGTGTGTTGTCTTGTTTACATAGCAACAAGCAGGCATTCATCAGCATGAACCTGACAGATACAATGCTAGTTATTTGCTTGATCATAAGATCTGAGGTTTATTAGAGAAGTGTTGCATACTGTCACATTGGCAAACAGCTACAGCAGGAAGGTCTTTAAAACAGCATTTTCAGCCTTACAACAGGACATCATTGATAAAAGCCTCTATCTGCCCATTGACTATGAAAACCTATAAATGTGTGCAGGGAACATGAGCTGATATAACAATGCAAAGCATATTATTCAAACAAGGTTACTTTTGTCAAGTGCAATTTTATTTTTTTTCCTTGTGATATAACACATTAAGAGTTCTTCTTTAGATATCCTTTGTTGGTGATATCTTAACCCGGCTTTTTGAAGCAATATTTAGCATTTTATGAATAAAAGTTTAATGTTCTAGTGCAGAGATTAATTGATAATAAGTCAGTTAAAATCTTAAGGTTCATACCCAAACTACATTATTAAAAAAAGTGCAGTTTGGTTTCTTGCAGTATATCTGAAGGTTATTTTAAACTGGTTACAGTAATCTCATCACAGATGGGATTGCATCCATCACTAAGAATATTGAAAATGATTTTTGGGCAAATTTATTAATTGAGAGATGCTGCAATTTGAAAATAGATATTACAACACAAAAAAAACAAAAATGTTAAATAATTGCTGGCTAAAAAATGCAACATGCTCAACAGGTGCATAAGTCTAAATAAACTCAGGAGAGACACACACAAACCACCATGCGAGAGGGACAGAAAGAATTTGGACAGGATACGTTACAACCCATTAATCATGGGCATCAGTTTAAAAAAATGAGGAAGTGGGATATCCAAATGATCAAATAATGGCTAAAACCATATTCATTACTTCCCAATATTATGTTGGCAAAAAAAGCATTTAAATTATAAAACAAATCCTTTTACTGACAAAACTAACAACAAAAGCATTTCCTGCATGAATAAACTAATTTAATTAATACAAAAACAAGCATTATGTAAAACAACAAGGAATCAGTTACAAGGCAGCAGTTCCAGCAAAGAGCTCAGATGATATAAAATGTGACAGCAAAACTCTTATGGTTAATCATGTTCTCTGAATCCCTCAAAGTAATTATTCTGCAGTATATATTTCATAATTTATTTCAGCCTTAGATCCTCACTATATTAAATGGCAATGAAAGTTTCACCATCAGTTAACTAAGTAAGCTTATAAAATGGTAACAGTCGAAGTTTGAGGTTTTCTTACCTATCTTTGAAGAAATCCATTCCTAAAACAATACTTTCTTCCGTGTCTTGTCTGCCATTGGTGGAAACTACCACCATGTACCTAGTCAGTTCTAGATAAGCACTTTCCAACCGTACAGCCTGAAATTATTTAAAAGAAAATAAGCTCTAAAAGAGTTGTTATTTTAAGCCTTGATTAAAGAAATCTTTACATTTTAAATTAATTTATACATCCTCTCCCAACCTGGGGATAACTTTCGTGTATGCTGGATTATCAGTATTTATTTCACAGAGCCAGTCTGCATCAAAACAACATAGCAATATTTTCAAACCAATCTCTGAATGCCAGTCAACTGACCTGGGACGGTTTATGGTCACCTGATCATAAAGCCAAGCTAGTTTACAGCTGTTGCCACTTATGCAATCTATTAACTGGCTTAATTATTGTAACGCATTAAAGATCTCCAAATCCTGGTAAGTTTTCTGTTAAGATTGAATCTAAACAGTTTTTGTTCACTATGATGATGATAAACAGAGGCATTACACTGATGTTCACACGGCATTATGTACAGTTAAAGCTTTAAGTACATCTGCAAATACTAAACATAGCAGGTATGATTCGATGGAGCTTTTGCAAGACTGACCCGTTACAGGCCAATTTTGATTTCAATTTTGGCATGGGAACTGCAAGAATAAATATTTACAGACATAAACACAACCCTGGAATTGATCTGGAAAATATCCAGAAACATGGGGGTGATTTTAACCCACCCCACTCGGCGAAACGGGGCAGCCGTGCAGGTAAATCGTCTCCAAAAACTTACCGCCCCATTCCCTCTCCATACCTGCCAGTTTCTACCCTAACTAGGCCCTATTTTTAGCCGGGCGAGGCACCCGCCCGACATGTGGAAGCCTCATGCAAATCAGGGTCCGATGAGGTTGTTAGAACTCCAATTGCATTTAACTGCTGATTGAGCTGGGTGCCTGCCATGTTCAGTACAATTAGTCAGCAAAAAAGTGAGGGCCCTAAAAAAGTAAGTTTTAAACTTAACTTTGCGGGGTGTGGAGGAACACTCTTACTCCTCTGGCTCCCACAAAAGGAAAGTCTGGGCCTCTGCAGTCCCAGCTCCTCCCCGCTTCCCACCGGTGAGATCCTGCCAAAACCATCCCCTGCAATGTACCTGCTCACCAGCAGACGGCCTGATCTTTGCCTATCAGCAGCTGGCCAGCTGCCTCTTTTATGCCCATTTCAGGCAGGCAGCCAGCCAGTGGGATGTAAATGAGGCCTGGGAGTGAAGATAGTCTGGGACTCAAATGAAAATATTCTGGAGGGGAGGGGAGGGGAGGGGAGGGGGGGGGGGGGGGGTGTAGAGAATGTGTGACACTTGCCCCCTCACCTATCTGAAACCCACCCCCCATTAAAATCCCACCCAGACATTGCTGTGTATAGTAGAAGCACAGAGAGACTTGGCAACTAAAGCCCTTTATGAACACCTGCCACATCACAAGATTTATTGTAAAGTGCACTTAGTTCGCTCAGGAGCAGTTGCAAAGTAAACTTCCTAAACATCCGTACAGCAACAAGTATTATTTTTAGCTACCTATGCAACAGCGATCTTCATGCTGTATTATGCTTAAGTGAAGCGAACTAGTATAATTCACATTTAAAAGGATGGACACTTTGTGGAGCACAAGTGCAGCATTGTGGTTAAGTTGCACAGAGCAGCCTTCTTATTTTGAATGTATTTTCTACTCTTCACCCTCTCTTTGGGTTTTGCCATAAGCCATCCCTCAGCTGAGGAAATAAGACGGCTGTTTACTCTGACTTCTGACAATGCTGATCTTGAGCTGGTTGCTAGGAGATAGAAGACAACCCTGTTTTTGATTCTCCCTCAGACTTTAAATTTCCCGCTGAGTTAGAAAGAAAGAAGTCGCATTGATATAGTGCCTTTCACAACCTCAGGATGTCCCAAAGTGCTTCACAGCCAATTAAGTACTTTTGAAGTGTAGTCACTGTTACAATGTATGGATTCTGCGCACAGCAAGGCCCCACAAACAGCAGTGAGAAAAGTGACCAATTAAACTATTTTAGTGGTATTGTTTGAGGAATAAGTATCGGCCAGGACACGGGGAGAACTCCCATGCTCTTCTTCAAATTCTGCCATGGGTGCTTTGCGTCCACCCAAGAGGGACCTTTGGTTTAACATCTCATTCGAAAAGAAAGCACCTCAACAGTGCAGTGCTCACTCAGTACTGCAGTGGAGTGTCAGCTGAAATGATGTGCTCAAATTCTGAAGTGGGGCTTGAACCCATAACCTTCTGATTCAGAGGCAAGAGTACTACCTACCACTGAGCCAAGGCTGACACCTAAAGTTTTCCTCCTCCCCACAACATGGGGATGTACTTAACCCCTGCTCAATACCGAGGGGCCCTGAAATGCCTAGAAAATGGTACATGATGGTAGAAAATTAAATAAATTGACAGTTGTGACATGAAATGTAGGTTACGATATTAGAACTAAATTATAGGCAGCACAAACATACGAGAACAGTTGATTCAATCTCTCAAGTGAAATGGGTGAATGTATTATAGACCCAAGTCAACACCTAACAAAACTCTTGGTGGCTAGGCAGTCAATATTTCATGACTTGTCATTAGTTTCCAGGACCTTCCCTATTGCAACCACACAAATACTTGTAATCCCTAATCCTAGGAAGAGGAAGTTTTTAAAAAACATTCGCAAACAGTGAGCAATATGCTTACAGTAGCACATAAGTAACTCACACCTCACTGCTGTAGTTCACCCGAAAAGGAGGACACATCTTTAGGAAACAGAAATTGTTTAATTTGGGTGCAAGTTTTGGGAAATAGACTTCAAATTTAAAAAAACTTCAGTTTAGGCTTACATCATTTCTTTATTAAATTCTAGCAACAACCCAGTGCATTTATTTTTCTTAGCTTGGCTAAACTTGAGGGGCCAAACATCAACTAGGACACATTTATAAATATATATTCTATGAAAAGTAGAACACTGTACTTACAATCTATACTGTATTAAACAACAGTATTCCCTTATAAAAAGGCATATGCCAGGGTAGCTAGTCATGCGTTAGTGCCCGGTGAATGTTTGACATTCCAAATAGATATCATTCTGTATTTAAGGAGACTACATGAAAAGGACAGGGATTAAAATAAAAGGAGGCAAACAACCAAACGTAGCACTGTGACCACGATTACCATTAACGTACAATTTTCCACAATATATTGCAGATTCCCTATAAAAATTATGGTTATAATCAATGTTCCCCTTAAGGTGTGCGGCCATGCACCAATTGTGAGGTCCCGCGCAGGCCGTTCACAAGCTCCTGCCGCTGGAAGAGAGAGATCACGCAGCAAAATTTTAGAGGGAATATTGGTTTTAATGATAGAAGCACAGATAATATACAAATTTGTACAATCAAAGGAAAAACCACAATTGCAGGAAATCTGAAATAACAAAAGATGTTAGAAATGAACAACAGATCAGTCTACATCTGTAAAGAGTAAATGCAGGTTATGACAATTCGGGTATGTACCTTTCATCAGAACAGACGACTTCTGATGAAAGATACACATTCAAAATGTCATAACTTGCCTTCCCTCTTTATAGATGCTGTCTGACCACCTGTGCATTTCCAACATTTCCTGGTTTTATACTGGAATATGTTTGTAATGCTATCAGCTTTTTGAGGGGGTTTCATTTTAGTTGACCACATCAGTTGTACAGCTAACAATTAGTGCTACAGAACTGATGTCAACACAATCTGTAAATACGCAAAATTTGGTGCAGTAAAACTAAATGCCAGAGATGATTTGTCTTCTGAACGGGATTTTTTAGTAAAACAATTTAGTTTTGTTATGCACCTAACTTATGTGGAAGTGTAGCTTTAACTGTGAAGGAAGGTTTGCAGCCCCAAATCATAGTACACGAGAAAATACACAACAGAGTTAAAGAAAAATCTGCACTGATCACAATTTTTTTTTTTAAAGTCTAAAGTATTAAATATATTTTTGCTATGTTAACTTTTTCTTATTTATGGAGACCCAAAATTTAATAACTTCACAATGGTGTAAATGCCCAGGAAAGGCAGATACTAAATATTAAAAAAATATATATCAAACACGTACATACCATGATCAGCTTTCATGACGACACTTTATGCTTTTGGGGTGAGAGGCAGTATACAATGAAAGAGTTAAGTATTCTTTGTACTCTTTATTTGTGTTTACATTTGCACGGTCTATCATGTAGACATGACCAGGTCCACAGGCTGCTGTCAGTCTGCAGCAGGTTGTCTTAAATGCCCAAATAGCTAACTGGTACTAAGTACAGTTGGTAACAAGTTCTCACCTATAGGTGTACAGATTCAAATGTCATGAGTTGCATGCAATATTACTGTGTAACCATGCCACTCAAATAAAATGAATGGATTTCCAATTTACTTTACATGTGAGCAGTAGTACCATGCAATTTAGTCTTTCTGAATCTGGACTGCAGTGTTTTCAGTCATCCAGCATGGAGCTGTTGCAAGTAGTGTAAAACCTGCACTCAGACTTTGGCCTGTATTTTCCGACGCCTACGGGTGTGCACGAGCTGTGTACACACCCGTACGGACATCGAAAATGCCGGTTTTAGGCATGTGAAGCACATGGGCTGAAAACCGGCATTTCCGATCTGTCAAGGATCCTCTTGACAGATCGGACGCCTGCCCTGGAGAAGGGCCTCTGCGGGTGGAGTGTTCCGCTTTCTGCAGAACCTCTGCCCGCTGAAATCACTTAAAAATCTTACAGCTGGTAAAAGCCTGCTTTTACCAGCATAAGAGTTTAAAAAAGTAAAAACATTTTTTCCACTCATTTATAATTTCAAAATAATTTTTTTTTAAGTTTATTTTTAGCCCCGTAAAAAACTAATTTATTTTTCAAAAATTAAATTTGTTTAAAATAATTAATGTAATTTTAACTAATTTTAAAAATGTGATTTAAAAAAATGTATTTAATGTTTTGATGTCTTTTTGGGATGATCTAAGCTGTCAAAAGTATGAAGGGAGATTCCCTTCTCCCATTGGCTCCCATGGCCCACAGGATCCCAGGGACGCTTGCGAACCGCATGCGCCCCTGCGATACGTGGGCCCTGCGCATTTCGTCGTGGACAGGCCCAGGAGCAGAAATGGCCGGACCTCTGGAGCACTCAGGTAAGGGCGTAGATTTTTCCAGATCGGAGGCCTCCGCACGCAGGAAGCGTCCGATTGAAAAATACGGGCCAATGAGTAGAAACTAAACACAAAGCAAATCCCATCTAGTGGAGTGACTGAATTTGTTTAAACGATGAAATTCAAACATTCAAATACTTAATGTCATCTGTAAACAGGAATAAAAGACCAAACTAGATTTAAATAATGTCTCATTTCTTTTACAGTAACTGTACATTAAGCACTACACATTAGTGTCTGGTCCAACTCAACAGTAAAGTCAACCCTGTAGTGAATATATAACTGCACACAACAGATTTTTTAAATACAGCAGTCATTGATTTGGTTTGATATATCCAAGGTCCACTATAATTCTGAATGTAAATTCATTAAAAGGGAACTGACTGACTGTTGTTTTAGAAGTTCTTGGAAAAGTAAAAATTGCAATCAAGTAAACTTCAAGGTTTTAGAAAATGAGAAACTACTGTAACTCTTTGAATCTCTAAACCTCAGTATTTTAAAAAAATCTTATGCAATAGCACTAGGCACTACAGTACCTTTTCCAGATAAGACTTGGAGGTTTTAAAAACAGGCTCCAAAAAAAATTTCTTACAGCGAAATAATGTGTAAAGTTGCTGATCCTAGAACTCTAAGTTCATTAACTTTCATGAATGCTATTTTTGAAAATTAAGATGGCTCAAATGAGATTGTGTCAACATAAATACAAATCCAGACCACAAAATCTACTGTGTTGGTGCACAGGACATGGCAACACAACATTTCATGCCACCACTATGATGTCCTGTTTGATAAATCCTGACGAAGGAGCAGCGCTCCGAAAGCTTGTGATTTCAAATAAAGCTGTTGGACTATAACCTGGTGTTGTGTGACTTCTCACATTTGTCCACCCCAGTCCAACACCGGCATCGCCACATCATGGATAAATCAAGCGGCAGAGTTTAAATGTGGCCGCTGATGCTGACCAGCAACATGGTACAATGGCTATATCTAGGAGGGGTGAGCGTTGGTACTGCAGGACTCTGGCACGAAGATTTACACAAGAACCTTTATTTTCCTGCTAGGGCTCTGGGAGAGTACCATTCATGTAGAGACCTGCGATCTACAAGTGCCAATCTGTACACTTTGCCTGTGAACCTCTGGTTCCCCAATGCAGAGCGAATGTCAAGAGATTCTAGTTTTTCCATGTCTCTGACCTCTACTCTTGGGAACCATGAGAAGTTGGGGGTCTGAGTGCTGGAGGCAAGCAATTTGTCAGCTTTATGTTTTAGTGTGCCAATGGCAGGAGTACCAAGCTTCTGCCAATGATCGTACATTATCTTATAAAAGTGCTTCACGTTTCTCTTTAGAATTTAATTTGCACTAGAATCATTTCAGAAAAAGATAGTATAAATATAACCGTATAAAACTATTGCGAATAGAATGAAGGCTGATTTCCACTTATAGTGAACAATTTCTGCTATATATAGGTCAGAAACTTTAACAGATTATTTCAAATATCAGTATGAATCTGGCAACTGAAAGTAGCAATTTTTGGGTGGATGATAATACCCTGCATTGTGACTATCTTACACTTGACTACTGCAATAAATGGCTACACTATGGGAGCTATTTTTCTCTTATTTAAATTTTTTTTAATTTATCCTTCCCTTTCTAGGTTCCACTTCGCAAACTATGCGCCACTCCTCAACTGAGCATCATCAGGCAAGCTCATCATTGACCATTGCCAATGCCACTCTGGGTCAGCAGTAAGCAGTACACAAAAGATTTCAGATATGGTACCTTTCCAATTCTCCAATTCCCAATGTAGAGAGTGCCAAGCCCCTGCTTCACACCTCGCCATATAATGAATCCCCAATTTTAGTAAGGGGGGAGGGGCAATGGGTAGGGTTGAGTGAGTGAATCAACCCAGTGTTCTTGCATAGCGCTCGATTCAAGGTCAGAGTTGGCTAACGGCCTGCAAACAAGTCAGCTGCTCACCCCCTCACTTGGTTGAATGTAAATGAGAATATGAAACAACAAATACATTTCTGTGGGAAAATTTCCCATTGGTTTTGCCAAAGGCACAGTTCTGAGCATAAAATCTGCATCAATCCACTGAAAAGAAAAAGCAGAGGAATTTGCATATACACGGATAACTCACCAATCGGATGTTGTCTTCAGGTCTAAGAAGAGTGAACATTGCTTGTAGGTGCTGTTGAAGGTCACCTAAACAACAAAAAACAGTAAGGAGCTGGACTTAGAAAAGTGAAAGGAATTAGTGCCAAGTATTTGTGATAGCTCACTGAATTTCAGTTACCGTCATTGCAAGTATATACATGGTCGCATGTGACTCTTCTACATGTGCATAGCTGTGCAGATTTTCCCATTTGGAGATGGATAACATTTCAATCCTAAAACGTTACATGCGCACACACAGATCTCCCATGGCGCTGTACTCATGGAGTCAAAACGAAGTGTAGTTTTTAGATGAAGTGAGGGGATAATTCGACCAAGCACACAGACAGAATTCAGTCGTCATTTTAAAATCATACATTTTGTCCTTTTTTTCTCCAAAGTTTTGTTTTTCCTATGTTCACATTTATCATGGAAACTGTCATTTATACCCTTCCCTATGGCTCCAGTATAAATCACAAATAAAGACTCATTTACAAAGATTCTATCAATACCAAGGAAAGTCTTAAATCAGTGACCATCATGCACAGCCATTGAGAGGTCACTTGATACAGTCAGAATTTGTTCCCCACAGCTGCAAGAGATGCCACGGGCTGTCTATCGGAGACCTGAATCTAAACGGTGATGAATTTTTGAAGAAATCCAGCAAGGGGCTTTTAGAACAAGATGTTTATCGAGTTATATTACATAATGCAAGGCTATTGTAAGAGTTGCAATGATCGTTTATGACAATTAGTTGTTGTCTTATTATTCTGACTGCAATGCTCACTCAGAAGAGCAGAAAGATGGATACTTCTGTTTTCAGGTGTCGTATACACCACCAGACAACACAAATTTATAAAATTTCACTTTTACACATTGAATAATGAAGAAGCCAAATTCAAGATGGATTGGTGAGTTGCAAATGCAGAAACTGTCCTCATATGCCATTGACTGTGCAGAAATTAGAAGAAAACTTGAATGTAGAATTAAACCAGAAGTAGGTAATTACAAAATGGAAAACTAGGGTGTTGAAGGCTATGCAGTATTCTAATACCACATCTCCCTCATATAGAACAATTTATTCCTCAACACTTTTGTGTAAGTGTTTGTCAGATTACAATGGCCCAGAATTTGAGGTGGGTAGTAACAGCGAACAAATAGTGTTTGCTGTTATTACCCCGTTGAAATTGGCCGCAATTTCAGGATTTAGCACATGCGCACCCTAACGCAGAAATCCTGAAGTTGCAGTCAGTCATTCACTGCTCCGACACTGGCTGTGCTGTGGACCCCCCAACCTCCCCCAAACCACATAGCCAGCAATCAGTGTAATGGACGATAACTTGGGCTTTACCACAGTAATATCGCTGTTAAATACCCCATTAAAACCTAGACCTTGTTGGATTAGGTGTAACTGGGGTTTGAACAGCATATTGACTGCTAAACAAACGGTATGGCCCTGAAAAACTAATTTTAATGATGTGGAGTGTCAAATTTAATTAATGAAAATTACAATTCAAGAAACTTAAAAAAAGTTTAAGTTTGTTCATATTTATGTCAGGTTTACCTTCCACCCCCCACCCCCATGCAAGAGCCCCAATCTTAATTTTGCTCTCTAACATTTTTTTTAAAAGTCAGAAAAAAAAGGAGTTTCTTCACTTTCTGCTTCCGTCTGAGAATTCTGCAGTGATTGGCTGCTTAGACAGCCTGTTGACATCACATCAGCTCGTGCTATGGAATTCCCACTAAACTGCACTGATCTCAACTGCATGTCGAAAAAGCCGAACTTCTCACCAGAGATCGTGAGATCTTTGTGGGCAGTGGCGAACCCTTGTGCTTCGCCGCTGACCGCAAATTGTGGGCCAATATAAATGCATTCTTTTACAAGACTGTGTAGTAAGCACTTAAGTGAATAATGGCAACACATGCCAAGTAATAAGGGAATGAAAGATGGGTAAATAAAGATAGGAAATGATTAATTTCCTCTCAATATCACCTTCAGGAAGTAGATGGGAGTTAAACAAGTCTGGCAATCTCATACGCTGGTGAGCCTTGAAATACACTAAAGTAACAGGACAGCAAACTGGTAGTTGCAGCTCTTCAAAGCCCTTAGGACACCTACTGTTTCAATTGCAAGCTGAAGTATAGCCTACAGAGGGGCTGGGCACAACGACTATTTAATCAGATTCGCTGGATGCCCAGATCTATGCTTCTACTGTGGGTTTGGTTATATTGTTCCTTTAACATTGATGAAGGGTTATGCATCAATGTAAAAATGGCAGCATAACTCAGGAAACTACCAAGTGCACTAATGCTGGGAGGTACGAGACCTCTTTTGCAGGCCATCTCACACTAGTTTAAATCTGCACGGAGTACAGTACAATTCCAGTCTTATGGTCTGCTATCATTACTTGCAACAGCTTGCCTCATGCCAGATATTAAGGAGGAATTATTCATGACAACACTGGGCTAGATTTTACTTTGGAGTGGGTGGGAAGGAAGGAAATTGCAGAAACAAATCCTTAAACAATTTTGATTTAAAATCATGTGTGCAAGCAGGATACATGATGTTATATGCAATTTCCTCTACCATCTTTTCTGTCAAACATGTAAATTAATTTACCACTTCAGGAGTTTGTGGCTGAGAGAGATTTTTGTAAAGAAGGAATCCTACATCAGGTATTCAGTGGATGAACTGCAAATTACCACAGTGATGTTAGTTGGTAAGTCTGAGTCATGTGATTTTTTTCCAGTTAGCCATTCATTTGTGTAATCTGCTATGCATTACACAATGTTGTCATTTCACATCAGTACTAATGAAACTAAATGCGTGATTTAATATGTAAATGTTTCATTTGTTGCAGGTGAACTAGCGCTTACATTTGTGCTAAAAGAAACCTAAATTTATCACAATCTTTGCTCCCACATTTTTGAAGTTGCTTCATTAAAGCATTCAAGTGAATGGAAATAATCCTCGACACCCCATTCTATACTCAACAGTGCAATATATTAGGACTTTACTTCGAAACAAATAGCTGTTAAACTAGTAAAAATATTCTGTTAGTCATTAATGGCACATTTTGTTTTTGATGCGGAGATGCCGGTGTTGGACTGGGGTGGACAAAATTGAGAGGTCGCACAACACCAGGTTATAGTCCAACAGTTTTATTTGAAATCACAAGCTTTCGGAGCTATCGATCGCCCCTTCCTCAGGTGAAGTAGTAAAGAAATACTTTACTACTTCACCTGAGGAAGGGGCGATCGATAGCTCCGAAAGCTTGTGATTTCAAATAACATTTTGTTTCGCCATCTGCAGCCCTGAAATGGTCAGAAAACCAAAGTAAATATTGCACCACTAGAACTTGGGTGCACCAGAGAGGTGGTTTGTCCCACACCAAAGACAACATAAATTGACAGTGACTTAATGTAGATGAACATTTTTTGGCCTCCCGGTGGATTGAGTGATTACAGCACTCATGCTCAGTTTGTGCAAGCCTACCATATACAGGCCAGCAACCTTTTGCTCATAGTGGCCTGTATGGAATGTGGAGAGGATGGGGAGGGGTAGCAGGTGGGGAGTGTGGAGAGGATGGGCTGTCCTATGAGGAGTGATTGAGTAGAATGGGCCTATATTCTCTGGAGTTTAGAAGAATGAGGTGATCTCATTGAAACATTTAAAATTCTTAGAGGGCTTGACAGGGTAGATGTTGAGAGGCTGTTTCTCCTGGCTGGAGAGTCTAGAACTAGGGGGCACAGTCTCAGGAAAAGGGGTGAGCCATTTAGGACTGAGATGAGGAGAAATTTCTTCATTCAGAGGGATGTGAATCTTTGGAATTCTCTACCCCAGAGGGCTGTGGATACTCAGTCATTGAATATATTCAAGACTGAGATCGATAGATTATTGGGCACGAAGGGAATCAAGCGATATGGTGATAGGGCGGGAAAGTGGATTTGAGGTAGAAGATCAGCCATGACCTTATTGAATGGCGGAGCAGGCTTGAGGGGCGTATGACCTACTCCTCCTTCTTATGTGCCTATGTAAGTTGCAAAGAATAATTTTGCAAAAAAACCTGCATGTTTTAATGCTGCTGTTGAAAATAGACTACAATATAGACGGCTGGGTTTCTACTGCAATTGGAGATGCAGTCGGTATTGCTACAAAACACAGTTCTGCAATGTAAACTACAGCATAAAATTGACCAGAACTTATCATGAAGTCATCAAAATCCTTTGAAAGAAATAGTCTTGACCAATGTGGATGTTGTCTAATCGGGAGGTGACCAAGCCAGATGAGAAATCTTGATAATTTTGCACCAGTCATTTCGCAGTATTTGTGCTGAAGTCAAAATTCCCACCCTGCCCCCATACTTAGAGCAGAAGTACAAGCTTACTTCCTTTTTTCAGCTTCGAGAATTACAGCTGTGCCAGCACTCAACCCAGACTTTCAGTAATGATAGTTCCCCATGATGAGAAAGTTAAATATATACACCCATGCTCATTAGTATTACCAATAATTAATTAGGCTCCACTCCTCATTAAATCCTTAACAGACATGGAAGCTTCAGCAACAACTACGCAGAGGATGCTGGGAAAGCTTCTGTGCAAGCACAGAACAATGTACAGAATAGTGATTCACTGTACTAACAGTGTAACTGTATTCATTGATTAAAGTTGCTTTGAATATACAATATAAAATATGTGCATTGTTTATTTCAATTTAAAAAACTTCGCGCTAGTGCCATGCGCCAAGAGAAAAATAATTGGTGTTGGTGTGAACGTACAAGAGACGGGGCAAAAGAAAAGTGAATCCATCGGGTGACTTCTGAAAATCTCTGCACCAGCTTTACTGTGTTATATTCATTGCCCTGGGTTTTAAAAAAAAAATCCAGCTTCACTACAATTCCACCCCAAAAGGTAACTGATTCCCATTTGTAGGGCACTTACCTGCATGTTTATTGCGCCGGTGATGGAGTCGGGGTGCAGTTGAGCCATTTCCTCGAGGCAGGAATAGGGCAGCGCCCTTTACAGTCAAGAAGCTCTCACTTATGCTGTGAAAAAGAAAAAAGTTCATTGAAGTAAAAGAAACTAAAACAATAACATCAGAGCAAATTACTTAACAGTATTAAAATGAACTATGGATACAAGCAGTTCCAATGGATGACGGTAGCACTAGCTGGTTATAAGCACGTGGGGTATATACAAGGCAGAACTCCCCCCCCCACTACTCCCAACTGTATTACTCAGTGGACTGTGTATGGCTCCCCTATTAACAGGGAAACCATATAAATTAAGGCCCCTCGTCAGAATGCATTAGGAAATGTAAAAAAAAGTAAAGAGAAAGAGCTTTAAAGAACTGCCTTGGCTCTTAAACACACATTGTGTTAAGAATATGCTCAACGAAGTTAACCCAAATGGTTTGATGCAATAGCTTTCTCAAACTATTACATAAAGATGCAGTAGATGCAATTTATCTAGATTTTCAAAAGGCCTTCGATAAGGTACCACATAATAGACTGATGATCAAATTCAGAAGAAACTTCTTTACCCAGGGAGTGTTGCGAATGTGGAACTCGCTACCACGGAGTGGTTGAAGCGAATAGTATAGCTGCATTTAAGGGACGATTAGATAAGCATATGAGGGAGAAGGGAATAGAGGGTTATGCTAATAAAGTTAGATGAGGAAAGACGGGAGGAGGCTCGAGTGGAGCATAAACACCAGCATGTACTGGTTGGGTCGAATGGCCTGTTTCTGTGCCGTATATCCTAGGTATGTAATCCTATGTATGTAAAGATGCTTTGATCATATGGAAAAAAGGTCTCAACAAAAATGCAAGCATGACTTCAGATTCAATGTGTATGAGCTTCAAGTGGCATAATATCACTATTAAATTCTAAAAGAAACATTGAAGTTACAACAGAAGTGTATTCCTTAGAATAACAGGGGAGAAAAATAGGAGAATTAAAAAGGAAAATGGTGAAAAAAGATTATAAACAACTTTAAATAAAATTGAAATTTGTTTCCATGACCACCACAGTAAGAAAGCTTTTTGTAACATCTAAACAGCCTTATTACTGCAATTAGTGCAGGTTTCAGGCTCACTGAAGTAGAAACAATGATTTAGAGAGATTACAATTTCTCTGGGCATGTCAGCAATATATGGGACAATACAACCATTTATACAGCATCTTTAACATAGAAAAATGTCCCAAATAACTTCACAGACACACAATCAAGAAATGGAAGACGAACTAAAGGAGACGTTAGGAGGGGTGACCAGAAACTAATCGCAACAGATCAGTGAGGAAATGCAATTCACACAATGAATTAACAGTAGATTAAAATAAATAATGTCTTAAGCTGTTGGCTTCATTACTTGCAAATTGATATTAATTCAGTTGAAAGTAGAGCAGCAGTGATGACCTTTGGTACACATGACAATGCACAATTGTATAAAGCTTGGCCTACTCATCTTCAAAGACGAACTGCAACATAGGCTCGTATTTTCCAATCCCTACGGGTGTGTACGCTCCCGTAGGGACCGCGTAAGTGTCAGTTTCAGGCATGCAAAGCGCATGCGCTGAAAACCGGCATTTCCGATCTGTCAAGAATGCTCTTGACAGATCGGACACCTGCCCTAGAGAAGGGCCTCTGCAGGGGGAGCGTTCCGCTTTCTGCAGAACCTCCGCCTGCTTTTACCAGCATAAGAGTTTAAAAAAAGTATTCCCCCCCCCCCCCACTCATTTATAATTTAAAAATACTTTTAAAAAAGGTAAATTTTTACCCCCATAAAAAAATTCTCTTTAAAATTTAATTTAATGTAATTTTAAAAAGGTGATTTAAAAAAAATTATTTAATGTTTTGATGTGTTTTTTCAGTGATCCCCATTCATACTTCTGACAGGTCTAACTTGTCAAAAGTATGAAGGGGGATTCCCTTCTTTTATTGGTTCCCCATGGCCCACGTGATCCCAGGGACGCTTGCGAACCACATGCGCCCCTGGGATACGTGGGTCCTGCGCATTCCATACAGCAGAGGCCCAGGAGCGGAACCTCAGAAGGGCGTAATTTTTTCCAGATCGGAGGCATCCGCACGCAGGAAGCTTCCGATCGGAAAATACGGGCCGTAGTATTTAACCCAACAAATTGGACAGGAGATAAAAGATCTTTGGTTTAACTCTGATGGTATAAACCCGCTCAATGGTGCAACCTTCTGAAAGATACTGATGATCTTAATCTGTTTTGGTTGCAGTCTGAAAGTCACAACTTTTTCCGTTCATACTCAAAGTAGGAAAATAACAATCTGTGGATTCAATGAGGGGAGGGAATTTTGTAACAGTAATTCTTATGAAGGCATCTCTGCACCCTCTTAAAGCCTTTTCAGTTCAGGTCAATATCAGCATCTAGATAATTACTGTACACCAACATGAAAATATCTGGAAATAAGTGTCTCCTGCTCCATTTGAAATACAGCTCCAGACTCTCCTACTCCGACTTGGGTGTGCAGTAACTCTGCATGTTGTTATATAAACCAGAGCAATTCTTTGAGGTACTGTTCTTTTAAATACAGAAGGACTTGCTCTCGCCAGTGTTCAGGCGGACTTTAAGCTTTCACGGAAGATGTTGCATCTTCCAAAAACTGGAATAGTGTAGGCTGGAACATCACAGCGAGAAAGAAATTCGACTATATTTAAATTCACATAGGTTGTTGTAGAAGAGTTTAGAAGAAAACACTTTTGTCATAGTAAGTGTCCTGTAAGGCATTTGTATACAAGAGATCAGCACAATTACATGAATGATGAAATGACATTAAATGTTTTATGAACTGTATCTATTGCAACTTTGTTTTTTTATTAAAGTTTGAGCAAAAAAGTTAATTGAAACCCCAAAACAATACTCAAAATCTTTGCACTGGAGAAGCAGAGTGGCTCTTGGAACACAAGCACCCCCTGGCAAGATTAGAAAAGAATTCCAGAGATAACTGTTTCAGACTGCTCCAGAAATGAAACCCCCTCCCAAAACTCCTAGTTACAGTAATAGACGAGACTGATTCTCTTGCTGCGTGATGAACCTATTCCTACAGCATTTATCTTACAAAATTTCAAGATAAATGAGATTATATATATGCCATTTCCCAGCCAACAGCACAGAGACGTACCAGCTCCCGCATTTTTGAAGCTGTTTCATTAAAGACTGAACTTCAACGTATAACATTACATGGAAAGTTTGGGATCTCTGGGTCAAGCTCCACAATGTTATGCCATCTCTTTAAATACAAAACTATGAAATGCAACTTTGACCACAAACCACAGTTGTAAGCTTTGACGTCACACCAGGTTTCACTTCTTTCCAATTCTGCAAACAGACAGAATTCTTGTAAACATGCCCTTTCAAAAGAAATTTGTGTTCTCTGAAATAAATTGCAACAGACTGACAAATGGTAAGCTTTCATATACCTCAGTGCATGTGAATTAAATAGAGTAGTGACTCTCATGAAAGTCAAATTTTAAACAGCATTAGAAGAAAATTTAATTAAAAATTAGGTTAATTTTTTTTTAAAGTTGCTAAAATAGGTAGGCCTAGAATAGATTTAAAAGAAAAGGGATTAGATATCCTGTAGTAGCGACTTGAAGGACAACCAGTTTTATCCTTGTCCTCCGACCATCAATGTGTATTAACTATAACTAATTTAAAGCCTAATTGCATTTAATCTGTACATTTCTATTTTCTGATATTTGAAGTGGAACCATCTGGCCTGTCTGGGCCTAATGTGTTCAATATAGGCTTGAAACTCTTGCATGCTCAAGATTATTGGCAAAAACAGTGGCCACTATTAAAGGTCAACAGGCTTCTTCTCTTTAATGATTAATTTTACAACAATGCCCCAATGAACTGCTTCATACATTATCACTGAAATCAGTAAGTATGTCCAATTGCCCTGCACCCCTTCCAAGGCCAATATATCTTTCCTGAGGCGTGGTACCCAAAAATGAACGCAGTACTCCAGATGGGGTCTGATGAAGGTTCTGTACAACTGAAGCATTACTTCTTAATTTTTTTAATTCCAAACCCACTTGAAGTGAAGGCCCACATTCTATTTGCATTTTGTAGCTGTGTGCACGTGGACACCAACAGCCCTTTGCTCCTCCACTGCTCCTAGTCTCTCTCCATTAAGAATATAGGACAATCTCAGTATACCATTGGACTGGCTCTGCTTTCTTTACACTGGGTATAGAAGCAATGGGGTTGAAGTTACCCTGCAGTCAAGTGCAAAGTAAAATAATTTTGTGATGCATGGTGTCTTCTGTGGTAAGGAGCCAAGATGCAGAAATTCTCAAGAAACGTATTCTTAATTAGGAAAAGATATAAAAGACTAAAAAAGGTACAGTGGTCATTGCCTTTTGTACCATCGAATGCTGCCTCTGACTCCACAAAGAGAAAAATATAAGAAACAATGCAATAGTGCTGGATCAATGAACGTACAAGGTTTCTCAGGGGGGAAAAAAAAAGAGGGCAATCTAATCTGACTCAAAACATCACACATAGCCAAACTGGTATACGGTACTGCACCAATGGATTCTGACAGACAATAAAATTGGGCTGAGGCATATAATTTAGAATGGATGGGAGATGGTTAATATAGGACGTTCAACTGTATTTACAAACAATTTTTGTTATAAACACTAGAACGGGCAGCACTTCAAATAAATAAAAGTTACCATTTTTGGTGCAACTCCCTCACTGTTTACAAAGCCCGTACAATACAAAAGTGGCTCATTCTGGAATGCTAAACATGCCTTTTTTGTGACACAATGGCCCAGAAATTGATCTCGCTCTGTTCCCGCGGGGGTAAGGAGCAGGCGCGATCTCTCACTCCGCGTTGGCTTTTTCAGATCCAGCTCGCACAAACTTGATGTTCCAGACATCAGCTGGGCAGTGCTTGCGTATCCCACCGGCGTAGTGAATTCGTGCGAGCTGTGGGATCACGTGACTCAGTTAGAGCCAATGGCAGCACACCATCTTCCATTCATAAGTTTCACATACGTGCTGTGAAAGCTATGAATCTTACACCTCCCCAAAATAACAGCTAAACCTCAATTAAATTTAAAAGAAAAACCATCACATTAATAAAATAAGTATAGTTAAATAAATTAACCATTTTAAATAAAAAATTAAATTTTTGAAAAAATTTAAAATCTTTTAAAGTTATAAAAATAAACTTACCTGTCTTTAAAGTCTCTAAAAAAGATATACTGGTTAAAAAAAATTCAAAAAAACTTAATTCACTACTTACCTTGTTAAAAGTGGGTCTTACTCCTCCTTTTTCCATTTCTAAATTCTTCCGTCCTTACCTGCGCGTCCAAAGCACGACGTGCACAGCATGCGCGCAGCCTGTAGCGCGCACGCGATGCACCGAGGAACCGCCCCCTTTTCCAAAGACCAAGTGCCGGTTTTCAGCGCATGCGCAGGGCATGCAGAAAACCGGCAATTGGAGAGAGAATACGTGAGAGTACGCAGTGCGTACTCTCGCGCAGCGGGATCAATTTTTGGCCCAATATACCAAAACTATTTTTCTTTGTGTGGGGTGGAGTGGACCAGAGCAAGGGAAGAAGAAAAACACACTAGCGATATAATTCTTGGCGATTTATGAAAAAGAGCGGAGTTATATGTCAAAATTAATAAATTGTGACGTCCTGGTCTTGTTGCAAGTTGCTATACAACAGCCATATGTTGGACAATTAATTTATTCTTCTCCACACCCACCACTACATAGTTATGTACAAAGTTCTAATTATAATGCATATACTACTACCTGCATTATAGCTCATGTTCCTCTGTGCTCCATACTTCAAAATTAAATTAGCATGTTCCAAAATTGGATTGCAGCTAGGATAATACGCACATCATTACATTAATTTAAAATATTTTTAATGAAATAGCCGATTAGTTGAGGAATTATGTTAAGAACACATGATCAAAGAAATAGGAGCAGGAGTAGGCCATTCAATCGTTGGCTTCAATTCCCCACACCGTGAAATCAGATTTTATTTAGGTTTTGGGGCAGACACTTGTGCAGCAAATGTTTACTGCTGTAATGACAGAAGTTTTAATTATGCACAGGTCTGAAGTAAACTGCTGGAGTCCTGCTTGGTTACGCAGCCTAAATCCAAACCTAGAAAGAAGAATTAAGCGCACTGACGTAATAAAGACTCACTACGCACTTGGTTGAACATAAAGCAAGGCTGGATCCCACGACGATGATATCAACACTCCGCACCCCTATGAAAATGACGCCCCACTTAGGACATCGGGGGATCTGCCGGCAGCGCTACCGGATCAACTCGGGAGTCTTTATTACGTCAATTTAATCGACTTGTAACAAAACATGGAGGTCTAGTTAGCAGTCACTAGCTTCCTGTTTCCAGATTGTCTCTCCCCAAGGTGGGCCCACGCCCGAGTAGTTATACTCCCTGGACGGCGCCCCAGCTGGCCGCCCAGTAGTACTTCCTGAGTTACTTCTTGTAGAAGTTGCGATTTATGACACGCACATCATTTGGATTAAAGATTAAGCTGCAAATTCAAAACAAATGCAAATGGACAGATATGGAATGAAATGGGTCTTTGATACATTTCACATCAAACTACCCATATGCTGTAAAAGAAGCATCAACAGCTATAGACAAATTTCTCTCATCTTTCAGTCATGCTTGTGTGTAAATTGAGGAGATACCTGCCACTCCCTATATTACACTCAACTGTTGAAGATTAGTCTGCCAAATTATAGTATGCACCGAAAAACATAAGCAAGATTCTCCTTGAAGGAAAAATGCCGGAATTCCAAGAACACATCTGCAACAATTTGCAATTAGGGATTTCCCTTCTTTTCAATGCTACACAGCACGAACTCGACTCAAATTTCCTCAAGCAATTGTACATTTACCAAAATATAGTACAAACTCCAATAGAGCCATGCTGTTATTGCAACTGCATATCTTGCAACCCTAACACAAAAGCAAAATACTGCGGATGCTGGAAATCTGAAATAAAAACAGAAAATGCTGAAAATACTCAGCAGGTCAGGCAGCATCTGTAGAGAGAGAAACAGAGTTAACGTTTCAGGTCGATGTTCCTTCGTCAGAACTGTATTTATCTTACAACCCTATAGGGAAAAATAAAAAATTTTATAGCCCTCATAAAAAGAATGAGGGCACCTTTCAAGAATAAGCACATTTTAAACTTCACTATCAATATCTAAGATATAGACACGAAGATTACTCAGTTGTGACTCAAAGACTATGTGCATAGTCATTTCACATTGTTAAACCCAGTTACCAAATGTACTTGGAAAAATGCTCTTAAGAGTCTAAATGGTCATGACTATACATTGGACAGGTGCCTTTCATTCCATGTCATAATTTTTGAACAAAATAGATTTTTGATCTATGATGTCCAAAAATATGTTGGTTCATCTTACCATGTTCATTAAATTTTCAACTTACTACAAACACCAGCATTTCTGTATTACTTAATGTACCAGATTAGTAGCAGAATAAGGACACAATTAATACCAAAATATAAAAACACCATCAGGAAAAACAATTGACACGAGAACCTTTACTTACAAAACAGTTTTAGTATGCCTCAAAAATCTAAGGAAAACATTTACTAAATAAGGCACTTTCTAAAAGTTGCATGTACATAGGTAGATAAAGTCATAAGACCACTAGCATTTTGGGCTTTATAAATAAGGGTATAGAGAACGAGAACAAAGAGGTTATGATAAATTTGTACAAGGCAATGGTTAATCCACAGCTAGAGCACCGTGTGCAGTTTTGGATGCCCCATTACATAAAGGACATTAAAGTATAGCGAGCATTTCACGTTGATTCACCAGGATGATACGAGGGATGGGAAACTATAGTTATGAGCAATGTTCCCGCTAAGGTATATGCGTGCGCGCGTGGCCGTGCATTAATCTGAAAGGTCCCACGCAGGCCACTCACCGGCTTTTACACTGTAAATACCACGCATGCGCAGAAATTTAAAGGGCCCGCACACTAAAAGAAACAGGCCGAGCAGAACAAAATACAGCTTACATGGAACATTGGTTACGAGTTTAAAAAAAAAAGAAACTTGAGATTCTGGAAATATTTCCACTGGAGCAGAGAAAGCCAAGAGAAGATTTAAAAGGAGGTTTTTAAAATAATAAAAAAAGGTTTTGATGGAGTGAAAAGGGAGAGACCATGTCTTCAGGTTGAGGAATCAGTGACAAGGAGTCATCAATTAAAATAAGAGTGAGGAGAGAAGTTGGAAGAAATTTCTTTATGCAGAAAGAGCATGAAATGCTTTGCCACAGGGTGTGGTTGTGTCAGATAGCACTAAAAAAGCATGAAATGCTTTGCCACAGGGTGTGATTGAGTCAGAGATCACTAAAAAGCATGAAATGGTTTGCCACAGGGTGTGGTTGAGTCAGAGATCACTACGTATTTTAATGGAAGAGTAGATAAACACTTGTCGTAGATAATGACGTACGGCTATGGGGAGAAAGCAGGGCAGTGAGATTAGTTTTGGATTGCTCTAGCAAAGATGGGACACGGACCATATAGGCCAAATGGGCTCTTCCTGTGCTGTAAAACTTCTATGTTTGTACAAATCTCTAGGGCAGTCTACATGTATGATTATACTGGAATAAAAACAGAAAATGCTGGAAATACTCAGCAGGTCAGGCAGCATCTGTGGAGAGAGACAGAGTTAACGTTTCAGGTCGATGACCCTTCGTCAGAACTGGAAAAAGTTGGAGATGGAACAGGTTTTTAAGCAAGTGCAGGGGCAGGGAAAGGGGGGAGGGGAGGAAAGAACAAAAGGGAAGGTCTGTGGTAAGTCCCTGCCCCTGCACTTGCTTAAAAACCTGTTACATCTCCAACTTTTTCCAGTTCTGACGAAGGGTCATCGACCTGAAACGTTAACTCTGCTTCCCTCTCCACAGATGCTGCCTGACCTGCTGAGTATTTCCAGCATTTTCTGTTTTTATTTCAGATTTCCAGCATCCGCAGTATTTTGCTTTTGTATGATTATACTGGACTGGAATCTAGCTTGTAATAACCAATAAAGTGGATGAAAGAAACAAAGGCTCCTTTCATACCAACACTTCTGTATCGATAGCAATGGTTTCAGATGTGGGACGCAAAAGTGGCAGCACAATTTGGGAGCCAGAATGGCGATCTGACTCCCAAGGTCCAAACTAATGACAGCACAAAAGTAAACTCGCTGGATTTGCCAAGGCTGCTGACATAACATTTTTCTACTGTTGTGGTACCGTCCTGTCTAGCAAGTTAATTGGAAGAGGGATGCGGAGATACAGTTGGGATTTAGTGGAACATGTGTGACATTGATGTTATACATGTTGGGCTGGATATTATATTTATACTGTTGAATGTTTCTTCTTCAATGGTATCTGAACGCCACCTGTTCACTTCACTGTGTTCCTACATATAGGTAGGCTTTTCTTCAAACTATACAGCAACATTTTATTCTTGATGACTGACTTGTTTAATTCTGCAATGTCTGTCAGCCTTAATTTAGAGCATTTAGGTTTTCAAAAAGTTGTTTTTTTTTAAACCCTGCTAAGTATGGAAACAACCAAAATAAGCAAAAAGGGAAGTTCATATTTCAGAAACTCAACTTTTTAAATACAAAACACTCACAACTTCTGATGCTCATTGTGCAAAACCTCTTCACTCTGTGTACAAGTGCCTGGTTTTTCAGGCTTTCAAACTGTTGGTAACCAGATGGTTTGTGGTTTTATTTACATAGAAGAAAAGCTACTACTCTTTGTATTTGACCTGTTTGTTTAGCTCAAAAAAAAGTGTGGTTAAAGTGAACAAAGCAAACAACTGCACTGCTCCCCAATAAAAAGAGCACATTCAGTGTTTCTGGTTAGTCTCTCTCCTTTCTCACTCTCTCTTTGTCTGCAATCAAGTACAAGGATTCAATTTGCTGTGCATAAAAGTTTACCTTCCCTAATCTGCAAATCTATGATGAAAGTGCCCATGAACCTGCTCAACGTGAAAGCAAATTGCTTTGGTTCTGTCTCACAGCACTAATGAAAATCGCTGGTTTTAATTGTAATTAATTTACTGCTCTGTTAAGTGCACCTATTCAATCACTCGCTTTCATTTTAAAAATTTAAAGAAAAGGCCATTGTACAGCAGCTTGTCAAAGTCAATTCAGCTCTAAAGGCAACCATTATTAACAGTTTCACAATCAGGCTTTCAGGCAACAATACCACTCCAAGAGTAAATGAGAGCAGCCTCTTTAATCTTACTGAAACACATCCTCATTCATCCTATTCAGGAGCGGACATCAAGGAAACCACTGGTAAAAAATAAAAATAAATTTAAAACACTTTCTCAGAGGGTTATTAAATTTACAAACTAAAATTATCCACTGCTTTATAGATTGAATTAATAATTCACAAAAAAAGTTTCTGAAATGAGAGTAAAGGATTGAAACCAGATTAAGACCACAGAAATAGAAATGGCAAGTCCAATATACATATGAAAAAGAGGTTTACAAAGATTATAAAGAAAAAGAATGCCAATCAGGAAAAAGTAAATTTAGAACAGGTATTAGAAAAGCTTCTTTATCTTAGTTATTCCAATAGATTTTTGAAACAATCTATTAAAGAGAAAACATTTGGAGTTATGCAAAATATAAATCAGATCTTATACAATACGATTGTTAGGAGGCATGGGCTTCGATGTTCAAATGGCCTTTTTCCTTCCCTGACTTTTTCATTCTTTTGAGTTTGTTTGGCCAAATGGCCACACAACTCGAAAAGCATTTCCAGAAGAAAAGGCATTTAGTTCAATTCATTCACAATAAAACACAGTAGTGCCATTTGGATATTTTTCTGCAGCAGAATAAAAGTTGCCAGTAGGTTCAGAATTAAACCTGAGCCTTTGTTCTGATTTCTGTGTCTCCCCCAACTCTATCCTTGGTACCGCTAATGGAGATTGTACTACTAAAAAGCAATACGGAAATGAGAGACAGAAATACAAGAACAGAAACTGAGGCAAGGCATGGAAAATACAAACTGCAAAGTGGATAGAAAGAACAGAAAGAAGGGCAAACCAAATTTATCCAATGAACTATGAGGTGTGGTCTGGTGTCATACAGACCAGAAAGGTCTCAGTTTTAGACCCCCCACTCCCCTCCTCATATATTATAGTGGACGGAAAGTGCCTATAATTAGCAGGCATAATGCAGAGTCAGTACATGTACAGATCAGTCATCACAGGCATAAAAACAGCACAGAA
Organism: Squalus acanthias; assembly: GCA_030390025.1. Taxonomy (NCBI): domain Eukaryota; kingdom Metazoa; phylum Chordata; class Chondrichthyes; order Squaliformes; family Squalidae; genus Squalus; species Squalus acanthias. The sequence continues at coordinate 14,939,993 of CM059448.1, forward strand.
TTTAAAGTCACACAGTAAAAGAGCTAAACAAGCTGAAAGCTGTGCAGAGATACCATTCACATTTGCTTGAATACTCATCAGTCTCAGGCAGAACGGGCACAAATGCCTGATCTTGGATTGTAGATCGTGCCAGACAGTGCCGGTCACATCAGCAGCTCACTCACATCCGCTGCAACACCATCGTCAAACGTAGAGCCAAAGGCTCAGTCAGTCTGCAGCACATCATCCCGGCTGAGGAGCCCTGCAGCCCGGGGAGGGGGTTAAATTTGTGCGCGTCAGATTTGGTGCTTACAGTGTCGATTGGTACACCTCCAGGTACTTAATACAGGAAACTCTTTATTAACCGGCACCGACGGGTCCGGCGTGGTGCCGGTTTATCGAAAGTACCGGATAACGGAGAGTTATATCTACCGAGGCTATTTTTAACAAAGAAAAATAAATAAAGAAATGTGCAGTATACTTCCGACAGCGCCAGGAGGCCGTGTAGTGGCACTTTTGAAAACTACCCCTACTGACTAAATCGGCGTTCGCGGACTCGGACTCGGGATCGGCAACATTGCCGGTTATTTGAGAGGAGTTTTTGGAGTACTCGGCGTTCGCGGAGACTCGACTGCGACTCGGCAACATTGCCGGTTATTTGAGAGGAGTTTTTGGAGTACTCGGCGTTCGCGGAGACTCGACTGCGACTCGGCAACATTGCCGGTTATTTGAGAGGAGTTTTCGGAGGATGATTTTTGCCGGTTAAGCGAGAATTCCGGATATTTGGGTGCCGGATAAACAAAAGTTTCCTGTACATAATGACATTTATGGAAGAAGGTTAAGAACTACAACATTGCTATTACAGGTTGAGAGAAACAATGTATCCTTCACTACAAGAAATTCTATGTCCAGTATATGTCCTAAGCTAATATAGCTGAAGCCTGTGGGCACAAAAGCTCCACACCAGATGATCAGAAGCAAACTGCATCACTCCTTAAAAACTGGTTATTTTAGTAACTTGCACATGGGAACACATTCTATAAAAAGCAATGTCCCTATTTAACATGGCCTATTTAATTAGTGCCAACTGTATAGGCCATTTACATGCAAGCAGGATGACGGAATTTCAAACCTCACACCATTCAGCACAGAAGGGGATTCAGGTCAGCCTGCTAGCATCTACCATGTCCACCAAGGCCAGACTGACTATATATAGTTAAGCTATGTCCAGCATTTTATAACTTGTAGAGCTGTGCTCTCCACTTTCCTCAACTGGTCACCGTGATAGAAACAGCCTCAAGCAGGCAGGGCAACTTGTACCAGGAATAATAATAATGAAATGAGACTCTGACATTTTTCTGATACAATCATAGTTTGTTAAATCATCAATCTCTTTCTACCATTTTCCAGGAATCAGATATGGCAGTTTTACTGGATATGCCACTCCCAGTTCAGAAACTGGCAAACCTTCAAAGCACTGACTGAGAGAAGGTTTTTCCTGCAGTCCTGTTTCTGCCCTAAAAACAGGAGTGCATGATCTACACTTTAGAATATTTATAGGCATGTCCCCTATAATTCCACTCTATAAAAGAATTATTTATCAGAACATTCTGGATATACAGTTTGCCCATCCCAACTCCCGTCTGCTTGCCTGAACTCACATTTATACTGGGGTATGGGTGCAACCAGCCCTGCAGAAGCACTAGTGACTATTCACGTGTGGGTCCAGACTTGAGCGTTGGCAGGCTGTTCCACTGGTTTTTTTGGGGGTAGGTGGTGCAACACTGTCAAGCCAGATATCGTCCTCTAAAACGCACACCTACCAACAGGGGTCATTCGATCATGATCAGGAGCAAAGCACATGGCTGATTTACAACCGCCCCCCTCCCCCACTCGAGTCCAGGGATTTTCTTGGGTAATGAAATACAAAATGAGTGGAATGTCATTTTAAAAATTCCCCTCCTCATATTATAGTGGAAGCAAAGTGCCTATAATTAGCAGGCATAATGCAGAGTCAGTACATGTACAGATCAGTCATCATAGCCATAAAGACAGCACAGAATTTAAAGTCACACAGTAAAACAAGCTGAAAGCTGTGCAGAGAGATTATCCATATTTACTTGAATATTCATCGATCTCGCAGGGCATGGGTAGAAAAAGAGAGTCGGAGTCAGAGTACTTTGCCGTACATGTCCTTGCATTTTACCTGAAAGACGTGCTGTAATTGCTTTTGCTTGTGGCATTATTCGATCAAATCGGGCCCTTTTATTTGGAGGTCAGTACTGAGTAATGGCTTCCAACTTTGTGCCAGATTTGGGAAGGCTTGTGAAAAAAGGTCCTTTTGAAGATACTTTATGTTATACATGGCAACATAATATTTCCAATGGGTGATTGTTCGACTTTCCAGCAACCTCACCAGCAACATTCACAGCCTACCCTTCAATTAACTTGTGACTTTTTAAAAAAAAATCTTCCCATTATCAAAGTAACTTAAACTTTTAAATCTCACAGGCATGCCGACTGAAATAACTTTAAAATGCACATTCATACAGTAAAATCATTGCCATTAATTATTTGCAACTTGAACAAAATCAGAACATGAAATATTTATCAAAAACATGCCAGAAAATACAGCACCGAATGCAGTCAACTTTCTCAGTACAATAGGATCAAAGTTCATTTATTGACTAAATACTTGCCGTCTGGATTACTTTTCAGACCTAGTGGTACTTAAACCTAGTGGACTTTCCTGCTATGGAGAAAGCTTTACTCAAGCACAGAAGCTCTGCTCAGACTCCACACCTCAGCACCCCCACCTTATGACTGTTAAATTGCAGATTTCTCTCCAAAATAAACCAAATAGAAACTGGATTTGAATGAGGCATTGGTAAATTTGTTCTCTGTTTCACTTATGCTACCCCACTCTCAGTAAAAGAATACTAATGGGACACATAACAGGTACATAATGTGCACTACCTGGGTTTATCATAAACAATCAAACTATTTTCAGCAATTAATTGAATCTTCATAAGGAATTTCATTTAAAATCCCCAAAATATACTGAAATACTCTGATAACGGAGAAGTTGTGGCAACACTCGATATCCAAAAATCACTGAATATTGAACAAAGCCTTCAATCTCACTGAAGTACGGTACTTTAACTGATTTTTAAACATTTAAATAAGCAAATCTAAGGTTATAAAGTTCAGTCGAGACTTTACCGAAATTTTCTGAAGCATAACACTCACTTCTGTTTTATTAAAATCCTTAATTAGATCTCCTAATACAGTACATACTGTCACTATCTGCAATGCTGAAATGAACAAAGGTATCCAAAGCAGTGGATTTACTGCAAGTGGGAGAATTTATCTAATTCCTAACATTTATTAACATAGCTATAGCACAGTATTTACCAAAGAGTCATATTTTCCATTTTCAGAACAAAAATTAAATATTTTTACAGTGCTCCAATGAACGGAGGTTATCAAAAAAATTTTTTTTATAAAGCTAAACAAGGTCCACTCCCTCACCATGACTATTGGCTAATGACTGACTGGTGTGGCATGATGCTGAACTGACATGGAAGTTCCTAGTGCAGAGTTTGGTGATCTCGGACAAAAGCACCAGTGAAGGCATTAGAATGAACACCTTGGACTGGGTTGGAGAGGGAGGCGGGTGGGGGTATATGACTAGGTTTCCTGCCTTTACCATGCATCTAACCCAGACAACCCCTAATCTGGGACACTGGATGGGAGAGGGGAAAGCATTCCCCAGCACTGAAATACTCACCATTAATGATCATAAAAACAAATTGAAAAGGGAAGTACCTGAATGCAAGTTTATGTGGAGTTGAAAACTAGGTCCTGCAAAATAAAGTGTAGAGACCAGTTTTGATTATTTTGGTGCCAGAGTTCAAAAAAACTTGATTTTTTTCCCCCACTCATTTGAATGACCCAATAATTTGATTACAGAACACTGCTATCGTTTTTTAAAAAGGCTAGGTTGCTACAATTTTATGAACACACACTCTCTAAAAACACTAATACCTGTAAAAAGAATTGTTATTTATATATCATTTGTGTAATAACTTCCATTCCCTCCTTGCATAAAATAATTTCCTGTTTTTTTGTTCCATGTACATTTATGCTTTACAACAGCGCTTAAAATGAAAGTGACCCATCAACGTAAAAGGGTATGCCCCTATAACTCGAGATGTCCACATTGCTGCCATAGGAAGTATATGTTTATATAGCAAACTGCTGTGATGCAAGTAATAACCATCCCTTACCAGCATGGAGAGCTGCACTCCTTACTACAAATGGACTGTGGTCTAAAATAGATGTTCAACCTAGATGCATGCTACTAAAATGTGATGTTAACAGCACATTTTAAAAAAACTGTAACCAGTACAAGCACTTCTTAGTTCCAATACATCCAAAGCCCCTAGTGTTAAGTTACAGTAATTCTTGATGCTTTATGCAAATGAGTCACTAACAAACTGCGCAATATAGTTCACCAGTTTCACCTGTTGTTTGTATGTTTTATCGAAAGTAAAACAGTTAAGTCATATCTGATTCAGGTGCTCCACATAAGACTGTGGGAAAGCACCAAAATCAGCTGTGCAGTCCTGCCTAAGGAAAACATTGACTCAGCTCCACTCAGACAAAAATATGTATTTGGTTTATTGTAACAAGTGAGCAAAGGGAGGGGAAAAGAACCATGTTATTTAGCAATACCATGAAGCATTCCATTTCTAATTGGAAAAAAACAGCTGGAAAAAAAATATTTCTGATTAAGCCATCAGCAACCATCAGCTTTACTATCACATAGCTGAAGAGATGCATGGTAGGATTTTGAATTTGTACAAGTGGAGCAGCCACACAGCTCATGAGCAACAATGCCTCAAGTGAACTGTGGTGAATCTTGAGTAGAAATGAAAACATCACATAGTATTAATGGAGCAGGTTCCACAGCAGCAGTAGGCAAAGCACTACATTATGAATATTATCAAAAATAGGGGGAAAAAAAATTAGGTTGGGGAAAGAGGTGCAAGTCATGTGGTGATGCCAGTTTTAATATGCTCTCCTAAGAGTGGAAACTTGTTGCAGCTCAGATCCCGAGAACATGCTGTTCAGGAACAATTTATACAATATTTTGGTGGCATTAAAATTAAATGTACAATGGGTCATGGATGGCTCAAGAATCTACTCGTCAATTAACAGCTAATGCTCTCCACATTAAAGCTAATTTAGAACCAGGATCAGCAAACAGAGTCCTGTAATGAAACTTAATTAATTTTCAATCACATATACAAAATACTAAGCATGCATTACCACAGCAAAATATTATTATGGCCAAGGAGGAAATTAAGTAACTTATTTTGGGACCGTATACAAGTAGAAGCAGTTCTGTAATTGTCTTAACTGCTTCCGCTGTGCAATCTGCCATGGCACCTGCCTCAGTTATACTGTGGGATAAATTCCATTAAGATCAAAAAGCTGTGCATACATGAAAGTCATTTATTTGAGATTTCATTTCTGGCTATCTTATCTTTTCTGCTGACTGGCTGGCAACTGGAAAACCACCTCACTGGCCTGCTTGAACAGGCTGCCTACGACTGGAAAACAAATGGTGACTGTACCATTATATGCACTGCTGCATTGCTGTTCACAGCCACCTGCAGAGAAACCAGATAAAACCATCCCCCCAGAAATAGTTCTGCCACCTTAATTATTTTACCACTGCAGAAGCTTGTATCAAACATGGAACTCCATGAAACTAATGAAGGTTTTTTTCTTTGGCAGTGAAAGCTGCTTATTTCTTCTGCACCCCTGGCACTCCCACTAAGGTAAATGAGACAGCGGTGCTACCTCTGAAGGTTCCAATATCCACCAAACCTGCTTTTAGATTAGATTTAGCGGTGTTGCTAGCACCACTCTTTCCCTGGGTCTTGCACAGTCGGCAGTAAACATGTTGGATTCACTAAGGCTGGCAGCTGGAAGAATGTGACTTTAAAAAAAACTTATCTTCCAACCATAGAAAATCCAAGTTTACTTAGAGATTGAGACCCACAGTTGGAGAACTGATGCCACTAGCAACCCACTGAAATAAGAAAGCAGCACTAAAAAGGGTATGCTGCGACTGCCAAAGGCAGCACAAGTTAGTGGGCGCGAGAGCGGGCGGGCGAGAAAGAGAGAGAGCGGGCAAGAAAGAGCGAGCGAGAGAGAAAAAGAAACAAAAAAGAGAACACACAATCTTTTCTGGCCATCGGAGTAGCTCAAACTATACCTACAAACTGGCAACAAAGTTTTTCACTTGCTGACATGTATGGACCTTCATCGGCCATTGAGGAAGCTCTAGTGTCCAGAAAATAAATTCAGTCTGCAACCTGGAAACGTGCGTTTGCACGGTTGTTTTTTGTATTGTTCCAATGCTATGTAATCTGCACCACAGAATAAACAGGATGGATTTCACAGCACGGAGACATTCACTTTAAGAAGTACTGTAGTTCTTTAATATAATGATAGCATGAAAATAATTAGCTGGAGGAGTTAATATAATGAGTATCTAAGGTGTGAGGCAGCTAAATTATTATGGATTACTAATAAAATGTTAATTCAGCTGCTTCACACTGCTGGGCTCAATTAATGTTAGTTTGGCCAAGTTGGAAGCATTCTTGCCTCCAGGTCAGACATGTTGTGGATTCAATCCCCATTATGGACATGAGCACATAATCTAGGGAGACCCACAGCGCAATATGGAGGGAACATTCAAATGTTGTCTTTCGGATGAGACATTAAACCAAGCCCTCATGTACCTACTCGGGTAAATGTAAAATATCCTATGAAGAAGAGCAGGGGGTTTTCCTGATGTCCTAGCCAACATTGTCCCTCAACCAACACCACCAAAAACATCTGATCATTCCTTCATATGCTGTTCGTGTGACCTTGCTGTGGGTAAATTGGCTGCCACATTCCCAAAATAACAATGATTACAACCAACAGATTATCTTTAAAGCACAAAGTTCTTTGGGACTTCATGAGGATGGATGTTACGAGGATGTAATCAGTTCTATATAAAAACAGGCTCTTTGTTTATCATTCAGCGCCAAGGAAGCTTCAACTGGTAACTTTATGTAAATTCAGTGCATCGACACTGGCTGGGTCGGTACTACCTCCTAGCCAGTTCCCCAATTAAGTCATCAGCATGAACTGTGCAAGCAAAAATACTCCCACAAAGAAAAGCAAAAATAGATATATTCTGTATCTGTATAATCAGAAAGGGTTAATAAACCCATTTTATTAAAGTAGTTCTAATGGTTAAGAACAGACTACAATAACCTTGCAGTCTATTTTAATTATGCCTACAGCTTTTAAATGAAGTTTTTTCCCCCTCTCAATCCTAATCTATTGCACATGGTAGTGTTTGAAATGAAACACTCACACTCAAAAGGCAACTGGTGTCCACGTGAAGTAGGTAAAGTCTATGCAGAATTTTCCCACTTGTGTGTGAGTAACACAATGGGGGTCCTGTCAAAATATATTCCATCACAATAGTTATGCTTTAACAGCTGGTCACACAGACAGACCAGTTTTAGCTTCAAGTGCAGTGAAAATTCCCAAAGTTCACTTTAATAGATTGTTTATGTGCAAAAATGTTGAAGTGAAAATCAATACAAAACTATTGCTTGCTAAATCAGGCAAACTTCTTTATTATAAGCACCCTTACAAAAAAAAAGAGGGGAACAATGAAAAAGTAAAAATTAACAGAAAATGCTGGAAACACTCAGGTCAGGCATTTATCTGTATATTTCTTCCTCCACCTCCCTTCCACTATTAGGTGGTCTGTTCAATGCATGAAGTAAATGAGATTCTTAGCCATTTTCAATGTAATTAAAATCCTTAAACCCATAACCTGCATCAGCAATTTTCTCCCAAGTACATGTCCTTCTCAAATCGCCAGATACAGAACTCCAACTTCCTCTTGCATGCCAACTAGCTCCTGACTTGCATTAGTATTAGCAGTGGCCCAGTAGCAGATCAGTCACATATTGCCAAAGAAGAAAGTGATGGATTCATAACCTCAAAAAAAGTAGTTAAATAGAGCTTACTGTTTCATGGTTTTGACAGACTAGAGCAAGTAATTTGAGACGCAAAGCAAAAAGAACTTGAGAGATTACAGGCATACCAATTAATTTTTGCATTAATGCAAAGTAATCTTCTTGTATGCATCAACAGAAGAGTAGCTGTGATAAGACTACCAAACATACTAAAGACCACAGGCAAGAGACTGCCTCCGGTGCAGTGTAAAACATTAGCTAAAGCTGTATTTATATTGTACCAAGATCCATGCTTATGGTGCTAGCTCCCAACATTTTTTTTTTAAAACTGAGTATTCCAGACCCAGGCCTTCATGAATCACAGCAAGTTTAATCTTGGTGGTAGCTGGCCGTGCAAGATTTGCACACATCAGATGTCGGTGCCACCAATGCAGGCCTGAGCGTATGACGAAGGCAGCTTAAATGATGCAAACTGAGACTACCAATGGGTACTGAAACAGAAGCGAGAAAGAAAAACGAACAAGAAAATGTGCCTTTATATAGCGCCTTTCACGACCTCAGGACATTCTCAAAGCACTTTATAGCCAATTAAGTACTTTTTGAAGTGTGGTCACTGTTGTCATACAGGCAACCAACCAACACTGCTATCAATTTGCACACAGCAAGATCCCAGTAAGAGCAATAAGATAATGACCAGATAATTTGTTTAATGATGTTGACTGAGGGCTAAATATTGGCCAGGACACCAGGGATAATTCCCGTGCCAAAAGATGGCACCTCCAACGGTAAAGCAGCCCCTCAATACTACATTGAAGTGTCAGCCTAGATTACGCGCTGAAGTCGCCATGAACTCATGACCTTCTGACTCGGAGATTGCCTCCGAGTCAGAAGGTCATGAGTTCATGGAGACTTCAGAGGCAAGTCAAATCTGATGAATGGTCAGCTGAAGTTTGGATCAATCAGTACCAAAAAACTACCTTCCTAGCGACAATGATACTGAAGAATTCTAGAACATCTTTTTAAGAAGTAACTGAGTGTTCTCGCAATGTCCTGACCAATATTCATTCCTCAACCACCAAAAATTAAGCGGTCACTGAGGTTTTTCCTTTCATTATTTGAGACCTTGTAGTGCGCAAATTGAATAGTGTGTTTGCCTACAAAATAACAGTGGCCCACTGGCTATACTTCTAAAGTAATTAACTAGCTGCAAAAGGTTTTGGGAAATTCCAAGGACTTGAAAGGCATTATATAAGTGCCAGCTCTTTCTCACTCAACATTCATGTTAGTTTCAGATGATAAAATTGATTGAATTCTGAATAACTAATTTCTGCTGCAGCTTCAAAACAGGAGGCATATACATGCAAGATTGATTAAAGTTGATTAGTGGGGGGGAGGGGAGAAAAAGTTTGCCTCACTTAGCCAGGAAAAGGAAGGGTCAATCCTTCATCATTCAAGTGCTCTTTCCTGGCAGATCAATCAAGAAGTGACATTAATGCTAATTGTGGAATTTCTATCCAAAATCTAAAACAGGACGGCGTGGATTGGGAGGTAGCATTTTGGAAAAGAGATTCCATTTTGCTCAGAACATTGTTCAATGCATTAATATTTCATAGATTACTTAAGTGAAAAGACATCGATATGATGGCAACGATTACTGCAAGTGTGGGATAAACCCTAGTCAGCAGATTTGTGTTATTGAATACCTCAAATTACAAGTTCAATGCTGTAAATAACCCACCGCAGAATACAAAGTAACAATTACTAGGCACTCTATACAGCCAATGCACACTTCATATACTGTTAGAATTATTGTATAGCAATATCAATTTAAATTGCATAGGGTATTTGTACTTACAGGAGCTTGATCTCATTCTGAGAAATAACTGCATTTTCTGAGAAATAAGGAGTCATCTTCACGCCATAGCAAGAACACCAGCTCCCGACCTCTGGTTTTTCTTCACTCAAGATAGCGTCCAGAGTCATCTGGACACTTATTAATTAAATATATATATATTTTTTTAAAGCTATCGGCCCTTATTTTTGCAATCGATCTCAAAAAAGGAACACATTTAGAATGTTAAAATCAAATCAGAGATTGTTAACTTCTTGTAGGATTGGAGGTCAAATCGCTTGAAGGAGTTAACAGATAACCCGTGTCCTGGAGATTAACTGGGCAAAGCTATCTGCGTTCGGTGCATGGACTGGATTACTTTGTCGTACTGAGTGCAAGCGGAACTCGAGAGCGCGGTATGCGAGTGTAAAGCGATGAGGCTTTCGCATGCACTCAGCACCGAGCTCTCGCTGCGTCTGTGCCGACTCAGCCCTGCGGTGGTGCAGTTGTATCAAGGAAAAAGCGTCGAGTTGAGGACAGTCACAGGGATCACCGTTTCATTCTGAAGCTTCTAGGAGATTGGACTGGAAGAATCTCGAATTCCTATCCTACTAACCGGTCCGCTCTCAGTTTGTGCGTGCGCCCCTCTTTCTCTTTGCTCCCGTATAAAGCCCACGCTGATCTGACAACTTATCTGCTCTGGTTTCCCGGTCAGCTGTTTCACAACTGCAGCGCACTTCCTCCACAGAGCCGGGGGGTGGGGGAACAGGAGGACGTCAAGGGGTTATCAGACAGCCAGGCGGTAGCGCCACAGTCCCAAACAAATCACAAAAGCTTGATTAAACTCCCATTCTTCCTGTATCGTTTCTACCCAAAAAGCTTACTCGACGCCAAACTACAACCTTATGTTTTATTTTCCTTCCCAGCACAAACGCCGTATCCGAGACAGTTATCCGGACAACTGATTTGCAGCTACTTCACGTGTAAAATGTAATTTACTTCCTTAAATCATTTGCTTTTGTTAAACGAGTAAGGCTTAATAGTTTACAGTTTAAAAAAAATTCTTAAATCTCTTTTATACTTACTGCCTATCTGACCACATACCCCCAAACACCACCTCAGAGGAAAGGCAATCACGAATGTCTCTTGCAACTTCTATCCACTTTTCTTCCCTCCCATCACAAAGGTACTTCACCTCTGCTTGGACACCCACCCAATGACCCAGCTGAGATTGGCAACATATCTCCTGGGAGAAAGCAAATGCAAACATAAAATATTGGGATTTGAAACTGGCTCTCACCCCAGTATTCTATTTCACTTATCTTAGTATAGCATATTTCTATTTCTTTTTAAAAGTTTCTGGCGTTCCTGAAAGCGCAGTGAGTAAATGCATTGCTTGGTGTGGTTGTGGCTGATAAACTAGAACGAAAGTGTGTGTGTAGTCTGTAAGCTCCTTTTAGCGAGAGCAATGGTAGGGGTGATACAATTAGACTGGGAGTTTGGAGTAAGAAGGGAGAGGCTTGCTGCTACTAATCACTATACAATGAGTCCTACTCGAAAATGCATGTATGTGGAGTTCAGGTGGGGCAAAAGTCGCATGCTGACATTTTGGCTTATGCATGAAGAATGGTCAATTGGGCAAGGCATCAGAGACTGCCAGCACCTGTGGAACCTAACCCCACTACAGATCAACAGTTTGAAGGGGAGGGGGAATTTTTAAAAATATATCTTTTTAAAATCCAGGAGAGGCGTGAAATAATACTATTCACTTTCTCAGTGACCCCAATTTGTAGTCTCCAGGTGGAGTCAACAGGGTTGTGGTCAGAAAGCCAGTAGGTGATTCAAGAAGGCAGGTCATCACAGCTGAATTTGATACTGTCCCCAATTAATTACATATGAAATACACTCTCTCTTTCCAGCAGGGATCACTTGATCATAATCAGGAGAGGGATAGCTGGAAATGTTTTCTGCTACCTAGTCCAGGAACACTGAAGCCAAATGTATTCATCTCAGGATTGCCTTGGCAGGAATCTGCTAGCTCAGCATATTGTGTGATGTATTTATCCAGTGGCAGTCCTTCCTGGAATATTTTTAACTACAAAAAAAATTTCTTAGAAAAAAAAGTTGTCAGCAGAAGTAATTTTAGAGGAAATTAATCACTTGTGTATTAGCTTTTAAGATATTATTTCTTTGACATATGAACATGGACACCCTCTGTTAATCACAGATGGGAAAACATCATGGAGTGTATTCACCAGCCAGCATAGATTTTAGACATTGTTATTTTACAGATTATGGGGGAGCTGTATTATCTTTTACAATACTATTCACACTGAAACCCAACTGGATTACATGTTCTGCACAGATCCACTTGTCTGCTTTTCTTCACCTTGAATGAAATCTCTTGGGGTCGACATTGGAGTCCCTCAACTAAGGTTTGCTAATTTATTCAAAGGAGGCTGTTACCACACAACAGCGTCAGAAGTTCCTCCTCCCCTCAGAATTACTTTCTGAAGGGAAATAGTGTATGTTATGGAACCACACAAGTTTACAGCACAGAAGGAGCCCATTTAGTGAATCATATCTATGCTGGCTCTGCTAGAAAAATTCAAAACTATCCCCACTACCTTGCTCTCTTCCCATAACTCTGCATCTCTATGTATATCTACTCTTCAAATATACAATGGTCCATACCTCAACTAATCCCTGTGGCAAAGGATTTCATGCTCTCTCTCTCTCTAATTTCTACTAACTTCTCTCCTCACTCTAAATGAGGATTTCACATTAACTCTTCAACACTGATTTTACAACCAAAGGAGATAATCTCTTCTTATCCGCCCTATTAAAACTTTTAATTTTTAAAAACCTCTACAATACCTGCTCTTGGTCTTCTGATCCAGTGGAAATAGACCCAGCATTTCCAGTCTCTCCACACAACTACAGTTCCTCATCCCTTGCATCATCCTGATGAATCTAAGCTGTACATTATGACTTTAATATCCGTTCTGTAATGGGGCACCCAAAACTGCACATAATATTCTAACTGTGAATCACCTATTCATTGTAAAGCATTTTGGGACACCCTGAGCTTATGAAAAGTGCTAATTAAATTATTTCTTGCTTATTGTCTTATATTTCCAAGTCAGGATGGTGTGTGACTTCGAGGTGGTGGCGTTCCCATGCGCCTGCTGCCCTTGTTCTTCTAGGTTGTAGAGGTCATGGGTTTGGGAGGTGCTGTTGAAGAAGCCTTGGTGAGTTGCTACATCTTGCAGCTGCTCTAATGGCACAATTGGTAAATAGTGTATAAATGGCCTGGGGTGATACAGAACAACAGACCAGGAATGTCCACGGTTCAATCCTGATGGAAATACACAGCAGCTCCGGTAGCACTTGTGGAGAAACAGAAATCAGTCAGTCGACATTTCAGGTCTTGAGACCCTTCTTTAAGAGGGAGTCGATGGTAGTGCAGTTGATGTTGTGTACATGGAGTTTTAGAAGGCGTCTGACAGAGTGCCACATAATAGACTGGTTAACAAAATTTAAGCCCATGGGATTAAAAGGGCAGTTGCAGCGTGGATATGAAATTGACTAAGAGGCAGAAAGTAGTGGCGAGTGTTTTTTTTCCCTAGACTGCAGGAAAGTATACAGTGGTGTTCCCCAGGGCTCAGTATTAGGTCCACTGCTCCTTTTGATGTATATTAATGACCTGGGTATAGGGGGCATAATTTCAAAGTTTGCAAATGACACAAAGCTCAAAAATGTAGTAAAGCATGAGGAAGACAGTAGCAGACTTCAGGAGAACATAGACAGACTGGTGAAATGGGCAGGCAGATTAATTTTAATGCAGAGCAGTCTGAGGTGATGCATTTTGGAAGGAAAAATGAGATGCAGCAATAGAAATTAAATGGTACTTTTTTTTTTAAGGGGGTGCAAGAACAGAGATATCTGGGGGTTCACATACACAAATCTTTGAAGGTGGCAGGACAATTCGATAAGGCTGTTGAAGCATACATGATCTTGGGCTTTATAAAGAGATCATGATGCGGAGATGCCGGTGTTGGACTGGGGTGGACAAAAATGAGAAGTCGCACAACACCAAGCTTTCGGAGCTGCTGCTCCTTCGTCAGGCGAAGGAGCAGCAGCTCCGAAAGCTTGTGATTTCAAATAAAACTGTTGGACTATAACCTGGTGTTGTGCGACTTCTCATTTTTATAAAGAGAGGCATAGAGCACAAAAAGTAAAAAAGGCATGGTAAACCTTTATAAATCACTGGTTAGGCCTCTGCTAGAATATTGTCTCTTATTCTGGGCACCATACTTTAGGAACAATGTCAAAACCTTGGAAAGTGTGCAGAGGGTATATACCAAAACAGTACCAAGGATGAGGGACTTAAGTTATGTGGAGAGACTAGAGATGCTGGGATTGTTCTCCTTAGAGCACAGAAGGTTAAGGGGAAATTTAATAGATGTGTTCAAAATTATGAGTGGTTTTGATAAGAGTAAATAAAAGAGAAACTGTTTCCAGTGGCAGAACAGTCAGTAACCAGAGGACACAGATTTAAGGTAATTGGCAAAAAATCCAGGAAGGGGGGGCGGCGGGGAAATGAGAAAAGATTTTTAAAAAATAAATGCAGCGAGTCATTACGATCTGAAATATACTACCTTGTACTAAAAAGGTGGTGGAAGCAGATTCAATAGTAACTTTCAAAAGGGAATTGGATATATACACAATTTTCAGGGCTATGGGGAAAGAGCAGGGGAGTAGGATTAGGATTAATTGGATTGTTCTTTCAAAGAGTCAGCACAGATAAGATTGGCAAAATGGCCTCCTTCTTTGCTGTATGATTCTTAGGACTTCAGTACAGTATTTCTAGCCTTTTTTGTTTTCGATTTCAGATTTCTAGTGTCTGTAGTATTTTTCTTTTTGTTAAATCCCCGATCTCAGCAGAATTAGCTCATCTCAGCCAAGCAACAGCAAGGTGATGGAATTGGTTTTAATCGCCTTTGGGCAGAGAGAAGGGTGGGGTGAGGTGGGGTGGTGGAAGCATGAGCCAGGGTTCCCATTCCTACTGGAAAGTGCATGTATGTAGATGTTAGATGAGAACAAGATGAATCTTGGTGATGATGCTCCCCTACCCATGGCAAATTATCTTCCAGTACTTACTGTCTGGGCTCATATGAAGACTGGCCAATTGGGTGAAGTACCAGGGAAATGCTGGTGCCCACAGACCTGGACCACAGCATAAATCAACACCTTCAATAAAGAAGGGGAGAAAAGGGCGAGCAAGAATCAAAAACAGTGATCTTTGCACCTGAATTAAACAAATTACAAAGTAAGTTCACCAATCCTATAATCCTATCAAGCATGGAACAGTCATCAGAACTATAATGTTGCAACCTTATCTTTGACTTGTGCTTCCTTCAAACTTAGCTCCTTACTAGGAGAGTGGAATCAGTGCATTTACCCTCACATTTTAATGAAAAAGAAAAGAAAACTGTTTAATTTCTTCATTCCCAACGAACACCAATTTTCAGAGCTACTTCATTAATTCACACAGATGTAAACAGGAGCGGCAGCAGCGGCCTAAAGGGAGCACCGGAGAAGGCCCAGAACATAGCGCGGAACACAGTGGGAGCGGCGGCGGTGGCAGCAGCTTAAAGGGAGCACCGGAGAAGGCCCAGAACATAGCGCAGATCTCAGTGGGAGCAGCGGCAGCGGCTTAAAGGGAGCTGAGTAGCGACTTAAAAAAAACAAAAAAACAAGGAGTGACGTTACAGGACAGCAGGTAGGTGATTGGTTGGTGGGTATTACAGCTCTTTTGCTCTCTAGGTTAAGTGGATTAAATTCAGAACTGGGAGAGTATTAACTACTATAACTTTATTGAATTAATAAACTAAATTACTAATTAAAACTAAAAATTAAAAGTAAAAAATCATTTGAATAAATACTGTAACTAATTATATAAATAATAAGGTTAGACAGAGATGGCAGTGCAGGTGGTGTGTCGTAACTGCAACATGTGGGAGTTGGTGGAGACCAATGAGATCCCGAGCAACCACATCTGCGGTAAGTGCCTGCAGCTCGAGGAACTTCGGCTCAGAGTTGTTGAGCTGGAGTCCGAGCTGCAGACATTGTGATGCATCAGGTAAGGGGAGAGTTATCTGGACACTGTTCCAGGAGGCAGTCACACCCCTTAGGTTAAGCAGTACTTTAGAGTTAATCAATGATCAGGAGGGTGTGACTGCGAGTCAGGAAGGTATGGGGACCCAGGATGAAGTGATGGAGGAGCCTCAACCCTTGACCTTGTCCAACAGGTACGAGGTACTTGCTGCCTGTATGGATGATAACAAGGACGGCAGGGAGGATGGGCAAACTGACCACGGCACCGTGGTACAGGAGGCCATTCAAGGGGGGGGGGGGGGGGCAGGGGAGTAAAAAGGAATGTGGTAGTGGTAAGCAACAGTAGAGTCAGGGGGATAGATACTGTTCTCTGCAGCCACAAGGAGTACCGAAGGTCGTGTTGCCTGCCAGGTTTAAGGATATCTCCTCGCAGCTGGAGAAGAACTTGGAGTGGGAGTGGGAGGGGGAGGATCCAGTTGTGGTCCACATAGGAACCAATGCCACAGGGAGAACTAAGAATGAGGTTCTGCTGAGGGAGTTTGAGGAACTAGGATCCAAATTAAAAAGCAGAATCTCAAAAGGTAATAATCTCTGGATTGTTACCCGAGCCATGTGAAAAATGGCATGGTGACAAACAGATTAGAGGTTTAAATGCATAGCTTAAAGAGTGGTGTGGGAGGAAGGGGTTTCAGTTCATGGGCACTGGCACCAGTACTAGGGAAAGAGGGAGCTGTTCCAATGGGACAGGCTCCACTTAAACCGGGCTGGGACCAGTGTCCTGGCGAATCTAATAACTGGAGCAGTAGAGAGGGCTTTAAACGAATGAAGGGGGAGGTGGGAGGATTCAGGAAAGGAGTAAATTTAAAAGCAGCGAGAGAAATGTCAAGGCTCTAGAAGCAGAGCAGAGTTTTGGGTAAAAATAAGCAGAGTGGGTCAGGAAGGGAGAGAGAGCAACAAAGGTAATAAGGCATCAGTGACTAAGGCGACATCAGGGACAAATAGAAATAAGTCAGAGCTAAAGGCACTATATCTAAATGCGCAAAGCATTCGCAACAAAATACATGAATTAATAGCGCAGATAGAAATGAATAGGTTTGATCTAATAGCCATTACGGAGACGTGGTTGCAAAGTGGCCAAGGTTGGGAACTAAATATTCCAGGATACTTAACTTTTAGAAGAGATAGGCAAAATGGAAAAGGAAGAGGGGTAGCCCTGATAATAAAGAATGAGATAAAGACAGTAGAGAGAAAGGATCTTAGCTCCGAAAATCAACAAGTAGAATCAGTTTGAGTGGAGCTAAGAAACAGCAAGGGGCAGAAAACATTGGTGGGAGTTGTTTATAAGCCCCCAAACAGTAGTTGTAATGTAGGGCAGAGTATAAATCAGGAAATTAGAGGCGCATGTAACAAGGGTAATACAGTAATTATGGGGGACTTTAATCTACATATAGACTGAGCAAACCAAATTTGCAGTAATAGTGTGGAGGACAAATTCATGGAATGTACACAAGATAGTTTTCTAGATCAGTATGGTGAGGAACCAACTAGGGAACAGGCTATTTTAGACCTAGTATTATGCAACAAGAAAGGGTTTATTAATAACCTTCTAGTAAAGGGGCCTTTAAGGAAGAGTGACCATAATATGATAGCATTTTAGAATAAGTTCGAAAGTGATTTAGTTGAATCCGAAACTAGGATCTTAAATCTAAACAAAGCAAACTGCGTAGGTATGAGGGGCGAGTTAGCTAAGGTAAATTGGGAAACTATGTTAAAAGGTATGATGGTAGACAAGCAATGGCTAGCATTTAAAGAATTAATACATAATTTACAACAAATATACATTCCTTTAAAGCACAAAAACCCCACAGCAAAAGTGGTCCAACCGTGGCTAACAAGAAGTTAAAGATAGTATTAGATCAAAGGAAGAGGCTTATAATTTTGCCAAAAAGAGTAGTAAGCCTAAGGAGTGGGAGGATTTTAGAATTCAGCAAAGGAGGACCAAGAAATTAATAAAGAAAGGGAAAATAGAATGAGAGTAAATATTTAGCGAGAGACATAAAGACAGACTGTAAAAGCTTCTATAGGTATGTAAAAAGGAAAAGATTAGCGAAAGTAAACGTGGGTCCTTTACAGGCTGAGACAGGAGAAATTATAAATGGGGAATAAGGAAATGGCAGAGAAATTAAACAAATACTTTGTGTCTGTCTTCACGGAAGAAGACGCAAAAATCTTCCCGGAAATAATGGCGTACCAAGGGTCTAGCAAGAATGAGGAACTGAAAGAAATTAGTATTAGTAAAAAAATACTGGAGAAATTAATGGGACTGAAAGCTGATAAATCCCCTGGACCTGATGGCCTACATCCTAGGGTTTTGAAAGAGGTGGCTATAGAGATAGTGGATGCATTGGTTGTCATTTTCCTAAATTCCATCGATTCTAGAATGGTTCCCGCAGATTGGAAGGTAGCAAATGTAACCCCACTATTTAAGAAAGGAGGTAGAGAGAAAACGGGGAACTGCAGACCAGTTAGCCGGACATCAGTAATAGGGAAAATGCTAGAATCTATTATTAAGGATGTGGTAACAGGGCACTTAGAAAATAATAATAGGATTTATGAAAGAGAAATCATGTTTGACAAATCTGTTTTGAGGTTGTAACTAGCAGAATAGATAAGGGGGAACCAGTGGATGTGGTGAATTTGGATTTTCAGAAGGCATTCAATAAGGTGTCACACAAGAGGTTAGTAAACACATTTAGAGCTCATGGGATTGAGGGTACTTTACTGGAGGATTGGTTAACAGACAGAAAACAGAGAGTAGGAATAAATGGGTCATTTTCGGGTTGGCAGGCTGTAACTAGTTGGGTACCGCAAGGTTCAGTGCTTAGGCCTCAGCTATTCACAATCTATAGCAATGAATTGGATGAGGGGACTAAATGTAATATATCCAGGTTTGCTGATGATACAAAGCTAGGTGGGAATGTAAGTTGTGAGAACGACACAAAGAGGCTTCAAGGGGATATAGAAAGGTAAGTGAATGGGCAAGAACACAGCAAATGGAATATAATGTAGAGAAATGTGAAGTTATCCACTTTGGTAAGAAAAAGAGAAAAGCAGAGTATTTTTTAAAATGGTGAGAGATTGGAAAATGTTGGTGTTCAGAGGGACCTGAATGTCCTTGTACACGAATCACTGAAAGTTAACATGCAGGTACAGCAAGCAATTAGGAAAGCAAATGGTATGATGGTTTGTTGGCCTTTATTACAAGAGGATTTGAGTACAAGAGTAAAAATGTCTTACTGCAATTATATAGGGCCCTGGTGAGACCACACCTGGAGTATGGTGTACAGTTTTGGTCTCCTTACCTAAGGAAGGATATACTTGCCATAGAGGGAGTGCAACGAAGGTTCACCAGACTGATTCCTGAGATTGGGGGGATTGTCCTATGAGGAGAGATTGAGTAGACTAGGCCTATATTCTCTGGAGTTTAGAAGAATGAGGTGTGATCTCATTGAAACATACAAAATTCTTACAGGGCTTGACAGGGTAGATGCAGGGAGGATGTTTCCCCTGGCTGGGGAGTCTAGAACCAGGGGTCACAGTCTCAGAATAAGGGGTCAGGCCATTTAGGACTGAGATGAGGAGACATTTCTTCACTGAGGGTGGTAAATCTTTGGAATTCTCTACCCCAGAGGGCTAAAGAGGCTCAGTCATTGAGTATATTAAAGACAGAGATCGATAGATCTTTGGATATTAAGGGAATCAAGGGATATGGGGATAGTGCAGGAAAGTGGAGTTGAGGTAGAAGATAAGCCATGATTTTATTGAATGGCGGAGCAGGCGCGAGGGGCTGAATGGCCTACTCCTGATCCTATTTCTTATGTTCTTCTTATTAAACAAACATTGAAGTTTTCATGATAAAGGCAGTACTATGGAGAAATGTGATTCATAAAAATCTCTCTCTTGAATCAGTGTTTAGTTTATGATGAAATGGGATGACTTTCCACTCGGACTGTTTTTGGTATGTTGAAATCTGTACTTGATATCCATTTTCAACTACATAGCACGATACCAATAGGCTTAACATTGTGTTCATTAAGCAATAGGGTCATGCAATGTAACATTTGTACATAAAGTACATAAGAGGATCTTATGTAGGCTTGATGATGTCATTTCCTGACAGGAAAAAAGTAAAGCTTACCATCAACACGCTTGTAACAAAAGGCACGATAGGGTCAAGAAGTCTCTGTACTCTTGCAAAACACACATAGGAAAACTTAAAACGAACACCTCCGATTATATTGGTCAATGTGTACAGCTGAGATTAGAAAAGTTTGATTGCTGATGAATTCATGAGCTCATGTGTGTCATAACATGAGGTCTATCTGAGGGCTGCTGACAGTAGCATCCACATCACTGCTAAACTGAGATTAGCCAACTTCCAACAGACCAAGAATCAAACTTGGGAGTTTCCTGGTTTAACTGTCAGTGCTGCACACTGGATAAGCTTGCTATGTTGTACATTTGTTAAGTTCACTCCAGTTTTCTAATGCATAAAATTGCAAGAATTAACTCTGTTTCAATGTTTGGGCCTTTAATTGGCTGAAAACAGCCAGTTTCTAGTGAGTGAAAATCATTCTTCTTGCGTTCAGGCTAACTCAAGTTACATGGAAACCTTGGTATTCTGTTCAAGCCAAAGCGGAGGGTCAGACCCCACATTCCGTTGATCACCAAGACAACTTACTTCCACCTCCGTAACTTCCCATCTCCAACAAAATCCTTATCCATACTTTTCTCATCCCCAGATCCAATTACTCGAACACCCTCTTTTCCAACATCCCATTCTTCACCCTCCATAAACTCCAACTTGTCCAAAACTCAAGTGTCAGTGTCGTGTCCAGCACGAAGTCCCACTTATGCATTACTACCACCCTCACTATCTCTTTCTTCCCCCATACACATTACAATTAAATTCTCACTTTCATCTTCAAATCTCACCAAGGCCTTACCGCACCCTATGTCTCCAACCTTATGCCAGGTCCGGTCTTCTGACTCTGGTCCTTTGTGCAATGCTCTCTCCATTAATCTACTAATGAATTTGCCTTCAACTGCCTCCGACAACTCCTGGATCTCCCTCCCCAAGCCCTGCCACCTCCGCACTTCCTTCTCCACCTTTAAAAACCCATCTTTAAAGAAGCTTTTGGTTACCTCCTAACTCTCCAGTCATTGTTCATTTTCATTTCCACCACCCTATCCCTCTATAAAGCATCCTGGGGCATATTCCACATTAAAGGTACTATGTAACACAACTTGTTGGTGGTGGTCACGGTGGATGCTGGGGAGGGGGAAAAAAACAAGGCACATAAGATTTTAAAAGTTAAGATTTTTTGAAAAATAGGACAGGAAACATAAAATAGGTGAGATTAAGTAGCAAAAATAAAATGTTAAATAATTATCTTTTGACAGAAAAGTACAGGAAAAAAAGTGGGTTAGACAGGATGAGCAGAATTTGAAACTTTTAAATATTTTTAAAATGTACATTATACTTCAAATGAGTTCGTCCTACAGAATTATTACTACAAAAGACTAAAGAGGGGGTAAAAACCCAAAAGGTTTCCATTCCTGATTACTATCCACTAATTCCTGGCAGAAAGAGAACGAGTAGTTATGGTTGAATAGGCTGCTGACACACACACGGTTTAGATTTACACATGAAGAATAGAGTGCTGGGCAAGGTACTGGAGAGTATCTGACTTCCATGTAACTGTACATTCATCCAAGTCAGTGATGTGAGAAAAGTGGGATAGGGAAGAATGTGAACATTTATTTAAAGAGAGACAATTGCAAGGTTCTTATCTTCCCCAAAAATAGTTCAAACACCACAACTGGTTCAGAATATAAAAACAAAGTTCCATAACAAAAGCCCAGGTTAAAGGAAAGCAAACTGTAGATATTTATTTATGAACAGGACAGTGTCCCATTATGGTTCTGTGATATCAAATGAGCTTTACCATTCCTAGAATTGTGAAGTAGAATGGATAAAACCAGTATACATGTCCTCAGTTTCAGCAGTGAAGGCAGGCACTACTAAAAATAATACTGTCAGGCTGACCCCTACCACAGTGCACTTTCACTCAACTGAAAGGGGGGCAGAACTGGTGTCACATGGAACCTGCTAAAAAACAGTTTCTGCTGCCAAGTCTGCAAATGGACTTACAAAAATTAGGCGCATTATACTGGCTCCACTTAAAAAGATGTGCAAGTGGGCATCTAAGAGATGGTCCAGTTCTGATGAAAGGTCATCAACCTGAAACGTTAACTCTTTCTCTCTCCACAGAGGCGGCCGGACCTGCTGAGTATTTCCAGCATTTTCTGTTTATATATCTAATACATGGTTTTGCAACAGCACAATGGCACCTTGTATGTTAATCATGTGATGCATGACAAAGTACAAGCCAGGAAAAAGGCCAATTTGCAATTGCACTGCAGTTGGTTCTGCTTGGTGTAAATCTAAGAACTTGGAACAGGAAAAGTCTACTGGCCCAAAAACCTGTCCCTTTTTCATTGCTCAGACCACATCCATTAATTCCTTCTCTTCAGAAAGGCACCTAACTTAGTACAGTATGCATCAGCAATAGCCAACTTAAATAGCAAACTTATACTGCCAGGTTGGAATCACATGCTCACAGTCAAGAGAGTGCTAGGTGCAGCAAAGAGAGAGCGTTTGCTTTCTCAAAATATTAATTTAAAAAACCCTCTGATTCAGTTTATAATACCCAAAATCTGGTTTGAAAGTGGGATGGGAAAAAGAAAAAAAAGAGACAGGGTCAGAAGTGAAAAGTATTAACTCTATTTTATAGAGATAATTAACTCAAGGCTCCAATTTAATGTTAATCTACTACACTGAGATCAGTCACTTCGCTCCATGATGTCCAGAATCCTGGGAAGCAACATACCATTCAGGAGAATTTAGTGGTGTTGAGGTGTGCTGGAGCCAGTGTCAGAAGAGTCAATCGATGCAAATGCTACTTTGGCTGTTGTAGGGGTGCTATAATTTGCCTCAGTGCCCCGAGTTGGGGGGGGGGGGGGGGGGGTGGGGGGGGAAATCAGCCAGGGCTCTTGCTCCTGATCACTTTCCAGTGTCCCCTGCTGGAAGAGGCATCTATATCAGATGAACTGTACAAAGCACGAGTCCACACCTTTAGGAAAGGAAGGAAAATAAAAAGGAGCAAACTTGAGTATAATTACACTTCAGCTGCTCTGGCGAAATCCTTGTGTATTAGTACAATTAGATCAATTTTAGAATATCACTTTTGGGATTGGCATAAAATTATCTTTATAAACAAGTGATCCAATACAAAATTAAACTTGACTCATTCAATTATGTCTGTAATAAATGAATCAGTGCAAGCAGGTGGTTCTCCCATGGTTTTACCATATATGGAGAGGTCCTATGTAGGCACAGAGATCAGACATGACTTGTTTATTTGTATGAGTAACAGGTGATTATTACCTGTCTGGTTGTGAAATAACTGGTTGTCTCAAGGGCTTTTCCCTTTTGTTTAAAAATATAGCAGTGAAGATGGATAAATATAGCACTGAAAATAAAAAGTTGCCTTTAAATAAGCCAGAATAAACTTCCAAGTTTGTTATTAGATCCTTGCACACCCCTCAATTTATATTCAAGTAGAAACTTCTTAATGGGGCTATTTCAGAAGCAAAACAAATCTTAATCTCTTTCTCCAAATAGCCCTATTAAACACCACTGCTACAAGTATGCAGATTCATTATTTATATGGAATTGTTATCTTCATCCAGGCTAGGTAGGCAAGTGTCATTGAGCAGAGCTGGACCACTTGCGCCATCAGTTCTCAAAGCATTAAACTAGATTTTTAAAGTTGAATGCAAAACCTCTCCCATTTTGTGTGTACTGGCAGACAGTGGTCACTTTGCTGGTTGTTTACTGTGCACTGCAGGCAATTATTTTTATAGATGTGAAACTGATCGAAGAGATGCGTTTATGGAACACAAGTCAGCAAGTTTACATTGGCAACTGGAGGTCAGATTAAAAGGCAGTACAGGCTTCACTCCAATTACAAATTACCAGTACAAGTGTGATTTTGAATACACAAAAAGCAAAGCGTCTGTAGATGCTGCAAATCTGACAAAAACAGAAAATGCTGGAAACACTCAGCAGGTCAGTCAGCATTTGTGAAGATAGACCCTGAAATGCTAGCTTATTTGTTCTCTCTGTAGATGCTGACTGACCATCTAATATAGAATACAGATTGGATTAAAACAAGCATGGACTACATGTCCAGCATGTGGCTATGAATTAAAACCACTTTGCCTCATAAGAGGGTCTAATACTGGCTCAGTGACCAAGGACTGAGTCAAATGTATAATAACAGAACATTAAGCAAAATGCACTCAATAATCAGCTATTCCAAGATTTGCTTGCAGTGTTTGCATTGTTAATCGAGTTTAATCCTAACCCAATGCTAGAATCCTGGCTCAGTATTCAAGTCCACTCAGGCAAATTTGATGGGGATGTGCGACCAATATAAACAGTGCAGCTCGTGTGTGCATGCGTGAGTCAGTCAGTGCATCAATGTGCACACATTGTAGAACTGTTGGGTAGCAAGCAGTGGATGGGGTAACATGAAGGGACAAAGTTATTCTGTATGGGCTCAGAATTTGGGAACAATTCTCAGTCAATTTATGCAAGCAAGTCGCATCCACGTACATCCAAACTGACATGAGGGGTACCTCAAAAAGTCTCATTTATGCACATACCAATTCAATCTAGCAGTTTAGGTTAGATACTGGATTTAAGGATGAAACAAACAAACTTCTTTTACTGCTAGCAAATAAGATGCAAGAATGATGTCTATAAAAGCTGCAATGATGCGGAGATGCCGGTGTTGGACTGGGGTGGACAAAAATGAGAAGTCGCACAACACCAGGTTATAGTCCAACAGCTTTATTTGAAATTACGAGCTTTCGGAGCAGCTGCTCCTTCGTCAGGTAACCTGACGAAGGAGCAGCGCTCCGAAAGCTCGTAATTTCAAATAAAACTGTTGGACTATAACCTGGTGTTGTGCGACTTCTCATTTCTATAAAAGCTGTAAGCCTGAAGGAAGAAAAAAAGACATGCCTTTATATGGCACCTTACCATGTTTCAGAAATGTTCTGTAGTGCACACAATGTAGTGACTCTTGTGTAGGTAAACAATGCAGCCATTTTGTGCAGAGCTATGTCGCACAAACAGCAATTAATATTTTCTGGACTGGAGGAATGCACATACACAGTGCTCTTAAAATATATTATAAAAATTGATCTGGACTTAGCTATAGGAAGCATATCATCAAAATTTGCAGACACGAAAATGGAGAGCGTGGTTAGCTATTGGTCTAATCATGAACAAAAGAGCTGAATTCCAGAAGTGAGGTGAGAGTGACTGCCCTCGACATCAAGGCAGCATTTGACCGAGTGTGGCATCAAGGAGCCCTAGTAAAATTGAAGTCAATGGGAATCAGGGGAAAAACTCTCCCCTGGCTGGAGTCATACCTAGCACAAAGGAAGATGGTTGTGGTTGTTGGAGGCCAATCATCTCAGCCCAAAGACATTGCTGCAGGAGTTCCTCAGAGCAGTGTCTTAGGCCCAACCATCTTCAGCTGCTTCATCAATGACCTTCCCTCCATCATAAGGTCAGAAGTGGGGATGTTCGCTGATGATTGCATGGTGTTCAGTTCCATTCGCAACTCCTCAGATAATGAAGCAGTTTATGCCCGCATGCAGCAAGACCTGGATGACATTCAGGCTTGGGCTGATAAATGGCAAGTAACATTCGCGCCACACAAGTGCCAGGCAATGACGATCACCAACAAAATCCCATGACATTCAACGGCATTACCATCGCTAAATCCCCCAACATCAATAGCCTGGGGGTCACCATTGACCAGAAACTCAACTGGACCAGCCATGTAAATACTGTGGCTACAAGAGCAGGTCAGAGGCTGGGTATTCTGTGGCAAGTGACTCACCTTCCGACTCCCCAAAGCCTTTCCACCATCTACAAGGCACAAGTCAGGAGTTTGATGGAATACTCTCCACTTCCTGGATGAGTGCAGCTCCAACAACACTCAAGAAGCTTGACACCATCTAGGACAAAGCAGCCTGCTTGATTGGCACCCCATCCACCACCTTAAACATTCACTCCCTCCACCACCAGCACACCGTGGCTGCAGTGTGTACCATCTACAAGATGAAATGCAGCAACTCGTCAAGGCTTCTTTGACAGCACCTCCCAAACCCACGACCTCTACCACCTAGAAGGACAAGGGCAGCAGGCACATGGGAACACCATCCCCTGCAAGTTCCCCTCCAAGTTACACACCATCCTGACTTGGAAATATATTGCCAATGCCATTCCTTGACCGTCGCTGGGTCAAAATCCTGGAAATCCCTCCCTAACAGCACTATGGGAGTACCTTCACCACACGGACTGCAGCGGTTCAAGGCGGCGGCTCACCGCCACCTTCTCAAGGGCAATTAGGGATGGGCAATAAATGCTGGCCTTGCCGGCAACGCCCACATCCCAAGAAAGAATTTTAAAAAGGACCAAAAGCACCCTCAGATAGACAGGTTAGTAGATTGAGCAAATAGATGTCAGTTGAAATTTAATGTAGAGAAATGAGAGGATGCATTTTGAGAGGAGCAATAAGAATAAATATGCATTAAATGATAAATACATTAAATGATAAAACTTGAAAAGGTGCAGAAATTTGGTTAGATATATAAATCTTTAAAAGTGAGAGAACAAATTAATAAGTTAAAAACATATGGGGTCCTAGGTTTTATAAACAGGAGCAAAGAGTACAAAAGCAAATCTATGCAAAGCATTTGATAGGTTGCAGTTGGAATAGTGTTCAGTTTTGAGATTCCAATTTTAGGAACGATGTCAAGTCCATGGAGACTGTGCAGAAGAGAGTCACTACGATGATAATAGGCACGAGACAAGAGGTTTTAGTTATGAAGATAGAATTTATTAGAACAAAGGTTAAGAGGTGATCTGACAAGAGCATATTTCCACTAATTGACGAGTTGGTAACTAGAGGGCATAAATTTAAGATGGTCAGCAAAAGAACCGGGGCGGGTGGGGGTGCGGTTAGGTTAAAAAAAATTATGCTGAGGGTTGTTAGGTCTTGAAACAGTACTAGAGGCAGAATCCATAAGAGCTCTTAAAAGGGAATTGGATAAATACTTTAAAAAGAAAAAGAGAAAGGGTATGGGGAAAAAACAGCAGCATGGGACTAATGCAAATTCTTTCAGAGAGCCAGCATGAACACAATGGAATACTGCTGTAAAATTCTGTGATTTTAGTGGTGTTGTTTGAATGTGAAATATTGTCAGGATATAGGGACAACTCCATGCTCTTTTTCAGCTAGTTCCATGGAATATTCAATGGCCATGTGAACCAGCAGAACAAGCAAACAGGGACTCAGTTTAATGTTTCACCTGAAGGACAGCATCCCCATAATACTGCACTGGAGTGTCATCCTAGATCATGTGTGCAGGAGCTTGAACCAAAAAACTTCTGACTCAGCCAAAAAAAGGCCACTAATTGAACCAAGCTGACACTTGGTCCCTGGTCTAAACTGTTCCTAAAATGCAGCAGTGTTGTCATTAGAATGTATGGAGAATGAAGCTGTACCTCAGCAAATGTTCTAATTAACAAGGTGCCCTTTATTGTTTAAGTTACATGAATGGCACCTTGTACAGGAAATGAAGAAGAAAAACCATGTGGGTTTTACCCTTCCCTCGCAATCTAGTCCGAATTTGGATTCTATCCAGATAAAACCGGGAAGTGTACTATAAAAAAAAAAGTAAATCACAAAGCCCTCCCTTCACCAACCTTTCCAATTTAGCACGGACTTTATTTTACTGATATCAATCACTGTTATTACCTCTGCAGACACCATATCTCAAAACAAAGGGCTCACATAATATTTACAAGTCCAAAGATTACAGGAGGCACTGGGTGTTAAGTAACACAATATTTTCAGCACGGGTGATCAGAGACATTTTCTACTCCTTCAGTGTGTGATGTTAGCAAAATTTCACACAACGTTGTGCTTCTATCTGTGGGCAGTTTGTAGTTCTGAACCCCAAGTCTAACAAATAATCAGAGTTCAAATGGAATAAACAGCGTCAGGTAACTGGAGCCACTTGAACTGGAAAAGTTTGCACCCTCTTTATCAAGCATTCCTTCCCCCCCACCCCTGTTGCTAACTACACTGAATCACACCCTTACTTCATGTCACTGAAAATACGCAATGTCTCTCTATAATTGCGTGTTTATTGTTTATGATACAAGTCTGAGTCATAACCGAAGCTACAAATAGATGATCAAAACTTCCTACTGTCATTTAAACCAAATGTTTCTTGGAGAGAGTGCACATGGCTTCTTAACAAGTACTCCCACAACAGTTAAATCCCATAATAAAACTGGGGTTGATCAAAGACTTATAAATACAGTAAGGAAAACATTAAAACCAACTTGGCATTTCTCATCACTCCACATTTGTCTTTCATGACACACATTCAACATGGACAACACGCCTCACAGTCGGTCATGTTAACCGGTTTCCTCTTTTTGCCATTGTGCTCCCAATTAAAATGACAGACTTTCTGTCTAATCTGCAGACTAATGACCTTGTAAGAACCAATGGTTAAATAATAACAGCTAAAAAAATCCATCTGGTTTTGTAAAATAACTATTCAGGCTGATGCAAAACAG
This sequence comes from Squalus acanthias, assembly GCA_030390025.1. Lineage (NCBI taxonomy): Eukaryota > Metazoa > Chordata > Chondrichthyes > Squaliformes > Squalidae > Squalus > Squalus acanthias. Next base: position 14,968,782 of record CM059448.1, read on the forward strand.
TGTCCATGCCCTTTGACATAAAAATGGTAGTGTAACTTGGGAGTCAGGAGGTGATCCAACTCCTCAATTCACTGAAGCAGGGAGGTACAAAACCTCCTGTAGTAGGCTGTCTCGTACTGCTTCGATTTTATATTGAATGTTGTAGAACACCATTCTAGTGCAAAACCACAGTTAAACATAAAAAGGAGGGAAACTCCATGCTTCCAATAGGATGCAGGAACCAACTTTTCCCAGATCCCAAAAGCAGCAGAAACAGGACCAAAAGGCACACTGGTTAAAAAAAACCACAAGAGTGCTCAAGAAATTGCAGATCTCTGCTTGAGTGCCACTCTCCCAGAGACCCAGCATCAACACAAAAGATCCTTTTGGTAAGTGGTAAGGTCTCGAGGCAACTCCTGTTTTTCCCCCTCTATATCGGAAAGCAATGCAAGCATAATTTCACATACAACTATCATCCTGCCCAAGGCAATATGAACTTTCCTGCCTTCTTGTCTTTCAATAGGAGCATGTGAAAATGTATTATATATACACAGGAAACTTTCGTTTATCCGGCATCGACGGGACCGGCGTGGTGCCGGTTTATCGAAAGTACCGGATAACAGAGAGTTATATCTACCGAGGCTATTTTTAACAAAGAGACTCCAAGCAGCACGGGAGAATCTACTCATGCTACTGCAATGTTTCGGACTTGCGACAGCGCCAGGAGGCCAAGTAGTGGCACTTTTGAAAAGTACCCCTACTGACTAAATCGGCGTTCGCGGACTCGGACTCGGGATCGGCAACATTGCCGGTTATTTGAGAGGATTTTTCGCAGCACTCGGCGTTCGCGGAGACTCGACTGCGACTCGGCAACATTGCCGGTTATTTGAGAGGTGTTTTCGGAGGATGATTTTTGCCGGTTAAGCGAGAATTCCGGATATTTGAGTGCCGGATAAACGAAAGTTTCCTGTAATGTGATCTCTTTTAAGTGAACTGTTTGAAGTTGGTGTTGCCGCTGGAAGTATTGTTCAAGTTACTTCAGTGTTTGTATACACTGGATTGCAACGATGACTCTTTTGGCAATGCGATGTAGTAATATCAGTGCATCACATAGCAGATTTGGAGCTCCAAATTAAATAACCCAAATAAAATCTGCATCATCTGCTATGCATGACATTTTCTCAGAGGCTAACATACAATCTGGATAGTGTTTATGGAGCAGATTATTTCTGGATTGTGCCACAAAATAAGCCTACCTCCCAACATCCTACTAAGATTATGTTACACCTTAGAGTGGCCCTGTAACCTCGGAAGTCTTATCCCATGTGGTTTAAAGCTTAAGAGATGTTAACAATTGCCACTGCCAGTTGCATGAAAACTGTTGTCATTTCCACCGAGGTGGGGCACTGCATAAATTGAGTTTCAGGTCTGGGAAAAATTAAACCGCCTATTGTTGTTACAGAATAGTGTAAGCAGCTTAATCATAGAGCAGTCTCACCCACCCACAACAAGTATTTATATAGCACCTTAACTCAGTAAAATGTCCCAAGGCACTTCACAGGAGTATTAAAAGACAAAAAATGACACTGAGCCACATAAGGAGAAATTAGGGCAGGTGACCAAAAGCTTGGTCAAAGAGGTAGGTTTTAAGGAGCATCTTAAAGTAGGAAAGAGAGGTAGCGAAGAGGAGAGGTTTAGGCAGGGAATTCCAGAGCTTAGGGCCTAGGCAACAGAAGGCACGGCCACCAATGGTTGAGTGATTATAATCAGGGATGCTCAAGAGGGCAGAATTAGAGGAGCGCAGATATCTCCTGGGGGGGGTTGTAGGAGATTACAGAGATAAGGAGGGTTGAGGTCATGGAGGTATTTGAAAACAAAATGATGAGAATTTTGAAAATCGAGGCATTGCTTAACCGGGAGCCAATGTAGGTCAGCGAGCACAGGGGTGATGGGTGAACAGGACTTGGTGTGAGTTAGGACACGGGCAGACAAGTTTTGGATCATCTCAAGTTTACATAGGGTAGAATGTGGGAGGCCAGCCAGGAGTGCGTTGGAATAGTCAAGTCTAGAGGTAACAAAGGCATGGATGAGGGTTTCAGCAGATGAGCTGAGGCAAGTGTGCAGACGGGCTACTGTTGTGGTTGAAGACATAGGCAAGCAAAAGGAAAAAGAAACAAGCAGATTTGATAGGGAACATGTTGGTACCCAAGAACAGCTTTGGCAGAGACCAGGTGAAGATTGTCTGCCTGCCCTGAAAGTGGGGAACAATATGGGACATGAGAAAATAAACAGAGGACATTAAAGTAAACTTTCAAAAGGTTGTAGTAAACTTACGAGATCTTTGTAGATCTAATTATAGTAGCAGTACACACGCACAAAAGCAGAATTGTGAAGCTCTAACAACTGCAAGGTCACATTATACAGTATCCTACTGCAGCTTGGATTATAGACAAGGATGCCACTGCACAAAATAGAATTCAATGGGGAAAATAACTTCTGTATGTTGCAGAATTATTAAATACTTACACTTATATTTGCATACTGTTGTAAAGCCTTCAGTTAAAACAGAAGGCTTTTACTTTCTCTGCTTGATTTTCCACTCCTTTTCTCTGCTTCTCTCCTGAAGGCAATAACGTGCCTGGGTGCAGCTCCCTCGGCAGGTGGCAGTACTCTGGTACCTTGCCAAGCAGCCATTCACCACACAAGATCGAACACTGAATGTAGACTATTCACTGTCGGGGCTTCACAGCAGTCAGGTGTTCATGTACATTTTCTTTACCAGCAGGAGTCATGGAATAGGGATCAAGGGTGAAAATTTTGGCTAATTTCTCTACTCCTAACCAGAAGATACTGAAGTTAATTTGAACATAGTAGGACATTCAGCCCCTCGAGCCTGTTCTGCCATTCAATTAGATTATGGGTGATCTGTATATTAACTCCATCTACCTGCTTTGGATCAATAACCCTCAATACCCTTGCCTAACAAAAATCCATCAATCTCAGTTTTTAAATTTTTCAATTGACCCCCAGCTTCAACAGCGCCTTTATTTTTGCAGGGGGTGGGGAGAGGGAAAGAGTTCCACATTTGTAAAGAAGTGCTTTCTGATATCACCCCTGAATGGTTTGCCTCTAATTTTAAGCTTAAGCCCCCTTGTTCTGGACTTTCCCACCAGAGGAAATAGCTTCTCTCTATCTACTTTATTAAATCCTTTAAATCAACTTCAACACCTCAATTAAACCACCCCTTAATCTTCTATATTAAAGGGAATACAAGTCTAGTCTATGCAATCTGTCCTCATAATTTAACCCTTTTAGCCCCAGTATCATTCTGGTGAATCTGTGCTGCACCCACTTCAAGGCCAATATATCCTTCCTAAGGTGCGGTGCCCAGAACTGGATGGAGTACTCCAGATGGGGCCTAACCAGAGCTCTGTACAGCTGTAACACAACTTCCACCCCTTTTGAGATAAAGGCCAACATTTCATTAGCATTTTTAATTATTTTTGTGCCTGTCCACTAGCTTTTAGTGATTTCTGTACTCGAAACCTCAAATCTCTCTGCTCAGTCACAGTTCCTAGTCCCTCAGCATTTAGAAATTACTCTGATCTAGCTTTCTTTTAGGTCCAAAGTGGATGACCTCAGTGAACTCCACAGTTTTGCCCACCTCACTTAATCTATCAATGTCCCTTTGCAACTTTCTGCTTCTATCTACACTATTTACTGTGCCACCTAACTTAGTGTTGTCAGCAAACTTAGATATACGGTGCTGTATTCCTTCATCCAAGTCATTAATAAATATATAGCAAAAAGCTGTGGCCCCAGTTTAGATTCCTGGGGGACACGACTAGTCACATCCTGCCAATCTGAGTACATACCCATTATCCCTACTCTCTGTCTGAGACCTAACCAATTCCCAATAGGTTGCCTGCAATTCCATGTGCTCTCATTTTTGTTAACCGTCTCTTATGTGGAACCTTTCCAAATGCCTTCTGGAAGTCCATATAAACAACATCCATAGACACTTCCATATCTACCACACTAGTTACCTCCTCAAAAAATTCAACTCTGTTTGTTAGACATGACTTACCCTTTACAAATCCATGCTGGCTCTCTCTGATCATCTCAAATGTGTTCAAATGTTCACAGTCACTTTGTCCCTAAAACAGATTCTAGTAACTTCTCCACAACAAATATTAGACTAATAGACCTATAATTTCCTAGTTTATCTCTCTCACCCTTCTTGAATTGTGGAGCGACATTGGCAATTTTCCAATCTAAGGGGATAATTCCTTAAATCGAGTGTGTTTTGGAACATCCTGACTAACGCAGCAACAATTTCCTCACCTACTTTTTTTTTTAAAACACCCTGGGGTGGAAACCATCGGGTCCTGGAGATTTGTCTGTCTTTAATCTCATTAGTTTCTCAATCACCATATTTTTTTTAAACTTCTATTGAATCTAGTTAGTTCCTCCCCTTGATCTATTTTTAGTTTTCTTTGTATCTCTGGTATTTTATCCTCATTTTCTACTGTGAAGACCAATACAAAGTAACTATTTAGTAAGTCTGACATTTCCTGATTTCCAATTACAGTATCACTTGCGTATCATTAAGGGTCCCACATTACTCTTAGCCACTCTTTCTCTTAATATATTTGTAAAAACCTCGAGTGTTATCCTCAATATCCCTTGCAAACCTTTTCTCGTATTCCTTTCTGCAACTCTTACCACTTTCTTTGTTTCCTTTTGCCATTCTTTATATCTCTCCCAGTCCGCGGGATCTCTACTGTTCTTTGCCTTCATATAAACCCTTTCTTTTAGTTTTATACGATCCCTCGTTCCTTGTTGACCAAGGTTGTTTAATTACACAAGTAGAGCTCTTATGTATAGGTCTTGTATGCTACCAAATACCTTTTTGAACACCTTCCACTGTTCATCTGCAGTTTTATCCGTTAATAGTTCTGCCCAGTCTATTGTAGTCAATTCCTGCCTCAACCTTCCAAAGTCAGCCTGACACCTGGAGTACTGCGTAGTTTTGGTCACCTTATTTAAGGAGGGATATACTTGCACTGGAGGGTGTTCAGCGAAGGTTCACTAGGTTGTTTCCTGAGATGAAATGGTTGTCTTATAAGGAAAGGTTGAGCAGGTTGGGCCTATACTCACTGGAGTTTAGAAGAATGAATAAGAGGTGATCTTATTGAAACATAAGATTCTGAGGGGGCTTGACGGTGTAGATGCGGAGAGGATGTTTCCCCTCGTGGGGGAATCTAGAACTAGGGGGCATAGTTTCAGGATAAGGGGTCGCCCATTTAAGACGGAAATGAGGAGGAATTTCTTCTCTCAGAGGGTCGTGAATCTTTGGAATTCTCTACCCCAGAGAGCTGTGGAGGCTGAGTAAGTGAATATATTCAAGGCGGAGATAGACAGATATTTGGGCTACAGTGGAGTCAAGGGTTATGGAGAACAGGCAGGAAAGTGGAATTGAGGCCAAGATCAGATCAGCCATGATCTTATTGAATGGCGGAGCAGGCTCAAGGGGCCGAATGGCCTACTCCAGCTCCTATTTCTTATGTTCTTACCAAAAACCTTGGTTTGTGACTGACCCTTCTCCCTCTCAAACTTAATAGCGAATTTTATGAAGGAATAAGAAAGTAAAAAGAACTTGCATTTATATAGCACCTTTCACGACCTCAAGATGTTCCAAAGCGCTTTGCAGTCAATGAAGTACTTTTGAAGTGTAGTCACTTTAATGTAGGGAAATGCAACAGCCAAACTGCACACAGCAAGGTCCCACAAACAGCTGGTTGAGATATAATTTTTGGGTAGGGCACTGGAATAACTCCCTTTCATGAAATAATGTTGTGGGATCTTTTATATCCACCTGAGAGGGCAGACAGGATCTCGGTTTAACGTCTCATCCGAAAAATGGCATAATGTAACTTGTTGGCAAAGAAGCAAAATTTAGCTTTTTAAAAGTCCATCAGGAAACAAATAAAACTAGGTTTAACGATTTATAAATTTCAAGATAAATCCTTTGGTAACCAATGCAGTATCATATCCAATAAAGATCTGACCTACTGAATAAAGAGAGAAAATTCTGACTGTTTTATAGGCTAATTTTGTTTCTTTTTTTCCCCCTTTAGATCCTATAAATGCAAAACACTAGCTGCGCTGCAGCCAATACTATACCATTCTTTGATCGGGTGTCGGGAAACACAAAACAGTTGTAGGGTGACCCAGCCATCTACTTTCCCTCTTTCTTGTGGGGAATCTTTGCCCCATGCTTGAGGGCTAAATTGAGAGAGAATGTGGGATCTTTTCAGATGGGAACACATTTTAAGTCTTACAAAATGAAATGGAAGGAACCCTTCCCTGAATTTGTGTCTGTTGTCACGTACCAAGAATGCTGATAAATCAATTTTATTTTCACACAAAATAAAATGGCATGATGTAGATTTTATATTTAATAGTTTTTAAATGCAATCCAAGTCTAGAAAGAGGGGAATATTTAAAACAAGTTGATATGAAGATCACAGAACAAGGATCTCCCCAGTCCCAACAAAGCTTATTGCCTTTCCATTCCCTTCCATTTTCTCTCACTTATGGGTGTCACTCATCTTCAAGTCAGCCACATTCTATTTAGACAGGGAGATGGTAAAGTATGCGCCACAGACTTCCCAAACATTCAAACCATTGACCCACTAACAGAAATCAGAGTGCAAGTTGCGCCAGGCAGCTGTTGCTTTTTTGTTTCACAAATATAAAATCATATTAATTGCATGTAGAAAATCAAAACGCAAAGTTACTTCTTAATTTATACTTCATTACATATTATATTTAAACCAAAAACAAATAGTTTAACTGGAAGTTTAAAAAAAAATAAAAACATTTGATATCAGACCAACAACCTTATTTTGTGTCTAGATAAACCAAAAGTAATACAATTAGCACATTATAAAACATTACGTTGTAAGAATGTGTTACCCTTAGAAAACACATTTGCATTCATATTACCCATCATACAAAAGTCAATGAAAATGGAGATCAATAACTGAATTATTACTGTAATTTTGCTTGATCATTTTTAAGGTTCTATTCTGCTACATGCTATAACCAGTCTTTGACTTGAATAAATGAGCAGTTAGAGCTTTCCATAAAGTCAGAGTGATCGTGGATTTTCAAGTTTGAACCCAACCCTCACTATGGAGAAGCCACATACCCTGTTAAAATAATGTATTTGTCCCATTCCAGCTTCCTTACTGGAAGGGAGACCTATTCCCAAGTCCCACAATTGTGCTACTAACTTGCTGTTGGAAAATGAGCAAGAACTTCCTGGAGTGATTTGCCACTTGATTTTCTTCCCTTCACTCAACACTTGCCCAGAATGACTGGTAACTCACAGTGCAGGATACTTCAGGCACGAGACTGTACCCTACCACTTAATGACACACTGTTGATACCCCAATGGACTGTTACTTCATCAAATCATCTGGTATCTATGCCATGATCAAGAGGGTAGGTAGGCACCTTGTACACTGGTCTTCATGCCATCCACAAGGATGTGTGGTGCAAAATAGTGGCTTAGGGTAGCTCGCAGTCCGATCGCTTTCCCTTCTAGTCGGTGAATCCCTGATTTCTGTTTATTCCCACCACTTCTCCCCCTCTCCCTGCCTTTCAGATAGGCCATACTGGGAATTCATCATGTAATTATCATGGCATGACCCAATGTCTTACAACTCAGTGGCGCAGAACATTACAGCCCTATGTGCTGCCCCACCCTGCAACCTCCATCCACTTTAAGATAAAGTTGTCACCTCTTTGCATCAAACTGTTTTCAAATAGTTGCAAACATTAAAGTTACTGCCATGCAAAAGGCCATCATTTAAATTGCTTAGTGTCAATTTATTTTCTTCCCTTTTTTATCTTAAGGAAAAACTGAACAACATATGTTGAAATATTAGACAAAATGTTAGTTTGCCAACTACTAAACTGTAAAGCAGATAGCATCCCATTAGCTGTAATTCATTTACAGTAAAACAATGCTCCATTTATTTAATGTTGCATAATTATAGAAGAATGCCTCAGTTGCAACACAAAAAGGCCTTGGCCAGATGCAATCTTACCAGTAAATGTACAGTACAAGTACAGCTGAAATGATCTAAAGAATACAATTTCAAAACAAAGGTTTGAAATGGATCAAAAGTGGCCGCAATAAAAATAAATTGCAGTATTCCCCAACAGACTCATTAAAGATCCATTCTAAGCCAGTATAAAATTAATTGAGGAAATTGCTGTGCTAATAAAATGCAAGGACAAATCGAGAACAATTCAGAATGTGTGGAAGAACATTTTAAGTAAAATGCTGCGATAACTTGGCAGATTCTCTGGTTTGCATTACTTCATAATTTACTAACAGTCATGTACTATTACATATAATTACATAGCATCTACAGCACAGAAACAGGCCACTCAGCCCAACTAATCGATGCCGGAACGTTGCCGTTCTGACGAAAGGTCATCGAATTGAAATGTTAACTCTGTTTCTCTCTCCACAGATGCTGCCTGACCTGCTGAGTATTGCCAGCATTTTCTGTTTTTATGGTCGATGCCAGGTATTTATGCTCCACCTGAGCCTCCTCCCATCCCTCTTCACCTAACCTCATCAACATATCCTTCTATTCATTTCTCCCTCATGTGCTCATCTAGCTTCCCCTTAAATGCATCTATGCTATTCACCTGAACTACTCCTTGTGGTAGCAAGTTCCACATTTTTACCATGTTTTGGGTAAAGAGGTTTCTCCTGAATCCCCTATTAGATTTATGGCTCCTAGTTTTGGTCTCCCCCACAAGTGGAAACATCTTCTATGTCTACCTTATCAAACCCCTTCATAATTTTAAAGGCCTCCGTTAGGTCACCCCTCAGCCTTCTTTTTTCTACAGAAAAGAGCCCCCAGCCCCCTCAGTTGTGGCATCATCCTGGTGAATTTCTCCAGTTCCTCTATATCCGTTTTATAATATGGAGACCAGAACTGTTCACAGTACTCCAAATATGGTCTAACCAAGGTTCGATACAAGTTTAGCATAACTTCTCTGCTTTTCAATTATATCCCTCTAGAAATGAACCCCGTGCTTGTTTTTTTTTTTAAAAAAGGCTTTATCATTACTTTTAGTGATTTGTGCATCTGTACTACTAGATCCCTTTGCTCCTCTACCCCATTGAGACTCATTATCCAAGGAGTATGCTGCCTCCTTATCCTTCGTACCAAACTATGCTCATACTTATAAACTGCCTTCAAGTGTCAGAATAAAAGGGCTGATTGGGTTATCATAATGTACCTTGTCCTCAGGCATCAGAGAACATGGGAGTGAAATATTTCTCTTTTTTGTCTACTCTAGTGTTGTAAATTTTCTCCTACAAATTATTTTGGATAAATCCCAAAATTGCACAAATAGACTATATTACATTCGTGAAACACCTGTGGTATTGCTCAGTGAATTGGAAGATGCACAGTTTTCTAAGCACTAGTGATAATCCTTTATGTTTCAAGCAGAATTGGAAAACCTCTGTTGCAAGGAACTCCTTCCACAGAACAGAGATTCTATGCTTCTGAATTTCTGCTCCACACTTTAACTTGCGCACAAAGCTCTCTCTCTTTTCACTCCCAACCTTAGGCATATTGGGGAATTTAACCCCCCAACCAGGCAGGGGGCAGTTAAAATGGAGCAGGAAACTTATCTACTGGCTTCTCGCACGATCTGGCAGATTGCAATTTTAAATTGCTGGAAAGAACACCCGCCCAAAGCCAGCAGGGTCCTTTTATAAATTTGCAGATCAGATTCCAATATCATCATCAGGGCTAAACCACCCCCAAGGTTCACCTCTGCCCTAGCCCCAAACTCGCATCTTTCTCTAGTTGCCTCTCCCATATCCCCTCTCTAAGCTCATCTCGTCCACGAGACTCACTTCCTGCTCACTCAACCCTATTCCCACCAAACTGCTGACCACCCAACTTCACTTCCTGGCCCCAGTGTTAGCGGATATTAACGGTTCCCTCTCCTCAGGTACTACCCTCCTCCCCTTCAAATCTGTCATCACCCCTCTCCAAGAAACCCACCCTTGACCCCTTGGTCCTTGCAAACTACTGTCCTATCTCCAATGTCCTTGAACGTGTTGTCGCCTCACAAATCCGTGCTCATCTGTCCCAGTACCTCCTTATGTGGTTCAGTGTCAAATTTTGTTTGGCAACACTCCGGTGAAGCACCTTGGGAGGTTTTACTATGTTAAAGGCGCTATACAAATGTAAATTGTTATTGTTGTTGAATGCAATATTAACCAGAGGCCAGAGTGGGGAGCACTAGTGGCTTCCCTGCCAGTCCAAAGCCGTCAGGAAGTGGATCAGGGGATAGAAGAGGCCAAGACAATTAAGTTTTTAAAACATTTTTAAGTTTCCTTGTGGGGCCTCTAGGCCCCACGAGGAAATCTTGGGCCATCATCTCTCCACAACAGAATAGTATGACATGCTGTACTCCAATAATCAACCATATAACCAACACTTCAGTCCCTGTTGCTTGGCTAACTGCTCCACCAGAATCAGCCTCATGCCTTCTGTGAAGGTGCCATTGTGCTGCACAAAGATAATTATGCCTTGGGCAGAATTGAAAGCAATGATGCTCAGTACATCTAGCACCGAGAAGTCTGCCATGATATTTACTATCATGGTGGCAATTACCAGAGAAGCCTCCAAAAGAATTACTGGTTCTTGCCAGTGGTCAGCAGCCCATCCTTTTCACTGGGTAAAGCAAGATACATGCAAATTGTTGTGAAAGGTGGGTTTCCTCTCCTTTCACAACAATTTGCATGCATCACAAATTTGCATGTATTTGAACACCACCTGGTGGTAGTGGACTGCAAACTGAAGTGTACGGTCAATGCAGGTCATGTGTTAAAGCCACTGGTGCCAAATTACACCCTCGTAGCAGCTCCTCCTCCTGTTGCAAGTCTGCTCTCTTCCTTCTTCATGTTATAAGGTAGGAAGATTTTTTCACACGCCAAGTGTGGTACCAAGATTAAGATAGAACAAAATAACCCTTAAAATAATTGGTTAAAATTAACAGTAAAGATTAATACTTGACAAAAAGCAGTTACTAGATGGATGTCATGGGTGCAACACTACATGGTGTTCTTAAACTTTTAATAGGAAATGAATTGACAAAATGACGACAATCTATTACACACCGACTATGATGGGGAGAAAAATAGTCCTCCACCTCTACTCTCATTCATTTTGCACTCATGACTTACAATTCTCAATTCTAATATCAACCTGCTTACATCCATTATATATAGGGCCTTGAGAGAGAGAAAAAGAGAAAGAGATTTTATCTAAGTTAAAGACACTATATAAATGCAAGTTGTTTATAGCTCAATGAACACCACCCTGGTACTTGGAGTTAAGAATTAGAAAAGATTTAACTTTATCACTAAATATTTACCTTTTTTAAAATGATTCTTGTGCTTCAATGCCATTTAGTACTTTGAGGATATCTTCTGGATAAGGTGCAAAAGTCATTATTAACTGGCATTTTAGCAATGATTCTTGCCAGTGAGAAGCACTTGTGTCTGATTCATAGGCACTGATAATTAATCTAGGGCACTGGAAATCATATTGGTACATGGGTGTTACCCTATTTCTGAAAATATCAAGATGCTTTTAAAGCAAATTTTATGCATTTTTTTTTTAAGTTCACGAATCAGAGATTGGTTAAAAAATGAAGCACCAGCTCTTACCTACGTGGTTGGGATCTACGTTCTTCTTCTCCACTGTCAGCCTCCTGCAAGATTTAAAAAGAAAGGAAAAGTAAGAATTTTTTTTAAAATCCCATAAAGAATTTACTACATGTAGGAATGAGTTTAAATAGTTCCCTTTCTGGGCTGGAGAGGTTGATTGGCATTGCATTTATCAATTATCATGTTGTTAAAAGGTACTTATGCTGTTTAAGTACCAGCTCTAACTTTCTGTGGCGAGTTTAATGGGCAAATGCAGCAACTTTACAAAACTCACGGAAAGGTTGAGAGTGAACTGCCATTTTCGTGAAGCTAACGGCAGAGCAAATCGTCCACCAACTTGGCGATTCACGAGAGGTATTGCTTCCACGCCACAAGTTGCTGAACGATTTACAGATTAATATCGACGAGCGCCAATAAACTCGCCATTATTTTGACAGCAAATTCTGAGCGAATGTCATCTGACCCCAGAGTGCGCAGGGAAACCTCAAGAGTGGCTGCTGGAGAAGAGCGTGGTCTGCCTGGCCCTGTTGAGCAGGAGAACTGCAGACCACGTTTAACTAGAAAAGGGATTATCACAATCTTTTAACGGCTCCCGACATTTCCTCCCACAATCATCTGGTACCTCCCAACACCATCCCACCCCTACTGGTAAACAACTCCAACCCCCCCCCCCCACCCCCGAACAATCTCCAGCTTCCTCTTTCATCTCCCCAGTCCAGCTGAGAAGCAACTCCTCCCCACCCCCAAACTACTTCCCCTTCAGAAGCATTTCATATTCCCCTATCCCTCTGTAAACCTCTCCCTTCCCTCCACTGGCCCAGTGCAATTCACTCCATCGGTGAAGAAAATGGACTCTAGCCCATTGCAGCCCCCATCCAGCAAGAAAATCAGCCTAGTCACTGTGCCACCCACTCTTTCCTCATTCCCCATCATTCCTCCTCTTCAACCATCCTCCCATCCACCTGTTCCCTCCTCTCCCTCTCTGTCTCACTATGAAGAAAATAGACCCTAGCCTATTGCACATTCCCCCTTCCCTTGAAAAAAAAAAGTGCCACCCAATCCTTCTCGGTTCTCAATTACTCCCTCTCCTTCCTTGTCCCCCTCCTCCTCTCCCCACCCCCTTTCCCTTGTCTGGGTCCAGTTATCCCCAGCCTTCCAACAATGCTTAGCCTAAATGTCGCACTTGGTCTCTGTGCTCAGTAACACCATGGGAAGAGATCAACAAGTTAAATAAATAATAAATAAATAAATGTTGAATCTGAAAGCTTCAACATACAAAGCATATAGCAGTTTACACTGGCTTACCACTAGAGGGCAGCAATAGAAGGAATATATTTTCCAGTCACTTGATGAAAAAAAGACTTGTCTTTAGAAGCATTTCATCATATATCTCAAACAGAATAAGATGTTTTAAAATAGGAATTGGCCCATCATGCTTGTACCAGCGCTACCTCCACATTAGAGCCATCTATTCTAAACGAATTTGCCTACACATTCCCCAATTTCTTAAAAATGTTGCTTCAAGTGTGTCCAATTCCTTTATAAACTTTATGATTGACTTAGCCAGTTGCTAATGCATTCCAGATTCTAATAATCCTTTGCATGAAGAAACATTTCTTCTAACCTCCTTCTTTATCCTTCTACAGGAAACTTTCGTTTATCCGGCACCCAAATATCCGGAATTCTCGCTTAACCGGCAAAAATCATCCTCCGAAAACTCCTCTCAAATAACCGGCAATGTTGCCGAGTCGCAGTCGAGTCTCCGCGAACGCCGAGTGCTCCGAAAAATACTCTCAAATAACCGGCAATGTTGCCGATCCCGAGTCCGCGAACGCCGATTTAGTCAGTAGGGGTACTTTTCAAAAGTGCCACTACTCGGCCTCCTGGCGCTGTCGCAAGTCCGAAACATTGCAGTAGCTTGAATAGATTCTCCCGTGCTGCTTGGAGTCTCTTTGTTAAAAATAGCCTCGGTAGATATAACTCTCTGTTATCCGGTACTTTCGATAAACCGGCACCACGCCGGTCCCGTCGATGCCGGATAAACGAAAGTTTCCTGTACTATGGATTTGAAGTTTATGTCACCCTCCCAGAGACACTACAATCAATTACAGAGTCTAAACCTCTGCCCCAACTGAGAAACTAATTCAGTACAAACCAGGGATTTCCCTGGTCTGTATGGTTCATTATTACCACATTCGGCAGTACAACTGCCAACTGGGCATCCAGAAGTGCTCAGCCTACTTCATTTTGATTGAAACACTATGATCACCACAGTGAAAATCACTTGTTAAAGTGTCAGGTAATCCTACAATAAAAACATTATGGTTTGGAGTTGCAAGATTGGATTTGCTTGCCCAGTTCAGCAAGAACAGGGGAAGTAGGAGAAGAGAAATGAAAATTGTTAAGAGGGCCAACAAAAAAAAACCTAGACCCTTCTGGTCTGTGTGGCCCAGTACATGATATATTTATCCACTGAATAATTAATGCAGATTAGTTTGTCTTTGACATATCTAATTTTTACTTCATTATTACAAACTGGTGGGACGGGCAACATGGTTCTAGTTCATCAATGCAATGGGTTCCCAGGCAGGAGCAGAGACTTCACTATAGCTCTTTACATAATCATTCCTTAACTCCCTAAACCCTTTATCTTAATACCGCACTCCCAATTTCAAAAGGCTCCTCCAAACCTCTCTTCCACTGTGCCTTTGGTCACCTCTCCTACTTCTAATAAATGGTAGTACTTTTTTTCTCCTTTGTTCGGTGCTTTGAGGTTTACTATATTGAAGAACCTGTATAAATGCCACTATTGTTCTCCTAACTGATAGCTCAAGTGCTCAGTTTGAATGCTGACCCAAATTTATACTTAGTAAAATTTATTATAAACACCTTGTAAAGCAGTCATTTTTCTACCTCATTAAAGGGATATGACAAAACAAGGGCAACAATACCGTTCACTGCCTTTTTCCCTATAATTTTTTAAGTGTATACTATACATCAGTGCTGGGAAGTATCAACTTTATTCATTTTTTGCACTGTCAGCACCCAGCACTCCCTAGGTAAGTACAGCACATATTAAATCCAAGGTAAACGTTTCCTAATATTGTCTCAAATGTATGTCTTGGCCACCCTTGTGGTCTTAGTGCAAAGTTGCCAGTTTAGTGTAATTTGCAGGCCAGGGGCTTGAGTTTCCTAGGAACTGGACGGAGGCCTCCCAAACGCTTCAGCTTTAAAAGGCATTAAACAGAGGAAACAAACTCCATCAGACTGTGGTGGATTCAGTCCTACATCTCAAGAGAATGTTCCAACCCACTGCATTAGCTAATACCACCTGTCATCACTATTTGAAGCCTTACCATGTCACATACCATTGCCAAGATCATAGGGCAAGGAAGCAACTTACTTTCAAGTCTCTGAAAATACCTTTAGTCTAAGAGAATGCTCCCTTAGATATTTCCCTTCTTTCCTGCAGAGAACTACCTCACTTCCACAAAGACGACGACAAAAATTTGCATTTATATAGCACCTTTAACATAGGAAAATGACCCAAGGCACTTCACAGGAGTGAAAGCAGAAAAAATTGGACACCAAGCCAAAGATTTAGATATTAGGAGGGGTGACTAAAAGTTTAGTCAGTCAAAGGTGGTAGGTTTTAAGGAGGGTCAAATTAGAGAGAGGTGGAAAGGTTCAGGGAGGAAATGCCAGAGCTTAGGGCTCAGGGCATGAGAGTGGGAAATGTGCAAGAGGCCAGAGTTGAAGGAACAAAGTTTTTGTCGGGTTGTAGGGCTGGAGGCGGTTAGAGATAGGGAGCAGCGTGGTCAGGAAGGAATTTGAAGAAGATGATGAGAATCTTTAATTTGAGGCGTTGGTGGACCGGCAGCCAATGTAGGCCAGCAAGCACAGAGGTGATGGGCGAGCAGGACTTAGTGCAGGTTAGGATACGGGCAGCAGAGTTTTGCATAAGCTCAAGTTTATTGAGATGGAAGAGGAGAGGCCATCCAGGAGAGCATTGGAATAGTCAAGCTTGGTCACCTGTCCCAATATCTCCTTAGGGGCCCAGTGTCAAATTTTGTCTGATAATGCTCCTATGAAGCGCCTTGGGACGTTTTTACTATGTTAAAGCGCTATATAAATGCAAGTTGTTACTGTTGCATGCAAGGTGTTTTCTACTAAAATTAGTGCACATGGTTAAAATGGTGTCGCTGTAGCCACACCGATAGCTAGCCAGTGATTTTCATTGGACAACACTGCCCTAACGAAGCACAATCGACTCAACTGAATCAGGAAAAGTTTCATTGTTGAAAAGTAAAACAATGATGCAGCTGATAGAACAGTGCTTAATAGGCCAGCAGAACACTCCCACTGGCTTCAATAACCACATGTTAATTTCATTACCAGTTTAATCACTTACTATGGGTTGCCAGTCTGGTCTCCTTTTATTTATTTTAAAATTTTCCTACCAGGAGTGTCACTGGATTTTCTTCCACATACTCCTTGGAATAGAGCCGCAGTAAATTATCAAAGGGGTACATGAATTTAAAGAAATTATATTTATTCCACGTGTAGGAGAATACTAAAAAAGTGTCTTTTCCAAATCAGAATTTTCTAAGTTTGTAAGATGGAAAGAATGCAACCCAAGTCCATTTTTGAAAATTAAGCCTGCAGAGGAAGATAGTGATTAGGTAGGTTCATTGAGTGGGCCCATTACTGCAACACTTCCGAATGGCCATTACCATAGAAATTGTGGCTGAACAATCAAAAGAGCCAGTGAACAGCCAATCAGAAGTAATGGAGCCGGATCAGCAAACATTAGGTAATCCATATGCAACTCTTCACTCACTGTACAGTATTGTGATAAGCATGCCAGCAATTACAGTAGCACTTTGTCACCCAGTAATTCTGGATTTTAAGCACAACTTCTAATGCATATATTACACAATGCAGTTAGAACTGTAGTATTGATGGATGAAAAATTCAATAAAAACTATACAGGTACTATTTTCAGTCTGCAACAATAAGCATACATTGCGGCCTCTCTCAAGAAACCCACCCCCCTCAATTAAAAAACATCGCATTACAAAAGCATCAGTAAGCTTCAAAGCGTACATCAGAACTAGTCAATCTAAATGCTGTTCAGTCAATAATTAGGGCTATTGTGATGTGCTATCAAGAGTGCAACAGTGGTATGATAATTAGATTTTTTTTTCAAATACAATCACATTTTCCAAGATTTCTTTTCTTGTCCAAATAGAAATACTTTTTCAAAAATGGTCCGGCTGAATATTAATAAACTGTGTGCAGTATACAGCGGAACCGAAGGTGTGGAGACAAATTTAGTCTTTCTTTTTTCAGTAAATTCAAAATTCTAGGGACAGACTGGTTCTATTCATTATAAAATAATCACAGCACTTGTGACAGAACAAGGTGCCACCCTTATGTCAACCTTCCTCCTCGGTATATCTGGAACAAAAGAAAATTCTTCAACATGGCAATGCTTTTCTGACAAACAAAACCACCATTTACTCAGTCCCTGAGGAATTGCTCGTCACTTTGGCTCATTATAGTTATCAAGGCACCAGCTGGCTTGCCTCGGCTGTAAAACTACATATTACAAATTACTTAGCACATCAGACAACTAGAGGTCTAAAAAAATAATTTTAATAAATCATATGCAGCACTCCAATAGGCCTAAGCTTCACTCAAATCAATTGAAAAGAACATGAAATAAATTAGGTCAAGTTATGGCAACAGAATTATGAAATTTAATTAAATCACAGTATATAAAAAGAAAGCTATTCTAAACACTGGAATCATTTCAGATGACATTCAAGTTTATTTTATTTTTGCCAATTTTTTTTCCTTCTGCTCCTGACTGACGCCTTGCTAGGTTTGGGATGCAGGGGTGCCAGTCGCTTTCTGGTATCTCTCTCAAGGGGCCATTACTCGTGTGAACCTTGAAAGCAAATGTTCCAGGTTATTGAAACAATCTAATTGCTATCCTTTCCTCACCTGACAGCCACAATAACACCCTAACCCAAGGGTGTTGAGATTAATTGCAGCATCCCTACCACCAACGCTCCAGTGATCAATTAATTTAGAACAGGCGGGGGTTCAAATTCATGCTTTGCTCCATCCCATCTCTTACAGTTCTATATTGTTCCTCTGAATGGTCCTTTGTGGTTTCCTTTCGCCACACCACTGGCAACACTGCCTTCAGCTGCCTCCCTAAAAGCTTCTGTTGCACTACATCCCCCCTCCTTAAACATGTTTGTTTCTCCATATTCTTGCCCTCCTTTAAAAACTTTCTTGAAACCCATCTCTTTGACCAAGCCATCAGCCTCCCCTCCCAACTGCTCCATTGCTGGCTCAGCATCCATTTCGCTTACATGTATCTGTGAAGTACCTTACAATGTTTTATTTTACAAGAAAAGACACTATACAAATGTAAGTTGTTGTTGCTACAGTGATCGAATATCATTGCCATTTAAACCACAAGAGTGAAACTCTCAAGCCATCCTCCGTAAACCTCAGCTCATCTAAAATACTGCTGCCCATATCCTATCCTGTACAAAGGCTTACCACCCACCACCCCAGTCCTCAGTGACCTACATTGACTCCTGGTTCCCTAGTGCCTCAAATTTAAAATATTCATCTTTGTATTTAATTCCCTTTGCCTCGCCACTCTCCATCTCTAACTTCCTGTAGTCCTACAACCACATTCTGAACGCTCCATTTTTTTGACTTTGGTCTCGTGTCCATCCCTTTGCTTGACTTTTCAAATGCTCTTCTAGCCAGCCTCTTCCTCGATCCTCCACAAGCTATAATTCATCCAAAACACAAAGTCCCACACTTCTGTCACTTGTCCCCAAGCTATACTGGCTCCCCCCACCCCAGTGAGTTGAGTTGAAAACTCTTATCCTCACCCTCAAATCCCACTGTAACTTCACTCCAATTTTAATGATCTCCTCCGTCTGCCCCCATGCACATCTTCTCATCCTCCAACACCAAGCTTCTTGTTCGCTGCTCCATCGTTGATGGCCTCTCATTTAACCACAACATTCTGCCCTTTGGACCTCCCGCTGCCATGCCACCTCCCCTGTTGCAATCAAAACCTCACTCTTCAGTTATGTCTCGGATCCCTATGCTAATCCTCTCCATTTTGATCTTTTCCCATCTTGCTTGGGATTTACTTTCTCTTCTTGCTATAGTGCACTTTGAGGCATCTTCAAGGAGAGCTACAGACATGAAAGTTGTTGTTTTATGGTTTATGAAAATCAAAGCAAATTTAAGTTTCTCCTTAGCAATACATACAGATAAGTGAACCACTTCTCTCCCCTTTGGTAAACCAAGGCAAAACTATTTAGTCACTAAAGACTGCATACAGTAATCCATCTTTCAGAGTCTCAATTTATACCACATATGACAAGTGTAATTTGATTTTCTTAGGTTTTTTCAAATATCTAGTGAAAGTGTACTAAATATTTCAGCAGAGAAATAAAATTCCCTCAAACCTGTCTATGGAGACCACCGCTATTCTCTTGCCTCAGATTTTTTTTTATTTTGGAGAGAATCTTGCCATCATATAAAATTCCCTTTGTTGGAATGTAGAAGATAATAAACAGCTCCTGTGCAGATCAAATGGAAAGGCCACAGGTGCAGACAAGTCATCAAAATGGGAGCTCTGCATTGCTAAGGACACTCCAGACAAATGGATATTATGCTTAGATACATTAGGAATAAAACTCAACTCCACAGTCTGATTACCCTACTTATTTTTCTCCTCTCCTCCTGAAGGTGCCAACATTGCTTGGGACATGGTTTCCAGGGGACAATAGCAAGCGTTGTCCCCTTTTACAAGTTTAAATAGGGGCAGGGGCAAGATAGTGGTAGAGCAACACAGGAAGGTTATAAATTTAAGTTCTGATGTTTGTTTTACTGTTGATGAAAATTAACCTTAAAAACTGCCATCACATCTTAAGACAGTAAAGTTAGGGGAAAAAGTCTGATGTTCAATATCCATCCAACAAGCTCAAAAACTACAATTGATGGGTTCAAAATCAGACCAGTGGCAACTGCAGCACTAGTACCTTGCTTAAATGGCCATTTTTCACATGATTCAAAATAATGAGTGGTGGCAGGGCAAGTTATTCAACCATACTTTATACTCTAGCCGATCCAATTTTCCCCATATATCCACACATGGGAGACAGGAGGAGGTTTTGTTTTAAATTAGTGGCTGTTCTGAGGTCATAATGCCATATTGGATAATGATGATGATAAATGGACACAGCATTGTCAGCGTAAAACCATTGTCCCGCAATGGTAATTCTAGGCGAGTCTGCTGTCCATTCTTGAGCTTGGATTGCCTTACGCTTGCTACACCATTGTTTCCTCCAAATCTACTTTCGCAGCTGCTTTTCATGACTGTAGCTGGTAATTTATGATGCTTTTTATGTTCTTAAAATCAGCAGGTACAGGAACGCAATAGCACCAATCACACTAATTTTGGCAAGACCCGTAATACCCACCCTCAATGAAGGAATAGGATGGCTTATAATCATTCTTGCAGGTAACAGGAAGGACTGTACCATTAACAACTGAGTCAGAGGAAAACAAACGCACATTCCTGGATAAAGATATTTAAAGAAATTTGCTTAGATCGTGGAGTCCATATATTCTTTGCTTTGTGGTGTCCTTTTTTGAAGTTGATATCTTTTCAATGCATCTCATTCACTTTCCTTAATACGCACACACATTTATTATGCAGAAAGAGCATAAATGGAGAATGTCCTTCCGTAAAAAAATCTTTGACATCAAACAAAAATGCCTGCCACGAGAATCTCATTGTAAAGGAATCTTTTCATATGGTTTCATGAACAAGAGAGTCTTGTACAGTATGTAACTGTTGTGATTCAATGTCTATGGGGAGCCACAGTCCGATTTGAAAGATTTAAGGGCTCCTTAAAGAGGAGGCAAAAGACCAGCAAAACAATATGGCAGAAATTATAAATTATTTCTACATTTTTCACTACAGGAAAACAATAGTAACCCTTTTAGAGTAGTTGGAAGGGTAGAAGATTAATCGGAGTCCACGGAGGAAAAAAAGTGGAAATTAGTAATGAACTTGTCATTAGAAAAACTGTTGCGTCAATAAACCAATAGAATGGACAGCATCAAGAATGCTGAAGGAAATGAGGGTAAAAGTAGGGGCTAGTGACTGAATTTTTTGTAGTTCATTTAACTGAGAGGCCATAACCGAGGAGTGTAAAAACGCTAATGCTGTTTATATTTTTTTTAAAAAGGCCAGAAGCACGATTCTGGGAACCAAAGTCTGTTATTTCATGTAGTGGAAGAAACGCTAAAATCTATTATAAAGGAAGCAATTCAAGCTTATTTAAAAAGAGAGTAAAGACAATGGCCCTTAATTTCCGATAGGAGGCTTCCTGCGTGCGGATGCCTATCAGAAAAAAAGCTACGCACTTACTTGAGGGCTCCCGAGGTCCGGACACTTCCACTCCTGGGCCTCTCCATTTTTCGAAATGCGCAGGGCCCACGTATCCCAGAGGCGCATGTGGTTCACAAGCGTCCCTGGGATC
The DNA here is from genome assembly GCA_030390025.1 of Squalus acanthias. Classification (NCBI taxonomy): domain Eukaryota; kingdom Metazoa; phylum Chordata; class Chondrichthyes; order Squaliformes; family Squalidae; genus Squalus; species Squalus acanthias. Next base: position 14,990,142 of record CM059448.1, read on the forward strand.
ACATGGGCCTGGCGAGCCAATGAAAGAAGGGAATCCCCCTTCATACTTTTGACAGATAAACCTGTCAAAAGTATGAATGGGGATCACCCAAAAAAGACACAAACATTAAATACATTTTTTAAAAACCCATCACGTTTTTAAAATGAGTTAAAATTACATTAAATTAAATATTTTAAACAAAAATTTAATTTTGAAAAAATAAAGATTTTACAGGGCTAAAAATAAACTTGTTTATAATTTTAAAATACTTTTTTTTTTTAAAAAGGTGAGTGAAAAAATGTTTTTTTTTTTTTAAACTTGGTAAAAGCAGGCCTTACGCCTGCTTTTACCAGGCGTAAGATTTCTAAGGGTTTTCAGCAGGCGGAGGGTCTCCAGAGAGCGGAACTCTCCCCACGCAGAGGCCCTTCTTTAGGGCAGGCGTCCAATCTGTCAAGAGCATTCTTGACAGATCGATTAGATATGCCGGTTTTCAGCGCATGCGCTTCGCATGCCTGAAACCGGCATTTCTGATGTCCCTACGGGTGTGTACACCACTCATACACACCCATAGGCATCGGAAAATACAGGCCATTAATTCTAAGCCAAAAATCAGCTTATGAAATGCAGATCATGCAAATAAATTTACTGATTTTTTTTTTAAAGCAGGAAATGGAATTAATAAATGATAGTTCTGTGTTGGATGTAAAAATGACGACCAGGCAGCACTTACTTAACAAGATACTCATGATTAAAGTGAAAGAGTTGGGGATCAGAAAGCAAAGTTTTGGAGGGTAACCAACATCCAGGGAAGCATGCTTTTAAGAGACGAGAGGAGGCGAAAAAAATTGGCAACAAAAAAAGCGAAAATAAAATTCAATTTTTAAAAAAAAGTATTGGAAGTTGAATGTCTGAGTTTATAGACAAGACCAAAGTATACAGGAGTTTGAAAAAACAGAATGTTCAGAGAAAAGACTCTGGAGAGGTGAATTTAATTTTATGATTGTAACACATACTGGTGTTAAGAAATAGGATATATTGTTAAACAAGGCATATTGTTAATTAAGGAAAATCATGAATTAAAATAGTTTACCAAACATTCAAAGTACTGTCACAGTGTAGTTCTGCAATTGCACAGGCAAGTAAAATGTTCACAATATCAAAGGAGAACCACAGAATTCAAGTCCAAAGAAATTATATGGCACTACAAAATGAGTGAAGCCACAAATGGGAGTAGTGTATCCAGTTGTGGTCATCATACTTCTGTAAAAAGCACAGTAGACACAAATTCAGAGTAGATAATAAAGATGATTGCAGGGTTTAGATTACTTAGCTGGGAAGATAGAAAATTAAACCTATTATTTTGAAAAAATCCAAGTTTTCAATAATGTGGTTGCAGAGAAGTATTTTTATACAAAACTTATGAGAATCAAGGAACATGATTACAAGTGAAAAGACCTGGAGCTAAAAAAAGTCAACTGAAGGAATAACTCTTTCATACTTAGAGTCATAGTGCAGTAAATAGAGAATTAGCTTAAGTATTCAGAGATGAATCAATTTATGATTAAACAAAAAGCCGAGGAAGATATGGATTTGGGCTACAAATAAGGTGATAAAGCTAGACTTGGACGACAAAGCAGCCTGGATGAACAGAGTTGCCCGTTCTTGTTCCTACATTATACTGACTTTTAAACACATGATACAGCAACAACATACATGTCAGTACTGTATATTGTAGGACTGTCAAATTGTAACCTATCCCTGCAAAAATTAGAATACAGATTATCTTTTTAAACAAAAGAAGGGTGGAAAATTGTGTTAATAGTGAGGGGCTACTGTGATAATAGATTGTGTTAATAGGTGAGGGGCTACTGTGATACTTTATTTTCTTGTCATGTTGGACGACTAGTGCTTTCAGCTATCTAAAATGGACCTAGTCACCATACTCTTCGAAGTGCAGGTGGCTGATTAGTGCTGGCCATCAGTAAGCAAAGTCACACCATAGTTCCCCATATATCAAGCAGGGACCAGATGCATCAACCATTCTGAGCAACACAGCAGCATTTGCAAAAAGATGAGCAGCAGATCATGTGGCCAGTCACTTGATGTCAGAATGCCCCGTGACACAAGATCTAAAAACAATGGGCCTTTAAAAAACTCAATGGTTCGTGTTAAATATTTTCTGAGAAAATATTCGAGCAATGCTTTGTCATTGCCACTTCACACTTTGGATCTGATTTGGCTGACAATAAGTGGGCTCGACAGTTAATAGCTCGGGTCTCATGCCAGATTCAAGTCTTTGAGATCCCAAGATGAAAAATTATTTGTAGCCTCCATATTTCATAGCTCTGATTCACAGCATCAACATTTCCTGTTGTCAATGTGAATAAAGACATTCATCTAGATCTGTGTCCATTTTATTAATTACCATCAGTCCACAGTTAACAAATGCTAATTTTAAAAGTTACTTTTCAAATTGTAGTCATCATTAATCATCACTATCCCAGCTAAAAAGAACCAAGAACATGGGAAGCCTTTTTTTTGTCTAAAGCTTTTGTTTTTTTTTGGCAGTATTTATTTAATCGGTCAGACAAAATCAACATTGGACTGTGTGCATCTTTTGCTTCACACCAAATGTCACATTATATCCCCCCTCCCTCTGGACACCACATATTACAGAAGCCCATGTGTGGTAAAATATGATCAGCACAATTTCGTTCACATTTTAAAATGTAAAACACATTGCTCTGTCATACTTGCAAAAGGTGAGTGGGTGATACTCAAGTATCTTCAAGGTGACCCATACACAGAAAGAAGTTATTTTACGTTCTGAACCACAAAATATGCACCAGTTATATTTATGACCATATTAAATTGTAGAGGAATTAAATCAACAATAATCTCCACTTTGTTAAGAGATCTATAGAAGACAAAAACTACACTGAACCAATATTCATTCCAACTATTGGTTAGTCTTTACAAACTGGCTAGTTTTAACATTTCTTTAACTTATCATCAAGCGGATATAGAGCACTGTATAGACAGCATGATGTAGCTGAATGATTAATAAAAACATTAGTGAGGTGCAAGGTATCACATGAAAGCTGTTTATTGTGCAAATTGTAAAGGCCAGGATTAACATTAGGGTAAAAATTCCTCTGTCAGTTATCCCACAGCCTTTATCATAGCTCACACATTACTTTGCCTGTGGAATAGATGATAGCACACAGGAATTTAGCCCCATTGTCATGAGAACCTAAGTGTCAAGGAAGAAACAGAATTAAAAAGATAACTGGTTAAAGAAATGGCTAAAAAAGTATTGTCTTCTTAGGCAGTCCCTCGGAACAGAGGATGACTTGCTTCCACATTAAAAATGAGTTCTCAGGTGACTGAGGAATCCAATGCAGGACCTAGTCTCTGTCACAGGTGGGGCAGACGGTGGGTGGGGTGCTTGGGTTGACATGCGCTCCTTGCACTTGGCTTCCGCTTGCTCCCAGCGAAGAGACTCCAGGTGTTCGGCGCCTTTCCGAATGCTTCTCCTCCACTTTGTGTGGTCTTGGGCCCGGGATTCCCAGGTGTCAGTGGGGATGTTGCACTTTTTCCAAGGCGGCTTTGAGGGTGTCCTCGAAGCGTTTCCTCTGCCCACCTGGGGCTCTCTTGCCGTGTCGGAGCTCCGAGTAGGGCGCTTGTTTTGGGAGTCTCGTATCGGGCATGCGGACAATGTGACATGTCCATCGGAACTGATAGAACGTGGTCAAAGCTTCAATGCTGGGGATGTTGGCCTGAGTGAGAACACGACGTTGGTGCGCCTATCTTGCCAATGGATTTGCAGGATCTTGCGGAGGCAGCATTGGTGGTACCTCTCCAGTGCTTTGAGGTGCCTGCTGTACATGGTCCATGTCTGAGGCATACAGCAGGGCGGGTATCACTGCTGCTCTGCAGACCATGAGCTTAGTGCCGGGTTTGAGGTCCTGGTCTTCAAACACTCTCTTCCTCAGGTGACCGAAGGCTGCACTGGCACACTGAAGGCGGTATTGGACTTCGTCATCAACGTCTGCCCTTGTTGACAGTAGGCTCCAGAGGTATGGAAAGTGGTCCACGTTGTCCAAGGCCTTGTCGTGGGTTTTGATAATCGGGGAGCAGTACTGTGTGGCAGGGGCAGGTTGGTAGAGGACCTTTGTCTTACGGATATTTAGTGTAAGGCCTATGCTCTCGTACGCTTCGGTGAAGGTGTTGACGATGGTTTGGAGTTCGACCTCTGAGTTAGCGCAGACGCAAGCATCATCTGCATACTGTAATTCGACGACAGAGGATGGGATGACCTTGGATCTGGACTGGAGGCGACGGAGGTTGAACAGTTTCCAGTTTGTTCTGTAAATTAACTCCACCTACTAGAGATGGGTGCTTCGATTACCACAGGTCCTACCCAGTAGAAAATGCGTCAAAGAAAATCTAGCAGATGTCCGGACTTTCCCCAATTTTCTGCATCCAGCTCCACAATTGAATAGTGGGGCAGGCAATATAAACTAAATGGTGCAATTTTAAAGGGGGTTCAAGAACAAAGAGACCTGGGAGTTCACATACAGAAATCTTTGAAGGTAGCATGACAAGCTGATAATGCAGTTTAAAAAACAAACATACAGGATCCTTGGCTTTACAAATGGAGGCAGAGAGTGCAAAAGCAAGGAAGTTATGCTAAACCTTTATGAATCTGGTTCGGCCTCATCTGGAGTATTGTGTCTATTTCTGGGCACCACACTTTTGGAAGGATGTCAAGGCCTTGCAGAGGGTGCAGAGCAGAATGATACCACAGATGAGGACTTCAGTTATGTGGAGAGACGAGAGAAGCTGGGATTGTTCTCCTTAAAGCAGAGAAGGTTAAGGAGAGATTTAATAGAAGTGTTCAAAATCATGAAGAGTAAATAAGTTGAAACGGTTTCCACTGGCAGGAGGGTCAGTAACCAGAGGACACAGATTTAAGGTAATTGGCTAAAGGACCAGAGGGAGATGAGGAGAATTTTAATGACACAGCGAGTGGTTATGATCTGGAATGCACTGCCTGAAAGGGTGGTGGAAGCAGATTCAATAATAACTTTCAGAAGGGAATTTGATATATACAGGTTGAGCGTCCTGAATCGGCAACCTCGGGACTGAGGCCGAGCTGGTTTTCGTGTTTTTCCGGACTTTGGAACGTGTTTCTGATGTCCGAAAATATCTCAACCTGGGCTCAGGCGTTTTCCGGACTTCGGACATCAGAAACACGTTCAGAGTCCGGAAATGCCTGGGCCGCTCCACCTAGCGCTGACGCGTTTCTCCGCCCCTCCCCTTCTGTTAAAGGGGAGGGACGCTGCGAGCTCTGCAGAGCATCCGATGGCCCACACTAGGCCACCAGGGCGGCGTGGTGCTGTGGCCGCAGCCTGGCGGAAACACTTAGTGGAGCTGTGCAGATTAAGGAGGATAAAACACAACAACACTAAAGTTTTATTGCATCACTCGCATTTTTCATAGGATTTTTCAAAAAAGACAAAAGTTAATGGCTTTTTGAAGTAACGGTTGAGCGTCCAAAATCCGGAGTTCCAGATTCCGGAACATTTTACGGATTCCGGACGACCCTGCCACCAATCATCCCGGATTCCGGCTCTCCGGATTTTGGATGCTCAACCTGTACTTGAAAGGAAAAATCTGCAGGGCTATAGGTGGAAAAAGCAGGGGAGTGGGACTAATTGGATAGCTCTTTCAAAGAGCTGGCACAGGGCCGATGGGCCTCCTTCTGTCCTGTATGATTCAAATGATTCTATGAATTAGTCTCAATACTGGGAGGGGATAGGTGGCAACATTTTTCTTAAGTTCCTGAAGTAGAAAGCTATTCCATTTCCCAGCAGAAATCATTCATTATGAGAACAAAAATATTAAAGAAAACAATAGGATTACATACATTGCAATCAATACATTTTTCTGCATCTTTGCACCAACAATGGGGCGCCTCTATATTAGTGTCATCTGCTTTAGAATTCCAAAATAAAAACAAGATATGTTCGGCAGCCATTATTTATAGATCATCAGGCTCACCGTTAGCTCATGTCAATGGAACCCATCGCAGATGGGAATAAAAGTCAGAAAATCTTAAAACAGTAAGGCAACATTCTGGTCACTTCAAACATCTGCCCATCCCCAAAATTAAAAATTAAGATCACCCAAGTTAGAAATGACCAAAATCTTCAACGGTGCATTTCAGCAAAAGATATACAGTAGCATGAAAAGACACCAACCACAGCATCAGTTGTTAGGCATCATGGTGTTTAGTGCTGAAACACCACCAGTTGTCTTCAATGATTGGGGTGTTATTATAAGCAAGACATGCATACTAAAGTCCATGCTCTCCAATACAAGCATTTCAGCACTGTTGGACAGTATACAGCCATACATACTTAGTGACATATTACTATGAAAGAGTAAATTACATAATGAATAATATTAAGCGAACAAGTGAAGTACAGTCATCGCAAATGCCAGTCATATCAACCACCACTATCACAACAAATTGAACTCCCTTTCCTTCCGTGCCAAAGGAAAGTCTGGCTAGACGATCTGGACTCAAGCCTTGCTGTGCTGGAGCTCTGCCTGCTAAAGGCCAACTGACATCACATTTCCAGGTTTATTCACCAGCTCTCGTATTCATTTACTGCTAGCAACATTTAAGTGGTTACAGTCTCTTTAGATCATTTGTTGTACAGACCCACACACAAAATAGAATGATCAAGTTTCTTAGTGATTTGCCCAAGTAAACGCTTTGTTCATAATTGCTGTAGTAATAAACATTTTGATATTGCATTTACTCTATAATTAGCAGTTGCCTAGGAAACAGTCCTTGAGGCATCACTGAGCTAAAATAGAATCTACTGAAACATTTGGTAAACACAGTATAAATCTGGATCAAATGTATTTTTGTGCCAAAAGAACCCAACACTTTCAGTGCATCCATTCCTGAAAAAATTAGCAGATGGTTAAAAATCCATGACCAATTGTAGACTTCTACTTTCTATTCTACCCTCTCTCCTTCCCCTAATAATCTACATTACAACAGTGACTACACTTCAAAAAATACTTCATTGGCTGTAAAGCGCTTTGAGATGCCCGGTGGTCGTGAAAGGCGCTATAGAAATGCAAGTCTTTTTTTAATAGCACACAAGAAAAAAAAAATGCAGAATCTCAACAAAGTTCTGAACAAAATTAACAAAAAAGACATTTATATGCAGTTATTCTCTACCTTACTAGGAATGTTAACTTCTATTTTTTTTAATGCAGATTTTTTTTGTTTAGGGATTTAAATTCAAGTCAGCAATATTCTTTTGTATTTGGAAAATTAACTAGTGCAACAGGAATGCAATGCTTGTTTGAATTTTGTCCCCACCCCCCAGCCCTTGCCTCTTTCAAGCTTCTACATGAAACACACCCATGTCTGATTTTATTCTCCCTTGTTGTTGCTGTTGTTGTTGATGGGTGGGCAAGTACCTATTTGCAGCCCTTGGTAAACATTGCTTTACAGCCAGCTGCAATAAAAACTGTAGGAAAGCAAATGCACACTCATATGTAGCATAAAGTACATTGGAGGGACCAAGGCTAGTAAAACCCCATCCCAATTTTATCAATAAAAGAATGGAGTAATGTTTTAATATTGCCCTGCCACTTCTTTGGCAAGATGAATCAGCACAGATGGCTCAAAAATCTACAGATTCTATGAAAAGGAAATATATTGCACACATACTTAACACACACATCAAAAGATGATCATAATAAGAGTCAAAAAAAGTCAATAACTGTTTTAAAAAAACACCTATTCAGTATAAGTAGGTGGGAATGAGAACCTGAATTAACACTTTGAAAAGGTACTTTGTTGAACAAATATGAACTCCGTACAATTGGTAACAAATTGATTTGAAGGATAAGGGACACTGGCCCGTAATTTGCGGTCAGCGGCGAAGCAAAGGCATTCGCCGCTGGCCCCGAGGTAAGCTTCCCACAAAGATCTCGATCTGTGGCGAGAAGTTGGGCTTTTCCGATGTACAATTGAAGTCAGCGTACTTTAGTGAGAATCCCATAGCGCGAGCGGCTGTGATGTCAACAAGCTGTCTAAGCAGCCAATCACAATGCAGAATTCTCACAGACCGAGAACCAGGAAGTGAGTAAGCTCCTTTGATTTTAAGTTTTTAAAAATATTAGCGAGCATAACAAACATTAGGGCTCTCACATGGGGAAAAGGTAAACCTGAAATAAAGAAACAACAACTTTTTTTTTTAAAGTTTAACAATTTAAATTTTTATTAAAATGGATAAATTTGACACGCCGCAAAATTATTAGTTTTTCAGGGCCATAACGTTTGTTTAAACATAGAAAATAGGTGCAGGAGTAGACCATTCGGTCCTTCGAGCCTGCACCGATAAATCAGTTATAAATAAGTTTAGCAGTCAAAACGCTGTTAAAACCCAAAGTTACACCTAATCAAAAAGGGGCTAACTTATAATGGGGTATTTAACAGCGGTATTACCGCAGAAGAGCCAAAGTTTGTCAGTTTCCATGATTTCACAGATTACACGGATTGCCGGCAGTTTGGGGGGGGGGGGTGGGGTGAAGAGCGCAGTCAGTGAATGGCTGACTGCAACTTGAAGATTTCCGCGTTTGGATGCACATACGCTAAATCCTGAAGTTGTGGTCAGTTTCAAAGAGGTAATAACAGGGAACGCTGTTCGTTCGCGGTTATTACCCATCCGGGCCATTAGCTTTTCCAGAAAATTGGAAAGCTTGAAACATGAGCAAGGAGTCAATATTATGCTGGTTAAAATTTTAAACACTTAAAGCTACAAGTAAGTTTCCCTTTTTGTGCCAGTATCACAGCAGATGATTTGGAATATTTACCCAAAGGAAACAAAGTTGTGTGCTCTCATTGTTACAACAGTATCAAAACAACTGAACAAAAGTATCAGAATACATTGGCTACTCAAGTTAGCTGATCTCAGTTGAGCAGTGTATTTGCTATTGTATTGGATTCTACAATACAATAGCAAAATACTGCAGATGCTGGAAATCTGAAATAAAAACAGAAAATGCTGGAAACACTCAGCAGGCCAGGCAGCATCCATGGAGAGAAACAGAGTTAACATTTCAGGTCTGTGACCCTTCGTCAGAACTGGAAAAAGTTAGAGATGTAACAGATTTTAAGCAGATGCAAAGGCAGGGAAAGGGGGGAGGGAAGGAAAGAACAAAAGGGACGGTCTGTGATAGGGTGGAAGGCAGGAGTGGTTAAATGTTGCAAATGGGGATGGCAGAATCATCAACAGCTGCCACCTGAAAAAAATAGGGGTAGAAGTTATAGTCTGAAATTGTTGAACTCAATGTGGAGTCCAAAAGGTTGTAAAGTGCCTAACAGAAAGAGATGCTGTTCCTCGAGCTTCCGTTGAGCTTCATTGGAACAGTGTAAGAGGCAGAGGACAGAGAGGTCAGAGTGGGAGTGGAGCTGAGAATTAAAGTGACAGGCAACTGGAAGCTCGGGGCCACTCTTACAGACTGAATGGAGGTATTCCACAAAGCAGTCACCCAATCTGTGTTTGGTCTCCCCAATGTAGAGAAGACCGCATCGTGAGCAGCGAATACAGTATACTAAATTGCAAGAAGTAAAAGTAAATCACTGTTTCACCTGAAGAGTGTGTTTGGGAGGGGGGGGGGGGGGGAAATCACAGACGTCCCTTTTGTTCTTTTCTCCTCTCCCCACTTTCCCTGCCTCTGCACCTGCTTAAAATCGGTTACATCTCTAACTTTTTCCAGTTCTGACGAAGGGTCACAGACCCTAAACGTTGACTCTGTTTCTCTCTCCACAGATGCAGCCTGACCTGCTGAGTGTTTCCACCATTTTCTGTTAGTATCAGTAAGGCCAATTGTAGAATCCCTACAAAGTTGGGGAGGGAAAATCCCAATTGATCTGAAAATTCATATATGTGGACATCAGATGAGAAGATGATTGGGTTTGGTCATGATAGCGCAAGTGATTGAATAGCCTTCAAATATTTATCAAGACTTACAAAGTCATAATGGGCACTTTTGGACAAGGTACGAGAGGACAACCAGTAGCTGTTGAACTGTACCCCATTAACAAGTCAATGCTTTAGAAAGGGGATGTGGGAAGAAAATTGGGCTTTAAAAATAGCTTTGTGTGTACAGGCATCACTTGATGTGCAGGTGAGTCTAAGCTACATCATCTCACCCAGAAGTGAAAGTGTTGCACCTGGTTTCAACGGCCCCAGTCCAGGTGGAAGAAATATCGTGCTCCTGATTGCTATTAAGACAGAAAGTTCTGCTTATGATGGTGGCTGCCCATGTCCTAACTCGCACCAAGTCCTGTTCACCAATCACCCCTGTGCTCGCTGACCTACATTGGCTCCCATTTAAGCAACACCTTGATTTTAAAATGCTCATCCTGGTTTTCAAATCCCTCAATGGCCTCGCCCCTCCACATCCCTAATCTCTTCCAGCCCTACAACTCTCAGGTATCTGTGCTCCTCCAATTCTGGCCTCCAGCATTCCCGATTTTAATTGCTCCACCATTGGCGGCTGTGCCTTCAGCTGCCAAGGCCCTAAACTCTCGAATTCCCTCATTAAACCTCGCAGCCTCCCTTTCCTCCTTTAAGACGCTCCATAAAACCTACCTCTTCTGCCCCAATATCTCATGTGCCTCTGTCAAATTTTGTCTGATAACACTCCTGTGAAGCACCTTGGGATGTTTTACTACATTAAAAAAGTGCTATATAAATACAAGTTGTTGAAAGAGCAAGACTGAGGTCAATGTAGTGATAACTGGGATAGAATGACAAAAAAAAAGTGAACAGTGTCACAGCTAAATGGTTATGTATCTGAGGAGTTTCCTTTCATCCTAAGCTTGTACAATACCTAGAGGGATTCTGGTGTGGCTCATTGTAAATATCAAAATGATGATTGAGACTACATTGTCTAGTAATGGAGAAGGAATTCTGCACTGGATTCAGCCTGCATCATCACGCTTGACCTAGAAAACAGTATTACCAAAGGACAAACATGAAGAATGTTCCATTAAACCGAACACCACCACTTCCCTTACTGCAGTGAGCACACATGCACAAAAATACTAAATTTGTCTCAAATTAATGTAGCTGGTGGCTTGCTGGTTCATCAGTATTTATAAACATTACACAGGACGTGGGCTTACAGGAAGTATACTCGTCAATAATGCATGCACATGAAATCCTAAAAACAATTACTATAGACAGAAGTTAGCATTCCAAAATCTATCATAATGCACAGTATTTTACAGTTAACTTAACTTTTAGTACTTGAGCCACACAGACTAGGAAAGTCGATGGTTTTATCCCTGTCTGTTGAGAGTTGAGAATGGTAGTAAAGGCATCCTTGGAGCAGAGAAGGTTGAGGAGATTTGATGGAGGTGTTCAAAATCATGAGGGGTCTAGACAGAGTAGAGAGAAACTGTTCCCGTTGGCAGAAGGGTCGAGAACCAGAGGATACAGATTTAAGGTGACTGGCAGAAGAAGTAAAGGCGACAGGAGGGAAAACTTTTTTTACGCAGCGAGTGGTTAGGATCTGGAATGTACTGCCTGAGAGGGTGGTGGAGGCAGACTCGATCTGGCTTTCAAAAGGGAATTGGATAAGTACCTGAAGGAAAAACTTTGCAGGGCTACGGGGAAAGGGCGGGGGAGTGGGACTAGCCGAAGTGCTCTTGCAGAGAGCCATTCTATGATTATAATTGGTCTCAGCACCCTGGGTTAGACCGGTGGGGGGGGGGCGGGCGGAACGGTCAATGGTTCCCACTCCAGATTGTAATCCAGGGACCCCTGCTGGATGTGGACATCAGTGAGGATAGGAGTGATTTTGGTTGAGATGCACCCCATGCTGAATAGTTTGTTGACAGTCATTGCTCCCCCCACCAATCAAGATTCATGTTTTAATAATGGCCAATTGAGTGAGGTACCAAAGAGCAACCACTACCTGCCACCCATGTAATTGTACCCTGGCACAGGATGATCAAAAGAGAAGAGAGAAAACAAAACATGTAAAGTGACCTCACCTTGTAGAGCTTCAACTACTTGACAGTCACATGCTGCCTGAAAAATTTTATATTTCATTCACCACTTAATGTGCCATGCGAGTTGGTGGAGACATTTACAATGTGCAGCTTTGTAGAGACAAACTTAAGCCTGGCTATAAGCCAACTCATCAGTGGCATTTCAAACTAAATAGAATGAGATTCTTCAGAACTAATGTGATACAAAACTTTTGTACAAAAGTAGTACTATTGTCGTGACTAACTACAGTTTCATACCAAACAACAGATTCAACTGGCTGTAAAATGCTTGCAGTTGCCGATCAGGGTCAGCAGAAAGTCCTACACTGGGCAAATCTCACCCTGGTCAGGTTCCATAAAAAGAGAGAAAAGTTCCAAGGATGTGGATGGTCTATCTCTTCCAATTATTCAGAGTTATTAGGACTGAATCCTGAATTGGATTAAGGATAGTACATGTACGTATTGGCTCCCAACCAGATCCCAAGCTTTCCTGGATCTGACTAGAACATCTTAAATGTTACTTCTTCCTCTCCACAGCCAAATTCTCATGCCAGTCCTAGATTATTCTGGATGGTAAGGAAAATCTTAAACTCCTTTTCTCAAATGACAAACCTCGTTTATCGGCCCCCTTCCTCTGCTCTCTCCAGCCTCATCAACATTGTGGGAGAAGCTCATAGATTTTTTTCTTCTATCTGTTCAGTTGCCTCCTCCTCCCTCACTGCTTCTAGCTCTGACCTCATTACTCTGCAGCTCTCTCCCATTGTCCTCATCTCTTCCACAAGACAATTCCTGCATTCTCAAACCCTTCCCAACCCAACTCAACACGCAACCATCTCTCCTTTGCCCAATTCTCATTGGCGCAGTCACGGATACCTGTCTTCAGGTTCTGTTCCTCTGCCCTTCAAAATTGTTATTTTATGTTAACATTTAACCTGCCAATGGGTGGATTGCTGGATGTCCCATCATTTACAGACTGATGTATTCCAGTATTGTGTCAAACTACAGTACCCATTGTTTAAGCATGGGTTAACATGCTTTAGAACACAGCCTGCTCAGTAAGAATCATGTTTTCTCTCCCATTGGACCAACAAATGTTCCAGGATATTTGACCTCTGTTCAGTGTGGTGGTGACCTGACTACTTATCCCTTTTAAGTTCATGAGAGAAAACAGTGAAAATATTGTATTTAAAACAAAATATACATCACATCTTTAATATCTATGCAACTTCTTTTTGGATCAACACACGTTTCAAAAGAATTGCATCAACCAAATTAAAAAATTGAATTACCTTTAAAAGGCTTAGAGCTACATTTGATTTTGATCATATTAAACCAAGAGTAGCACCCCCCTCCCCAAGAGATGAGAACTAAATCCTCCCTACATGACTAGTCATACTCAAGACAAAGCAAATTTAAAATGTGGCACCTGCACATTAGGCTAGATCTGTTTACACGAAAAGGGTACACTATCCTTTAATTACAAAAAGCCACTGTACATGCACACAAAACATCAACAACACAAATGCTACTAATGTGTGTCGATTCATTCTGCCCCTTTTACAGAAAGCTAATTCTACCCATATCACATACACAGTACTGTAATAGCATTTGTTACTGATCTGCTTGAATAGTATGGCACAAAGGCTGGGATTCTGCAGGTGATTGTGTGTGGTAGGAAATTATGCTGTAGTTTGTAACACCATAACAAACATGAACTAGGAGGAACTAGAGCCACAAAAGTATAACATTCATAAATAAATAACCTGTGAATTCAAACAGCACTAAAAGGTAACTGAAAACACTTCAAAAAACAGGACAGGAAGTTGCAGCATGTCTTGTTAAGTTCTACAGCAAGGGTTCAAACCACCACAGAAAGAGAAGTTTCGACTGTATGTCCTCTTTTTTCTGCTACAGGTCAATGTAGATGGTGTGGCATTCTATGACAGAGGCAGGGTGCGCGTGAAAACAATGCAAGGGCTCACTCAATACCTCAGCGTGTTTATTCACTGAATAGAAAGATCCCAGGTTTGGTTCTTGATCTGGCAGTTATCTGACCTGTCAGGGCAACAGTAGGGGCTCCCCTTGTGGAATAAACGAACGCCTCATGATTGTATTGCTAACCCTAGCCCGGAACCAGTGCACAACGGTCATCAGTGCGTACGCCCCAACACTGGAAGCCACAGACGAGACCAAAAAGGAATTCTACTCCAGCCTCGAACAATCCCTGTCCCGAGTCCCAACAGGCGACAAGCCGATCCTCCTTGGCGACTTCAACGCCAGAGTTGGAAAGGACACAGACCTCTGGGGAGGTGTGATCGGCAGAGAGGGGGTAGGGAAAGCCAACTACAATGGTACCTTCCTCCTGACGAAATGCTTAGATCATGGCCTTGTCATAACCAACACCTCGTTCCGTCAGAGAGACAAGTACAAGGCTTCATGGCAACACCCTCGCTCCAAGCATGGCATCTGCTAGACGACGTCATCGTCCGAGCGAGGAACCGCAAGGACGTCCGCATCACCCGACAGCTGCTGGACAGACCACCGCCTAATCCTCTCTGTCATCTCCATCAACGTAGCCCCAAAACAGCGGCGGCAACAGAAGCAATGCCGCAGGAAAATCAACGCTGGTGCACTCAAAGACCCTGCTAAGAAAGCCCTATTCAGCCTGCGTCTCACAACCAACCTGACGACTCCCAGTGATTCAGAGACAGAGTGTCCACAGCGCCTGGTCGGCATTCAAGGCCTCCATAATCAGCACCTGTGAAGAGACGCTCGGTCACTCGACCAGGAAACACCAAGACTGGTTCGACGAGAACGACCAGGAGATCCAGGAGCTAGTAAGCCGCAAGCACAAGGCATTCCTGATCTGGAAACAGCAACAGAACTCGAGAGCAAGAAAGCAGCTCTACAGACCCCTGAAGGCCGAGGTCCAACAAAAAACTTGCAACCTAAAGAACAGATGGTGTGTGGAGAAAGCGCAGGAGATCCAGCAGCGAGCCGACAACCACGACGTGCGTGGATTCTTCAGCGCAGTCAAGCACCCAAGGTCCTACTCCACTGTGGGCCAAGAACAGAGAGGTACTCATCGCCCGCTGGAAGGAGCACTTTGAAGATCTCCTTAACCGAGACTCTGTCTTCGACGAGAGTGTCCTCAACTCCATCCCGCAGCATGTTACCCGCCACCACCTCAGCACAACCCCAGCCCGGCATGAGTTTAAAAAGGCCATCTGACAACTGAAGAACAACAAGGCCTCAGGAGCAGATGAAATCCCCGCCGAGGCACTAAAACATGGCGGAGAAGCACTACTGGCGCGAATACATGAACTCATTTCTCTTATTTGGAAGGAGGAGAGCATGCCAGGGGATCTCAGAGAATCCGTAATCGTGACCATCTTCAAGAAAGGTGACAAGTTCGATTGCGGTAATTACAGAGGAGTCTCCCTGCTGTCTGCCACAGGGAAAGTCATCGCAAGAATCCTCATCAATCGCCTTCTCCCAGTGGCTGAAGAGCTCCTCCCAGAGTCGCGATGCGGATTCCGCCGACTAAGGGGCACAATGGACATGATCTTCACTGCACGTCAACTACAAGAGAAATGCAGGGAATAGCACCAACCGCTGTACATGGCCTTCTTTGACCTCACAAAGGCCTTCGACACCGTCAACCATGAAGGATTATGGAGTGTCCTCCTCAAAATCGGCTGCCCTCCAAAGTTTGTCACCGCCTGCTTCAGGACGACATGCAAGCCGTGATCCTGACCAATGGATCCACCACAGACCCAATTCACGTACGGACCGGGCTCAAGCAAGGCTGTGTCATCGCACCAACGCTCTTCTCGATCTTCCTGGCTGCAATGCTCCATCTCACCCTCAGTAAGCTCCCCGCTGGAGTGGAGCTAATCTACAGAACAAAACGGGAAACTGTTCAACCTCCGTCGCCTCCAGTCCAGATCCAAGGTTGTCCCATCCTGTCATCGAATTACAGTATGCAGACAACGCTTGCGTCTGCGCACACTGAGGCCGAACTCCAAACCATCGTCAACACCTTCACCGAAGCATACGAGAGCATGGGCCTTACACTAAACATCCGCAAGACAAAAGTCCTCTACCAACCTGCCCCCGCCACACAGTACTGCTCCCCGATTATCTAAGGATAAAGGGGAAAGCCATTTAAGACTGAGAGGAGGAGGAACTTCTTCACCCAGAGAGTGGTGAATCTGTGGAATTCTCTACCACAGAAGGTTGTTGAGGCCAGTTCGCTAAATATATTCAAAAGGGAGTTAGATATAATACTCACAACTAGGGGGATCAAGGGGTATGGCGAGAAAGCAGGAATGGGGTACTGAGGTAGCATGTTCAGCCATGAACGCATTGAATGGCGGTGCAGGCTCGAAGGACCGAATGGTCTACTCCTGCACCTATTTTCTATGTTTCTATGATTATCAAAATCCATGACGAGGCCTTGGACAACGTGGACCACTTTCCATACCTCGGGAGCCTACTGTCAACAAGGGCTGACGTCGACGACGAAGTCCAACACCGCCTTCAGTGTGCCAGTGCAGCCTTCGCTCACCTGAGGAAGTGAGTGTTTGAAGACCAGGACCTCAAACCCAGCACCAAGCTCATGGTCTACAGAGCAGTAGTGATACCTGCCCTCCTGTATGCTTCAGAGACATGGACCATGTACAGCAGGCTCCTCAAAGCACTGGAGAGGTACCACCAACGCTGCCTCCGCAAGATCCTGCAAATCCATTGGCAGGATAGGCACACCAACGTCAGTGTTCTCGCTCAGGCCAACATCGATGCTTCGACCATGCTCGATCAGCTCAGATGGACAGGCCACATCGTCCGCATGCCCGATACGAGACTCCCAAAACAAGCGCTCTACTGAGAGCTCTGACACGGCAAGAGAGCCCCAGGTGGGCAGAGGAAACGCTTCAAGGACACCCTCAAAGCCTCCTTGAAAAAGTGCAACATCCCCACCGACACCTGGGAATCCCTGGCCCAAGACCGCACAAAGTGGAGGAGAAGCATCCGGGAAGGCGCCAAACACCTCGAGTCTCTTCGCCGGGAGCAAGCGGAAGCCAAGCGCAAACAGTGTAAGGAGCGCACATCAACCCAAGCACCCCACCCACCCGCCCCTTCAACCACAGTCTGCCCCACCTGTGACAGAGACTGTAGGTCCCGCATTGGACTCATCAGTCACCTGAGAACTCATTTTTAGTGTGGAAGCAAGTCATCCTCGGTTCCGAGGGACTGCCTAAGAAGAAGGGGCACTATCGTTGACCTCAATAGAACAGGTGGGGAGAAAATTACAACTAGGATTCCCACCTCTGATCACTATCCAGTATTCTATGCAATTCAATACATTTAAATCTGTTGAAGCTAAATCTTGTGTTAAAGGCTATCGATTTCAGCATCAGAGAGCAGCAGGACTGAAGTCAGGGGACTGGAGGAAGTGCACAGCAGGAACTGAGATTGCAGCAGGAGGAACAACACAATGGCCCAAAAATTAGTGCCGCTACGCGAGAGTACGCACTGTGTACTCTTGCGTATTCTGTCTCCAATTGCCGGTTTTCTACATGCACTGCGCATGCGCTGAAAACCGGCACTTGGTGAATTCAAAAGGGGGCGGTTCCTAGGTGAACCGCGTGCGCGCTACAGGCTGCGCGCACGCAGTGCACTTAGTGCTTTGGACGCGCAGGTAAGCATGGAACATTTTAGACATAAAGAAAAGAGGCGTAAGACCCTCTTTTAACAAGGTAAGTAGTTAATTAAGTATTATTTTGAATTTTTTTTAACAGGTATATCTTTTTTAGAGACTTTAAAGACAGGTAAGTTTATTTTTATAACTTTTTAAAAGATTTTAAATTTTTTCAAAAATTTAATTTGTTTAAAATGGTTAATTTATTTAACTATACTTATTTTATTAATGTGATGGGTTTTTTTTTAAATTTAGCTTGAAGCAGAGCTGCCATTTAGTTATCACAGCACTGGTGCAGCAGAACAGTCAAACTAAAAGAAATGCTGCATCAGTTAGTAACCATAATCAAACTTAATTCTGTCAGCCATTTTAATTCAAATTTGGTTCAGTGTTTTTATTGCACTTTTGCAGCATGCAATCCACTGGTGACTTCAAACAAATTCAGAAAAACAGATTAATTGAACTTCCTATTTTGCATAAAACAAGCTTTTAGTGGGGCAAACTGCATTTGAGCTGTACTGGACAGAATGTATATAAACCATTAAATTATATAGACAAGAACACAGATTATTACTTCAAAGTCAACCAGGAAAGAAGGACCAGAGGAAATAAAATTAAATTAGTGAAAAGTAAATGTAACAGAAGACATCAGGAAGACTTTCTTCACTAAAACACATTAGGTTTTGAAATAATCTTCCAGTTTCAGTGGGGCAAATGGCAATTACTCACCCTTGACTTTTCCATGTTCTTATGACCACTGCTTAAAGTATGTACATATGGGTACCTGGTGAGGGTATCAGACTTGCCTGCAATGGTATCTACAGTCAGAAAGCCTGTCAACACCCATTGTCAAAGATCACTCACCAATAATGATCATTTGGGTGACTGAAGAATGACTAGAACTCGTGAAATCGTACCCCAGCCAGAAATCAACGCCTTCAGAACAGATGGGGAGAAATTAGCAAGAAGAGAATAAAATGTTGTTCATTGATAGCTGCAAGTCAGTTTAGATAGTATATCCTCTCATAGTATATTGCACTGCGAGGATAGTGAAAGATTGATTAAAGGTGAGCAATTTCATCTAAGATTCCCAGTGTTTTATGATAAAGAGGCCCTTGAAAAGTGTAAAAGTCTTTAACTGATTTCATAATTTAAAGAAAATCTAACATTGCAGTAATCCCATCTTGCTTTATTCATAAACTGCAACTCTACACCATGGTTTTTTTTTATAAAAGTAATTAGATTTCAGTAGTTTACTAATAAACCAAATCCTTGCTATGTTCTTTTCTGCTCTATTATTTCCCCTCTTTCTGAAAACATCCACTCCCTCATTGGAAACATACCCCATAGTGCCACGTACCCTTAGGTACCTCACGCAACTGGGCATTTTCACGAGTGAGCACAGCAAATGCCATTGCAGAGGACATCTGAACCAAGTCAAATACAGTCCTTACCCAGTGTCCACACATATGCTTATAGAATGATCAGGAGTGGAAACCCTGGCTAAATGATCCTTTCCCCAACCAGTTCGTTGCACTGTGGCCAATTGAAAGCATTGCTACTGGAATCAGCTAATTTAGTACAGATCAGAGATTGAATCTGAAACCTTCCTTGACTGTACAGCTCAGGGCCAAAGACTTGACCTCAGCCATCAGGTCAGTTCTGTTGATTGAATCATCTGAGATGCAGAAGAATCCAGCTTTTAACAGTATGGGGATGCCACTGTGTCTCTTTAAATTATGTAATGTGTTCTTTCATTGTGCTATTAAAAAACTTAGAATTTTGGCTCATTGACCAAATTTGTGCTCACAAGTCAGAATTCTCTAGAAGCGTTTTACAACACAGTGGGCTATAATTAGGTCATCTTTCTCAGAATACACTCCAACAAAAAGGTAAGGAAAAGGGATGGCATTGCCAAATTTTGCATTTTGTGCAAAAATGAAATTTTACAAGCATTTTTAAAAAATTTGAAATTGGTTTTGAAGCAATTTAATTTAAACTATTCCTCAATCAGGAAAAAAATGACAGGGGTGGAAGGTGAAAATACCAAGAAATAAGTGAGAAGTGTGCTTTAATTTGGGCAAATGCAAGATGAACGGTGGGAATTTAAGAAGGCACGCCAGAGGCACAGAGATGTTGGCAGAGGCCAGGGATGGCTTTGGTCATATCAAGATTAACCTGGAGGAAGTTAGGACTTATTCAAGTGTCAATGATGGACAGGCAGTTTGAGAGGATAGCAACAGTGGTGGAATCAATAGTGGAGGCAATGAGGTAAGAATGGCCATCCAAACATACATTTGGAAGCTGACCCCATGCTTATGGGAAATGTCACCAAGGGGTGTGTGTAAATGACAAGGGAGCGGGCTGAACCAAGGATCCAGACCTGGGGAATGCCAGAGGTAACCATGCAGTCTCAGGAAGAGGTGGTTCTGAATTTGTACTGAGTACTACACCAGCCCACCTAGAGTATTGTGTACAATTCTGTTCAACATATTAGGAGAAAAACATCGAAGCATTGGAGAGGGTGCAGTGAAGGGCAACTAAATTCATAGCTGGGTTAGGCACCACAGTTATGAGGACAGGTTGCAGAAGCTGGTGAAGGGAAGGCTCAAGTGTGATCTGAAAGTATTCAATATCCTAAATAGCATATACAAGATAACCATCAATATGCAGTCACAGAACACAATGGCCTTTTCTGGTCTAGTGCATTCAAATGTTCTAGTTGTGACTGTGGGACAGCAATTAGTAGAGGTCAAATTGTGCAGGAGAGATATTGGAGGAGGATGGAGTGGCTAACTGGCAAAAATAGAACCACAAACTCTATAACCAGGGCACACTAACTCAAATTCAGAAGGAGCAAAGTGAGCAGTTTAGATTGAACTATTTCACATAGGTGGAACAGACTGCACAGGGAGATGGTAAAGACAGACAGTGGTGCAAATTTGAGAGCGAGCTAGATTAGTAAAAGAAGGGATTGGAAGTAAAAGGAGACAGTTTAGAATATAATGCGGTATTTTAATTTTGGAACAAATGGACTGGAATGGTCTTTTCTAGTCCTATATATTCCTATGTTGCTAAATTTAAGTCTGAATTATCCTGGCATAGTTATAGAATTTTATAAATGGTAGATATATCTCACAGGAAAGAAAAGGGGATAATTGGATAGGCAGGCTAGATGGACTGCTCCGGTCCTGTGCAAAATACATTACTAGGACAAAATCCTTCTGACTTACAAGTGGCTCAAAATCTAAATACCAGGTTGCAAACAGTCACTCCAGTTATAAAGACATAGCTTTCAATTATTATTACAGGCACACACATCTCAGACCGCCATCCTAACTACTTTTACATTCTAAATTCAGCAACAATTTGCATTTATATAGCACCTTTAACATAGTAAAACATCCAAAAAGCACTTCACAGGAGAGTTACCAAACAAAATTTGACACCAAGCCACAGAAGGAGATATTAGGACAGGTAAAGAGGTAGGTTTTAAGGAGCATCTTAAAGAAGGAGAGAGAGGTAGAGAGTTGGAGAGGTTTAGGGAGGGAATTCCAGAGCTTAGGGCCTAGACAGCTGAAGGCACGGCTGCCAATGGTGGAGTGATGAACATCAGGGATGCACAAGAGGTCAGAATTAGACAAGCAGAGATCTCAGAGGGTTGTAGGTGGAGGAGGTTACAGAAATAGGGAGGGGCGAGCAACATATTATAATACACATCATTTAGATGTGCATGTAATTCAATTCCAAATAGAGCATCAGTTTGCCTGGACAACAAACTACACTCACTTCTTAATCATTTTCAAAATAGAAACTGCGTGTGTGGATTCCCTGATGACTCAGTAAGTAAATGCACCAGATGTGGTCCAAAGACATGTAGATCAGGACGGCTGACTGTGGGTTTGTGCTGGATTAACTGCTCTCATCCAACATTGTATTACGGGCACTATAACTGGCCTCAGTGCCTCAAAAATGGGATGGTCGGAACTAGCCAAAATGCCACAGGTTTGGGCTCAGCTGTGATGTCACCCTCCCCCTGTCAAACAGCCTAATGACTCACTATCCGGAATCACTCTTCAAGAATGGCAACTAGGGGGAGATACTAGAGGGCTGCTGGCACCCATGGAACCGTGAAGCACCTTGGAGCATTTTATTAAGTTAAAAGGCGCTATATAAATGCAAGTTATTGCTGTTGACGACTGTACCTAGCAGAGGAGACAAAAAAAGGAAAATTTGTGCATGTAGCATTATGTGCAAAACATGAGAAATGTACAGAAACAAAAATTTCTTCACACAACTATGTTATTTCAGTAAATTTACATCACAAATTGCAATGTTGGTGCTACACTTGGAGAGCTAACATTTTAGCTGTGGAAAACATTACAGACCATGACTAACAAAAAAAGCCACGCAAGTTATTACATACACACAATACTGAATCCAGTGAGAGGCAATGCTCTCTTTCCACCCCTCCCCCACAGATCCCATTCTAAATATGCACTGTTAATGAAATTTAAGATCCCTTAAACCTCTAGGCACAGTCGTTAAGAAATAAATGAATTCAAGGCACAGTGCGCACTTCTCAATTCTAATCCAATACAATCTGGTGAGTTTGAGCTCTTCAGAACAGGAATGTTTTGCAGTGAAGGACAAAGTGGCACACCCTTCATTAGCACTGTATAAGAATTTCACGGGAGGCTGCATGTACAGAAATGTCAAATGATATATTTTTAACTCACAATTAAAAACTTCAGAAAATTGTCACAGGTCACAAAACCAATGATGAATATTAACTGCTTTATAGCCGATCAAGAAACCATGATATGCACAAAGTAATTAGTTTGTTAACTAAATGATTAGTCTTACAATTGTGGAAGAGAATATTAATCTGAGGAAAATTAGCATCACATCTCTATACAAGAGCGGATAAGTTAAAGGAGGGCGCAAATTGTTTTTGAAAACAGGTCACACTGGAACTTTTGAGTATGGTTGTATTCACGACCATTTGAAACTAGTACTTGCTTAAAGCGATGAGAGTCTGGCAGACTCCAGTTAAACTACCGACTCCTTGTAATTTCTGAGCAAGGGAAAACAGCTCACCAGTTGCCAGTAAAATTTTAACACTAACGAATAGCCAACCAAACAGTTGGCTCTTCGGTCAACTACTTGGGGTCAGCTTTAGCTCAGAGGCAACGCTCTTGCTCGAGTTAGAAAGTTGTAGGTTCAAACCCCACGCCAAAGATTTGAGCACATAATCTAGGCTACGAGATTGATACTCCTGAATAATTGTTCATTTAAAGATGAAGTTAGAGAGCGGCTCCTTAGCCACGGGCAGTCATTTCTCTCTCCCAGGTCCTTATTCTCACTAGCGCTCAGTGCTTCACCTAGTGACAACCTTTCTGGCTGTCTTAATTCCTCAGGGAGTAGGTTTCTCTGTACAGGCCATATGTAGTTGGTGAGGATTTAGCAGCAGTTGTAAATCAGGAAGTTCCCAGGCATGATTGGAGTGGCTGGCCTCTTCAAGTCAGCTGCTACGATTTGAAATTCAGAAATGCTTGGTTAGCGGTGCACACAGATATTTGCCCATGAAGAAATAACAGGCGAGTGTAGGGCATCAAAAGACTTTGAGAAAGCACATGAAGTGGAAACTACAATTCTTGAGCTTTACCAGCATTTATCAAACTTCTCCTGCCAGCTTGCCTCCAACCTCGCTTTCTACTACAGGCTCTCCTTAACATCTACTTATTATGTGTAATGCTTCCTCTTCCTGCAAACGTAGCGTTTTCAGCGATGGTTGTGCTCCCCTGTTTGTCCTTCTGTGGCATTGGTTGTATGCCACGTTTTACTTTGGAGGGAGAGAAGACAATGTTCTAGGATTGCAAGCATCAAGATAACTTCCCCCATACAAGGTCATGCAAGCCATAAGAGATGGAAGTTGCCTTGTCCCTTTAAATGAAGTGTTCTTGAAGATTAGCAGAAGCTGTTGTAACAGGCAAAGTGTGTTGCGAATGGTTTTCAGTATAGAAGGTGCTTGAGTATTTAAAGAGATTTCCTTTGCAGAAGTGAATTTCCCTCATAGCTAGGTGCTGAGAAAGAAAGAATATGATAGGTAAGGAGGTGCGTGAAGCTGTGAGTGGTAGAGGATGTATACCGGCAATAGAGGCTTGACTTACTTGTGTGGTCATTGAACATTTTTCTGCATTGGGTGGCTGTTATTGGGGTGGTGTAAGTTGCACCGACTGCCTCTGCCACCTCCCTCTAGTCATCCTGCACCACTCTTTCATGGTGCCCATCAGACAGTCCTTTCTGGTCATCACTTCTGCCAGCAGCAGCCCCTCTATAGGTGCATCAGAAAATTGGGAGCCCTGCCAACAGTTACTGCTCCTTCTACCATCTTGAAGATAGATATTGCCCTTTAACTGGCAGAAGCTTTTAAAAGGCTGCACCAAAACTCTATTTCCCTCCCTCTCATCAGAAAGCTATTGAAGGGCTGCTTTCTGGTCTCCAACCTGTGCTGCGTGGCTAATGAGGGTTTTTGGGAGGAAAGCGCAGTGTGTTCGTGGCCGTTTCACATTGGCGTGCATTAGATCAGCCTGCTGAAAACTCGCTAATGGGAGGAGAAACAATATTCTTTAATGCACGATACTCAATTAATCACCTCAAATTGCTCCCTGCACTCAAAGACCTGTAATCTCCAGCACTTCACCCCAGTGTTACAGAAGCTGAAAATGCTGTCACCATACATAACCCAATTATAGAAGAACAAAACCAATAAAATTATACTGCAGCACATTTTTCTGTTCATGCAGAAATAGCACAAATAATTTACAGGCCCACTTTATGCCTTATTGCAATCTTGGGGGCATCATTCCTCAAAACTCTAATCTTGGCTTGTTCAGGCACTAGATCATTTTGGGCTAGGTGATGAATCATAATGAAACACAATTACAGGTCATTATGAATTTCACTCATCCAAAATCTTAAATGAAAATACATTTGTTTCTTGCTTGTAAGGCAATCTTTAGAACTGTAACTGCAGTTGTTACAACTACTAACACAACTCTGAGCATTTTACCAGGGGAAAAGAGGTGACTAACAATCAGGAAGTGAGGGAATTTGGATGGGAAGTCCAAAAGGAGAAGTGAGACAGGTTTTTAGGAAGCAGGGAAATACAAACCGACAGTGGTTTGGGAAGAGAATTTCAAAGGAAAAAGGACATAAGAATTGAGATAGGAAAGGGCGGGGAGAAAGAGAAATTGCAGAATGTAGGAAGTGGGAGCTCGTTTGGGATATAAGTTTGGCGATGTAGTGGGGGGACGAGCGGACCAAGGAAAGGAAGGCAGCCTCGTAAATTACCTCAATCTTGGAAACAAATGGGGGAATTTTTCGGGGGGGGGGGCGGGGGGGGGGGGGGGGTCAGTGGGCACGTTTGGTGGCGGGTTGGGCGGAAAAAAATTCTCTTTTTTGACAGCGGGTAGAGAACCAGCTGCCACACTAGTTTCCCAGATGTCGGGTCTGTCAGCGCTGAACAGACCAGACTCCAAGCGGCAGGGGAGGCAATTTAGGTGATTAAGAGTTTGTTAACAGCCTGTTGAAGAGAAATTTGAGCTCACCGTAACATTTTACGAGGTCGCCCATGGGTTCCACGCTGCTCGGGGAACATGTCAGGTAAGGAGGTCGGGAGTTGTATCATCATGAACTGATCTCTTTACTTGACAGCTGCAAATGTGGTATAAAAGCTCCCATCTCACAGCTGTTCATTTTCCAAGCTCAGAAGCTGTTGCTTACTGCATTTGGAAGACAGATTGAGCTTTATGCAGGTTGCAAGTGTTTGGAGTAAACTCTGTATCCAGTGTCACCTCATTGGAACAACCTGTCTCACCATTGACAGATCACTCGGTCATCTCAACTTCACCTGCCATCTATGACATCAGCTCTTGAAACTATCTCACCTTGGTCCTCAGAATCCCACCACGATCAGCCCCGACACCAGGCACACCAGCAGCACCAACAACACCAACCTTCTCTGCAATCAACTGATGCTGCACAGAACACAGGGCATCAGCACCCAACCACATTGCTGCCCGGGATTCCAGGGATGGCCTCACCATAGCCAGATTTACACCCTGGCTGCCACATGATGCGCCAGGTTGGCACCACCCCACACCAACACCAGAAAGCATCCCTACAATGCCCAAGCCATTCCTTTCACACTCATCACCATTGTGGGGGATACTGTTATGTCTCACCATTCACTGCAACTCACGAAGCCATTTCCAAAGGTGCACACAAATCTGTCCAAGAACGCAAAGTGCTGAAAATAAAGACTTCAATGTTTGACAGCACATGAACAGAAACTTCACATGAACATTGGCTAAAACACCCAAGTGCCTACCCTTGTGTGTGGTTAGTTGGTATGATTGGACTAGGACGAGTGTGGAGGGTGCCTAATGAGATGGGGAAGGTGATAATGTAGCTAGAGAGGGATGGGTGAAGGTGCAAGGTAAATTGGTGTGAGTAAGGATGTGCAGGATTAGGGTAGGGAAGGCAGAGTGATGGGGATGTGATGAGTAGCACAGCAGGATGAGGTTGAGTGTGGCTTTGCAGTAACGTTTCGTGATCTATTGAGATCATTGAAAGGTTTGCGCCACTGCAGCCTGGTCCCCCTGATGACATCCCTGTGCAATGTGCAACCAGGCTGCGCTGATCTCTTGGGGAGGTCTCTTCCGCCCATGGGAAGGGAAGAGAACCTCCCTGCGTGCTATGACTCCCTCCATAAGCATATGGAGAGAGTCATGGGAGAAACCGGGTGCAGCCGTGCACCTCTGTGCAGTGCTAGTCAGTGTTTGCAGCACCTCAATGCTGTAGAACACTGACAGCACAACTGTCAAAATCAATTTGCGCAGGGTCCTTTTAAAGGAAACCGGCTGATGATGCGTCAAGTGACATCATCAGACCCGCTTCCTTCAATTGGCCGGCAAACGTGCTGCGCGGGCTTAACAAGCCCCAGCAACTTAAAATCACTTTGGACAGCGGAATGGAGCCAGCAGCAGGGGTCGCAACCCGCCACGGTCGGCGAAATCGCGGCCAAAGAGTTTCATGACGCTCCTCACATCTAGGTGTTAGATGAGGATGCAAGGTGCAGCGAAAGGAGATTTTATGGATGCTGCGTGGTGAAGGGGATCTTGGTTCTATTGTGGCCCACTTATCTTCTAATTTTGGATATATTACACCATACAAATGATGCTTTTGGAAGATGCATTTTTGAGCAGCGTGTAACACAAAGCTAAAGTAAAGTTTTAACCTCTATTTTATATTGAGTGATGGCTTGAGAATAACTATATACAAATCAAACCTCACTTTTCCAAACTATACTTTGATACCTTGTCCAAATGACCATCTCCTCTTCAGCATGAGGCATTGAGGAGTTGTAGCACCATTACTACTGCCTCAAATGAGACCAGCTCAGTATTAACCAGGGACTGAATCTTTCTGGCTTGCACAGAGCAGTACCACACAGTGCAGTCCATTCACGAAGCAAACTACTTCCTGTTATCAGGAGTTCATCACATATTAGATTGACCTTCTGTATAATGGAGATTCAGCCAGGCACCGAGGGTCCTAATGTTTCACACAATAAGAAAGCCAACAGCAGCACAACTTCAACTTCAACGTAGTAAAACGTCGCAAGGCGCTTCACAGGAGTATTAAGACAAAACTACTTGATTACCATTTATCCTATCCACTTTCAAAAAGGTTTCAGAGATTTTTGGATGAACAAAACTTATAAAATTGCACTGCTGCGTATTTTTCAGTGAACTTTCGCCACGATTATAGTTTCTTTTCAGTTCAAGCAGCACCCCAGTGAAGTCAGAGTCGGAGAGCACAAGACACAATATTTCAATGTTCAAACAGAGACAGCATACAAGAAATAAGACAGACAGAAAATAATGACAGCAAGATAAAAAAAAAGACAAAGTCACTCTAGCAGAGACAAATCAGAAAATCCAGCAGACAAGATCTGTAACTGCAGAATGTGCTGGCCTAAGTTTGACTGCATTCCATTACCTTTTTAAGCATGCAAAATGTAATCATTTTTGTTTAAAATGTTTTATTTCCAAGATAAACAAGTATTACTTACAAACTATTTACAGATAGGAAATACAGACAACCAACAATGACACTGTGTGGTTACTTGTCACTATCTATCTTGCGTACTTGTAGTTGTTAGAAAGTTGCAAATTGTGACCAGGATATCTGGCAGCAGCTAGGTTAAAGCTTTGCAAACCACCAAATGCAAAAACATAATTCTACCTGTTCAAGCGAGCTCATGCTTGGAGCATACCCAGTCAGAGAAAAATGCAACTGGTCACAGTCACCCCTACTGCTGCCATGAGGGCCCTAGGAAACCTGCCATACACAGGTCCAGGTAGAAATCCTCCAACTACTTGCCCATGTTTCAAGCCATTATTCGCAGCTAGGAGGTGCTTAAGTACTTTGCTGGGCAACACATGGAATTTACATTTTGACTTTGCCTGACTTTACCTGCTTTGATTTAACTGTGTTATTTTAGTTACTTTTGGTAGTTTTGCTTTGAGACGCATTGGGTGGGTGATCCTTTAAAGGGGTTGGGTGTACCCTAATACCTATGGGCCAACTTAAAATAGAACCCCGAGGTGGATCCCTACTCCCCAAAAAAGGAGGCAGTGCTGCCTCGTTTATCTTATTGTACAGCCGCCAAAAATCAGAGCTTCAGTCAGCGGCAGTGGTATAAATGGTAAAGGAGCCAGGTTCTATATTGCTTTCCTCACACTGCCAGAATATCTGATCCAGTTTTGTTCCCAATTATTTTTCAAAGCCCACTTAGACCTTATCTGACCCTCTATTTCTTGTGTATGAATAAAAGCATACACAGCTGACCAGGTAAGGCGCCATCATTAATATATTAAATAAAAACCTAACAGATTTTAAAAAGACCACTAAACTTACAGTAGTCACTCTTCTACAGAACCTTTGAACATTTTTCACTACTACCTAATAATATTGTCCCTCTATATTTGGGACAGTTTATAATACAATCTTGCTGGGTAAAATGAGCGAGCGCATTTCCTACATCTTTACCAGCATTAATGCACAATATATTGCATATTATAACAAAGTTGCTAGTTTCTTTATTGGGATTTTGCCTGTTGTCGAATAAATAAATCCGTTTAGAGCTGTATCAGACTGGTTTAATTGTGCTTATAATCGGACTCCAACGAGCTCATTTTCTTTATATTTCTGTCCATTCATCCAGAACCTCCACAGCTTACAGCAAAACACATACTCTAATCTGCATTCGTACTGATTAATGGCCCTTAAAGAACATTTCCAGCCCTCACCCCAGATCAACATTATACGACCCTGATTCATATCAGAGCAAAGTAAGCGGGTGGTGCAATTCTGAGTGGAAAGGCACCAAGGAGCGGCAATTCCTCCACGACCACACACACAAAAAACATAGGGGCATACCGAACACCAGACTAGCATCTCCTGCTACCGCTCCCCACCCCACACATAAAAATACTTAGAGCTATCAACAAGAATGACACAGAAGGGCTTTGAAAATAACCAAGGAATTAAAGAATATCTATTAAACTAAAATGAGTGCGTCACAATGACACTTGCCAGGTCCATGGACTCAATCCAAGACTACAAGATACCTCGCCCAAAAACACAGGTAAAACCAAATTGACATTCTCCCTCTGCTGTACACTCACTCAAAGCCAGACTGACCCCATTGCAACCACACACAGATCGAAACAAACCACTCAGGGTATAAGCAAATTATCACAACATTGGATCAGTCTACACCACGCACACTTGGGGTGAGGTCTGACCCCAGGCGGTGCCACCACAGGTACAGTCAGGGTGAGACCAGACCCCTTCCTCCAGAATTACACACACAAGGCAACAGGAAATGCTTATCCCACTGCCATGAGACCATGCCCCACCCATGCCCTCCTCCAGACACACAGTTGGGTGTAACTTTAAGAATAATTTCCATCAATGTAATTGGAATGCCCAGAATTAAATAGTTCTTGGTAATAAGTTACAGTAAAAAATACTGAAGATTTAACCACTGAATATGTTTTTATTTAATGCTCGAGTCCTGTGAAACTCAATTAAGAGTACTTCATTACATTTTAAAATTGAACTTTTTTCCCCCTAAAATTGAATTTCACTGCTGAACATTCTGTAATTCTGCTCTATTAACATTAGTATTACTTATGCATTTCCCAATAAGTACCAATGAAAAAAATACAAATGTGATAAAGCAACTACACTGCACGATGCTTTAAGGAGATTAATCAACTAATGAAAGAGCAGATTGTCATATTGCATAAATCATAGGAACTCATTAAACAAGCCTTATGTAGAGCAAAACTAATGTGTGTTAAAAAATACATTTGAGTTTTTGTTGCATTAATGTTTGATAAATATAATGCTGCTTGGTTTATTTTGCAGGCAAGAACATCATTCATACTTGTGGAACAGACCCAGTAATGCACCATGATAATATTGTACTCTTAATTCTCACCTCTGAAGTATGGTTCCAAGTAACTGCAGGCCTCGGTTAGCACACCCCAAATGGCCATTCTTCACGTGCATTACTGAATAGTGAGTGTTAACAGGCTATTCTAACATGGAGGACACCACAACTAAGTCTGATCTTCGTTTTCAAACGCAATTCACCAGTATAATGATTGTCCAGTACTCTATCCTCTTCTCCCTTCCCTACCCCCACCCCCCACCCCCAATTATCAGGCTAATTGTGCACCCGTTGTTGCCTCATCTCAGCAGAACCAGCGACTGAACTCTGGGCCTTCCTTGTCTGTATAATTCAGAGTTTCCTATGGCTCAGTGCATTTTTCCATTAAACCACAAGGAGTGCGCAGCATTTGAAGTTTTTGGAAGCCTGCACAGATATGTTATCTTATAAGATGTAGATAAACCACATATGTCAGGGCATGAGTGAAAGCTTACCGCTGCTAGTAGTTGATGGTGGTATAAGAAGCAGCCGTAATCATTTGAAAGCTTTTACACACTATCCCACCAGTTGTCAGATCCTCAATTTTATTCCTAACTATTAGAACATTAATGTCAGAGACTGTGACCAATAATACTGACTGGTTTGTAAAAATCATAGAAAAAATAGGAGCAGGAGTAGGCCATTCAATATGATCATGGCTGATCCTCTATCTCAATACCATATTCCCACACTCTCCCCATACCCCTTGATGCCTTTTGTGTCTAGAAATCTATCTATCTCCTTCTTAAATATATTCAGTGACTTGGCCTCCACAGCCTTCTGTGGGAGAGAATTCCACAGGTTCACCACCCTCTCAGTGAAGAAATTTCTCCTCATCTCAGTCCTAAATGTCCTACCCCGTATCCTGAGACTGTGACCCCTCGTTCTAGACCCCCCAGCCAGGGGAAACATCCTCCCTGCATCCAGTCTGTCTAGCCCTGTCAGAATTTTATACGTTTCAATGAGATCCCCTCTCATTCTTCTAAACTCTAGTGAATACAGGCCTAGTCGACCCAATCTCTCCTCATACGACAGTCCTGCCATCCCAGGAATCAGTCTGGTGAACCTTCGCTGCACTCCCTCTATGGCAAGTATATCCTTTCTTAGGTAAGGAGACCAAAACTGCACACAGTACTCCAGGTGTGGTCGCAACAACAATTAAAATAAACTTAAAAATAGGTATGGCACTGACCATATATTTAATTCTCATTTGTGTTTGTGTACATATCTGTACATCATGTCAATCTGTGGTTAATAAGCATTATGGAGCTAGAAATGCAATCAATACTTTTAAAGTAAATAAATCTATGCTGTTAGATAATATCAGCTGGTCAGTGGTAGAGACAAAACCACTCAAGTCTCCCTGGACTAAAGAAGAAAAAAAAAGCCAGCCAGTGTTTCACTTTTGATCACAAACCAGTGATAGCAACTGGAACATGTAATTCTGGACATCAGGCTTGGCCTCTGCTGTGATGTCTCAAAAGCATAATAAGCTGCTGACACGCCCATGTATAGGGTGTCACACAAAAAATGGCTACTTGAGTACGTGGTATACATGGAACCGCCTTCAAAAGAGGAGCAGAAAAAATTGAATTCTCACTCAATCCTCATAAGGAATGTTAATAAAAGCTTATGGAACTCATTGAAAATATACCTAAAACAGTAGAATAGACATGCAAACAGTACTGTAGATTTTAATGCGTTTGATGATCAAAAATGCAACCCTGACTCAAGAGTAGGACCAATTTTTTTTTTACACTAATATATCAGTGCTATTTTAATGCTTGAACACGGTTATTTCCTTGTTTTGTGCAAATCCTGATTTTTCTTGCCTTTGTGCAAATTTGATAAAAATGTTTTAGCACCAAGCTAGTACAGTAATGTAATTGCGACAAAAAGGTAGGCAGGCAACTTGCTTCTAGGCCTCTACCAATAACATTGTAAATTAGCAGCTAGGAAGTACAGTGAACAACCAAGGGTAACTCACACACTCACCTTCCCTCCAGATATGCACTTGTCCTTTGACCCAGGCTTCCCCAGAGCAATGCAGCTCAAATTAGCAAATCAGTAGCAGGGAGAAAGAACTAAAACTGGGCCCCAGTGCTGAATCATTACCTTTTAATAAGAAGCTACCCATAAAAAAAGTTTCATTAAAATAATGGCCTTATATTATTGGTGACAAGTCAGTTACAGATATCCAGCCTATATATCTACATCTGCTAACTTATTGAATATGGAAAAGAATCAAGCAAGAAAATATCTAATGAAGTTTCGTGAAAACACTAAGAAGCATTTTCACATTACTGAAGAGACTATTAGAAATTAGAGCTCAGATGCAAAATGTTTATAGTGCAAGAAAATCTACTTGATAAGCTTAGTATAATCCTAAAATAGGTTTAAGTTATTGAGAAAATACATTACATTTACATGCAGGCACATTGGGGTCATGTGGACTGCTCTCATTGAAAAGTAACCAATTACATGATGAGAGGAGGGTACTTAAAAAAAATTAATGAAGTACAAAACTTTGCGTCACCTAATCAGTGCTCTCTGTATTTCTAGTCTTCTCTCTTTCTCTTTTCAACCTTGGTGCTGTCCTCAACTATAAGTCTTCGCCTTAAACTAAGGCACTTTTATGTTTAATTCTGCTTAATCCAGGTTGATACCAAGCCAAGCTCTATGCACTATGCTTACATTTTGGCTTTTGTTCTCCTGTAGGCCTATTACAGGCTGATTTAAAACTAAAGACACCAATTTGGCTTTATAAGCATAGAACAATAGATTTAAGAGAGGATTTGTTTTATTCTTCATTTTGCCCCTCCCCCAGCACCCAAGACGAGAGGGAGTGGGGAGCAAAAACAAACTATAAGCGACAATCCACAAAAGAGACACTAAGCTGATCTTGCATGTCAGCATGTTTGCATCACGAAGCTACCACAGACACACTGAACATTCTTAGCACCTTTAAGTAGGCCACAGGAGAAGTTCATTGGTCTGGCAACAAAGAAAGTGGTTTCGGGAATTAAATGAGTGGAAGAAACTTTCCAAGGAGATATGTTATTATATCAAAGATACCCAATAGCATCCAGAGTAACTGTTGCAAAAATATTATTCTTTATATGAACAGAATTCTAAACATCAGTGCAATAAAAAGATTACCTATAATCCAACCTACTATACACTAGTCAGTAAACCACCATCATAGCACTGTGAATAGATATTAAGGCTGCGATTTCGCCGACCGAGGCGGGTCCAGGGTGACCGGGGTCGGGAGCGCAGTCCCAGCCCGCTGCCTGCTCCAGCCTGCTCTCTCCAAGTGATTTTACGTTGATTGGGCTTGTTAAGCCCGCCTAGTGAGGTTCCTGGCTAATTAAAAGGAAGCGGGTCTGATAATGTCATTTGATGACACGTCATCAGCCGGTTTCCTGAAAAGGGACCATGTCCAAATTGATTTTGACAGTTGCGCTGTCAGTTTTCTACAGCATTGAGGTGCTGCAAACACTGCACAGAGGTGCACGGCTGCACCCAGGCTCTCCCATGACTCCCTCCATATGCTTTTCGAGGGAGTCACAGCACGCAGGGAGGTTCTCTTCCCTTCCCATGGGCGGAAGAGATCGCCCTAGGAGGTCAACACAGCCTGGTTGCACATTGCACAGGAGGACACAAGCAGGGATGTCGTCAGGAGGACCAGGCTGCAGTGGCGCAAACCTTTCAATGATCTCAGTAGATCACAAAATGTTACTGCAAAGCCACACTCAACCTCATCCTGCTGTGCCACTCATCACATCCCCGTCACTCTGCCTTCCCAACCCTACACATCCTTATTCACACCAACTTACCTTGCACCTCCACCCATCCCTCTCTATCTACATTATCACTTTCCCATCTCACTAGCCACCCCTCACACTCACCCTCATCCTTGTCCAATCATACCAACTAACACACAAGGGTAGGCACTTGGGTGTTTTAGCCAATATTCATGTGACGTTTCCATTAATGCACTGTCAAACATTAAAATCTTTATTTTCAACACTTTGCGTTCTTGAACAGATTTGTGTGCACCTTTGGAAGTGGTTTAGTGAGTTGCAGTGAATGGTGAGACATAAGGGTATCCCCCGCAATGGTGATGAGCGTGAAAGGAATGGCTTGGGCATTGCAGGGATGCTTTATGGTGTTGGTGTGGGATGGTGCCAACCTGGCGCATCATGTGGCAGCCAAGTGAAGTAAATCTGGCTATGGGGAGGCCATCCCTGGCAGCAATGTGGTCGGGTGCTGATGCCCTGTGTAGCATCAGTTGATTGCGGAGAAGGTTGGTGTTGATGCTGCTGGTGTTGGGGCTGATCGTGGTGGGATTCTGAGGACCAAGGTGAGATTTCTTAAAGGGCACTGATGTTGATGGACTAGATGGCAGGTAAAGTTGAGATGACAGAAGCGATCTGTCAATGGAGAGAGAAGTTGTTCCAATGGGGTGTCACTGGATAGTGAGTTTGCTCCAAACACTTGCTAGCTGCATAAAGCTCAATCTGTCTAGCAAATGCAGTAAACAAGAGCTTCTAACCTTGGAAAGTGAAGACCTATGAAATGGGAGCTTTTATAGACCATTTGCAGCTGTCAAGTTAGTAAATCATTCCATGCTGACACAACACCCGACCTCCTTATCCGACATGATCCCGAGCAGCAGGGAAGTCGTTGGCGAACTCTAAAAATCTGAAGGCAAGCTTAAAATAAGACTTAATTGTCTCTTAACAATGCATTTAATGATCTAAATTGTCTCCCCTGCCGCTTGGTGTCGGGTCTGTTCAGCGCTGACAAACCCGACACCTGGAAGACTCGTGTGGACGCGGCTTGACAGCGGGTTCCCAGCCCACTATCAATCTTTTCTATTTTGACAGCTGACCCACCTCCAATCCCGCCCTCTCAGCGCCGGTAAAATTCCGGCCTAAGTGTCTTGTGGCCAATATGAAGATTGTTCCAAAGTGGAGCTGGTATGTTTCTATTTATATGGACTTACAGTGTTAACGTATCCATCTAAATCTTCAGTCAAATCAAGTGCTGAAGCACTGGTTCAGAGATTTAATCTGCTAGTAAAACTTCAACAGAAAATGATGAAATTATGATATGGAATACTACCTGATCAGTTTGTCTGGTGGTGCGTATAAAATCTTAGTTAAATTTATCATATTAACTGACTGAAGTGATATGATTGGAGTTTTACTATAGAACCATAAGAAGTTAATTGGCAAAATAATTAAAAGCAATTACATGGAAACATTTTGCATGACAACTTTCAGACAAACATTTAAAAAAAAGAGATGTTATTACAATGTAACCAGTTGCTCTTCCAGAACTGACTTAACATGTTAAAACAATTGGGATAAATTAAACAAATTCGTGTTTCGTAGAACACTTCATGGGTTGAATAGGAATGTAAATAAATGTTACTATGGATTTATATAAATTCATTCCAACAGAAACAGATCTTGATGTTCTGATTTAGGATCTATCCACCAATTAAACAAACACTAAAAAAAACAGCCCTTTCCAAACAAGAAATCAGCAAAGAAGACTCAGTTGCCAGGGCTTGAAGCCACAACTTGGGACAAACCGGTCCCAGATTACAGTGGAGCAGGATATTTGTGGATGCGTCTAGTAACAATGGCGTTGGCAATAGCGGTTCACAACACTAACCGCTGCGGTGTCAACAGTCATTACGACACCATCGATGATGCAGGCCGGACGCGTTGTCAATAGTTACTCCGAATTGTGCCTCTGTGGACAATGCATTTTACAAAGATCTTTTGTCCTTTTAAAAAAAAGGACTTGCTCCTGTCAGATGAAGTTTATAGCCTTAAGATATTGAAAGCGCTATACTGCAGTCAGTGCATTTCAGCAGGCAGATATTGCTCTACTCCAAAAAATAAACAGTAAAAAGCACTTGAAGCAAATATTGCTCTCTACGCCAAAAAAGACAGTTGAAGCATGTGTGCACGTGGACTAAAAGTAACTATAGAAAAAAAGAGAAGGGCCTATCCCTTGATATCCAACAAGGAACAGATAGGAAGCAGCGTTTACAAATACCGCCTAAACAGCCATTAATTGTATACAATAAACCTCTCTATGTAACGAGGAATATGAGAGTAAATAATTCCTCCATTACGTTTTAAAAGGGGGGGGG
The DNA here is from genome assembly GCA_030390025.1 of Squalus acanthias. Lineage (NCBI taxonomy): Eukaryota > Metazoa > Chordata > Chondrichthyes > Squaliformes > Squalidae > Squalus > Squalus acanthias. The sequence continues at coordinate 15,026,668 of CM059448.1, forward strand.
AGGAGGAGAACACTAACGGGGATATGGTATATAAAGTGAGTAAAGAATTCCTTCATTACATTTTAAGAGGGGGGGGCAGTGGAAGGGAGAAACCCAATCAAAACATTCTAAAACGGTTATTTTTAAACCGAGTGCGCGCGATCGTTACGGCAACGGATCGACGCAACGGAGCTCCTTCTCGGGGCGGGGATCGGAGCTGCGCACGCGCACTTCGCTCGCGAGCGCCTCCTGGGACGACGATAAACAGACGACGACCGCTGACAGGGGGGGGGGGGGGAGGAGAAAGAGGAAAAAAACTCACCGAAACACAAGGGCTGGAGGTGCTGCTGGGTGTCGGAGAGCGCTGCACGGTTACCAAAGCCATCTATAGAGTCCCGTGCACTACAAATCTCATTCTTACACGACAGGTCGCTTGGGACTTTTTTTTTTATATTTATATATCGATTTGATTAAGCACCGTGAATTCGGAAACACCAACGCCCCGCACAGAACGATGCCTCTCGCTCTCCGCCCGCCTTCAGCCGACTCTGCCGTTTCTACCCTCGGCGGCGCGACTGCGCACGCGCGGAAGGTTTGCCTTGTCAACAAAACTTAACTCTTTCAGGGGCGTTTCGTTTTGGTTTTGAAAAGGAAAACCAATTGCATGTGGAAGGCAGAAATGAACAGAGGACTCGTGGAATTCTGCAAACAAACCAAATGCAAAAAGCCCCCCCCCCCCCACCCACAACGGTCCAGTATCAAGAAACAGAAGAAATTAATTTTGGAAATACTTTTGCAAGATCTTTTGAAGAGGGGGGGGGGGGACATGCAGTTAATTTTCACCACTGTTGTTCGCTACTTGGTGCTGAGCACAAACAAAGAAAATATGTTTAAAAATGTGTTAACAAACCTATACACGTCTAAGTTTAATAAGAAATATGAACTCTTCCGTCAACAGTTATTCAACTTGATTATAATCCTTGATGTGTTCAGATAGCTGACCTCAGCCAGGCAGTGGGTACTACACGCAGCCTGAGTGTCCCGAGGCTAGATTAAAGGAAAAATCAGCCACGGGTTCTGCTGTTGATTCCTATCCAGTATCCCTGTTGGAAAGTGATAAATGTTAGTTGAAGATAGAGTTGGATTCAAACGTGATGTTCCCCATGGGTAAATAGTCCATCGAAGCTCAAGCATAAAGCATGATCACTTGTGCAAAGTAAAAGAGGACTGCTGGCATCAATTGAACTGTACTCTAGTACAGGAATGAGAAGTCGCACAACACCAGGTTATAGTCCAACAGTTTTATTTAAAATTACGAGCTTTCGGAGCTGCTGCTCCTTCGTCAGGTAGAGGTACAGTGAGGGAATCTAATACACAGTATATATACACAGAGAGCGACTTGTCTGCAGAGATACAATCCGTCAGGAAGGCACTACATCAAAGACACATCAGAGCACAGCCAAGACAATGAGGTGGGTCACAGGGGGTCCAACGTATCAAATGCTGCCGTCTGCAGTTGAGCTCCTAACTTTTTTTTTGTTTTTTTCTTGTGTTTTTTATTAAAACTGGAAAGACAGACAACGATATCGCGTCATGTTCTGTAGCGTGACATGAACCCGAGATCCCTATTGAGGCCGTCCTCATGGGTGCGGAACTTGGCTATCAGTTTCTGCTCGATGATTTTGCGTTGTCGTGTGTCTCGAAGGCCGCCTTGGAGAACGCTTACCCGAAGATCCGAGGCTGAATGTCCTTGACTGCTGAATACTCTAGTACAGGAGTAATGGGTGGGTGAGTAATGTAATCATTGTGATTTATAATTATCACTCACTACTGTGTAATTAAGGGTTTTTTTTGTCAAATATTTTCCTTTTCAATTTCTTTCTCCCACATCTCCCAATGGTGTTAACTTATATTGGGTTACAGCTCCATAAACAGCAGTGCCCTCCAGTTTCTTACCCAAATGGCTGTTATTAATATGTTGGCTTGGACAGTGTTTACAGACAATTCAAATGTGAGATCATCACAACCAAATCCAATTCTATGTATGCCCAGCATTTACACTGATGAATTCTAACAAGGTATTACTGGTAAGATAGCTAGATGGATACCAAATCGACTAAACAATAGAAACCTGGAGGTGAAGATAAATAGAGTAGGCTCTATCTGAAGTCAGTGACTAGTGAAGTTCCACAGCAGTCTGTTTTGGGTCCTCCCTTGCTCACACAATTTGTAAATTTTCTGGAAGTGTGTACTACTGGTGTAATGTTAGAAATTTTGCTGAACATAACAAACTATGTGTTAGGTGTTCAGAAGACAGAAAATATCAACTAGACTTGGAGAAATTATTTACATGGGCAAAGGAATGGCAAATTGAGTTTAACTTGGAGAAGATTCAAGGAATAAGGAAATGGGTACTATGCATATATAATGCCCTATTTTTGTAAATAGTAGATAGATTTACATTAAAGAGTGAAAGGAAAGAAAGATTTGGATGTGATTGTCAATCATTCTCAGAAAGCATGAAGAATTAGCATTTATACAGCACCTTATCGAGTTCTCAGAATGTCCCAAAGCACTTTCACAATCAATAAATTACTTTTTAAGTGCTCTTGTTGTTATGTAGGCAAAGGCAGTAGACAATTTTAACATAGCAAGGCCCCGGAATCAACAAATGAGATGACTGACCAGTTAATTTGTTTTTTGTGCTATTAGTTGAAAGGAATTTTGGCCAGGACACAGAGAACTCATTGTACTTCAGAATCTTTTATATTCACCAAAATAACAGTGACGACACTTCAAAAGTAATTCATTGGTTGTAATACACTTTGGGACATCCTGAGGACATGAAAAGTGCTATATAAATGCAAGTTTCTTTGTTCATTTTTTCTTTAGTGTTAAAGAAAGAAAGACTTGCATTTATATAGCACCTTTCACCACCACCGGACGTCTCAAAGCGCTTTACAGTCAATGAAGTATTTTTTTGAAGTGAAGTCGCTGTTGTAATGCAGGAAACGCAGCAGCCAATTTGTGCACAGCAAGCTCCCACAAACAGCAATGTGATAATGACCAGATAATCTGTTTTTGTTATGTTGGTTGAGGGATAAATATTGGCTAGGACACCAAGGATAACTCCCCTACTCGTCTTCAAAATAGTGCCATGCGATCTTTTACGTCCACCTGTTAGAGCGGACGGGGCCTCCATTTAACATCTCATCCGAAAGACGGCACCTCCAACAGTGCAGCACTCCCTCAGTACTGCACTGGAGTGTCAGCCTAGATTTATGGAGTGGAACTTGATCCCCCAACCTTCTGACTCAGAGGCAAGTGCACTACCAACTGAGCCACAGTGTTGTGGCTGAACTTCTATATCAACTCCACTTTCCTGCCCTATCCCCATATTCTTTGATTCCCTTTGTGACCAAAAATCTATCAATCTAAGTCATGCATATACTCATCGACTGAGCATCCAAAGCCCTCTGGGATAGAGAATTCCAAAGATTCACAACCCTCTGAGTGAAGAAATTCCTCCTCATCTCAGTCCTAAATGGCCAACCCCTTACCCTAAGACTATGTTCCCTAGTTCTAGACTCTCCAGCCAGGAGAAACAGCCTCTCAGGATCTTCCCTGTCAAGCCCTCTAACAATTTTATATGTTTCAATGAGATCACCTCTCATTCTTCTAAACCCTAGAGACTATAGGCCCATTCTACTTAATGTCTCCTCATAGGACAGCCCTGTCATCCCAGGAATCAATCTGGTGAATCTTCATTGCACCCCCTCTAAGGCAAGTATATCCTTCCTTAGGTAAGGAGACCAAAACTGTACACAGTACTCCACCATCTACAAGGCACAAGTAAGGAGTGTGATGGAATACTCTCCACTTGCCTGGATGAGTGCAGCTCCAACAACACTCAAGAAGCTCGACACCATCCAGGACAAAGCAACCCACTTGATTGGCACCCCATTCACCACCTTAAACATTCACTCCCTCCACAACCAGCGTACCATGGCTGCAGTGTGTACCATCTACAAGATGCACTGCAGCAATTCGCCAAGGCTTCTTCGGCAGCACCTTCCAAACCCGTGACCTCTTTCATCTAGAAGGACAAGGGCAACAGGCGCATGGGAACGCCACCACCTCCAAGTTCCTCTCTAAGTCACACACCATCCTGACTTAGAAGTATATCGCCGATCCTTCATCGTCGCTGGGTCAAAATCCTGGAACTCCCTACCTAACAGCACTGTGGGAGTACCTTCACCACACGGACTGCAGCAGTTCAAGAAGGCGGCTCACCACCACCTTCTCGAGGGCAATTAGGGATGGGCAATAAATGCTGGCCTTGCCAGCGATGCCCACATCCCATAAACAAATATTTAAAAAGTGTGGTCTCAACAAAGCACTATATAATTGCAGCAAGACTTCCTTACTCTTATACTCCAACCCCTTTGCAATAAAGGCTAACATACCATTTGCCTTCCTAATTGCTTGCTGTACCTGCATGTTAACTTTCTGTGATTCGTGTACAAGGACACCCAAATCCCTCTGAATACCAACATTTACTAGTCTCTCAAGTTTTCAAAAAATATTCTGCTTTTCCATTCTTCCTATCAAAGTGGATAATTTCATACTTCCCCACATTATACTCCATCTGCCACCTCCTTGTCCAATCACTTAACTGGTCTATATCCCTTTACAGCCACTTTGCGTCCTCCCCACAGCTTACTTTCCCACCTAGCTTTGTATCATCAATAAACTTGGATATATTGCACTCGGTCTCCTCATCTAAGTAATTGATATAGATTGTAAACAGCTGAGGCCTATGCACTGATCCTTGCTGCACTCCACTAGTTACACCCTGCCATCCTGAAAATGATCCGTTTATTCCTACTCTCTGTTTTCTGTCCGTTAACCAATCCTCAATCCATGCTAATATATTACCCCGAATCCCATGCTGGTGGTTCTGTGAGCATGGGAACACCAGCACCTTCAGGTTCCCCTCCAAGTAACATACCATCCCGAGTTATAGAATCGTAGAATGATATGGCACCAGAAGGAGGACATATATTGCTGTTCCTTCATCATTGCTGGGTCAAAATCCTGGAACTCCCCACCTAACAGCACTGTGGGACTACCTTCACATGGACTGCAGCGGTTCCAGAAGAAGGCTCACCAGCACCTTCTCAAGGGCAACTAGGGACAGGCAATAAAAGATGGCCTTGCCAGTGATGCCCATATCCCGAGAATGAATAGAAAAAATATATATTGTTCAGCATATGACAAGAGTATTTCGAGGAAGTTTGTTATTTTGTATTATTGGATGTTTTTCCTGTTTTAAAATCACCTTCCTCATAAATTTTGAATTGGGACAGATGGAGGCCATGGCACTGTAGCTGTGTGTGATATATTGGAAATGGGCTGAGAAGCCTTTTCCCATTTTATGGTCACTAATGTTCTAGATAGGAATTAGAAGTCCTTATATTTTCCCCCTTCCCAAGCCCAGTGAGGCCAAGGCCGTGGCTGAGATTAGTTGAATTAGCATGGACCAGAGATCAAGCCTCACCTTCCTGATATGTATGACTCAGTGACATAATAGATTGTGTGCTTGCCAACTAGCTCATGAGGGGCAAGAATATTGTTTTGTATTATGTCAATATGTAATTTGGTACAAGAAGCAATGCAGCTGATATATTTAGCCGAAATTAAAAATGTGTTTATGTTGTAATTTTTAATTAAATCATGATGTGTTTGCAACAGTGCTGTGATGGTAGTTCTGATTTAGAGGTCCCTCTCAATTGAGATTTCATATATGAACAAATGCTTCTATGGTCCTTTCTTTCATAGCTGGTTGCACACCACAACATACCTGAATGAGTAAATGTGAATTCAGGTATTGTAATTGTACTAAAATACCAGGAAATACTTTTTGTTGTAATTTTGAGAAATCGCATCCCAAAGACACGTGTGTTCCAGATGATCCGTTGTGATCTGCTGCCAAAACATCCCCTCCATTGTTGAGAATCTTGGTTGCCTTCCAGATCTGAAACTTCCGGACTCAGAAGTTGCCATTCAGCGCCAGATGGTGACTGATACAAAACAAGTATCCTGGGAGTGGACAGTTGAAAAGTTGGAATATGTATGATTTAATGTTTGGTCTTAGTGCTCAACCCCATTAAAATAACCATAAGCATACTGTGCATCTCAAATATGGCTTTCATATTTTAGGTCACGGTCTTTATCTAATTGTTACTTTTATCGTATTCTGCAATAAACCTCTGTATGGTCTGAGCTTTGTTGATTTGTAAAGGAAGACTATAAACTATTCTGATTACAAACGGTAGTTACATACTTTAAATGTATTTTATAAACTGGAACATGGCTGTTGCCTTTTTATCAATGAAAGCCTAACCAAATAGTTCATATGTTCAAAACTTTTAGGCAATCAGCTTGAGAATGGTGCCAATTTTAAAAAAGCAGTTTGATGAACTACTAAGTTGCTCCGGTAAATTAAGGCATTATTGTAACATGGTTATTGTGGTTTTGAATACCAGGACTATCTGACCTGAATGTTTCATCATTTTATGGCTAGATTACTGACTGATAAGCCCTAAAAAAGGAATTGTTTCAACTTTGTCGTGGGCAAGGGGGTCAACATTCTCAGACTTCTATGCAACAAGATGCCCTGTGCCCAATATTACAAGTCTTGCATGTAGCTTGCACTTCTGGTAAGCGTCACACTTGATTCCTGTAACATTTTACCTGTTACACTTTGTCAGTTAGACCCCATAACAAATTAGCGGCTTACCAATCTCGTATCTTTATATTGCACTTAGTACCCACCAATCATGTTTCAGTGTTCCAAAAAAAGAGAAAGAAAGCCTTGCTGGCCTTTCTGATCTTGATAAAGTCGTCTCGCCAAAGTTTAGGAGCTGTGCTGAGGATGTACAGGAATCTGCCATCGACAGAAAGCTCCCAACAATTATCCTCTAATTGACCTCAGAGGGTACTGATTTAGACCACTTACCCATATGGAGAACCTGGATGGGCCAGTTTAAATAGAGGCCCATCTTAGCAGCTAAACATCAAAACTGTGCTCTATGCTGTAGTTACCCATGAGAACCAGCATGGGACATCAGCTAGAATCAGAAAGAACCAGCACAACTGGGCACTGGTTAAAAAAATGCAGCTGTATCCACCTCACCTGCCCAGCTGAAGGAGGGTGGCTGGCTCGGAAGTATTAAACTCAAAGAGGAAACCACAAAAACAGAACAAAAGGCAGCCTCTGTACTACACACACTGGCGGTTACAGGTTTTGCATATTTAAAAATTGTTTAGAATCACTATCTACTGCAACTCAAGAAAGAAAAGAAAGACTTGTATTTATATAGCACTTTTCACAACCTCAGGATGTCCCAAAGTGCTTTACAACCAATTAAGTACTTTTGAAGTGTAGTCACTGTTGTAATGTAGGAAACGCAGCAGCCAATTTGCGCACAGCAAGTTCCCACAAACAGCAATGTGATAATGACCAGACAATCTGTTTTTTAGTGATGTTGGTTGAGGGAAAAATTGTGGCCAGGACACAGGGGAAAACTCCCCTGCTCTTCTTTGAAATAGTGCCATGAATCCTTTATGTCCACCTGAGAGGGCAGAACAGGCCTTGGTTTAATGTCTCATCTGAAAGATGGCAACTCCAACAGCGCTGCATTCCCTCAGTACTGCAATGGTGTGTTAGCCTGTCAATCATATTCTTGCAGCCAGATTTGCATTGAGACTTTGGAACAGTTTTCCTGAACACATCGGCATGCTGATGTTGGTACACAAACTGATGCCCAGTTTGGGTTCCGCCAAGACCACTTGGCTCCCAACCACATTACAGCCTTGGTCCAAACATGGACAAAGGAGCTGAATTCCAGAGGTGAGGTGAGAGTGACTGCCCTAGACATCAAGGCAGCATTTAACCGAGTGTGGCATCAAGGAGCCCTAGTAAAACTGAAGTCAATGGGAATCAGGGGGAAAACACTCCACTGGCTGGAGTCATACCTAGCACAAAGGAAGATGGTTGTGGTGATTGAAGGTCAATCATCACAGCCCCAGGACATCGCTGCAGGAATTCCTCAGGGCAGTGTTCTAGGCCCAACCATCTTCATCAATGACCTTCCCTCCAACATAAGGTCAGAAATGGGGATGTTCACTGATGACTGCACAGTGTTCAGTGCCATTCACAACTCCTCAGATAATGAAGCAGTCCATGCCTGCATGCAACAAGACCTGGATGATGTTCAGGCTTGGGCTGATAGGTGGCAGGTAACATCCGTGCTACAGAAGTGCCAGGCAATGACTATCTCCAACAAGCGAGAGTATAACCACCACCCCTTGACATTCAATGGAATTACCATCGCCGAATCCCCCACCATCAACATCCTGGGGGTCACCATTGACCAGAAACTTAACTGGACCAGCCACATAAATACTGTGGCAACAAGAGCAGGTCAGAGGCTAGGTATTCTGCGGCGAGTGTCTCACCTCCTGACTCCCCAAAGCCTTTCTACCATCTACAAGTAAGGAGTGTGATGGAATACTCTCCACTTGCCTGGATGAGTGCAGCTCCAACAGCACTCAAGAAGCTCGACACCATCCAGGACAAAGCAGCCCGCTTGATTGGTACCCCATCCACCACCTTAAACATTCACTCCCTCCACCACCGGCGTGCTGTGGCTGCAGTGTGTACCATCTACAAGATGCACTGCAGCAACTCGCCAAGGCTTCTTCGGCAGCACCTCCCAAACCCGCGACCTCTTCCACCTAGAAGGACAAAGGCAGCAGGCGCATGGGAACATCACCACCTTCAAGTTCCCCTCCAAGTCACACACCATCCTGACTTAGAAATATATCGCCGATCCTTCATCGTCGCTGGGTCAAAATCCTGGAACTCCCTACCTAACAGCACTGTGGGAGTACCTTCACCACACGGACTGCAGCGGTTCAAGAAGGTGGCTCACCTCCACCTTCTCAAGGGCAATTAAGAATGGGCAATAAATGCAGGCCTTGTCAGCGACGCCCACATCCCATAAACGAATTTTTTAAAACTGTAGTTGATAAAGTCATATCACCAGAGAGAGGCATCAAATGAAGAGGAAGAGGAAAAAAAAAGTCACCCAGGGCATCAATCATATTCTTGCAACAAAATTTGCAATGAGACTTTGGAACAGTTGGCCTGACCACTCTAATGGAGAATCTTCATGTGTGAGCCCAGGCATTGAGTATTGGCAGGTTATTTTACCATGACAGGCATCACTGCTGAGTCTGACCCTATCCTTGCCCAACCTCCACGCACATACTTCTGATAGGGTTCAGTGCATAGTTTCCTCTTCGTAACCCTACTGCCCCCTGTTTGAGAACAGCTAACTTGATACATTCTAGCAATTGAACTTGGAACCTTCTTGGTCTATATGGCTCAGCTTGCTACACTAATAAGGCATAGGAGAGACACTTAGCTGCTGTTCAATGAATACTTTAACAGAACTGTTTTAAATGTTCTGTTTAAATAATAAGCTAAGAGTGACCTATAACATCATGTAAGCCTGAACAGAATAGTACAGCGTGTGTAATGAACAGAATGCCAATAATGAGGTCACATTGGTGGCCACAGAGTTAGAACAGATTATTATAGATATGAGTTTCCAAGTTACCAAAAAAAACACAACCTGTATAGTTAGTGATCCATGACAGCTCTTTACTGTTTTGATGTGAGACACTGTTGTTGTGGGCATTATTGTTAAGAAACTCTGGATGTAGAAATGTCTGCCTTCCAAACCTAGTATGGTGTTAGCTGTGGCTCAGTGATAGCACTCGCCTCTGAGTCAGAAGGTTGTGGGTTCAAGTCCCAGAGATGTGAGCACATAATCCAGGCTGACACAGCATCGCAGTACTGAGGGAGTGCTCTCTCAGGTGGACGTAAAAGATTCCATGGCACTATTTTGAAGAAGAACAGGGGAGTTCTCCCCAGTGTCCTGGCCACAATTTATCTTTCAACCAACATCACTAAAAAACAGATTATCTGGTCATTATCACATTGCTGTTTGTGGGAGCTTGCTGTGTGTGAATTGACAACCACATTTCCTACATTACAACAGTGACTGCACTTCAAAAGTACTTCATTTGCTGTAAATGCTTTGAGACGTACTGAGATTGTGAAAGGCGCTATTAGTTAGTAGTAAAACAAATGGCAGAAGTCAAGACATAATCTCTATTCTTGCCCCTGTTTGGTTCTAATAGATTCCTTGCCTACCACCATGTTGGTTAGGTAGTAATTTATTTCTAAGCTATTACAATAACAGTGTGCCTCTCGTCAACATATTGGATCACAATATCCCTTTAATTGGCCAGTTATTACAATCATGGCTCAAACACAGTAATGAGGATCTAAGCATCTCAATTCCATCTCCTGGAATTTAAACATTCCATTTCAACTATGCCCAAATCAACACCATTATCAAAAACAAATAAAATTCATAATCTTTTCATAGCTGCTTCTGTGATGGGAAAATAGAACTCTAGTTGGATCCAAATAAGTTCTAGATTTGGCCCTAAATTAATAACATGGATATTTTGAATCCAGTCATACTTTTTGAAGTCCATATGGGAGCAGTTTATAAGAACATAAGAAATAGGAGCAGGAGTAGGCCAATCGGCCCTTCGAGCCTGCTCCGCCATTCAATAAGATCATGGCTGATCTGATCCTCACCTCAAATCTAAAGAACACAAGAAGTAGGAGCAGGACCTGGCCACTCAGCCCCTGGGCCCGCTACGCCACCCACAGGGCCTCGACCGATCCGAACTCAGCCTCATGTCCAATTTCCTGCCCGCTCCCCGTAACCCCTAATTCCCTTTACTTCTAGGAAACTGTCTATTTTTGTTTTAAATTTATTTAATGATGTAGCTTCCACAGCTTCCTGGGGCAGCAAATTCCACAGACCTACTACCCTCTGAGTGAAGAAGTTTCTCCTCATCTCAGTTTTGAAAGAGCAGCCCCTTATTCTAAGATTATGCCCCCTAGTTCTAGCTTCACCCATCCTTGGGAACATCCTTACCACATTCACCCGATCAAGCCCCTTCACAATCTTATATGTTTCAATAAGATCGCCTCTCACTCTTCTGAACTCCAATGAGTAGAGTCCCAATCTACTCAACCTCTCCTCATATGTCCACCCCCTCATCCCGGGGATTAACTGAGTGAACCTTCTTTGTACTGCCTCGAAAGCAAGTATGTCTTTTCTTAAGTATGGACACCAAAACTGTATGCAGTATTCCAGGTACGGTCTCACCAATACCTTATATAACTGCAGCAATACCTCCCTGTTTTTATAATCTATCCTCCTAGCAATAAAAGCCAACATTCCATTGGCCTTCTTGATCACCTGCTGCACCTGCATACTAACTTTTTGATTTTCTTGCACTAGGACCCCCAGATCCCTTTGTACTGCAGTACTTTCCAGTTTCTCGCCATTAAGATAATAACTTGCTCTCTGATTTTTCTTGCCAAAGTGCATAACCTCACATTTTCCAATATTGTATTGCATCTGCCAAATCTCCGCCCACTCACCCAGCCTGTCTATATCCCCTTGTAGGTTTTTTATGTCCTCCTCACTTTCTACTTTCCCTCCCATCTTTGTATCATCTGCAAACTTTGATATGTTATACTCGGTCCCCTCCTCCAAATCATTAATATAGATTGTAAAGAGTTGGGGACCCAGCACCGACCCTTGCGGAACACCACTGGCTACTGGTTGCCAGTCCGAGAATGAACCATTTATCCCAACTCTCTGCTTCCTGTTAGATAACCAATCCTCCACCCATGCCAGAATATTCCCCCCAATCCAGTGATTTTTTATCTTGAGCAATAATCTTTTATGTGGCACCTTGTCGAATGCCTTCTGGAAGTCTAAATACACTACGTCCATTGGTTCCCCTTTATCCACCCTGTACGTTATGTCCTCAAAGAACTCAAGCAAATGTGTCAGACATGACTTCCCCTTTATAAAGCCATGCTGACTTTGTCCTATTAAATTATGTTTATCTAAATGTTCCGTTACTGTCTCCTTAATAATAGACTCCAAAATTTTACCCACCACAGATGTTAGGCTAACTGATCTATAATTTCCAGCCTTCTGCCTACTACCCTTTTTAAATAAGGGTGTTACATTAGCAGTTTTCCAATCTGCTGGGACCTTTGCTGAGTCCAGGGAATTTTGGAAAATTATTACCAAAGCATCCACAATCCCTACTGCCACTTAAGACCCTAGGATGTAAGCCATCAGGTCCAGGGGATTTATCCGCCTTGAGTCCCATTATTTTACTGAGTACCAATTCCTTAGTGATTTTAATCGTATTTAGCTCCTCCCCCCCTAGAGCCCCCTGTTTGTCCAGTGTTGGGATATTCTTAGTGTCCTCCACTGTAAAGACTGAAACAAAATATTTGTTCAGCATTTTTGCCATCTCCATGTTTCCCACCATTAATTTCCCGGTCTCATCCTCTAAGGGACCTACGTTTGCCTTAGCCACCCTTTTTCTTTTTATATAACTATAGAAACTCTTGCTATCTGTTTTTATATTTTTTGCTAATTTATTTTCATAATCTATCTTCCCTTTCTTAATCAATCCTTTAGTTACTTTTTGCTGTCTTTTGAAGACTTCCCAATCTTCTATCCTCCCACTAAGTTTGGCTACCTTATATGTCCTTGTTTTTAGTTGGATACTATCCTTAATTTCTTTACTTAGCCACGGATGGCTGTCATTTCTTTTACACCCTTTTTTCCTCAGTGGAATATATATTTTTTGAAAGTTGTAAAATAACTCCTTAAATGAACACCACTGCTCATGTACCGTCTTACCCTTTAATCTATTTTCCCAGTCCACTTTAATCAATTCCGCTCTCATACCATCATAGTCTCCTTTATTCAAGCTTGAACCAACCTTCTCACCCTCTAATTGGATATGGAATTCAACCATGTTATGGTCACTCATTCCAAGGGGATCCTTAACTAAGACATTATTAATTAATCCTGACTCATTACACAGGACCAGGTCCAAGGTTGCTTGCCCCCTTGTAGGATCAGTTACATACTGCTCAAGAAATCCATCCCTAATACACTCAATAAACTCTTCCTCAAGGCTGCCCTGCCCAATTTGATTTGTCCAGTTAATATGATAGTTAAAATCCCCCATAATTATAGCTGTTCCCTTATTACATGCCCCAACTATTTCCTGATTAATACTTCTTCCAGCAGAGTTGCAACTATTAGGAGGCCTATATACTACTCCCACTAGTGTTTTTTTCCCCTTATTATTCCTTATCTCCACCCAAACTGTTTCATTATCCTGATCCTTTGACCCAATATCATTTCTCTGTAATACAGTGATTCCTTCCTTTATTAACATAACCACCCCACCTCCTCTTCCTTCCTGCCTGTCCTTCCTGATTGTTAAATACCCTGGCATATTTAATTCCCAGTCATTGTCACCCTGCAGCCATGTTTCTGTAATGGCCACAAGATCATACCCATACGTAGTTATTTGTACCGTCAACTCGTCTATTTTGTTACGAATGCTGCGTGCATTCAGATAAAGAACTTTTAAATATGTTTTGTGACAATTTATTCCTGCTCTTACCCCCTTTACTACTTTACCTTTATCTTTATATATTCTGTCCCTTAGTGACTGGCTTTGCCATCGCAGGTACTCACATTATTAGTTGCTGACAAATGCATGGTTATTGCTTGTTAGGCTCACAAATAAGAGTCCAAGAAAAGCACAAATCCACCGAGTAGCTTTAACAGAGAAACCTGGCTCCTATGATCATTATTTTATGACTTGGGATCCATTCAAGTATTTTATCTTTGTCTCCAGGAGCAACAACGATTCTAGCCAGAACCCAGCTGGTCTTAATGGCACCATTTTTATTTGACCACCTGTGAATTCTGTCAGCTGGAAGTGCAAATAGGATATGTCATGTTTAATAATGGGAGAGTGGAAAATGTAAAAAAAATGTTGACTTGTACTGGACACTGTTGATTTTAGACCGCATCATTTTGTTTGGATATCAGCCTGTATTAGAGGCATTGCATGACACCAGAACATGCACAGGGGAAGTGCTCATTTTACAAAGGATCTCCTCCATATCATTCTCCAGTGGTTTAACTTCCTTCTGCTGAAAGATACTAAAGTTACCATAAGTTGGAATTCAATGAAACTTTAATATTATACAAACATTTTTCTCAGCTGCAGAAGTATGCAAGGCAGGTGGGAGCCCAATCTGATTATTTGGAATCTTGTCCATCTGAAGATGGGATGATACTTAGATTATCGAAAGAAAATATGGAGTCATGCAGAATCTGGAGCATGTTACAAGGCTCTAGTGATCTGAAGTCACAGGCAGCCGTGCCTTTAGCTGCCTAGACCCTAAGCTCTGAAATTCCCCCAAACCTCTCCGCATCTCTACCTCTCTTTCCTCCTTTAGGATGCTCCTTAAAACCTACCTCTTTGACCAAGTTTTTGGTCACCTGCCCTAGTATCTCCTTATGTGACTCGACAATGCTCATGTCAACGCTCATGTCAAGCACCTTGGGACGTTTTACTACGTTAAAGGAGCTATATAAATGCAACGTGTTGTTGCAGAGCTGAGTTGTTGGCAAACTTCAAGCTTTGCTGTCATAGTTTATTAATATTCTTCCAATCCTTGTTTTTCTGCCTGGGAAAACACTGCAGAAGTAGCAATTTCTTATCTTTTATGTGTTTACAATTAAAAAAAGTATAATTAACTTGTAAAAATATTGACTAATTTCACCAACTACTCCCATTTGAAGCATGTGATCAATCAGCAGTGATATGACTTTATCAACTATGTTTTTTTTTTATTCGTTTATGGGATGTGGGCGTCGCTGGCAAGGCCAGCATTTATTGCCCATTCTTAATTGCCCTTGAGAAGGTGGTGGTAAGCCGCCTTCTTGAACCGCTGCAGTCAGTGTGGTGAAGGTACTCCCACAGTGCTGTTAGGGAGGTAGTTCCAGGATCTTGACCCAGCGACGATAAAGGAACGGCGATATATTTCTAAGTCAGGGTGGTGTGTAACTTGGAGGGGAACTTGGAGGTGGTGGTGTTCCCATTTCACTCCCTGGAATCTCTAATATCCATTTTCGGCCTTCTGGTTCAGCCTGCAGGTCTGTGTGGTTCTTTGCCCAGCCTTCGGACTATGTAAGTCAGCATTCCCCAGTTCCCAGCTCAGTCTCCTTCCTACGAAGTTGGCTAAAACTACCTCAGCCACTGGTGGCCAGAGCAAAGCTAAGTAAAAGAACAG
The DNA here is from genome assembly GCA_030390025.1 of Squalus acanthias. Classification (NCBI taxonomy): domain Eukaryota; kingdom Metazoa; phylum Chordata; class Chondrichthyes; order Squaliformes; family Squalidae; genus Squalus; species Squalus acanthias. Next base: position 15,041,999 of record CM059448.1, read on the forward strand.
CTCCCCAATAAGCACACGGCGAGGAATCGGCCAGCAGGCTGGACTGCAGAACTGGCCTACTATAGTCAGTATTCCCGCCATGACCGTGTTTGCTACTGTATAATGAAAGTCTTCATGTGAATTTACACTATAAATGTAGTGTTTGTATGAAGCATTTGTGCTTTGGCACTGATACCAGCTATAGTGGAAATGCAGTCTAAATCCAGGACCCTACTTGATACTGGAACAAAGCTGAAGTCAGGTCAAACCTTAACTCCAATTTACACAACTCAAGTACCCGCATTAGTGCAAACGATGCTAAACTTATTGTATAAATAAACTCTTTGCCATCAATTTTTCACAATGATGATGCCCAATAAAGTACAGTAATGTAATTTCCCAACACCAATTTTTCATATGTTAATTTTGGAAAATGTCATCACATCAATACGCACCCAATTATTCTCTTATTCACCTGGGTGTCCTTGTATATGAATCACTGAAAGTTAACATGCAGCTACAGCAAGCAATTAGGAAAGCAAATGGTATGTTGGCCTTTATTACAAGAGGATTTGAGTATAAGAGTAAAGACATCTTACTGCAATTATATAGGGCCCTGGTGAGACCACACCTGGAGTATTGTGTACAGTTTTGGTCTCCTTACCTAAGGAAGGATATACTTGCCATAGAGGGAGTGCAACGAAGGTTCACCAGACTGATTCCTGGGATGGGGGGATTGTGCTATGAGGAGAAATTGAGTAGACTAGGCCTATATTCTCTAGAGTTTAGAAGAATGAGAGGTGATCTCATTGAAACATACAAAATTCTTACAGGGCTTGACAGGGTAGATGAAGGGAGGATGTTTCCCCTGGCTGGGGAGTCTAGAACCAGGGGTCACAGTCTCAGGATAAGGGGTCGGCCATTTAGGACAGAGATGAGGAGAAATCTCTTCACTCAGAGGGTGGTAAATCTTTGGAATTCTCTACCCCAGAGGGCTATGGAGGCTCAGTCGTTGAGTATATTCAAGACAGAGATCGATAGATTTTTGAATATTAAGGGAATCGAGGGATATGGGGATAGTGCAGGAAAGTGGAGTTGAGGTAGAAGATCAGCCATGATCTTATTGAATGGCGGAGCAGGCTCAAAGGGCCAAATGACCTACTCCTGCTCCTATTTCTTATGTTCTTATCAATAAAGCTATCCAAGAGCACAAAAATACTAAGAAAGATGACCTCATTTTGGACTGAAGAAGCTTCTAATTAAACATGACTTTCCTCTGAAGTAATAAAGAACATGTTTGTGTCCAGGTTCTAAAGATTGTTTACTGGCAAGCAACATGGTGTTTGAATTTTTTTGTAATCCCCACCCCCTCCCTGGCAACAGGCTACCTGGGGTCCCTGTCACCATGTGGTGATGCTGTCACTCTGCACCCATCGCTTATGACACACTTGAATGCAGACAGTGTCCCGATACAGCGGCACAAATTGGTCTGAGCGGACGTTTAAGCGAAACTACAGTCGCACGATAAAAACCGAAGCCTTCCACTAACTGATAAACCTACCGGAAGGAAACCTGAAAGCGTTTTTCTCATCGCTTAGCAACTCTTGGACTGGGCCAGCAGTTGGATAGACACGGTTCTGATCAAAGAGGCGCAGGTACTTTTTGCAGTAAAATAAAGACTTACGTATTCAGTTTTGACGAGTTGAATTCAGATCAAATTTAATAAAACAAGGCCCTGTTGGGTAGAGACAAATATGAATACAATAGCAAAATACTGCGGATGCTGGAAATCTGAAATAACAACAGAAAATGCTGGAAACACTCAGCAGGTCAGGCAGCATCCGTGGAGAGAGAGGATCAGAGACAAATATGAGGTCGTGTCCTTTCCGATCCTTGTGCCCTGGAATTTATGTGAAGCAGAAGGAACAGATTTCATCAGTTAGAACCAGTGAGAGCCTTTTCCCATAATTTCGATGCATTCCGATATTACTTTGGTTATAATCTCTGCTCTTGAAACCAAGTGATCTGGTATTTTAAATCGTTATTTTGCCACTTTTTGCTTCAGAAAGGGTGGAGGAGACAGCTTCACACCGTTTGAGTTTAACACCGCATGGGGTATATCACTGCAGTCTGCTGTGGCTGCATGGTAAGATTTAAATTAACAGTAGTTTAGTATAATCCATGGATTAAACATTCTGGGAACCTATTAAAATGCGTTATCCGAATAACATTGTCACGTGTACAACGGACTCAATAAAGCAAATTGTTGTTGATGATGCGTATGAAATAATCCTATAGTTCAAATTAAAAATATACGAGAATTGTGAGTTTAGTGCATAGTAGTAGTGAATAAAGTACTTTATTAGATAAATCGAATAATATTACTTAACGCTTAGGTTTTTTTTTATTACGGGATGTCAAGCCATCATTTATTGCCCATCCCTAATTGCCCTTGAGAAGGTGGTGGTGAGTCGCCTTCTTGCTCGGCCATTTCAGAGGGCAGTTGAGAGTCAACCACATTGCTGTGGGTCTGGAGTCACATATAAGCCAGACCGGGTAAGGACGGCAGATTTCTTTCCCTGAAGGACATTACGGAACCAGACGGGTTTTTACGACAATCCGGTAGTTACTGGTACGAGCTTTGTTTTAAAATTCCAGATTTATTTAATTAAATTTAAATTTCCCAGTTGCTGTTTGTGGTGGGATTTGAACTCATGTCTCCAGATCATTAGTCCAGGCCTACTGGATTACTAGTCCAGTAACATAACCACTATACTGCTGTTGCCGCTGCATAATATATTGCAAATAATACCTGAAACCAATTACCATTTTACTGTACTGTAAGCTACCAGAGTTAATGCATGTTATGTTAACACAATGAATGCTTCTTTCAGCAAATTAAGTAAATCATGGCTACTAATTCTGAAGATGAAGATGAAATAGCTTCTGGAGCTTTGTTAGATGCAAATGTAGATCAAGGGGTCATCGCAAATCAAAGCAATTCTCCGAATACAGCAATGGTTAATGAAGAAGATCAAACTAAAGCTACTCCTGAAGCAGCAAACGGAAGGGTCTCTATTAAACCTGGAACAATTGAAGATGGCAGTAAAATGTTTCATCAAGCTTCAAAGGGAAGGGTCTCTATTAAAACTGGAGCGACTGAGGATGTAGATGATGAAGATGGCAGTGAAACATTTCAACAAGCTTCAAAGAGAAGTGCTTCTCTTGGAGCGGTAGTCATTGACCATGTAGCATATGAAGATGACAGCAACGTTTTTCGTCAAGTTTCAAAGAGAAGCGCGTCTCTTGGAACTGGAATAATGGCAGGAGTAGCAGATAAAGATAGCAGTAAACTTTTTCATCAAGCTGCAAAGGGAAGGGTCTCTATTAAAACTGGAGCGACTGAGGATGTAGATGATGTAGATGACAGTAAAATTTTTCAGCAAGCTTCAAAAAGAAGTGCATCTCTTGGAGCGGGAGTAATTGAGCCTGCAGCAGATGAAGAATGGAGTAAAAAAATTCATGAAGCTTCAAAGAGAAGTGCTTCTCTTGGAACTGGAGCAATGGCAGGTGTAGCAGATGAAGATGGCAACATTTTTCATCAAGCTGCAAAGAGAATTGCTTCTCTTGCAGCTGAAGCAATTAAAGATGTAGCAGATGAACATAGCAGTAAAATTTTACATCATTTTGCGGAGAAAAGGGTCTCAATTTCAGAGAATGTAACAGATAAACATGGCAATATAACTCTAATTGGAAAGAAAAACATTGACCATATAGTAGACCATAGCGACATTACTAAAACTTCAAGGCCTAGAACTTCTCTTAGTTCTGTCATACATGATCCATCTATGCCTAAAAATAGAAATGAAGGTAAAAGGGCTTCTTTTCAGACTTCAGTAATTGAAGGTTTAACAATAGATGATACAAAGGATGATGATGACAGCGAAGGAGAAAAGTTACTTTGGAAGAGGATGTTCGAACGAAAAGTAGCAAAGCGAGTGCTAAATTTACAGGAGCAGAAGTCAATGTTTATCAAAAAGCGCAAACATGAAAAAGATAATTTGGAAAAGAAGGTCCCAAAGGATTTGTTGACAAAGGAATGGTTTAATGAAAATAAAATGACAGTGCAGACTCGTATATACTTACTGGAAAAGTTGTTTCCTACTCTGATTCTGGGACTAGAGAAGCTGCTAATGGAAGTTGAAAAGAAAAGTTTGACTGTGTTGGAGACATCACACCCTTACTTTAACCCCATTAATTTCCTGGCACAATATCTGATGAAGAATAATCCACGCTACTGCAACTTTCCAGAAGAAGATCCATATAAGCTTGGCTTGAAGCATATGGTGAAAGAACTGAAAGATCATGTTGTTGACATCAAAGATAACAGGCAGGATATTGCTTTTCAAAATCCCTATTTTACTGTAGATTATTAAGCTGCAGATGTATAGTGTTGCATTTAGAAACATAGAAAAATAGGAGCAGGAGTAGGCCATTCGGCCCTTCGAGCCTGCTCCGCCATTCAATATGATCATGGCTGATCCTCTATCTCAATTTCTCTCAACCACCTTTACACATCATGGCCTAGAAATTAGGGAGCACTCAGGGGTGCAGGGTATGCTGATATTGGGCCTTGGACACTGTAATAGAGCAGGCGTGGTACTACATCCCACCGGCGAAGAATGGAGAGAACTAGTAAGAAATCAGGGCCCTCAGCTAAGTAGGTCTGTGGATGGGGATGGCGGGGGTGGGGCAAGACAACATGGGGCCGCAGGTCGGGCTCGGGAGTTGGGGATCTGGAGTCATGGGGTCTGGAGGAGGGAGATCGGGAATAGCGGGGGTCAGGAAGGATGTTGAGACTGTGGAGCATGAGCCATAACCTTCCAAAATTTTTTGGAAATGGAAACTGTCCAAAGGACTGAAGAGTGGCAAATTGTACACCTCTGTTCAATAAAGAGGGAAGGGATGAGCAAGGAAATTATAGGCCGGTTAGTCTTGTCTCAGCTGTGAGTAAACATTGAGCCCATAATGTGTAAGGATCATTAAATTCGGTTTTATTGCCAATTTCAAAACCTGGATTTTTTTCCCAGGTGTTTTTCAGTTTGCTTTTAGAATCAAAAGAATGTCTAAAAATCAGGAGGGGAAATCTGACCCCAAAAAACCTGGGTAAATTTATAGAAAATCAGTAAAAATCAGATTTTATTTGGAACATTGCGAAAATTGAATGAAAATAAGAAGGGGTCTAAAATAAAGGCAGAGTTAAGCTAAATGGTAACCCACAATTTTTTACACAGTTCATAGAGAGGAGACCATTTTTATGGGCCTCAATGTCAAATGCAAAAGTAGTGGCAATCTTCGGTTTTACCAATGCTTCTTTATAGTTATTTGAGTCCAAGAACTCACTGCAATCGATGTATTTCTGTTATTCTCAAACACTGCTTTTAATTGTAGTTTACGTACTGGAAGTTTAGAATGGTTGGGGATTATTTGCTGAATTGGGAATCTATTGTTATAAATCAGATTTGTAGAATTATATTGTTTCCTCAGAAATACATGACTTTCCTTATCGTGCAACAGTGACTACACTTCAAAATGCTTCATTGGCTGTGAAGCAGTTTGGGACGTCCTAAGGTTGTGAAAAGCACTATATAAATGCAAATACTTTCTTCTATCCAGCTCTATTAACAAAACACCCTATTTTTGACACTTGAGTTTCCCTGTGTCGATTTGCATGCGTTTTTTGGCTGCCGCTCCAGATCTGAGCCCATCGCTCCTATTTCTCCTTTTTCTCCCTCTTTTTTCTTCTTTTCTTTTTATCCACTCCATCACCAAGACCGCTTACTTCCACCTCCGTAACATCACCCATCTCCATCCCTGCCTCAGCTCATCTGCAGCTTAAATCCTCATCCACGCCTTTGTTACCTTGACTGTTCCAATGCTCTACTGGCCGTTCTCCCAATTTCCACCCTCCATAAACTTGACCTCATCCAAAACCTGTATCCTAACTCACACCAAGTCCCGTTCACCCCTCACCCCAGTGTTTGCTGATCTACATTGACTCCCGGTCTGGCAACGGCTTGATGTTAAAATTCTCATCCTTGTTTTCAAATCCCTCGCCCCTCCCTATCTCTGTAATCTCCTCCAGCCAATTCTGGCTTCTTGCACATCCTGACTCCCTTCGCCCTAACATTTGCGGCCATATCTTCAGCTGCCTGGACCTTAAGCTCCGGAATTCCCTCCCTAAAGCTCTCCGCCTCTCTACCTCTCTCTCTTCCTTTAAGACGCTCCTTAAAACCTACCTCTTCGACCAAGCTTTTGGTCACCTCTTCTAATATCCCTTTATGTGGCTCGGTGTCAAATTTCGTTTGATAATGCTCCTGGGGCTTTATAAATGCAAGTTGTTGTTGTTTAATAGGATTTTTGTGTTCCTTCCCTTTTCCTGAATTATTTGTAAATAATCTAGGAACATAAGAACAGGAGTTGGCCATATAGCCCCTCGAGCCTGTTCCACCATTCCGTTAGATCATGGCTGATCTCTATCTTAACTCCATTTACCCGCCTTGGTTCCATATTCCTTAATACCCTTACCTAACAAAAATGTATCAATCTCAGTTTTGAAATTTTCACTTGACCTAGCCTCAACAGCTTTTTGGGGGAAGAGAGTTCCAGATTTCCACTACCCTTTGTGTAAAGAAGTGCCTCGTGACATCATCCCTGAATGGCCAAGCTCTAATTTTAACCTTGTTCTGGACTCCCCCACCAGAGGAAATAATTTCCCTATATCTACCCTATCAAATCCTTCAATCATCTTAAACACCTCAATTAGATCACCCCTTAATCTTCTATGCTCAAGGGAATACAAGCCTAGTCTATGCAGCCTGTCCTCATATTTTAACCCTTTTAGCCCCGGTATCTGCGCTCCACCCACTCCAAGGCCAATATATCCTTCCTGAGGTGCGGTGCCCAGAACTGAACGCAGCACTCCAGATGCAGTCTAACCAGGGCTTTATACAACTGCAGCATAACTTCCACCCCTTTGTACTCCAGCCCTCTTGAGACAAAGGCTAATATTTCATTAGCTTTTTGAACAATGTTTTCACCTGCCCACTAGTTTTTAAAGACTTGTGTAATTGCATTCCTAAATCTCTCTGCTTCTCCACAGTTCCTAGCTTCTTACAATTTAGAAAATACTCTGTTCCATCTTTCTTAGGTCCAAAGTGGATGACCTCCCACTTTGCCACATTAAAACCCATCTGTCACAGTTTTGGCCACTTATTAATCTATCAATGGCCCCATGCAACATGCTGCTCCCATCTACATTACCTACTATGCCACTTAACACAGCGTCATCAGCAAACTTGGATATGCGGTTCTTTATTCCTTCATCTAAGTCATTGATAATGCAGTACAACAATCAGTGGAACTGACCATAATGTTTTAGTGGGCTGTTTTGATCGCACAACATAAAATAGGACAAATATAGGAGTGGCTTCATTGTCATTTACTGTGATGCAGTTATATGAAAAAATGCAGAAGAGAAAAAGGCAAAGATGAAGAGAGTATAGGGGGGAACGAGGCGTGATACAGCTATAATCTGGTCACATCAAGGGAGCATTGAAGCATGGGATTTGCATTGAGTTCTCTGGTATAAGGCTACTGGACTTTGACTGCCAACTTTTTCATTTTATATCTGAAGCAAAGTTCTAAGATATTCACGAAACTTCTTGTGTTTGTGCGCTCATCAACCTTTGCTCCCAAAGACCACATTACAATAAAAGGTGGCGTATATATAAAAAGTGGAAAGATAGGAAAGAGAGATAAAGGCAGTTACAGGGTCTGAGGGTTGAGATGATTCATATAACCTGCTCAGACTTTGATCTCATGATCTACAGCATCATCTGAACTCTTCAGTTCTATAGTTGTGCCTTTTTTCATGAGAATATAAAGAATACTCTTTTGCTTATTCCCATGCACCAAAAAATGTTTTTTTTTTCTCGTCACCTGCAGAGTAAAGCTCCTTTTGATCTTCCCTCAAAATGTGCCTGAGTTCCAAGCAAAGAAAAGCAAACTTACTGTCCTTGAGTGAATCTTTCCACTTCCAGCCCCGACAATCCGCATGCCCTCTTTGAGTGGCACTGGCAATTTAGTGGCAATTAGTACTAAATTAGAGTGAGTTTGGTGCTTTGGGCACATACCCACTTGGAACTGGTTTGAGACTCTCTGAACTCTTTTCTCATACAGCCTTTACAAGGACCCTTTCATCAGTTTTTATCCCAGGTTCCAGAACTGAAATGCGAGTGTATAACACACTCTCCGCGATTTCACCTTCCGAGGCGGGTCCGGGGCGGCCGGGGTCGATGGCGGGGTGCAACCCCGCTGCTGGCTCCAGCCCACTCTGTTGAAGTGATTCTATGATGATTGGGCTTGTTAAGCCCGCCCTGTGAGGTTCCCGGCCAATTAAAAGGAAACGGGTCTGATGACGCATTATCAGCCGGTTTCCTTAAAGGGGCCATGCCCAAATTTACTTTGACAGTTGTGCCGTCAGTGTTCTACAGCATTGAGGTGCTGCAAACACTGACAAGCACTGCACAAAGTTGCATGGCTGCACCCAGGCTCTCCCATGACTCCCTCCATATGCTTATGGAGGGACTCTCAGCACGCGGGGAGGTTCTCTTCCCTTCCAATGGGCGGAAGAGACCTCCCCAGGAGATCAATGCAGCCTGGTTGCACATTGCACAGGAGGACACAAGCAGGAATGTTGTCAGGAGGACCTGGCTGTAGTGGCGCGAACCTTTCAATGATCTCAGTAGATCACAAAACGCTACTGTAAAGCCACACTCAACCTCATCCTGCTATGCCACTCATCACATCCCCATCACTCTGCCTTCCCTACCCTACTCCTGCACATCCTTACTCACACCAACTAACCTTGCACCTCCAGCCATCCCTCTCTACCTACATTATCACATTCCCATCTCATTAGTCACCCCTCACACTCACCCTCATCCTACTGCAAGCATACCAACTAACAACACACAATGCACTTGGGTGTTTTAAAATGAAAGAAAGAAAGACTTGCATTTATATAGTGCCCTTCATGACCACCGGATGTCTCAAAGCGCTTTACAGTCAATGAGGTACTTTTGGAGTGTAGTCACTGTTGTAATGTAGGAAACGCGGCAGCCAATTTGCACACAGCAAGGTCCCACAAACAGCAATGTGATAATGGCCAGATAATCTGTTTTGTTATGTTGATTGAGGGATAAATATTGGCCCCAGGGGATAACTCCCCTGCTTTTCTTCAAAATAGTGCCATGGGCTCTTTTACGTCCACCTGCGAGAGCAGACGGGGCCTCGGGTTTGACATCTCATCCGAAAGACGGCACCTCCGACAGTGCAGCACTCCCTCAGCACTGCACTGGAGTGTCAGCCTAGATTTATGTGCTCAAGTCCCTGGAGTGGGACTTGAACCCACAACCTCTGACTCAGAGGTGAGTGTGCTACCAACTGAGCCACAGCTGACACTCTTCAGTGTTTCCGACCCGCTGTCAATCATTTCAAATTTCATAGCTGACCTGCCTCCGATCTCGTCCTCTCAGCACTGGTAAGATTCCGGCCACTATGTCATTACGTGACCTCTCCCAAAAGTTTAATATTTAAAAAAAACGTAATTTCTGTACATTGAGCATTAACCTTCCCCATTCCTATTTTTTGTGGTTATATAAACATGATGCCAATTATGGATGACTCTTTACAGTCTTATACTTGAGCTATTCATTATTCTGGATTACTTGAATATATTTAGGATGTGATTTATTTAATCTCATTTCAATACGTGAAATCCCTCAGATATTCATCCTCCTTTTGACAGGCAGGAACTCAGACTGTTCACTTCTTGGCATGGTGAATTCTCTCCTAACCTGACAATGTTTCATATCTATAATGCAGCATCTGCTCTGAAAAAGTGTCCATTGAGACTAAGCCAAGACTAGCATCAACCCTTTAGCTGTCACCTGGCCCATTGCTAAAAGATTAATTGCATTATTTGCCATTAGGCTGGATTTCATCTGGGATCTGAAGAGATGAGGTGCATTAATCTTGACCACTGCACATCTGACTTTATTTAGAATAAAGATTTAAATGGGGAATTGGCAGCTGCTTGATCTAAATTCAGTTAAGCACAATACATCAACATTGTGATCTGCGAGAAATGGGATCCTTAAAGCAGATTAGGGTCCTAAATATAAGATTAAAGCGCATGAGCCCCGATTTTAACTCAGTTCGGTGCAGGTGTCATGTGGGGAGGGATAGGGAAAATCTCACGGAGCCTTTAACATGAGGCCCAGGTCATTTTAACTCCCGGGCCTCATTTGAATAGTGCAACACTGTCTGCCACCCAAAGCCAGCCGGAATAACGTCACAGACAGGAGCAGGAAATCATACAAGAGGCCGACAATGCCAAGGACCCAAGGGAACAGCTCGCAGCATAAGGCTAGTGGTGGGAGAGGGGGGGTCTCCAATAGTCTGTCGATGGTGGGAAGGGGAGGGAAGGCCAGGTTTGGAGAGGTCCAATTTTTTGCGGCACCTGGAGGAGCAGGCCTGCTCCAACTGGCCCACAAGGAATCTTCACAAAAGATTTTTTAAAACACTTACCTTGGCCTCTTCTGGCCACTCTGCTGCCTCCGATCAGGTCTTGCTGGTGGGTTTGGCGCTGTGAGGGTCTCCCACTATTTCAGGTAAAAGGCATGTTGCAGCACGGTAGACATCATCAGGTCGCGAGTTCAACATATTGAGTATGTACCCAGCTGCCTGGGGGGCGGGCTGCCCTCCCTTACCTGAAATTTCCCTGACTAAAATGCCGTTAGGCGGGAACGCGGGACACGCCCCCCCCCCCCGTCCACCATTTTAACTACGCGCCCACCCCATTGGCACCGGGCGCGCTGGGTTACAATTGGCGCTATGATGCCTCAAATCCGCAACTATATTCAGAGGATTGTTACCTGGAAATATTAATGATGACTTCTTCACATCACAGGCTTTCCACTCTAAAAGCAGAAACACTGGTGAGGCAAAAGGAGAGGGAACAACTGGATAAAATGCAGCTGGACAATCGAAAGAAGAGAAGAGAAAAGCTGCGGTTGCAGTTCAGAGATTGGGAGATAAGCACCAATGGAAACGTGCTGCTTAGTTTGGTAAAACACATAAAACAAATCCAGTCTGTCAGCAACAAGCTTCAGTCCAGATGAGTTTAATCGCTACCAAATATTCTAGTGAGAAGTCGCACAACACCAGGTTATAGTCCAACAGCTTTATTTGAAATCACAAGTGATTTCAAATAAAGCTGGCTGGACTATAACCTGGTGTTGTGCGACTTCTCACTTTTGTCCACCCCAGTCCAACACCGGCATCTCCGCATCATGGCAAATATTCTAGTGGAATACCTTATATGATTTGATGTGAATTTTTCTTTCAAACAGCAAATGTAACCATCAAGCTCCACCTTTTGAATATCAGTTACAAGAAATTACAATGAACTTTAGCACCTTTTTATCTTTAATCATTCCTGAACATTTTGTTTAAACAGTGATCCCTGATTACATTACTGGGGCTGGCTTTGAGAAGCTACCGAGTGAGCCTGGCAGTGTAACGGAGCTGTGCATAGATCACTGGAGATACAGTGATTACCTGGGCTGTTTAGTTTTAGCTCTACATTTTCAGAAACAGCTAGGGAAGAGACTCTATTTAAAGTCTTTTTCTCCATTCATCTTGCTTGGTGTTCAGGCACCGTAAGTGGCTAGCAGGGCAGGTGAAGAACCTGCTATCCGGCCTTTACAGCTGGAGGAAGAAGTGTGCAAAGAGGGCTTTGTGACTCTTTCCCCCAACGCTTCTACAGAGGGGCATCTGGCTTCTTCTCACCCCCAGCTCATGGTCGAACAACTGAGATTGGGAACTCAGTGTGCGGGGATGGGACCCTCTGACCCACCGCACCATCGCCAACACACTGCTCGCTTTTAATTCCACTCTGAAATATCCTTCATGCTAGTTTCCTGATGATAACTGCAGATAACTGCAGAATAATAATAATCACTGCGCTTCAACGTAATTCACTCTTCAAAGTGGCATTTGAGTTCTTTTTGATGAGATAAGACTGTCGGGTCAAAAATCCACCGGAAAGGGGGCGCAACCTGATATAAGGGCCGCGATGCGCCAGTCTGGGACGTCCGCTACCAATCCTGTTGGAGTTCACGGGGTCAGAAGGAGGTCCTTTGATTTGAATTCCAGTGGTGGGCACCAGTGCCACCAGGGGTGCATCTACGATGCCCACCGACCAAAGAGGCAAAAACTGCAGCGGAAGAGTGGCTAGACGGAGAGTCAGTGGTTTCCGCGTCCACGCCCCCACTCCATCCCCCGGATGAACTTTAAGGTGGCCTCAGTGGCCCCTTTTATAAAGGGGCAGCTTTGAAAACATTGTTGTAAATTGCAGACCTGTTTGTTCGGGGTCACAGGACCTCTGCCTTTCAGCAGTACGGCATACCTGGTCTTACAGAGCATTCCACTGCTGATCCTATGCCGAGTCCCTCTGAGGGCCAGCATCACTGCCCCTCTTCCACTGATAACCTCGTAAGGGGTGGGCATAGGCTGCATCCCTTAAAAAGTCATTTGGATACTCCAACCTGGCATATCCGGGTCCCGGCCTAAATTTTGGTCCTATTGGTGGAAGGGCTGAGGATTTTCAGTCCTTATATCAATTCAATTATTATTATTTTATGATATCAGCACTCACTGTTTAAACAGAAATATTCAAAAAAAATCTGGAGTGAAAGATTTAAACAAAAGGTTATTAAAAGTTCGTAATTTCGCATAATTGTTTGTCTATTAAAAAGCAGATACTGGTGACTCTACTCATTTTACCAAGTGGTTTTTTAAAAAATGGAACAAGAGAAAGACAGACAAGTAGCTCTGATTGTCTGCCAGACCTGCTATTTTTTAGATTTATGTCAAATCAGTGGGAGGAAGCACTAGAGCCCAAACTCCAAAGGCTCATTCTGCTCCTTCATAACTCCGATAAAAAGGACTGAAACAAAAATAACTTATTAGCTGTAAATATAGAATTAAAGAGAAAGAAACTCAGCAAGATAGTCCCCAATATTTTTTCTTTGCATTAATTTTTGCAAATTTATAAATGCTTTTATAAGGTTTGAGCATGTGAGTTTGTTCAAACTAATGAACAGATGAAGAAATTGGTAAATGTGTATTCCTGGTTATGTGCACAGGTTATGTTATCAGATGTTCATTACAGAACACACCTGACTGTAAAGCACAAACTATCTGCTTCTCAAAGAACATTGTTGAAATGAAGGCAAGTCTGAGCTGGAGGAGGAAGAAACACTTTGGGGTCAATTCCCGCGGGTCCCCAGCGGTGGCCTCTGAGACACCCGATTTTGACGGTCGGGCAGCTGCTTCCCAGCCATTTCAGTCGGGAAGTCAGCAAGCAACATGCTAATGAGAAAGAGCCGGCGGTTAAAATGGATTGGCCGGCTTTAAATTGCAGCCGGCAAAGGCATGTGCCGGAAACTGGCGAGGTCCTTCTTTAAATATGCAGATGAGCCTCCAATTACATCATCGGGGCCCGAATGTCATTTTTACCCGAGGCCTGAGCGGGGAGAGCAGTGATGGCTTCCCCAGCAGACCAAGGCTGTTGAGAGCTGCAGCAAGGGCTGTTAAGGTACCTTTAAAAAAATGTATTAACGGGCCAAGAAGCGCAGGAGTGCTCCTCCGCGGAGGCCACACAAGGAAACCTTGGGCCTCCCCTGCTTTGGGCTCTCCCCCAGCTCTCCCGCAAACACGATTCCCCTGCCATGCCCTTCCGGTCCACTTACCTTGTGCTGGCTAGCGTTTCCATGGGTCCCTGCAGGCAGCCTCCAATCTGCCCGATTTTAATGCCCAGGCAGCTAGTCTGGTCAGGAAGTCGGCAAGCGGCATGTTAATGAGGCCGGGCCATTAAAATCAGCCGCGCCTCCCTGTTACTGCTCCCATACACGCCGTCTGCCCGCTCGCTCTCTCGCTCAGCCGTGTCCCTGCCCATGAGCAAAAATCGATCACCTTATTTTAGTTTTAAACACTGCTTCATTATTCAGGGGTTTTCGACAGAGACAAGTGTGATATGGTTGTTGGTATGAACTCCATAAATAATTACAAACTTGTGTGCTTCCATTGTAGGCTCAAAGTGTTCTGGTTTCCTTTTCGGAGGCTTTTGCTGATTACCTTTTTGAAACATTTGAAGGTAAGGCCTGCACGCAGTGACAAAAAAAAGTGGGACTTTCTTTTTATTTTATCATCCACCCGCCCCAATCTTCCGTACTTTCCTCCCCTGTAAGTGCTGACTCATACTGGCAGCAGCCCTCTTGTACTTTACCTGCCCAGCCATCAATATGTGGTTATTTCACCATAGAGGGCATTACAGCCGAGACCAAACCTACTCCCGTCTGACTCTCCTGCAGGATTTCCTGGGTAGCAATCAGCAGCGAGAATGCGGGCTGATTTTCTTTTCCTCTCTTTATCCCAGGAGTGCTGAGACCTGCTGACTCAGTGACTCAAACCTGGGATATCCTAGTCTGTATAGCATAGTGTTACAGCAGGCAGTGCTTGAACCCACTAGACCAATGTGGGGAGCACGTCAACTTAACCCATTTCAATACTGTTGACTATTTGACATGAAAGCTATTCATCAGTAGCTGATAAAATTAGATGCAAAACATGTAAAATCTGAAGAAAGACTCCAACTATCTGCAAAATAGAATTTTTTGTAAAATTTTTATTTGTATCATATATCTGATTTTTCCCCTTCCTGCTTTGTAGACTTCCCCAACCATCTACAGCTGGCCACTAGACATGTGACTTGCTGTCAATTCTGTGCCAGTGCTGCTGTTAGTATGCTTACATTTTTTTTGCTGCATTCCCACAATCAAATTTATAGTAGCAGACATTTTGTCTGCAAAGAAGAATTTTTAGTTTGCAAGCAGTAAATTCTTGAGGTTGCATGCGTTCTTTTAAGATAGCATTGCGTGCAAATAAGTGTTGCTTTTTTTAAAACATTAAACGCAGAAGCTGTTTATAATTTATATTTTACACGACCTTTGATCCACTTCAGAAGAACAACCTCTATGTGACATTTTCTTTTTTTAATTGCTCCCTTTTTGGGCAGCTAGCCCCTGTAAAGCTGTTGGGCTTCGGAACCCAATGGTACCTTTGTAGACCCACATTTTCATGTGTTTACAATGTTGTTGGTTTACTCCAGGTAGGCTGATTTGCACTATGGAGGAAGAACTGTACGTCTGCAGTCAGCTGCACTCCAGAAGTGTAAATATGTCCAAGAGAACAGACTCTTGCACTTTCTGACAATGCGATTCAATTGACATGAGGGTCTCTTTTATATATAAGCAGATGGTAGCAGAATGGAAGGGGCGGCGACAGAAGCCCACTGCTCCCCATTTGGGAATCGTTTGCCATTTAAGGCCTGGCAGAGTATTGAGGAAAGCTTGTGGCCAGCAGACTTCAGTAACTCATTATCAAGTCCACTGGGATTTGAACCCTTGACATCAGAATTTCAAGTGCGGTTAGGCAGATTGATTGATCTAATATTCAGTTTGTGTAAGAAAGAGCAATGGGACCTGGCTTGGTTTAATATTTCTAAACCTCAGTCCAGTGACTATCACCGATGATAAAGAAAGAAGCAACTTACATTTATATGGTGCCTTTCATAACCTTAGGACGCCCTGAAGCATTGCATAGCTAATTAAGTACATTTGATGTGTCGTCACTGTTGTAACATCGGTAAATGCAGCAGCCAATTTGCCCACAAACAGCAATGAGATAAATGACCAGATAATCTGTTTTAGTGATGTTGGTTGAGGGATAACATTTGGCTAGGACATCAGGACAAGTTCAAATAGTGCCATGGGATCTTTTACGTCCAACTGAGAGGGTAGACACAGCCTTGGTTTAACATCTTATCTGAAGGACGGCATCTCCGACAGTGCAGCACTCCCTCGGTACCAATATTCCCTCTAAGCTGCGCGGCTGCTCACCAGTTTCTCCATTGTAAGTACCGCACTTGCACGGAAATTTACAGGGACCGTGCACTAAAAGAAACAGGCCGTGCAGAACAAAGCGCGGCTTACAGGGAATATTGCTCAGTACTGAACTGGTATGTTAGTATAGATTATGTGCTCAAATCTCTAAAGTGGAGCTTGAAACCCACAGCCATCTGACTCAGAGGTGAGAGAGCTACCACTGAGCCACAGCTGACAGAACAAGAATAAAGTTCCTTCCAAATTAGTATAATGTGAGAACCACAGATTGGAAGTCCCTTAAAATTGGTAAAATATTCTACCAACATATGTTATATTTCAGCATCATGTTAATTGCCACTTGTATTTTCCAATGATTGCTTTTCTTTCTGCTTTTTTGGGGTTGAGGGGCTGGCAGGGTATGGGGGCAGAAAAATGTTAAAAGAATTAATATTGTAACACTGTGCTTATGTTTAATTTGGTAGGATTGGCTCATTTTGTTACAGTATAATGTGCACTTTCACATCTAAAATGATGCGGTCATTGTAAATGTGATACAAATGTTAGAATGTAAAAATGTAGGAAGAGGGTAGCTAAAGTAAACGTTGGTCCCTTAGAGGATGAGACTGGGGAATTAATAATGGGGAACGGGGAAATGGCAGGGACTGAACAAATATTTTGTATCTGTCTTCACAGTAGAAGACACTAACAACATCCCAATAATGGATAATCAAGGGGCCACAGGGAGGGGGAACTAAAGACAATCACTATCACTGAGGAAATAATACTTGGTAAAATAATGGGACTAAAAGATGACAAGTCCCCTGGACCAGATGGCCTGCATCCCAGGGTCTTAAAAGAAGTGGCTGCAGAGATAGTGGATGCATTGGTTGCAATATACCAACATTCCCTGGACTCTGGAGAGGTCCCAGCGGATTGGAAAACCGCAAATGTAACACCCCTATTTAAGAAAGGAGGGAGACAGAAAGCAGGAAACTATAGACCAGTTAGCCTAACATCTGTCGTTGGGAAAATGCTGGAGTCCTTCATTAAGGAAGCAGTAGCAGGGCATTTGGAAAATCATAATGCATTCAAGCAGAGTCAGCATGGTTTTATGAAAGGGAAATCATGTTTAACAAATTTGCTGGAGTTCTTTGAGAAGGTAACGAGCAGGGTGGACAAAGGTGAACCAGTGGATGTGGTGTATTTGGATTTCCAGAAGGCATTCGATAAGGTGCCAGATAAAAGGTTACTGCATAAGATAAGAGCTCACGGAATTGGGGGTAATATATTAGCATGGATAGAGAATTGGCTAACTAACAGAAAGCAGAGAGTCGGGATAAATGGGTCATTTTCCGGTTGGCAAACGGTAACTAGTGGGGTGCCACAGGGATCGGTGCTGGGGCCTCAACTATTTACAATCTACATTAATGACTTGGATGAAGGGACTGAGTGTAATGTAACCAAGTTTGCGGATGATACAAAGATGGGTGGGAAAGCAAGTTGTGCAGAGGACTCAAAGAATCTGCAAAGGGATATAGACAGGCTAAGTGAGTGGGCAAACATTTGGCAGATTGAGTATAATGTGGGAAAGTGCAAAGTTATACACTTTGGCAGGAAAAATAAAAAAGCAAATTATTATTTAAATAGAGAGAGATTACACAATGCTACAGTTCAGAGGGACCTGGGGGTCTTTGTGCATGAAACACAAAAGGTTAGCATGCAGGTACAGCAAGTAATCAAACAGGCAAATGGAATGTTGGCCTTTATTTCAAAGGGGTTGGAGTATAAAAGCAGGGAAGTCCTGCTACAACTGTACAGGGTATTGGTGAGACCACACCTTGAGTACTGCGTACAGTTTTGGTCTCCTTATTTAAGGATAGATATACTTGCATTGGAGGCAGTTCAGAGACGATTCACTAGGTTAATTCCAGAGATGAGGGTGTTGACTTATGAGGAAAGGTTGAGCAGGCTGGGCCTCTCATTGGAATTTAGAAGAATGAGAGGTGATCTTATTGAAACATATAAGATACTGAGGGGGCTCAACAAGGTAGATGCAGAGAGGATGTTTCCCCTCGTGGGGAAATCTAGAACGCAGGGGCACAGTTTCAGAATAAAGGGTCGCCCTTTTAGAACTGAGATGAGGAGGAATTTCTTCTCTCAGAGGGTCGTAAATCTGTGGAATTCTCTGCCCAGAGAGCTGTGGAGGCTGGGTCATTAAATACATTTAAGGTGGAGATAGACAGATTTTTGCAAGATAAGGGAGTGCAGGCAGGGAAGTGGCTTTGAGCCCAAGATCAGCCATGATCTTATTGAATGACGAAGCAGGCTCGAGGGGCCAAGTGGCCAATTCCTGCTCCTATTTCTTATGTTCTTATGTGTATAACTGAGCAAAGTGCTTGTTCTATTTGTGTTGTTGAGGCTGCCGCGAAACACGAATGGAGGCTGAATCCATATGTGGAAAACAAGAAGCTATTATTCACTGCATGGCAAAACAAAATGTCTGACTGAGCTGCTCCCAGAAGTCTCTGGGTAAACTCCCAGAATTCTCTGGGTAAAACCTGAGGCCCCGCCCCCTTCTGCCTTAAAGGGAAGGGGCTGGAAATTTGTCCACAGACGGAAGAGTGGATTATGCCCGTTTTAGGTGGCGATCCGCCACACAGCTCCCCCCAGAATCCGCTTAGGAGGTGTGGACGAGACGGTGCGGCGGTCTGATGGGCCGGCCGGAGCGGCTCTTGTAGGACGCCGGTGGACGTGGGACGGCTGGGCGTGGAGCAGCTGGGTGAACCGGCTTGAGGGCAGGTCGGCCGCGTGGAGGTGGACGAGCTACAGGGACCTGCTCCCCGGGCTCCGAGTGTGCTGGCTTGAGTCGGTCCACCGACACTTTTTCGGTCCTGTCGCCCACTTGCAGGGTGAAAAATTTGTCCCCAGCCTGTAGCACCTTGTAGGGCCCGTCGTACGGGGGTTGAAGGGGTCCGCGGTGGGCGTCGTGCCGGACGAAAACAAACCGTGCCTGGTGCAGGCTTAGTGGGACGTGTGAGGTGGATTCGCCGTGTCGGGCAATGGGCACCGGGGCGAACTGCAGCGCCGGTGAGGTGAAGTTGTGGCGTTGCTGGTCGGCTGACCAGGGTGTCGTGGCGGTGGGCAGGAACTCGCCGGGTACGCGCAGCGGCTGACCGTACACGAGCTCTGCTGCCGATGCGTGGAGGTCTTCTTTAACCGCGGTGCGCAGGCCAAGGAGGACCCACGGGAGTCGGTCAGTCCAGGCGCCATCTTGGAGGCTGGCTCGAAGAGATGTCTTCAAGGATCTGTGGAACCGCTCACACAGTCCATTGGCTTGGGGGTGGTACGCTGTGGTGCGGTAGGTGGTACGCTGTGGTGCGGTGGATGGTCACCCCGAGATTGCGTGCGACGGCGGTCCAGAGTTCAGAGGTAAATTGCGGACCTCTGTCCGACGTCATGTCGGAGGGGACGCCGAACCGTGTGACCCAGGTGCTGACGAAGGCTCTGGCGATGTCGGCGGTGGTCGTAGAGGTCAGTGGAATTGCCTCAGGCCAGCGTGTGGTGCGGTCAACGATGGTCAGCAAGTGCGTGTGGCCTTGCGACGGCGGCAGGGGCCCGACGATGTCCACGTGGATGTGGTCAAATCTCCGCGAGGGGACGGTAAACTCCTCGAGGGGTGCTTTCGTGTGTTGCTGTACCTTGGCACGTTGGCAGGATAGGCAGGAGTTGGCCCAAGTACGCACATCCTTGCGAAGGCCGCGCCAGACAAAGCGGTTGGCTACCAATTTGATGGATGCGCGGGCGCCGGGGTGGGAGAGGTTGTGGAGAATGTCGAATATCCGGCGGCGCCAGGACGCTGGGACGACGGGCCGAGGTTGACATAGGGATATGTCGCACTTGACCATGACTGCGGTCGGGCCACAGGCGACGTCGGCCAGGCGTAGCCCTGGTAGGTTGGTGGGTGTGGAGAGCAGATCCGGGTCGGTGATCTGGTCTGCTGCAAGTTCAGCGTAGTCGACTGCTAGGTGTGCGGCGTGGATGGCGGGGCGGGAGAGGCAGTCGGCTACCACATTGTCTCGGCCGGAGACGTGTTGGATGTCCGTGGTGAACTCAGACACTGCCGCGAGCTGGCGCTGCTGCCTGGCGGACCAGGGGTCGGTTGTCTTTGCCATTGCGAATGTCAGGGGCTTGTGGTCGACAAACGCAGTGAAGGGGTGGCCCTCAAGCAAAAACCGGAAATGGCGGACCGCCAGGAACAGCGCGAGGAGCTCGCGGTCGAAGGTGCTGTACTTGACCTCCGGGGGGCGTAGTTGGCGGCTGAAGAAGACAAGTGGTTGCCAGGCGCCGTCGACCCACTGCTCATACACGGCGCCGACCGCGTGGTCGGAGGCGTCCGTGGTGAGCGCTACCCTGGCATTCGGCCGTGGGTGCGCGAGCAGGGTGGCGTTGGCGAGCGCGGTCTTGGTGGAATCGAAGGCGGCAGACGCATCTGCCGTCCATTCGACCGCCATCTTGCCGCTCCTGCCCCGGAGGGCTTCATACAGGGGCCTCATGAGGGACGCCGCTTTGGGGATGAAGCGGTTATAGAAATTCACCATCCCGAGGAACTCCTGGAGGCCTTTGATGGTGGTGGGGCGGGGAAATTGTTGGACGGCCTGCACCTTGGTGGGCAGGGGAATGGCCCCAGCATGGGTGATGTGGTGGCCGAGGAAGTCGATCTTGTCCAGGCCGAACTGGCATTTGGCTGGGCTGAGGATGAGCCCGTGGTCGCTGAGGCGCCCGAACAGGATGCGAAGGTGTTCGAGGTGTTCCTGCTTGGAGGAACTGGCTACCAGGATGTCGTCCAGGTAGACGAACAGGAACTTCAGGTCCCGAAGGACCATGAGCCGTTGGAATGCCTGGGCCGCGTTTTTGAGGCCGAAGGGCATCTGCAGGAACTCGAACAGGCCAAAGGGGGTGATTACGGCCGTCTTGGGGACGTCCGCGGGGTGGACGGGGACTTGGTGGTAGCCACGCACCAGGTCGACCTTGGAAAAGACTGAGCGGCCGGCCAGTCTAGCCGAGAAGTCCTGAATGTGCGGCACGGGGTACCGATCAGGGGTGGTGGCATCATTGAGGCGGCGGTAATCCCCGCCTGGTTTGGGGGCAATGTGGAGTGGGGAGGCCCAGGGACTGTTGGAGCGGCGGATGATGCCGAGCTGTTCCATGGTGGCAAACTCGGTCCGCGCGATCTCCAGTTTGGCCGGGTCCAGCCTGCGGGCGTGGGCGTACACAGGGGGGCCTGTGGTGGGGATGAAGTGTTCCACCCCGTGTTTGGCGGCCTCCGCGGAGAAGGTCGGATTGGTAAGGGCCGGGAATTCGGCCAGGAGTGCCGAGTAGTCATCCGTGGCCCGGGCGTGGCACTGTGACGCCATGTCGGCGGGTTGACGGGGGGCCATGGCGCCCAGGATGGGGGACATGGTGTTCATGTCCACGAGGCATTCCTGGCCGAATCACCAATGTTGAGGCTGCCGCGAAACACGAATGGAGGCTGAATCCATATGTGGAAAACAAGAAGCTTTTATTCACTGCATGGCAAAACAAAATGTCTGACTGAGCTGCTCCCAGAAGTCTCTGGGTAAACTCTCAGAATTCTCTGGGTAAAACCTGAGGCCCCGCCCCCTTCTGCCTTAAAGGGAAGGGGCTGGAAATTTGTCCACAGACGGAAGAGTGGATTATGCCCGTTTTCGGTGGCGATCCGCCACAGTGTCTTATTTAAAGCGTTAAAGCCTTGCACTTGCTAATACCCGCCTGGACTTTATCTGATTGACTTGGTTGATATTTGTGGCTACTTGTGTGATTCTTCGGTGTCATTAGCATTTTAATATAAAAACAGAAAATGCTGGAAACACTCAGCTGGTCAGTCAACATCTGAGAGAAACCGAGTTAACGTTTCATCAGAACTCTGATGTTGAACTTGAGTTCTGATGGAAGGTCACTGACCTGAAACGTTGGCCCCGATATTGACAGGGACAGGGTTTTTGAGCCGGGGCAGAAGAGATTCGGTCGGCAAACTCCACAGCGAGTGTCTTTTTTTTTCGACAGGTTCCCTGTCTGGAAGTCAGCTTAATTGACAGGTTTGGCTCCCATCAGGCAGGGAGCACTCCGGAGCAGGCCGCAGTAGCGGGTAGGAAGCCTGCAGCTGCTAATAGGAGCGTGGGGGGGTCTGATCCCCAACCCCGAGAAGGGGCGGGGCACTGATCCCGGAGGAGCCTGATCCCCAATCCTGGGTGGCAGGGGGCTCCGATGGCAGGGAAGCAGGGAGCTTGGTGGGCTGGGAGGAAGAACTCCTGCTCCTCCTGGCCCACAAGCAGTGCTACAAGGGCACTTACCTTTACCCCGAACCTGTACTTGCCTCCCTTGAGCAGCAGGATTTCCCAAGGCCTGGGAAGCCCAACCAGCCAGGGTTAACCCTGAAAGAGAGGTTAAATGTGAAGATCCCAGCCAACGTTCCCTTTAAGCTGTGCGGTCGCACAGCGCTCTGCAGCTCCTGTGCTCCGGCTCACCGGCTTTTAAATAGGAAAAACCGCGCATGCGCCGTATTTTGAATGGGCCGCGCAGCCCCATAAATGGGCCACGCATCCCCCAAAAATTAAAGGGAACATTGCTCCCAGCCTCATTTTAATATTTAAATTGCCAACCTGCCTCCTGGGAGCGGGTTGGCTGCCTGCCCCTGTTAAACCCAGAAGTAGGCGGGTTGGGGTTGGGTTTGAGATTTGAAATTTTTTTACATCTCACCCGACCCCAACCCACCCGTTATGGGGGTTAAAATTACTCTCTCCACGGATGCTGCCTGACGAGCTGAGTGTTTTCAGCATTTTCTGTTTTTATTTCAGATTTCCAGCATCTGCAGTATTTTGCTTTAATTTGAGTGCATTTTAATATATCGCTTTGAAAAGTGTTTCATGTTCAGTAGCTTAGTGGTTATGTTCGTGATTTCAAATCACACCATGGCAAGTTGTGAATTTGACTTTGTGGGTTAGTACCAGAAAATGAGAATGAAAACTGCTGGATTGTCAAAAAGACCCAACTAGTTCACTAATGTCCTTCAGGAAAGAGAAAGTGCCACCCCTCCCTGATCTGTCGTAACTCGAGTCGAGCAGTATGTGGTTGATTCCTAATGTCCTCAGGGCAACTTGTGATGACATGACTTGTTCAAGTATCCAGTGGTGGGTAGACAAATATTAAGTTCTGATGCGTTACCTTTGCTTGAGATGTGAGGGGAGAATTTTCACGAGAGGCGCAATTGAACTTTTCCTGCTACATTGCTGGAGCACTGCCAACCAGCAGCAAAGTGAACTGACTGCCTTCAATTTTCTGCTGTCAGCTCATTTCAATAATTTATCATAACTGCCTCTCCTCTGGCCTTGTGCCAGGAGCAAGCCTAATGGGGAAGTGCAAAATATGACAATCACTTTCAATTTAAAGGAATGTGTACACTTCAAGGTAACTGGCTGCTCATGGGAGGTGAATATTGATTCAGCCTTTATCAACCATCAACATTCATTTTAGATATTTCTCAGCTTTGGCCAATGCTGAAGGAGAACAGAGATGTAACAAAACATAAATGAAGTGCAAGTGAAAGGAAACCCAATGTGGAGGCACAGTGGGAAAGTGATGGAGTGGCACAGCATCTAACTCCTTGGATAGCCATCTGGACGTGCAGAGGAGCTGGTGAATGAAGGGTGGCCTTGTTTGGTACTTCAGTGCACCAATCCATGGTGGCAGGTTATATTTCAGCAGGCTCAATGCTGTGTACAGTACCTGCAGTACCCGGGAACAGATATATAAGAAAATGGCACACTTAAAGGACTCTGAAAGGAAAGACTACACAACAGTATTGTGTATCTGACAGGTGGCCCAAGACTAAATGCCACAAGTGTTGCCTACCAAGCTATTCCACATTTACTGCTCACTCCTACCAAATCCTCGTACAACCTTACAACTCTTTAACTGCATCTCACGCATACCCATATGTCAGTATGACACACCTTCCAGATGCAACATGCAATTGAAAACTTTGCCACACTCACATCTTCTAAGGCCTTAACACCTCGTCTTTGTAAAACAACCTAACTGTATGATGCACAGTCACTTACTGACAAAAGCAAAATACTGCGGATGCTGGAAATCTGAAATAAACATTACTGACACCCAGGTTTGCACGTCTGTCAAGAATAAGCATGTGTGCCTTCAAGTTCCAGCATCCTAAGACTACCTTTCTGCTTGTAAAGCAAGATGGAAACTTGAGGACACATTCCGCAGCCTGGAGAATGGTCTGCCTGGCCGAGGGTAGGTGGCAAAGGCACATCTTCTCTGATATGCCCAAGTTGTTCTGGCAGAGTCTGTGCAACTCACCTCAGTTAAAGGTAGACCTCCCTCTGATCATTCCTCTGGATCCTCTCTTTGTTCTCTAGCTGCCTGTGGGCAAGAGGAATTCTAAAAGGAATTCCCATCCTATGCAGAGGGAGCTGGTACCCCAAAATGGTATGTAGATACATAAGAATAAGCTAAAAAAATCAGATCAAACTGAAAACTAGCCCAAAATTGTTAAACACGATTTGCCTTTAACAAATCCGTGCTGGTTTCCTTAGTTAATCCATACTTATCCAAGTGACTGTTCATTTTTGTCCCTGATTATTGTTTCTAAAAGCTTCCCCACTAACAAGGTTAAACTGACTGACCTGTAATTACTGGGTTTATCTTTACACCCTTTTTTGAACAAGGGTGTAACATTTGCAATTCTCCAGTCCTCTGGCACCATCCCCATTTCTAAGGAAGATTGGAAGATTAAGGCCAGTACATCTGCGATTTCTTCCTTCACTTCCCTCAGCGTCCTAGGATGTATCCTATCTGGTTCTGGTGACTTATCTACTTTAAGTACAGCCAGCCTTTCTAGCACCTATGTATCAATTTTTATCCCATCCAGTATCTCCTCTACCTCCTCCTTCACTATGTCTATGGCAGCATCTTCTTCCGTGGTGAAGACAGATGCAAAGTACTCATTTAGTACCTCAGCCATATCCTCTGCCTCCATGCATAGGTCTCCTTTTTGGTCCCTAATTGGCCCCACCACTCCTCTTACTACCCGTTTACTATTTATATGTCAATAGAAGACTTTTGGGTTACCTTTTATGTTAGCTGCCATTCTATTCTCATACCCTCTCTTTGCCCCTCTTATTTTCTTTTTCACTTCTCCTCTGAACTTTCTATATTTAGCCTGATTCTCAGATGTTTTCTCGATCTGACATCTGTCATACGCGCTCTTTTTCTGCTTCATCCTACTGTCTATCTCTTTCGTCATCCAAAGGGCTCTGACTTTAGTTGCCCTACCTTTCCCCCTAGTAGGAATGTACCTTGACTGCACCTGAACTATTTCCTCTTTAAAGACACCCCATTGTTCCATTACAGTTTTGCCTGCCAATCTTTGATTCCAATTTACCTAGGCCAGATCCATTCTCATCCCACTGGAATCGGCCTTCCTCCAATTAAGTATTTTTACTCTAGATTGCTCCCTGTCCTTGTCCATAGCTAATCTAAACCTTATGACACTATGATCACTGTTCCCTAAATGTTCACCAACTGACTATTGCTCCACTTGACCTACCTCATTCCCCAGAACCAGATCCAGCAATGCCTCCTTCCTCGTTGGGCCGGAAACATACTGATCAAGAAAGTTCTCCTGAACACACTTCAGAAATTCTTCCCCCTCTCTGCCTTTTACACTATTACTATCCCAGTCTACATTAGGATAGTTGAAGTCCCCCATTACCACTACTCTATAGTTCTTGCATCTCTCTAATTTCTCTGCAAATTTGCTCCTCCATATTTTTCCCACTAGTTGGTGGCCTATAGAATACACCTAGTAGTGTAATGGCACCTCTATTATTTCTTAACTCTAGCCATATAGAGTCTGTCCTTGACCCCTCCAGGACACCCTCTCTCTCCAGCACTGTAACATTCTCCTTAACCAATACTGCCACATCACGATAGCAAAATACTGCGGATGCTGGAAATCTGAAATAACAACAGAAAACACTGGAAAAACTCAGCAGGCCAGGCAGCATCCGTGGAGAGAGAAAGAGAGTTAACGTTTCAGGTCGATGACCTTTCGTCAGAACTGTGAAGAGCCAGAAATCAAATAGATTTAAGGCCAGAGTAAAGCTGGGAAAAGGGGGAGGGGATAAAAGAACAAAGGGGGAGATGAAGAGACATTAAGAGATATGCAAGGCTAGAGGTGGTGTTAATGTGACAGATTAAGGCTGAAAGAAGTGTGAAATCCACTGGCAGAATGAAGGACAGCTGCCAGCTTCTAGGAGGAAAAAAAAGGTGGGGGGGGGCAAATAACGCCAACTCTCTGACACCTCCTCCTACCTCCACCTGGACCATGACCCCACTACTGAACATCAAGCCACCGTGTCCAAGACCGTCACTGACCTCATCTCCTCTGGAGATCTTCCCCCCACGGCCGCCAACCTCATAGTTCCCCAACCGCGCACAGCCCGCTTCTACCTCCTTCCCAAGATCCACAAACAGGACTGCCCCGGTAGACCCATCGTTTCAGCCTGTTCTTGCCCCACGGAACTTATCTCTTCCTATCTCGACTCTATTTTTTCTCCCCTTGTCCAGTCTCTTCCCACCTACATCCGCGACTCTTCCGATGCCCTCCGCCATTTTAACAGTTTCCAGTTTCCCGGCCCCAACCGTCTCCTCTTCACTATGGACGTACAATCCCTCTACACCTCCATTTCCCACCAGGATAGCCTGAGGGCGCTCCGCTTCTTCCTTGAACAGAGGCCCAACCAGTCCCCATCCACCACCACCCTCCTCCGCCTGGCTGAACTTGTTCTCACATTGAACAACTTCTCCTTTGACTCTACCCATTTCCTCCAAATTAAAGGTGTTGCTATGGGTACCCGCATGGGTCCTAGCTATGCCTGCCTTTTCGTGGGATATGTGGAACACTCTTTGTTCCAGTCCTACTCGGGTCCCCTCCCTCACCTCTTTTTCCGGTACATTGATGACTGTATCGGTGCCGTCTCCTGCTCTCGCCCTGAACTAGAACATTTCATTCACTATGCTTCCAATTTCCACCCTTCCCTCACCTTCACATGGTCCATCTCCGACTCTTCCCTTCCCTTCCTCGACTTCTCCATCTCCATCTCTGGGGATAGGTTATTGACTAACATTCACTACAAGCCCACTGACTCCCACAGCTACCTGGACTACACTTCCTCCCACCCCGCCTCCTGTAAGGACTCTATTCCATTCTCCCAGTTTCTCCGTCTCCGCCGCATCTGCTCTGATGATGCCACCTTCCATACCAGTGCTTCCGACATGTCTTCCTTTTTCCTCAACCGAGGATTCCCCTCTACCGTGGTCGACACGGCCCTCGACCGTGTCCGTTCTATCTCCCGCACTTCTGCCCTCACCCCTGCCCCTCCCTCCCGGAACCACGATAGGGTTCCCCTTGTCCTCACCTTTCACCCCACCAGCCTCCACATTCAACGGATCATCCTCCGCCATTTCCGCCACCTCCAGCGTGATCCCACCACCAAACACATCTTCCCCTCACCTCCCCTTTCAGCATTCCGCAGGGACCGCTCCCTCCGCGACACCCTAGTCCACTCCTCTACCACCCCCAGCACCCCTTCCCCTTCGCCCGGCACCTTCCCGTGCACGCGCAGGAGATGCAACACATGCCCTTACACCTCCCCTCTTCCCACTGTCCAGGGCCCCAAACACCCCTTCTAGGTGAAACAGCGATTTACTTGTACTTCCTGCAATTTAGTATACTGTATTCGCTGCTCACGATGTGGTCTCCTCTACATTGGGGAGACCAAACGCAGATTGGGTGACCGCTTTGCGGAACACCTCCGTTCAGTCCGTAAGGGGGACCCCGAGCTCCCGGTGGCCTGTCACTTTAATTCACCGCTTCACTCCCACTCTGACCTCACCGTCCTCGGCCTATTACACTGTTCCACGGAAGCGCAGCGTAAGCTCGAGGAACAGCACCTCATCTTTCGTTTAGGCACGCTACAGCCCTCTGGACTCAATATCGAGTTCAACAATTTTAGATCATAACCTCAGCTCCAATCACATTTATATTTTATTTTTTCCACCCTTTTATTTGCCCCCCCCCAACCTTTTTTTTCCTCCTAGAAGCTGGCAGCTGTCCTTCATTCTGCCAGTGGATTTCACACTTCTTTCAGCCTTAATCTGTCACATTAACAGCACCTCTAGCCTTGCATATCTCTTAATGTCTCTTAATGTCTCTTCATCTCCCCCTTTGTTCTTTTATCCCCTCCCCCTTTTCCCAGCTTTACTCTGGCCTTAAATCTATTTGATTTCCGGCTCTTCACAGTTCTGACGAAAGGTCATCGACCTGAAACGTTAACTCTCTTTCTCTCTCCACGGATGCTGCCTGGCCTGCTGAGTTTTTCCAGCGTTTTCTGCTGCCACATCACCTCCTATCTTTCCTTCCCTAGCTTTCCTGAACACCTTATATCCAGGAATATTTAATACCCAATCCTGCGCTTTTTTGAGCCAGAACTCCGTTATTGCCACAACATCATATTCCCATGTGGCTATTTGCACCTGCAGCTCACCAACCTTGTTTACTATGCTTTGTGCATTCACATACACACACTATAAACCTATCTTAGACCATCCTGCGTTCTCTTTTAGTCTGACCCCACCTAATACCTTACTATTTCTTACTTTAGTGCAATCTGTCTCTCCCAATCCTTTGTGACCATTGTTTCTCCTTTCTAATGCTACATCCTGGTGCCCATCCCCCTGCCAACTTAGTTTAAACTCTCCCCAACAGCACTAGCAAACCTTCCTGCAAGGATATTTGTCCCGGCTCTGTTGAGGTGCAACCTGTCCAATCTGTACAGGTCCCACCTCCCCCAGAACCGGCCCCAATGCCTCAGGAATCTGAAGCCCTCCCTCCTGCACCAGCTCTCCAGCTACACATTCACCTGCTCTATCCTCCTATTTCTATACTCACTTGTGCGTGGCACCGAGAGTAATCCAGAGATTACTACCTTTGAGGTCCTGCTTTTTAATCTCTTTCCTAGCTCCCTGAAATCTGCCTGCAGGACCTCATCCCTCTTTCTACCTATGTCGTTGGTACCGATATGGACCACGACCTCTAGCTGTTCACCCTCCCCCCCCTCAGATAGTTCTGCAGCCGCTCGGTGACATCCTTAACCCTGGCACCAGGGAGGCAACATACCATCCTGGAGTCACGTCTGCAGCCGCAGAAACACCTGTCTGCTCCCCTAACGATCGAATCCCCCACCACTATTGCTTTCCCTATCTTCCTGCTCCCTCCCTGTACAGCTGAGCCGCCCGTGGTGCCGTGGACTTGGCTCTGGCTGTACTCCCCAGAGTAACCATCGCCCTCACCAGTACTCTTGACCCCTATTTGCATGTTTACATTAGGCTCCCTCCTGTTTCTGACGGGATCGCTAGCCAGCAGGATTCAAATCCACCCGAATATCAGAACAGACCTCAAAACAGCAGTAAGCTGGCGGGACTAGAAGCCGCTCCATTTTGGTTCTGCTACCAAACGGTGAAGTAGTGAGATGAAAATCAGCCCCATTAACTTTTGAACACAACAATCACTGTGGCAATGTTGCCTTTGAAATTTGTCATCTGTACTTCGAGTGGAGCTGAAAACATCTTGATCAAATGCTTTTACTCCCCAGGAATCAATCATTTGCCCCATCTCAGACTTGGTTTATTCTGCTCAAAACTTGAGAATGCATTTGAATGAGAGTTAAGGATTAACAGGTTTGAAAAGGGCTGTCGTACATTTATCAGAAGAAAGAAGTACTGGCCAATAGGCAGAGGGAGCAGGAAATTCTGCGGGAAACAGGATAATTTGCATGTGAAAAATAGACTTTGCAGGATCTTTTCTTGCTTCTCTTCCCTAGTTTTGGATGATTTAAGAAAAAAAAATCATCTACAATGGGATGTTTTTGATTTTTTTACCCATTCTCTTATTGCTGCCCCCATCTCTCAATTCCACCCCTGAAACAAATTTAAGTATGTTAGTAAGCAAGTGTCATAGTGCTTGCAGTGCTGACTGAGATTGTAAAGATCTTCTTCACAGTGCATTAAGAAAGATAGAACTTGCATTTATATAGCACCTTTCATGACCTCAGAATGTCCCTTGTTACCTTAAAACTTGACTATTCCAACGCTCTCCTGGCCGGCCTCCCATCTTTCACCCTCCATAAACTCATCCAAAACTCTGCTGCCTGTATCCTAACTCGCACCAAGTCCCGTTCATCCATCACCTCGGTGCTCGCTGACCTACATTGGCGACACCTCAATTTAAAAATTCTCATCCGTGTTTTCAAATCCCTCCATGCCCTCACCCTTCCCTATCTCTGTAACCTCCTCCAGCCCTACAACTCTCCGAGATCTCTACACTCCTCCAATTCTGGCTTCTTGCACATCCCTGATTTTAATCGCTCCACCATTGGCGGCCGTGCTTTCAGCTGCCTGGGTCCATAGCTCTGGAATTCCCTCCCTAAACCTCTCCACCTCTCTACCTCTCTCTCCTTCTTTAAGACGCTCCTTAAAACCTACCTCTTTGACCAAGCTTTTAGTCACCTGTCCTAATATCTCCTTATGTGGCTCGGTGTATTTTATTTGAAAACACTCCTGTGAAGCGCCTTGGGACGTTTTACCACGCTAAAGGCGCTATATAAATTTGTTGGTTAGGAGGCAAGGGCTTGAACGTCTCAATTGTCTACCGGTGCTTCACATGAAATCTGGTTGATAGGCTCACCAGGCAACCTGCTCCAAGGCTGCTGCCATTGCCATTCTGAATCATATCTTCGGATTTACAAGAGGTAGTAAATTTATCAAAAAGTGATGACTTAATAGGCAGAGGGAGCAACTGTTACACTCAGTAACTCCACCCCTATCTCTTGAACTAAAAGGTGAGCAGAGTGCAGACACTGATACAGTGGTCTTGCAATGATTCTTCCCTAACTTTTCTTTCCCTCCCATTTATAACTGCAGATATTGGCAATTTCTGGTGCGGCAAACCAAACTTGCATCCCAACCACTCTGGCACTGTCGGGGTCAGATTTCCTTCGTGTGCTTTGTGTAGTGAAATCATAAACACATTTGGATTTCACTACACAAGGGAAAATTCGGCGAGGCTGCATTTCCAGATCAGAGTTTTGCAAGATGGAAGCACAGGCTGGAGATAGGGCTATAACTCGACAGCTTCGATTCTCTGACCCACCAACTCCTGTCCAGCGATGTGTTGCTCTGGAAGCACAGCCTCACTGAATTTTCTGATAGTGAAGAGAAGGAATTTCTCACCCTCTGTGTGTTGATTCATCAGCTCCACTGCAACATTTACTTCACTGTCCACTCCCTGCTTGTACAACTTGTTTTATTTCTTAGCCAGTGTTCCTCTCACAAGTAACTGCTCTGTTGTAAGATGGCAGTACCTTACTGATTCCTATGGAATTCGATGGGATAGTGATCAACAAATTCAGATTGGGAAGGCTAACACGCTAGTTCAGGAGAGGAGGAGAAACTAAGTTTAGAATAGGGGATGAGAGAAATTATAAAAAAAAGCCAGGGGATTACCAGCAGCGTGGGTTGGAAGTCAAAGGATAAAATGGGATAAAGCGATAGATAAAAACACTTCTTAAATGGATGTGTTAAAAATACACCACTGGGCTGGTGAACAACACTGAAGGAACACACAAGGAACTATGAACAGAAATATCCAAAATAATCAGATAACTTACAGTCTGGTATTAGCAAGCAGAAGACAACTGACCACTTCAAATAGGGCACAGATAGCTCATTGTGAGAGAACAGGCCCTCTGTTCAGTGATATGTCTGCCTGTTTTCAATGTAACTTTTTTATCACATTCACAGGAGGCATGAAAACCATGTTTCAGATGTTGAAGTACTTAAGATTTAGAGTTTTGGCAAGAAATCTAGGCTTATTCCTTTTAACAAAATAAAAAGTGCTTCAACAGGTTTTTGTGCTCATCCGTGTAGACGAGCTTTATGCTGGAGAAATACACTTTTCTCGTTTGTCTTCTGCCATCAATCTCAAGCTTTCCCCAGGCAGCTATAACATGGCGGGTGTGGTTCATACTTTTAAAATACCATTTCACATTCAACGGTTTGTACAGCACTTCCCACCAGTAGTTCTCAATGCCTGCAATAAGGAAGAGTACATCTTAGGTATTCTGCCCTTGTGGAGGTTACTTGGCCCGGTCCAACAATGAAGCAATTCTAATAAATTGCATACCAGACTTTATATAGCCTTACGCCACATCTTCAGTCTTCTCCGAATGGCAGAATATCAGTCCATACTGGTTAAAGTAGCTACAGTAACCAATTAAACAACACAATGAAATAAGCAATAACCGTACAGGACAAAACAATATTCGCATACATATAACAGACTGTCCTCTAAAGCATCAAACTGCTTTGACTGCTTTTCTCCAGAATTAATTTTGATTTTTAAAAGGTGTCTCCAAGGCTCCACCTACATTGATCTTATAATTCAGATTCCAGTACTCAGATCTGAAATGATCTCTCCTGTCAGCCAAAGCGGGCAGCTTTGAAGCTCAAATTCTCTTTGACGCAATGATTGCATATAAAAGAAACGATACTTTGAAAAGTAACAATTATGCTATCCTTCCTTATAGTACTCTAAAATTAAAATGAATATACAATGGGGCAGATTTTGCAGCCAACAGCGTACCTATGGAGTACGCCGCTTTCATCTGAATAGAATATGAACTTACCTGATGGGGATCCTTCTTTGCGAACTTGCTCTTTGACGCTGCATACTCAAGGGCAGCGTAATGGCCCACGGATCCCGGGGCGCAACGTGTGCAGAAGCGTACCTGGGATCACGTGGGCCTGGTGCTCCAATCAGTGGAAGTGCGAGTTTCCTCTTGACAGATATGTGGGAACCAGCATCAGGCTTTTACAGTTAATTGTTCAATGGGATATGATAACTGGTACACAGGGGAATAAAGTTACAGTGTTAAGTTGGACATGATAACTAATACAAGGGGGAATAAGGCAACAGAGGAGAAATGAGGGTGCAGACTGGCACCTGACCCGTTGACTCCACTCACAGAACGGGCACGGTCAATGATAACAGCACCGTACGGTGCCTTTAAAAGCTTTAACGTCAGGAAATAAGATATAAATATATAGTTAGGTTTAACATTTTGTTCTTTACTTGGGATTTAGTATCGGTTGAGTTCAGATTGCCCCACACAAAAAAACTGGCGAAATGACAGCACCAAGCTTCAACATCAGGATTTCAACAAAATACGTAGACAAAACAAACTAAGAATTTCACTTTTATGTAAGTTAAATACATGTCAAACGATGCTTTGGATCTTTTGAGGTATCCCTTTACGCTGATGCAAACAGGCTCTGAGAGTACGCCCTCATACCCACCGCAAATTCTGACCCAATATTCCCAAAACACTTTAGAATGCTAATGCTGAACTTTACCGGGGACCTCAGTTTGTTTATTCAGCTGTGACAGCCAACAGTCAAACATATACAGCAGTTATCTCTCACACTATGCTCTCATAAATTTATATTTCATCTCATCTTAAGTAAACACCAGATCAAAGCATCAGGCAAATGGACTGTCAGCCATCTTGAATTCTATAGAAAAATGACAGGAGCTATTTTCATTTTAGTTATATACAATTTTTAAAATATAGACAACCGTAAAGATATATTTTCCAGTTTCATCTCAGTTGGTTTACTGCAATGTCACATCCACCGTGATACATGTGATGTTTCCGCTTGCCACATCTTTCAACTTTTCTAAGTGAGATTGGCCGATTTAACAGTGTATTCAGAGTAGTTTGGTGCTATGAACTCATGATGTCAAAGAAACTGGCCCAAGATTGCCTTGAGAAGTTAATTTAGAAGTCTAACATCTATCAAAAGGCAAGCCTGTCCATCTGTGGTGGATTCAAAGCCAAGTCCCAGAGATGAAGTTGTTCTTCAGAAATATATACATCTTAATTTATTCTAATATGGACATAAAAATAATGTATATGGTTTTTAGCATTTAATTAAACAATAACCGTTGTACGACATTTCTTTCATCTGCATGTGATTAATTCCAGACCTCTGTAACAGAGTGCTTGTCTGTTTCTGTTTACTTCCATATAGACGTGAGATATGACAAGGAATTGGAGGAGATAGATACGACAGGACAAATATTAAATGAAGAGGAGTTTGTAGCGGTGAGAAATAGATCTCTCAGTCTATTAAATGAAACCCATTTGAGCCCATTCTTTTTAGTGCAATATATTTCAAGCATTTTCAACAGCTGGGATTTGGTCAGTTACTGTTTAATAAACTGAGTGCAATTGGAACACTGGAACTGTTGTTCAAACATATTAACTTAAAATAGTGGTAGAGCATTTTTACAGTGTTTTTAAGAAAATTATTTATTATGTTTTTATATGCATGCTAAATTTTCTAGTGACATTTACAGCACTGCTCTGCATGATGTCCCTATCCTTGTGTAGAACTGTTTGGAGATCATGCTCAGCATTTATTCTTTCTTAGAAGAATATATCTAATTAGAAAATGATTGATATTGCTTGTTCTAAATCATATTTTTAATAATGGCTTCTTTACTTATGTTAGCAACTAAATAAGGTTTTACATAAATAATTGATTAAGATGGTTGTATTTTGCTGATATTACTAATCTCATTACTGTATATGAGCAATGTATAGTGAACATCTTAATCCTGATAAGTGGCTTCTTGCTTACTGAAACTGTCACGCCCCTTGTCAGTGTAGCTGATGATGATTAACATTGAAAAATTAGAAAATGCTAGTCGATCTCCAGTGGCATTGCTCATGGTCAAATTTTTTTTTAAAGTGGGGCAAAATTTCCATGGGGTTCCCCGATCATCCACTGTATCCTCAGCGGAAGATCGGCGGAAACCCTGGAAAAATGGCCGCTTATGTCGTTTCTCCGGGGTTTCTGTAGCTCTTCCAGTGAAGTTGCGGTGGACCAAGATCGGAGAATCCCCAGATAAATTCCTCAAGTTTACTGCTGATAATCAGTTCCTTTATTTTGCATAGAATAGAGATACGACTACCATCTTTAGCTGTCTCCGTTTGTCCCTACTTTCTAATTCTTTCTGTTTCCTACTTATTCTCTCCGCCTTTGTCTGCCTGTCTCTCTCACACTTTCATTGTCATCTCTGAATCTCAGAGTCTTTTGTCACTCCCTCTTCTTTTGCATAAGTTCTTCCTTCTTTCTGTCTGCTCTCTTCTGTATAGGGTAGCTTTTCCTCTCCAGATTCAGACCAGGTATCTGACAGACACCGGTCTACTGTGTCTGTGAGGAGGCAGCTAACCAAATGTTTCCTCCCTTGTGCCATTTTCACACCCATTTGTCTTTTAGGGTTTTCACCTCTTCTCTGACTGGTCTTTATAAAATTTTAGTTCTTTTCTGAAGCAATCATTATGTATGCCAAAAGAAATAGAAGGGAGGGAAGGGAGCAAGTGGCAAAGTCTGAGGCATACTTTAGGCTGCGAGGGATAGAAGGGAATAAGCTATGAAGTCTTGACCTGGAGCAGAACCTCAGGCTGGAGAACAGAGTGACACTGAAGCAGGTATAGCAGGAAATCAGAGATGAGAGCAAAGATCAATAACACGAGTTCCAAATCAGGAGCGAGAGTCCTAGGAGCAGGGCTTCAATGGGGAATGAGAGGGAATTGAGTGAAGCCTGTAAATCAGGACAGCAGGCTTGGGAACAAAAGACAATCACATCAGGGTTGAAGCCATGAAGGTGTATTGAAGTATGGGGCTTGGGGCTGCTGCAGATTGGGAGGGAAGGGAATGAGAGGCATGTGGCAGCATGATGGCTTCTGGAAATTGTATTCTGGTTGCTTTCTATGTTATAAATCACTGGTTAGGCCTAAGCTGGAGTATTGTGGCGAATTCTGAGCACCACACTTTAGGAAGGCTGTCAAGATCTTGGAGAGGGTGCAGAGAAGATTTACCAGAATGGTACCAGGGATGAGGGACTCCCGTTATGAGAGACCAGAGAAGCTGGGATTGTTCTCCTTCGAGCAGAGATAGAGGAGTTTAAAATTATGAGGGGTTTTATGAGAGTAGATAGGGAGAAACTGTTTCCACTGGCAGGAGGGTTAGTAACCAGAGGGCACAGATTTAAGATAATTGACAAAAAATAGAGGGGGGAAAATAGGAGAATTTTTTTACATAGCGAGTTGTTACGATCTCGAATGCACTACCTGAAAGGGTGGTTGAAGCAGATTCAATAGTAACTTTCAAAAGGGGAATTGGATATATACTTGAAAAGGAGAAATTTGCAGGGCTATGGAGGAGGAGCAGGGGAGTGGGACTAATTGGATAGCTCTCTCAAAGAGCTGACACAGATAGAATGGGCTGAATTTACTCCTTCTGTGCTGTATGATTCTATGTTGCAACAGCCTCACAGAACAATTGCACTGTCATGTGGTTGTTTGGCTCAGAATGCCAGGCCTCAGTTGAGGAGATTAAGCCGTGAAGCATGAAGGGAGAATGTACACAAGGTCAGGGATGTTCATGAGGCAGTGTGTCTAACATTGCACGGGTCAGGGGGGAGTTCTTGGAGCAATTGAAAGCTGAAATGGGTATGTTTATGGGTGTTTGCAGTTTCTTTTATATGTTTAATGGGTTTACTTTGTTATACAATTTATTTTTAGAAGTATACAGAGGGTGGATGGGGAACTGTCATGGCCACTGCATCTTGGAAAACTTTGGTTTTATCGGAATGTGATTGCGTCAAATGTTTTTTTAGAGGAATGTGATGAGGAGAAATCTGAAGTTTGGAGAAATGTTTTGTGTACTGTGGTAAGTAATGGAAGTGTAACAAAAATAGAAAATCATCACAAAGATTAAACATACTTAACCAGTGAGAAGGAAGAAACTTGGCTGTGGTCAGATGGTCATAAAAAATGTTATATGCCTTGGGTTTTGTAGGATACAGGCTTGCAGCTACAGTAACATATTGCAATGACCTTTAACATGGAAATATGGTACACCCAATGCTTCTTTTGACAAAATGGATCTGGGAGCAAATTACAAGACTGAATTCAATTAAGAGGAAACCAATGGTGTCATAAAGATAAACTTAGGTGATTTATGAGCATCATCGAACCCAGAGAATTAATTACAGCCATTTAACTCTCTACTGTTAATGTTTATTTGATATAGTAGTATCTTTCATATTTGTGGCAGGACATGTTTAATATAGTGTGAAAGACGGAGGTGGTGTAATCAAGAAGCTAATGTATTAACATTCATTGTGAACATTGACCCAACAACATGCTGTGCCACATAAAGAGTACTTACCATATGGCAGTAGTACACTGGGTTAACAGTCTGTAGTCAACTCCTGTTTATGAATGGTGCCAGTAACTGAGGGTCATTAATTTCAAAGGGATGATTGCTGCGTGATGTAACCCAACATTAGATGATGTGGGAAGGAAAAATAAGTTATTTTTGTATGGAGCAGTGGTTTTGGGAAACTTGGGAGGCTTTGCCAGCGATCTGCCAGTTCTTAATTTATTGATTTATCTTGTTAGCTTTATCATGTGCAGCATTTGATGTCATGCTGTATCCCGGAGAACACAGCCCTGATTTTCTACTAACATTCCACCTGATTTTGGGCAGATCCAGGGTGGAAATCAACCAGAGAGCCATTCTGCCACCTCTCCACCAAACACCAGAAGTGACAATGAGCATTGAATACACCTGCCTAAATATGAGCGGACATATTCAAAGTGGGTGGCAATGGTGGGATGATGCTAGACATTGTACAGGTTGAGCGTCCTGAATCCGGCAACCTCGGGACCGAGGCCGAGCCGGTTTTCGGGTTTTTCCGGACTTAGGACATCAGAAACATGTTCCGAAGTCCGGAAATGCCTGGGCCCAGGTTGCGCTATTTCCGTTTTTGGTAAGCCTCCCTCAGGGTGTCCGGATTCCGGAACATTTTACGGATTCCGGACCCCTGCCACCAATCGTCCAGATTCCGGAACATTCCGGATTCCGGAACTCCGGATTTGGGACGCTCAACCTGTACTTCCTGTCATTACTACCGTAGCAATGCTGGACGCAAGGGATATCAGCATGTTACTGCTGTCCAGCCTAGCTATGGCAGGCGGGAAGGGATTTAAAATTTAAATCCCAAATCCTTAAAGGTGGGAGGACAAGTTGATAAGGCAATTAAGAAAGTGTATGGGATACTTGGCTTTGTAAATAGGGGCATTGAATACAAAAACAAGGAAGTCATGCTAAACCTTTACAAATCACTGGCTAGGCCTCAGCTGGAGTAATGTGTACAATTTTGGCCACCACACTTTTAGGAAGGATGTCAAGGCCTTGGAGAGGGTACAGAGGAGGTTTACCAGGATCATACCAGGTATGAGGTACTTCAGTTATGTGGAGTTATTGGAGAAGCTGGGATTGTTCTCCTTAGAGCAGAGAAGGTTGAGGGGAGACCTAATAAAGGAATTTAAAATTATAAGGGGTTTTGACAGAGCAAGTAGGGAGAAACTGTTTCCTCTGGCAAGTGGGTCAGTAACCAGAGGTCACAGATCTAAAATAATTGGCAAAAGAATTAGAGGGGAAATGAGGAGAAATTATTTCACACAGAGGGTTGTTCGGAACTAGAATGCACTAGGGTGGTGGAATCAGATTCCATAGGAACTTTCAAAAGGCAATTGGACATGAACTTGAAGAGAACTCATTTGCGGGGTTACGAGGAAAAAACTGCGGTGTGGGAGTGAGACTAAATTGGAGAGCTCTTTCAAAGAGCCGGCACAGGCACAACGGACGGAATGGCCTCCTTCTGTGCTGTAAGATTCTATGATTTACACTCCCGCATCGCACAAATTAAAAAGTAAATGGCCCTTCAGATGCACCAGAGGCAGCCAGGACATTTAAACTTCTGGACAGAAAATTACAGGAGCTAATACCAGCATGCAATATCCTCCACCTGGTTTTCCACTATGGCTCCACGCAGATGATTATTTAATGCTCATGGAAAAACAATGGAAAGTCTACCCCTGACTGTCTACGGTCACTTGGGCAAGGCACTGGAGTGCTGTTGGGGCCATTGACCTGCATCTCATTATGAGATGATGCCTTCATAAGAAGAGGAAGGGAAGAAGAAAAACATTCTTCATTTCCTGTTTCTAAACCAGGCCACAACACACAGAAAGCATTGCTTGATTCATTTTAAATTTTTGTGAAACTGACTGAAATGGACAAACAGGCCACTGGGGGTTGAAAAAGGGGGTTTCCGCTTTTAAGGATTAATATTGTATTTGAAACCTCAAATGTACTTGTCAACACTGATCCTTGACCCATTTATCTACATATTGGCTTTGACTTCTGGAGGTACAGATAAAAATTGCTACACTGCAACCATTAGTGTCAAACTGTTTTGACAAGTAAGAATGTAACTAATGCAGTCCAGATGAATGTAAAACCACAGCTGTTGTCGGAGCTCCATTTAGGTTGCCAGTATTACATGTCTGCAGGATTTATCACAGATTCCTGCATAAACTCTTCCTTTCCCAGGACCTCGAAACTGTGCAATTCTTTATCTCCCTTTTACTTCCTCTTGCAATCTTTTACAACCAAAGCTCGGTGTCATGGAACCATGTCATCCTGATTTATCTCGTCTCCTCTTCTACTCTTTCTAACCTCAATGGTGACTTGCACTTCGAGCCTTGGCCCCCCATCTCGGTTTCTCAGTTAAAGGAAAATCACATTGATAAACTCTGGAATGCTGTTAATTTGTTCAGTGCAAATTACAAATGAATACGGGTGAGTGAGACTAATTAGAAAGCTCTTTCAAAGAGCCGGCACAGGCACGATGGGTTGAATGGCCTCCTTCTATGTTGTAAGGTTCTATGGGGGAAAAATTCAGTTGGTTGCGCCTCCCGTTAGCGCCTTAAGAGGGCGCTAATGGGGCGCAAAGCATCTAGCGCCCAGGCGCGGCGAAGTTTGCGCCGCTCGCGAAATTAACTAGACATTTTGCGGCGGTGCTAAACACTACTGCCACGATCTCCTGCGCCGGCAGATCGTGACGTCAGTCGAGTGCGCAACGCCCCGGTATCGCCCCGGAGCAGGATATTGAGTGGCGCCCCCTGCCTTACCGCCTGACGCTAGCAACGACAGTTTGAGTGGAGCGTTCTGCAGTCATGAAGGGAAAGGGGGAACGCTATTTAAAGGTGACCGCTTCCTGCCTTTTATTGTTGGTGCCATTTTTGAACTACGCATTCTGAGAGAGAGAGAGAGAGACTTCTGGAGAGATTCAACGTTGTGTGAAGGAGTTTTGGGTACTGAGCAGCACTTTGCAGCTTCATTTTGATTTGCTATTCCTTGTATCGATTTAGAAGAGACTGTGGGGGCTGCACTCTGAGCTCTTTGCCTGGTACTCTCCATTGTTCTTTCCAGCAGATTTGATGTGCAGATCTCTCCAGGCCGAGATTCAAGGCTGCAATTAGCAGGATGTGGCTGGAAAGTGAGATTAACCATCCCCTTTAAGAACTGGCCCGTTCCATTGTGTGTGTGTTCCATTGCTGACTGACATTACATGAGCTTCGCCAGCGCTCTGAGGTAGCGCCTCGCTCCTCGGCCTTTGCGCCTTAAGACAGGTGTGAAGCGCCTGATTTAGAGCTCCAATCACCTCCAGGGGCGATAAAAGTCAAGTTTGCAGTCGGTGGCGATAATTAGTGCCAGGCGCTAATCTTTGCGCCCGGCCGATAATTGCGCCCCAAATGGGGCGATACTGAATTTCTCCCCCTATGACTCTATGTCATGAAATCATCGAGCAGAAACTGATAGCCAAGTTCTGCACTCATGAAGACGGTCTCAATCGGGATCTTGGGTTTATGTCACGATACATGACGTGATCTGGACTCGAGTCGTCGTTAGCTTGTTCACAGATGTGATTCCCAGTAAAAAAGTAAAAATTTTCCCAGTAAAAAAGTAAATTTTTTTTTAAAGCTTTTCGTTTTACATACATACGGCAGCTTTTGACACGTTAGAACCCCTGCGACTTCACCTCATTGTCTCAGTTGTATCTTGCTATGTCTTTTGATGTGGTACCTTCCTGGCTGACTTAATTAACTTTATCACACCTCGGCAGATAGTCAGGATGATTTAATTTATTGGTCTGCAATTGTAAAGTACACATGCTTTTTTTTCCATCTATATATGCTCTGACGATTCTGTATCCAATTTACTTCACCTGAGGAAGGAGCGATAGTTCCGAAAGCTTGTGATTTCAAATAAAACTGTTGGACTATAACCTGGTGTTGTGCGACCTCTCAATTTTGTCCACCCCAGTCCAACACCGGCATTTCCGCATCATGAAATCATATGCCATTTTTCTGATTTTATGATCATCAACTTAAAAAAACTTACATTTCTGTCAATGTCCGAATGTATGTAAACCATTACGGAATGAATGGATGCTATTACTGTACAAACACGTAATACGTTCATATGAAATGTCTTTGTTTTAAACGGGTTAGCAGCTTTGCTAAAATCAAAGACAAAGGGATTTCATACAAGTGCTTAGCAGTCTTTTGCTAATATCGCACAATGTGACTATAATTCAGGAGTCCAGCATCAATCCTTTCACAGCCAGAAATAACGGGGGAATTTTTACTTCCCGACGCGCTGGGAGTGGGGGTGGTCCGGTAGCCTATGGGAAGCCTGGGTTTGCCCACATGCTGTGGAGATTTAACTCCACAGCAAGTGTCTTTCGTCATTGACAGGTTCCCCGCCCGGGAGTCAGCCTGATTGACGGGCTTGGTTTCCAGTCGGGCCGGGAACGCTGGCCAAGGATGCTGCAGGACCAGGTAGATCCGACCCCTGACCCCGAGGAGGGGGGGGGATCCGATCCTGGAGGGGGGGTTTTGTATGGGGGGGGGGGGGCGGTGTCTGACAGTGGGGAAGCTTGGGGGGAGGGCCAGGAGGAAGCACTCCTGCTCCTCTTCGCCCACAAGCAGTGCTTCCCGAGGCTGTCCTGGCCTCGCTGCAGCTGCCGGTTTTCCGGGGAAACCCGACCGGCCACAGTTAAACCTGCAAAGCAGGTTAACTCTGAGGCTTCTAGCTTCATTAACACCTCCTGGGAGCGGGTTGGCTGCCCACCCTTTGTCCCGCCTCAGTAAAAGCTGGAAGTCGGTGGGTTGTAGCCAGCTTCCCAACATACTTCGATTTTTCTTTTGCCTATTTCACCCCCCACCCGCTCATCCATGTTAAAATTCCCCCCAATATAGCCAAAACTGGCTTTCTCCAACCTGTTTTTGCATATCCCAGAAGACTGTTTTGGGGGGAAAATTCGGTTGATTAGCGCCTCCCGTTAGCGCCCTAAGAGGGTGCTAACGGGGTGCAAAGCAACTAGCGCCCGGGAACGGCGATGTTTGCGCCGATCGCGAAATTGACCAGACATTTTGCGGCGGCGCTAAACACTACCGCCACGATCTCCTGCGCCTGCAGATCGTGACGTCAGTCGAGTGTGCAACGCCCCGGTAGCGCCCCGGACCGGATATTGAGTGGCACCCCCTGCCTTTCTGCCTGCCGCTAGCAACGATAGGTAGAGGGGAACGTTTTGCAG
Source organism: Squalus acanthias (assembly GCA_030390025.1). Classification (NCBI taxonomy): domain Eukaryota; kingdom Metazoa; phylum Chordata; class Chondrichthyes; order Squaliformes; family Squalidae; genus Squalus; species Squalus acanthias. Next base: position 15,084,794 of record CM059448.1, read on the forward strand.
TCGAGAAGGGACTGGGGGAGTGTGATTTAAAGGCGGACGCTTCCTGCCTTTTTTTGTCGTCGACATTTTTGCACCACGCATTCTGAGAGAGAGAGAGAGACTTCTGGAGAGATTCAATGCTGTGTGAAGGAGTTTTGGGTACTGAGCAGCACTTTGCAGGTTCAGTTTGATTTGACCTTCCTTGTATCGATTTAGAAGAGACTATGGGGGCTGCACTCTGAGCTCTTTCCCTGGGCCTCTCCATTGTTTTTTCCAGCAGAATTGATGTACAGGTCTCTCCAGGCTGAGATTCAAGGCTGCAATGAGCAGGATGTAGCTGGAGAGCAAGATCGACCCTCCCCTTTAAGAACTGGCCGGCGCCAGTGTGTCTGTGTTCCATTGCTAACTGACATCACATGAGCTTCGCCAACGCTCTGAGGTAGCACCTCGCTCCTCAGTGTTAGCGCCTTAAGAGAGGTGTGTAGCGCCTGATTTAGCTAGATAGAAGCCAAGTTTGCAGTCGGTGGCGATAATTAGCACCAGGCGCTAAACTTTGCGCACGGTTGATAATTGCGCCCCAAACGGGGCGATACCGAATTTCTCCCCCTTTATGTATTAGAAATCGCTCCTGACTAATCAGGACTGCCTGTTCCAGTGCTTAGTGAGCACACAGTGCCTGGAATGTGTGCTCTCAATCAATTGGCCCCAGTGGCATCTCTCCTTAAATTCTCTGGCGCACTTTTGCACATACATAAATAAATTTGCCCAACAAAGGCTGTCAAAACTTAAGTAAGAATCTTCACATGTGCCTATATTATGATGGAATTCCACTGTATGTGGTAAGAGAAAAGTTTTGGAAATGACTCACTGGATTGCAATACATTCATGAAGTTCACATTGAGTAGAACAACATTTTGCCTGTGATTGAATTTTTAAAATGTTCTTTTTGCATTCTTGTGTCCTCAAGGGCTTGACTGTACAGTGTACAGTTGCAGTCTCCAGAGTATGGTTGGGAATACAGATTGCAAAATACTTAATCTTTTACCCTTAGAAATAGCAGTATATTAATAAACTCCCGCCGATTCTGAGAAGGTCGGCAGAGGAAAATAAATGTAACTGCTCCCCAAAGAGCAGAAGTTCTGACACACTGCCAATTATGGGAATGGCCAGTTTATCAGGGACAGCAGTTCAAAGCCCAGCCACTTTTTTTTTTGAGAGGATTGATGAAAGTCCTCGGGAGTAAAAGAATACCACTTTTTGAGCAAAGTGGAAAGATTTGAGAGTAAAGCTGTGCATTTTACAGTGGGGCTTTGTTCAGCTTGATATCCTCTCCCAGTTTTCTTCTTTTGTCTCTCCCCAACCCCCTCCTGACACTGTAGCCATGCACATCCTTGAGCTGGGATGCAGGCTTGTCTGCAGCTGCTCCATGCAACAGTCAACAATCACAATGCACAATAAAATACCATCTGGTGCAAAGCACAAGAGGGACTGGAAATGAGAGTTTAGATGGAGGAGCACATTTCCGTCGATGGTATTTCAGGTTAAAAGTTTTGCTGCAAATAAAATCAAAGCTTTCATATTTGTTGTCTGTGGAAACTCCGTAATAGTTTTGATTGTTATTTGTTTTTATCAGTATGCGGGGAAGCAGCATTTAATCGTGATCTCAGGGGTGAGAGAGATGTGACTGGTTATAAGGGAACGCATAGAAAAATACTTAAGCAAGTTCCAATTTAGAATTGGTTTCTGGTATTTTTCCCTTCGTTTAATAGTTTTTTTTTTTCATCCACATGCCCCATTCCTTGAATGAGAGAGTGGCATGCGGTCTACTGCCAGGCACCTGGCAATCCTGCTGTTGAACCATTAGGTGGAGGTGTGCAAGGGCTTGGTTGAGAGGAGAGGGAGCTTTTATATCAACTTCCCTGCGCCTTCTCCTCCTGTAAAGCAGCTTGTCCATAATACTGCAATGGCTACCACACTGCCCATTACAACCATAGGTGTGTGGCTTTATTCAGCCTTTGGGATCCATTGTGGCCAAGTAGAATGTTGGCAAGGAGGGAAAAATAGAGAGTAAGAGAGTGAGAATTCATGGCCCCGATATTTACGGGGAAGGTGTGGCGGAGCACAGTGAAAACCCGGCAAGGCCAAGGATGCGGTGGTCCTGCCAAATTTAATGGCAGGACCTCACATTATAATTTTTTTCTTTTGCTTCCTGCCCGGCAACCGGCCAAATTGACAGGCTGGCTGGCAGGCGGGAAAACCAGTGGCAGGAGTGCTTGGGGATGGTCTCCAGCAACCGGGAGGCAGCAACAGATCAGGGCTTGGGTGGGGAAGAGAGAGGCCATTGCAGGATGGAGGGAGTGAGAGATTGGAGCTGCGGGGGGGGGGGGGGGGGGGAGGGGTGGGGTGGTGGAGGGGTTGCGGTGGGAGGTCAGCGATCGCAACAGGGGAGAGAGAGAGGCCGAGATCATGGCAGGGGGGACCGAAGGCTTCCTTGAGGGGCCGGAGCCTCCTGGCCCACAAGGCGTGCTGTAAAAGGCACTTATCTTCTGGAGCCGGCAGCTCCCTCCTCCCTTTTACTGTCGGGTTTCCGGAGCCCTGGGAAACCCACGTGGCAACTGTTAAATTTAAACCAGGCTCCCAATTACACAACTAAGGACCAATATGTTAGTGAAGTTTCCCACTTGTTGACAACAGGGCACTCGGACGCCATGAAACCCGTCGCCGTAGAAATGGCAGCAGGTGCGTACGCAGCAAGTTGGGGAAACGTTCTCCGGTTTTTACTTTTTAAGCCCCCCCCTACCCACTCCCACCCATCGTGGGGGGCTTAATATAGAGGCCCATTAATTCATTCCCATCTTAAAATTCAAATGGGGGAAGTACTTTAAACTGAAAGTGCACCTTAACAGTAATGACGCCTCAACACAAAATGTCAAAATACAAAGTACGTTCTATTCATCTTCGCATAATGGTCCTTTTACGATTATAATAACTAGGCTCCTAATGGAGATTTGCTGCATCTTATTATTTTGACACTTAATCAGATGGATTAACATGAGTGCTCTCATGTCTTTTTTAAGGCAATGAAACAAAAAGACTTTATTGTAGATCTGCTTTACTGCACACATGAATATATTAAGTCTGACCTTTCAAGTAATTATTTGAACCCTTTCAGGATAACACTTGGTGCCTTCAAACAAAAATGTAACAAGAATGCAGGTTGCGTGTGTACGTGCTTTATGTTTGTTACTTTAGTCTAAAAATGCTGTGCCACAGTGCATTGCAGCAGCAACATGCCGCACCATGGGAGTGGTCGGGAACGGACTTCCCAACCTCAGCTGTGCCGTCATGGCAAAGTTCCAATTGACACTTCCCCACAAGAGGAAAGGAAAATTATAAGAAAAGTCCTCCACAAACCACCATCTCAGGACCTCTCAATGGTTGCTTTCAGAGTTGCATTGAAAGGAGGTCTGGAAGTAGATTTCCTGTTTGCCTTTGTGCTGTTGATGGTCTCTCTTAGGCAGTCCCTCGGAGCCGAGGATGACTTGCTTCCACACTAAAAATGAGTTCTCAGGTGACTGATGAGTCCAATGCGGGACCTACAGTCTCTGTCACAGGTGGGGCAGACGGTGGTTGAAGGGGCGGGTGGGTGGGGTGCTTGGGTTGACGTGCGCTGCTTCCGCTGTTTGCACTTGCTCCCGCCGAAGAGACTCGAGGTGCTCGGCGCCTTTCCGGATGCTTCTCCTCCACTTTGTGCGGTCTTGGGCCAGGGATCCCCAGGTGTCGGTGGGGATGTTGCACTTTTTCAAAGAGGCTTTGAGGGTGTCCTTGAAGCGTTTCCTCTGCCCACCTGGGGCTCTCTTGCCGTGTCGGAGCTCTGAGTAGAGCGCTTGTTTTGGGAGTCTCGTATCGGGCATGCGGACGATGTGGCCCGTCCATCGGAGCTGATCGAGCGTGGTCAAAGCTTCGATGTTGGGGATGTTGGCCTGAGTGAGAACACTGACGTTGGTGCGCCTATCCTGCCAATAAAAGGGAAATGGGAGAAAGTACAAAAAACATAAGCATGTGTAGAGTGAGAAAAAGTAATTCAACTTATCAAGCCTATATATATATATATTTCCCATTTCTTGGTAAAATAACAGCATAACCCACCCTCTAATCCCAACCTATTTTCCTGGGTCATGGGTCATTTACCCTTTAGGGGGGGTCCTGGTGGGATCCCCACTCACTGCTGCCAGTCAGCAAAATCTAGGTGGCACTGCAGGGGGCCAACACCGCAGCACCAAAACAGGCATTTAAAGGGCAGAAGAGCCCCAAAAAAAGGAGAAAGCAAAAAAATGTTTTAGGTCTCGACTGAGTTCAAGGCCAAAGAAGGGGGGAGAGGAAACCGTTACCAGGCGACTTGGGGTCCATTACGTTCATTATCCCAGATGGTCTCAGGGAACTAGGATAAGAAGGGTTGGAGAAATGTGGGCTGCGATGCCAGTGCCTACCTCCTTGATGGCATTTACTACATTAGACGTGGAAACATAAGAACATAAGAAATAGGAGCAGGAGTAGGCCATTTGGCCCGTCCAGCCTGCTCCGCCATTCAATGAGATCATGGCTGATCTTCGAAGGTGAAATAACAGAAGATCTGGGTTTTATGATCGGTCAGTGAGAGGAATCCATCTTTCAGTCGGGCTTTGGCCGTTCGATTTACTGATAAAGATAGACAGAGAGAGCTGGTGTAGACAGGACCGGCTAGCTCAGTTGGTAGAACATGAGACTCTTAAGCTCAGTGTCGTGGGTTCGAGCCCCACGTTGGGCGGTTATTTTTACTGCTGATTTTACAGGCGACCCCCAGCTCTGAATTCCGCGGCAGAGAGTCCAAGGAGTGTTTGATGGTTGGTTAACGCTGGTCTTGGGGAGGGCGGCCATGGGAGGAAAATCCATGTTGGGCAGGGAGGCGGTGGTAGGCCTCACGTTCTCATATTCTTGTTGTTTTTATGGCTATCCCACCTAATTTGGGACGTGAGAGCAAAGGAAAATCAGTCAAAACTGGAAAAAAAGGAGCCCTGATTATAACAGAGCGGGAATCGGGTGGGCACGGTGCCGAGACGAGTGGCAACTCCTCCACCCCAACCATGGCGACATGAGGCCTGCAAGATTTTAGCTCTTAGGCATTTGCATAAACCCAGTTAGTTGCCCGTCCAAACCTGGCAGGAAGTGGCAACCGGCTGGGGGGGCGGCGCGGGGGGGGGGGAGCAGAATGCAGGAGGCTGGGGCCAAAGCAAAGGTCACCAGCACTCAAGTAAGTCGCAAGCAGAAGGGTTTTAGGAGGGCCTCATGATCAGAAAGGGAAGGCCTAAACTTTACTTGTGGGGCCCGGAGGAGCCTGTCCCGGTCCTACAAGGAAAGTAAAAAATAGTTAATAAATTGAGCTGTTTAGACCTCGGCTCCACTTCCCGCTATCTTCACCTGGCAGGAAAGTCACAACGAATTCTCCGCTCAGTCGATTACATCATCTGACCCTGATCTGTATATTTAAAGAAGGACCCCGCCGGTTTCAGGCGGGTGTCCATGCTGCCTGCCTGCTCAGAGGAGCAGGTTAAAATTGAAAACAGCGAGACGTTGGTGGGTAAGTGCCTCGGCCGATTTGAACTGCCCGCCCACCTTTTTGCCTCCAAACGGGCAGGGGAAAATCGGCCCGAGGGAGTTTGACCCACACAAAAAAAAATTAAATCGTGAAAAGAAAAGCATTCATTGATTTCTTGCATTCCTTTCATTTTACTTCATACTGATCAACATTAAAATAGGCTGAAAATGAGTTAATTAGATGGAAAACCAAATCTCTCTGCATTTTTGCAGCTGAAAAAGGTGTTCACTAGGATTAACATAGAAACATAGAAGATAGGAGCAGGAGTAGGCCATTCGGCCCCTCGAGCCTGCTCCGCCATTCGATGAGATCATGGCTGATCATCCAAACTCAGTACCCTGTACCTGCCTTCTCCCCATATCCCTTGATACCTTTAGCTTTAAGAAATATATCTAACTCATTCTTGAATATATTTAATGACTTGGCCTCAACTACCTTCTGTGGTAGAGAATTCCACAGGTTCACCACTCTCTGGGTGAAGAAATTCTTCCTCATCTCAGTCCTAAATGGCTTACCCCTTATCCTTAGATTATGACCCCTGGTTCTGGACTCCCCCGCCATCGGGAACATTCTTCCTGCATCTAGTTTGTCCAGACCTGTCAGAATTTTATATGTTTCGATGAGATCCCCTCTCATTCTTCTATACTCCAGCGAGTATAAGCCCAATCGACCCAATCTCTCCTCATATGTCATTCCTGCCATCCCAGGTATCAGCCTTGTGAATCTTCGCTGAACTCCTTCCATGGCAAGAACATCCTTCCTCAGATAAGGCGACCAAAACTGCACACAGTACTCAAGGTGTGGTCTCACCAAGTGGTCTCTGAACTGAAGGGAATATATTGGAACTGGGAAATACTGGTTGGATTAAAATAAAAAATATTTTTGCCAAGTTCAACTAACTTAAGGGAACTGGTTCTTGTGCTGGCACGCCACCGTATTACCGATCCCACTATAATGGCAGACAAATGGCTGGTGCCTGTCTCTAAAGCCAAGGAACCAAACTTGTGTTTTTCAAGAAAGAACTTGTTTTACTATGTCACCTTTCACGACTTCAGGATATCCCAAAGCATTGACAACCAATGAAGTACTTTCTGAAGTGCAGTCACTGTTATAATGTAGGAAACGTGGCAGCCACCTTGCGTACAGCAAGCTCCCACAAACTGCAGTGATATTACTCACCAGATAATCTGTTTATTTTTAGTGATGTTGGTTTAACAAATTTTTCTTTCTGGTATTGGTAGCAGATTTAGTCGGGGAGATCAGGTGATCCAGTTTCTGATGGATATGAGGTTGCTGATGGGCATTGCTTTCATCCAATTTCTGTCGTAACTGATGTTGAACATTTTGAATTGTGCAAAAACTAGTACCAGAATAGAACTGCAATATTATTTAAGTCTGTTTCCATATTTTCTTTGTTTTTTCAGCCCCTTTTAAAACAATTCTTGTTTTCCTTCTCTTTTGCTCTGCCTATATCCTTTTCCCTAGCTTTATGACTGAGCAGGTGCCTGCTTTGAAGCCTCTGCTGCATATATTACCAGCTGATTAGCCTGTTTTCTCCTTCTAATGGATGGTCATCTTTCCTTCTCCCTCTCATGGGCCCTCTCACCACTGAGATCAGGAATTCACCGTGTGGGGACCCACAAGCGTCCTACTGTTTGATATATAGGAAATAGTTTTAAAAAATCATTTCTTCTTGTGAGGTATATTGTGAGGATTTTTCTTTTAATTTTGTATAATCTGTACTGGTCAACTTTGTATCAGGAGGTGAATCTATACATTGTACAGGGATATCAGTGTGACATTCATGACAATGTCATAGTGCTGCTCGACTGTTTAAATTCAGTGTGGATTATTGAAAAAGAGAGATGTTTGTGTCACAAAGTGTGTAGGACATGTTTCTGATCCAGCTGGTCACTGAGGGAGGTGTCCAGCAGCAGCAAAGGAAGGTAGGAAAGTCAGACAGTAGCCAACTCCCACTGTCCTCACTTATCTCCCATCGTTTAGTTGAAAGAGCAATTATAGATAGAGCTCGGGAAATGGCGTGCACTGTCTAACTCTCAATCATGGAGGTCATGGTGGTGATGCACTTATCTGCCCCATCAGTTACGAAGACTACAGGTCCAGAACAACATAACGGTAACGTTAAAGAACAATAACTTCATTTACAGGAAGTCCAAAAGCAACACTGAGTTACCCAATTACCGTTCTGAGGAAGGGTTCCACGCCAGAGATGTCGACTTGTCTTCTCTCAACAGAGTTTGGCCTGATCTGCTGACTGTTTGCAGCATTTTCTGTTTTTGTTTCACTAAACTACTTCACGCCACGTTACAGTTACAGGTTGAGCTCTCTGCCTCCTATGCAACAATACAGGATATCATGTATTCCTTGTACTTTAGAAGTTGGATAGCTCAGAGCCATCCAGCCCCTCTGTACTCTGAAATGTCTTCCTATATGTAAGGAGCATTATATGTGCAAGTTGTTAATTGCAAGCTTGGACTAACCCACTTGAGTGCTGAACAGCCCTTGGTGATGACGTGATTTGTTAGGGATGTTTAAAATTATGAAGGGAATAGACAGATTAACTAGAAACAGATTATCTCCAATGTATGAAGAGTCTAGCATGAGTGAGCATAAATATAAGATTAAATACAAACGATTTAGGACAGAGAGCAGGAGATTTATTTTTACAGAGCCTTACACACAGGCTGCGTGGGATTGCACTATCGAAGTAAATAAGAATCAGAACCCATGTAAACATTTAAGAATAGGTTACATAAGCGGTTGAAGGAAAGGATATAAAGGGATATGAGAACAAGGGCAGGCACATGGGAAGGATGCAGACGGGGGCTTAAGATGGCAGAGTGAGGGTCTGTGCCGAATTCCCAATGCACCCCCAACCCCCCACCATTTTTACTTGCCTGAATTCAGGCAGAGGTGGGTGCCCGTCCCAGAGAAGTGGGGGCCTAATTTAAATAGAAGTATCATGTCCGATGACATTATCGGGATGCTCCCACCATTTTAACCGCGGGCCCAACTAAGGACCACACAGTCTCCAGCCTGCCACCAAGAGCTGCTGCCAGCCAAGATCTTGGCCGCAAGAGGCTCAAGTAAGTGACTTTTGCATTTTTTTTTATAGGTCCCTTGTGGGCCAGGAGGACTAGGACTGCTCCTCCTGGTTCTACAAGGATACTTTGGGGCTCTTCTGACTTGGGCTCCAGCCCTCCCCCACCACCAATTTTGTGTCCCACCAGCTTTGGGTGGGAGTCAGTGTCGGGGTATGCAAATGAGGCCCAGTAGCTAAAATCCGGCGGGGGGGGGGCAGACCATTCACTGCCTGTTTTGACCCCAGCAACCCCCGTTTCCCACCTCGAGTTAAAATTGGCCCTTAAGTATTTCCATAGGCAGTTTCAATGCTGACATAAAAGCGTGACCAAAAATCGTGACAACCGGAGGCTGGGCAGGAAATGCACACGTACACAAGATTTTTAATAATATATAGATAAATATTAGTTCTGTAAATGGATACATGGGGAGTGAATGGCCTCTTTATTGACCAGACACTCACTGCAGCTGTTCCTTCCAATATCTCAGTCAAAGGAAGATCAAGTGACACAGAATGGAGCAACCCATGTCAACATATAATTTGCTTGTAGCTTTAGTAGCACACCCAAAACAGCAACCAAGTAATCAAATGGCACCAAGGCACCAGTCCTCCTGACTAACCCCAGCTAGTAACCGCTTTTAAAGCTCATACCAGACAAGTAGCTTTTTACTTCCCCTTTAGTGGCTTGCATTTTATAGAAAAGCTTCCTGTTTTGGGTGGGCCAGCCGGTTGAGAAAAATGCCACTTTTTCATCTCAGTCCTTTGTTTTTGCAAAGTGTAGAATAAAAGAGGTTTTTTCACAGCGACAAGAAACAGGAAGTATTTCTGCAACAGATGTTCAGAAACCCTTGGAGACCCTGGAGGGTTGGAGGTTGGAGGGTGTCCCGAAGCACCTTACAGCTATTGCAATACTTTTGAAGTGTAGCCACTGTTGTAATGTAAGAAACGCGGCAGCCAATCTGCGCACAGCAAGCTCCTGCAAGCAGCAATGTGATAATGACCAGATAATCTGTTTTTTTAGTGATGTTGATGGAGGCTGCTGTTGTCATCAGAGTCTCACATTCCATTTTCTGATGCATTGAGGTTAACCTTGTGCTGTAGCTGTGGACTTTGCACAAACATTACTCAAGTAATACTTCTAGTTTTTTTTCGAGCACCACTGTATCCAAATACTTGCGCAGTATGAGCACAATAAAAGGGTTGTCAGGAACAAGGCTTTAAGTGAGACCTTTAAAGATTATCATTTAATGCATTGATATTCTGATTGTCTGCCGAATGTTAGAGAATCAAAGAAAAGTAGGAGTCATTTCATAGCTGCAATCTAATCTAGATGTTCAGATAATGCCATAGAATGTGACTGTGAAAGCAAGTGGTTTATAACTGTCTTTTGAACCTTGATATTAGATTACTGCTTTACTACTGGTTAATTCAGAGTAGCTGCTATTTCTATATAACCATGATGCGGAGATGCCGGTGTTGGACTGGGGTGGACAAAAGTGAGAAGTCGCACAACACCAGGTTATAGTCCAACAGTTTTATTTGAAATCACAAGCTTTCGGAGCTGCTGCCCCTTCGTCAGGTGAAGTAAAGGAATACGAATCGACAAAGCATATATAGATAGAGAACAATGCATGTGAAGCGTACAATGTCAGACGACTACATTTAATCCTCCTGACTGCCTTTCGTCACACCTCGGCAGAGAAACAATCAGGTCAGCCAGGAAGGCACCACATCAAAGACATAGCAAGATACAACTGAGACAATGAGGTGGGGTTACAGGGGGTCTAATGTGTCAAATGCTGCAGTCTGTATGGAAAACGATAAACTTTAAAATTTTTACTTTTTTTTACTGGAAATCACATCTGTGAACAAGCCAACGACGACTCGAGTCTGGATGACTCTACGTCATGTATCGTGACATGAACCCTAGATCCCGGTTGAGGCTGTCCTCATGGGTGGAACTTGGTTAAAAAAAAGTAAAAATTTTAAAGTTTATCGTTTTCCATACAGACTGCAGCATTTGACCCCCTGTAACCCCACCTCATTGTCTCAGTTGTATCTTGCTATGTCTTTGATGTGGTGCCTTCCTGGCTGACCTGATTGTTTCTCTGCCGAGGTGTGACGAAAGGCAGTCAGGAGGATTAAATGTAGTCGTCTGACATTGTACGCTACACATGCATTGTTCTCTATCTATATATGCTTTGTCGATTCGTATTCCTTCACTTCACCTGACGAAGGGGCAGCAGCTCCGAAAGCTTGTGATTTCAAATAAAACTGTTGGACTATAACCTGGTGTTGTGCGACTTCTCATTTCTATATAAGGGAAGGAATTGTAAAGCTCTGCTGCTTGACACATGTATGGGGCCTAAAATTGGGACGACAGTGTTGCAACCAATCTCTGACCCATGCTTGTGCTCAGGGAGAGCGCGGGCATTGCAATTTCCGCTCTTTACAGTAAGCTTTGTGGGGTGACTTAATTCACTTTTGGGTTCCCTTATTTATCCAGGTAGTTCAGAGACTGACAGCCAGACTGCTCTGTGTTTAACACCTGATGTCATTCATTATCCAGAAATTACAGTTTTAATGTAATCATTGTAAATGAATTGAGAAATAATGTGGCAGTCAATTGTACATGAAGGACGTACTGCATTGCTTTAAGAAATGATTGGGGAATCATTTATATTTTCACAAAAGATAAGGAGAATTTCAAATGAAAATCCTTTTAATCTGTGCAGCTTTGACACTGGACTCTGCAGGCACCTGGATCATTATTGATCAGCCTGTGGCCTTCAGAGCTACACATTTTTTAGTGTTCTTTATTTGAATTCAGTATGCCTATTTATTGCAGTTATATTATATTCATTTTGATGCTGCAGGCCATAGTAGGAATCAGGAATAGTGAATAGCCTTTTTTGATCGGTGGCTGCAAGCAGTGATTAGGAAACAGAGCATCAGCTGTATAAAGGGACAGGGATAGTGGCTGAGATATGTGTGTGTGTGTTGAGGGGTGCGGTGCAGGGTAGTTGACAGGCGGTTTTCCTTTAAGTCGATCCAAGGGAAGGGTGATCCATTCTGACTTAGTGTCACCCGGACGAACAGACTTTAAAAATAATGTATAATGCTATTTTCATGTGCAAAGAGATTTTGGGGCAAATTTACCTGTTCTGGCTCCTGGGCTATTAGATTGCCTGGGCACAGCGAATAGAGGAAAATCAGGCAGGGAGGAGCAGATGTCCCTAGCAGATCCCTGCCCCACCCCCCCCTCCAATTTCCCATCCATTAATTTAAGTAGATGGAAAATTGGGCAGGCTTCCTTACAGATGAGCGCTCCTCCCCACCTGATTTTCCTGTTATCACTGTGCTTGCCATGGAGGGAGTGCAGCGAAGATTCACCAGACTGATACCTGGGATGGCAGGAATGACGTATGAAGAGAGATTGGGTCGATTAGACTTATATTCGCTAGAGTGTAGAAGAATGAGAGGGGATCTCATTGAAACTTATAAAATTCTAACAGGACTAGACAGACTAGATGCAGGAAGGATGTTCCCGATGGCGGGGGAGTCCAGAACCAGAGGTCACAGTCTAAGGATAAGGGGTAAGCCATTTAGGACTGAGATGAGGAGGAACTTCTTCACCCAGAGAGTGGTGAACCTGTAGAATTCTCTACCACAGAAGGCAGTTGAGGCCAATTCATTAAATATATTCAAGAAGGAGATAGATATATTTCTTAAGGCGAAAGGGATCAAGGGATATGGGGAGAAAGCAGGGACAGGGTACTGAATTTGGATGATCAGCCATGATCTCATTAAATGGCGGAGCAGGCTCGAGGGGCCGAATGGCCTACTCCTGCTCCTATCTTCTATGCTTCTGTGTGCCCATGTGATCCAACATCTCTGGAACAGCCCGTGTGATCCAACACCTCAGGAACAGGAAAATCTGCCCCGGCATATTTCAAGTCTTTCATAATTTACTGGGCCGTTAATAAACTCCTATAGCACAAGAAAATTCTGCCAATATTTAAAGTGGCCTGAGCTTTACAGGGAGACTGAGTCCTTGGATCAGGCAGGTGGTCTGTCTGAGGGGCACGCTGCAGCAGATGTGCTGTCTTATGTCGTCTGACCCTTTCTCTGACTTGCGTTTCAAAAAAAAACATCTTTATTTAAGTGAAATAAAAATATTGCCGTTCGCAAGTGAGCTAATGTGACATAATAACACACTCAAATCATCACAGTCATGTTTACAAATGGAGCTTGTTGACCTTTGTTTTTGCAGATCTTTAGCGCGTACCTTAGGCAGTTGGCTCCTCCCACCCCGGATCTGCGGACGGGCAGCCGGCAGCTCGGGCCTCCCCCTCACTTACCGTTACGTTTAAGCCGCGGTGCATATGATGTCATCAGGCTGCGACTTTTGAACGTTAATTAGGCCCCGCCTGCCTTTTGCGGGAGCCTGGTCGATGGCCAGATTTGTGTTTGTAAACACGCAGGAAAGGGGTTGCTCGATCTTGATATTGTAACCCTTGACCCTCTCCCACTCGTCGAGGGGTGGGGTCAAAATCGAGGCCTTAATGCTTTCAAAGTAATTTAATTGCTGGTTCTATTAAGCAGCAGGGATTATTGACTGATTGATTAAATTTTTAAACTCGTCAGGCTGGCTTGAAGCTGACTGAGGGGGTAAATATTATCTTCTCATATCACCTGCTGCGTCATATGCAATCTATCAGCTAACTATCCATCCAATCAACCATTCATCTGTAAAGTGTGCTCGTCAGGGAATGGGAGTGGAATTATAAGGATTGACATTGTGCCACCTTTTAAAAAAAAATCTGTACCATACATTATAAATAAGTAATTGTTCGTCCGGGTGACACTAAGTCAGAATGGATCACCCTTCCCTTGGATCGACTTAAAGGAAAACTGCCTGTCAACTACCCTGCACCGCACCCCTCAACACACACACACACATATCTCAGCCACGATCCCTGTCCTTTTTACAGCTGATGCTCTGTTTCCTGATCACTGCTTGCAGCCACCGGTCTAAAGGCTATTCACTATTCCTGATTCCTACTACGGCCTGCAACATCAAAATGAATATAAAATAACTGCAATAACTTATCAATAAGAATAACTTTATCAATATATAAATAGAACTAATCTTACCACTAATGTCGAAGCCAATTCCCTGCAGATTCGACTGCTGAGATAGATTTTCCCAGCTTCTTGTAGATATTTTTATTGTCAAATTATTTGGTGAGAGTTTATAGTAAGAAGGAAGTGAGCTTACATGCTGCAGAATCTGCAGATATACTGGATCATTTCATGTCAGTTCAACAGCAACCATAGATCAGGGAGAGACCAAAAACAGGGCTTTTAATCAGCTACGGCAATACTCTTGAATTGATTTGTGAAAGAAGTTAAAAGATATGATCGCGAGGACAGGATTAGGCTTGGCTGTGATGCCTGTTGCGGTTGAATGGCCTGCTTACACTCACTGAACAGGCTCACACATGAATATTGGGCCACTTAGCTGAGGTATCAGAGGGTGCCTGGCACCCATCGAATCATTCCCAATCAAGGTGTCATCACCTTCAGGAGAATAGGTGTGAGGAAAAAAAAACGATGACAGAAAAAAATGAATGGAGTATAATCTCAGCTCAGCCCCGCCTCCCCTTGCCAATTTACTACAAAAAACAGCAGGTAAAGGGAGCAGAATTACAAAAATTGTTTGCCTCTCAACAAAATGCGTTTGTAAGAACAGGATAAAAGGCCAATCAGTTTTGCCTCCAGCCAAAAGTACTTAGAATATTCCCTTTCATGTATTGTAATGAGGGTCCCAGAATGCTGGAAATGCACCATTTTAAAGGTGGATTTCAACGTTGAGTCGGTTTGTAAGAGTGTCAGTGTTCTGGGAGTCTATAATGAGGTCAGGGTGCACAAAGTCTCTGTGAATTCATGCAATAGCTTTCTTCTGATTTGGTTTTTTAAAGTTTAACTACTGCACGCTAGAAGCCAGCCACAGTTGTGTGAGTTGTCGGTTTCACCGTGGTTTGTCTCATTTCCTCACTAGCTCTGAGCTATATTCGAACGCCCTTATCCCTTTGTCACTGCAGCAGCCCAGACATCCTGTATTTTTATTTGTCACACTTCTTTACTCTCCGGGCTTCTTGAGTTCTGCCAGTCTGCTGGAATTTATTGGGGGTGGGGGGAGCAGCTTCCTCTTTTGACTGCGCACAAATCCGCCCTCGTCCACGATTACTTCCTCTTCCCTTTTGTTTCACATTTCTCATTGTCTTCTCATTGATAAAACCTCAGATGCTTGAGCTAATGTTTCCCCCTAAGAGCTGTAATTGCCAGCACACAAGTTTTTATTTCTATATTTAGCTTATCTTTTTCTTAAATCATTTTGAATTTTCCTTGTTCTTCCTAATTTTTCGCCTCTCCTATTGTCCCAGTGCGGGGCTCACACTTCCTCCCTCAGCTCGCAGGGCAGGTGGTCTGGACCACAGACTCCTTTTAAAGATGGCATTGCTGCAGGGTTGCCAACTCAGCTTGGATGTATTCCTGGAGGTGTCATCACGTGACCCCCCCTGCCTCCAACCGCCCTGCCCCGACATTCCTGCCATTGGTCGCCCAACATGTCCATACTCACGGTGCACCTCCTTCCCCCGCCTATTGGAAAGCGAATAGACACTTCATTACCCGATTAGATGATTCTTGACTGTCAGTCAAATAGTCATTTCCCCCCCCCGCCCCCATGTCCAATGTTTTTATAACTAGTAAACAAAAGTGTTCAAAGTAATTTTTTATTGCCCCTATGATTTTTCTCCTGGGCTGCTCGCAGCAGTGCCCTGGAGATTAGTTTTTAATTCCTGGAGACTCCAGGGCAATTCTGGAGGGTTGGCAACCCTACATTGATGCCACTCCGCAGTTGACTAACAGTCTGGTGATAGTTTTTCTTTTCCCCCCTCCACTTCCATTTAAAAATCTGTTTTCTACACCTTTGGGTTTTGCTACTTTGGACATCATTCGCTGTCAAAGAGACAGGCTGACGTTCATGGCCCAAGATCCCCAATAATGTCACTCCTTAACCAGACAATAAGGATGCTTCTCATTCGCTTGTCGGCCTGGCAGGTACTAAGCCATAGAGACGAGATGTTTCCAGGTTCAATTTGGCCCGTGCCAGGGGCAGCTGATCTCAGCAAGGAGAATCAGTTGGGGTACTACAGATGGTCCGATTTTAATCCAAAGCGTGAATTGCGCAGGCTGGAGCGGGGGGAGGAGGGGGGTGGGGGGAAGAGGTGAACAAGAGCAAACCCCCTGACCTCGGCAGCACTCGAGAGGGTTTCGGATGTGCCATTGGGAAGGTGGGTGGAGCTGGTGCCGGGGAGGCGTAAACTTTCCTTGTAGGTCCCGGATGAGCACCCTTGCTCTTCCTGGCCCCACAAGGAAAGTAAAAAAAAAACATGCCTGTTTGGGCCTCTTCTGGACTCGGCTCCTCTTCACCTGGCAGGAAGGTCACAACAGCTTCCCAGTCAGGCTACCTGTTCAAATTGTAGTCAGGGCCCAATGACATCATTGGATCCTAATCTGCATATTTAAAGAAGGACGCCACCAGCTTCAGGTGGGCATCCTTGTCACTTGCTGAGAAGAACTGGTTAAAATAACAGTTGCTGATGGTAGAAAATTCCAGGATATTGACCCAGTGACAATGAAGGAATAGCGATGGTGTGTGACTTGGAAGAGAACTTGGAAATTATGGTGTTCCCACGACATGGTTGCTCTTGTCCTCCTTGGTGGTAGAGGTCGCAGCGGAGGTCGAAGTCACCTTGGTGGGATACTGCAGTGCATCTTGTAGACAGTACATACTGCAGCCACAGTGCGCCAGTGGTGAAGGGGTAGATATTGAGCCTACTCCTGATTGCCATCCAGTGAATGCTGGAAAGTGCCTATGTGTGGATGTCAAGTGAGGACAGATTTGAGCTCAGCTGTGAAGCCCTATAGTCAAACAATGTACCAACACTGTCCAGACTCAAACATTAAGAATGGTCATTGAGCAAACCCAGCATGAGCCTTTCCCATCTGGAGAGGAAGGGAGAGTTTGTTTTATGGCACCCAGCAAAATAAATCAATTTTTATTTAACTAATCTAAATCCTATTTAGGAACTGTATGAAATCTCACTTAAAAAGCAAACATGAAAGGATATAGATTGTGTAATTTCAGCAGAAAATGCTACTTTTCTTTAAAAGGGTGAATGTGTAAAATGATGACCCTGTATGGATTTTAATATTTCCCTGGTAATTGTGAAGTCTGCTCATTATTCCTCCTCTGCTGTTCAAAGGTTCCACAAATGGTATGTTTTGCACATACATTGAGACAAGCATGAATCTGGGTCACAACTGGATTGGTCCTGCAGTGCAATTAGGGAATGAGTGAAATGAAGCTGGAGATTCAGAGACAGATGGGACTGCTGGATTTATATCTTGTTAACTGTAGGGGCGAAATTATGCTGCGCCTACACCGTTATTTTACATCTTGCCAAAATCCAAGCGCTATGGGAGCGGGCACTTTTTGTATTTAGCTCTTCCGTGCGGATATCACAGAAAGAGGTGGGACTGGCGAGATGACATCATCTGCTGGAATTCCCACCAGTTCTGCCTGCGTTGCCCCCAATAGATATAACAAAGCGGGCACACTAACGTGCCAAGGACCTGATCCTGGCGGAAATGGGCTGCTGCCCTTTCAAAGGGCAAGTTCCCTACATCAAAGTTGAAATTCGAATTACCTTTAAGAAAATAAGATCTTAGCCAACACTTATGATGTGGCAAGGTGTCACTACCATCTCCCTCCTCTCCCTCCCCGACTAAGGTGGGCACCCCAATTGCACGATAGGTGGCCTGGGCACCCACCCGAAATATGCTAATGTCCCAGATCGTTTGGGACGGGGGCAGGGCTGCATCCACGAGGCAGGTGGATGTTCCGCCCTGGCCCTGTGTCAAAGAGGCCACCACAGGAATTTCTAGGCTCGAACCTACTCTGGGGAGCATGGCTTTTTGTATCTCAATACAGATAGATAAGAAGCTCTGAGTGAGCGCAAATCACACTGGAACAGTTAGCTTTTGTTTCCTTCCTAGATTTTAGCAGTATTCTGTTAAACTGCAACCTAATGATTGAACTTTCAGATCCACTTTGAAAGTGGGAAGTCACTGCTGAAATGAAAAAGCACTAAAACTACATCAACATCATTTCTGCTTTTGGAAAGTCCAGTGCAAAATGTGAAAGCATTTATTCATGAACTGCCATGACTTTATGCCCTGTGTGAAACAAAGCTTTCTATTGCTGCGGGTGGATTCATTACTGGTGAGTGGGTGGTGTAGTGGGTTCCAACAGTGCTCTTCCCCCTCGTGACCTGAGTGTAAATCATGCCTAGACTGATGAGATGGGTGGGGTTTTTTTTCTCTTAGGTTCTATAATATGTCGATGCATCTCAGTAGTAAGAAGTTTTCTTTGTCTCACCCCACTTCCCAATAAATCTAGCTCACAATATTTTTCTGCCTATCAACACAGACTGAGCAATTGGGAAGAGAAAGCAAACAGCTGACTAATGTGGGAAAAGCAAATGTCGCACTGACACCATTCTCGTTTTGGGATTAAGGCTAGTTTTTGGTGTTCCCAGGTATATTTACCCAGCATGTGAACCATGCAATACCTGACCCAGGAGTGCTTGGCACTGCTGTTGGATGCATTCAGAAAAAATGTCAGTGCTACTCAACCTAGAACAAACCCACTGCTTGACACAGTGCCAGGGCTAAAAATGCAGCTCTGCAGGGATAAACTATCATTTTCTTTGTACCACTGTTTAAAATCCAACCTTATGGGCACACATACTGCTTATGTCGTACTGAAACACAAACACTGTGGGACTGACAGATAGGCTGTCTTTGCACATTTGCAAAACACGATGAACTAGTTACATGAAACCTGCTAAGTAACCACAGGAAATGAAAATGTGACCGTCATGTCTAATGAATGTCATGTCTAGTGCTTGAGCACATTTATATTGCACTGACTGAATTTTAAAGAGAAAACCTCTTTTAGACTGGTGCACATCAAAGCCATGAAAAACAGGCCCAATGTTTCAATACATAAAATGAAAAGGAAAGAACACTGAAGAAAAATTAGACTTATAAATTTCTTATTAAGATTATTTTTGTTAAAATGAAAAGTAACCGTCCCCCCCAACTTCCTCATTAAAATGTTGCTAAATGGAAAAGAAAGGTCAGAGGTTGGGTATTCTGCAGTGAATGGCTTACCTCCTGACTCCCCAAAGCCTTTCCACTCCCTCAACCACCAGCGTACCGTGGCTGCAGTGTATACTATCCACAGGATGCACTGCAGCAACTCGCCAAGGCTTCTTCGGCAGCACCTCCCAAACGCGTGACCTCCACCACCGAGAAGGACAAGGGCAGCAGGTGCATGGGAACACCACCACCTCCAAATTCCCCTCCAAGTCACACACCATCCTGACTTGGACGTATATCTCTGTTCCTTCATCGTCGCTGGGTCAAAATCCTAGCACTCCCCACCTAACAGCACTGTGGGAGCACCTTCACCACAAGGATTGCAGTATTTCAAGAATAAGGCTCACCGCCATCTTCTACTTGCAATTAGGGATGGGCAATAAATGCTGGCCTTGCCAGTGACACCCTCATCCCAAGAATTAAATTTAAAAATGTATGCCTACATGTTGCGTATAAATTTAAACTTAAAGTGATTGAACTGCTAAACAAGTGGACATGATGTAACAGGAGGCAAATGGGCTGGTGATGGTGCTCTGTGCTCGCTGACCTACATTGGCTCCTGGTCTGGCAACGCCTCTGTTTTAAAATTCTCATTCTTGTGTTCAAATCCCTCCATGGCCTCGCCCCTCCCTATCTCTGTAACCTCCTCAGCCCTACAATTCTCCGAGGTCTCTGCACTCCTCCAATTCTGGCCTCCTGCGCATCCCCGATTTTCATCACTCCACCATTCGTGGCTGTTCCTTCAGCTGGCTAGGCCCTAAACTCTAGAATGCCCTCCCTAAATCTCTCTGCCTCTCTCCTCCTTAAAACCAACCTCTTTGACTAAGCTTTTGTTCACCTGCCCTAATATTTCTTTATGTGGCTCAATGTCAAATTTTGTCTGCTAATGCTCCTGTGAAGCGCCTTGGGACATTTTTACTACGTTAAAGGCGCTATATAAATGGAAGATGTTGTTGTGGTGTTTTATTTTTTTCATAATTAGTGAAGTTGTGTCACAGTGTATACGGCCCAAACGCACAACTGGAATAATTGTCTCCGTACTCTCAAAACTGCATTTGGACTGCCACTTCTGAGCATAAGCAAGGTATTATCTATAGGAAGTGAGTGTAAATGATGTATGTCAAATTCTTTGAGCGTACAGTAAAGGCACACCCTGAATACACTATTCTCATATACCGTGAGAAGCTGATGTGTAATTTTAGTGTATGTAGCTCATGTATATGTTTCAGTACACAACCTAAATTTGTGACAGCATGGTCCTGGAACAGGTGTCGATCAGATAATATGGAGGCACTAATATATATCTATTGATCTCGCTAGCTGTATTGTTAGACTGATTTGACCAAGATTAACAGTTGATAACACGGTAGTTGTAGATTTCTAGTCTGTAAATACAAACCAGGTCATGGTTATTTAATTAAAGGGAACATCTGCTCAGCTCAGTCACATTTCCAGTGCTGGGAAGAATTGCTGCATACTGGAAGTTTAAGCAAGGACTGTTTGCTTTAAAGGTAGACCTCTTGGCCGGTGCTCCAAATAATCTATAACTGGATTAGCAAATGTAATTCTTGTGTGTTAAACAAAGGGTAATGGCAAGAGTTTAATTTGCATCTTGTTAATCGGGTGCTATGACCCTTTGGAATTAGTGGGGATTAGGGATTGTATAAACAGCTAAAGTATGATTGGGCCTATTGTATTTCAATAGCAAGCACTTATGCAAAGTCTGCTCAGTCAAATGAAGCTTGAAGAGTCAATTTTACACCCTTTAATCACTGAATACAAACCTGCTGTTAGTGACAGGGGGAGTTGGAATGACATTAGTTCCTCAGAATTGACATATTACTGCCATATGTGATCAGCACATATATATAATTATAACAGCAACAACTCAATATTTTACTCACCACTGAAGTCACTGAACACAGAAGACAAATAAGTTTTGCTATCGTGGATGCCTATTGAGATTTCGAGGTTCAATCTTGAGATCCCAGGTTGGGGCTGGGATTGCTATTTATCTTTACTTTCATACTGCTAGTAAGATCTCTGTCCTTTATCATCTCCTACTTTTAGTATTTACAGGCTCCTAGTTTAATAACTAGCCAGAAGTACCAGACCCATCTGCAATGTTGATCCAGTACAATCTAACAAATATTTTAACTAGTTGCTCAGATAACCTGTTTTCTTGCCTCTGAAGCCGATGGTATTTAATGTTGCCTCGCTGTTGCTCACACTTATCAACTGTTATCAGGTGCTCAACCTCTGTTCACTGCTCCCTCATACACTAGTGGTTATTTGAATTGCCCCAGTCAATCTCTCACCTGTGGCTCTTCCCATGCTATCTGCAATATCTCTCCAGTTCTGGCTACCTCTCCTCTCTCTATCACTGGTTTCTCTCTTTCACTCTCACCGGCTATTTTCTCACTCACCTGCGCCTCTCTCCCTGTGTGACCCGATCTGGCTTTAACTCCTCTGTGCAGATTGAAAAAGAGACAAACTTGTACCGGTTCTGATGAAAGGTCATAGAATCATAGAAGCACAGAAGGAGGCCAATCGAGCCACTGTGCCTACGGCGCCTCTTTGAAAGTGCTATCCAATTAGTCCCATTCCCCTGCCCTTTCCCCATTGCACTGCAGATTTTTCCCCTTCAAGCAGTTATCCAATTCTCTTTTGAAAGTTATTATTGAATCTGTTTCCACCACCTGTTCTGGCAGTGCACTCCAGATTGCTGTGTAAAAAAAATTCTCCTTATATCGCCTCTGGTTCTTTTGCCAATTACCTTAAATCTGTATCCTTTGGTTACTGACCCTTCTGCCAGTGGAAACAGTTTCTCCCCATCTACTTTTTTAAAACCCTTCATGATTGATTTTGAACTCCTCTATTAAATCTCCCCTAAACCTTCTCTGCTCTAAGGAGAACAGCCCCAGCTTCTCTAGTCTCTCCACATAACTGAAGACCCTCAACCCTGGTACCATTCTAGTAAATCTCCTCTGCACCCTCCCCAAGGCCTTGACATCCTTCCTAAAGAGCGGTGTCCACAATTGGACACAATACTCCAGCTGACACCTAACCAGTGATTTATAAAGGTTTGGCATAACTTCCTTGCTTTTGTAAGCTAGGCCTCTCTTTATAAAGCCAAGGATCCCATATGCTTATTTAACGGACTTCTCAACTTGTCCTGCCACCTTCAAAGATTCGTGTACGTACACCCCCAGGTCTCTCTGTTTCTGCACCCCCTTTAAAATTGGACCGAAATGTTAATCCTGTTTCTCTCTCCACGGACGCTGCCTAACTTGCAGTGTTTCCAGCATTTTCTGTTATTATTTCATATTTCCAGCATTATTTTGTGTTTGTTTTATTCTACTATATTAACTAATTTCATATACCAAACATTGTGGGCCCTGGCTGTTGTCTCTTCAACCTCAAATAGGTTCTGAAATAGACAGCAGGAATACATTTGCTTATCATCACAAATGTAAAAACAAACATGCAGCTATGTAGATTCTTGCTGATCCTCAATGTGATCATTTCTACCTACGTTTTCCGTTACATTTTTATTTTTTAAATCTCAAATCCTATTTATCAGGAATATTATATTTCCGTTAAATTGAGGTAAACAAATGAACAGAGTAATCGAAAAAGCCCCGAGATGAGGTGCTCCTCACTGTGAGAGTAACAATAGCGGGCACTCTGTTTTGCCTTGTGGCCTGTGCAGCTTTCTTGCTCAACATCGAGCAGCATTAGTAGTAGTTGCAGAGACTCACTGGCTCCCAGCTGCCCAGCTGAAAGACAGAAGGAAAAATGTTATTGCAAGAAACCTTGGAAGGAAATAGAACGGTGGGGGTGGGGTGGGGGGGTGGGGGGCGGGGGTGCAGAGGGTAGTGTCTTCTCAACACGTAATGGAAATCCTTGCGCCAAATTTTCAGCAGAGTTTAAAACTCAAGGGGAGAAAAACCTAACATAGATATGAATACATTATACGATGTAAAATGTGAGGACATCTTAACAAACGGTTGATAAAATTCTTCTGTCAGGAATGTTGTTCGATCCATTGCCTTATCCTTGAAAACTGCTGCAAAGCTCTGTAATCTCTTTGCTGAGGCTTTATGTTACTGAAGATTAGAGACAGAAAGCAATTTAAATTGAATATGAAATAGTCGTAGATAGTGATGAATTCTCATTGGCTGATACATACAAGGCTGGGATTAATTCCTCCTGACAATAATGTTAATATCTTTGTCACACCGTTGATTCACTACAGTGAAAGCAATATAAGTGTGTGGGATGGACAGGCTTATTTGATACACTCAAATTGAAAGAGTGAACTTCCATTTATCTTCTTCTTCTTCTTAGGCAGTCCCTCGGAACCGAGGATGACTTGCTTCCACATTAAAAATGTGTTCTCAGGTGACTGATGAGTCCAATGCGGGACCTACAGTCTCTGTCACAGGTGGGGCAGACGGTGGTTGAAGGGGCGGGTGGGTGGGGTGCTTGGGTTGACCTGCACTCCTTGCGCTTGGCTTCCGCTTGCTCCCGGCGAAGAGACTCGAGGTGTTCGGCGTCTTCCCAGATGCTTCTCCTCCACTTTGTGCGGTCTTGGGCCAGGGATTCCCAGGTGTCGGTGGGGATGTTACACTTTTTCAAGGAGGCTTTGAGGGTGTCCTTGAAGCGTTTCCTCTGCCCACCTGGGGCTCTCTTGCCGTGTCGGAGCTCCGAGTAGAGCGCTTGTTTTCGGAGTCTCGTATTGGGCATGCGGACAATGTGACCCGTCCATCGGAGCTGATTGAGCGTGGTCAAAGCTTCGATGCTGGGGATGTTGGCCTGAGCGAGAACACTGACGTTTAAATCATACCTTTCACATGCTTAGGTGGTCCGAAAGCACTTCACAACCAATAAATTACTTTTGAAGTGTAAACACAGCAGCCAATTTGCAAACAGCTAGGCCCCACTAACCAAAATGAGATAATTTGGTTTGGTGGTATTTGTTGCGGGATAAAAGTTGGTCAGGACACCAGGGAGAACTTCCTTGAATTGTGCCGTGGGATATTTCGGCTGCGATTTTCTCGATCGATGCGGCTTGGGAGCGGGTCAGGTGGCCTCCGGGTTCCAGTCCCGCCCCCAACTGCATCCGGCCCACAGACGTGATTTTACATCAGTTGGCCTTGTTAAGTCCGCCCTGCGGACTTGCCGGCCAATTAAGACAAAGCCGGTCAGATGACGTCATTTGATGACGCGTCATCTGCCGGCTTTCTTAAAGGGACCACGCACAGTTTTTCTTTGACAGCTCATTTCTCAGTGTTTGACATCATTGAGTTGCTGCAAACACTGACAATCACTGTACAAAGGTGAACTCTTGCACCCAGGCTCTCCAGTGACTCCCTCCTTAGGCTAGAACAGACGGCAGCTGCAGGTGAGGTTACAGAAGCGATCTGTCACTGGTGAGAGAGGTTCTCCCAATGAGGTGGGACTACACATACAATTCAAAACTTGTTACCTCCAGAAAAGTCTAAATGCATTAAAAATGAATTTCCCAACATTTTCTTACCTCTGAAACTCACCAGTGCACCATTGGATCCTTCACACCACTTCTGCAGCTGTCATCAATGCAGAAGCATTACAGCAGACTCACAACACGCCACCTGGCGTGGTGTCTGGACGTCGGGAAGCCCGAAGTAGAAGTGTCAAAATTGAAAAAGAGTCTGTTAACTGCCTGTTAACAACCTTTAACAGGCAGTTAAGTGGCTATAATCCACTTCCCGCCGCTAGGTGTCGGGTCCATGCGCAAATCGGGGACCCGACACTTGGGAAGATTGATTGGAGGTGGGTTGACAGCAGGTTTCCTGCCCGCTGTCAATCTTTGCGATTTTGCCGGATGTCCCGCCTCCAAACCCGCCCCCTGAACACCGGCAATATTCCGGCCGTTGTGTTCACCTGAGAGAGCAGACATGGGCCTTAGTTTAACATATCATCTGAAAGATGGCATCTCAAACAAAGCAGCACTCCCTCAGTAAGTACTTTGGTTGATTGCCATTCATTGTTACAGAAGACTAAAAGTTAGGTAAGTATTTCAGTAAAGTTGGAAAAAATAGAGAGAAAGGGAGAGGAGAGAAACAAGATACATCAGTCACAGAGAAGGAGTTAGTTTGCTGAATGCTTAATAGAAAACTGTTAGATGATATAAACCATCATCGGTGAGCCAGTAGAAAGACATTAAAAGAATGCACAATTAGTTAAGACAGCAAAGTCATGGAAGAACCTGCACAAACAAAAAAATAAAAAATGAGGGGAAATAGAGAAAGAGGAAAAATAGCAAATGCGGGGGTTCAAAAAGAAATTCTGGCAAAACACTGTGGGGTAGATCTTGGACTTTGTGCAATAATGTAAAACAGGCATTAATGAATCGGCAGCCCGGTTTACATCTCTCCCAATTTTTATTTCCATTAAAGTCTGAGAAATAAAAATCAGGAGAGAAGTAAAACGTGCTGCCGATTCACTATCATCCATTTTACACTATCGCCCAGAGTTAAAATCAACCATATTGGGTCTGCCAGTCCCAAAATGAGAAAAAAGCAGGCCAACACCGTGAGTGCAGACTGCAACCACCCCCCGCCCACCACCCCTCCCACCACCCCCTCCCCCCGCCCCACCACCCCCCTCCACCCCCGCCCCACCCCCCCCCTCCGCCCCACCACCCCCCCCCGCCCCACCATCCCCCCCCGCCCCCCCACCCCCCCCCGCCCCACCACCCCCGCTCACCCTTCCTCCGCACCCACCAGCATTGTGTTCTCATTAAGGGGAATTTGGCTAAACCACAATGGAAGGCATTGTCGCAAGGCATTCCAGTTACATTCCTAAAATTGTATGGAAACAGAAGATTATAGTCTCTTGCATATTTGTAATCCTTGAGTTTTCGGTGGATTAGAGTATAAATCAATTTGAAATGTTTATACGTCTGTGCTATATTAAATAGCCTTAAGTTTTCTCTGTGAAATATAATAGGAGGTAACACTTTTAACATGGTAGTGTGTTCATTTCAGTACTTTGTTGATAATAGGAAGGTTACGAGGCTTCATTAACACCAGATAAGCAAGAACGAAGGAAGAGCTTGCACCTACATAGAGCCTTATCAAATCTCTTGGAAGTATCGCAAAGTGTTTGACATATAGTAAATTACTTTGAAGTGCAATTGCCCTGTTTGCCCACTTATGTAGGCAAACAGGGCAACTATTTTGCACAGCATTACTGCACAACAGCAATGACAGAATGACCCATGAATCTATTTTTGGTGGTGTTGGTTGAGGAGAACTCCCTGCTCTTATTGAATAGTGCCATGAGATCTCTAACACCTACCTTAACCACTGCAAGAGGCAGACAAGTTGGTTTAACATGTTATCCAAAGGATGACACTTCCAACAATGCAGTACCCCACTGAATTGCCAAAGTAGATTATGTGCTCAAATCCTGGAGTGGAGCTTGAACTCATGACCTTCTGAGTAGGTGATGCAAACAGACCATGACTGCAACAAGGAACTGTTTAAAACTGAGTTGAATTTGCTTTACTGGGTTAGCCTTCGGTCGCCTGAGGAAGAGAGTGTTTGAAGACCAGGACCTCAAACCCGGCACTAAGCTCATGATCTACAGAGCAGTAGTAATACCCGCCCTGCTGTATGCCTCAGAGACATGGATCATGTACAGCAGGCACCTCAAAGCACTGGAGAGGTACCACCAATGCTGCCTCCGCAAGATCCTGCAAAACCATTGGCAGGATAGGCGCACCAATGTCAGTGTTCTCGCTCAGGCCAACATCCCCAGCATTGAAGCTTTGACTACACTCGATCAGCTCCGATGGACGGGCCACATCGTCTGCATGCCCGATACGAGACTCCCAAAACAAGCGCTCTACTCGGAGCTCCGACACAGCAAGAGAGCCCCAGGTGGGCAGAGGAAACGCTTCAAGGACACCCTCAAAGCCTCCTTGAAAAAGTGCAACATCCCCACTGACACCTGGGAATCCCTGGCCCAAGACCACACAAAGTGGAGGAGAAGCATCCGGGAAGGCGGCGAACACCTTGAGTCTCTTCGCCGGGAGCAAGCGGAAGCCAAGCGCAAGGAGCGCACGTCAACCCAAGCACCCCGCCCCTTCAACCACCGTCTGCCCCACCTGTGACAGAGACTAGGTCCCGCATTGGACTCATCAGTCACCTGAGAACTCAATTTTAATGTGGAAGCAAGTCATCCTCGGTTCTGAGGGACTGCTTAAGAAGAAGAAGAAGAAGAAGAAGAAGAAGACTGGGTTAGCATGAATTGAATCCTTATCAACAGATGATTTGGATTCAGTGCCGTAAGTGGCCATTTGGCCCATTGAACACATGTTAGTGCTAATTCCACAATTGGTTTACTTACCCTAATCCCATTTGCTTGCTCTTTTCCCATGCCCTTCAATGTAAGCAGAAATGTAAGTAAATCATATTCTGGTCAAATGAAAGAAAATTGGCATGAACCCACAATGAAAATGAACCTAAAATAGAGATGGGTTCACTGAATTGATTATGTCTGAATTTGGATTGTTATTTTTAATCCTTGAACTGAATTGATTCTGGAATTCCTAACTGTTGATGGAGCCCTTTGATAAGGCGTTCAAATGTGTAACAGATGGTGATTCTCGCTACCTGAAGCAGCAAGCCTGTGTACATCAATGATGCCATCATTTCAGTCATGCCAGTAGAACCCGACATGTTTTACATTATAGGCATTCATAATGTCACTGTGAAAATATTCTATGTAGGCTTCGGAGAGTATTAGGTACTACAGTAGTACTGCAGATCTGGAATAAGGAAAGTTCTGGCAGTTCCCACAGCAAGCAAATCTTTACCAGATTTTATAATGTTCCTTACAGTAGATAAATGCATTGATGTAAAAGCAGTTATGATGATAAGCAGCTGTTTGCTCTGAGAATATCTCCACTATCCAGTACAGTTAATGGGAAAGGAAGTCTTGTCAGTTTAAATGTGCTGGCAGTGGGATGCTGTCAGTAGCCTACCTAAAGCTCCATCCCAGGAATCAAGAATCCCTCCCGCTGTGCGCTCAGGAAACCTTTCAGAGTCTCAATGAATCATGACAGTTTTTTTTCTCTTCTTCCCCCAGTATATGTACTCTTACGTTAAGAGTCTGTCTGACAATCCTTTCCAGGATTTCCTCGTATATCTCTCCCACAGCTCAGGCTTTTTCCGTCATAAAGGGCGAAATGATTGGTGGAGGCAGCAGTTTGCAGAGTTGTTCCTGGCATGTGATGTTGGAAAGGTCAGTGATTAGAGAGAATGCTGCCTGAGAGCATGACTTATTGATGGGCAGAAAGATAAGTAGAATTAATTCCACTTAACCATGTACTTGATGAGGCATGACTGGGAATTTCCATATTTACCTAGAGTCAAGTCTGCAAGCATGCAGATGTGGAATAAGGAAGTCTGACAAGTCCCGTTATGAGCTAATCTTAACCGGATTCCAAATTATTCCTGACAGCACAGCACTCCTGTAATGTGCAGTTCTGATTGTAAGTGACTGTTTTCCTATCAAAACTGGAAAAAAAAGCAGGTGGATAACTTCCAGTAAACAGGTAAATCATTAAAACATGAGTAACTCTTCCAAGCATCAACCAAATAATAGTAGCCGGTTTCCCCCTCCCCCTGGCCAAAGGAGTAAAGTTATTTCACCCTCCCCACCAGAAACAGACAAAAACCCTGGTAGTTTGAGACACTGAATAGCAAGTACTGCTCACTCCTGTCCTTACAATGGTTTCCGGTTCCCCAACACCTCCAACTTAAAATTCTCATCCTCATGGCCTCATCTCTCCCTATTTCTGTAACCTCCTCTAGCCCTACAGTCCCCTCCCTAAACTCTCCATTCCTCCGACTCTGGCCTTTTTTCCATTCCTCCCTTCCTTTGTTGTACCTTTATCTGTCTAGACCCCATGCTTTGGGAATTCTCTGCTTAAGCCTCTGAGCCTCTCCGCCTTTAGGAACCTCCTTAAAATCCAGCTCTTTGACTGAGCTTTTGGTCACCCTTCCTAATGCCTCCTTTTATCTCCTCCATTTATTTCTGATTATGCCGTTTTCCTGTGTTAAAGGTGCAAGTTGTTAATAAAGTCGAAGTCTGCAAAGTTACTATTGGGATACAGATCTCTGATTGACATACTTTTGCTGTCTCCAAATTGCCCTAAAGATAGTTTAACTCCTCCCACTTGCCCCATATTTGAAAGAGGTCGGAGTATCATAAACCAAATTTTGAATGTGCCGTTGAAGAACCCATAGTCAGATTTTGCCAACATTGATTTCCAAGTTTGCTGCCATTATTTTGAGATTGACAACAAAAAAATAAGCAGTTTGACAACAAGGAGGTACTACATGTGATTGCTAATCAGATTTGGGAAATTTTGGCTATGGATTAGAGAGAGTAACTTCCAGCCAATTGAACTCAATTTCAAGATAGTTCTACATCAGCCGGACTTTAGTCCGATATTTGGGGGAACTGACTCATAGAAAACAACAACAACTTGTATTTATATAGCACCTTTATCATAGTGAAAGGTCCCAGAGCATTTCACAGGCGCATAAGCAGACACAAAAATTGGCACTGAGCCAAAGAAGGAGACATTAAGACAGGTAACCAAAAGCTTGGTCGAAGAGGTCGGTTTTAAGGAGTGTCTTAAAGGAGAAGAGAGAGGCGGAGAGGTTTAGGGAGGGAATTCCAGAGCTTAGCGCCTAGACGGCTGAAGGAAGGCGCAGCCACCAAAGATGGGACGAAGGAAGTGGGGCATGTACATGAGGCCAGGATTGGAGGAATAGCGAGTTCCTGGAGGGTGGTAGGCAATGTTCCCGCTAAGGTGCGTGGCCGCGTGGCTGCGCAGTAATCTCAAAGGTCCCCCGCAGGCCGCTCACTGACTTTTACATTGGAAACGCCGCACATGCACAGAAAGAGGCCACGCAGAACAAAGCGCAGCTTACAGGGAATATTGGTAACAGGGCTGGAGGAGGTTACAGAGATAGGGAGGGGGTGAGGCCATGGAGGGATTCGAACACGAGGATGAGAATTTTAAAAATTGAAACGTTCAGGGAGCCGGGAGCTAACGTAGGCCAGCGAGCACAGGGCTGATGGTTGAACGTGACTTGGTGCGAGTTAAGATTCGGGCAGCAGAGTTTTGGATTGAGCTCAAGTTTATGGAGGGTGGAAGATGGGAGGCCGGCCAAGAGAGCATTGGAATAGTCAAGTCTAGAGGTAACAAAAGTTTGGATGTGGGTTTCAACAGCAGATGGGCTGAGGCTATTTCAAAAAAGAGCTACAAAAATTGGCTACAAAAAATTGGATACGAAATTGGCTAAGAGACAGAAAGCAGAGAGTAGTGGTGAACGGTTGTTTATTAGACTTGAGGGAAGTATACAACAGTGTTCCCCAACGGTCAGCATTAGGACCACTGTTCTTATTGATTATATATTGAACTAGACTTGGGTATAGCGGGCATAATTTCAGAATTTGCAGATGACACAAAGCCTGGAAATGTCATAAACAGTGGGGAGGATAGTAGCAGACTTCAGGAGGACATAGACAGACTGGTGAAATGGGCAGAGATGTGGGGGAAATTTGAATCCCCAAGGGCGGATGGGTGGGAAGTAAATTTTTTTCTAAATCTCAAACCTGATCCCAACCCACCTCCAACCTGTCCACTTCCACTTTTAACGGAGGCGGTCGGGGGTGGGTGGCGACCATTCCGCTCTCAGGAGGCGGGTCGGTCACTGAAATCTTTTAAGGACATAACATAAGAACATAAGAAATAGGAGCAGGAGTCGGCCATTTGGCCCCTCGAGCCTGCTCCACTATTCAATAAGATCATGGCTGATCTTCTACCTCATCTCCACTTTCCTGCACTATCCCCATATCCCTTGATTCCCTTAATATTCAAAAATCAGTCGATCTCTGTCTTGAATATACTCAACGACTGAGCCTCCACAGCCCTCTGGGGTAGAGAATTCCAAAGATTCACCACCCTCTGAGTGAAGAAATTTCTCCTCATCTCAGTCCTAAATGGCCGACCCCTTATTCTGAGACTGTGACACCTGGTTCTAGATTCCCCAAAATGCTTCCATTTTAACTGCATTTTTGTTTTTAATCCATGGAGGCTGGGTTTCCCTATCAATTGGGCTGACTGTCGGGCAGGAAACCTACTAAAAAATTTTTTAAACATCTGCAGTTAAAGTCTGTAGGACGTCCGGGAAGCTCTTACTTCCGAGTTTCCCGTCAGGAAATCCTTCCCCCGCCACCCACCCCCTCCCTCCTCCCGCCCCCACCACTCTATTCATGACCCCGAGTAAATATCGGGGCCATGATAAATGCAATTTAATGAAGAGATGTGTGAAGTGATGCACTTTCGAAGGAAAAATAAGCTAATGCAATATAAATTAAATGGCACAATTTTAAAGGGGGTGCAGGAATAAAGAGACCAGGGGATTCACAAACACAAATCTTTGAAGGTGGCAGGACAAGTTGAGAAGGCTATTAAAAGGCTATTAAAATGGAATCCTTGGCTTTATAAATAGAGGCATAGGGCTGGATTTTGATTCGGGGCGGGCTGGGGTCGTGTAATCCACTTTTCGTGTTAGCCACCCGAATCTAAATCGATGTGGGAGATTGATGCGATTTTAACATAATTGGCCAATTGAGTTCCAACGTGTGGGAACCCATGGCCAGTGATTTTTCCAGTCTGAAAGTCGCTTCCGATGAAGTCATCATTGCTGCAGCATTTAAGGTCTGCAACAAGCCTTGCTTCCTCTGCAAACTGCCAAGCTTCTGCCTTTGCATGTTAGAGGCACCTGCAGGAAGAATGGCCAGCCAGAGACCTAGGTCTGCACCTCGATTTGATGACGTCGCCCTGCAAGCTTTAATTGAAGTAGCCAGAGCTAATAAGGAGGTGCTCTTCCCTTCTTCAGGGAGGAAGAAGCCTTCCCATCAAACCAAGGCTGTGTGGATCCAGGTGGTAGAGGAGGTCAACTCGTTGTCCATAACCCGCAGAACCTGGCTTCAGTGCAGGAAGAGGTTTCATGACCTGCTGCGCACTGGAAAAGTGAGTATGAATTTCCCATCACCCTCATTCTGATCCCCATTGCCTCTCCTCACCAGCACTCAGCTTTGACAACCTCTCCTCCACATCCCACTTGGCACTGACATCCCTGCACCCTTACCCATTCCCTCTCTCTGTATGGTCACATTCACCTAACTAATCGACTATGCAGCCCTCACACTCCCTATCGCTGTGATGCTATGAAAACAACTTACAACACACAGGGAGGGCCCATGGTCTTGCCACCTCACTCCGAATTTGTCTCCTTCTAACCATCAATGATATAGATTCTCTACACTCACTCCTTCATTCTCACTCAAACTCCACTTGTCTCCCTCATTGCAGGAAAAGAGAGCTCACAATAAGAGGGAAAGAGTGAGGACAGGAGGAGGGCCACCCTCAGTAGCCCAGCTCACCACCTGGGAGGAGGCGGTCCTGGAGATCATGGGAGTGGAGGAGGATGTGCAAGTGGGGGACGGACAGACGGGTGCATCAGAGCAAGCTGGTGACAGAATAGTTTATCATCTCTCTCATTGACATTGCATGAGTCACTGATAATGATTCTGATGCTCCAGCAGACTGACTTATGATCATCTGCAATATGCAATGTGCATGTAACCTTGGACTCACATCTCTGACTCTTTCCTTTACTCCCCCCCAGGACCATCGCGAGCAGCCGTCCCACCGTCCAGGAGGAAGTGCATGAGCCTCACCACTCCTCAGAGGAAGCTGCAACCTCTGAGGGCGCCGCGTCAGCAGAATTCAGCGCACCCAGCACCAGCGCAGACACTCACACCTCAGAGGGAACATCGCAAGATAGAGTAGTGTTGTCACCTGGTGTATCACAGCTCACAAGTGAGCATCAGCAGATAGTGGAGACAGGGACAGCAGTGGAGAGTCCTAGTCGGAGGGCGCAGGACTCTCCTAGCTCGGCTCAGCTGCATGTCGACCCTCTGCCTCTAGGTCCATCCATAAGATCAGCGGTGCTGGAACTCCAGGAACAGATGCAGGAGTCTCTGGCAGGTTTTGTCTCCAGGGTCGCTGCGAGTGTGGAGCGAATGGAGGAGTCCATAGCGAACATGAGCAGCGCCTTTGTGGCGTCATTGGCGCATGAATGCATCACCACGGAAAGGATGGCAACCTCCGTGGAAAGGATGGCTACAGTAGAGGAGAGGATGGCTACGGCTATGGAGGAGATAAGTCGCCAGAGTGTAGAAAACATGGTCATTGTTCAGAATAGACTGGCATCTCTTGAGGAGCGATGGTCATCTACTGAACACAGAAACCAGACCTTCATGGAAGTTCTTCTGAGTAGGACTTCCAGTGCAGATACGGGTCCCCATGGCCCCCCTGATGTGCAGCAAGGTGCTCTCAATCCACTTGCAAGCGCTGAGGTGGGGCTGACCCATGAGAGGGATGTTGGTGGCAGACAACAAGGAAGTGGGGGCTCCTCTCCAAGCGCTCACACGACCAAGCCACTGCAAAGCCCTCAGTCAGAGCCCCACCAGAGTCCTCACCCAACTGAGATGGGCGTCTCAACCCCTGCACAGCCGCAGGAGCAGCAGACTGTTGCCGAGCCCTCACAGGCTCGCAACCCCAGAGGACGCCTGCCAAAGGTGTCGAGGCAGGAGCAGCAAGAAAGTGAGCAAGGGGCCTCCACATCTGCTGAAGCCACAGGGGAAGCACTACGTAGGAGCACGCATAAAAGAAAAATAATGCACAAGTAGTCACAAGGGTAGTCACTTGGGTGTAATGTTGTGTTTAATCTTGAAATGCCAGCACTTGCTTGGTGTGATTAAAAATTCTGCTGGCAAACTGCTGAAGTTGTGGCGTCTGTCATTTCGCAAATGGGACTTCCACATTGAGGGCTTAGGATGACTTGCAATTGTCAGTATGGTGGTCAGAGTGATAGGAATCCGCATTGTCGATGGTCTGATAAGAAGGTGCGAGGCAAAAGTGTTTGATTGTGCAGGCTAAGCAAATCTGGTCAAGTGTGTCCCTTGCATCTCGGGCAGCAATGTGGTCGCGCGCTGGCGCCTTCTGGCCTGTGCAGCTTCAGGTGGGTGAGGAGCAGCTTGGCACTCCTGTTGATGCTGCTGCTGCTGGTGGTGCTGTTGTTCATGGTTCTGCTGCTGCCACGGCTGGTCTTCGTCCGAATCTGATGTCCAGGAGGAAAGGAAATAAATGGTTCCCATGCTTCTGGTATATGCCTCAGTTGAGGAAGCGCTCAGTCAAGGTGGCGAGAGGGGTTTCCCAGGAGGTCACACTGGAGATGGGTGTCAGGCTCCAAACTTCCACAGCTGTGGTTATGCCATATAAAAGTTCCCCCAGACCTCAGACAACAAAGTCCTGCCAACTGCAAATGATGGCTGATCACATCTCCTATTTCATGGTTGAGCTGCAGCTGATAGTCAGCAATCCAAATGTGCTACCGCCAGGTTTCACATTCATGGTTCAGAACAGGCGTGCTTCACGTGGAAAAAGGGTTAAAATCACAAAGGCCTTTCAAAATGGCATTATAGAGGCAATTTAGTGCTTGTTAAGGGCCTTAACAGCCTATCCCACCTCTTGGAGGCGGGACGGAGTCGGGACCAGCAGACACGATTTAATGAAAATTGTGTGGAGGCGGGACGGAGGCGGGCTTGTGCCCGCCCGCCAGTTTTCGCGATTTTAACCCCCCACACGCCTCCAAACCCGCCTCCACGGGTCAATGAAAATTCTGCCCATAGAGTACAAAAGCAAGGAAGTTATGTAAACCTTTATAAATCACCGGTTGGGCCTCAGCTGGAGTATTGGGCTGGATTTTGCCAATGGGGACGTGATGGAGGCGGGACTCCCACTTTTTGGGTTGTAGTCCCGCCTCCATCGATTTGTGGCCAACCCACTGCATTTTCACTTGATTGACCTTGTTGAGCCCGCCCAGTGAGCTCAGCAGGCCAATCAAGGGCCACCCGGCAGCAGGTGAACTCACAGACTGACATTTCATCTGTCAAGAGCTTTTGACAGATGAAATATCAGCGTTTGACAGCTCTGTGAAGCTGTCAAACACTGACAATCTGTCTTCTAACTTGAGTCCTTCCTCTCAGGCTGAGTTAGAAATCATTCCAGCACAGTAAACAGAGGCTGCAGTTTTTGACAGCACCACGGCCATTGTGCTTTCTGTGCCGGTGAGATTTCTGACTCCCGAGACCTGAAGGGCTGACACCTGCAGGAGGAAGTTAAGGTAAGTAAAACTTTTTCCCACACTTTACACTTACCTTACACACTTACCTCTGCACACATGCACTCATCACTCAGCTGCCCACTGGACATATCGACCCCTCCAACCCCTGCAGACCCATGGTCCGCCTCGCTAACTTGGCGTGGTTGGGACCTGTCGGGAAGCCCACATTTCACGATTCAAAATAGGGATTAGGCAAAAAACTGCCTGTTAACTACCTGTTAACAGGCAGTTTATTGCCACTAATCCCCTTCCCGCCTCGGGGAGGCGGGTCCCAGCACAGGTCGGGTACCCGCCTCCAGCGAAACTGGCATGGAGGCGGGTTGGGGGCAGAATGGGGTCGGGACCCCCGAATCTGCAACTTTAACCCCCCACACGCCTCCAAACCCGCCTCCACGGGTCAATGAAAATCCAGCCCATTGTGTCCAATTCTGAACACCACACTTTAGGAAGGATGTCAAGGCCTTGGAGAGGGTGCAGAGGAGATTTACCAGAATGGTACCAGGAATGAGGGGCTTCAGTTATCTGGAGAGACTAGAGAAGCTGGGATTGTTCTCCTGAGAGCAGAGAAGGTTAAGGGGAGAGTTAATAGAGGTCCTCAAAATTATGAGGGGTTTTGATAGAATAGATAGGGAGAAACTGTTTCCACTGGCAGGTGGTTCGATAACCAGAGGACACAGATTTAAGATAATTGGCAAAAAATCCAGGTGGGAAATGAGGAGAATTTTTTTACGTAGCGAGTTGTTATGATTTGGATTGCACTACCTGAAAGGGTGGTGGAAGCAGAATCAATAGTAACTTTCAAAAGGGAACTGGATATATACTTGATAAGGAGAAATTTGCAGGGCTATGGTGAAAGAGTGGGCGAGTGGAACTAATTGGATAGCTCTTTCAAAGAGGCACAATGGACCGAATGACTTCCTTCTGTGCTGTATGATTGTATGAAAAATGCGTTAAGTGAATAATATTGGCAGACACATACAAATCCTATACCCTGACTCATGCAGATGTGACAGGTATTGACACTGAACTAATACCAGCAGCACAGAATGGATTGAACAGAACATGTCTGCTCTCAGGTCACTGTAATCCTGATTTAAGAAATGTTTCATGACTTTACCTGTGGTAGATAACCATTACTGATTAGTGCTGAGGTAAAAAAAGAAAAATCCAGCAATGATAACATTTTCATATCGCAATACTTTAAATTATGCAATATAAAATATTTTGCATGGCAAAAAAATGAAATGACATTTTTCTCAACATCTTTCTTCTCTGCAGGCAGGACTTCTGAATAGGCACAGGGTTATCAGTTTATTTGAACAGTTCTATGATAGTCATGCAGGCATCAATAAAGCTAAATTCCACAACCCAAGAGAATGTGAGTACTAACGAAAAGAGAAATAAGTGGGGGGTAAACAACAGTGAACACCGCGGTTACTGCGGTGGGGGAGGTTCTGGATATCTGATAATAGTTCCTTTTCCCAGTACTGTTAGAAAAAGTGTCCAGATTTCAACACTGAACTAAGGAATCATTTTTTTTGAGTCTCGCATGCACTTTATACATATGATACACTGTAGTACTTGCTAAATACATTACTGATACCTGGTGATAAAGCATCAATACTGCAGGCGATTATAATTATATGTATAGGCTGATTACCGAATCTGGAGTCCAGGCATTGAAGCATTCACTGTTTTGTGGTTCTACAGATACTATTGAACTTAGATATTTAGAATAATCATCATCTCAATTGTTCACCACCTCCCCCACCCGCCATGGTCAAATCGTTCTATAAAAGTTTTTCTATGAAAGGTACCATCAATCCTACCATTAAAAAATTCAAAATCTCTTTATTTAGTATGCTGAATGTTGGTCTAATTAATCTATGGAATTTGCAACCACTATAATCTTAGCTCTTTAGAACAAAGCTTCTGCTTCAAAAGCAAACAGAATCTCTCAATTGGTTGGGAGTGATGTAACCACTAGAATTTCACTAGCCTTCTATAAAATGTCAAAAAAAACCTACGAAGTCGAGTAACTGTTGAGTTGTTTGCTACTTAAAGGCTCAGCAGTCTGACAGTCAACACCCTGTAATCAGATGCCTTGTCCTGTTATTTTGACAAAGTGTATTTAGGAAAAGAATCAAAAACGGAAATAAATTCTCAGAGTCTCTTGCAGACTGTGGTAGAATTTCTGCAGCAAATTCAAAAATGTAATTCCTTTCTTTCAACAAACCTGTGACTTTAGTTCTGTTTATATCTGATTTTTTGTAAGGTCAATTATTAACATTTTAGAGGGTGTCATTTATATGAATCATATAATAGAGAAATAAGTCTTTATGATTATGAAAGGGTTTGGTTGGGTAGACGTAGAGAAGATATTTCCATTTGTGGAGGAGACCAATACCAGGGGCCCTAAATATAAGATAGTCACCAATAACTCCAATAGGGAATTTAAGAGAAACTTCTTTACCCAGACAGTGTTTAAAAATGTGGCCGTCGCTACCACAAGGAGTAGTTGAGGCAAATAGCATAGATGCATCATAAGTACATGAGGGAGAAAGGAACAGAAGGATATGTTGATAGGATTACATCAGGTAGGGTGGGATAAGGCTCGTGTTGAGCAGAAACACTAGTTGGGCTGAATGGCCTGTTTCTGTGCTGTACATTCTATGTAATTTTATGTAATGTTTTGAAAGCTCAAAATGTGATGTGAACTCAAAAGAATTAATTAAAAAGTCTTAGGACTTCCTCTGAACATACTTTGGCAGTTGGAATATCGGATGCATTAGATTTTGCAATAAATTTTTTTAACAACTAAGTAATATTCAAAATGACCCCAGTTGATCTTTATTAGCTGATAGCCGAGATTAAAATTCAGGGTTCCAAACAAGATAAATACTGCCGTAGCACAATTCCATTTGAAACCATATGCTATCTCTGACAAATGATTGACTAACTGAATTTGTGACAGTCCTACGAAGTACTCACATTTATTACTGTTCCAGTTCTGTATGCTTACTATATAGTGGACTGTTTTGTGGGTCAGAATTGTAATTTTACAAGATTGCAGCAAGTGAATTTTCTGGTCTTCTGTTAGTGCTAATAATGAAGTGAATAATGATTCAATTCTCATATTTAAATTTAGCTTTCAAAGAAGTAGTCAGTGAAATATGGGAAACACACACCCAATAAAAAATTAAATAATATGTACAATAAATGTGCAAAACTTGATTTTGTTAGAGTGCCAACTGTTTAAATTTTGTGTGTTTGCTATTTCACTAGGGCCTGTAATTGAGCTTGATGAAATGGAACCCGCTGACTTTATCATTGACTTTGGAAAAGGGTATGCCAGAGCTCAAGAACCAGCAAATCAGGTAACAGCTGGCCAGGAGCAAGCTGAAGTGGCTGACCAGACACCGTTTGAAGGAGAGGAGGAAGAAGTTCATGTGGAGCAAGGTGGAAAGATTGCAATAAAAAAGTTGGCCCGATTCAGTTTAACAGGAGATGTCAGTTCAGGTAAGGATGAGCAAAAGAAAATTGATACGGTAGTTGGAGGCACAGCAGGAAATGTGCAACAAGGGGAGTGAGGACTTAAAGTCAAGACTGTAGCACAGAATCAGAACAAAGAAAACTGCAAAGTGTCAGAAAATAATTGAAAGTGAAAGGCAGAGAGAAATTAGAGTCCA
Organism: Squalus acanthias; assembly: GCA_030390025.1. Lineage (NCBI taxonomy): Eukaryota > Metazoa > Chordata > Chondrichthyes > Squaliformes > Squalidae > Squalus > Squalus acanthias. The sequence continues at coordinate 15,123,824 of CM059448.1, forward strand.
ACTGAGATGACATTTTTTTTATTCGTTTATGGGATGTGGGCGTCGCTGGCAAGGCCAGCATTTATTGCCCATCCCTAATTGCCCTTGAGAAGGTGTAGTATTGATGTAATATTAAAACTACCCAAATGCCAAAAGCATTTTGTTCCTGAAATACACCTGAGAGCTAAATTTAAGAACATAAGATTGTAAGAATTAGGAGCAAGAGTCGGCCATACAGCCCCTCGAGCCTGCTCTGCCATTCAGTAAGATCATGGCTGATCTTCAACCTCAACTCCACTTTCCCGCCTGATCCCCATAGCCCTTGATTCCCCCAGAGTCCAAAAATCTATCTATCTCTGCCTTGAATATACTCAAAGGCTCAGCATTCACAGCCCTCTGGGGTAGAGAATTCCAAAGATTCACAACCCTCTGAGTGAAAAAATTCCTCCTCATCTCAGTCTTAAATGGCCGACCCCTTATCCTGAGACTATGCCCCCTAGTTCTAAACTCTCCAGCCAGGGGAAACAACCTCTCAGCATCTACCCTGTCAATCCCTCTCAGAGTCTTAAATGTTTCAATGAGATCACCTCTCATTCTTCTAAACTCCAGAGCGTATAGGCCCAATCTACTCAATCTCTCCTGATAGGTCAACCCTCTCAACCTAGGGATCAATCTAGTGAACCTTCGTTGCACCGCCTCTAAGCAAGCATGTCCTTCCTCAGATAAGAGACCAAAACTGTGCACAGTACTCCAGGTGCGGTCTCACCAAAGCCCTGTTCAATTGTAGTAAGACTTCCTTACTCTTGTACTCTAACCCTCTTGTAATAAAAATAAAAACAGAAAATGCTGGAAATACTCAGCAGGTCAGGCAGCATCTGTGGAGAGAGAAACAGAGTTAACTGAAAAAATGTTGGAAATCTGAAACAAAGCCAGATAGGATTCTTGCCTTATTTGCTCCACCTATGGTATCATTCACTGAAAATTCACATGAAAAAGGGGGCAGCATTTTGGCAATAAAAATGCAATGTTTAGATTGAAGATTGAGTATTCTCCGCCACTCCCATCACCCCTCCCTTTACCCCACCATTGGTGGCAAACCTCCAGCTGCCTCAGCCTTACTCTCTGAAACTTTCTCATTAAATCCCTATGCTTCTCCAATCCTCTCTCCACCTTTAAAAGCCAACTCAAAACACATTTTTCAACCAAACTTTTGCTCAGCCTCGAAACCCTCCCTCCACGGCTCAGGCTCTGTTCCCCTATTTCCATTTATGAAATACTTTGAGATTTTTTTTACATTAGCTGTTGTTGAATAAGAGATCAAAGTGCTCTCAGGATTTATTTTTAAATTTAAATTTCACATTCAATCCTGGCCCATTGTGAGTTGTTGATCTAGAATTTCTTTAAAGACTATTGTACCAATATAATTGCGCATTTTAATCTACATTTACTTGCAGATGTAATTCTTCCTAATGAACTTACTCACAGTATCATTTTTGATGAGCAGAGTGCAACAACAGCTAAATTTCCAGGTACTCCCTACAATCTTGTCTATTTTATAGGTTCTACACAAAACTTGAGAAACAATAAGGATGCATAGAAATCAATAGCAATAAAACTAGGTCTAGACATTAAATATTATCTTTTTTTCTACCTTTGTGGGATGAGTTCTTTGTATTCAACAAAGTGTGAGGGATGTTAGTGCCGAGAAAGGGAACAGTTCTTTTCACGTTTATTACCTAAGGGTAGGTTTTCTGATTCATTACACTAGCTGTGGACTTAGGGGCCACAGAATGGTAGAGAGAGAAGAATTTCATTTCATTACTTTGGGCTGGATCCAAACACAGGCCACTGAAATAAGAGGACCTGGAGCTTAACTCACTGAAGCGCCCCGTTATGTATGTTGGGCCCTCGAATCAGAAATGATGGTTTTACTTGGGCAGGCTCTTAACAGGAGATGCACAAAGTTGAAGATTTACACCTGCATGGCCATTTAATTTGCCTACATTGATAATAAAAGGCGCACCAACGTCAGTGTTCTCGCTCAGGCCAACATCCCCAGCATCGAAGCTTTGACCACGCTCGATCAGCTCCGATGGACGGGCCACATCGTCTGCATGCCCGATACGAGACTCCCAAAGCAAGCGCTCTACTCGGAGCTCCGACACGGCAAGAGAGCCCCAGGTGGGCAGAGGAAACGCTTCAAGGGCACCCTCAAAGCCTCCTTGAAAAAGTGCAACATCCCCACCGACACCTGGGAATCCCTGGCCCAAGACCGCACAAAGTGGAGGAGAAGCATCCGGGAAGGCGCCGAACACCTCGAGTCTCTTCGCCGGGAGTAAGCGGAAGCCAAGCGCAAACAGCGGAAGGAGCGCACGTCAACCCAAGCACCCAGCCCACCACCCGCTCCTTCAACCACCGTCTGCCCCACCTGTGACAGAGACTGTAGGTCCCACATTGGACTCATCAGTCACCTGAGAACTCATTTTTAGTGTGAAGCAAGTCATCCTCGGTTCCGAGGGACTGCCTAAGAAGAAGAAGAAGCTCTTTCACAGGGTCAGCATCGGCACAATGGACCACAAGTCCTCTTCTTGTGCTTTAAATTCGATGACTTATGATACCTTGTACAAATGTCAAATTTGCAGTCGGGATTGTTCTGGTACCTTTTTTTCTCTTGCCAATGTTCTCCTCTTCCCTGGCTGAGATCAGCTAACTCAGTGCACACTGGGGACGGTAGCTGTGACCCATGTGCTCTGAGCCGTTGGGATAATGTATGTGGTGGAACCTGTTTGGTAAAAACATTTAACAAATATAAGTAAATGATTTATTTGTATACAATTGCTTTAGCTCACATGTCTAATTGATCTGTTCTTCAGCCTTCTGATTAAGATTATAACCACACTACATTCCATATAGAGTAGCTCGAAGTACAAAAAGACCATCCTTTTATGTAGCAAAACTGGAAGAATTTAAACAGTAAAACATATCATCTGTGAGAAAACACTACTCAGACAGAGGGATTGAACTGCTTCCAGATAAATGGAGCCTCTTTTTTCCATGTCTTTGTACAGGTTTGACAGCCATTATATCAGACATCCAGTCACGTGGTCATTCTCTGATTACAAGTCCCTTTATCAAAGATTCGATAAACAACCGGCAGTTTGTCCAGTTGATGGAGACATTTGTGGGAAACATTACTGAGCATTCAACTATAGAAGGCCTTATCAACTATATTCATGACGGATATAGCGAGACGAAAGAGGAAAAGATAGACAGAATAACTCAGGCAAGTCACCCAGGGTTCTTCCTGATTCTGCCTCTGGTAATGTAGATGTGACACTGATTTCAACCTGAATGTGTGTATAATTATTCATGATGCGGAGATGCCGGTGTTGGACTGGGGTGGACAAAATTGAGAGGTCGCACAACACCAGGTTATAGTCCAACAGTTTTATTTGAAATCACAAGCTTTCGGAACTATCGATTGCTCCTGAGGAAGGAGCAATCGATAGCTCCGAAAGCTTGTGATTTCAAATAAAACTGTTGGACTATAACCTGGTGTTGTGCGACCTCTCAATTTTGTATAATTATTAACATAGATAGATGTAGTTGCCTCCTCTTCCATTCCCCTCTTCCTTTTCATGTCATACCAATAGTTTTCTGGTTGTATTCTCCGCTACCTATTCTTGTCACCTCTTCCATCACCTTGGGCTGGATTTTGCCAATGGGGAGCTTTTGGAGGCGGGACTCCCACTTGTCGGGTTTTAGTCCCGCCTCCATCAACTTCTGGCCAATCCACACTATTTTCCCTTGATTGACCTTGTTAAGCCGACCCAGAGAACATCAACGTATGAAGGTTCATCTGTCAAAATTTGACAGATGAATTGTCATCGTTTGACAGCTCTGCGAAGCTGTCAAACACTGACATTCTCTGTAGTTTGATGAGTTCTTGAATTCAAGACCTCATCAAACCTCTTTATTTAGCAGAAATTAGATGGTTGCTGCATTGGAGAATGCAGCGGCCATCTGTCATCTCTGTCGCGGAGGTGCGAGACTCTCCGCATCACCAACTCTTGAAGCCTGCAGGAAGAAACAAAGGTAAGTAAACTTTTACTAACACATTCCACTCACCTCACATACTCACCTCTCCACACTTGCACCCATCACTTACCTTCACAGCGCACTTTTGCACCCCTCCGACCCCCGCAGACCCACTGCTCGCCTCGGTGACCCTGGCGGGGTTCGCAGCCTTCGGGAAGCCCGCACTTGTGTGGGTAAAATGGGGATAATCCTCTTATCTGCCTGTTAACTACATGTTAATAGGCAGATAAGTGGCACTAATCCCCTTCCCGCCTCCAAGGAGATGGGACCCGGCGCAGGTCGGCTACCCGCCTCCTGGCAAGATGGCACGGAGGCGGGTTGGGGGCAGGATGGGCACCCGCCCCCAGATTCTGCCATTTTCCCGGCAGTCCCGCCTCCATACCCGCCTCCCCAGGGCTGGCAAGATTGTGCCCTTTATCTTTTTTAGTATTCCTTATTTATTCTGTTTCAGATATTGCCTCTTTTATATCCTAATCTTTTCACCTACTCCTCTGATTACCCAATGATTTGTTAATTATCTCACTTAATTTTCCTTTTCTAGTCTTTCATCATTCCACCTGAAGAAGGCATCAAAACAATGTCACTGGCCTTATTTTTTCTTTTCCATCTTGTACCCCAGCGCAATCCATGCTACGACAGGAAATAGCACTGACCAGAGAGAGGCATGGAGCGAGGAATCCAATCTTAATTCAGAACCTGTGGCACCCTTTTCAAATGCAGAGAAACATGCCTTCCTTACCCGGTCTTGTCTACATGTCACTTCAGTCCCACACCAACGTGGTTGACTCTTAACTGCCCTCTGAAGTGGTCTACCAAGCCACTCAGTTACCATCACCTTCTTTCAGCAAATAGGAATGGCCGATAAATGCCGGCCTTGCCAGCGACGCCCACATACCAAGAATGAAAGAAAAAGTTGTAGATTCCTATTCCCTGAACAACTTTCTGTGGCCCATTTTCAGTTTTGTGAGGTGCAACATCTGTGCTCAAAAACCTGAAACTGAACAACTCAGGATGAATCTAAATTTTAAAAAACTTTGAAACTAATTCTGATACTGAGGGAATAGGAGATAAAAGCTGATTTTGTAATGATGATGCATTGAAGTGAATAGACGGGCTGTCACGTGAATCTGCTTGACTCAGCTGAGTGTGTTTAAAATAACCTACTCAAAGAGAGGAGTCTGGGCCTTCAGCAGAACCTCTCAATTGAGTTACATGTCACGGCCTATCAACACACTGCCAGCTTCTGTTCTATGTAAACTGCAACTTTCTGATCGGTGCTTGCACCAAAATATATCCAGGAAATCATAGAATTATAGAAATTTACGGCACAGAAGGAGGCCATTCGGTCCATTGTGGCTGTGTCGGCCGAAAAAGAGCTATCCAGCCTAATCCCACTTTCCAGCTCTTGGTCCGTAGCCCTGTAGGTTACAGCACTTCAAATGCATATCCAAGTACTCTTTAAATGTGATGAGGGTTTCTGCCTCTACCACCCTTTCAGGCAGTGAGTTCCAGACCCCCACCACCCTCTGGGTGAAAAAAGTTCTCTTCAACTCCCCTCTAATCCTTCTACCAATTACTTTAAATCTATGCCCCCTGGTTATTGACATCTCTGCTAAGGGAAATAGGTCCTTTCTATTTACTCTATCTAGACTCTTCATAATTTTATACACCCCAATCAAGTCTTCCCTCAGCCTCCTCTGTCCCAAAGAAAACAACCGCAGTCTATCCAATCTTTCCTCAGAGCTAAAATCCTCCAGTCCTGGCAACATCCTCGTAAATCTCCTCTGTACTCTCTCCAGTACAATCACATCTTTGCTGTAATGTGCTTTATTCATCAGAAAATGGTTTAGGTAAGAGCTGAGCTGTTCAAACACAATTCTAAGTTGCTGGGTCAGAATAGTGTTGCCAACTTTGATTGGAGGTATTCTTGAAGGTTTCATCACATGACCTCCTGCCTCCAACCACCCAACCTCCACGCTCCTGCCATTGGTCGCCCAACACGTCCATCCTCACAGCCCACCGCCTTCCCCCGCCAATTGTGAAATGAACGTACACTTCGTTTGATTGAATGATTCTTAACTCTCAGTCAAAACCACCTTTCTTTTCCCCATTTCCAATATTTTTATAACTAGTAAACGAAAATGTAAAAATAAAATAAAAAAGTAAATAATTCTTTAATGCCCCTATGATTTTTCTCCCTGGTTGCTCGCAGCAGTGTCCTGAAGATTAATCTTCAATTCCTGGAGACTCCAGCTCAATCCTGGAGGGTTGGTAACCCTAAGCCAGAACCATTTTCTCTCCCAGGCAATAAAATGGTCACACTTACTCCATTTTGATCCTCATCTATAGTAGAAAACATTGCACACCTTGACATTTCTGAAGGTTGTGCTGCTATGATGCAGTTATATAACAGATTGCACAAATCCAGAGGAAAGCCTTCGGAATGCCAAAGCTGCATAACAACAGCCAGTGGAGTGTAATGTGGTCAATTAAAATCAGAACCAGAGGCTACGTGAAAGGCTTCAACTTCACAAAGTCAGCAATTTTTAGAAACATGGGGGGCGATCTTGCCAGCCCTGGGGAGGCGGGTATGGAGGCGGGACTGCCGGGAAAATGGCAGAATTTGGGGGCGGGTGCCCAACCCGCCCCCAACCCGCCTCCATGCCATCTTGCCAGGAGGTGGGTAGCCGACCCGCGCCGGGTCCCGTCTCCTTGGAGGAGGGAAGGGATTACGTCTCTGTTTGACAGCTTCACAGAGCTGTCAAACGATGACAATTCATCTGTCAAAAATACGTTGACGTTCTCTGCAACCGGCATTCCCATTCAATCAAGGGAAAATAGCGTGGGTTGGCCAGAAGTTGATGGAGGCGGGACTGAAACCCGACAAGTGGGAGTCCCGCCTCCAAAAGCTCCCCATTGGCAAAATCACCCCCATGGTAATATGCACACTTTTGAAATTTTAAAAATAATTAAGATTTTGAACATGCTTTGTTACAATCCATTCTGTGTGGCTTAACAACCTGCTGAGTTATTTGTACCGTTCCCATCCCTCCACCCTACACTCACTTTATAGGTAATATTCTGTTGTTTGAGCTGCAGGTGTGGGCTTAGATTTAAATGATTTTTTTTGTCAAATGTACAGTTATTTTGGAAGTCGAGATATTTGATTATCTCATGTATCTGGGTATTTTTGAGTTGCGCTACTTATGGCCTGTGCCAGTCTGTAGCACTCGGTACCTATAGATTTGGCTCTTACGGGACATGCTGAACTACATAACCCTGAAATTTTCTACATTTGATCTTCAAGCACTTCCCAAAACAATCCTACGCATTGAAAAACTGCAAAACCATAACATTGCTGAATTTAAAAATACCACATTTGTTGTGTTCCCTTTACTTTTAGCGTTGATTACTTTTTAGCCAACTGTGCAGGCATGGCGAGAAGCACGGGCTTCATTTTAATAGCGGCCTACACACTCAAACAAACTTGAACCCAGTTGTAAACAAATGCAATAAGTGCACGTTGCTATAGCTCAGTAATAAAGCCAACTAAAAAAGTTTGTTTTCAAATTAGGGTCATTCTGCGAATCATATTCGGATGTTAAAAAGAAACATTGAGATTATGTGAGTTTAACTCTGCCCTAAGAACCGGTCATTCATCAAAAGTGAATTTATCTCTTCTAAACATGCACTGGGACAGTGATGGACAAAGCCATAAAAGACGTGTCATAGAGTACAGAAGCTGTTATACAGGGTATAGTATTCAGGAATCATACTTTCCCAGTAATCAACTGCAGATTGTTTCCCAATAAACTTGTAGTAATGGGAGCATGATTGTCATCTTCACACTTTAAGGGAAATCATGCGGGTACAGTTAACATCCAAACTGAAAGCCTCTGTGGGCGCAAACAGTAGGCCCAAAAATCAGCCTGGCCAAAAATAGTAAACCCCTTCTGACGTAAGAAAACTACTCGGCACTTGGTCTAAGTGTTAAACAAAACTTTAATCAACTGTTTTTCAACATGGAGATCTAGTTGTGTCCTTCACTAGTTCCTGTTAAAGAATGTCCTGAGCAAGCTGGGCCCATGCCCGAGTATTTATACTCTCCCTGGACAGCGCCACCAGCAGGCCGCCCAGTATTATTTCATAAGTCATTTCCACAGGAATGACAAGATTAATGTCACCTTCCCTGTGTGAGTTTTTCTAAATCTTCCACATTAGCAATACTGCCACGCAGATCAAGAAGGTCCCCAGATCCCCAGTCCACAATGAGTTAACTAATCTCAGCCAGGACAACAGTAGGAATGCTACAATTAACTGTAACAACCCTGGACCAGGAAGAGAAAAACTCACCTGGGATTCACACTTCTAATCACTGTTCTGTGACTCATAGGGGGAGAAATTCAGTATCGCCCAATTTGGGGCGCAATTATCGGCCGGGCGCAAAGATTAGTGCCTGGCGCTAATTATCGCCACCGACTGCAAACTTTACTTTTATCGCCCCTGGAGGTGATTGGAGCGCTAAATCAGGCGCTTCACACCTGTCTTAAGGCGCAAAGGCCGAGGAGCGAGGCGCTACCTCAGAGCGCTGGCGAAGCTCATGTAATGTCAGTCAGCAATGGAACAGACACACAATGGCACGGGCCAGTTCTTAAAGGGAATGGTTAATCTTGCTTTCCATCCACATCCTGCTCATTGCAGCCTTGAATCTCGGCCTGGAGAGACCTGCACATCAAATCTGCTGGAAAGAACAATGGAGAATACCAGGTAAAGAGCTCAGAGTGCAGCTCCCACAGTCTCTTCTAAATCGATACAAGGAATAGCAAATCAAAATGAACCTGCAAAGTGCTGCTGAGTACCCAAAACTCCTTCACACAACGTTGAATCTCTCCAGAAGTCTCTCTCTCTCTCTCTCTCAGCATGCGTAGTTAAAAAATGGCACCAACAATAAAAGGCAGGAAGCGGTCACCTTTAAATAGCGCTCCCCATTTCCCTTCATGACTGCAGAACGCTCCCCTCAACCTGTCGTTGCTAGCGTCAGGCGGTAAGGCAGGGGGCGCCACTCAATATCCGCTCCGGGGCGATACCGGGGCGTTGCGCACTCGACTGACGTCACGATCTGCCAGCGCAGGAGATCGTGGCGGTAGTGTTTAGCGCCGCCGCAAAATGTCTAGTTAATTTCGCGAGCGGCGCAAACTTCGCCGCGCCTGGGCGCTAGATGCTTTGCGCCCCATTAGCGCCCTCTTAAGGCGCTAACGGGAGGCGCAACCAACTGAATTTTTCCAACATAGAAGATAGGAGCAGGAGTAGGCCATTCGGCCCCTCGAGCCTGTTCCGCCATTTAATGAGATCATGGCCGATCATCCAAATTCAGTACCCTGTCCCTGCTTTCTCCCCATATCCCTTGATCCCTTTAGCCTTAAGAAATATATCTAACTCCTTCTTGAATATATTTAATGAATTGGCCTCAACTGCCTTCTGTGGTAGAGAATTCCATAGGTTCACCACTCTCTGGGTGAAGAAATTCCTCCTCATCTCAGTCCTAAATGGCTTACCCCTTATCCTTAGACTGTGACCCCTGGTTCTGGACTCCCCCACCATCGGGAACATCCTTCCTGCATCTAGTCTGCCTAGTCCGGTTAGAATTTTATAAGTTTCAATTAGATCCCCTCTCATTCTTCTAAACTCTAGCGAATATAAGCCTAATCGTCCCAATCTCTCTTCATACGTCATTCCTGCCATCCCAGGTATCAGTCTGGTGAATCTTCACTGCACTCCCTCCATGGTAAGAACATCCTTCCTCAGATAAGGCGACCAAAACTGCACACAATACTCAAGGTGTGGTCTCACCAAGGCCCTGTACAACTGCAGCAAGACATCCTTGCTCCTGTACTCGAATCCTCTCGCTATGAAGGCCAACATACCATTTGCCTTCTTAACCGCCTGCTGCACCTGCATGCTTACCTTCAGCGACTGGTGCACAAGGACACCCAGGTCTCGTTGCACTTTCCCTTTTCCCAATCTATTGCCGTTCAGATAATAATCTGCCTTCCTGTTTTTGCCACCAAAGTGGATAACCTCGCATTTATCCACATTATACTGCATCTGCCATGCATCTGCCCAATCACCCAACCTGTCCAAATCATACTGGAGTTTCTCTGCATCCTCCTCACAGTACACACGTCCACCCAGCTTTGTGTTGTCTGCAAACTTGGAGATATTACATCTAGTTCCCTCGTCTAGATCATTAATATATATTGTGAATAACTGGGGTCCTAGCACCGATCCCTGCGGTACCCCACTAGTCACTGCCTGCCACTCGGAAAAAGACCCGTTTATTCCAACTCTTTGCTTCCTTTCTGCCAACCAGTTCTCTATCCAAGTCCTACTGGAAAATGCGCACATTGGATGAGGACAGGATTTAATGTGGTCCCGCTGTCAAATAGTCTGCAGACACTGTCTAGACTCACATATAAAGGATGGACACTTGGACAAGGTGCTAGAACATAAGAACGTAAGAAATAGGAGCAGGAGTAGGCTATTTGGCCCTTCGAGCCTGCTCCGCCATTCACTAAGATCATGGCTTATCTTTAACCTCATCTCCGCTTAGCCTGTCTATATCCTCTTGAAGCCTCCTTGCATCCTCCTCACAACTTACATTCCTATCCAGCTTTGTATCATCAGCAAACTTGGATATATTACATTTGGTCTCCTCATCGAAATCATTGATGTAGATTGTGAATAGCTGAGGCCCAAGCACTGATCCTTGCAGTACCCCACTAGTTACAGTCTGCCAACCCGAAAATGACCCGTTTATTCCTACTCTCTGTTTTCTGTCCGTTAACCAATCCTCAATCCATGCTATTACGCCCAATCCCATGAGCCCTAATTTTGTTTAATAACCTCTTGTGTGGCACCTTATCGAATGCCTTCTGAAAATCCAAATACACCACATCCACTGGTTCCCCCTTATCTTTTCTGCTAGTTACAACTTCAAAAAACTCTAACAGATTTGTCAAACACGATTTCCTTTCATAAATCCGTGTTGACTCTGTCCAATCCTAATATTATTTTCTAAGTACCCTGTTAGCACGTCCTTAATAATAGATTCTAGCATTTTCTCTACTACTGATGTCAGGCTAACTGGTCTGTAGTTCCCTGTTTTCTCTCTCCCTCCTTTCTTAAATAGTGGGGTTACATTTGCTACCTTCCAATCTGCGGGAAGCGTTCTAGAATCTATGGAATTTTGGAAGATGACAACCAATGCATCCACTATCTCTATAGCCACCTCTTTCAAAACCCTAGGATGTAGGCCATCAGGTCCAGGAGATTTATCGGCTTTCAGTCCCATTAATTTCTCCAGTACTTTTTTTTACTAATACTAATTTCTTTCAATTCCTCATTCTCGCTAGACCCTTGGTTATCCACTATTTCCGGGAAGTTTTTTGCGTCTTCTTCCATGAAGACAGACACAAAGGGCTGGATTTTGCCAGCGCTCAGAGGGCGGGTTTGGAAGCGGGTCAAAGGTTAAAATCATTTGGATTGACGGCGGGTTGCGATCCCGCCGTCAACCCGCCTCCAAACAATTTTCCCAAGTGTAGGATCCCCGATTTGCGCATGGACCCGACACCTAGCGGCAGGAAGAGGATTAAAAGCAATTACCTGCCTATTAACAGATAGTTGCTAGTAGTTGACAGGCTATTTTTGAATTTTGCTGCTTCTGGCTCGGGTTTCCCGATGTCCGGACACCACGCCAGGTAAGTGTGGCGTGTTGTGAGTCTGCTGTAATGTTTCTGGATTGATGACAGCTGCAGAAGTGGTGTGAAGGATCCAATGGTGCACTGGTGAGTCTCAGAGGTAAGAAAATGTTGGGAAATGCATTTTTAATACATTTACACATTTCTTTAGGTTACAAGTTTTTAAATTCATGTCCAGTGCCATCTCATTGGGAGAACCTCTCTCACCAGTGACAGATCGCTTCTGTCACCTCACCTGCAGCTGCCATCTATTCCAGCCTATGGAGGGAGTCATTGGAGAGCCTGGTTGCAAGACGTCACCTTTGTGCAGTGATTGACAATATTTGCAGCACCTCAATGCTGTCAAACACTGAGAAATCAACTGTCAAAAAAAAATTGTGCGTGGTCCCTTTAAGGAAACCGGCAGATGACGCGTCATCAAATGACGTCATCTGACCGGCTTCCTCTTAATTGGCCGGCAAGCCCACAGGGTGGGCTTAACAAGGCCAATCAACGTAAAATGACATCTGTGAGCCGGATGCAGTTGGGGGCGGGACTGGAAGTCGGAAACCACCTGACCCGCACCCAACCCGCCTCCATTGAAAAAATCACGGCCAAAGTATTTGTTTAATTTCTCTGCCATTTCCTTATCCCCCATTATAATTTCTCCTGTCTCAGCCTGTAAGGGACCCACTTTTACTTTCGCTAATCTTTTCCTTTTTACATACCTATAGAAGCTTTTACAGTTTGTTTTTATGTCTCTCACTAATTTACTCTCATATTCTATTTTCCATTTCTTTATCAATTTCTTGGTCCTCCTTTGCTGAATTCTAAAATCCTCCCAAGCCTCAGGCTTACTATTCTTTTTGGCAACATTATAAGCCACTTCCTTTGATCTAACACTACCTTTAACTTCGCTTGTTAGCCACGGTTGGACCACTTTTCCTGTTGTAAATTATGTATTAATTCTTTAAATGTTAGCCATTGCTTGTGGCCATTATCGATGAAACTGTACCCCAGAAAGACTGTGCCTTTAAGAGTGGAGGGGGAGTGTATAATGCATATAGGTACAGAAACATAACATTTTTTTCTTTTAAACAGACAGTGTCATTTCAAACCTGTATTTGAATCTTATGGTTGAAATGAAAATTGAAGGCTTTGTTCTTATGCTTTATGATATTCCCTGAACCTCATGGTTGGATTGCAGCCTTGTCATCACTCCTGGTGTCCATTAGACTCTATGTAAAGCAGTTGTGATGTCCACGTTAATAAAACTGATGGCAGTTACAGTAGTTTGCATAATAACCTCCAGTAACATCCACCTTTGTAAACGTTCCTATGTTTTCACTACACATAACACACAGAAGAAATCTTGCTTGAGTGTATTGTTTCCTAAAACTGCTTTGGTTATATATTGAGAGGGATTTTATTAGGTTCAGTTTATAAACACAGACATTTTATTAATTAGAAGTAAAAGCCCATGGCTGAAAGCCAATAATTACTGAACACCAGAAATGAATTCTCTCCCATTCATAACGTGTGAACAGAGTTCCAATCCATTTGTATGAGCATCTTGCACTGACATAATTTTTGTGCGCTCATTTATGTGATGGACTTCTTTACAGTTTGATATTTATGCTTTACTTTTTTTTTAAATTCTCCTTCCCTTCAGCATTTGGCTTCGGTGGCCATTGTTCATGTGTGAGCCTAGATCAGAAAATGTCCAAACACCAGCCCATGTGCCCAAACACTGGCCCGTGTGACATTTCTGGCCCTCGAGCCTTGCCAATCCAGCCCATGAAGCCCAGCCAACTCAGTTCTATTGGTGCTCATATTTCTTGCTTGCCAGTTGATCCTGTTGGAAGTTCATAACCCTAAAGGTTTGGAAAATGCTGTTGCTTTATTGCTGAATAAATCCCACATGAGAACACTTAGATCTGTTAATATCTGCAGGTTACAATATGTATATAAATAAGCGGAACATTGATTATGATTCTAAGTGGACTGTGAAGGCAAAACGTTTGGTCATCTTGGCCAAGACAGTAAAGCTGAAATGCACAGGCTTTCTGGTGCACTCCTGCCCTAACTCTGTTAGGACTGCAGCGGAAGGCCGAGGAAATAGGCTGGAGCCCAGATATGCCAGGTGAAGTGCTTTGGGACGTTACTTGGGACATTTTTTGAGGTTAAAGGTGCTATATAAATGAAAATTGTTCTTGCTGAGACAGTCAGCATTGGCAGACTGAACATGGAGGGCATTCGTGCCAAGCTCTGTGATGCCCTCAGCAGATGTTTGACCATCTTGCAGAACAGTCGTTCATGGTGGGCTGATTTCTCCCTTTTCTACACCAGGGAGATGGAAGGCAGTTGCAAAAAGCATTTTGTAGAAGTGTTTTCCTTTTTTGAACTGCGCCTTTAATGACCCTTGGTTGTGTTTCCAGGCAAATCGTGATGCATTAGAAGCCACGCACGCGCTGATCCTGGATGCGCTGTTTGAGAAATGGGATAATGATGTCTCAGGCTACATTAATCTGAGAGAGCTAACGGATGTCTTGAGCACATACAAGGATGGAATGGAGAAGAATGCCTTAAAGAGAGGTAGGAGAAACAGCACCAGCAAATCATTTTGTTGCAGGAACCTGTCTTTTTAGTCAGTTATTTTTCTGGAAAACTGGCCAGCTGTGCTCCTCTACAGTTATGCTACAAAACTGGGTTGAAAGTTACAGTTGCCAAAACTTAGGCTGCTGTAGTTCAAATCCTAGAAGCCAGGCTAGATGTCTCTTTCTGTTAAATTATTTTGTATTTTTGTCAGGACGATCTGGGCTACACTATTCTCTGGTTCAGAAGACAATTTGCTCCCAGGCCTCTATCAATGGTATTCAGTAACCATGCAGTGGAAGGTGTTCGAGGCCTACCTGAGCTGACTTCTCTCCAATTTCAATTCCTTGTCAGTGGGAAGTAGCTGGCCTACTTTCTGTTGGCAGGTGTCAGATAAGATCATTCAACTCAAGGAAATTTCAGTGTGGAGTCATGACCTATCACTCTATGCCATCAATTCGCTCACTGTGCTGTCCACAACATCTTTTTTTTTGCCAATTTCCTCCTACCCTGAAGTCAATGACTTATGCTGGCATAACATTCCACAGTTGCTGGTAGCCTTCCCCAACCTCACCAAGTGCCCATTCTTCATGTGTGGGGACAGAGGATGGTTGTCAGTGAGTTAGTAGACCTTGAGGAGCCAGACAGCCCAGCCCAGCCCTGCTTTCATCCGATGTCCACGTGCCTCTTCCAGCAGGAGTCATCAGAGTGATCGGGAGCAGGGATCCTGTTATATTTTCACAGTCTAGCACAGGCGCATTGAAGCTATTCACAGCTTCCATACTGCCAGCCCAAAGCATAGAGGGGGACAAAACCTGAGACCTTTCAGTCTATAGGATACATTGCCACACTAAACAGTGTATTTATTACTGCTTCTTTTTACCATTTGGAATCCCCGCCACCCGCACTCCCCCCATGACTATAAAGGGTAAATTTTAAAAGGCAAGACTCCTAGCATGGAGTTTTATTCAAGAGGAGCGTGGATCGAAGAGTTGAGCGTGGAGGTCAGCGGCCCAATTTGTGGCGCTCCCAATTTTGCAGTGATAAAAATCTGAACCCTGTGAATTATAATTGGAGAATCTGCCCTATAGTTGCTGAAGTTTGTTTACTTGAAGCTAGTTACACTTTCAATTTTACTGATGTCGACGTGCCCAGGGATCCGTGACATTAGAATGCGTCCCAGTGCAAGAGGATTTCACCTGACTGAATATGGAATTGAATGCATCTTTCTTTATAGATGAATGCTAAGTCGTGCATTTTGCAATTTATAAGTGGATCGAACTGTTTTGTAAAGCACTGGTTTTCCCATGACCCTATTCCACTCATCATGCCTATCACTTAACTGCTAACCATTCCAAGGGTCATGGTATTTGTGATTGTTTAAACTCATAAGTTCATATTTCAGGGAAAAGGTCTTATGGTTTCAAATACAATGAGTGGCAAGGGATTTCACATCAATGGGACATTTATTGGATGCAGCTGTTGATTTCAGGCAGTCTTTACTGTGACAAGATTTTCAGTCCAGTTTTTCTTTACAAGTTTGTGCCCTGGAGTTATTGTGCTTGTCTGTCTCCCCTTCTCTCTCCCTGAAAGCTTGGAGGGGAGGTGGGGAAAAGACTTAAGAATGAGATGATATGTGCACTGCACACGACACATTGAAGCATTTGCCCATGGCAGTGTATCATGCTACTGGCATACATTCCTATATGAAAATAAAAGAAGATTACTGACTTTGTCCTGCTTGTTCACATGCTCATAGTACTGTATAGAGAAATGGAGGCAGGGTGGCATTGGGTTTTATTGGAAATGCTGGAAATACTCAGCAGATCAGGCAGCATCTGTGGAGAGAGAAACAGAGTTAACGTTTCAGGTCAATGAAGGGTCAGCGACCTGAAACGTTAACTCTGTTTCTCTCTCCACAGATGCTGCCTGACCTGCTGAGTATTTCCAGCATTTTCTGTTTTTATTTCAGATTTCCAGCATCCGCAGTATTTTGCTTTTAGGTTTTATTGGGTTTGGTTTAGTTCTCCTCTTTCTCTTTTTTCTAAATTTTGACACCCTACTTTATGAATTGCTGTCAAAGCACGACTCAACGGGGGAGAAATTCGGTATCGCCCCGTTTGGGGCGCAATTATCGGCCGGATGCAAAGTTTAGCGCCTGGCGCTAATTATCACCTCTGACTGCAAACTTGGCTTCTATCGTCCCTGGAGGTGATTGGAGC
The DNA here is from genome assembly GCA_030390025.1 of Squalus acanthias. Classification (NCBI taxonomy): domain Eukaryota; kingdom Metazoa; phylum Chordata; class Chondrichthyes; order Squaliformes; family Squalidae; genus Squalus; species Squalus acanthias. The sequence continues at coordinate 15,140,454 of CM059448.1, forward strand.
ACTAAATCAGGCGCTACACACCTCTCTTAAGGCGCTAACGCTGAGGAGCGAGGCACTACCTCAGAGCGCTGGCGAAGCTCATGTGATGTCAGTTAGCAATGGAACACACACACACTGGCACCGGCCAGTTCTTAAAGGGGAGGGTCGATCTTGCTTTCCATCCACACCCTGCTCATTGCAGCCTTGAATCTCGGCCTGGAGAGACCTGTACATCAAATCTGCTGGAAAGAGCAGTGGAGAGGCCCAGGGAAAGAGCTCAGAGTGCAGCCCCATAGTCTAAATCGATGCAAGGAAGGTCAAATCAAAATGAACCTGCAAAGTGCTGCTCAGTACCCAAAACTCCTTCACACAGCGTTGAATCTCTCCAGAAGTCTCTCTCTCTCTCAGAATACGTGGTGCAAAAATGTCGCCGACAAAAAAAGGCAGGAAGCGGTCGCCTTTAAATAGCGCTCCCCCAGTCCCTTCCCGACTGCAAAACGTTCCCCTCAACTTGTCGTTGCTAGCGGCAGGCGGAAAGGCAGGGGGCGCCACTCAATATCCGGTCTGGGGCGTTGCACGCTTGACTGACGTCACGATCTACGGGCGCAGGAGACCGTGGCGGTAGTGTTTTGTGCTGCCGCAAAATGTCTGGTCAATTTCACGAGCAGTGCAAACATCGCCGTGCCCGGGCGCTAGTTGCTTTGCGACCCATTAGCGCCTTTTAGGGCGCTAACGGGAGGCGCAAAGCAACCGAATTTCCCCCCCAACATTTCTAAGGACTTGCGACAGCAGATTGAAATGGAGTCATTGTGATATACAGGTGCACAGGTATTGCTCAGTCACTGGTACTAGTGAATGTTGCATTATGACCTCTACATGATCAACAGCAGCTGAAGCTCACTTTATTGTGGCCCCTAGAGCTACCATCACCTCTTTGGCTTATTAAGTGCAGTGAACTGGTTCAGCGCATCATCGTGTCAGGATGTGAGCATTCCTCAGAGTCAAACTCACAGTCAGGCAATGACACATGCACAGAACAGCAAATGTCACAGTGCCAGCATACAAAAAAAAAGAAAGACTTGCATTTGTATAGCGCCTTTCATGACCACCAGCCAATGAAGTACTTTTTGAAGTGTCGTCACTGTTGCAATGTAGGAAACACAGCAGCCAATTTGCACACAGCAAGCTCCCACACACACCAATGTGATAATGACCAGATAATCTGTTTTTGTTGTGTTGATTGAGGGGTAAATATTGACCAGGACACCGGGGATAACTCCCCTGCTCTTCTTCGAAATATTGCCATGGGATCTTTTACGTCCACCTGAGAGAGCAGACGGGGCCTCGGTTTAACATCTCATCCGAAAGATGGCACCTCCGACAGTGCAGCACTCCCTCAGTACTGCATTGGAGTGTCAGCCTAGAATTTTGTGCTCAAGGAAAGAGAAGTCGGCCAAAGTTCCCACTTCTGATTGCCATTCAATGACCACCCCTACAGGAAGTGTGCAAGTGTGGACAGATTATCGAAGCTTCTACTCCACTCTGCAGGGATCAAGTTAAAAAAATTATGATAAGAGGCTTGAACTAACAGGTTTTTGATATGAGGTACGACCGCACAAAAATGCTGATCAGTATTTTAGGTGGCTGTTTCTGCCACACGTTCACTTGTTGATCTCAGCTTTGCCACCATGAAGAGGCCAAACAGTTCCCCATGGGGAGAGAAAGAAAAATAGGGCGTCACTTTGAGCAGCTCTTGTGCGCCTCCAGCTGGGCATTCTCAGAGCAACATTGTTAGAGGCCTTGAGCATTTTGATAAATGTATGGTGCAGTGAGGCCCAAGAAAATGGGATGGGATGTTTCCTTGTTTGTTTGAAAAACAGAGTCTCTCCCTCAATGAAAAAAGGCCAAAGTAATTTCTTTGAAGATTCTGGGAATTCCTTTCATTAAAAAAAGATAAATATTCTGATGTTTAAAGTTTGAAACTTTTCTGAGCAATCTAGTTTGTGCCCTTTCACCTTCTTTAATGTCTCCCGGTGCCATATCCAGACGCTGGCTGAGGGGATAGGCAGGCTGCCAGATGTCATCCGTCTGCTGGGGGAAGCAGCTGGCCTCTGCTCCCTGTCGATCCCTGGTGGCTTGCGGAGATTAGAAATCACTGTGAGAAATTGTGGACACTAGCATTTTCAGAATGCATTTGAAATTCCGCAGACTGCCAGGGGGTCTATGCAATTTCAGGGAATATAGTGAAGGAAGGTGTTGACTATATATTCCTGTAATTGTTTTGCCACAGGCCTTGTAATAATTATGCTCCACTGTACTTTGTATTATCCAGTGGTCAGAATTCCCAGAAACTCATTTGTGCAGATTATAGAAATCAGAGGCTTTAACAGGAAACAGGTTTCTGTTTTGCAAGCTCAAAGGAAGTTCAACACGCAAAGGTTTATCAGCCATGAACTCATCCAGAGTTCCCAACAGATGGCACTGCTCTGAACTGGCCCTTGACCACACAAATGACATAGGCCCAGATTTTGCTGTAATAATAACGGTGAGGCTATCAGCGCTCACCTTTATTATGGGGTAAATTGAGTAAATCCAGTTGGTCAAGAGTAGGTACGCTCATTGATTCCCCCCCCGCCACCCCCTTGGTCCAAGGACACTGATGTCAAACGTAGCACCTGAAATAACAACAGAAAACGCTGGAAAAACTCAGCAGGCCAGGCAACATCCGTGGAGAGAGAAACAGAGTTAACGTTTCAGGTCGAAACCCTTCGTCAGAACTGAGAAAAGAGCAGGAAATGAAACAGATAAAAATGCAAGGGGGAGGCTGGGGGGGGGGGAATAACTATGGTAAGTAGAGACATTAAGAGATGCTCAAGGCAAGACGAGATGGTAATGGGACAGGTTAAGAAACAAAAGGTGAAGTGTGAAATGCTGGCAGAATGAGAGACAGCTGCCGTATACAGGAGAGAGAGAAAAAAAAGGAGTGCTGTCCTGACTGCGATCAGTTAACTCAGCACCGACTGAGAATAGAGCCTGTGGCCTTCTGGTCTTCATGGCTTAGTGTCCTTTTGGACAGTGCCTTTATCCACCGGGCCATTGTGAGAGCAGGGAATTGAAAATAAATAACATTTAAAAAAACATACAATTCATTTAGAGATTGTGATCAAATTCCATCAGGTCTTCAGGGACTGTGGCTAAATTATTTGTAAGATGTCTACAAACAAATACCATCTGCAAACTTAAGCATTATACTTGAGATACTCCATCGAGATCATCCAGGACTGATCCCAGGGATATTCTGCTGGTCATAACAGTCCATCTAGAAGTGCTATCATTGACCACCACTTTTTATGTCCTACCTACAGATACTTCCCTTTGCCTCTATTATTACGTTCTTGGTGTTAAAGAAAACTATTCAATTGGGTTGACACCATTTTTTTTACAACACATGGAAAAACAATTAAAATGTTTTCTTTTTCTCACTTGATTTTTTTTCCACTGTAGAAAGTGAGAGCTCAACATGTTTTTTGTATTACTTCAACAGTCCATCACAAGCTGAAACTCTTCCACAAGTTCTATTCAGACAATCCCACTTTGTCGAAAACGGAGTTCAGGTCATACATCGAAACGCTTGTAGCCGAAATCACTGGCGGCGAAAGGGTTTTTGAAAGTGTAGTAACATTTCTCACAGCCAGAAATGAACAGAACTGCATGGAGCGAGCACGGCGTACAGCCAGGAGAAGGTGGTTCTACGATATCCAGCGAGCAGCAGAGACTTCTAGTTCCAGCCTGGAATATGTTTTTAAAGCTGTTTTCCAGACCCTTCATAAGGTAGGACAGCATTATAGCATGTATTATCATTTATGTTTTCTTTAAATTAGTAACCAACTGGACCACCTAAACATCAAACATAATAGCCTGCAAAATATGTCTGCACTGAGTTACACCATTATCAGAATCATACAGCACGGAAGGAGGCCATTCAGCCCATCGTGCCTGTGCCGGCTCTGGCCCGCTCTTTCCCCATAGCCCTGCAGATTATTCAGACTGTTCAAGTATTTATCTAATTCCCTTTTGAAAGTCACCATTGAATCTGCTTCCATCTCCCTTTCAGGCAGTGCATTCCAGATCATAACAACTTGCTGCGTAAAAAATTTCTCTTCATCTCCCCTCTGGTTCATTTGCCAATTATGTTAAATCTGTGTCCTCTGGTTACCAACCCTCCCTCCAGTGGAAACAGATTCTCCTTATTTACTCCATCAAAGCACCTCATAATTTTGAAGACCTCGATGAAATCTCCCCTTAACCTTCTCTGCTCTAAGGAGAACAATCCAAGCTTCTGTTGTCTCGCCACATAACTGAAGTCCATCATCCCTGGTACCATGTATGCTGATGATATTCAGCTTTAAATTTCCAGTACCGCTCTTAATTCCATGGCTGACACTTTGCTGTCTGACCGATGGTCCAACATCAACTGTAGATGAGCCAGCACTTTCTGCAGATCAGCAAGACAAAAGCCAACCCTGTTCAGTCCACACCAGAAACCATGGGCGCAAAATTGGGATCAGTAGCGCCAGTTGTTTGGGCGCTACGGGTGCTGTTTGGGGACAAAAATGGCATCCAATGCACGCGCGCGCACTTTTGCCGTGAATCGCGCTGGACGCCATCTTGGTAAAGGACAAACAAGAGGCACCGTTTACCCACATCTGAAGCAGGCGTTAGTCCATTTGCCTATGCAAATAAGGGGCCGAATGCCTGCTTGTGGTCCCTGCTGCAGCTTTGGTTTGCCCTGAGGCAGCCAGCGCCATTCCTGATTGCCTCCGGGAAAACCAACGCTAATTCTCGTTCTCTACCGCCCACCCAAGTACGATAAAAATTTTATCACAGAGATATCCTCACTGCTTTCCTCCCTCAGCCTTTGCACCGAGCGACTTCTCATCCTCGGTGATTTCAACCTCCATCTCAATTCATCATGCTCTCTCTCCTCAGAGTTCACTACCCTCCTATCCTCCCTTAATCTCTCCCTCCATGTGAACTCCCCAACCCATATTCACGGCCACCCCCTTGACCTTGCCATCTCTCGTGGCCTTGCTACTCCCACCATGTCAATCGAAGATAAGGCCCTCTTTGACCACTTCCTTGTAGCGCTTTCCACCCACATCCCCCCTTCCCCCACACAACCCTACTTCCTTCTATGTCCGCCCCTGGAAAAAACTCTCTCCCAACTCTCTTGCAACTGCACTTATGAAATCCCAACTGTCCAGCCTTTGGCCCTCCATTCACCACGACATTTCTGCAGCTACCGATCTGCTCAATCACACCCTCACCACCACCTTTGATGCCCTAGTCCCTATTATAACCATTACTCTCTCTCACCCTGGCCGTTCCCCCTGGTATGACCCACATCTTCACTCCCTCAAGTCCAAGGGACGCAGACTTGAATAGATATGGCTGACAAGTGGTTTAGCCATTCACTGCCAGATCTGGCTAGACCACATAAAGCATTATCGGGTCCTACTCTTGTCTGCCAAAACTGTTCACTATTCCAGGATCATTCTGGAATGCAAAGATAACCCCCAGCTATTATTTTCTACTGCTAACCGTCTTCTTAAACCCCTCTCCCCTGTCTCCTCCACACTCAACTCCAACAACAAGTGCAAGGAGCTCATAGACTTCTTTGTCTCGAAGATTGAGACCATCCGATCAGCTGCCTCTGCCACTTCCCTTCCTTCCCCTAGCCCACCGGGCCAAACTTCCTCTAAGGTTCACCCCTGCCCTAGCCCTGAACTCACATCTTTCTCCAGTTTCTCTCCGATCTCCCCTCTTGACCTCTCCATGCTCATCCTGTTCATGAGACCCACTTCCTTCTCCCTTGACCCTATTCCCACTAAACTGCTGACCACCCAACTTCCTTTTCTGGCTCCCATGTTAGCTGACATCGTTAACGGTTCGCTGTCCTCAGGTACTGTCCCCTCTCCTTCAAATCTGCCGTCAACCTTTGCCCCCTCCGTCCTTGCAAACTACTGCCCCATCTCCAAACTCCCTTTCCTCTCCAAAGTCCTTAAACGTGTTGTTGCCTCCCAAATCCGTGCCCATCTTTCCCGGAACTCCGTGTTTGAATATCTCCAATCCGGTTTCCGCCCCAGCCACAGTACCAAAACGGTTCTCATTAAAGTCACAAATGACATCCTTTGTGACTGTGACAAAGGTAAACTATCCCTTCTCGTCCTTCTCGACCTGTCTGCAGCCTTTGACACGGTTGACCACTCCATCCTCCTCCAACGCCTCTCCACCATCGTCCAGCTGGGTGGGACTGCACTCGCCTGGTTCCATTCTTATCAATCTAATCGTAGCCAGAAAATCACCTGCAATGGCTTCTCTTTCCATTCCCACATCGTTACCTCTGGTGTCCCCCAAGGATCTATCCTAGGCCCCCTCCTATTTCTCATCTACATGTTGCCCCTTGGCGACATCATCTGAAAACACGGCCTCAGTTTCCATATGTATGCTGACGACACCCAGCTCCACCTTAGCACCACTTCTCTCGACCCCTCCACTATCTCTAAATTGACACACTGCTTGTCCGACATCCAGTACTGGATGAGCAGAACTTTTCTCCAATTAAATATTGGGAAGACCGAAGCCATTATTTTCGGTCCCTGCCACAAACTCCGTTCCCTAGCCACCGACTCCATCCCTCTGCCGAACATCTGTCTGAGGCTGAACCACGCTGTTCGCAACCTTGGTGTCATATATGAACCGGAAATGAGCTTCCGACCACATATCCATGGCATAACAAGGACCGCCTATTTCCACCTTGGTAACATCGCCCGTCTCCGCCCCAGCCTCACCTTATCTGTTGCTGAAACCCTCATCCATGCCTTTGTTACCTCTAGACTTAACTATTCCAATTGCACTCCTGGCTGGCCTCCCACATTCTACCCAACGTAAATTTGAGGTCATCTAAAACTCTGCTGCCCGTGTCCTAACTCACACCAAGTCCCGTTCACCCATCACCCCTGTGCTCGCTGACTTACATTGGCTCCCGGTTAAGCAACGCCTCAATTTCAAAATTCTCATCCTTGTTTTCATATGCCTACATGGCCTCACCCCTCCCTATCTCTGTAACCTCCTTCAGCCCCACAACCCCCTGAGATATCTGCACTCCTCAAATTCTGCCCTCTTGAGCATCCCTGATTATAATCGCTCAGCCTTCAGTTGCCTAGGCCCTAAGCTCTGGAACTCCCTCCCTAAACCTCTCCGCCTCTCTACCTCCCTTTCCTCCTTTTAAGATGCTCCTTAAAATCTATCTCTTTGACCAAGCTTTTGGTCATCCGCCCTAATTTCTTATGTGGCTCGGTGTCAATTTTTTGTCTTCTAACACTCCTGTGAAGTGCCTTGGGACGTTTTTCTATGTTAATGGCGCTATATAAATACAAGTCGTTGTTGTAAGCACCATGTAAGTAAAAAAAGGTAAATACTTACCATAATCACCGCCGCTCCCGGTCCCAAGATCTCCGAACTTACTCCCTACTCTGACCTCCAGGCCCCCCACCCCCGATCTCCCCGTGGCCCCGACCCCAATCTCCTAGGCCCCACGACAACACTCCTGACGCCCCCCCCCCCCCAACAGTACTTCCAAGGTCTGCGATCTTCCCACCCGATCCCCCACCAAACCCCGATCATAGACTCCAAGGCCCACCTGTTCCTCTATCAGACCCCCGTTATCCGACCCAATCACTTAGCTGGAAATTGAAGCATTAACCTGTGCGGCCTTCTACTGCAGCGCAGTATGATGAGGTCCAAGGCTCAAAATCTGGGGCTCCTTGGACCTCCCCATTTGAGCACGAGCTGTTAACACTGTGCGGGTAATGTGCCCAAAATAGGTGCGCCTGAATTTCTAGGCATCTGTGCCTCAGCCTTCCATTCCTGGATGCCAAATCAAGCTCAATCCGACTGTATATGACCTTAATGTCCTGCTTGACTCAGCTTCAAACTCCACATCCAGTTCATCACTAAGACCGTCTACTTTGACCTCAGAAATATCACCCAGTTCTATCCTTATCACTAGCTCTACTCTATCACCTCTGCCTGACCTGCTGAGTATTTCCAGCACTTGCTTTTGTCATTTCAGATTTCCAGCATCTGCAGTATTTTGCTTTTCTACTCTATCGCCTCCAGACGCAGTTTTCCTTTACCTTTCTTGCCAGTCTCCCAAGGTCCATCCTACATAAACGCCACCTCATCCAGAACTCTGCTACCCTTATTCTATCCCACTGCCTTTCCCCCTCTCTCGTGTACTGAGTTCAAAATACTGACAAATCCCTCCAATAGCCTCATTGCTCTGTACCTCTGCAAACTCCTTGAGCCCTATGGCCCTCCTTGCAACCTCAACTCTTCAAACTCTGGTCTAGTGTGCATTCACCCACTCTCGGCTTTACAGTCAGTGACAGAACCTTCAGCCATCGTACTCCCGCATTCTGGAACTCTATCTCTAACCCTTTTCACCTTGCGACTTCCCTCTACCTCTTCAACTGTGCTGTCAGCTACCTCTGACTCCTACTTGGGCCTGACCCCCAGCTGTGAAGCCCTTGGAATGTTTTGTTATGTTAAAGACTAATGTATAAATGCAAGTTGCTGTTTCTATTTAATCTTCTCTCTGTCAGCCAGCCCGCCCTATAACACACTACAGCAACATTTCTGCCAAGGTTCTGTGAGAAAAATGCACAATGTGGCATCAAAGGGGAAGAGTTGCTCTGGTTGTTGTGTGCAGCGACCGTGCAAATGTACTCATGAAGATTTCATCTGGTCAGTATTTGTTGCAAAATTGAAAACGCATCTTTACAAAAAAACATTTATGATTTTGCAAGAAAAACTGACCAGGGGAAATCTTCATGAATTAATTTCCAATTTCATTACACATAACAACGAAAGCATTTCCTCCCCCCATATGTCTGAAACAAGTTGTTAAGATTTTCAAATTACTGCGCTGCATTTTCTCAGAGAGATTTACTGGTCATTTTTGTTTGCCATTTAAAAGTCTATAAAAGGGGATATTTTGAGAAATCACTCCTGTACCTGCATTTTTGTGGAGCCTCTGTAGCGGTTGATGAACATCTTTGCTTGAAGCAGTTGAAATATGAGTATTTTCTCAACTTTCTATATGGAAGAATGTTGGCATTGTTCCTTGTCTACATTTTAATGGGGACCTTTCGCCATGATAGGATTCAGAAGCTCACGGTCAGAATAAGAAAATAAGTTCTTCTATTGCCCTGCTGAGGCGTAATAATCACAGGCCGGAGAGGGGTGAATATTTCCTGCACTATGTGGCTTGCACTCTGGAAGATGCACCATATGTCCTGAACCAGGCACTCTACAGAGACATGGGTGTAAGGTGAGCATTCACATTCGTAGCCAGCTGTTCAGGTAGCTGGGAAAAGGGGGAGGGGATGAAAGAACAAAAGGAGAGATTTCTTAATCTCTCCTTTTGTTCTTTCATCCCCTCCCCCTTTTCCCAGCTTTATACTTGCTTTAAATCTATTTCATTTCCTGCTTTTTTCCAGTTCTGACGAAAAGTCTTCGACCTGAAACGTTAACTCTGTTTCTCTCTCCACGGATGCTGCCTGGCCTGCTGAGTTTTTCCAGCGTTTTCTGTTGTTATTTCGGATTTCCAGCATCCGCGGTATTTTGCTATCGTGTTCAGGTAGCTTTTGGTTTTGGATACATGTAGTCAAACCAGTTTTTGGTTGGATTTCTGAACCCAGGTCCGACTTGTGCATGCAGCTTGCTGACAACCAAGAGACCAAAATAAATTGTAGGCAAACAAAAGGAAGGCAATCTGGTAATGTCAGGAACATCACCAATGCACTTGGGCAATCTACAGAGAGATTGAGGTCGAGCGCTAGTGCAAAATGGGTGATATTGCACGGGCCGCCTGTTATACACCCCACCCAATATTCAGTTCCATTGCAGACAATAGAACTGAATATCAGTCGGGGTGTAAAACAAGCGGCCAATCCAATTCTGCCCGTTTTGTGCAACTGCCCAAGGCGATTTTTAGCCCAGTGGGTGCAGCAAATTAAAGCCTAGATGGAGAAAGCTCCTTGCTGCCGACACTTTTCAGTTAAGTTTGTTCAAGATTGGCTTAGTCAGTAGCACTGCCGTTTATGTATCGGGAGGTTGTGGATTTAAGTCTAACTCCAGGGGGACTTCAGCACGTAATCTAGGCTGACCAGTGCAGTACTGAGAGGGTGCGGCATTGCTGAAGGCACTGTGCTTCAAGTGACACATTAAAGCAAAGTGCTGTCTGCCTGCTCTGGTGATTTAGGTGATGTAACAAGATCCAAAGGATTATTTGAAGAAGAACAGAGAGTTCTCCCCATGTCCTGGCCAGCATTCCTCCCACAACTAACATCACTATAAACAGATTATCAGGTCATGCATCTTATTGCTAATGACAGCACCTCGCTGTACACAAAATCTCCGGCACATCCACCTGAATAACAAATGACTGCCCTTCAAACAATAATTAATTGTGTGTGAAGTGCCTTGGGACCCTGACTATTGTAAGGTGTAATATAAATGCAGGTTCTTCTAACATCTCTAATAGTTTTGATATCGGCTTTACCTATAATTACTGTTTCTGGCTTTAGATTTTAAAACTGTAAGACCAGTTAATGCACCCACCCAACTCCTGGAGCTGAAGAGATTTAAGTTGGGGGTATGGATGACCCATTGGTTAGACATTGGCCTTTTTACTTCTGCAACCAGGATTTCAATTCAGCTTCAACTGAGGATGTCTACTGGTTCTAAGAGTTTACAGGCGAAAAATTGAGTCGCGCCCCGGAAAAATTAGCGCCCCCGTGACCGAAATTGAGTGGTAGTGTCCCAAGAGGGAAGCGGGGCGCTACTGGAAGCAGCTCGCCTCCCTCTTGGGGCGCTCTGAGGGAATACCGCGGCGCTATGTGCCGCGGTATTGCAGGCCTTCCTCCCCTTCTTAAAGGGGAGGGGCCTTGCACAGTGCGACCCGGGGCAAAGCTGGGCCCCTAGGGATCGGGAGTGCCGGCAAAAGAGCCCGGCACTCAAGAAAAGTGCTGGGCTCATGGAGCGCAGCCGGCACTCCGCGGGGGGTGGGGGGGGGTGGGCGGGTAAGGAGGCCAGCAACAAAAATGGCTGCTCGGCACCTCGCCTTTAAATAGCGCCGCCCCGGCTGCAGGTAGGCCCCCCTGACCCCGTCCGGCGGTAAGTCAGGGGACGCTACCAAAGATCGCGGCCGGGGCGTTGCGCACGGCGATGACGTCATCGCCGGCGGCGCAGCGCTATGGGGTGCTAACGGTTAGCGCTGCTGTTAACCTCCTGCTGAATTTCGCTGGAGGTGTTGGCGGCGCTGCGCCCGGGCGCAAGTTGCTTTGCCCTCTTAGGGCGCTAACGGGAGGCGCAAAGCAACCGAATTGTTCCCCCTATATGAAATGAGTGTCGGAAGCCTTATCCCAATGCCTAGTGGGCTGATAGTTCATAACTAAATTAGAACATAGAAACATAGAAAAATAGGAGCAGGAGTAGGCCAATCGGCCCTTCGAGCCTGCACCGCCATTCAATAAGATCGTGGCTGATCCTCCATCTCAATACCATATTTCCGCTCTCTCCCCATACCCCTTAATGCCTTTTGTGTCTAGAAATCTATCTATCTCCTTCTTAAATATATTCAGTGAAATTGGCATTATACTGGCAATCTCACTCAGGGAAGAAGAAAGTCACACTGGTGCAGGAGAAATTGCTTTCGCGAGATTGCTGCTGAAACACATTGCTGGGGCAAAGTGGGGCTATCCTCGGAATTTAATTGTGCTATACCTGACCTGGAGTGCTTGATGCTGACCCTGGATGTCCAAAATGAAAGAAGTTGCATTCCCCAGCACCAAACCAGGAAATAAAAATCAATCATCTTCTCTCTTTTTATTTTGTTTGTTTTTAATCTAGCTTTTCTGCAATTGATGAAGGGAAACCATTGCACATCCTCAAAGTTCAGGAACACGGCAGCATTCACATATGGAACTGTCACCGGGAAAAAATAGATGGATCCTTCCTAGTGATCCCACTGAAAGATCAGAACAACAGAGTGTTTGGAGTCTTGGGTACTGACACACTGAGAGATAAATGTGTGAAGTATTTCACCTCTCACGAGATCAATTTTTACCAGGTGAGTGTGCAATAGGGAAGTGCTGACATCAGAGCGGAGGCCTAGATTCCAGTCCTCACTAATCTTACTAAAGGAGTACAGCTGAGCAAAAAATAATGGAAAATGTGTTTAGTGCTGCTCTGAATATTCCTAACTGTCGAAAAATGATTTAACAAATTAACTAGCTGCCTTTTCTTTGTTGAGATCTTGTTAAATTATTATTCAGCATATACGTGTGGTGCACTTATTTGATGACAGTTATTTAGAAGCTGGGCTATTAAAGTGTATGTTTAAATTAGTAATCACCCACCCTTACAAGAGTGGCAGGTACAAAGCATTTTGAAAAACATACCCAAATAAATCAACATAACAGGAGCTATTTCGTGTGCTGGAAATCCTAATCTTACAGAATGTATAAAACAGTGATTTTTCCGAAGCCTCCTTCATGTTTCATTATACTTCCCGTTTTATCAGTCCAAATTATGGTCAGCAAACTATCAGGTAAAGGATGCTGAAGAAATTATTATAGTTTTAGCTTGAACTCAGATCAGCCTAGTTTATAAGTTATTTAAATATGAATCCCAGATTAAACAATGTGAAAGAAATACTTCAAAGACAATATTTAATTCCTAAATTATTGCCACCATACAAAAGAATGGAAGCCAACAAAATGGCCCCTAAATTCATTAGCGCCTGAAATCACACGTGATTCAGGCACCACACAGACACCCGGAAGAGAAAGGCCCTCGGACCATGCTAAATTCATCCTCGGGCCTCATCAGCATAATTCAGGCGAGCTGCAGCTACCAATCAGGCGCCCTGACACAGCTCGCCTGTTAGAGCCTTACCAATTTCACCTTGTGCTGAGGCACACAGGCAAATCTGGGGTCGGGGGCGCGGAAGGCGTCGATTGAGAGAGGGGTGAGGATGGGGGGCCGGCACTTCGGCTCCTTCCAACTCCACAAGAAGCTACGCTCCAGTCTCGGGGCCTTTTTTTGAAGCAGCCTCCAGCAGTCCCTTTAGATTGGTCAAGATCCAGGATTACTATTCGGAGCTGGTGCAGCACAAGCTCTGACTAGGTCAAACGGCTTTCGCCACCCGAGTCTGAAATGGACCCAGGAACCTCATTTTAATATTGAAATGAGGCCTGCACTCCCGAGCGGCCATCTAAAAAAAAGGCCCGGCCAGTTTAGCAGTGACCCAAATGTCTGTGCAGATGAGACGCAGGCCTCTGCCCTGGTAAATTGGCGATCATTGCGCCCATTTTCGGCCCATAAAATGGGCGCAGTGATGTTGAATTTAGGCCCTGATATATTTTGTTCACAAAGCAGTGAGTTTCAGCCACGAAAAAAATCCCTTGTGAAAAACGGAAATGAGATAATTTTAGATTATTATTCTCCCTTGCTCTAAAGTATGCATAAAACCACAACACACTAAACCTCTTGGGTTTAGAAAAATGCTGCTTGACACTGCTTAGACTAGGGCACCAGTTGGAAAGAAAAAGAAAAAGTGCCAATACTGGAAATCTGAAAGAAAAGCAAAAAAAGCTGCAGAAGCACAGCAGATCAGTGAGCATCTAGAGGAGAACGCCAAGTTAAAAGCAAAATACTGCGGATGCTGGAAATCTGAAATAAAAACAAAATGCTGGAGATACTCAGCAGGTCAGGCAGCATCTGTGGAGAGAGAAACAGAGTTAACGTTTCGGGTCGATGACCTTTCGTCCGTTAACCTAAGGTGACGTTACTTTGAATGAAATTGCCTTTCCATTGTAAAAATGTCAGAGAAATCAGTGCCTCTTTTCTTCTCCCTCTCTTTGTTGCACACTAAGCATGAGCTGAGGGTTAGATGATGATACATGATGACTTAGTGGGTAAAGGTGGTGCATGGTGTGATACTTCAACATACAGACTTAGAAGGTCCTAGCTTTGATCCCGAGCTGATCTTAGTCACGGTGGGATGGTAGGTGCTGCAGTTAGCCTCAGCATCATTAGCTAAAGGAGGGGACTAGCAGCTCCTATCATTATTCAGCCACCAGCCATTGGAACTTGTGTCTGCATGGATGTCAAGTGAGCACAGGATCTTCTCCCCATGGCCAAATAACCTGCTGACACTCGTCTAGGCCCAAACATGAAGACTGGCAACATAGGCAAAATGCTTGAAGCACGAATTAACTCCAGCAGGAGCAGAGTGGGAGAAAATTTAAGGAAAACAGGATAATAAGTAACCAGAGATGAATTCCAGATGTGTATGGGGTCCCTCCTGCTGTTCATCTTCATACTTGACTGGAAGCTAACTTGGAACTGTATACAGTGCTGTACTCCATACATAAGAACATAAGACGTAGGAGTAGGAGTAGGTCATTTGGCCCCTCGAGCCTGCTCCGCCATTCAATAAGATCATGGCTGATCTGATCTTGGCCTCAACTCCACTTCCCTGCCCGCTCCCCATAACCCTCAACTCCCTTATCATTCAAATATCTGTCTATCTCCACCTTAAATATATTCACTGACCCAGCCTGCACAGCTCTCTGGGGAAGAGAATTCCAAAGATTCACGACCCTCTGAGAGAAGAAATTCCTCCTCATTTCCGATTTAAAAGGGTGCCCCCTTATTCTGAAATTATGCCCCCTAGTTCTAGATTCCCCCATGAGGGGAAACATCCTCTCTGCATCTACCTTGTCGAGCCCCTTCAGAATCTTATATGTTTCAATAAGATCCCCTCTCATTCTTCTAAACTCCAGTGAGTATAGGCCCAACCTGCTCAACCTTTCTTCATAAGATAACCCCTTCATCTCCGGAATCAACCTCGTGAACCTTCTCTGAACTGCCTCCAATGCAAGTATATCCTTCCTTAAATAAGGAGACCAAAACTGTCCGCAGTACTCCAGGTGTGGTCTCACCAACACCCTGTATAGTTGTAACAGGACTTCCCTACTTTTATACTCCATTCCCTTTGCAATAAAGGCCAACACTCCATTTGCCTTCCTAATTACTTGCTGTACCTGCATGCTAAATTTTTGTGATTCATGCACAAGGACCCCCAGATTCCTCTGTACCTTCAGCATTTTGTAATCTCTCTCCATTTAAATAATAATTTGCTTTTTTATTTTTCCTGCCAAAGTGGATAATCTCGCATTTTCCCACATTAAACTCCATCTGCCAGAATTTTGCCAACTCACTTAGCCTATCTATATCCCTTTGGAGATTCTTTGCGTCCTCCACACAATTTGCTTTCCCACCTATCTTTGTATCATCAGCAAATTTGGCTACATTACACTCATTCCCTTCATCCAAGTCATTAATATAGATTGTAAATAGTTGAGGCCCCAGCACTGATCCCTGCGGCACCCCACTAGTTACAGTTTGCCAACCTGAAAGTGACCCATTTATCCCGACTCTCTGTTTTCTGTTAGTTAGCCAATCCTCTATCCATGCTAATATATTACCCCCAACCCCGTGAGCTCTTATCTTGTGTAGTAACCTTTTATGTGGCACCTTATCGAATGCCTTCTGGAAATCCAAATACACGCCATCTACTGGTTCCCCTTTGTCCACCCTGCTCGTTACATCCTCAAACAACTCCAGCAAATTTGTTAAACATGATTTCCCTTTCATAAAACCATGCTGACTCTGCTTGACTATATTATGATTTTCTAAATGCCTGACTGCCCATGAACTCTCTGTGCATCCCAAGTGATCTTTGTTTATGGTGGTAAGGCAATGGATAAGCTGTAATTTGTGTATATGTATAATGCCTGTAAGCAAAGTTATATTACATTTGAGGTATTTCCAGGAGCACTAATTGCACCTTTATGCTTAACATGCGTGTTTATTCTTTTAGTTCTGTTTGCAAGTTGAACATTTGTAGAGAAATTAATACACATTGGGTACAATTTGATTCTTAGGGCGTAGCAAAGGCATTTAGTATTGCCTATCATCATGTCCGAGTCCGGAATGACATCCTGAAAGTTGTGGACAGTGGTATGCTGTGGCTGTATAATGAAGCACCAAACATCGAGACTGCAATCACCTACCTGGCGGAACCTATAACTAGCAGGGTATTCCACTTACTTCACTCACCGGGCTTTTACGGGTAGCTCAGCAGAACATTACTGTTCTTTTCGGCTGCGTTACTCTTTAGTTTCATTTGCCCTGTCAATCAAAGCCGATTGCGACTGCTTCTGCAGTCCAGTATAAATATTTTCTTAGTACTGCTATTTATTTTTAGTTGTTTTGGTTAGCCACATGCTAACCTTTTTAGACCAGCATCTGTACCTGAATTAGCTGGGAGCTGTTTAATTCATGTGCGTCTCCTCGTAATTAAATCAGAAACTTGGGAAAAGTTAGCTGCTTAAAACAGACTTAAGTCAACCCCCAATCTAAATTACTACCTTCTGACAAGCAGTGGATTCGTTACTAAAATTCTAATGCTCAAAGTTTTTAAATTGCTGACGGTATCCTTTTTCAACAGATTTTCCAGTTTTTCACTCTTCTGCCGTAGTCCATTGATGATCACGTCGTTGGCTGAATCTCAATCATGCTTTTATGATTTGTGCAAATGATACAGTTGAAGAGTTGATGTGAAAAGAAAGGGGCAATATTACTATGGCAAGAAAATGGAGTCTTAACTGTCCCCTCCTTTTATGTTCGGAGAATGCAGTTAACGGCAAATGTGCAATTCTTTCTTTGTACGTCCAGAGTGCAGTCGAGAGCAGGGGCGCTGCATCTTTTCTGTCAGACAGGGGGACCCATTTTTCTTTTGCCAGTATTACAAGCTGCTGTCATGTTTCAAAGAAAAAAAGATGGAGCTGGATTCCTTCGCTTGTAGCAGTGGGAATTATGGGTGTCCAGCTTCCGATAGTTACCCTTTAGAGGCGATTAAATAAAGCAAGAGAGGTCGGGGTGGGGGGTGGTCACGGAAATGGGGGATTTCCACTTGAGCACGGCTCCCCTGGGATCCCTTAGCTAGTATAAAAGTGGCTTTAGAGTTTTGCATTTCTCAACACCAGGACTTATTACTTGTAAAGTTGAGGACTGTCCAAATATGCAGTTTAATCAGTGATTCACTTTAAGGTGGCCAGAATAGTCCTTTTTCTGTCAATTGCCACTTTATATTCACACAGAGTTTCATCTGTTACTCATGCTGTCCAGCTGGGGTTTTTTTTTAATATTTGTTCTCCGGATGTGGGCAATGCCCATCCATTGTTCCTCAGTTGTACAACTGAATGGCTTGCTAGGCCACTTCAGAGGGCATTGAGTCAACCGCATGTATGACCAACCAGGGCGAGGTGGCGGACGCCATTGCCTGAAGGATAGTTGTGGCCCAATTGGGTTCTAACGACAATCTAGCAGCTTTCATAGTCGCCGTGGTGGGATTTGATCTTCAGTGCTGGAACCATTACTACCACACCCAACATGTCCAAATGTTTCCTTTTTTCGTGCCTCTGAATGCATTTAAACGTTTTCCCTACAACTAAACGTTCATTCAACCAGTATCATTTGTTATCATAGTCATCGATCTGTCTTAGTTTCTTATTTAAATGACATATACAGTATATTAGTTAAGCAGAATTACCGAAGGGTGAGTGATTTTTTTTAATGATATTTTAAAAGCAATCTGATGTTCCCACTATTTATTTGTCTCTTGGTGGCTTGCTACTTCTAAGCTAACTGGTCTTGGCCAGCAACTCTGCTGAAACACTGTCAACATCACGCAATATTTGCTCAATTGAGGAACATTTAGCTTGGATTGAAAAGATGTCTTTCAGTTTTTTTTGACCTGGTTAACTCTAGTACAAGGCGGTTAAATGCAAACAGTACTGAAGGCTGGGATTCAAAGCCAAGCCCTTTAAATGCAAGTCTTGTAACCTACCACTGGAGCTACTGAGCTGCCAAATAAGATAAGAACATAAGAACATAAGAAATAGGTGCACGAATAGGCCACTTGGCCCCTCGAGCCTGCTCCGCCATTCAATAAGATCATGGCTGATCTTGGGCTCAAAGCCACTTCCCCGCCCGCTCCCCATAACCCTTCACTCCCTTATCTTGCAAAAATCTGTCTATCTCCACCTTAAATGTATTTAATGACCCAGCCTCCACGGCTCTCTGGGGCAGAGAATTCCACAGATTTACGACCCTCTGAGAGAAGAAATTCCTCCTCATCTCAGTTCTAAAAGGGCGACCCCTTATTCTGAAACTATGCCCCCGAGTTCTAGATTCCCCCACGAGGGGAAACATCCTCTCTGCATCGACCTTGTCGAGCCCCCTCAGTATCTTATATGTTTCAATAAGATCACCTCTCATTCTTCTAAATTCCAATGAGTATAGGCCCAACCTGCTCAACCTTTCTTCATAAGTCAACCCCCTCCTTTCTGGAATCAACCGAGTGAATCGTCTCTAGAACTGCCTCCAATGCAAGTATATCCTTCCTTAAATAAGGAGACCAAAACTGTACCCAGTACTCAAGGTGTGGTCTCACCAATACCCAGGACTTCCCTGCTTTTATACATAAGATAGGCTCTGATGGTTTTTTTTAATGATTGTGTATACCACACTAAGATGTTGTACTTATTGTAAGCTGTAGTCCAGTGGTAGAGCAACTGAATGTCATGAAATGGTGGCAAAGTTCCTTCCCGCTAAACTATTTCTTTCACATGCCAAAGGATTATGTTTTATGCAAGACGATGACAACAGAAAATGACTTTGAAGAAGGATGGTCAGACGTCCATGTGCCTCCAATGATCCTGCAGAGGAAGGACAACTACTTCAGGTCTGCCATTATTAGGAATGAGCATTTGGCTCCTCAGCTTTGGATTTGGGATGAGAAAATCTGGATTCCTTGTGCTCCTGTTGCTCCATACAACCTTGAAGCACCTGCGCTGTGCAAAAAAATCCAAATGCTGATTCAATCCATTAATGCATTTCTGCTGGACTTTGTGTGAGGGGGAATTTTTTTTTTTACAAAATGGTGCAGTGACACATTAGTGTTTAAAGTAGAATTTGTTGTGAGGCCTTTTCTGAACGATAAGATTCTAGCGGGGTTCATTTTAACTTTGGGCAATAGTGTAAAACTGGCACTATCGCTTCATCCGCCCGATAGACATCTCTCTCGATTGAGGTCAACGGGAGGGATAATCGGAAGAGATGTATAATGGGCGGCTGAATAGATATCGCCCGTTTTACACTATCGCCCAAAGTCAAAATTACCTCCTAGGTGTTTTAAATGTTTATTTTCAAATGTTTCCCTGTTAATGCAGATGAGCTATTGCTGCAGAAAGAATAGCATTAAAAAATGTTGTATTTTTAAAAATTCTCCAATGGCAGATAGATTCAAGCCCTTGTCTGAAGGGTCCATCAATCTCCTATTTACCAGGAGAACTGCCTCAAAAGAGATTAGTCAGGTGAAGTGTATTAGGAACCCATTCCAGAGCATTCCAGCCCACTTTGACCACTGCGTCACACATTTGTGCCAGGCACCTGGGCGCACCATCTGCTGGATACATTAGTGTGGCAGTGGAGCAGGCAGAGCCAGGCCTGGGCCTGGAGAAAGCCTGCAGTGTCGCCTGGTCCGTCGTACACCCAGGAGATGATCGCAGCACGAGTATGTGAAATAAGCAGGGGACGGTTCCATTTGATGTGATTTTTATTTCACAGTAGAAGCAAACTGCATAATTCATGAGCAAAGGCGGTTGTGAGATTGACTCTCAAATGTGTCAGATGCTTCAACTTGTATGGTTCTGCTAATGCTACAAGTGTGAATTGATTTTATATTTAGAAGTGTGGAACTCAATACCAACCATACATGTTCTTGAATCAGTAAAATGAAACTCTACAAGATATTTTTTTTTAAATATGCTCTCCTCATGCCTCTGTTAATGCTTCTTGAGTAGGTCAATGAGGAGGGCCTGGGGTACCTGTACATTGGAATTTCCCTTCCTCTCCACAAAGCTATACTTGGTCTTTGGTCTTTGGTCGGTACCTCCCGTGATCACAACCAAGCATTAGGACCTTACTATGTGGGAAATCATTGGGGAATTTTCACATGAAAAAACGGGTGGGTTGGAGGCGAGGGGGGAAGTGAAAGTTTCTGAATCCCGACCCCAACCCTCCTCCAACCATCCCACTTTCAACTTTTACTCAGGCGGGACGGGGGGGCGGGCAGCCAACCCGCTGCCAGGAGGCGGGTTGGCATTTTAAATATGATAATGAGGCCTGAAGCCTCTGCTTTAACCTGCTGCACAGGTTTAACTGCAGGCGGCCGGGGGTCCCGGGCTCGATAGCTGCAGCGAGGCTGGCACAGCCTCGGGGAGCAATCCTTGTGGGGAATGGTTCCTCCCGGCCTCCCAAGCTCACCCACCAGCAGCCCGGGGTTGGGGATTGGAACCCCCCGAGATCGAATTCAGGTTGCCGATCGGACCCCCCGGGATCGCAACTCCCTCCAGGTCAGGGATCGGACCCCCGGGCTTGAAACCACCCCCACCCGGACCCCGCACCTATCTGTTGCTGCGGTGTCCTGACAAGCCAGTGTTCCCCGCCCAACTGGAAGCCAACCTGTCAGTCAGGCTGGCTTCCGGGCGGGGAACCCGCCCATTACGTCACACGCATGCTGCGGACTCCACAGCGTGTCACTTCCGGGTTTCCCTCGGTCTACTGGACGCCAAACCCCCCTCCCCCTTCCACCCTGGAAAATCCAGGCTCAAAAGTCTGAACTAAGTCCTGTCATTCCAATGAGGCAGCAGGTTGGGGCACTGATTATGTGGCATTAATAAAGGCAGGGAAATCTAAAGGTTACCATCAAATGTTAGGAGAGATTAGACTGTCAGCTGCATCTAACCCACAGTAGTCATTGGTAATGGCTTTAGTTTATGAAATGCAACCTTGTTCTGACCTAGATATATTGATATAAATCGCGTTTGTTATTTTAATATATCAGGCAGACATCGTCTATGCAAAAAGCCCAGAGGAGCCATTGGGTCTGACAACCAGTTGGCAAAAGCAATGACCTTCAGTTGTCTTAGAGTTGGAAATAGCCATCATAATCCTCAGAATAAACAGTGCAGTACTTTTTGAGGGTTTAAGACAGTTCAGTTATGGTAGTGCATATTTGCAGATTCAAGCAAAAGCTGGTGAGAGCATGTTGGGGCTCATTTCCTCCTTTCACTAATAATAACAACCAAGTCAGAGCAAGCTTCCCTGCTTTAAACTCCTGCCAGCTATTTCACTAGCATTAGTAAATAGAGAAAAATATGCCCCGTGATAAAGCAATAATGCTGAAGGCTTCACTGTAAAGATACATTTTTTTTAAAATGTGCTCTCAGGATGTGAGCGTCACTGGCAAGGCCACGTTTACGGCATTCCCTAATTGCCCTGCAAAGGTGGTGGTGGGCCTTCTCCTTGACCTGCTGCAGTTCTTGCTGTGATGGCACTTTGTAGCAATTGTATGATGCAACTGGCTTGCTCACTTCAGAGGATATTAAGAGTGAACCACGTCATGCGGACTAGTCATTTATAAGCCAGGCTGGGTAGGGATTGTCGGTTCCCTTCCCTGCAAGGCATTCGTAAACCAGTTGGGTTGTTCTGACAATCCAGCAGTTTTCACGGTCATTTTTTCCTGTGATAATTACCGGCTTTATTGAATTCAACTTCACAACTTGCCACAGAGTGGGATTTGAATTCATAACCTTCGGGCTGCTAGTCCAGTATCATTGGCTACAATACCACCCCTGTTAATGAGACGCATTTTTTAAATTAGATGCAAATAAACAGACAAGGCAAAAGTCCTCTTTAGTAAGTGATCGTCTGCGTATCTCAACAGTCAGACTGCTGGTTCTCTACATCTAAAGTACTGTACAATTATTAACTAATCTTTAATATCTTTTTCAATCAGAAACTACCTCTTCAGGTGTGCTGATACTTCGGAAGTAGTTTACTCTACGACATATAAAGGACAACGTGTTTGCGTTCCTCTGCGAGGCTTGACAGGGAGAGCTCTTGCAATACTTGATATTGACATTGGGTCGCCAAATCAGCTCCTGGCTCACGAGTTCAGGAGCCTGCTGAAGATGCTGAAGATTCTTTATGAAGCCTGCAACAGGATTATAAAGTCGACAACTGGGACACCAGAGACTGCGATCTTAAGTAAACTGATTTGCATCTATCTCGCGAGCTGACAGTATAGATGGTGTAATTTTCTATTCTGAAGTAACTCTGGAATAGGACAATTCCATCTCAGGAATGGGTTTCATGCCATGACCAGCAACTTGAATGCAGTGAAATGTACTCAGAAAGCGTAGTCGTCTCAGGCTTCCACCCATAACGGTAACATCAGCACCCACCAAGCACCACCATATTACAGTGACAGAAGTAATTGTGGCCAAAAAGATGCCCCACTGACTGTCGGCAGTGTTAGGGATGTTGCCCCCACAAAATCCACTTCAGAAGACTGAACAACCTATCAAGGGACTTAAGAAATGAAATCCAAATTCTCTGATCGTGCTGAGAGGAAAAGATCACTGTTGGTAACCAATACACTGAGGCCAGCACAATTTTCAGCTGAGTTGTTGGCCTACAGAGTTGGCCGACAGAGTTCCTGGCTGGTCCTTGTCTTTTCCTTCTGACCTCTGCCGTGCTTTATGCCATTAATGTTACAAAGGAAATGGAGGAAGGAGTGCTGTTGCTTGGGATTATTCAGTGAATTATTTCTGTTTTCATTCCACACTTTTTCTCTCATGCATTCTCTCCCTCTCACACATTTAGCAACAAATCATGACGCGCTGTGTGAGGAGCTGTGCATGCAATTTTTTACCGAGACTGAGGCGCTGCCCAAATGAATTAACGTCAATCTGTAGTCTTCACTAAAACCCACTTCCATTTTAAATACTTAACTCCACAACTGTGTAAATGACGGGGAGCTTTGTCATGCGATTTTTGCTTTTAGAAAAGTAACATTGTTCCACTTTACTGTGTGAATTCCTTTGATCATAAAGTGATTAAATTATAATTAGCAAATTATACAACAGAAATAGCCTCTCAATTGGTGTAATGCCACATTTTGTGGATTCATTACAAACTTAGTACTGGTCTGTAAGCAGTGACCGTGCACCAGCCTGAATCGTTGTGTGTGTTGGGTAACACTGAGCCCCGACAGCAACAAGTACCCTCTCCAAATTTAATGATAAAGCAATTGCAAATAAATGTGGACATTGGTCATCTGAGGGGATCTTGCAGAGTATGTCCACTTCCTAAAAACATTTATTTTCGTTTTTTAAAATCACTCTTAACTTTCAACCTCCCCCCCGCCCCCCCCCCGCTCCCCACTTTCCCTGAAGGTGCTGACGTGTGCTGGGGTACAGTCTCATAGGTAGCGTCTGTCTTCCATTCGCATTCCTTATATGTGAGGCTAGACCGTAAAGCCTGGATTTTCTGCTCAGCATTTTTTTAACCAGTTAAAGTAAACGGTTTACTGCGAGCGTTAAAATAATGCCAGTCAAAGAATCTAGGCCGAGTGTCAACAGCCTATTTGATACTGGTGGGGGTGGGGGGGGGGGGCCGGGCATCATAGCCAAGCTCAAACCTGGGGCTGCTCATCCACACATTCCAGCAGTAATATCATTCAAGAGCAGGAAGCCTCTTCCCAGCCCAAGGCCACTGCCACCAGTTGTAGTGGCAATAATGTACCCCCCTTGACTGAGATCAGCCGAACTCAGCGTATTTCAATGAAAAAGTACTTCACATTTGAATTATTTCCCTCTTCAGTTTCCTTTTATATTGGATATAAATACAAATGCTGATGCTTTCAGCCTTCTCTCTGTATATAGTAAATTGATGTGATGTACAGGTCTAATTTGTTTTTACAATGACCTGGCCATTTCAACATAGCTATGAGCTACCATTAGTTTTAAAATAAATCAAACTTATGTCCTCGAGCTAATTCCAGTATATGGTTTAATATACATACTGTATTTCTTCATTATACTAATTGTATTACAAGAATTTTAAGATAGAAATTTGATAAGCCTCTTTTGATGCACTTTTTATAATAATGAATTAAAGAGTTAAGTATAGAGATTACAGGACAGTGGCAGACACAAATGCTTGCTTCCTTTCATTAACATTTTGTTTGTTTTTGCTCTGCCCGGCAGCCGACCATGATAATGAAGAAAAGCGAGAGAAGCTGCTGTTTCACCAATTAATGCTGCAGGAACTGAGAGAAAGTATCAAGAATCTGAATGAGCAGGCACTTGCAGAGATCAGGAATTCCAAGAATCTTCCAGCAATGGTCCATAACATCTTTAAGATGGTGTTCCAGCTCTTGCAACCAAAGCTGAGCGAGGAAAGCGTCACCTTGAAGTACTGCAAAGAGGTATGAGAGTAAATGCACCAGGCAGCTCCCAAACTGTAATGCGTTTATTCGTTGTCTTGTTGAAAAGTTAATGCTTGGCTCCCCCTGCTGGCTGGCTTAGGTATCCAGCGAGTAGCTAAAGCATACAGGACCAGGAAAGTCTGTGCCCCGTGTTACCTGATCTCAGTAGTAGGGCCATTATAATCGGCCTAGTGATTCTGGATTAAAATTGTCTAAGATTCCCACTCCTCTAGTGACCCCATCTGTGCATTTTTTAACTTTGGCGTCCCCTCCCCATGTTTGAACGGCCTGCCCGCCCTCACTGACAAAGTTCACGCATGAATAATGGCCACTTCGATGAGACACAGGAGTCAGTGCCTTCAGAAGAGGGGGGGAGGAGAACGTTGGCAAGGCAAAAAAATCTGGCCTTTGGATTGGCTGTATGTTCAAGTTCAATTCAAGTACTGTCACAAGACACTCTAACAGATGACGGGCATCTTGGAACGTTTTACTCGGTTAAAGGCGCTCTATAAATGCGAGTCGTTGTTGCGCCAGCCAATCACCTGCTTTGGTGTGCTGGAGGAGAATTCCCTGAAAGGCGGAAAAAAGTTAAGTTTGCACAGTTAACAATTTTTCTTCACTCGGTTTTAGAGTTTACCAATTGGGTTCGCGAGTGTTATGGTTTTGTTACTGGTCTAGTGATCCGGAGAACGTGAGTTCAAATCCCACCGTGGCAGTTTGAGAATTTGAATTCAGTTAAAATTTAAAAAAATCTGTAAGTGAAGTGAAAGTAAAAGTGACCATGACGCTGTCAATTTAAAACCCCAACTGGTCCACTATGTCCTTTAGGGAAGTAAACCTGCTGTCCTCACCTGGTCTGGCCTATATGTGACTCCAGTCCTACACTGACAATGTTCCCGCTAACTTTTTCTTTGGCCCGCGTGGCCCCTTTAACGTGCTGCGCGGGCCTTTGCAGATTCCGTGCACGCGCGGTATTTGAAAGCCGCTCACCGGCTGCGCGGGACCTGCAGAGCGCCACACGGCCACGCAGCTTAAAGGGAACATTGCACACTAATATGGTTGACTCTTAACTGCCCTCTGAAGTGGCCTAGGAAGCCACTCAGTTGGACAAGGACAGCTAGGGATGGGCAAAAAATGCCAGTCTTGCCAGCGACACCCACATCCTGAGAATGCATAAAGAGAAAAAATGCATTTCAGAAACATCAAAGAAGTTGCAGCGTGTTAACACACTGCTTGTTGAAGTAGTCGGCCATATAGACCAGGAAGACTTGGGGGGAGAAATTCAGTATCGCCCCATTTGGGGCGCAATTATCGGCCGGGCGCAAAGATTAGCGCCTGGCGCTAATTATCGCCTCCGACTGCAAACTTGACTTTTATTGCCCCTGGAGGTGATTGGAGCACTTAATCAGGCGCTTCACACCTGTCTTAAGGCGCAAAGGCTGAGGAGCGAGGCGCTACCTCAGAGCGCTGGCGAAGCTCATGTGATGTCAGTCAGCAATGGAACACACACACAATGGCCGCGGCCAGTTCTTAAAGGGGAGGGTTGATCTTGCTTTCCATCCACATCCTGCTCATTGCAGCCTTGAATCTCGGCCTGGAGAGACCTGTACATCAAATCTGCTGGAAAGAACAATGGAGAGGTCCAGGGAAAAAGCTCAGAGTGCAGCCCCCACAGTCTCTTCTAAATCGATACAAGGAAGGGCAAATCAAAATGAACTTGCAAAGTGCTGCTCAGTACCCAAAACCCCTTCACACAGCATTGAATCTCTCCAGAAGTCTCTCTCTCTCTCTCTCAGAATGCGTGGTTCAAAAATGTCACCAACAATAAAAGGCAGGAAGCGGTCGCCTATAAATAGCGCTCCCCCAGTCCCTTCCTGACTGCAAAACGCTCCCCTCAACCTGTCGTTGCTAGCGGCAGGCGGTAAGGCAGGGGGCGCCACTCAATATCCGCTCCGGGGTGCTACCGGGGCGTTGCGCACTCGATTGACATCACGATCTGCCGGCGCAGGAGATCGGGGCGGTAGTGTTTAGCGCCGCCGCAAAATGTCGAGTTAATTTCGCGAGCGGCGCAAACATCGCCGCGCCCGGGCGCTAGTTGCTTTGCGCCCCATTAGCGCCCTTAAGAGGCGCAGCCAACTGAATTTTTTCCCCTTGAGGTTTAATTGCCAGTCTATTGAGTCAGCTGAGTTCATTTGAGGATCCTTCGGGGCATTACTACTGGCCTCAGTACCTAATAATCCTGCTCCTAGTCACCATCCAGTGACAACCGGGGAAAGTGTGTTTACAGACTTTAGTCAAGGGTCAGGACTGCCGAAAATAGCTTCTCTAACCTCAGCAGTTAAATAGTCTGGGGGGGAGAAATTGGCTATCATTGTGCCTGCTCTTTGAGCGAATGTTCGGGAGACCAATCGCGGGTGGCGATCTCAGTTTCCCCTG
This sequence comes from Squalus acanthias, assembly GCA_030390025.1. Taxonomy (NCBI): domain Eukaryota; kingdom Metazoa; phylum Chordata; class Chondrichthyes; order Squaliformes; family Squalidae; genus Squalus; species Squalus acanthias. The sequence continues at coordinate 15,167,404 of CM059448.1, forward strand.
GAAGGGCGTTGGCGGCCAAATCGGAAGCTTCCAAGCATGTAGAGCACACAGCTGAAATGGGCTACGCACCTTGAACATGCAAATCGGGGAAGGTTTGTGATCGGGTGGACGGCAGGTGCGATTAAATGACAAAAGGGGATGATGGTGCGAGGCAAAAAAGGGGGGTGCTAACGGAACGACCTCAACAACAACTTGCGTTTATATAGCCCCTTTAATGTCATAAAATGTCAAAGCTGTACCCAGAGGAGGTGTAAATGGTTACAGCAAAATAGCAGAGGGGGAGGGGAGCATGAAAAATCTGGCAAAGAGGAGAAACCTCCCGTGACCCGCGAATGTGGCAGAGACAGGCAGGTGGACCACAGGGGTACAGACCATCCCGCCGGTCGTGTACCGATAGAGGATCCCCACCCCAAGCACCGGCCTGCACTCCCTCCACTCCCAGTAGCTCTGGTGCAGACACCCTCCATTACCAGCAACCACTGTCTGAGAAAATGGGAGCGGTGGTTCAGATCGAAAGTTGCTAAACTCATGATGATCTGTTTTTGTGATGTTGGTTGAGGGATGAATATTGTTCAGGACAACGGGGGAACTCCCCTGCTATTTTTTGAATCGTGTCATGGGGTCTTTTACATCGACCTGAGAGGAAAAATGGGGTCTTGGTGTAACATCTCGTCGGAAAGACGCGGGGCCGGAATTTGCGGTGGGTAATTACGGCGAACAAACAGCGTTTGCCATCGTTACCCCTTTGAAACTGACCACAACTTCAGGATTTAGCGCATGCGCATCTAAACGCGGAAATCCTGAAGCTGCTGTCAGTTATTCACAGCCCCGACACTGACTGCGCCGAGCCACCCCACCCCCGCATAGCCGTTAATCAGTATCATCAGTGAAACTGATGAAAACTTGGGCTTTTCCCTGGTAATATCGCGGTTAAATACCCCATTAAATGTTAGGCCTTGTTGGATTAGGTGTAACTGGGGTTTTAACAGCGTTTTTGACTGCTAAACAACCGTTATGGTCCTGAAAAACTCATTTTAATTTTGTGGAGTGTCAAATTTCTCCATTATGATAAAAATTACAATTTTTAAGAAACTTATTTTGAAGTCTGTTCATATTTATTTCATGTGAGAGCCCCAATGTTGGTTTTGCTGTCTGTAACATTTTTAAAAAGTGGGGATAAAAGCAGCTTTTCATTTCCGGCTTCCCCGGCTATGAGAATTCTGCATTGTGATTGGCTGCTTAGACAGCTTGTTGACGTCACAGCAGAGTGCTCGAGGGACTCCCCATTATATCACACTTGCGCGTCGAAAAAGGCAAACTTCTTGCTGCAAAGACCGTGAGATCTTTGTGGGCAGCTTTCTTCGGGTCCAGCGGAGAGCACCTTTGCTTTGCCGCTGGACGCAAATTCCGGGCCACACAAAGCGTTTCTGCGGCATTACTTTGTTCACTATTTCAATGGAAGTGTTAATCTTTTTCCGCCCCCAATAATTTCCTGAAGGCACTGGCACATCCTGGAGTCTGGTTCCACAGGTGCCAGCCACTCTCTGATGCTGAGTCCAAGTGGCCATTCTTGGTGTGTGAGCCAAGGCAGTGAGTGTTGGTAGACTAGTTTACTGTCAGGGCATCACAGTTCAGCCCAGCCCTTGTCTCCCACCCAGTGTCCACACACACATTCACTTTCCAGCAGCAGTCATTCCATAGCGATCAAGAGCAGGATTATTTCTCCCTCGCTGATTATGTGTGAATGCTACTAGAAAATCTTAATGAACCCCATTCTCTCAAACTGATGTGGTTTGCAAGAAATGCCCTTTCTCCAGCTGCATTGTCTGGATCTAATCTATGTTCCCAAAAGCTTACCTTGCCCTGTGGATTTAACTTTTTCTGACCTGAACTTAACTTAATTACATCATCTTAATATAAATGAGAATGTGCTCTGGGTGGGGGATTGCAACGTCCATCACCAAGAGTGACTCGGTAGCACCACCACTGACCGAGCTGGCCGAGTCCTGAAGGACATAGCTGCCAGACTGTGCCTGCGGCAGGTGGTGAGAGAACCAACACGACAGAAAAACCTGCTTGACCTCGTCCTCACCAATCTACCTGTCGCAGATCCATTTGTCCATGACAGCATTTGTAGCAGTGACCACCGCACAGTCCTTGTGGAGATGAAGTTCCGTCTTCACACTGAGGACACCATCCATCGTGTTGTGTGGCACTACAACCGTGCTAAATGGGATGGATTCAGAACAGATCTAGCAGCTCAAAACTGGCCATCAGCAGCAGCGGAAGTAACCTCATGGCCCGGCATATTCCTCACTCTACCATTACCATTAAGCCAGGGGACTGACCCTGGTTCAATGAGGAGTGTAGAAGAGCATGCCAGGAGCAGCACCAAGTGTACCTAAAAATGAGGTGCCAACCTGGTGAAGCTATAGCACAGGACTACATGCATGCTAAACAGCAGAAGCAGCATGCAACAGACAAAGCAAGCGATCACACAACCAACGGATCAGATCAAAGCTCTGCAGTCCTGCCACATCCAGTCGTGAATGGTGGTGGACAATTAAACAACTAACGGGAAGAGGAGGCTCCATGAACATCCCTGTCCTCAATGATGGCGGAGCCCAGCACATGAGTGCAAAAGACAGGGCTGAAGCATTTGCAACCATCTTCAGCCAGAAGTGCCAAGTGTATGATCCATATCGGCCTCCTCCTGAGGTCCCCACTATCACAGAAACTAGTCTTCAGCTAATTCAGTTCACTCCACGTGGTATCAAGAAACGGTTGAGCACATTGGATACAGCAAAGGCTATGACCCTGACAACATCCCGACTGCCGTGCGGAAAACTTGTCCTCCAGAACTAGCCAGGCCTCTAGCCAAGCTATTCCAGTACAGCTACAACACTGGCATCTACATGACAAAGTGAAAAATTGCCCAGGGATGTCCTGTCCACAAAAAGCAGGACAAATCCAATCCGGCAAATTACCGCCCTATTAGCCTACTCCCAATCATCAGCAAAGTGATGGAAGGTGTCATCGACAGTGCTGTCCGGCGGCCCTTATTCACCAATAACCTGCTCACCGATGCTCAGTTTGGGTTCCACCAGGACTACTCGGCTCCGGACCTCATTACAGCCTTGGTCCAAACATGGACAAAAGAGCTGAATTCCAGAGATGAGTTGAGAGTAACTGCCCTTGACATCAAGGCAGCATTTGACCGAGTGTGGCATCAAGGAGCCCTAGCAAAATTGAAGTCAGTGGGAATCAAGGGGAAAACTCTCCGCTGGCTGGAGTCATATCTAGCACAAAGGAAGATGGTTATGGTTGTTGGAGGCCAATTATCTCAGTCCCAGGACATCGCTGCAGGGTTCCTCAGGGCAGTGTCCTAGGCCCAACCATCTTCAGCTGTTCCATCAATGACCTTCCCGCCACCATAAGGCCAGAAGTGGGGATGTTCGCTGATGGTTGCACAGAGTTCAGTTCCATTTGCAACTCCTCAGATAATGAAGCAGTCCATGCCCGCATGCAGCATTCAGCGTTGATAAGTGGCAAATAACATTCGCGCCACACAAGTGCCAGGCAATGACTATCTCCAACAAGAGAGAGTCTAACCACCTCCCCGTGACATTCAATGGCATTACCATCATCGAATCCCCCACCATCAACATCCTGGGGGTCATCATTGACCAGAAACCTAACTGGACCAGCCACATGAATACTGTGGCTACAAAAGCATGTCAGAGATTGGGTATTCTGTGGCGAGTGTCTCACCTCCTGACTCCCCAGGGCCTTTCCATCATCTACAAGGCACAAGTCAGGAGTGTGATGAAATATTCTCCACTTGCCTGGATGAGTGCAGCTCCAACAACACTCAGAAAGCTTGACACCATCCAGGACAAAGCAGCCCGCTTAATTGGCACCCCATCCAATCAAAATGCTGGAATCCATTGTTAAGGACGTGGTATCAAGGCACTTAGAAAATCATAACATGATTAGGCAGAGTCAACATGGTTTTATGAAAGGGAAATCATGTTTGACAAATTTATTAGAGTTTTTTGAGGGTGTAACTAGCAGGGTAGATAAAGGGGAACCAGTGGATGTGGTATATTTGGATTTCCAAAAGGCATTCGATAAGGTGCCACATAAAAGGTTATTACACAAGATTAGGGCTCATGGGGTTGGGGGTAATATAATAGCATGGATAGAGGATTGGTTAACAGACAGAAAACAGAGAGTAGGGATAAACGGATCTTTTTCAGTTTGGCAGGCTGTAACTAGTGGGGTGCCGCAAGGATCAGTGTTGGGGCCTCAGCTATTTACAATCTATATTAATGACCTAGATGAAGGGACCGAGTGTAATGTATCCAAGTTTGCTGATGATACAAAGCTAGGTGGGACAGTAAGCTGTGAGAAGAACACAAAGAGTCTGCAAAGGGATATAGATCGACTAAGTGAGTGGGCAGTAAAGTGGCAGATGGAGTATAATGTAGGGAAATATGAAGTTATTCACTTTGGTAGGATGAATAGAAAAACAGAATTTTTTTAAATGGTGAGAAACTTTCAAATGTTGGTGTTCAGAGAGATTTGGGTGTCCTTGTGCAAGAAACACAGAAAGCTAGCATGCAGGTACGGCAAGCAATAAGGAAGGCAAGTGGCATGTTGGCCTTTATTGAAAGGGGGTTGGAGTATAAGAGTAAGGAAGTCTTGCTACAATTGTACAGGGCCTTGGTGAGACCACACCTGGAGTACTGTGCACAGTTTTGGTCTCCTTATCTAAGGAAGGATATACTTGCCTTGGAGGCGGTGCAACGAAGGTTCACTAGATTGATTCCTGAGATGAGAGGGTTGTCCTATGATGAGAGGTTGTGTAGAATGGGCCTATACTCTCTTGAGTTTAGAAGAATGAGAGGTGATCTCATTGAAACATACAAGATTCTGAAGTGGATTGACAGAGTAGATGCTGAGAGGTTGTTTCCCCTGGCTGGAGTGTCTAGAACTAAGGAGCATAGTCTCAGGATAAGGGGTTGGCCATTTAAGACTGAGATGAGGAGGAATTTCTTCACTCAGAGGGTTGTGAATCTTTGGAATTCTCTGCCCCAGAGGGCTGTGAATGCTGAGTCTTTGAGTATATTCAAGGCTGAGATAGATAGATTTTTCTCTAGGGGAATCGAGAGATATGGAGATCGGGCGGGAAAGTGGAGTTGAGGTCGAAGATCAGCCATGATCTTATTGAATGGCGGGTTTGTTTCACTGACTGACACAGGAGACCTGTTTGACCTTTGTATATAATAGCTTGATAACACCTTTAAGTCTTGTTCTGCTGTTGTGACTTCATAGGAATTCCAACTGTGTCCTGTTAACACTTATTGCTCTTCTCCTCACAGAACTTGAACAGTAATTTAATTCAAAGTATCTACGCCTTTGACCCCATGAAACAGTTTGCTAATGTAAACACCCACCTACTGTCACACTACTTTAAAGGTAAGATATGCTGTGTTTATAGAGAATAGTAACGAGTGAAGCTCAGACATTTCATATAATATAAAAGCAAAATACTGCAAAATACAGCAGAATGATACCCGGACTTCAAGGGTTAAGTTACGAGGAGAGATTATACAAATTAGGGTTGTATTCCCCAGAATTTAGACGGTTAAAGGGTGATCTGATCGAAGTTTTCAGGATATTAAGGGGATAGAGAGAAACTATTTCTGCTGGTTGGGGATTCTAGGACTAGGGGGCATAGTCTAAAAATTAGAGCCAGACCTTTCAAGAGTGAAATTAGGAAACACTTCTACACACAAAGGGTGGTAGAAGTTTGGAACTCTCTTCCGCAAACGGCAACTGATGCTAGGCCAATTGTTAATTTTAAATCGGAGATTTTTGTTAGCCAAAGGTATTATGGGATATGGGCTAAAGGCGGGTATATGGAGTTAGATCGCAGATCAGCCATGATCTCATTGAATGGCGGAGCAGGCTCGAGGGGCTGAATGGCCTGCTCCTGTTCCTATGTTCATATGTTCCTGTGGATGCTGGAAATCTGAAATAAAAAAGAAAATGCTGGAAATACTCAGCAGGTCAGGCAGCATCTGTGGAGAGAGAAACAGAGTTAACGTTTCAGGTCGATGACCTTTCGTCAGAACTGGAAAAAGTTAGAGATGTAACAGATTTTAAGCAAGTACAGGGGCAGGGAAAGGGGAGAGGGAGGAAAGAACAAAAGGGAAGGTCTGTGATAGGGTGGAAGGCAGGAGAGATTAAATGGCAAAAGGGATGATCATACAAAGCAAAAAGAGATGGTAATGGGACAAGTAAAGAAACAAAAGATGAGTCTAGAAGAGGTGTAACTGGGAATGGCAGAGTCATCAACAGCTGCCATGTGAAAAAATAGGGGCAGAGGTTATGGTCTGAAATTGTTGAACTCGATGTTGAGTCCAGAAGGCTGTAAAGTGCCTAATCGAAAGATGAGGTGCTGTTCCTTGAGCTTACATTGAATTTCGTTGGAACAGTGTAAGAGGCCGAGGACGGAGAGATCAGAGTGGAAGTGGAGCGGACAATTAAAGTGACAGGCGACCGGGAGCTCGGGGTCACCCTTACGGACTGAACGGAGGTGTTCCGCAAAGCGGTCACCCAAGCTGCATTTGGTCTCCCCAATGTAGAGGAGACTGCATCGTGAGCAGCGAATACAGTATACTAAATTGAAAGAAGTGCAAGTAAATCGCTGTTTCACCTGGAAGGAGTGTTTGGGGACCTGGACAGTGGGAAGGGAGGAGGTAAAAGGGCAGGTGTTGCATCTCCTGCGCTTGCATGGGAAGGTGCCGTGGGAAGGGGAGCGGGTGTTGAGGGTGATTGAGGAGTGGGCCAGGGTGTCGTGGAGGGAGTGTTCCCTTCAGAATGCTGAAAGGGGAGGGAAAGATGTGATTGGTGGTGGGATCATGCTGGAGGTGGCGGAAATGGCGGAGGATAATCCGTTGAATGTGGAGGCTGGTGGGGTGAAAATTGAGGACAAGGAGAATCCTATCGTTGTTTTGGGAGGGAGGGGAAGGGGTGAGAGCAGAAGTGCAGGAAATGGAACAGACATTTCATGAGCACCACCCGCACCATGAAATTGAATTACTGCCTTAGACTCAGTGCCATAAATTTACCCGGGCCAATTCAGCAAGGCTCTGCTCCCAGTGGAGAGCCCCACTAGATGGAGCATGGGTTGGAGATAGGCCTGTACCTCTACAGCCCCGAAACTGCATTCCTGTCTTGCGCGGCTCCATTCCAGGGGTGCAGCCTCACTGAACTTTACCTTACTATTCTTAGTAATTTGCTTACATACGGCAGCCATTGCACTTTAGAGCTTAATTCACCATGCAAGGCACTCTGAGCTGTTTTGACAACGTAATGAGGCAGTATACCTACTGTAAATGCAAGTATTTCTTTAATAGTCAATAGCCATGGATGCTGAGCAGGGCAGCTCAGCGATGGTGTGACTTTAACTGACAGGTGATAAAGATTATCGTGGTGGAGGAGCTGAAAGACAACATCATTATTTTCAAAGAACAATTATTCTGCACCCTATTTAATTATAAACTGTTACATCCTCAGGCCTGCTCTTTTCTGCACCAAACTCCACTGGCTTCCAAACCATTGATGTGCCAGCCTTGCCATGTACCAGAATTGATTGTGCAATTAATCCTACAGTTTGAGATTAGTTCCACTCGGTCAAGAACATTCGGCTAGACATATCGCTCATTCATAGTCAGTGGGCAGATAGTTCCAGTAGCTTAACGCTTCCTTTTTTGAATGTGTTGCCAGTATCTCTCCCAGTGCCGAGCTTTTCAGTGTAAAACCACTGAGAATCTTTCCACTCTCAAGATTGAAATTCGGAGCGATACAAAACTCTTGCCTCTTACTCAGTCAGCTGAGAACCATCTCATACTTGTGAACTAAGGTAAAGATTCGATGTGAGTGCTCAGCAAGCTTCACACTGCACTGGATCTCTGTTCATTAAGTAGGCATCTTTACTTTGGCACGTAAACACTGACATGAATCTGTCATTCGTGAAAGAAAGACTTATGAAATAATACTGAGTGGCCTGCGGGTGGCGCTGTACAGGGAGAGTATAAATACTTGGGCACGGGCCCAGCTTGCGCAGGACATTCTTAACAGGAACTAGTGAAGGACACAACTCGATCTCCATGTTGTAAAACAGTTGATTAAAGCTTTGTTTAACGCTTAGACCAAGTGCCTAGTAGTTTTCTTACGTCAAACACTGAGTTAAAAGACCCTGTTTCAGAGAGTGACCTAGGTGTACCATCCCCCTGCTTTTGCACAAGTTAACATAAGAACATAAGATATAGGAGCAGGAGTAGGCCATTCGGCCCTTTGAGCCATTCAATAAGATCATGGCTGATCTTCTACCTCAACTCCACCTTCCCGCACTATCCCCATATCCCTTGATTCCCTTAGTATCCAAAAATCTATCAATCTCCGTCTTGCATATACTCAACGACTGAGCCTCCACAGCCCTCTGGGGTAGAGAATTCAAAAGATTCACAAAACTTTGAGTGAAGAAATTTCTCCTCATCTCAGTCCTAAATGGCTGACCCCTCATACTGAGACTGTGACCTCTAGTTCTAGACTCCCCAGGCAGGGGAAACATCTTCCCAGAATCTATCCTGTCAAGCCCCTTAAGAATTTTATATGTTTCAATGAGATCACCTTTCATTCTTCTAAACTCTAGGGAATATAGTCCTAGTCTACTCAATCTCTCCTCATAGGATAATCCCCCCGTCATGCCAGGAATCAGTCTAGAGAACCTTTGTTGCACTCCCTCTAAGGCCAGTATATCTTTCCTTCGGTAAGGAGACCAAAACTGTACATAATACTCCAGGTGTTGTCTCACCAAGGATCCATATAATTGTAGTAAGACTTCTTTACTCTTATACTCCAATCCCTTTGTAATAAAGGCAAACATACCATTTACTTTCCTAATTGTTTGCTGTACCTGCATGTTAACTTTCAGTGATTTGTGTACAAGAACACCCAGGTCCCTCTGAATGCCAACATTTCCCACTCTCTCACTATTTAAAAAGTATTCTACTTTTCTATTTTTCTTAACAAAGTAGATAACTTTACACTTCTCCACATTATATTCCATCTGCCATGTTCTTGCCCACTTATTTAACCTGTCTATATCCTGTGCAGCCTCTTTGCGTCCTCCTCACAGCTTACTTTCCCACCTAACTTTGTATCATTAGCAAGCTTGCATACATTATACTTGGTCCCTGACATGAATCTTGTCATTCATGTATGAAGTAATACTGGGTAGCCTGCTGGTGGCGCTGTCCAGCGAGAGTATAAATACTCGGGCATGGGCCCAGCTTGCTTAGGACATTCCTCAACAGGAACTAGTAAAGGAGACAACTAGATCTCCATGTTGAAAAACAGTTGATTAAAGCTTTGTTTAACGCTTAGACCAAGTGCCTAGTAGTTTTCTTATGTCAGTCCCCTCATCTAAATCATTAATATAGATTGGAAATAGCTGAGGCCCAAGAACTGATCCTTGCGGTACCCCACTAGTTACACCCTGCCAACCCGAAAATGACCCATTTATTCTTACTCTCTGTTTTCTGTCCATTAACCAATCCTCAATCTATTCCAATATATTACCCCCAATCCCATGAGCCCTAATTTTGAGTAATAACCTCTTGTGTGGCACCTTATCGAATACTTTTTGAAAATCCAAATACATGACATCCACTGGTTCCCCCTTATCTACCCTGCTAGTTACAACCTCTAACAGATTTGTCAAACACAATTTCCCTTTCATAAATCCGTGTTAACTCTGTCCAATCATATTATGATTTTCTAAGTGCCCTGTTACCACTATTCCTAATAATAAATTTTAGCCTTTCCCCTACTGCTGATGTCTGGATAACTGGCCTATAGTTCCATTTTCTCTCTCTCTCCTTTCTTGAATAGCGGTGTTATGTCTGCTACCTTCCAATCCACGGGGACCATTCTAGAATCTAGCAAATTCTGGAAGATCAAAACCAATGCATCCACTATCTCTGTAGCCACCTCTTTTAAAACCCTAGTATGTAGGCCATCAGGTCCAGGGGATTTGTCAACTTTTAGTCCCATTAATTTCTCCAGTACTATTTCTTTACTAATACTAATTTCTTTAATAACAACAGAAAACGCTGGAAAAACTCAGCAGGCCAGGCAGCATCCGTGGAGAGAGAAAGAGAGTTAACGTTTCAGGTCGATGACCTTTCATCAGAACTGGGAAGAGCCGGAAATCAAATAGATTTAAGGCCAGGGTAAAGCTGGGAAAAGGGGGAGGGGATAAAGGAACAAAGGGGGAGATGAAGAGACATTAAGAGACATTAAGAGATATGCAAGGCTAGAGGTGGTGTTAATGTGACAGATTAAGGCTGAATGAAGTGTGAAATCCACTGGCAGAATGAAGGACAGCTGCCAGCTTCTAGGAGGAAAATAAAAAGGTGGGGGGGGACAAATAAAAGGGTGGATAAAATAAAATATAAATGTGATTGGAGCTGAGGTTATGATCTAAAATTGTTGAACTCGATATTGAGTCCAGAGGGCTGTAGCGTGCCTAAACGAAAGATGAGGTGCTGTTCCTCGAGCTTACGCTGAGCTTCCGTGGAACAGTGTAATAGGCCGAGGACGGTGAGGTCAGAGTGGGAGTGAAGCGGTGAATTAAAGTGACAGGCCACCGGGAGCTCGGGGTCCCCCTTACGGACTGAACGGAGGTGTTCCGCAAAGCAGTCACCCAATCTGCGTTTGGTCTCCCCAATGTAGAGGAGTTCACATCGTGAGCAGCGAATACAGTATACTAAATTGCAGGAAGTACAAGTAAATCGCTGTTTCACCTGGAAGGGGTGTTTGGGGCCCTGGACAGTGGGAAGAGGGGAGGTATAAGGGCATGTGTTGCATCTCCTGCGCGTGCACGGGAAGGTGCCGGGCGAAGGGGAAGGGGTGCTGGGGGTGGTAGAGGAGTGGACTAGGGTGTCGCGGAGGGAGCGGTCCCTACAGAATGCTGAAAGGGGAGGTGAGGGGAAGATGTGTTTGGTGGTAGGATCACGCTGGAGGTGGCGGAAATGGCGGAGGATGATCCGTTGAATGTGGAGGCTGGTGGGGTGAAAGGTGAGGACAAGGGGAACCCTATCGTGGTTCCGGGAGGGAGGGGCAGGGGTGAGAGCAGATGTGCGGGAGATAGAACGGACACGGTCGAGGGCCGTGTCGACCACGGTAGAGGGGAATCCTCGGTTGAGGAAAAAGGAAGACATGTCGGAAGCACTGGTATGGAAGGTGGCATCATCAGAGCAGATGCGGCGGAGACGGAGAAACTGGGAGAATGGAATAGAGTCCTTACAGGAGGCGGGGTGGGAGGAAGTGTAGTCCAGGTAGCAGTGGGAGTCGGTGGGCTTGTAGTGAATGTTAGTCAATAACCTATCCCCAGAGATGGAGATGGAGAAGTCGAGGAAGGGAAGGGAAGAGTCGGAGATGGACCATGTGAAGGTGAGGGAAGGGTGGAAATTGGAAGCATAGTGAATGAAATGTTCTAGTTCAGGGCTAATTTCTTTAAGTTCCTCATTCTTACTAGACCTTTGGTTCCCCAGAATTTCTGGAATTTTTTTGTGTCTTCTACCGTGAAGACAGATACAAAGTATTCGTTTAATGTCTCTGCCATTTCCTTATTCACCATTATAATTTATCCTGTCTCTGCCTCTAAGGGACCTATGTTTATGTTCGCTAATCTCTTCCTTTTTACATACCTATAGAAGCTTTTACAATCTGTTTTTATGTCTCTTGCTAGTTTACTCTCATATTCTCTTTTCCTTTTCTTTATCAATTTCTTGGTCATCCTTTGCTGAATTCTAAAATCCTCCCAATCCTCAGGCTTACTACTCTTTTTGGCAACATTATAAGCCTCTTCCTTTGATCTAATACTATCTTTAACTTCTCTTGTTAGCCACGGTTGCACCACTTTTCCCGTGGGGATTTTATTCTTTAAGGGCATGTATATTCACTGCAAATTATGAATGAATTCTTTAAATGTTTGCCATCATGTCTTTTAATCTAGTTTCACCAATCTACCTTAGCCAACTCGCCCCTCACACCCACGTAGTTTGCTTTGTTCAGATTTAAGACCCTAGTTTCAGGACCCTAGTTGTTCTTCTAGGGTCTGGGTTCTGTAGTGCAGTGGGATCCACGGTACAGTTCTGAGACCCAAGGTGCAAACTTGCAGGAACAGCTCCCTGTGTTTATTTCACAGAAACCGGCTGTTTTAACTCAATGGTACGTGCATATGCCCACATTGACATGGCTCTATGATATCACTAATTCTCCGAATAGGAGGTCGTTTACGCCATGGAGTATAGCTGACAGAGGGAGGTCTGCCTGTGGTGGTGTCCAAGTGCCTATTCAGAACTCAGGAGTTCTTGGCAATTGGGGAAGGGGCTGGAATTGTCTGTGTTGCAGCGTGTGGAGGTACAGCTGGTAACTGGACAGCCCTTGGTGGACGTTACCACCAGAGTTTCAGTAACACGATGCAAAAGAGACGATCTTGTGATTTTACTGCAGCCGCTCTTCACAAAATAAACATAGATCCGTAAAGGTATCAGGCAGACAGACAGCACCTCGGGATCCAAGTCCTAGCATTCCAGATGTTTGTAATATCGTGTTTGAAAGCCACTTTTATTAAATCTATCAACTGTGGAGAGTTTGTAATTGGTCGAAATACCAGAGCCTTAATGAAGTATCCAGCATTCTTTGTGTGCAGTAGGTCTAAGGGGCAGTATATCACTAGAAACCCAGCAATACAATTGGCAAAGCATTGACGTCATCAATGATTGCATCTGGTGGTACAAATGAACTGTTTTTATCCTAGTTTGTTCTTTTCCAGTTTTCTGCCCTCCTCGCCTGAAGGCAATGACTCCCCCCCACTGAGTTAACATTCCCCAGGCAGCAGACTGTACCTCATCCAAGTGGCCATTGTCATAATTTATATCTGATCTTTAGCAATGAGTGTCTGCAGGCTAACACAGCCAAGGCAGGCATGTCTAACCTGAGTGACATAACTGGTGAGTTGTCAGCCAGCCTGTGGTAAGTACAGGCTTTGCCCCAATCCCATCAGGAATCAACCATTTCTCTGTCAGAGCGAAGAACAATGCCACTGATTCTCCACAATTCACTTTTGTAACCAGTCACGTACAATTGTTCCAAAGTGCAACAGCGGCCTCTGCTGGTGGAATAAAAGTACTAAAACCAACACAGATTCCCAGTTTGGCAGCGCACCATCAACAAATTTGTGCTGTGTGGTTAAAATGCTTATGTCCATGGCCAGCCTAGTATCACAGTAGGTTGGCTTTTCTTATGTGCTACACTAGGCTGTGCTAGGCCACAATTGTGTCTCTGATTCTCCAAGTGGCGAGACTCTGATCTTGGCCTTGCTGTGGATGGGAAAGGTAGAGCAGAGGAGAGGCTGTTCCCAAAACAGAGGGAGGGAAAATCAGAAAGTGAGCACTCCCAAGCAGCCCTTAGTACTTTCCAATGGCACTGGCTGTCTATTGCCCTCTCCAGTGGTGTGCAACACAACTTACATTTATATAGTGGGGGGTAATGTTAACCTCCCAGGACAGGCGGGACAGTGTCAAGGAGAAAGGGGGGTTAAATAGTTAAAAGTGGGAAACACGATCCTAACCCACCGCAAACGTGCCTACTTCCAGTTTAACTGGGGCGCGTTTGGTATCAGATGAGTAACCCACTCCTGAGAGGCGGGTCGCCAATTTTAATATTTAACTGAGGCTGATTTTAGCGTCAACTTGAATTTAAAGGCTGTGGTCCGGATTTCCCAGGGCTCAGGAAACCCGGCAGCTAAAGGGAGGCGGGAGCTGCCAGCTGCAGCAGGTAAGCGCTTTTCCAGCACTGATTGTGGACCAGGAGGAGCAAGAGTGCTTCCCCCCGCCCCCTCAAGCTAACCTGCCGCGATCTGCCGACCTCCCTCCCCACGATCTCTCCCCGTCTCCGCGATCTCTCTACCCCCCACCCCCCATCTCTTAGACTGCTCCTCCCCACGATCTCCCGGAGCCCACTGCCCCCCTCCCCCAAAACAGCAATGTCTCCACCTCCCCGTGATCTCCCCCCCCGCCTCCCCCCGTGCGATCTCTCCCATACACACACCACCCCCCCACCCCCACAATATCTCAGGCCACCCCTCCCCATGATCTCCCGGACCCCCCACCCCACCCAGCGATCTCTACACCTCCCCACGATCTCTCCCTCCCTCTCCACTGCACTCCGAGACCCCACCCCCTCCACAACCTCCGATCTTCTCGTTTGTCGGGTGCTGTCCCCAGCGGTCCCCAGGTGCTGCCTTATATTGCAGGAATTCCCACCTGGCAGCCAGCCAGCCTTCAATCTGTCTGGCTGTCGGGTGGGAAACCTCTAATGAGGTCCTGCCGTTAAATTCGGCATTTCCAGGTTTCCCGGCCACTGACAGGTGCCCCGCTCCCTCCCCACCTACCTGTAAATACCGGGGCCAGTGTCTTTAAAATAGAAAAATGTCCCTAGATGCTTTACATTTGTGGGTCAGTCCTGAGCAGGAGTAGGAAGGAGAATCAAGGAAAGTGGCCAAAGTTACGGTTGAAGAGCTAGGTTATAAGGATGCTCCTGAAGGTGGGGAGAGATGGAGCAAGATGGAAGGACTTAGGGTGAGAGTTCCAGAGTTTGGGGGCAAGGTGTCGGAAGAATCTTCCAATAATGCTACAGTGAAGAGAGAGGGAAGTCGAAATCCAAGGGCGGGGCAACAACAACTGAAGGGGAGAATCAAAATAAGCACTTAAACTTCCAAACTTATCAGATAACTTGATCAAAGAAAGTTATATCGCTATTAAAACAACAACTGGCATTTATATAGCGCTTTCAACATAGTAAAATGTCCCAAGGCCCTTCACAGGAGTGTTATCAAACAAAATTTGAACCCGAGCCACGTAAGGAGATATTAGGACAGGGCTTGGTCAAAGTGGTAGGTTTTAAGAAGCATCTCAAAGGCGGAGAGAGAGGTCGGAGGCGGAGAGGTTTAGGGAGAGAATTCCAGAGTTTAGGGCCTAGGCAGCTGAAGGCACGGCCGCCAATGGTGGAGCGAAGAAAATCGGGGACGCGCAAGAGGCCAGAATTGGAGGAGCGCCGAGATCTCGGAGGGTTGTAGGGCTGGAGGAGGTTACAGAGATAGGATGGGACGAGGCCATGCAGGGATTTGAAAACAAGGATGAGAATTTTAATATTGAGGCGTTGCCGGACCGGGAGCCAATGTAGGTCAGCGAGCACAGGGGCGATGGGTTAATGGGACTTGGTGTGAGTTAGGATACGGGCCGCAGAGTTTTGGATGAGCTAATGTTTACAGAGGGTGGAAGATGGGAGGCAGGCCAGGAGATCATTGGAATAGTCAAGTCTAGAGGTTGAGGGTTTCAGCAGCAGATAAGCTGAGGCAGGGGCAGATACGGGCAATGTTACGGAGGTGGAAATAGGCTGTCTTGGTGATGGAGAGGATATGGGGTTACGAAGCTCAGCTCAGGAACAAATAGGATGCCTAGGTTGCGAACGGTCAGACAGTGACCAGGGAGAGATAGTAAAAAGTACAATTTTGAATATTAAAAGTTTATTCAATCACCCATCAGGTTTTGAATCTAACAGTCTGGTTTTGAGGGTTGCTGACCAATGATATAGGGGAATGAAAATCGAACATTGACTGCTGTATTTTTTTTAAAACTTGTATTCACAAGTGGGTGGACCCATCTTGCATTCACATGTGTACGAGTAGATTCTTTAATATGCACGAAGCAGCCAGTTTCACACTTAGTCACTGATGTGAGCACAGCCAGAAATACTCACAAATACCGTACACACTCCGACCAGGATCAACGGGCTGAAGAGGGTGCCAAAGGTAAGTTCCTCTTTGTTTTCATGGGGCCGGGAGGATGAAGCCTGGAACACTGTCGCCCCGTCTCCCCCCTTCCAAACATTGGGCACCCCCACCCCCACCTCACAGACCTATCTTCTGGAGGCCAAGTGGGCCGATATTGTGGCAGCCCATAGTCGACAGGCTGGCCCCGGGGTGCTCAAACTCCA
Source organism: Squalus acanthias (assembly GCA_030390025.1). Classification (NCBI taxonomy): domain Eukaryota; kingdom Metazoa; phylum Chordata; class Chondrichthyes; order Squaliformes; family Squalidae; genus Squalus; species Squalus acanthias. Next base: position 15,183,544 of record CM059448.1, read on the forward strand.
TCCGCAGCTCTCATCCCAGAGGGCCAGAGCAAGATCCGCAGTGTGACCTGTTGGTATTGCAGAGCTCACTGGATCATTATTATACGCTGTAGCTATATCCTACCTTCTGATAGTTACACCTTGGGGCATAGTAATATCATTTCCCCTGCTGGCACAGTTTGAGTGCCAGATTGGGTTCTCCAGAGGTTGTGGGCAAAATCAAACCTACCAACCCACTTTCTCTCCCACAAGAGGCAGCAGATGTTCGCTCAATTAAGAATTTTTAAATCTGAGATCAATAGATTATTGCTAGCCAAGGGTATCGAGGGATGTGGAGCCAAGGCGGGTGAATGGAGTTAGCCGTGATCTTGTTGGATGGTGGAACAGGCCCGAGGGGCCGAATGGCCTACTCCTGTTTCTATAGGCTGGATTTTACCAGCCCTGAGGAGGCGGGTTTGGAGGCGGGACTGCCGGGAAAATGGCAGAAACTGGGAGTGGGTACCGACCCCGCTCCCAACCCGCCTCCGTGCCATCTTCCCGGGAGGCGGGTCCCCGAGTCGCGCAGGGACCCGTCTCCTCGAGGCGGGAAGGGGATTAGAGCCAATTAATTGCCTGTTAACGGGTAGTTAACGGGCAGTTTTGAAGCTTTTCCCCATTTTACGCCTGCAATTGCGGGCTTCCCGATGTGATGTGGAGATGCCGGCGTTGGACTGGGGTGGACAAAAATGAGAAGTCGCACAACACCAGGTTATAGTCCAACAGATTTATTTAATTTTACAAGCTTTCGGAGCAGTTCGCTCCTTCGTCAGGTAAGTTTAGCAGTGAGAGAATCTCCCAGAATTCACAATTTAAACACAGACAAAATATATTCAAATCTTTCCCACATCAAAGAGCATAGCCAAGACAATGAGATGTGTCCCAGGGGGTCCAACGTGTCAAACCACCTGCTGGCTGCATATCCTGTCAATCTGTGTAGGTTCTTGTGTTAGCCTTTTTTTAAAAAAAACACCTGGGAAGACCGGCCATGATGTCAAGTCACGTTCTGTATCGTGACATGAACCCGATATCGCGATTGAGGCCCTCCTCATGAGTGCGGAACTTGGCTATCAGTTTCTGCTCTATGATTTTGCGCTGTCGTGTATTTCGAAGGCCGCCTTGGAGAACGCTTACCCGCATATCCGAGGCTGAATGCCCCTGGCTGCTGAAGTGTTCCCCGACTGGGAGGCAACCCTCCTGCCTGGCGATTGTTGCGCGGTGTCCGTTCAATGGGCTTCCCGATGGCTGCGAACCTCACCAGGGTCAGCAAGGCGAGCAGTGGGTCTGCGGGGGTGAGAGGGGTCGAAATGTCCGCTGTAGAGGTGAGTGATGGGTGCAAGTGTGGACAGGTAAGTATGAGAGGTGAGTGTAAAGTGTTGGAAAAAGTTTCCTTATCTTTGCTTCTTTCTGCAGGCTTCAACTGTTGAGGATCCGGAGGTGCCTCATCTCAATGCCAGATTTGACAGAATGGCTGCTGCATTCTCAGATGCAGCAGCCATCTGCTTTCTGCTGAGGAGAGAGGTTTTGGTGAGCCTTCTGTGCAAGGGCTCACCTTAGAACAGAGATTTTGACAGATGAAGCGTCATACGCTGACGCCATCTGTCACCGACTTTCCCTTGATTGGCCGGTAAGCCCGCAGGGCGGGCTTAACAAAGTCAATCAAGGGAAAATAGCGTGGGTTGGTCAGACGTCGCTGGGGGCTGGACTAAAACCGAAAACCAGCAGTCCTGCCCCCAACTCACCTTCATTGACAAAATCCAGCCATGTTCCTCTTTGCTTAGCAGCATGAACAACATCAAGGTGATCTCAGGCTCCTTGTAGTGGGTGTTATTGAACTAGATGGACTAGCAGCAACTGTACCGATATTTGTCAGGCCTCATTCATTCCTGTTTATGTTCTTAACCACATTTCGGTTTGGGTGGAGATAAAAAATAATAAGGGGCAAAAGTCTCTGGTAGGCATAGTCTACAGGCCCCTGAACAGTAGCAATACTTTTGGACAAAGTATAAATCAACAAATAATGGAAGCCTGTAAAAAAGGTACGGTAATAATCATGGGTGATTTTAATCTCCATATTGATTGGACAAATCAAGTTGGCCATGGTAGCCTTGAGGAGGAGTTCATAGAGTGCATCCGGGATGGTTTCCTTAAACAGTATATAATGGAACCAACCAGGGAGCAGGCTATCTTGGATCTGGTACTGTGTAATGAGACAGAATTAATAAATGATCTCATAAAGATCCTCTAGGAAAGAGTAACATAGTATGGTTGAATTTCAAATTCAGATGGAGGGTGAGAAAGTTGTATCTCAAACCAGTGTCCTGATCTTAAACAAAGGCAATTACAATGGCATGAGGGCAGAACTGGCTAAAGTGGACTGGAAAAATAAATTCAAGGGTAAGACAGTTGAAATGCAGTGGCGGACATTTAAGGAGATATTTCATAACTCTCAACAAAAATATATTCCAGTGAGAAAGAAAGATTTTAAGAGAAGGGAGCACCATCCGTGGCTAACTAAGGAAGTAAAGGATGGTATCAAATTGAAAACGAAGGCATACAATGTTGCCAAGATTGGTGGGAGACCAGAGGATTGGGAAATTTTTAAAAACCAGCAAAGGATGATTAAAAAATAATAAAGAGAGAGAAGATGAATTGTGAGAGTAAACTGGCAAGAAATATTAAAACAGATAGTAAGAGCTTCTACAGATATATAAAAAGGAAGAGAGTAACTAAAGTAAATGTTGGTCCCTTAGAGGATGAGACTGGGGAATTAATAATGGGGATTGGGGAAATGGCAGAGACTCTGAACAAATATTTTGTATCTGTCTTCACGGTAGAAGACACTAACAACATCCCAATCATGGATAATCAAGGGGCCACAGGGAGGGGGGAACTAAAGACAATCACTATCACTAAGGAAATAGTACTTGGTAAAATAATGGGACTAAAAGACGACAAGTCCCCTGGACCAGATGGCTTGCATCCCAGGGTCTTAAAAGAAGTGACTGCAGAGATAGTGGATGCATTGGTTGCAATATACCAAAATTCCCTGGACTCTGGAGAGGTCCCAGCGGATTGGAAAACCGCAAATGTAACACCGCTATTTAAGAAAGGAGGGAGACAGAAAGGAAACTATAGACCAGTTAGCCTAACATCTGTCGTTGGGAAAGTGCTGGAGTCCTTCATTAAGGAAGCAGTAGCAGGGCATTTGGAAAATCATAATGCAGTCAAGCAGAGTCAGCATGATTTTATGAAAGGGAAATCATGTTTAACAAACTTGCTGGAGTTCTTTGAGGAGGTAACGAACAGGGTGGAAAAGGTGAACCAGTGGATGTGGTGTATTTGGATTTCCAGAAGGCATTCGATAAGGTGCCACATAAAAGGTTACTGCATAAGATAAGAGCTCACGGAATTGGGGGTAATATATTAGCATGGATAGAGAATTGGCTAACTAACAGAAAGCAGAGAGTCGGGATAAATGGGTCATTTTCCGGTTGGCAAACGGTAACTAGTGGGGTGCCACAGGGATCAGTGCTGGGGCCTCAACTATTTACAATCTACATTAATGACTTAGATGAAGGGACCGAGTGTAATGTAGCCAAGTTTGCGGATGATACAAAGATGGGTGGGAAAGCAAGTTGTGCAGAGGACTCAAAGAATCTGCAAAGGGATATAGACAGGCTAAGTGAGTAGGCAAACATTTGGCAGATGGAGTATAATGTGGGAAAGTGCAAGGTTATCCACTTTGGCAGGAAAAATAAAAAAGCAAATTATTATTTAAATGGGGAGAGATTACAAAATGCTACAGTTCAGAGGGACCTGGGGGTCTTTGTGCATGAAACACAAAAAGTTAGCATGCAGGTACAGCAAGTAATCAAAAAGGCAAATGGAATGTTGGCCTTTATTGCAAGGGGGATGGAGTATAAAAGCAGGGAGGTCCTGCTACAACTGTACAGGGTATTGGTGAGACCACACCTGGAGTACTGCGTACAGTTTTGGTCTCCTTATTTAAGGAAGGACATACTTGCATTGGAGGCAGTTCAGCGAAGGTTCACTAGGTTGATTCCAGAGATGAGGGGGTTGACTTATGAGGAAAGATTGAGCAGGTTGGGCCTATACTCATTGGAATTTAGAAGAATGAGAGGTGATCTTATTGAAACATATAAGATACTGAGGGGGCTTGACGGTAGATGCAGAGAGGATGTTTCCCCTCGTGGGGAAATCTAGAACTCGGGGGCATAGTTTTAGAATAAAGGGTCGTCCTTTTAGAACTGAGATGAGGAGGAATTTCTTCTCTCAGAGGGTCGTAAATCTGTGGAATTCTCTGCCGCAGAGAGCTGTGGAGGCTGTGTCATTAAATACAGGTGCAAGATAAGGGAGTGACGGGTTATGGGGAACGGGCGGGGAAGTGGCTTTGAGCCCAAGATCAGCCATGATCTTATTGAATGGCGGAGCAGGCTCGAGGGGCCAAGTGGCCTATTCGTGCTCCTATTTCTTATGTTCTTATGTTCTAAAAGGCAGCTGTATTTCATGACATTTACAACTCCCACGGTTGCCGTGGCTACATCACGTTTACAGGTTATTAAGGCTCGGGGACAGATGTTCAAACTCTGCTGATTTTAGATTGTGATTGAATTAAATTAAATGTGTTTTGAAATACTCATATCGCTGGGGATGTTGAAATCCTATATCTAGAATGGCATTAAGATATTATGCACTGTAGTTTTATAAATGGATTTAGATAGTCAGATGTATATTTAGGTTCAGCTTTGAAAGCTCACCTTTTTTCCATTGACCATAGCACAAAGCTAATGTTGATATTAAAAGATCACAAAAATGATTACCTACTCATCAGTGGGGTTAAATAACCAAAGGACTTTGTCATTTGGAGCGGACTGAATTAAATTCGTGAGTCTGGCTGAGTGTTACATACAGTTACATGGGGTCTACAGGATAGAAACAGGCCATTCTCGGCCCAATTGGTCAATGCTGGTGTTTGCGCTCCACACGAGCCGACTCCCACCAAGACTGGGAATCAAGCTTAGAAATGTAATTAGTATTTAAAACGGTGTAGTGGGCGCCCCTTGATGGCTCACTTGGAACATTCACTGCCCACAGTGAAACTGAAAACCATTCATTGGCTGTGAAACGCCTGAGGATGTGGGAGGCTTCACTGACTGAGCCATATAAAGCAGGAAGGTCCCAGGTTCAGTCTCTAGTTTGTGGTGAGTTAGTTAGTTGATCTCAGCCAGGGCATCAGCTGCGCATCAACAGTGGGCCTCGCACACCTAGGCTGGAGAGATGACAATTGAGCCAGGATTCCCGCTCCTGATTGCTATCTAGCGACGCCTGCTGTAAAGTGCTTGTCCAATGAGGATAGGCTTAAGTTTGGGTATGACGTCATTTGTAGCCTGCCGACACTCACTGGATTGTAAAGTATGTCTATACGGGCGAGCTCCGAGATGGCAGCTGGCCCCTAGGGAGCTGTCGCCAAACATGAGCCTGAGAAGAAGGGGGAAATGACAAAAGGGAGGAAAAATTCATTAAAACTTAACTATTTACAGTTTGGCAGAGCGCTGTGCACATAGAAACATAGAAGATAGGAGCAGGAGTAGGCCATTCGGCCCCTCTAGCTTGCTTCGCCATTCAATGCGATCATGGCTGATCATCCAAATTCAGAACCCTGTCCCTGCTTTCTCCCCATATCCCTTGATCCCTTTAGCCTTAAGAAATATATCTAACTCCTTCTTGAATATATTTAATGAATTGGCCTCTACTGCCTTCTGTGGTAGAGAATTCCACAGGTTCACCACTCTCTGGGTGAAGAAATTCCTCCTCATTTCTGTCCTAAATGGCTTACCCCTTATCCTTAGACTGTGACCCCTGGTTCTGGACTCCCCGACCATCGGGAACATCCTTCCTGCATCTAGTTTGTCCTGTCCTGTCAGAATTTTATAAGTTTCAATGAGATCCCCTCTCATTCTTCTAAACTCCAGCGAGTACAGTATTGTTCTTGTGCCTTGTTAGAGTGTAGTATCATCTCCTGACCACAGAGAGGCACTGTGTATCATTTGATAAAATATCAAACAACCCCAGTCCACGAGAACTTGGTTATTATCTCAAGGCTAACACTGAGTTATTGCATTTTGTGCTTATTATTCTTTGCTGATACTAAAAATGTCATAACAGTACTACAACTTCATTAACTTAAAATATACAAAAGATGATGGAACCACAAAGTGACCTTGAGAGGAATGAAGCAATACAAATTGTACAAAACAAATACTCTGTTCCCCCACATCCAGTTTAAAAAATCTAGAAAATAAAAAGCTGGTGCGGTATCAGTAAAGCTGTCAGATTGTCGTAAAAACTCAACTGGTTCACTGATGTCCGTTAGGGAAGGTAACCTGCTGTCCTTACCCAATCTGGCCTATATGTGACTCCAGTTCCACATCAACGTGGTTGACGCTTAACTGTCCTCTGAAGTGGCCAAGGAAGCCACTCAATTGTATCAAACTGCTACACTGCGGTTCAAGAAGGCAGCCCGCTATCACCTTCTCAGGGCAACTAGAGATGGTCAATAAATGCTGGACTTGCCAATGGCGCACACCCATCCCGTGAATTAATTTAAAAAAAAGACTGTCCCGCGGAGACACCAAGCAGAAGCTCAGGCACGTTATCAGAGGGAATAAAGAAAATAGGCAGGTAGATTACCCAGAGCCATGTACTTGTCATATGGGGAATCAGGAAAGGCCTGGCAACAGGTTACTTACCTCCCCTCTCTGCTGGGGGATGATCCAGAAGTGCCTGAAGATGCAAGAAAATGAAGGGGGATAGAAAAGGAAATGTTGGTCACATAGCTGAAAAAAGACAGCATTTTTGAATTAAAATCTTGCAGGTGAAATTCTTCATGTTGATCATTTTAGTCAGCGCAAAGGCTGGAGCAAGTACATGACATTTTCTGTTTTGTATTCAACAAAATTTTCTATGAGTGGATTTTCAACCTCTTTTGTTTTGGAGGTGAAGTATTGTGGAGGAAAGCTTTAAGGTAGCCACAATCTTTTCTCTGGATCTGTGATATTCACGAGTTATATGGAAGGAAGGAAGGAACTTGCATTTATGTAGCGCCTTTCACGACCTCAGGATGTCCCAAAGTGCTTTACAGCCAACGCAGTACTTTTGAAGTCTCGTCACTGTTGTAATGCACACAGCAAGGTCTCACAAACAATAATGTGATATTGACCAGATAATCTGTTTTTAGTGATGTTGGTTGAGGGATAAATATTGTCCAGGACACCCAGAGACCTCCCCTGCTCTTCTTCTAAATAGTGGCACGGGATCTTTTACGCCCATCTGTTTAACGTCTCATCCGAAAGACGGCACCTCTGACAGTCCAGCACACCCTCAGTACTACACTGAAGTGTCTAGCCTAGATTATGGGCTGGATTTTGAATGACCCATGGAGTCGGGTTTGGAGGCGTGTGGGAGGTTAAATTTGCGGGGTCGGGGGTCCCGACCCCATCCCGCCTCCACGCAATTTTGACAAAATCAGTCGCGGGGTTCCCGACTTCGTCCCGCCTCCAAGAGGTGGGAGAGGCCATTAAAGCCCTTAACAAGCCCTAAATTGGCTCTGTAATGCCATTTTGAAACGTTTTAGCTAGTTTAACCCTTTTCCGACGTGAAGTACGACTGATGTGAAACACGCCAGTGAAACCTGGCGGGAGCACAAGTGGATAGCTGACTATCAGCTGCAGGTCCACTATTACAACAGAGATGTGATGAAGGTGGTAGTAGTAGTATTAGGTGTGAAAGTCGCCTCTGATGCTGCTGCATTGAATGTCTTCAGAGACTGCATAGCCTTTGCTGTGAGAGGACTTGGATGCAAAAAATTCTCTCTCTCTCTCTCTCTCTCTCTCTATCTCTATCTCTATCTCTATCTCTATCTCTCTCTCTCCTTTCACATCCAGGTCCACTCACATCAAAAGCCAGGCAGGTCCTCTCTCACCAACAGCCAGACAGTCTTTGAGACCAGGCAGTCAGCAATGATGACATCATCAGAGGCGACTTTCAGACTGAAACCACTAATTAGTTCATGGGTTCCCACATGCTGGAACTCAATTGCCCAATTAAGTGAAAATTGCATCATTCATCCACATTAATCTGGAGTCGGGGGGGGAACACGAAATGCGGATGACACGACCCCAACCCGACCCCAAGACAAAATCCAGCCCTATGTGTTCAAGTCTCTAGAGTGGAACTCAAATCCACAACTTTCTGACTCAGAGGCAAGAGTGCGACCACTGATCCACAGCTGACACAAAGTAGCACAGAGTCAGAAGGCAGAAAGACAATCAAGAGGTTGAGATCATGTTAAGGGTGAAGCAAATGCAAACCATCACTCACAATATGGCCAGACTCCGCCCATTCGGCATTCCTTTCATAGCTGGCACTTTGTTCAGACATCTTTGGGGAAATAGAATTTGTAACAGTATTGACAAGAGAAAGAAAAGCCCATCCACCGGTAAAGACCATTACCTCATGCATAAAGAGGTTCTGTGCAATACCTGACCACAAGGACGATTGATGATATTGGAGCTTTCTTGGTTAATCCACCATCCAGTGAGTTGCACTTAATATTGATCCTCTCCACCTACACTTGTTTGTTTGTCTTATATAACAGTGCCATGTGAGACCCATAAAACATTGCAGAGACCTACATGTGAGGTATGAATACAGATAAAGCCAGATACCTGACTAAAACACACGTCAAACATACATGTAGCTTGTGCTAAATACGGCAGTGTAATATTTTATTTAAAGCTCATACAATCTTGCAGCTAAGACATTTTGTGTGTAATAATAATGAAAAATCATTTTGAGACAGTTAAAAACTAGCAATTTTCATGTTTTCTAGGTATCGATCCTGGGGCAGTGTGGCAGTATGGCTCTTTACCAGTGTATTATCTGCATCAATGGGCATTTGTCTGCTTTACATTGATAAAACTCACTACAAAGCTAAGAAACTTCTACAGACCTCCCTCTGTTTGCCACTTGATCTCTACATGAGAGAAATGCATTAATGCTTCACGGTACAGGAGGAAACCTGCTCCCAGTGGAATATTTTCAAACTCTGAGGTTGCACTTTATTTTCAAGGAAATGCTTTCTCATTCTATTAATGAAGCTTATAAGCACTCACTAACTACAGTGCCATGTTTGTGTGTGTGTGTGTGTGTAATGAATACTGATAGGGGTCAATGATCTGATCTGCATAGGTGAAATCGAAGTGATAGAATTACATGGACTTTTTACATAGAATTACATAGCGTCTACAGCACAGAAACAGGCCAATCGTCACAACTGGTCTATGCCAGTGTTTATATTCCACATGTAATTCAACGGCATTATTGTCGAATCCCCCACCATCAACATCCTAGGGGGTCACCATTGACCAGAAAATTAACTGGACCAGCCACATAAATACTGTGGCTACACGAGCAGGTCAGAGACTGGGTATTCTGTGGCGAATGATTCACCTGCTGACTCGCCAAAGCTTCTCCAGCATCTACAAGGCACAAATCAGGAGTTTGATGAAATACTCCCCACTTGCCTGGATGAGTGCAGCTCCAACAACACTCAAGAAGCTCGACACCATCCAGAACAAAGCAGGCCCACATGATTGGCACCCCATTCACCACCTTAAACATTCACTCCCTCCACCACCAGCACACCGTGTCTGCAGTGCGCACCATCTACAAGATGCACTGCAGAAACTCGCCAAGGTTTCTTCGGCAGCACCTCCCAAACCCGTGACCTCTACCACCTAGGATAAGGGCAGCAGGCGCATGGGAACACCATCACCTCCAAGTTCCCCTCCAAGTCACACACCATCCTGACTTGGAAGTATATCGCCGTTCCTTCATTGTCGCTGGGTCAAAATCCTGAAACTCCCTCCCTAACAGCACTATTGGAGCACTTTCACCACACGAACTGCAGCGGCTCAAGGAGGTAGCTCACCACCACCTTCTCAAGGGCAACTAGGGATTGGCAATAAATGCTGGCCTTGCCAGCGATGCCCACATCCCATGAATGAATAAAACAAAAATGAGCCTCTTCCCTCTCTAATTACCTCTTCCCACCCTGCCCGCCTCCCAGTATCCCTCTATTCCCTTCTCCCCGTGCATGCATCAAGCCTTCGCTTAGCTGCATCAATGCTCTCTGCTTAAATCACTTTATCTGGCAACGAGTTCCACATTCTCGCCACTCTCTGTGTAATTCTATGAAAATGTAAATTGATTTTAAGACCATTCAGAGTGCAGTGTTACGATTATCATAAGTTTACATATACATCCTGATTACTGTGAGACCCATTTTATACACATGCCAAACATTTTGCTAACATTAACAACTGGAGGAAATATATTCTATTGTTTGCTTAGCGACAGACCACTACATCAAAGAGCACCATTCTGACCACTTCCAGTAATGAGAAGTCTAGTGACATTTATTTCAGCAACAGGTCTCTATCCACTAATCCATCAGGAGACCTGACCTACTTTTTCATTAATGTCTCTGTCCTAGTACTAAAGAGGAATTTCAACAAGTGCCACTAACTGTCAAAGTGTCTACTTCCCTGCCCTGGCCCTGACCATAATTAGAAGAAAGCCCAAGGATATTTTTCTGAGATTGGCAATATGTTGTCCTCTAGAATGGTATTAATTAATAATGGATAGGTCACGGCATGTGTGCCACTATTTTAGAATCTTATTGTTTTTGCATCGGTGAAGATTTACAAATGCTGACTCCTTTAATAATTGTCAAAAGTAGAATTCCTATCCCACGAATAATGGGACGGATTAAACAATGCTGCTTAGCATGCTATCAAACAGCGTTAGCAACATGGATTGCAGCACTCTTGCTATCTAGTGGTACTGTTCTGGGAATAAATCGGACCCGATTGCATTTTAACTACTTCAAAACATATGCTAATGTTTGGGAACATTTTATCAAACATACATGAAGGTTAAAACTGTTTTTGCTCAGTTGGAAAATATTCTTTTTGTTCTACGAATTATTCTCTGCCTATTTACAAAACTATACATTCTATTTTATGTAACCAAAGCAAAATACTGCGGATGCTGGAAATCTGAAATAAAAACAGAAAATGCCGGAAATACTCAGCAGGTCAGGCAGCATCTGTGGAGAGAGAAACAGAGTTAACGTTTCAGGTCGAGAACCTCTGATGAAAGGTCATCGACCTGTTTCGCTCTCCACAGGTGCTGCCTGACCTATTTTATGTAATATTAATTTAGCCATTCAATACAAAATGTTTGTGCTGGTTCTTAGTTCTTTTTCTCGTTTTCAGTATAAATCTAATTTTAAAATGCCACTATCTCTTCACCAGTACCGTCCATATTGATCCATGTAAGTGTGTCACATTGGAACCTTCCCCAACCTTACCCTTGGAAAGGCTTCACACATTCTTTCAAGGCAGCTGAATTGCACATGTGAATATTAACAGCATTCACCCATTTAAACATATAATAAAAAGGAATAACAAAGATATTTTAATATTAACATTAATATCTATAGAAAGCAATTTGTAACCCATTATTAATTGTGTGGAATCTTTGTAACTTTTTACTTCAACTTAGTAAATTGCCTGTGGTGTTGCCGACAGTCAGTTGATGAACATAAGGCTTTTTTATACACAAGGTGGCAACAGAGTTTGAAGAGAGAATTCAAAAACTCACTCCACAGACCCTCTTAGTGTCCAGAACCGGAAACTACATTGTGACAACTGACCTTAGAAACATTGAATAGGAAACGTTGACATGGCAATTTCTAATGGTAAATGTTGACAGAAAAATGTGACACAAACCATGACAACTGGAAATAAGGTTTGCGTACGGGGAGTGCAAGATTTGTATTCATATACTAGTGGATCTCCATGGCTTTGCCCACACATAGCTAGGACAAAGTGAATTTCCCTCAGAGTGCATGAAGTGAGGCTGTTGGTGAAGGTATGGGACTTCTGGAGCGCCATCTAGTGGTAGAAGTGTGCAACTGCAGGTGTGACTGTGTGTCACAGAAAGGTGATGCTCAAATAATAAATATGCAACAGCCCTCGCAAATACAGTATATTTTATGTATGACCACAGCATCCACCCTAAACATTTAAATGCCAGGCTCAGAGACACAAGCCAGGTGCAGTTGAAAGTCCTGCCCCATCGTACTTTCGCCAGTTGAACAGTAGTACAGGAAATTAGAGCTGCATATATTTTATCACATAGAAATATGTTCATGTATTATGTAATTTGAGACCAATTTCTTTTTAAACTTTCTCTGTGAGCAACACCACAGGACATCCACTGTATACACCCAAAGACTACAACAATACATTTAGCGAGAGCCTTTAAGAAGAAAAACATTCCAAGGTGCTTGACAGAAGCATAATCAGACAAAAATTGATACTGAGCCAAAGAAGAAGGTATTAGATGGGGTAACTAAAAGCCAGGTCAAAGAGGTAGGCTTTAAGGAGGGTTATATTAAATCAAAGTATGATTCCTGTAAAAAGTATTTAAAAAATAAAATCAGTTGCCTATTAAAACGAAATTGTGGCAGTGCGACTGCAGATATCTGTTAAGGTTTTCTTTGAAAAATATGCATAAAATAAAGCAGGGCCTGGGCTCAAAGATCCAGCGGGTTTAGGGGAGGGAGTCACGCAGTATGCAAAGGGCGGGGTGCAGCCAGTGGGGGACGTTTGCAGTTATCGGCTGGGATCGCTGCTCCAAGAGATGGGATCGCTGCTGTGGTCACAGGAGGTACAGCCAGGACATGTCTGAACAGAGAGGAGAGCCACTGTGGGTCGGGGGCTTAGCTGGGCGTTGGCTGCGTGAGACATCAGCCCATGAACCGGTGGCTACATTTTCTTTTAAATAGAGACTGGTGCTCGTGGGATCAGGTGCACTGAGGTGCAAGGTATCGGCCACATCACACTACGGGGGGTGGTGACGGTGATGGCGGTAGCATGGGTTGGACAGCATAAAAAGGAAAGAAAGACTTGCATTTATATAGCACCTTTCACAACCTCAGGTCATCCCAAAGCGCTTTACAGCCAATGAAGTACTTTTGAAGTGTCGTCACTGTTGTAATGTAGGAAATGCGGCACAGCAAGCTCCCGCAAGCAGCTATGATAACGATAGGGGATAACTCACCTGCTCTTCTTCAAAATAGTGCCATGGGATCTCTTACGTCCATCTGAGAGAGCAGACGGGTTCTCGGTTTAACACCTCAGCCGAAAGATAGCGCCTCACCCGAGAGATAGCACCTCCGGCAGTGCAGTACTCCCTCAGCTTTGCACTGACGTGTTAGCCTAGATATTGTGCTCATGTCTCTGGAGTGGGAACTGGAACCCACAACCTTATCACCTGGGCTGGGATGGAGGCAATGGGACACAATGGGACACACAAGTCAGCGACAAAACAGCAACGAGGAATGGGCAATAAATACGGCCTTGCTGGTGTCACCCACATCATGAGAACAAACTTTAAAAATGATTAGAGGTACAGGCACAACACTGCAGCACAGTCTGGTAATACGGCTTCTGAAGCTCTACAGAACTAAGAGTTACTAATATGTTTCTCCATCGTTTGCCCTGGCGTTGATTGACAGTGTCTTGTAATGGTACTAAACATGTTACCGACTGAGACAGCATCCACGCTAAGGGAACATTTAATCGTTCATCATCGTTTTTCCCAGAACTTGCTTCAATAAGCCGGATGATAAGTATTATATGAGCTGGACTGTTTGTGCTCTTTCAGCAGCTTGATAAATGGTAGCATAAATGTCAGCTCATTTATTAAAATGTGAAACCTGAAGTGCAAATGACATCTGATAAAGTTGACTGTGCAGACTTTAATAATGGAGCGGTGAAGATTCTTGTATCTTCAAAGTGTGTGACAGTAATGGCAAGGAGAGCTGCTCAAAGTGAATCTCACAAAGTGCAACTTTATGTGGCCTACTTTCAGACTTTACTCCTTTCAGATTTAAAAAAAGAGAAATGGCAAGAGAGGTTTTCCTATGAATTTTGTCTGAGAGATTATTGTTTTTTAAACTCAAATGTCACTTTGCATATCCAGATTCAGCAGAGTGCCAGCTTGGTATGATATGCATCACAACCTAAGTATCTTCAGAACAAATCTGTAAGGGGTGGGGGAAGCTTTGAAGCTTTAGAAATGTGTTTGATGATTATTTACTTAGGGTTCACCCCAACCTTTTTGTAAATGCCATGTGATTAGTAGAAACAGACATCTGTATTTATACATCTAGATCTGACTGCTTTCTGGCCCCGCTCCCTCCACTGTTGGGGGGGAAAATTCGGTTGCTTTGCGCCTCCCGTTAGCGCCCTAAGAGGGCGCTAATGGGGCGCAAAGCAACTAGCGCCCGGGCGTGGCGATGTTTTCGCCGCTCGCAAAATTGACTAGACATTTTGCAGCGGCGCTAAACACTACCGCCATGATCTCCTGCGCTCGCAGATCATGACGTCAGTTGAGCGTGCAACGCCCCGGTAGCGCCCCGGAGCGGATATTGAGTGGCGCCCCCTGCCTTTCTGCCTGCCGCTAGCAACGACAGGTTGAGGGGAACGTTTTGCAGTCGGGAAGGGACTGGGGGAGCGCTATTTAAAGGCGACCGCTTCCTGCCTTTTTTTGTCGGTGACATTTTTGCACCACGCATTCTGAGAGAGAGAGAAACTTCTGGAGAGATTCAACGCTGTGTGAAGGAGGTTTGGGTACTGAGCAGCACTTTGCAGGTTCATTTTGATTTGACCTTCCTTGCATCGATTTAGAAGAGACTATGGGGGCAGCACTCTGAGCTCTTTCCCTGGGTCTCTCCATTGTTCTTTCTAGCAGATTTGATGTACAGGTCTCTCCAGGCCGAGATTCAAGGCTGCAATGAGCAGGATGTGGATGGAGAGTATGATCGACCCTCCCCTTTAAGAACTGGCTGGCGCCAGTGTGTCTGTGTTCCATTGCTGACTGACATCACATGAGCGCTCTGAGGTAGCGCCTCGCTCCTCGGCATTAGCGCCTTAAGACAGGTGTGTAATGCCTGATTTAGCGCTCCAATTACCTCCAGGGGCGATAGAAGCCAAGTTTGCAGTCGGAGGCGATAATTAGCGGCAGGCGCTAAACTTAGCGCCCAGCCGATAATTGCGCCCCAAACGGGGTGATACCGAATTTCTCCCCCTTGGTGTCTTATTATAAATACCATTATTTCAGAGTTGTTTGAAGGTTTAGTTCATCAGGGAATGGTGTAGTTAGAAATAAGATGTGAAGATTTATAGAAAAGAGCAACAGTCCTTCGCCAACCAAAACAGATTAACTGGTCAATCATCGTTGCTGTTTGTGGGATCTTGCTGTGTGAAAAATACATGTCACTTTTGCTTACATTGCCAACAGTTACTGTATTTAAAAGTAACATTGAATGTGAAGTGCTTTGAAATATTTCTGATAGATGGAATAAGATGGTATATAAATGCAAGTCTTTTTGTTTTCAAATTAAAAGTTCCAACGGTGAAGGGTATATTTTGTTAAGCTCCATGCTGTTGTCACGTATTTGTGTAGGCTTTTCAATCTTCCCTGTCATGCATAAAAAATTTACATGGTCCAGCATTATACTTGAAGGATTTAATCACTTCGCTCTAAGGTGCTCTGCCACTGACTGGTAGGATCTGGGTTTCCACCTAAGATTACCCACGTAATGACTTTGTTACTTTGACCCTGTCGTCACAAGGTTCTGAGTGGAGGTGAGTTAGTTCCCTACATGGAGGGAAAGAGAGTCTGAAGCGGAGTCACCCTGAGCTACTCTAGCCCACTTCCCAGTGAATGGTTTTAGAGGGGCATTGACAAAGAAAGCAGTTGCCCACCCTCCCTCTCAGCCAAGGATGGTGCATAGTATGGAGAGGCCAAGCGAGAAGGGAAAGGAGATAAATATATTATGAAAAGAAATGCTTCTTCACTCTTTATTCAAACACTTTAAATCTATTTGGGGTACTTTAAGATCAAGCTGGAAACTGCTCCAGTCAGTGATGTACTCTTAAGTGTTGGAATAACTACTTTAGAATTCCTACATTAAATGGTTTCTGTCATTATAATTACTCTTATGCATTCAGTCTGTGAAGTAGGGAGAAAATCTATCCAGGAGCGTTAAATGCAAAAAGAGGACAGGATAAGAAACCATTAGATCAAGTGACATTAGCAGCTACAAGAAAAAGGGAACTAGGGTGGAATGAGAAACCATTGGCAGACCTGTGAGAGAAGCCATTCTTAACCTTTTCTTAAACGTTAAGTTATTCCGTATCCTTCTAGGTGATCCCTGTGGCACTGGTTGCAAGCTAAAGAGGAGGTGTGTTCAGTGGGGACCTGGGGATGAAGTTTGTTTTAATTTGGGTACATTTCCTGGCACATCCAAGACTAGAACAGGTAGGGAGCGCATCCCAAGAATGCAGGACTCGAAGTTGGACCAGAACCTGGCTGGAGCACTCTGTGTGGGTTTGCAAAGGAGGGAGCAGGAAATGAGTGAAGGTGCAGTCTGAGTACAGGCTAGGGTTTACAACCCGTTCGGTGCATAGAATCATAGAAAGTTACAGCACGGAAGGAGGCCATTTCGGCTCATCGTGTCCGTGCCGGCCAACAAAGAGCTATCCAGCCTAATCCCACTTCCCAGCTCTTGGTCCGTAGCCCTGCAGGTTACAGCATCCCAAGTGCACATCCAAGTACTTTTTAAATGTGGTTAGGGTTTCTGCCTCTACCACCCTTTCAGGCAGTGAGTTCCAGACCCCCACAACCCTCTGGGTGAAGAAATTTCCCCTCAAATCCCCTCTAAACCTTCCACCAATTACTTTAAATCTGTGCCCCCTGGTTTTTGACCCCTCTGCTAAGGGAAATAGGTCCTTTCTATCCACTTTATCTATGCCCCTCATAATTTTATACACCTCAAGGTCTCCCCTCAGCCTCCTCCGTTCCAAGGAAAACAAACCCAGCCTATCCAGTCTTTCCTCATAGCTAAGATTCTCTACTCCCGGCAACATCCTTGTAAATCTCCTCTGTAACCTCTCTAGTGCAATCACATCTTTCCTGTAATGTGACCAGAACTGCACGCAGTACTCTAGCTGAGGCCTAACTAGTGTTTTATACAGTTGAAGCATAACCCCCCTGCTCTTGTATTCTATGCCACGGCTAATAAAGGCAAGCATTCCGTATGCCTTCTTAACCACCTTATCTACCTGGGCTGCTACCTTCAGGGATCTGTGGACATGCACTCCAAGGTCCCTTTGTTCCTCTACACTGCTCAGTGTCCTACCATTTAATGTGTATTCCCTTTCCTTGTTAGCCCTCCCCAAATGCATTACCTCACACTTCTCCGGATTGAATTCCATTTGCCACTGTTCTGCCCACCTGACCAATTTATTGATATCTTCCTGCAGTCTACAGCTTCCTTCTTCAGTATCAACCACACAGCCGATTTTAGTATCATCTCAAACTTCTTAATCATACCCCGTATATTCAAGTCTAGATCATTGATATATACCACAAAAAGCAAGGGGCCTAGTACTGAGCTCTGCGGAACCCCACTGGAAACAACCTTCCAGTCACAAAAACACCCATCAATCATTACCCTCTGCTTCCTGTCTCCGAGCCAGTTTTGAATCCAACTTGACACTTTGCCCTGGATCCCATGGGCTTTTAACTTTGTGACCAGTCTGCCATGTGGAACCTCATCAAAAGCCTTGCTAAAGTCCATATACACTACATCAAACACACTACCCTCATCTACCCTCCTTGTTAGCTCCTCAAAAAATGCAATCAAATTTGTCAGACACGATCTTCCCTTAAGAAATCCGTGCTGACTATCCTTGATTAATCCGTGTCTTTCTAAATGAAGATTTATCCTGTCCTTCAAAATTCTTTCCAATAATTTTCTCACCACCAAGGTTAGGCTGACTGGCCTGTAATTACTCGGTCTATCCTTTTCTCCCTTTTTAAACAAGGGTACCACATTAGCAGTCCTCCAGTCCTCCGGCACCACACCTGACGCCAGAGAGGATTGGAAAATGATGGTCAGGGTCTTTGCTATTTCCTCTTCTGCTTCGCTTAACAGTCTGGGATACATTTCATCCGGGCCTGGGGATTTATCCACTTTTAAAGCTGCTAAACCCCTTAATACTTCCTCTCTGACTATGTTTATTTCATCTAATATTTCACACTCCTCCCTGATAGCAATGTCTGCTTCGCCCCTCTCCTTTGTGAAAACAGACGTAAAGTATTCATTAAGAACCCTACCGACATCTCCTGCCTCCACACACAGATTACCCTCATGATCTCTAATAGGCCCTACCCTTTCTTTAGTTATCCTCTTACTCTTAATATATTTATAAAACATCTTTGGGTTTCCTTGATTTTACTTGCCAAGAATTTTTCATGCTCTCTATTTGCTTTCCTACTATCCTTTTTAATTGCACCCCTGCACTTTCTGTACTCCTCTAAAGATTCTGGAGTATTTAGCCCTCGGTATCTGTCATACGCCTCCCTTTTTTTCTTTATCCTACCCTGTATGACCATAGACATCCAGGAGGCTCTAGATTTGTTAGTCCCACCTTTTTTCTTTAAGGGCACATATTACTACTGGAGTTGGTTGGAGTTGGGTTTGAGAATTTAAAAATTCCGACCCACTCATCCTTGGGGGTAAAAATTCCCCCCAAGTCTCCAATTAAAGTGGCACATAGGCATTGAAGATTGCACTTTTCCTCTTTCCCCCTAACATGGCTCAAATGTTGGCTCAGACTCCAATAATACCATCAGAGCACTTTGGTGGAGATAAAGGGGGGGATTTTAAGCCCCAAAAACGGGTGGGTTGGGGTCAGGTCAGAGGTTAAAATCTGAAACCTGACTTCAACCTGCTTCCAAACCGTCCATTTCCGGGTTTTACAGAGGCGGAACAAGGGGAGGGCAGCCAACCCGCTCCCAGGTGGCGGGTTGGCAATTTAAATATTATAATGAGGCTGGCAGCCACTGATTTAACTTGCTTTGCAGGTTTTACAGTGGGCGGCCGGGTTTTCCCAGGCCTCGGGAAACGCGACAGCTGAAGGGAGGCGAGGACAGCTTCAGGGAGAAGGTAATTGCCTTTACAGAACTGCTTGTGGGCCCAGGAGGAGCAGGAGTGCTTCCCCCCGGCCCCCCAAGCTCGCCCCCAGGATCAGACCCGCCTCCCCGGGGTCGTGGATCGTACCTACCTGGTCCTGCGGCCTGCTCCGGAGTGCTCCCTGCCTGACTGGAAGCCAATCCTGTCAATCAGGCTTCGGGGCGGGGAACTTGTCAAGTACAAAAGACGCACGCCATGGAGTAAGCATGGAGTAACCCGGACTTTCGGGTTTCCCATCTGAAACTCCAACCCCTGCCTATGTAACCCACCCCTGTTAATATCCAAGCCAAAGAGAGCAGGTTATTTAATCAGTGGCCCTTCTGTATTGAGGCTAGAGCACTTCCCCAGGACTCTGACCTGTTTCAGCCAAGACTGAAGATCAAAGTTTCGTACAGTGCGAGACTTGTAATGATGGAGCTTATTATAATGAGGTCTGATTGGATGGGGAAATTCCAGATGTAAAGCCATTTACTGAGACACAACTCGTTCCTGACTCAGTCGCTGATTTTCACTATTTTAAGGGCAAAATTTGTGCAACTTGCAGCGACAGATGCACCACGGAGCTACGGGCAAAGCTGCTGTTTACAAAAAGATTGCAGGTGATTTCAGACCAGTCTGGAGTGCTTTGTACATTATGTTGTCATTTCCATAATTTGCATAACTTTTGGAGGATATAATTGCACAAAATGCAACACCACCCATATTAACCCTGAAATTTAGAATGGAGCACTATGAAATTCAAGGGCAATCCCCTCGAAACCGACGACTGCGGGAGCTATCAGTCCTCAAAATAAAACACGTTAATACCCTGTGTCCCAAAACTGTTCCTCGTTCTTTGCCATTGTTAAGAAATGGGACAGAGAAAAATACATTGATCTGGGAATCATTTTTTTCCCCAGATCAATGTGTTTTTCTCTGTCCTGTAAATCATGCAGCATTCCCCTTGTTGTTGAGTCGGGCAGTCAGGTGGAGGGGAGGGGCAAACCCCTTCACCATAGGACTTGGAGATGCTGAGATAAAACAAGTGCCCACGTCACCATTGCACTTTATGTTGTCGCACCTGGGCCTTGACAGTGATCTGTTTAAAGTCGTTGGGGGGAGTTTTAAGGAAGCTGCTTGCCTCCATTTTACATAAGAACATAAGAAGTAGGAGCAGGAGTAGGCCATTCGGCCCCTCGAGCCTGTTCTGCCATTCAATAAGATCATGGCCGATCTTCTACCTCATATGTCTACTATCTGTTTTTATATTTCTAGCTAGCTTTCTCTCGTACTCTCATTTTTCTCTCCTTATAATGTCTACTGTTCTATGTCTAACTCCACCTTCCCGCCCGATCTCCATAACTCTTAATAGCCAAAAATCTATCGATCTCTGTCTTGAATATACTCAATGACTGAGCATCCACAGCCCTCTGGGGTCGAGAATTCCAAAGATTCGCCACCCTCTGAGTGAAGAAATTTCTCCTCATCTCAGTCCTAAATGGCCGACCCCTTATTCTGAGACAGTTTAACAGGATTTTTATTTTTAAACCCACGGAGGCCGGGATTCTCAGGGCTTGGGAAACCAGGCAGGTAAAAAGGAGGGGAGAAGGGCTGGATCCATGAGGTAAGTGCATTTACAGCAGTGCTTGTGGGCCAGGAGGAGCAGGAGTGTTACGCTCACCATGATCGAATAGTCTGTTGACAGTCTGGGCTCACATATGAATAAAGAGGAATTGGGTGAGGTATCAGGAGCCCGTTGCTGAACACAATTGTATCCTATTAAGAGTCGGTGTCTTCAGGGGAGGAGGGGGGATCTGGAAAAGAATCAGTTACTCAGTGGCATTCATGAAAGAAAAAAAACAGACAGTGCAAAGAAAAAGTACAGATACTGTGCAAAAACAAGATACATTTCTATTGATTACTTTATGTTTTTAGAATCGGCCAAAGGCTGGGATTATTAAACTTGTTAAGGGCAGCTGTGGGTAAAAGCAGCATTCTTGCCCTGACCTATAGTGAATAACAGGATCCCATTGTATTTGTACAGGGTTTACACCCATCATTTGCATCACAACTGCACAAAGGACGGATCCTCATCAATCTGAGATCTCTTCGCCTGAATAGCATTCCAAGCATTTTCCTCCATTTGTTATCTGTGAAACGCAGGAGATGTGGATTATGCAAAGTTATGTTGTGTCTCATCCCATCAAACACGGGCCAAGGTCAACACCATTATTTCACCATCCATGAGGCGTCAGATTGTACCAGAACTGATCATTTTTAATTCATTTGCCTAAGTGCACACTTCTGGATATTTTCCCCCTTGAAGCACTTCTAATGTTTGCCTGGCATTGTGCAGGGAACTTTCAGAAGACACAAGACAAACTTTTTTTCATGGATTTCTCTATGCAGTATAAATAATGCATATCTATAAATATACAGATTTTCAGTCGCATCATTGAACAAGTGGTGCAAAAATCTACTTGGCAAGTTCTTTGCCCTCCCCCACTCTACCCCCAGTCGAAATCAGCAGCAGCAGCATGGGACTACTTTAATGTGAGCGGAGCTTTTCCTTCATTTTAAACAAGTTAACTTTCTGTCGTTTTTGTTTTAGTACTGTTGAGGGATGTCAGTGCTGGAGAATGGAACACTTCCCCATCCAGACTCGGGATCAGGAACTCCATAGCTTATGGAAACGTGGGGCAGATGCAGAATAAAGCTCTTCCGTCTTTGCGCCCAACATCAGAAGACGACCCCCCCCCCCCCCTACTCTACCAGGGTGGCACTTCCATCTCCTACACCCTCATCACCTCTCTGAATTAGATTGACAATTTCATGCTCAATTATGGGCAATATTATGCTTTGGGTTTGTACTTATTGGAAACTGACCCCAGACTCTCCAAACTAATTTCCCTTAAAACCTTTTAGTTGGTGGAGAGAGGAGACATCTATTGCATCAGTCTAACTTGGATCTGAGCCCTGAATAAAGGGACAGTCTTCCAACTCACTGCAACACCCAGTCCCTGTGAGAATCCTGTTTTAAATGTTAAATAGGTGTACAAATTAAACCTTGATGCACGGAACGATGTCCTCTAAATATCAAGAATGTACATTCTAAATATACACTTTTACTGTGCGGTCCCTTTAAATTTCTGCGCATGCGCGGTATTTACAATGTAAAAGCCGGTGAGCGGCCTGCGCGGGACCTTTCAGATTAATGCACGGCCACGCGCGCACACCTTAGCGGGAACATTGCTCATAACTATAGTACACACTGATTTATATCCCTACAACCCTCTGAGATAGCTGTGCTCCTTCAATTCTGGCCTCTTTGCCATCCCTGATTTTAATCGCCCCACCATTGGTGGCCGTGCCTTCAGCTGCTTTGGCCCTAAGCTCTGGAATTCCCTCCCTAAACCTCTCCGCCTCTCTACCTCTCTCTCCTCCTTTAAGACCCTCCTTAAAACCTACCTCTTTGACCAAGCTTTTGGTCATTTGCCCTAACAACTCCTTATGTGTCAAATTTTGTTTGATAACGCTCCTGTGAAGCGCCTTGGGATGGTTTACTACATTAAAGGTGCTATATAAATGCAAGTTATTGTTGTTTACAGCGCATCAAACAAGTGTGAGCTATGTGTTTGAGGAATGGATGGAGTGAGATAAGAAATTAACTTCAAACTCAAACTTGATTGGTAAAAATGGCTGAGAAACTAACATAATGTTCATAACTTGTATCACAAATTAAAGAACACGTCATTGGAATTCAAATAACACGTCATTCTCCCAATATTACTGACGCACTAGTGGCTGCTTTTATTATTAATGACTGGTTGCGAACATTTCAGTTCCCCTGTGGAACCAGACAGCATCTCCTACAGGTGTGGGTAAAGTACAAATGGATCAATGACACAGATAAACATTACCTCTGACAGATAAGCTGTGAGACAAGCTAACTGATGTGGAATAAAAACAGAAAATGCTGGAAATACTCAGCAGGTCAGGCAGCATCTGTGGAGAGAGAAACAGAGTTAACGTTTCAGAATTGATGAAAGGTCACAGACCTGAGCATTCGCAGCATTTTCTATTTTTATTTCAGATTTCCAGCATCTGCAGTATTTGGTAATTTATGTGGAACTATATTAACCATATTTAGTGTCATCGAAATATAAAGAAAGGCTGCATGGAATAGTTAGCTCGAACATTTGTTCTAGTTGCTGCAGTGTCAGAAGATTCTGTGTCCCATTACAGATAAGGTAAAACCCCGAACAGCAGTGTCACTGGGTGGTTCAATGGCTTAGGGGAAAGGAGTGGGGAATTACCGACCAGTTAATTTAACACAGTTTGTAGAGAAAATGCTTGAGAACACTTTCACAGGATGTTATCAATGTTCTTCCAAAGATCATAGAGCTCATAAAGGTTAGTGCGCACGGATGCAGAAGCAATCGGCCACACCTCACAAACCTACTGGCATTCTTTGAGAAGGTAACAACGTTAGGGAGGGAGGGCAATACAGTGGATATTATTACATAGTTGGATTTTCAAAAGTTATTTAACAAGTTTCCACACATGAGGCTGCTAAGGAAGATAAGGGCACCTAAAATGAATGGCAGACAGCTATCCCACAACATTTCCTGTAGGAGTTGGATAATCAAATGGAAAATCCCCCTTTGAATCCCAATAAAATTAAGCAGAAACTTTGGTGACATCAATGCAACATAATAATGTACAATATTCAATCCTTATCAGTTCCTTATTTTGTAACTATTCGTTTTTGTGTTGTTATTGCTAACTCTTTTGTCAATCTCACAACTGTGGCTGTAAAGCCCCACCGAGCCTTCTTTGACTGTTATTACTGTAGTTTCAAATGTTCTGCTTTCTTTCAGCAAACGTCAATGAATAGCACAGTTGCAGTACTGAGCAAACCAGCAAAAATGCAGACTGCATCTGTGGGAAGCTTGTCAAAAAACTTTGTGCATAGTGGGTTACAGTATTAGTTGTGGCGACTAATGATCTGCATTCTTCTGAAAACAAACAAAAAGTGTTGTGCTTGTTCCCATTCGAACACAGTAAGCCGCTGGAGTTGTATTTTCATTCACGAAGGATGATGGATTATAGCTTGCCTAGAAAGAAAGAAAGACTGTGAGTTTTGTGTTGACATTAATAATGGTTCTGATACATTGATTTTTATCTTTGTAATACTGCACTTTTTAATAAAACGCTGCTAAAATAATATTTTTGGTGTTTTGCATATCATTTGTTATCTTTTAAAATGACTGTTTTAGTACAGCTTTATAGATAAGAAATATATTGGTTTCAGAACCGAACCAACAGCAGGTTTCATTACAAACATTGCCCTATGCCTTATCTTATGACATTGAATGATAAATGGCTATTGTTCATTATGCCTCTGTTACATACTTAGCTACTATTATTAAGTCTGTTGGTTAGGCATCTGAAAAGAGAGATATTAAGGTGTCCTAGCAATTCCACGTTTTAAGCAATGTTAAAAGTTATGAAAGCCCTTAATTCTTTAATTACATTTGCACTGAAATTCATTTTTTAGATTACAGATGTCTAATTTTACATTGAATATTTCTATATGATATGCGGCTCAGCCCCAGTTAGTTTGTAGTTAGCTTTATAATATAGATTGTCAAAAGCATTCATTAATTCATAAAGGAAACTTTAGTGTTCTGTGTGAATAATGAGTGATGTCCAACATGGAGATGATGCCACATCACGTCATTAATGCTCCTGCACGTACAGGAATCTTGTACAGGAGTGCTACCCCGACTCCACAGGCATCGCAATTGCCTCCGCTGCCCCTCCCGCCAAACTTGCCTGCTCCAACCCCCCTACCGGTACTTAACTGAGGGCCGCTGCTGGCCCGAAATTAGATTCTCTCGTCAGTTGAACTGCCTGTGGAGGCTCGCCTCAAGTGTGTACGAGGCTCAAGGACCAATTTCTATCGATTCTCGGGCCTCTTGTGATAATCGCACAGTGCCGAGCCTGAACCAGGAAACGGGCTCAGACTAATTTTTATCCCATAATCTTTGATTGCTGAACCATCAAAGGAAATTCATGTGAATCAAAATCCCAATGGTTTTAGGCCTTGGCCAGGTGTCATGAGCAAGTAACGCAACAGACTTCCAATGGTCTATTGCTCCTGCTCTATTTATTTGCTGTCATTTGCCTGAAATCTGGATATTAATTAGCACCAGCAATGGCTTACATAAGGCCTTATAGTTTGAATAGCTCTATTTTCCTGACTTTTTTTGAGTTCTGACAACACTTTATCAACGATATATATATATATATATATAAACACACCTTTCACTTAACAAAATGTCCCAAAACACTTTATAGGAGGACAGTGGGTAGGAAATAAGAGAGGAGTTGGGGAGGTTACCAAAAGCACAGCAAGTTTTAAGGAGTCTTGTTGATGCTAAAGAAAGAGGTGACACGGTAAAGAGAAGGAGAATAGTGCAGGTATAGAGTGGCTGCAGACTCAGCCTTTGATAGTGGATTGAAGGCACCAGGGACGCACCATACACGAGAGTCAGAACAGCAGAGGATGCTCTCTGGGACATAGGCTGAAGAAGGTTGCAGATGTAGCGTGGAGTGAGGCCACGGAGGGATTTGAAGACAAGGACATTGAGAAGGATCAGCTTTTATCACCTGTACCTATCACACAGCTACAATAACCTTTCTTGGTCAGTAGACTGGACTTATCGTTAATGTATGACAACATGAATTTTGCACATGTGGTTGTATAATTGTGTTAATTTATGTGCATTATTGCATTGACCCAATTTAGATTCTTTAATAACCCATCATAAATCTTAATTCAAACATAAAGCTGTAAAATTATTTGTTTTAGATTAGTAAAGCCTTTTGCTTAAAGTTTAATTACAGCACAATGAGTTATATCATCCAAATTACATAAATCTTTCACTCCAAAGTTAAACTAATAAGGATCTCAATTCCATTAAAACAGCAACATGCCTGGAATGGAGTGTCACACAGAATTACCGTTGGCAGTGTTAGTTAGCAGGCAGTGAACCAATTAATTGTTTGCATCGTTTATCAAATATTTGATTAAAAATGGTCTATTATCAATATCTAATACAAATATTAGTTTACCATAATGGCTTTTAATCAAGGTATCTAATCTCAAACAAATTGGACCATAATGTCTTAGTAATAATTATCTGGAATTAAGGGTCACATGTTGACTTCAATAATGAACTGAAAGCAGGAAATAAACAGCATCGCATTGCTTCAGCTCTATTTCTCAGGAGTGAGAAACTCTGGGCTGGATTTTGATACTGGGGCGGGTTGGGGTCGTGTCATCCACTTTTCGTGTTATCCACCCGACTGCAATTGGATGTGGGAGATTGATGCGATTTTCACCTAATTGGGCAATTGAGTTCCAGCATGTGGGAACCCATGAACCAATTAATGTTTTGAGTCTGAAAGTCGCCTCTGATGATATCATCATTACTGCTGCATTGAAGGTCTTCAGACACTGCCTGGCCTTTGCTGTGAGAGGACCTGGATGCAAAATCAGCAGCAGCAGCCCTAGGTCTGCTCCCAGATATTTTTCCTACTACTACTACTCCGTTGTAATAGTGAACCTGCAGCTGATAGTCAGCTTTCGAAATGTGCTCCCGCCAGGTTTCACATTCGTGGTTCAGAACAGGCGTGCTTCACGTAGAACAAGGGTTAAAATCACAAAGGCCTTTCAAAATGGCACTATAGAGCCAATTTAGTGCTTGTTAAGGGCCTGAACAGCCTATCCCGCCACTTAAAGGCGGGACGGAGTCGGGACCAGCAGACACGATTTAATGAAAATTGCGTGGAGGCGGGATGGAGGCGGACTTGTGCCCGCCTACCAGTTTTCGCAATTTTAACCCCCCACACGCCTCCAAACCCGCCTCCACGGGTCAATGAAAATCCAGCCCAAAGGTTTTCTAAATCTGGAAGAAAACTCAAGCAGCTTTTGAAAATAAATATAATAGTGTTTTAATAAGCAGAAGCCAGGAAATAACATGAATGCAATTCAGGAATTATTGAAATGTTCTTCCAATTTTATCATTTTTAAAAAATCTTTGAAATACTGAGGGGAAAAAATTCCGGTACCTTAGCACCTCCCGTTAGCGCCAACTGATAGCAGCACTGACAGTTATCGCTGGGAGCCTCAACGCCAGGTGGATCGTGACGTCAGTGAGTGTGCAACGCTCACTGACCGCCCGATCTGCAAAATTGATTGTCGCCACCTACCTTAGCGCCTGGAGGAAACAGTGACATGATCAAACTGTCACAGGACGGAGTGAGGAGACTCAGATCAAACTGTCACAGGACAGAGTGAGGAGACTCAGATCAAACTGTCACAGGACGGAGTGAAGAGACTCAGATCAAACTGTCAGGACGGAGTGAGGAGACTCAGATCAAAATGTCACAGGACAGAGTGAAGAGACTCAGATCAAACTGTCAGGACGGAGTGAGGAGACTCAGATCAAACTGTCAGGACGGAGTGAAGAGACTCAGATCAAACTGTCACAGGACGGAGTGAAGAGACTCAGATCAAACTGTCACAGGACGGTGTGAAGAGACTCAGATCAAACTGTCACAGAAGTGTATTGTTTTAATTTAAATTAATTAAAGGGTAAATAATATTAATAAATTTAATTAATTACATAGAATGGGAGAGCAGGTGATGTGTTACTGCTGCAATATGTGGGAGCTGGTGGACACCATTGATGTTCACGGTGATCACATTTGCAGTAAGTGTTGGCTGCTCGAGGAACTCCGGCTCCGTGTTGATGAGCTGGAGTCCGAGCTTCAAACACTGCGACACATCAGGGAGGGGGAGAGTTACCTGGACTCTGTGTTCCAGGAGGTAGTCACACCAATTAGATTAACTAATTCAGATGTAGCCCGTGGTCAGGGACAGGAGGGTGTGACTACGAATGAGGCAGGTACGGGGATCCAGGAGATAGTGTTGGAGGAGCCGCAGCCCTTGCTCTTGTCCAACAGGTTCGAGGCTCTTACTCCCTGTGAGGACGGGAGCAGGGACTGCAGGGAGGATGAGCAACCTAGCCACAGCACCGTGGTACGGGGAGCCATTCAAGTGGGGGGAGTAAAAAGAAATGTTGTAGTGGTAGGGGATAGTATCATTAAGGGGATAGATAAGGTTCTTTGCAGCTGAGAACGAGAGTCCCGAAGGCTGTGTTGCCTGCCCGGTGCCAGGGTTAAGGACATCTCCTCTGGGCTGGGTCCATGTTGGTACCAATGACATAGATAGGACAAGGAATGAGGTTCTGCTGAGGGAGTATGAGCAGCTAGGGGCCAAATTAAAAAACAGAATCTCTAGGGTAGTAATCTCTGGATTACTACCTGAGCCACGAGCAAATTTGGCTAGGGTAAATAAAATCAGAGAGTTAAATGCGTGGCTCAAAGACTGGTGTGGGAGAAATGGGTTTTGCTTCCTGGGACACTGGCACCAGTACTGGGACAGGAGAGAGCTGTTCCGTTGGGACGGACTTCACTTGGCCAGTGCTGGGACTAGAGTCCTGGTGAATCGAATAACTAGGGCTGTAGAGAGGGCTTTAAACTAATTAGTGGGGGGGAGGTTTCAAGAGAGCAAAAAATAAAAATGTCAGTAGAGAAGGCAATAGAGCAAAGTAGCAGTGGGGTAATTAAAAACCAGAGCGTGTCAGGAAGGGACAGAATATATAAAGATAAAGGTAAAGTAGTAAAGGGGGTAAAAGCAGGAATAAATTGTCACAAAACATATTTAAAAGTTCTTTATCTGAATGCACGCAGCATTCGTAAAAAAATAGACGAGTTGACGGTACAAATAACTACGTATGGGTATGATCTTGTGGCCATTACAGAAACATGGCTGCAGGGTGACAACGACTGGGAATTAAATATGCCAGGGTATTTAATAATCAGGAAGGACAGGCAGGAAGGAAGAGGAGGAGGGGTGGCTATGTTAATAAAGGAAGGAATCACTGTATTACAGAGAAATGATATTGGGTCAAAGGATCAGGATAATGAAACAGTTTGGGTGGAGATAAGGAATAATAAAGGGAAAAAAACACTAGTGGGAGTAATATATAGGCCTCCTAATAGTTGCAACTCTGCTGGAAGAAGTATTAATCAGGAAATAGTTGGGGCATATAATAAGGGAACAGCTATAATTATGGGGGATTTTAACTATCATATTAACTGGACAAATCAAATTGGGCAGGGCAGCCTTGAGGAAGAGTTTATTGAGTGTATTAGGGATGGATTTCTTGAGCAGTATGTAACTGATCCTACAAGGGGGCAAGCAACCTTGGACCTGGTCCTGTGTAATGAGTCAGGATTAATTAATAATGTCCTAGTTAAGGATCCCCTTGGAATGAGTGACCATAACATGGTTGAATTCCATATCCAATTAGAGGGTGAGAAGGTTGGTTCTCAAACAAGCGTACTGAGCTTGAATAAAGGAGACTATGATGGTATGAGAGCGGAATTGATTAAAGTGGACTGGGAAAATAGATTAAAAGGTAAGACGGTACATGAGCAGTGGTGTTCATTTAAGGAGTTATTTTACAACTTTCAAAAAATATATATTCCACTGAGGAAAAAAGGGTGTAAAAGAAATGACAGCCATCCGTGGCTAAGTAAAGAAATTAAGGATAGTATCCAACTAAAAACAAGGACATATAAGGTAGCCAAACTTAGTGGGAGGATAGAAGATTGGGAAGTCTTCAAAAGACAGCAAAAAGTAACTAAAGGATTGATTAAGAAAGGGAAGATAGATTATGAAAATAAATTAGCAAAAAATATAAAAACAGATAGCAAGAGTTTCTATAGTTATATAAAAAGAAAAAGGGTGGCTAAGGCAAACGTAGGTCCCTTAGAGGATGAGACCGGGAAATTAATGGTGGGAAACATGGAGATGGCAAAAATGCTGAACAAATATTTTGTTTCAGTCTTTACGGTAGAGGACACTAAGAATATCCCAACACTGGACAAACAGGGGGCTCTGGGGGGTAGGAGCTAAATATGATTAAAATCACTAAGGAATTGGTACTCAGTAAAATAATGGCACTCAAGGCGGATAAATCCCCTGGACCTGATGGCTTACATCCTAGGGTCTTGAGGGAAGTGGCAGTAGGGATTGTGGATGCTTTGGTAATAATTTTCCAAAATTCCCTGGACTCAGCAAAGGTCCCGGCAGATTGGAAAACTGCTAATGTAACACCCTTATTTAAAAAGGGTAGTAGGCAGAAGGCTGGAAATTATAGACCAGTTAGCCTAACATCTGTGGTGGGTAAAATTTTGGAGTCTATTATTAAGGAGACAGTAACGGAACATTTAGATAAACATAATTTAATAGGACAAAGTCAGCATAGCTTTATGAAGGGGAAGTCATGTCTGACAAATTTGCTTGAGTTCTTTGAGGACATAACATACAGGGTGGATAAAGGGGAACCAGTGGACGTAGTGTATTTAGACTTCCAGAAGGCATTCGACAAAGTGCCACATAAAAGATTATTGCTCAAGTTAAAAAAATCACTGGATTGGGGGGAATATTCTGGCATGGGTGGAGGATTGGTTATCTAACAGGAAGCAGAGAGTTGGGATAAATGGTTCATTCTCGGACTGGCAACCAGTAGCCAGTGGTGTTCCGCAGGGGTCGGTGCTGGGTCCCCAACTCTTTACAATCTATATTAACGATTTGGAGGAGGGGACCGAGTGTAACATATCAAAGTTTGCAGATGATACAAAGATGGGAGGGAAAGTAGAAAGTGAGGAGGACATAAAAAACCTACAAGGGGATATAGACAGGCTGGGTGAGTGGGCGGAGATTTGGCAGATGCAATACAATATTGGAAAATGTGAGGTTATGCACTTTGGCAAGAAAAATCAGAGAGCAAGTTATTATCTTAATGGCGAGAAACTGGAAAGTACTGCAGTACAAAGGGATCTGGGGGTCCTAGTGCAAGAAAATCAAAAAGTTAGTATGCAGGTGCAGCAGGTGATCAAGAAGGCCAACGGAATGTTGGCTTTTATTGCTAGGGGGATAGATTATAAAAACAGGGAGGTATTGCTGCAGTTATATAAGGTATTGGTGAGACCGCACCTGGAATACTACATACAGTTTTGGTGTCCATACTTAAGAAAAGACATACTTGCTCTCGAGGCAGTACAAAGAAGGTTCACTCGGTTAATCCCCGGGATGAGGGGGTGGACATATGAGGAGAGGTTGAGTAGATTGGGACTCTACTCATTGGAGTTCAGAAGAGTGAGAGGCGATCTTATTGAAACATATAAGATTGTGAAGGGGCTTGATCGGGTGGATGCGGTAAGGATGTTCCCAAGGATGGGTGAAACTAGAACTAGGGGGCATAATCTTAGAATAAGGGGCTGCTCTTTCAAAACTGAGATGAGGAGAAACTTCTTCACTCAGAGGGTAGTAGGTCTGTGGAATTTGCTGCCCCAGGAAGCTGTGGAAGCTACATCATGAAATAAATTTAAAACAAAAATAGACAGTTTCCTAGAAGTAAAGGGAATTAGGGGTTACGGTGAGCGGGCAGGAAATTGGACATGAGGCTGAGTTCGGATCGGTCGAGGCCCTGTGGGTGGCGTAGCGGGCCCAGGGACTGAGTGGCCGGGTCCTGCTCCTACTTCTTGTGTTCTTTAGATTTGAGGTGAGGATCAGATCAGCCATGATCTTATTGAATGGCGGAACAGGCTCGAAGGGCCGATTGGCCTACTCCTGCTCCTATTTCTTATGTTCTTATAAAGCAGCAGGAAGCCAGCTCCAGGGACGTTATTTAAAGCGATCATCAGTAATGAGCCGCAGCTGTAGGTTAGTAGAGTTTCAGTGCTTTCTTGTCAGTTTCACAAAAATCTCCTTCTGGGATTTCAAGGTTATTTAGTATCAGAAATGTTGTGGCAACTAAAAATTAGCTACATTTATTCTTTAAAAAAAAATCAAACTGCTACACTTGGTTACATTAATGGGGGCTGAACTGGCAGTCGGCCTCTCCCTCCAGGATCTACGGTGGAGGGAGCGGAGGCAGCGAGAAAGATTGGAACATGTGGCCAGAGGGAGGAGGAGGGCCATTAGGGCTCTCAACAGGAGGCCTTACCCTCAGAGGGTATTCTGAGAGCACTTCTCCTACCTCCAGTTACGCGAGGAGCAGTGTATTAGAAGGCTCCGCTTCACCAAGGAGGTGGTCACAGACCTCTGCCACCTCCTGCAACCAGACCGGGCAACCATGGCTCTCCCAGTGGCAGTCAAGGTCACCGTCGCCCTCAATTACTTCACCAGTGGATCCTTCCAGTCTGCAACAGGAGACATAGCTAACATCTCGCAGTTCGCCATCCATCGCTGCATCCGGGAGGTCACAGAGGTTCCCTACAGTAGGAGTAGGGACCACATTTCCTTCCCCATCACCAGAGGGAAGCAGAACAAGTGTGCATATGGTTTTGCCAGGATAACGGGATTACCCATGGTGCAGGGCGCCATTGACTGCACCCATGTGACTTTGCGGGCACCGCATAACAATCCTAAGATCTTCCGTAACCGCAAAGTCTACTGCTCACTTAATGTGCAGTTGGTGTGCGACCACAGACAGCTAATCCTCAATGTGAATGCCCGCTATCCTGGCAGCAGCCACGATGCCTTCATCCTGTGCCAGACCAGTGTGCCAGCACTCTTCCAGCCAGCACATCAAGCTCGCGGCTGGCTGGTCGGAAACAAAGGCTACCCACTCTCCACCTGGCTCATGACTCCCCTCTGCAACCCCAATGCTCCTGCCCAGCAGTCATATAATGAGAGCCATGCCGCCACCAGGAACATCATCGAGCAGACCATCAGCCTGCTGAAGCAACGGTTCCGCTGCCTTGACAGCTCGGGAGGAGCCCTCTGGTACTCGGCTGAGTGGGTGCCCCATTTCGTGGTGGTCTACTGCATGCTCCACAACTTGGCCATCACGAGGGCCCAGCCCTTGCCACCAGGGAATGCAGGACCACCACAGGAGGAGGAAGAGGGAGACGAGGAGGAAGAGGAGGAACAGGAGCGAGGGAGGAGGCAGCCACTCAATCGGCCTTCCAGAAGGGTGGTCCGTGACCGCCTCATCAGACTGCGGTTCGAATGAATTAAACCCCAGATCCCCGTTGCTCACCACATCCCCATCATTCCATCCTTGTTGCAGGCCATATCACAGTGCAAAGCTGAAATGAGAGACATCACAAAAGAATCCAAACTGAATTAATAAATTTATCAATAATCAGTGAACACATATTTACAACAAAAATATTAACTATTCACCCCTGTGCAATCCCTTAGTGCCTCTCGTTATTGTGCCTTTGCCTACTCTAGTGCTCCTACAAAGTGTTGGCCCAGTGGCTGCAGCAGGGCTGATGGAAGGTTGCTGAGTGTCCATGTGGGAGATTTCAGATGGTCTTGCAGGACTCCCTTGACCAGCTCTGTGCCTGGAAGGCCCGGCTGTAGACTGCACCACCTCAGCATGGGCGGCAGCAGTCTGGGCTGGCTGGATGACAGGCAGCGACAAGGGCAATGGTGGAGTGGCAGTGGTGGGAGCAGGAATGTTGTCATCCTGAGAGAGGACAGCAGGTTCCTGCTCCACTGACCCACTGCCACTCCCCCGGGGCAGCACCTCAGCATCCCTAGCAATCTGTTGGAGCACAGACTGCTGGCCTGCTGAGACACCGTGAAAGCCCCGGTCGATGGGTAGACCCAGCCACGATGGCAGCAGGCACAGCTTGTGTGGCATCAAGCTGAGACTGCATGAGAGCAGTCTGAGATTGGATGCCACCAAGCATAGACTGCATTACAGCACTAAGATGTTGCGTTGCTTCCGCCTGTGCTGCAATGGAAGCTGCCAGATCGCCCATCGCGTGGCATCAGGTCTGGGTCCCCACGATCTCTCTGGGAGTCTACCATCCTTTGCAGACTGGAGATGTTGGGCTCCTTGGTGTGCGCAGAGCCTTGTGCAATGTTGGAGGCGGACTCCTCCACGCTCCTCACCATTGCCGAGAGGCTGTCAGGCACCCTTGCCATTGCACCTATCATCTCCATGTGCATGCCCATCACCCTTCTTCTAAACGCCTCCCCATCAAGGTCCTCATCTGAGTCCTGAGCAGCTGGCCCCTGAGCTACCCTTTCCCCCTGGCCTTACTGCAGCCCACTCGTCCCCGATGCCTCACCCTGTGCAGATCCCGCTACTATACTAGCCTCTAAAGAATGCGTAGTGCCAGTGTCTGAGCTGGTGCCTGCGGGTGAGACATGCAGTGACGCAGTGTCTTCTTCCTCCTCCTCTTCTCCCGCCTCACTCACTACGGTGCCCTCAGGGACAGGCTGCTCAGGTGCTTGCTCATTATCTGAAAGCATAAAGGCACAAGAGTTGGGTTAAGGAGAGGGGAGGGGTCAGGAAGGGAGAAATGCATGCATACAGCATGATTAGCTGGGAAGTGCGAAATGGTGGTGGGGTGAGGGGGAAGTGGCATGTGAGAAGAAGGAGTAGGGATGAACATAACGTTGTTGTCCCCAAGGGGCCCACCACCTGGCACCCAATAATCTACAGCACTGTATTTTCCAGCGCAGACAGAGGTTGGGTGTCGGCTTGTCCCCCACCTGTGCGCTCCTGCTCCCTCCTGTTGTGAGCCACCTTGGCCTGCAAGAGAAAGGAAAGTGTGTGAGTGAGTGTGGAGCAATGTGTTTGGGTGATGTGCCTGCCATAGTTGAATAGCTGTCATTGTATGCAAGGTGTGAGATGCAGGTGTGAGTGTTGGTAGGTAGAAATTGTTGGTGGGTGAGCGCTGGGAGTGTGGTGCTTTGGGCAGTGTGTGAAGACTGTGGTTCAGAAGGTGGTACGTAGCATTTGTAGAAGCATTCACTCACCCTGACCACCCGAGTGAGTTCATTAAATTTCTTCCTGCACTGTGTGTGGATCCTGGGGACCACAGTGCTGCCCGAGACGTGCTGCGCTACCTCCCTCCACATGGTATGGAAAACTTGCGACAAGTGCCTCCTGCCACTTGCCGGGTAGAGCACTGCCCTCCATCTCTCCACAGCGAACACCAATGCCTCCAATGCTTGATCGCTGAATCTGCGGTCTCTCTCCCTGGGGCGTGAATCTGCCATGAGTACGGCTGCTTCAGTCCTCCGGCTCCTTCTCCTTGACCTGCTGCTGCTTGCTGAGGCAGCTGCACAGCCAGCAATGCTGAGAATGAGGTTCTGCAGCATCAATGAACCTCCCCTTTAAGAACTGGAAAAAAGCTGTGGCAATCATGACTTGCGATTAAACTGCACCTGATATTGGTCCACCCTTTGAATGTAACGCCAATGAGCTTGGGCTTAAAGACTTGAATTAGGACTCCAATCATTTCTTTGAGCAGTGAGCACGAATTTTGCGTGCAGTCTAAAGCATTAGCACCTGGCGCTAATTCGCCAACTTTTCTAATTATACCGCCCATTCCTGGACTATAATGATTTTCTAGCCCATAGTCTAGAATTTCAACAGAAAATGAGCAATAAGTAGAGGCTACTAAAAGGAAATTTAAATACATGTATAATGTATATTGCTGCATACACTTAAACCCAGTTCTTTAAAATATTTTGTATAAGTTATTTTTTTAGCCAGTGCTCTATACTCAAATGTTGAGTTTATCCTTTCATCTAAATATAATTATTTTATTGGTGTAGTTATTGAACTGTTGATATAGTTAACAGCATCTACCGTTAATTGTAGTCCCAGAACCCTTTGGTTTGATTCTAAATTCATAAACCTTAATGTTTAATTCTAAAGTCATCAAAGCACAATATTTTAATAACTGTGACCATTTCTGAAGCATGCATATTTCTTGCGGTGGTGTTTAATTTTTGAATATTTGTATTACAATTTAAAACAATTATTAAGCTTTGCAGATACCCAAAGTTACTATTTTAAAATCGACTTTTACAAGTACAGAGAGTACTGGGGGGGTTAATGCTTCAGGCTTACGGTGATTTATATGAAATTAATGACGCATTTTTTTTCAATTTTTTGTAGCACGCTAAAACAAACAGGAGTAATCAAAAGAGTACAGTACTTTTCATTCTTCTTAAAACGATCTTAATTCTGAGTAACTGATGAAATAACTTCAAAATACACAAATGTGAAAGAAATAGTTCTGCTAGTAGGCTTTATTGCGATTTGAACTGAGCCCTTGTAAGTAGTTTAGATTCACAATGAAGGTAAAACTTCACAAAGCAGTGGTTATCCATGCAAAGGTCTTGCCAAACAGTTTGACTTGATACAATTCATATCACTGCACTGTAAAAATGTTGCATCACTAGTATATGAAATCGTCCTTAGGAAATGGTGTGTGGCTGATCTGTCTCCCAGGTTTAGAGAACATGGGGGAAAAATTTGGTTGGTTAGCGCCTCCCGTTAGTGCCTCCGGAGGGGGGGGGGGGGCTAATGGGGCACTAGGAACTTAGCACCTGAGCGCGGCGATTTTAGCGCCACTCGCGAAATTGACCAGTCGTTTTGCAGCGGCGCTAAACACTACCGCCACGATCTCCTGCGCCCACAGATCGTGATGTCAGTCAAACGTGCAACGCCCCGGACCGGATATTGAGTCACGCCGCCTACCTTAGCGCCTGCCGCTAGGAACGACAGGTAGAGGTGAATGTTTTCAAGTCGGGAAGGGGCTGGGGGAGCACTATTTAAAGGCGGGCGCTTCCTGCCTTTTCTTGTCAGCAAAATTTTTGGTTTTAACGCTGTCCTCAGGAGTTTTGGCCCTCAGCACCACTTTTGAGGTTCCTAAGCGCCGAGCTCTTTCCCTGGGCCTATCCATTAGTGCTTCCAACACAATTGCTTTTGAGGTCTCTCCAGGCCGAGATTCAAGGCTGCAATGAGCAGGGTGTGGCTGGCCAGCAAGATGGCCCCTCCCCTTTAAGAACTGGACGGCGCCAGTCTGTCTGGCTTCCATGGTAACTGGCATCGCCTGAGCTTCGGAAGCGCCTTAAGAGAGGTGTGTAGCGCCTGATTTAGCGCTCAAATCACCTCCAGGGGCGATAGAGGCGAATTTTGCAGTTGGAGGCGATAATTAGTGCTGGGCGCTAAACTTTGCGCCCAGCCGATATTGGTGCCCCAAAATGGGCAATACCGAATTTTCCCCCCCATGTTCTTTAATAGAACTGGTAGATAAAACAATTAAAGCACAAAGAACCACCCCACCCCCCGCCCCCCCCAACAACTCATGTAGTGTGGCACTGAGCCAAGAAAGTCTCATTTCAGACTCTAGTTTTTGTTGAACTTTTCTGGCTGTGAGATTTTTACAAGTGACTTCAGTCTTTCCAGGCTACAGAGAAAAAAAAAAGATTTGGCAACCATCCAGCAACTATTCCTGGAAGTTCACATATGTGGATACCTGGCACTGAGTAAGGGTTTTTAAAAAAAAACTTTACTCCTTCCAATTTCCTCCCCCGTTATCCTGAAGGTGCTAACTCTTGCTCAGCCACCCTCCTGTACCACAGCCAAGTGACCTATCTTCATGAGTCAACCTGGACAGCGAGTGTTGGCAAGTCAATCAACCTTGGACGGAGGTATCACAAACAAGCCCAATTCTGTTCTCACACAAAATCCACACATGCGCACTTTCCAATAGTCACAGGACAGCAATCAGAATCCTGGATAAGTCTTCTCATCTGTACATCAGGGGAACATTGCTGAGTTTAGTTAACGCAGCACAGATCAGCCATAGAACCTGGGGCCTTACTGGCCCGTATAGCCCAATTTCAGGGAAGGCATTTACCAACTGAACTATGAAGGGATGCCTGATGGTTGAAAAGTCCACTGATACTCGCTGTCCATGCGCATTCAT
The DNA here is from genome assembly GCA_030390025.1 of Squalus acanthias. Lineage (NCBI taxonomy): Eukaryota > Metazoa > Chordata > Chondrichthyes > Squaliformes > Squalidae > Squalus > Squalus acanthias. The sequence continues at coordinate 15,221,636 of CM059448.1, forward strand.
GAAGAATGTCCACTTCAATGAGGCTTACCATCTGGGAGTTATCGGCCAGCATGATTTGTGGCTTTCAACAGAGAAAGGGTAAAGGAGGAATGAGAGGGGAAATCAATAATAAAATCAGTCAACTGTTAGTTTCCATTGAATACCTTGATGTTAAATTTTAACCTATTTTAGTTAATATCTTCATAATATTAACTAGAAGTTCCATTATTGGTTTTACTTTAAATGCATTAAGGGCTATGTATTTCAACATAGAACATTTGTAAGGTATGACATTTTCTTGCTTGGAAATAGGCATAAAATGTAAGCATTAAATGAGCCGAACACCTTTAAAATTGATTGAAGTGGTTAAGTCCCTCAAGAGATACAAATCGGATTGTAGATTAGATAATGCTGAATAAAATATCTTTGTCGTGAATTTCCATTGCTTTATTGGCCAAAAAGCCATGATCACCAATACGTGTTCTAGTTTTCCTTCATTATCTGCGGCAGGATCTAAAGGGTCTATAAACAAAGGCAGCAAAAGGTGATTATTATAATCAGTCGGACCAGAAAGATGCCGATAGTTAGTCCTGAAATAATGAGAAAAAGAGTAGTTTGTAAATGCTTTAATAATCTGTTAAATTGTCAGAATTATCAAATACTAGACTCTCTTTGATTGTAAAGTGGCTAAAAATGACAACAGCTAGTAATTGAGAGCCAGTAGTTAAAATGGCTCTTAGAATCATGGAACTGCATGCTATAGCACAGAAACAGGCCATTCAGCCCATCAAGTCTGCACTGGCGTTTCCTCCACGAGTCACCTAATTTGATCCCACTCTCCTGCTTGCTCCCCATAACTTTTGATATTCTTTTTCTAGTAACTGTCTAATTCCCTTTAAAAACAATTTATGGACTCTACTTCAACAATAGATTATGACAGAAAATTCCACATTCTAACCACCCACTGTGCAAAAGAAAATTAACCTCCCCTTTAATTCTTATTGTGATTATCCTAAATTTGTGCTGCTCGTTACCATCTCTCTGACTAGTGAAAATAATCTCTATCACTATTCACCCCATCATAATCTTGAAGACCTCTATGATGATCCAGTTTAAAAAAGTGCTAATTTCTCAAGTCTCTCTTGATAATTGGAACACCTCTTTCTTGGTAACAACATAATGAAACTACACAGCATATTTTCTATTGCTTTTATATCCTTTCTTTAATGGGATGTCCAAGCTGTACACAATATTCTAACTGCAGCCTAACTAAGCTTGTACAGTTCAAAACATTGTATTCTGTGCCTCTAGATACAAAACTAAGGATTGTGTTTGTCTTTTTTATGGTCTTATCTACCTGCTCTTCTACTGTTAATGACCTGTTAATACACCTTCTGATCTTCTACACCATTTAAAATCTTAGCATTTAAAGTGTACTTCCTTTCCTCATTCTTACTTCACATTTCTGTGCTTTTGCTACCTTGATTTAACTGTGTACCATTTGTGAATTCTATATTTTTGTAAATGCTAAACATTAAAATTGATATTGGGTCCTCTGTCCTTCCTACACTGTTCTAAGGAAGCTCGAGGTACAACACCTCATCTTTCAATGAGGCGCTTTACAGCCTTCCGGACTCAACATTGAATTCAACAACTTCAGATCATAACCACCGCTCCCATTTTTTTGGACAGCAGCTGTTGGTAATGATTTTGCTATTCCCATTTACACCTCCTCGAGACCCAAGTTCTGTTTCTTTACTTGTGCCACTGCCATCCCCTTTTGCCTTGCACCATCATTCCTTTTGTCGTTTAATTTCTCCTGCCTTCCACCCTATCACAGATCTTCCCTTTTGTTTTCTCGTCCCTCCCCCTTCCTCTGTACTTGCTTAAAACCTGTTACATCTCTAACTTTTTCCAGTTCTGATGAAAGGTCATCGACCTGAAACGTTAACTCTGTTTCTCTCCCCACAGATGCTGCCTGACCTGCTGAGTATTTCCAGCATTTTCTGTTTTTATTTCAGATTTCCAGCATCCGCAGTATTTTGCTTTTGCTTCCAAAGTAATCCACTGGTTGTAAAGTGCCTTGGGATGTCCTGAGTATGCAATAAGGTGCTATAAAATTGCAAGTTCTTTCTTCTTTACTCTAGGTTCCTATTTATAAAACTTAAGTTCCCATATGTTTTTTTAACAGCTTCACCAACTTGTCCCTCACATTTATAAAGAAGCGGACCCTAAGTCTCTCTGCTTTTCTACTCCTTCTCTAATAATTTACCATTTCCTACACTACAACAGTATTTCATTGGCTGTAAAGCGTGTTGGCATATCCTGAGGCTGTGAAAGGCGCTATATAAATGCAAGTTTTTCTTTTTGTATATTTCTTCCCAAAACGTAGCATTCTCCACATTAAATGTCATCAGACACCCAATTTACTAACCGATGTCCCCCCCCCTAAAATTCCTGACCGTCTTTTCCACATTTAATCACACTGCCTGTTTTTGTGTGCTGTGCAGAACTGACTGTCTGGAGCAACAGTGGCAGAAATAATATTAAAATGTAATTATCTATGAAACATAGAAACATAGAAGATAGGAGCAGGAGTAGGCCATTCGGCCCCTCGAGCCTGCTCCACCATTCGATGAGATCACGGTTGATCATCCAAACTCAGTACCCTGTACCTGCCTTCTCCCCATATCCCTTGATACCTTTAGCTTTAAGAAATATATCTAACTCATTCTTGAATATATTTAATGACTTGGCCTCAACTACCTTCTGTGGTAGAGAATTTCACAGGTTCACCACTCTCTGGGTGAAGAAATTCTTCCTCATTTCTGTCCTAAATGGCTTACCCCTTATCCTTAGATTATGACCCCCGGTTCTGGACTCTCCGACCATCGGGAACATTCTTCCTGCATCTAGTTTGTCTAGACCTGTCAGAATTTTATATGTTTCGATGAGATCCCCTCTCATTCTTCTATACTCCAGCGAGTATAAGCCCAATCGACCCAATCTCTTCTCATATGTCATTCCTGCCATCCCAGGTATCAGCCTTGTGAATCTTCGCTGAACTCCTTCCATGGCAAGAACATCCTTCCTCAGATAAGGCGACCAAAACTGCACACAGTACTCAAGGTGTGGTCTCACCAAGGCCCTGTACAACTGCAGCAGAAAAGGAAGCTTGTTCCACACATCCTAAGGGACATAGGCGGTGTAAATTGTCGATTTATTCTCTGGTCCACAGCTAACAGAAGTGGCGAGAATCACAAGGATGCAATGAGAGGTTCTTGCCTGTATCCTCCCTGCAGCATGTTGCGTGCTGCTCGGGCAGGGGGGGGAGCGCGGTATTGCCGTTAAAGTGGTGTTAGAGCAGAGTTAAAAAGACTTGCATTTATAGAACGCCTTTCATGACCACCGGACGTCTCAAAGCGCTTTACAGCCAACGAAGTACTTTTGAAGTGTATAGTCAGTGGAGTGAAGTGAAACGCGGTAGCCAATTTGCGCACAGACAGCAATGTGATAATGACCAGATAATCTGTTTTATGTTAAGGGATAAATATTGGCCAGGACAACACAGGGGATAACTCCCTACTCTTCTTCAAAATAGTGCTGCGAGATCTTTTACGTCCGCCTGAGAGAGCAGACGGGGGCCTGGGGTTTGACGTCGTGTTCTGAAAGACGGCACCTCCGACAGTGCAGCACTCCCTCAGCACTGCACTGGAACGTCAGCCTAGATTGAGGTGCTGCAAGTCCCTGGAGCCGGGACTTTGAACCCACAACCTTGTGACGTGAGAGGCGAGTGTGCGACGACACTGAGCCACAGCGGAGCGGCACTCGGGGAGGGAAAGCTTCCCACCCGCGGCGGCCTGGGCATCTGTTGTCGGGATATTTAGATGGTGTGACGGGAGGAGGAGGCGGGCCGGAGCCTCCTGGGCGGATTGATTGACTGACTGACTGCGGAGGGAGGAGGAGGAGCGGCGACGGTGGCGGAAGATGGCGGCTCCTGTCAGACAGTAAGTTGAACCGCCCCGTGGGGCAGTCGGGTTCCTCGCTCGCCCGTAACCCCGGGCCCATGGATCAGTGCTGAGTGGGGAGTCTGCGGCCTCGGGCTGCTTTCTGCAGTGGCGACCGGGCCTGTGGATAGAGGAGGCGGCGGTGGTGGCAGGGGGGCGTGAAGCTGGGCCCAGCGCGGCCTCCTCTCTCTCTCTCTCTCCCTGTCTCCACTCCTCACACTCAGGCCCAGCGGCGGCCTCCTCCTCCCTCCAGTGCTGCAAAAATCCCACATTTTATCTCCCTTATTTTTTTGTCAGCCGTGGCTCAAGTGGGCAGCACCCTCGCCTCTGGGGCAGAAGGCTCAAGTCTCCCACTCCTGAGACTTAAGCACAAAAATCTAGGCTGACGCTCCCAGTGCCAGCGCCGAGGGAGTGCCGCACTGTCGGAGGTGCCGTCTTTCGGATGAGACGTCAAACCTGAGGGGGACTTCTCTTTCTCCTCCCCCCCCCCCCCTCCTCCTCCCCCTCCCCCCCCCCTCCTCCTCCCCCTCCCCCCCGACTCAGGCGGACGTAAACGATCCCACGGCACTATTCCGAACAAGAGCAGGGGAGATATCAGTTATCCCAATATTTATCGCGTTCTCAATGTCTGAAAAACAAATGATCTGGTCATTATCCCATTGCTGTTTGTGGGAGCTTGCTGTGCGCAATTGCCTGCCGCGTTTCCCACATTACAACAGTGACTACACTGCAAAAAAAAAGTACTTTATCGGCTGTAAAGCGCTTTGGGATGTCCGGTGGTCGTGAAAGGTGCTATATAAATGCAAGTCTTTCTTTTACAACATTTATCGTCACTTTATTGATATGAGGCTACCAGGGTCACCTTTAAAAACACTTAACACAGATGAATGATGTAAATCAGATAAATAACTGTGCAGGTTTTCTTTTTAAATTGTTTATTTCCCCTTTCACACCCTGACCTTGATTCCCCTCACCCTTTGACTTGTGGTTATGTGATTCAGTTGACAGCAAATAAACACTTTTTTAAAAAAGTTTTTTGAATATCCCATGTGTAACTTAATAATGCCTGGTGTGGTGGTATGGCAGGTTGAATCGAGGAGGGACAATCGAAGGGTGTTACTGGGTGCTAATGTTGGGTAATTCTTGACAGTAGGTTACAGACTGGGACTGGTTAGGCAGAAACAACAAAAAACTGTATTTATATAATGCTCCTCATATACAGAAGATGACTCTTGAGCACTTTACGATAGTGGAAAGAAATATGGTCAACACTGAACATGGGAAACTGGAAACAAATGGAGAGGCAAGGATGGGGAGCTCAAAACAGCAAGGAAATCTTTGGCAGCATGAAGGGAGTTGAAAAATAGGAGGGACTAAATAGAGAAGACTAGAGGGAAGGCATGAGTGTAATGGCTAAATAAATGGTTGCTGAAGTTGAAGTGGCGGTAGAGAGGGTTGAAGAAAAGTCTGATGTTAGGAAAGTGGAACTTAAGAACATAAGAATTAGGAGCAGAGTAGGCCGTACGGCCCCTCGAGCCTGCTCCACCATTCAATAAGATCATGGCTGATCTTCGACCTCAACTCCACTTTCCCGCCCGATCCCCATATCCCTTGATTTCCCTAGAGTCCAAAAATCTATCTATCATACTCCACGACCGAGCTTCCACAGCCCTTTGGGGTAGTGAATTCCAAAGATTCACAAGCCTCTGAGTGAAGAAATTCCTCCTCATCTCAGTGTTAAATGGCTGACCCCTTATCCTGAGACTATGCCCCCTAGTTCTAGACTCTCTAACCAGGGGAAACAACCTCTCAACATCTACCCTGTCAATCCCCCTCAGAATCTTAATACGTTTCAATGCGATCACTTCTCATTCTTCTAAACTTCAGAGAGTATAGGTCCAATCTACTCAATCTCTCCTCATAGGAAGGTGTGTGCAGCGATGTAAAGCAGCAGGAGATAATTAAGGTAGGGTAGGAGGAGGTCACCGAGAAATTTGAAAACAAGGTGAACGCAGGTGTCAGCCTTGGCTCAGTGGGTAGCACGCTCGCCTCTGAGTCAGAAGGTTGTGTGTTCAAGTCCTACTCCAGAGACTTGAGCACACAATCTGGGCTGACCCTTCAGTGCAGAGCTGAAGGAGTGCTGCACTGTCAGAGATGCTCTCTTTCAGATGAGATATTAAACTGATGCCTGTCTGCTCTCTCTCTGGGCGTAAAAGGTCCTATGGCACTATTCCAGGAAAGAGCAGGGGAGTTCCCCTGTTTCTTGGCCAATGTTTATCTCTCAACCATTATCACTAAAAAAACAGATCATCTGGTCATTTGATAAAGTTACACATAACAGACTTATTTGGAAAATAGAAACACATGGGATTAAAGGTACGGCAGAAACTTGGGTAAGTAATTGGCTAAGGGGTAGGAAGCAGAGAGTAGTGGGGAACAGATGTTTACCCGACTGGAGAGAAGCAATGTTCCCTGTAATTTTTTTTGGCCCTGCGCTGCCCCTTTAAGGGGCTGCTCGGGCCATTCAAAATACCGAGCATATGTGGTTTTTACATTGAAAAGCCGGCTGCACGGGTTCCCTGGGACGCTGCGTGGTCGTGCAGCTTACAAGGAACATTGGAGAGAAGTAGGCAGTGGGAGTCGCCATGGGGTCGGTATTGAGACCATTGCCTTTCTTGTTATATATAAATGACCTGGACTTTGGTGTAGTGAGTACAATTTCAAAGTTTGCGGATGATACAAAACTTGGCAACATAGTAAATAATGAGGGCGACAGTAGCAGACTTCGGGAGGTCATAGATAGACTGGTGAAATGGGCAGACACATGGCAGATGCAATTTAATGTGGATAAGTGTGAAGTGATGCACTTTGGGAATTACAAGATGGAGAGGCAGTGTAATCGAAATGGGACTATTTTGAGGGTGGGGTGCAAGAACAGAGGGACCTGGGGTTGCATATTCACAAAGCATTGTGTACAAGTTTGGGCACCACATTTTAGGAAGGATGTCAAGGCCTTGGGGAGGGTACAGAGGAGGTTTGCCAGGATGATACCAGGGATGAGGGACTTCAGTTATGTGGAGAGATTGGAGAAGCTGGGATTGTTCTCCTTGGAGCAGAGAAGACCTATTAGAGGTATTCAAAATTATGAAGGGTTTTGATAGAGCAAGTAGAAAATGTTTCCTCTGTCAAGTGGGTCAGTAACCACAGGTCATAGATTTAAAATAATTGTCAAAAGAACTAGAGGGCAAACGAGGAGAAGTTTCTTCACACAGGGTTGTTAAGATCTGGAACGCACTAGCTGAAAGGCTGGTGGAATCTGATTCCATAGGATCTTTCAAAATGCAACTGGACATGTATTTGAAGAGAACTAATTTGCAGGGTTGTGGGGAAAAAGCTTGGGTGTGAAACTAAATTGGACAGCTCTTTCAAAGAGCTGGCACAGGCATGACAGGCTGTAAGATTCTATGATTCTCTTTATCATTTCTGTTCGTGGGACCGAGCTGTGCGCAAATTAGCTGCTGCGTTTCCAACATTATAACAGTGACTACACTTAAAAGTACTTCATTGGCTGTAAAGAGCCTGGATGTCCTGAGGTTGTGAAAGTTGCTATATAAATGCAAGTTTGTTCGTTCGTTCTTAGGATGAGAAATTTGAAATTGCCCCCACAGTAGAGCTTAGAGACAATGTGAGTGATGGGTATGTGGGACTTAATGTGGGTTAGAATGTGGGCTGCAGCATTTTGGATGAGTTGAAGGGCAGCAACCTATGGCTGCTGCAAATGGTGAATTTGGTGGTGTTGGCAGAGCCGTATTAAGAATTCTTGGCGTCCTAGGTATCAAGAACACTCGGGGGATGGGGGTATCTGCCTTCCCACCCCTCCACTCCGCTCCCGATCCATTGAAACACAAAACATGTTGTAAAATGCATGAAGAAATAGGCCCATAGAATGTTTGTCACATTTAATAATAAAGCAAATCATATCACAGTAAACTTGGCTTAAATGAAACTGATCCAGCAGTTGTATGCAGTTTTTCTGTGTTATGGTATGTTTCCTGGGAGCCGCATAGTAAGCTGGGGCCCTTGGCCATGGGCCCTGTAGGCCTGTACGTTCACTTTCTTTGCGCACAAGATGACACTTTAGCTCAAAGTGCAACTATAACTTGCATTTCTAAGAATATGAGAAATAGGAGCAGGAGTAGGCCATTCGGCCCTTCGAGCCTGCTCCACCATTCAATAGGATCATGGCTGACCTACCTCAACTCCCCCTTCCTGCACTATCCCCATATCTTTGAGTCCCTTAGTATCCAAAAATCTATTGACCTCTGTCTTGAATATACTCAACGAATGAGCATCCACAGCCCTCTGGGGTAGAGAATTCCAAAGATTCACAACCCTTTGAATGAAGAAATTTCTCCTCCTCTCAGTCCTAAATGGCCGACCCCTTATTCTGAGACTGTGACCCCTGGTTCTAGACTCCCCAGCCAGGGCAAACATCCTCCCAGCATCTACTCTGTCAAACCCCTTAAGAATTTTGTATGTTTCAATGAGATCACCTCTCATTCTTCTAAACTCTAGGGAATATAGGCCTAGTCTTCTCAACCTCTCCTCATGGGACAATCTCCTCCACCCCCCCCCCACCCAATCCCAGGAACCAGTCTAGTGAACCTTTGTTGCACTCCCTCTAAGGCAAGTATATCCTTCCTTAGGTAAGGAGACCAAAATTGTTCACAGTACTCCAGGTGTGGTCTTGCCAAAGCCCTATATAATTGCACTAAGACTTTGTTATTCTTTTATACTCCAATCCTTTTGTAATAAAGGCTAACATACCATTTGCTTTCCTAATTGCTTGCTGTACCTGCATGTTAACTTTCTGTGATTCGTGTACAAGGACACCCAGGTCCCTCTGAACACCAACATTTCCCAATCTCTCACCATTTAAAAAATATTCTGCTTTTTTTTCCTACCAAAAGTGGATAACTTCACATTTCTCCACATTATATTCCATCTGCCATATTCTTGCCCACCCACTTAACAGGTCTATATCCCTTTGCAGCCTCTTTGCGTCCTCCTCACAACTTACTTTCTCACCTAGCTTTGTATCGTCCGCAAACTTGGAGACATTACATTTGGTCCCCTCATCTAAGTCATTAATATAGATTGTAAATACTTTACCTCAAAGTGCAACTACAACTAGCATTTATATAGTGCTTTTGACATCATAAAATGTCCCACGGAAAGTAATCTGTAATAACATGCCTTGTACTACTGGCTGTAGGATTTCCACTCTGTGCTCCCGTCACTTCAGAAGGTCATTAATATGTCATGCCAGATATTTATGTAACAGACTTAAATATGAACCTGTGTTATCTGCAGATAGTAATTTACAGGAGGAAGCAGTAACAGTGAGTTGTTGAAGTTGGTACAAATAACACAACAATTTTGAACAAGTTCCTGAAAAGGTTAAATATATCCATCAGTTGAGTTCATTTGATTGGCTTTCTTTTCAGAACTTTCTTTTTATATATAAAAAAAAAAGAGATGGACATCCTTTCTCGGAATGGGCGTAGTCCTCTGATGCTTCCAGTTACACTCTTTCTCAGAATTACTTGGGCGTTCCGACCTCTGTAGCTGCAGGACGTACACACAAACGCTAACACACTGATCAATGTTGTGGGCACAAAAGTCAAGTTCCCAGTTGTGCAGATAATTTGAAATGTTGAGACGATTACCGAAAAATTGTCTTGTGCATAAATGACGTTACCAGAACGTCCTCTTCACATCATAGTGTGTGCTGAGTGCTGTCAAATGACATTTGGGCTCTAACCCTCCTGGGTCTTATCACTCCATTGCAACTATGCAATTTGAATATTTCCAGTTCAAACAAAGTGCGAATGACACGTGTTATGTAATAGATTAAGCCGATGCAAATACCTTGTAGTGAGGTTAAATGCCATAAGGTTCGTTCTTTCTCGTAATTTGTTGATGGGCTTTGGACCATGCAATTGAATTAGCTTTTAGCGTACTCCCAGGTGTCTGTTATAAAATATGTTGTTGACGAGAAGTGGTGTATGTATTCCTGGTCATGTGATCCCATAATAGCTTAAAAATTACCCTTGCCTTGATAACCATTTCACCTTCATTGTGCTACCTCCACTGTTCCAACTGCATAAAAGAAAGAAACTTACAAATATTTACTTTCCAAACCAGCTAGGTTCCAGGGACGATCTCTGATATGCTAGTTAGCTAATCCTAGCTGGGATGACGATTGGCCTCAGGACCCCAGGCTAGGCATGGGAAAATGACCTTTGATTCATGGACAGCAACCCCTACTGGAAATGCATACGCACAGATAGCACGTGAGAACAGGATTGGACTTGGCTGTGAAATCCTCGAATATCCTGCTGGCACGCACTGTATGGCTCACATTTGAGTGAGATATTGGTGACCGGTTGCTCCCTCGGGAACTGAAGAAGAAAGTTGGAGAGGAAAAATAAAATTTCTCTAACTTAAAAATGATAAGCTATAATTTAAAGTGACCAGTGACTGCTATTCAATGCTGGGGGTTCTGTGATATAGATGCTGAAGCTGCCATAGTATTTATATTGTATAATAAGTTGGAATTTGAGGGAGAAAAATGGGGTAAAACATTTGCATAAATTGAGATCTTATGTGGAAACTGCATATGTCTCAATGTGACTGTTTGCATTAGGCCTATTTAAACTATGTCATCGTATTTCCTTTTGCTTTGCTGAAGTATTTGCAAGATATGTTGCAGCATCAACAGATCTTAAAGATTTTCATGTAATTAAATTTGATAATGGGTAAAGCTACTGCTTTGGTACTTCAGCCAATGCTTTGATAAGGAGGAAATTGCAGTCCGATTAAATAAGGTTATATTACGTGAGGTGGGAGCTGCTTTTCAGATTCACCTAGTTTGTTTTCTTCACACGGCAGCCTATCTGCGCTCCCTTGTGTAAACCTCTTGTGAAGTCTTTCTGCAGAATAGGAATAAAAGTTAGAACATTTAGATAAGTGTAATTATTTAAAGGGCTGAGAACGCTGAATAATCCTTAAATGTTTGCTTTGGTTGTGCCATTGCCGTTCTTTAGCGGGCCATTTAAGAGGTAAATGAGAGTGGCGAGGAATAACTTGCCCTTTAACTTTCTTTCCCTCTCTGAGAAATTTCTTGGTGCTCGTGATTTGTCTTCCCTTCTTGGAAAGCTGAGGCAACAGATTTGCCTTGTAGAGAATTGTGGATATGACCCTGTTATGATGGAAGCAGCGTTTCCATCCTGTAAGGCGTGTGTGTGTATATATGTGTAATATCCCCAGATGTGTTCTCAGAATTTGTATTGGCAGCTGTAGAGAGTAGCTTTTGTTCCCAAGTTGATCAGATTATAAGTTCTTTGAAAGGCAAAGGCTAGTTCATATGGTGAATCCCTTTCAAACATCCAAATGGAGTTGAGGCTTTAATTGCTCTCGGGTGTCAAAAACAAACCATCAGATGTCCGAGAAATTCAGTTTACTCTTTGTCCACCCAAGTGTTAAAATGGTTAACATTTTAGTTGTCTGACCATTTGAGGGGGGATAAAATCATTTGAATATCAACTGGATCTCCTTTTACATCAAAAGAGCCCTCCTATTTTAGGGCCAGGCTCACGACTCCAGTTCACAGCTTGGCTGGTCATCAATACATAACCCGGGGCTTCAATTGGGTCACTTCCTCTGTAACCATCAGAAACTGTAAGATGTTGCTGAAAAGGATTGAATATTGTGTTCTCAATTAGTTAATGCACTGGTTATTGCACTTGTAGCCTTTTGGCTTCTGTGAAGTACCTTGCACCCTCCGTAAACTTGAGCTCATCCAAAATTCTGCTGCCCGTATCCTAACTCGCACCAAGTCCCGTTCACCCATCACCCCGGTGCTCGCTGACCTACATTGGCTCCCGGTCTGACAATGCCTTAATTTTTTAAATTCTCATCCTTGTTTTCAAATTCCTCCATGCTCTCGCCCCTCCCTATCTCTGTAACCTCTTCCAGCCCTACAACCCTCCATGATCCTCCAATTCTGACCTCTTGCGCATCCCCGATTTTCTTTGCTCCACCATTGGCGGCCGTGCCTTCAGCTGCCGAGGCCCTAAGCTTTGGAACTCCCTCCCTAAACCTCGCTACCTCTCGCTGCTTCTTTTAAGACGCTCATTAAAAGCCGGCGTACCGTGGCTGCAGTGTGTACCATCTACAAGATGCACTGCAGCAACTCGCCAAGGCTTCTTCGGCAGCACCTCCCAAACCCGCGACCTCTACCACCTAGAAGGACAAGGGCAGCAGGCACATGGGAACACCACCACCTCCAAGTTCCCCTCCAAGTCACACACCATCCTGACTTAGAAGTATATCGCCGATCCTTCATCGTCACTGGGTCAAAATCCTGGAACTCCCTCCCTCACAGCACTGTGGGAGAACCTTCACCACACGGACTGCAGCGGTTCAAGAAGGCAGCTCACCACCACCTTCTCAAGGGCAACTAGGGATGGACAATAAATGCTGGCCTTGCCAGCGACGCCCATATCCCATGAACGAATTTTTAAAAAAAACTACTGTCCTAATATCTCTGTGGCTCGGTGTCAAATTTTATTTGATAATTGCTCCTACTAGGCGCTATATAAATGCACATTGTATTTAACTTGTAAATAAATCCGACAAATAGTATCAGCCTGTCATTTTGTGCCTTCTGAAAGGGCTTGGGGAACATGGTGAGTCTGAGTATCTCTCATATTCTCCAGTGAACAATATACTTCAATTGGGGATTAATTGTTAAACCTCAGCATGCTGACCTATGCACAACACCATCGAAAAGTGCAGGTTTCGGTTCGAGACTTTTTTTTTGCTCATGTAAACTAAGACCAAAGTGTTTGGTAAAAGCCCAAATTTTATCACCTGCATCCTACTGGTTTTTTTTGGTGCACTGTTGCGCATCCTTCTATTTTTGCTCCATAAATGTTGTTGTTTGGTGGCAGCAGAGAGCAGGCATTGTACCTTACAAGGGGAAGAAAGAATCAAAAGGAAAATCTACATCTGCAGAGTTAGTGACAAAAGGTGAGGAAAAAATTGCTGAACAATACAAAACTATAGTGCAAGGATAATCAAATTGGGAAACTCTAATCATGACCTAAATGTCTGATTCTTTCACCGCACATTATAGGTTTTCTTTGATTTAATCCTGAAACAAAATGTTTATTTTGGGGTAAAATTTGAACTAAAGTTTTGATTAAGAAATAAACACAGCCTAAATATGTGAAGAAAGCCTCCTTGCCCTTGCTTGCCGGACCAGAATATACCTGTTGCTTTACTAGTAGTGAGTTATCAGGCTGGTGAATGGGTTAATGTGCTGGCTCTTGCTCGGAATACTTTACAACAAAATCGACTATTTTCAGTTCATTAGGATCTATAATAAGCCCGCTCCACAGAAATTTGTCACTCTTTTCCATTTTTCACACAACCCTGTGGAGGTGATGTGGTCTTGCATGATTTTTGGATGAGTCTATGTTTAATATGAATCAGATCGGTCACACACAGACTCTTGTGTTCGGTGCTGAGGCAATCCATGGCATGCCGTAGCTTTTTCGTTTTCTGCTCACTTTTGTTGCCCAATACTTTCTGAAATCTATTTCTGAAACTCTGCACTTGAACACTTTGGTGAACCATCGAACAGTGCCTTGGATACCTTTGTCAAGGTCTGCGACTGTCTACAAACCAGTCAGCAGCGCTCCCCCGTGTCTTCGCTTTTCACACCACTGGCCTCCGCGTTCGACGGATCATCTTTTGTCATTTCCGCCACCTCCATCATGATCCCATCACTAAACACATCATCCCTCTCCTTTCCTCGTTATTGGAAAGGACCATTCTCTCCGTGATACCCGATCATTCTTGACAAGGGGTCCGCATAGCCAAAATGTGGATTTGTCTGTTCTCTCCACAGATACTCCCTGAAGTGTTTCCAGCATTTTCTGTTTTCGTTTTTAGTATATTCGGGATTGATTTTAGGCTGTATTTTCTCTGCACGTTTTTCACTGTTTATCTGTATATCGAGCTTTAGTGTTGTAACTCTATCACAGGTTCATCATACTGAGTGAAAAGCTCTTCTGTACAACACCATGAATCATAGAATCTTACAGCACATTAGAAGACCATTCGGCCCATTATGCCTGTACCAGCTCTTTGAAAGAACTAACCAAATTGTCCCACACCCCCACTATTTCCCCATAGCCCTGCAAACCTTTCCTTTTCAAATATATATCCAATTTCCTTTTGAAAGTTACTACTGAATCTGCTTCTACCACCCTTGCAGGCAGATCATAACTCACTGCATAAAAACATTTCTCCTCATCTCCCCTCTGGTTCTTTTGCCAATGATCTTAAATCTGTGTCCTCTGGTTACCGACCCTCTCACCAGTGGAAACAGTTTCTCCTCATTTACTCGATCAAAACCCCTCATAATTTTGAAGACCTATTATATCTTCCCCTTAACCTTCTCTGCTTTAAGGAGCACAATCCCAGCTTCTCTAGTCTCTCCACGTAACCGAAGCCCCTCATCCCTGGTATCGGTATGGTAAATTTCCTCTGCACCCTCTCCAAGGCCTGACGTCCTTCCTAAAGTGTGGTGCCCAGAATTGGGCGCAATACTCCAGCTGAGGCCTAACCAGTGATTTATAAAGGTTTAGCATAACCTTTTTGCTTTTGGAAGGGACTTTTCTCTCCATGACTCACCAGTTCACCCTTGACCTGCTGAATATTTCCAGGTCAGGCAGTATCTATGGAGAGAACAGAGAAATCAACATTGCAGATTTACTGTGGTCAATGTTTAGTGACATTTTAGTTGCCAGTTTCAAGAAAACTTACCATTTGTGAGTTGATGCTGTCCTGGCAATATTTTTTTGGCTGATGTATCTGTAAGCTGTGAAGCCTTGGAGTAAATTTCACATTCACTAAAAAGCAACGAACCAAAAAATATAGTACTCAAACGTTCTCAAACACAGTACATTTCACTATCAAAAATGTGAGAATTTTTAGAAAATTAGACATTTTTCACCCTCATTTTAATTCTCCTCCCCGTCTGGTGAAGGTTAGATTACTGAAAATATAAAGTCAAAAAAATCAGTAAAGTAGGAAACAAGAATAATAGGAGAAGTGAGTTTCCTACATTACAGCAGTGACTACATTTCAAAAGTACTCTACCTCTCTTTCCTCCTTTTAAGATGCTCCTTAAAACCTACCTCTTCTGCCCTAATTTCTTATGTGACTCGGTGTCAATTTTTTGTCTTATAACACTCCTGTGAAGCGCCTTGGGACGTTTTACTACGTTAAAAGGCGCTATATAAACACTTGTTGTTGTAGTACTCCATTGGCTGTAAAGCGCTTTGGGACATCCTGAGGTCATGAAAGGCGCTATATAAATGCAAGTCTTTCTTTTCTTTCAGTAGACTGGAAAGACAATTTTAAGGCTATGTTTATACTGCTACTTTTGCATCGAGGCAAAGTATTTCAGCAGAGCACGAAGCAAAAGTGGCAGTATAACTCTGAAGTCAGGTCCTGATGTCACTCCAGAATACCTCAAAAAAAAACCCTCGGAGAGCTCGCCTTGCTCTGCTTGGGCTCAGCACCAGATGGAGTATTGCTTCAGTCCAGGCTTTTATTGTTTGTTGTGAATGTCCAGCAATTTTTCTCTCTGAACTTTTCTCTTTCTCTCTCTCTCCTCCCCCCCCCCCCCCCCCCCCCCCCCACCCCGGTTGGGTTAGGTGTCTCCTTCCTCCTTGGCTGAGAGTCCAGGAATCACTCTGGGGGAGAGTTGCTGATGTTTGAATCAGTTCGATAGCAGGAGTGCTAGTTCAGGGGAAATGGGAATTACGGGGGGCTCGAAAGCAAAGACACAGCAAACATTTCAAACCATGCTTTCAGGGTCTCCTGTGAGCAGCATCGCAGGAAATCCACACTTTGGTTTTGAATCCCCTGGCTTTGAACTTTAAAGCAGGTTCAGGAATAGGAGGCTTCAAAATAATTAGGAGCAATCAGAAGTGAACAAATTATGCCACCCACAACTGTGTTCCCCAGAATTAGGGTGAGTTATTTAATGGCTAAATCTATGGCACTTGATAGAGATTCAGTAGATAAATGTTGGGCAATGCTGTGATTTTGGGGCGTAATAATCCATCGTACCAAACCTATTACTTTTTTAAAATTCATTTACAATAATTGTTTTCTTTCTCTCTCCACAGATATGGCCTTATTTTGTCTAAGAAGCCAAAGCAGAATGCTGTCATGTTGTCCAAACCCTCTATTTTTGATGACTCAGATGATGAAGTAAGTTACATGTTTTGATTTTAGCAGGTATTTCATTATCTTCTGATTTCCCATATCCTAATGCAACATGATGCACAAGGTAGTGATGTTTCAAACATCAAATTAATCAAATTAACAAGTTAAAAGTTAGTTCAAATATAGTTTTTTTTTGGGCTAGAGTTGTTGGGTTCTAATTTGAAAATCATTGTAAAAAGTGAAAACACTTTTTTAGATGTTGCAAACATCTTTGGCAGTGTTGCAGTTTGTGCTTGCTCCCAATATATTTCCCTTGCCCTTGTCACAAAGGGCTTCTGTAGGCAAGTCCATGCTCCCAATGATTTGAAACTTCATCTTGTGTGCATAGTGTATGAAATATAGCATGCAGCAGGGCAAACAATTCTCCCTTTTTATTCTAAAGTTGCTACGAGATAATACATCGGATTTCACTTTCTCAGGTGAAATTTCAGAAGATGGAGGTTATCATCCAAGCAAGACACTTTTTGTTACAAGCTTAACTATTAAACGGGTTTATTCACCCAATGGTATTATATGCCAAAGCAAGCAGTATAGGCGAGATATTGAACAGTACTTAAAGTCAATCGAAATAAGCTGTCAGAGAATACTCCTTCAGAACTTGACTTGAAGTAGGTTTCCGAAAGAAATATACAATCTTGTTCCTTAGTGAAAACGGAATATTCTTTCTAAGAATTATGTAAGTGCAAGTTTATGAAGCTTAAGTGATCTCTTTTCTCCGTTAAAAAATAAAACAATAACTGCCGATGGGTGAGGTGTGCTTTTTTTATACTCCTAATTCCTTTAAAGAACGTGCGCTTATTTTGAAAGACACTCTTGTCAGATTAAGGTGATTCGTTGAACAATACCAACAATATTTATAGAAGATAGTTATAATCAGGAAGGTCATTCCACTCATCTTTCATCCATTGAGAAAGATCCTCAAGTTCCCTATTTCAATATTAATTTTTTTTAAGGTCTCGGGCTTCTGTCTCCACTGCTCTTCCTGGAAGTGCATTCCATATGTTGGCCACTCTTTTTATGTATAGAAGAATTTCCTGACATCAATCCTGAATTACATTTACTAGTTTGAATCTATTTCCTCTTGTCCTAATCTCTCAATTTAATTTGCAATCGTGTTCCATATTTACCTTTTCTATTCCTTAACTATCTAGTGTAGCTTTATAAGGTCATCTCTCTGATGCCTCCTTTCCAGACTGAATAGCCCAACTTTCTCCAGTCTTCATAACTTAAGACTATTGGCATTCGGGGTCGGCCAGGTGGCTTTTTTCTGTACTGCCTCCAGTGCTTGATTACTTCCCTTATGTCTCAGCAATCAGAACTGGATGCTGTATTCAAGGTGTTGTCTGACCAGAATGTGTTATAGTTTTGGTCACAACTTCCTTTGACTTGTATTCTATTGTTTTGACAATGTAGTTCAACATTCCATTAGCTTTGTTGATTGCTACTCTGCATTGGTTGGATGTGGTGAGCGTCAAGTATACTAAGACACCTAGGTCTCGCTTGGCTTCATCCTTAACTTTCAATACCATTCATAGAGCATGTGTATCTTTTATTTATTCTTCCCGTGTGCAGTATTTTACATTTATCTGTATTAAACTTCACCTGCCTTTGCTCTGCCCACCTACATATTTTATCAAGCTCATTCTGTAATTTCTGAGCTGCCTCCTCCATTACCCCTCCTAGTTTGGTATCTGCTCCAAGTGTCACCACGTTGCATTGAGTTAACTGAATCCAAGCCATTTATGTAAGTTAGAAACAGTAGTGGTTCCATCAGCGAGTCTTGGGCACCAGGCTCAGCTCCCCCCACCCTGACATATTTCCTCCATTGACTACTTGTTGTTTTCTACCCTTCAGCCAATTACAAGGTATAGATGCAAAGGCATGATGATGACGACCACGTGGGGTGTTGAGGACTCCCCAAGTGTACCTTATCTGGGTTTGGGCACTTTGGCAGAGTTTCAGGCCGCAATAGAGGTTAGACACATTCCATTCACATCTGGCTCAAAGCATAGTTTAATTAGATTTCTTTGGATGAAAAACAAGCATTCGTCTTCCTCCCGTTAGTTCTGATGGGATTACAGGAAGTCTTCTTGTGGTATATCATCTCTTAGCAACTTTGCAATCAAGACATTAGCATATCAAAATATTTTGTCCTCTTCAAAGAGGTACTGTGGCAGTAAAGCAGACATCTCATCGCTAAGCAGACATGCTGAATTTTAAGGAAGGTGCAGCCCACCTTTTTGAGTGTGGTGTTTAAAGCTACTAAGGAAAAAGAAGAGAAACCATGGACTAAAATTCAATTTTGAAAGGCTTTTGAAAGTATTCGTGTAGACTATTCTTCAACAAACTTCTTCACAATCTTTGAAACAATAAATAAATTGATTCACTGCATTATTCCTGTCTTTTGTTTCCAGTTTTTGTTCTTGCTGAGGTATAAATTTGTGGGTACTAGAAACAAGTCGTTTTTTTCCCCCTCTTCCCTGTCCCCAACTCGGGAGTGCTGAGGCCAGTTGTTGAGCCACCCCAGCGAAGAACAACGACTGCGTATCAAATACGGGATCTTCTTCCTGTGGCTCAACTACTCATTGGATGGACTCATTGTATAAGCTCATTGATGCCCCCCCATTATATTACATGTAAATTTTATTTCAAAATAATGTACAATCCCAGTCTGTAATTCTAATTTAATCTTTCAAGACTTGAATTAGCTCACTTTAATCGGTTACATAATTTCTGTAAAGCTGTACATTAGACAGAATTAACAATGTGGTAATAACATTTAAACTTGACTCTACCTTAACAAAATATCTATTCCCTTTTCTAAGTAAGTGTGTACACAATCTAAGGATATAGGAGCAAGAAGAGACCATTTAACATATTGTTCTGTCATCCAAGTCCTTTTTCTTCTCAGCCCCGACCTGTTTCAATAATAATCCAATACAAAGAAGGAGAAAAAATGACACTTTAATAAATAAACTAAACCAAGTATTGCTACATTTTTATGTAAAAATGTTTACTTCTTAATGGAACAAGGAATCCTCTTTGCAGCTTGCATTCATTTGAAATAACTCTCTATCGAAGCAATTTGAACAAACAGAAACTAATAATTTGTATATAAATCTAATAAGAAAATTGCTTTTTATTGCAGCGATGCTTGATGTGGCTCAAAGTGTCCGAAAAGCAATAAAACATTGCCTTTGGTTTGATTGTATCTTGTGGAGATAAGATGTGTGTTCTTCTGACTAAAATTACTTCATTAGTTTAGTAATAAATTGCGAATGATGTAGATAAGTAAAATCATGGTAGGTAGGGAATTTCATTTCCTGTGAGGTATGAAGCTGCATGTCACTTTTGATATTCAAAGCTGGCTCAGAGTGTGCTGCAAAAACTTTACAGTACACTTGTTTATGTTTGTCATGAGAACATTACATTTTACTGTTGGGGGGCGGGGAAGGAAATGAAAGAGCAGAGACAAGATGAGGTAGATTTTAGTATAAAATTTGGAGCACAAGGTATTAGCTTTCATAAACACAATTTATGTTGTGGCTGGGAATGGCAATAGTATCTGTTTTTTGCCGATATTCCACATTACACCATGGGAGAAAGGAATCATGATTAAAATGGCTAAAATTACAGGAAATTACATATTTGCTATCCATCTCCAGCTCAATAACGGGTGTAGTTTGATTGTCTGGTTTAATGTAGGCAGTCTTTCTATACAAGCTCAAACAGTTCAAATCCATCCCAGTTACAGGTTTTGTTTGTAATTTTAAGAGATATAAACATGATCTAGTTGGGTCATATCTCTCACCGTAACATGATGGCCGTAGTTATGCAGCCATTTTGGTGTTAATGCAAACTGGTTTTGGGGTTACATTACTCGATGTTGACAGTATAACTCGAGTCAGATTCCAGTCTGACTTCCCGTGCACTGAAGACAAGTGCTGTGAGAGACCCTCACGTCGTTTGGGCTTCACATCCACGTGGGCGGGGGAGGTTAGCATTACATCTCCACTTGCTGCAAAGTTGAGTTTTAAAAATTCTTGGTGCTGTGCCAGATCTTTTGGGTCCTTCTTAAATTCAGGATTGATTTTTTTTTTAAGAGAGATTTTGAGAAAGTAGGCACTACTGCCACTGGTGGGAAGACATGTATGCTTACACCCATGGTGCAGAGTTCTGTCCTGGCAGGCAAAGTTAGAGTTGCAGCTCACAGTATATCTTGGGTCTTGTCAGCAGTGAAGCTGTATGTCTCTGACCAGTAGTGTAGTATAACTGCAACATAACATACAGGGGACTGTGCTACAATATTGCAGCTGTTTCTGTGTCTTGGATACTGAGGATCCACTGTACAGGTAATGACATTATGCATATTTTTTTAAATGTGTGACTTGAAGGTGTTCCTTATTAACGAGTACAATTTTAGGATTTTACTGGCCTAGGCGGGTCAGATTTTTTTTTTAGACTGATGAGAACCAGTGGATTAGATTTTTTACAAAAGGCAAAATACTGTGAATGCTGGCAATCTGAAATATAAACAGAAAATGCTGGAAATACTCAGCAGGTTAAGCCGCATCTGTGGAGAGAGAAACAGAATTAACGTTTCAGCTCTGTGACCTTTCGTCACAACTGGAAAAAGTTGTAGATGTAACGGGTTTTAAGCAAGTACAGGTGCAGGGAAAGAGGGAGGAGGCAAGAACAAAAGGGAAGGGCCTACAAGTTCGTCTTGGGCGGTGACACATAACGGACGGTATCGGATCGGCCGCCCGTTATACACAGCGGCTGATAGTCAGTTGCATTGACCGAGACAAATTTCTAGGCCAAGGTGTGTAATTTAAATGGCAAAAGGGATGATGGGGCAAGGTAAAAGGGGGTGGTAATGGGACAAGTAAATAAACAAAAGATGGGTCGAGAGGAGGTGTAAATGGCAACAGCAGAATCATTACCAACAGCTGTAGTCTGGAAAAAATAGGAGCGGTGGTTATGACCTGATTTTATAGTTCTAGTTATGGGATTAGATTTTATATTACTTATCAAAGTTTATCTAGCTACTGGTTTCTATTGCACTTATGTCAGTCTTGTCATCTAAAATACTACATAAACTCATCAAACCAAATTGTTGCTGAGGCACCCCAAGCAGTTTCCTTGGTTTAGGATCAATCCTATTATACGTTCCTATTTCTTACTTTTTTTTTTAATGTGTGTAATTGTTTTGTGAAAAGTTTGTTTACAAAAGATGTCTTCCTGTTCTCTCTTCCGCACTCTCTCTCTTTCTTGCACCGAATTACCCCAGGACGTGAATATTTTAATTGAAACCTGAGCCAGCATCGAAATATGGCTGATCCCCATTTTAATAACCGCACATGGCACGATGACCCCATGCCACAAATCTCAGCCTGAAGGCGTTTGAATAAGATTAAATGCTTCTGTTTTAGTTCTTTCTATATTAAAATGCATTTAATGTGGAGTTCCAGTTGTACAGAACTGCCTATCTTTTTCACTGCTACAAATATCCTTCTCAAAGAATCTTAATGCTAATATTTTTACAAGTGTAAAAGATTTATATTTGAAGGATTTAAAAAAGAACACAGTGCGCTGACCAGCTTCTGTTCATTGGCTAGCTTGTGTTTTCTTTTTAAGAACCTCTGACAAATGAAGTATTAGTATTTTTCCAATTGCTGTCTATTATTAATATAACAATAATTTAAAAAATGACTGGGATTACCAGCGCTTTGAAGCAGAACATTTAATAAAGATTTGATTGTATCTCGCAGGCATCTAGCAAAACAGGAAATATCTATCAGTCAGCGGGCTTGGGAAATGATTATAGTAAATTGCTGGTGTGGTTGAATTTGCATTTTATTTTATTTGAAGTTTTTTTTAAAAGAGCACACACAAGTGAATATTAGAATTTATTCTGGGATTTAGCTTTAGACACAGTTCTTCATTATTTGCTACAGTACACTACCTTGCAATTTCCTCACTATTCATAGAAATGTTATTTTATCTAAGGAACATTAATCCAAACTTGTATAGATTTCTGAAATTTGATAGTATATTAATCCAGTGCATGGACTTTAAAATGATGGGTTTGAGATAATTAATGGGGAATGAGGTCAGTTAACAGATTGGCCAGGGCGGCTTTCTCCAACTGCTTGCAGCTGCTCTGAGCCCTAGTGCGTGCCTGGGTGGCCTTTCCATGACTTGTGGGTCCTGCAGGACAATGAGAACTGGGTAAAAAAAAACACTCTGCCGTTGGGGGAGCTGTGCCAAGTTTGCCAAAGTCTAATAAAAAAAAAAAATAGCTTTCAAAAAATGGCTTAAAACTGTCGACATCCAAACGTTGTGCAAAATACTTGTTAGATTATGGTTGAAGTATAAACAATTAAACACCACTTCAGCTCATGATGCTTGGGGGGGGGGGGGGGGTTCCGTATGAAGTAAGTTTAGTTTATAGACGTTCTGTATATGCCTCCCGTGTGTGGACACTCTACTGTGGAGTGATTGACTGCTCAGTCCCTGGAGCCTGCAATACAGTATAATCTGTAGTGTATATCAGTGTGCAGTTTCATTAATTGCACTTTACAAAGGTTTTATAAAGCAATGCATGTAACTGACACAGACTTACTCGCTTTAGTGGAGCAGTCATTGCAAAGCGCATTTTAGAAGCACATTGGCGTTGCTTTGTCATTTGTTCAGGTCTAGGAATGGTCTGTCCATTCTATAAGGCTCTGAAGCATTAAATTCTCCTTTTGAAGTTTTGCTCTGATCAATGCCTCTTTCCCAGCCTGTTTTAAAACTCCCCCTTGATTTAAGATTTCATTGTGAATTCGAGCATTTGATTTTGGAAAGGCTTCCATCAAAGATAGTAAATGAGATGCTGATTAGTTTCTTTGAAAAAAAATAAGCTGGTCAAATATGTGAGATATGTAGTGGTCTGGAGATTACAGGAATAATTAATCCCAGTCCTGTTGTGAAAGCGATGTCGTCTATGGCATGCAAGAGATCAAGAGTCAAATGTATTTGAATAATTTATCCTACCGGCTTTTGATTGATTGCCATTTAGGATCCGGGTGGAATTTCAAAGCTTTATTTGTTGGGTGTTCACACCTGTGGTTATTCACACTATCAGGAAATTAAGTTGAGAGTACGTGATTCTGTGAATTTAAGACTGTCGACCCCTCCCCACCCATAATCTTACCCTAACTGAAAGAAGCCACAAATGCTACCAAGTGGTGAAATAAGCATTCAGTTCACCCGACTTCACTGATTTTCTCATTGTTAGCTGCATTGCTGTGAGAAGACACTGCACAGCAATTTGGCACCTCTTACATGTGAGGGCGAATCATCTCGGGCCACTCTTGTCTACCTCCATAGTACTTCAGCAGCCAGGGGCATTCAGCCTCGGATCTGCGGGTAAGCGTTCTCCAAGGCGGCCTTCGGGATACACGACAGCGCAAAATCATAGAGCAGAAACTGATAGCCAAGTTCCGCACTCATGAGGATGGCCTCAATCGCGATATCGGGTTCATGTCACGATACAGAACGTGACTTGACATCATGGCCGGTCTTCCCAGGTGTTTTTTTTTAAAAAGACTAACACAAGAACCAACACAAATTGACAGGATATGCAGCCAGCAGGTGGTTTGACACGTTGGACCCCCTGGGACACATCTCATTGTCTTGGCTGTGTCTTTGATGTAGGGAAAGATTTGAATAGATTTTGTCTGTGTTTAAATTGTGAATTCTGGGAGATTCTCTCACTGCTAACTTACCTGAGGAAGGAGCGACAGCTCCGAAAGCTTGTAAAATTAAATAAATCTGTTGGACTATAACCTGGTGTTGTGCGACTTCTCATTTTTGTCCACCCCAGTCCAACGCCGGCATCTCCACATCATGATCCATAGTAAGTAGTTTAGAACACTAGCTGAGGACGTGGAGCACGACTCCTATTTTTCCACCTCTGTAATGACTCATTGTGTGGCCTGGGAAGATCAAGTGGACTGAGGGTTAATAAAATGGGATTCATATCCCTCATGAAGTTATGAGTGTAAATCGAGGTGCTCCTTGACCATTTGCATAATTTGTTGCCTGTTCCCATGGCTAATGATGTGCAGAGGTCATGGATTGTGAGCCACCTTTGGTGTGTGTTTTGTGTTGTGAGGAGTTGCAACATTTTTTCCTGGAAAGAATTGAATCTATTATTGAAACAGTTTTGATAAAACTATAGGCCCATCCTCTCTTTTTTATATTGCATATTTTATTAAAGCACAATATTCAGTTTACATAATAAATCACTTGCTTGCAGTATTGATAGCATGTTTAAAATTGTCTGTCCACAACTGTACTCCACGCTATAGCCTAGATATAATGCTGTGATATTACTGTACAAATGCTTAATGTATTCATATGAAACTATTGGATGTTTTAACAGAGGCATTAATCCATTCTAATAATTTCATACAAATATTTCAAGTATTCTATTTACAGCACAATTTCTCGACTCCATTTTCTAAGTTTAATGACTGACTCACTTAGTTCTATAACTCATTTTAAATTCTACTTTGAATATTATTGTGTCTCCATTGGCTTTTGTGATCGATTTAAAAAAATTGTAAGTGCTGCATTAATCATTAATCTTAAAATAACAGTTATTCCACATAATGTGGATATTATTTTGATAAAAATGAGAGGGAAAGTGTATTGGCAAATATGAAATTCCTTTTGGTGATTGTAAATTAGCCTGTGCTTAGAATCTGACCATTATTGGTTCCTTCAGGCTCTCTCTCATACAAGTGGTTACCTTTGCAGTTAATCACTCCCCCCCCCCGAATTGAACTCTGTTGATATTTTTCTCTGCCTTTACACATCAAATGATGTTTTTCTAAGAAAACAACTATTCAAATATTCTTTTCTTTCTCACACTCTTGCACATGCGCGCGCACCCACAGTGTCTCTCTCGCAATGGGTAAAAATTTGAAAAGGATTTAAGAAGAAAAGGTCAGAGTAATTCATATTTAATTTTGTATTGTTGGCTAAATATATGGAACAATTAATTGCAAGACCTCAGACTAAGTTTGACTGTTGATCAGCACATTTATTTTCTGCTTGCAGACTTCGGTCAACGAGAGCCTTCAGAAGGAGTCGCTGAAGAAAAAAATGATGAAGCAGGTACATTTCTGTTTAAACTTTTCAAACCATCATTTTTAGCTTACAAGAAAATATATATATCAATTTTAAATGAATCCATCAGTGATGAATTCTAAATATTTCAGTAAATGCCACAGTAAAACTTCAATGCGACTGGTGTAAAATCATCATAGAAATTCAAATATTCTGCAAGTAAATGAGTTTCATGTGTGATTGTATTGGTTACGGCAGTCTCTTCAACTGGAGGGGAAGGGATAGGGAAGAAAGGAGGGGGAAAAAATCAACAATTATAGCAAAAATGTAATTAAAATGTAACCACACAGTTTGATTTGTAATACATTTGCAGTATTGGTAGAATCAGAAGCTTCTATGGACACGGTGGTGGCCAATCTCAAATGGCCGTTAAACCATAGTAGTAAATGGCCAAGATGTTAACTAGATTGAGCGTGTATTAAACTCTATTAGCTATAATGCCCATACGAACACCACTTTGCACTACCAGATATTTTGGGATTTGAATTATTATCTGCTGCTGATTTTCAGATTTTTCACACTCATTCTGGTATATATGTCTGCTACTTTTAACTCTAACATTATTATTTCTTAGTTAAAAGCTGTAGGTACAAACAGTACCAAACAACTTCCACTTGAATGGATAGTTTAATATTTAGACGGGTGACTTGAAATATATCACTGAAGTATTAAAGATGAATCACCGTGAGGTCTGTATGGGTTTAGCATGCTTGCTAAATTACGTCACACAGTTATGCCCACTAACTCCAAATACTTTTAATTTAGACATCTATTTGTGGTTAAAACTGGATCTGTATTTAAGTGACTAAATATGGCTTTGTGGGAAACTCTCTTCCTTGGAATTCAGAACTTGAGCACACTCTTTGCCATCCCCTATCAAGCACATTTACAAACCAAATCTTAATGCATCTTTTGCAAGCTATTTTATATTTCAAGGTTGTTTGATATTAAGTTATAATTAATATTGCTCAATGAGAATAAAAAAGATGATGTCCTGAATCAATAGAACCAGAGAGAAAATCCAGTTACACTTGGACATGAAATATCCAAACTGTATGGAAAACACTGATTTGATTCAGTCATGTCAGCTGAATGATCAGTGCACATGTATCGTGGACATCTATAAAAATAGTTTTGGATATGTAGTGTCCTTCTGTCTTTCTCATTTCCCAGGTTACTGCATGGATAACACATGATGACAAGTAGCCCTTTTACTGCTAAACAAAGAAGGAAATAACATTTATTTATATAATGCCTTATTTCTCCTAACATCTCAAAACTATTCACATATAATTAATTACTTTGAGGAGCAGTCACTGTTGAATGCAGCAGCCACTTTAAGTTGTATTTTTCTAGCACCTTTCACATCTCCAGGTTGCCCCAAAGGACTTCACAGCCAACAAATTACTTTTTGAACCTTAGTCATTGTTGTTTTGTAGGCACATATGTCAGCCAGATTGCACGCAGTAAGGTGCTACAAGCAGCAAATAACCAGTTAATCTGTTTTGGTGATGGTGGTTGAAGGATGAATGTTGGCTAGGATACCAAGAGAACTCTTTTTAATATTGCCAAGAGATCTTAACATCCAACTGAGCCACCAGAATGGAGTGTTGGTTTAATGTCTCATCCAAAGGCTGAACCTCCAACAACGGAGCACACCCTTGGTACTGCACTGAATTGTGATTGTGGTGCATTATCCTTCCTTGACCTCGCTGCAGCTTTTGACTCCGTTGACTACACCATCCTCTTCCAACACCTCGCCTCCATTGTCCATCTTGGTGAGACTGCCCTGACCTGGTTTCACATCTTTCCTAAATTCTTCCATGGCCTTTCCCCTCCCTATCTCTGTAACGCCATACAATCCACCCCCTGAATTCTCCATTTCTCTGACGATGGCTTTTTGTGTATCCCCGCCCCCATCCCTTTGCCCCACCATTGGTAGTCATGCCCTCAGCTGCCTAGACCTCATACTCTGGTAATCCCTTCCTAAACCTCTTTGCCTCTCCACCTACCTCCTTGAACAAGCTAATATTTCCTTTGGCTCTGCATCCATTTTTTTTGGATTCGACCTCTGTGAATTGCTTTGGACATTTTTCTGCATTTGCGGCAATAGATAAATGCTTGTAGTAGTACTGGTTTATTTTTACGATCTTTCCTGTTTTATGAAAGAAGTTGTCTTCTTCCGTGATGAATTACCAAACCTCAAGTTTGAGCATTTGATCAATATCTCGTATTTTTTTTAAACAGACTAAGTTAGAAATACAGAAGGCACTGGAGGAAGATGCCACAGTCTATGAATATGACAGTGTTTATGATGAGCTTCAACAGAAGAAGATGGAAAGCAGTGCAAAGTTACTGTCTGGTACAAATAAACAGGTAGATGTACTAATTGAGAAATTATTTTAATTTTGCTCAGCTGAGATTCCCTCTCTTAAAAAAAAAAAAATTTTAAAAATCCTCACTTTCTTGGGACTTTCCACACCAAGGGCCATCTCTGGCCAAGAGAGCATTCAGGTAATATAGTCCTAGTCCTCTGCCAGCACTGGTCTGAAACCACCCATCAGGCGGTGCATAAAATTAAATTGCGGTGTTGTGTTCTCTCATTTTATCCCTCTGACCTGGCCAATGTTTGGTACTTAAGCAAAATACTGTTGCTGCTGAAAATCTGAAATAAAACCAGAAAATGCTGGAAGTACTCAGCAGGTCAGGCAGCATCTGTGGAGAGAAAAACGTTTAACATTTCAGATCGATGACCGTTCATCAGGAAAGGTCATCAACCTGAAACGTTAACTCTGTTTCTCTCTCCACAGATGCTGCCTGACCGGCTGAGTATTCCCAGCATTTTCTGTTTTATTTAATGTTTGATACTTCCTTGGGGAGGAAGCTTGAGGATTGAATATATAAACCCATGTCCTATTGTGCCATTAAACTATCATGCTGTCAGCCAGATAATTAATTTTTTAGTTAATTAATTGCTAATCCAAAGCATTTTGCAAATGCTTTTAATTGGTGATAAATAGACCACTCAAGCTTTGGTAGTAAAGAGATCCCTTAAGGATAGAGCATGTTAGAAATAAAGAATAGTGGGCCAGGTTGAATAGTAATTAAAACTTCTATTGCTCAGTAATTATTTTTGTCTGAGATGTTCATAATGGATAGAAAGTGATAATGATGTATATTGTTTTTATGAGGTATGAAGCTTTCATTGCTCTTTATGATGCATTCCTTTCATATCTATTCACAGCAGTTTAATTTTTTTAATACTTGAAATTGGTATTTAAATTGAAGTCAACAAATCTTGTCCTTTTTATATGTTTACTCAATTAAAATAAATGTTTGTTATAAAGGTCAATTATGCAAAACTAACCTCTCTTTTTGGCCCAGATTTTTCAGTTGTAATATTGATGCTAGTCCACTTAAAATTAATGGGTTACAATCAAAACGTCAAGGTCTGTATATCTACAGGGTGCCTAGAAACAGAAGAGAAACACTCTAGCATCCTCAAGGAACTGAGTGAGAAAATAGGCAAATCTCTGGGTAATATTTTCAAGCACTCCTGCAATCCTGATATAAAAGGAGTAAGTTATCGGTATCGGGGAAATTATTCCCCAATTTGTCTAACATTGGAGAACGTACCGGAGACCATTATCGGTATTCAAAAAAAAATCATAGTTGGGAAGCAAGCACAGTTTTGAATGGAATAGTTCACACTTCACAAATCTATGGCTTCAGTCATTGTCCTTACCATAAGAATGTCCATTATAGAATGCAACAGATTGAGGTAATATTCATTTGATATCCTGGACAGTTTTTCACTCGACTATCTTTACAGGTTCGGAAGGAATTTCAGAGTCCTCCCTTTGAGGAAGTGTTACTAATAATTATAAATCTTCATTTGGAGATCATGTAAATTGGGGATAGGCCATGATGGTGGTAGGAAAAATAATGGAATCCCTACTAAAGGAGAAATAGAAGAACACCTAGAAACCAGAAATATAATAAGGAATAGTCAGCATGGATTTCAAAAGGAAAAATCTTGCTTGACCAACCTCATTGAATTTTTTGAAGCGGTAACAGAGATGGTAGACAATGGTAATGCAGTAGATGTAATTTATCTAGATTTTCAAAAGGCCTTCGATAAGGTACCCCATAATAGACTGATGAGCAAGGTCAGAGAATGCGGAGTCAGGGGACAAGTAGCAGAATGAATAGCTAGCTAGCTTCAATTCAGAAAGCAGAGCGTCGGGGTAAAGGGTAGCTATTCACAGTGGCAGAAGGTGGGTAGTGGTGTTCCACAAGGATCAGTGCTGGGACCACTGTTGTTCACAATTTACATTAACGATTTAGACTTTGGAATCAAAAACACAATTTCTAAATTTGTGGATGACACCAAATTGGGGGGGATAGTCAATACTGAGGAGGACTGCAACAAATTACAGGAGGACATTAATAAACTTGCAGAATGGGCAAATAATTGGCAAATGAAGTTCAACGCAGATAAATATGTGGTATTACATTTTGGTAGGAAGAATGAGGTCGTCACTTATTACTTGGAGAGTGCGAGTCTAGGTGGGGTAGAGGAACAAAGAAAACTTGGAGTACAAATACACAAATCACTAAAAGTTGCGACACAGGTTAGCAAGGCCATAAAAAAAGTAAACCAAACACTAGGGTTTATTTCTAGAGGGATAGAATTGAAAAGTAGGGAAGTTATGCTAAACCTGTCTCGAACCTTGGTTAGACCACACTTGGAGTACTGTGTACAGTTGTGGTCGCCATATTATAAAAAGGATATAGAGGCACTGGAGAGGGTGCAGAGAAGATTTACAAGGATGATACCAGAAATGTGAGGGTATGCATATCAGGAAAGGATGAACAGGCTGGGTCTCTTTTCTCTTGAAAAGAGAAGGCTGAGGGGTGACCTAATAGAGGTCTTTAAAATTATAAAAGGTTTTGATAGAGTAGATACAGAGAGTGTGTTTCCACTTGTGGGGAAGAGCAAAACTAGAGGCCATCAATATAAGATAGTCACCAAAAAATCCAATAGGGAATTCAGAAGAAACTTCTTTACCCAAAGAGTGGTGAGAATGTGGAACTCGCTACCATGGAGTGGTTGAAGCGAACAGTATAGATGCATTTAAGGGGAGGCGAGACAAGCATATGAGGGAGAAGGGAATAGAGGGTTATGCTGATAGATTTAGATGAGGAAAGACGGGGGGAGGCTTGCGTGGAGCATAAACGCTGGTTGGGCTGGATGGCCTGTTTCTGTGCCGTATATCCTATGTAATATGAGGAATGTGCTTCAAGGGTCGAATAACTTAATGGCCTTTTCTCATTCCATGCTTTGTAGGCTATGTTCCTATTGGTAAGTTTAAAAACTGATTTTAGTTGAAGACTAAGTTACCAGTTTTCACCCCCCTGTATCTTTTAAAGCCCAAGTACATTGAGAGCCTACTGAAAGCTGTAGGGGAGCGCAAAAAGGAGCAAGACAGAAGGATGGAACGAAAAATCCAAAAGGAACGAGAGGCTGAAGGAGAGAAGTATGTGGACAAAGATGCATTCGTCACTTCTGCCTATAAAAAGAAGCTCCAGGAACAAGCTGAGGAGAAAGAGCAAGCACGCAGAGAAGCGGAATTGGAGGGTGAGCTATCATGTATCTGTGCATGAATAATGCACCGAAACCCTGTACTTGGCTTTAGTAATCTAGGTTATTTCAAACAACAGGATGTAGTCAGAATTCAGGGCATACTCAAGATTGCAATTTGTTTTGCGTAGGAATATCATCTTGTTAAAATATCCATTTGGCGTGGTGGTTCTGTCTTAATGTTTTATGCTCTGAAGGGGTTACAAATTCAAAGGAGATATGCTGGAGGGCGTTCCCTCTCCCTCCACGCGAAAGCCATGGCTCCATGTAAAACAGACGATGAACACCTCAATTTGTACCGAAAGTTTATTAAAACCTCCCTTTTTTGATGACTCGCCTATAATAGTAAACAGGAGTTGAATTGGCCAAAATTTGTTATTTCCCATTAGTTTCTGCAAAAGATTTGAGCAAGGCTGTAGATCAGCAAGGTGCAACTGAAGAGGTGGTGCTGATCTTGGACCTCTTGAGAGATGCATAGAATCTGGACAGTATTAACTTGCAGGTGAGCTGCAGCATATAACGCTTGGCACAAAACTAAAAAGGCCACCCATGCTCCAACCTCTTCTGGCCTCCCGTTGCCACCATGCAGTGCTTTTTCTCCAACCCTCTACTTCATAGCCTTTCTATAGATGTGTTAAGATTTAATTCAAGCTTATGAATTCAAAGTACAGTATTTGCACATACTCCAAATTTGCTTTACTTTGCTGACACAGAGGTAGCACTGAAGGACACAAGAACTGCCGTATGCAATTAGAAGCAGCCACTTTGAATGCTGGTCCCTGATTATCATCGTAGCTATGAATATAAATAGGGATTTTTATTTAAAATAAAAACAGAAAATGCTGGAGATACTCAGCAGGTCAGGCAGCATCTGTGAAGAGAGAAGCAGAGTTAACGTTTCAGGTCGATGACCTTTCGTCAGAACTGGAAGAAAGCAGGAAATGGAACAGATTTTTAAACAAAAAGGAATTTTGTTAAACAAAAGGGATTTTTATTTGTTGCGTATTTTTACACTGAAACCCAGTGCCGTAATTCAGCCTTCGGATTCAACTGCACTGATGTTGTTGGGCGTGGGGGTCTGATTTGTTTTATCGCTGGGTAACTCCTCTGGGGGCAGAGAGGAAAAATCTACATGTAGATCAGTGGTACAGGGTTGATGGACAAGTAGGAGTGTGGGACAGAATACACGTAAAAAGCCTTAGACAAGGTGAAGTTTATGGAGGGTGGAGGCTCGGATGCCATCAAGGCGAGCATTAAAGTAGTCAAGTCTAGAGGTGACGAAGATATATGTGTAAGGGTTTCAAAAGCAAAGGAACACAGATGGGCAATCTGGTGGAGATGGAAGTAAGTGGTCTTGGTGCGGGATTGTATGTGCAGTCAAAGCTCAACTCTGGCTCAAACAGATTGTGAGTGGTCTGGTTCAGCCTAAGAGACTGGCCAAGGAGGGGGATACAGCCAGTTGTAAGGGAGTGGGGTTTTGGCAGGGACTAAAGACCGTGACAGGTCTTCCTGCTACTGAGCTGGAAGTCAATTGTGACTCATCCAGGCATGCAGTTTGATAGCGCTACTGATTGTCTGCAGAATACAGTGTACCTTGAGTAATTTGTTTACAGAAAATAGAGCTGGTCAGGAAATCGGTACATCAGGATTAATAATGCTTGTGTGGTGTTGAACATCTTTCCCATTGGGTTTTATAAGCTATAAATACAGTTCAATTCTAATAAATTTCTAAAGTTTGCAGGGCTTGGATGAACTGCAAATAAAAATAGCTCGTTGACAAATCTGAGTATAATCTTTTTAACAGAAATACAGATCGTACATAGCAAAAAATAAAAAATTATATAGAAGCATAAAATATACTGTTTTCTCTCATTGAAGTTTGGTAATAAATTCACTGCATTTTACATAAAAAGATAATTGCAGAACATTTTATGCTTGCATCAAGAATTCTAAACCATAAAAGTGAGTAGGGGTTAAAATTGCAGTCAAGGAAGAATTTGATGCACGACTAAGATATGTGCTCGTCCTGGAGTGAGTTGTGGTAATTTGCTTATTTAGAGAGTATTTTGTAAATCATCTTAAAAGACTTTTCCCCCTCTGCCCATCAGATGTCAGTAAATGAACACTTTTTTTTAAATACTACACATTCTGATTGCAATAGACTTGAAGGGGTTGTTAATACCACAACCACAGACTCCAGAGAAGCAAAGCAGGTAAGCGATAACGTGGTGGGGGCGGAATAGGATAGAAAGAAAAATGTTTAAAAAGGGGAAAAATAAGGGAACAGCAGATAGCCTAATCCCACCAAGCAGAGGGCAGTGTAACGACACAACCATCATTACAAAATGCCACACTCACCCAAAACCACAAAAGATGCAGAATGGTGCAACCAATCAAACGTACTGGAAAAGAATTGTGCACTGCCAAGGAAGTGGCAGATACAATTACTGTGCCTTGTACCGCTGTAAAGCTATTCATGCACACCACGTAACCCAGACCTGAAGTTGATTAGGCTGCTGAAGAATGTCGGTTTTCAAAATGGGAATATATGAGGAAAAATGTGCAGTAGATTATACAAATGCAGTGTCATTTTTGGATTGGTTTCTACAATGCCATCAATGTAACACACTTTTCTATGAATTGCAAGCTTGTAGGTGATTGTTTCTACCCTTAGAATGCCAGCAGGCCCAAGGAAATGAGTCTTCTGAGTGATGTAATGCAATTCTGCATATTTGTCAGTGAGAAAGCATAGATTTTTTTTTAAAAGGCTGTTCGGCTGCAAAAATTATTGTCAGTCAGCAATATTCTGCTTCATAGAAGTGCGTAATTCTCATCAAAATCGTTGATTACTCGTATGTAGTTATCAATCACTTGAAAATGTTTTAATGGATTTAATACTAATCATCCTTTCATAAATTGGAAAGGATTGGAGCCGCTTGACACACACAGATTTAATGGCTTTTATGTGAGGGGGAGGATATTAAAAACTGATCTGATTAATCCACTGTTTGAAAGTTATAAAGTGTAAATGTAAATATGTCCAAGCAGTAAAGCAAACTGCTTTCAAGATTTGGCTTTTCTTGGCCATATTCTGCATGCTTTATTGTAAGGAAATGTGGACACTGAAGATTACATTTGGATTGCTGGCTTAAAAAGTGTTTAAAGAAAGGCAGGACTTTTTTTGGTTTCATTATTTTTCTTTTGTAAGAAACAAGTAAGGAACTAGTTCTACATATCTATCTTCTATATATAAAAAGTTGTATCTAGAATGCATCTGTCAGACTCTTCTTCTGGTCTAGATTAAACCTGGAGCCTGAAACATACAAAACACATTCTTAGCTGAAAAATTACTCTGACCAAACAACAGTGAGACTGTGATTGACCTAGAGCAGTTAGACTTTGTGGCCTTAAGGGACACTGGTCCACCTTAGCAGCAGAATAATACTTTGTGCATTATGTGGCACAGCACTGCCATCCTAATTATAAAACCAGTGCATCATCTGTCATCCCATGAGCAATATGACTGGAGAGTCACTAGTTCATTATAAAGCATGTCTTTTACTTTGATGCTTTTTTTGTTCTTGTTAGCTTCTTTGGATGTAACTAAACAGAAGGACCTCAGCGGTTTCTACCGGCACTTTTTGAATCAGAAAGTGGGTGAAGAGGTGATTCCAGAGTGCAGCATTCGTGGAACCAAAGGGTAAGATGTATAGTTGTACTGCAGTATTGGTGCCTGCAAACAGATAATGTGATTTACAAGTGAAATGTGTACACCGGTAACTAAAACTAGCAAATTGACGATGTAGGGCTTACACAAAATATTTGTCTGTATATAACCAGAGCCAAGCATGCAATTTAGGTTGTATTTAATACTTGCAAGCTGTCAAAACCATTTCCAAAGACGACACATGATGAATGAATGTTGTAAGTTGTGGCTCAGTGGGTCGCACACTCGCCTCTGAGTCAGAAGGTTGTGAGTTCATAGTCCCACTCCAGGGACTTGAGCACATAAAGCTCGGCTGACACTCCAGTACAGTGCTGAGGGAGTGCTGCACTGTCAGAGGCGCCGTCTTTCGGATGAGACGTTAAACCGAGGCCCTGTCTGCCCCCTCAGGTGGACGTAAAACATCCCATGGCACTATTTCGAAGAAGAGTAGGGGAGTTATCCCCGGTGTCCTGGCCAATATTTATCCCTCAACCAACATAACAAAAATAGATTAGCTGGTCATTATCACATTGGTGTTTGTGGGAGCTTGATGTGCGCAAATTGGCTGCCATGTTTCCCACATTACAACAGTGACTCCACTTCATTGGCTGTAAAGCGCTTTGAGACGTCCGGTGGTCGTGAAAGGCGCTATATAAATGCAAGTCTTTCTTTCTTTCTTAACGCCTTTCCAAGCCATCCATAAACTTATGTGATAAATGTTAAAAAGGCAGCTGTCTATTTCACCAGCTGAGAATAGTTTGCAGGGTACAGTACGGGAATACAACTACAAATGCCGCTTGATTTGACTCCAGCAATCAATGAAACCTGGGTTTGGCTTGTTTATTTTTGTTTACTTAGTAAATTGGCATAAAAGTGTGCTGACAGTTTATGTGATTCTGTGTAATGCTTTCTGAAGAGAACTGCGCTGCAGATATCCACTGTTAGTTGTTCCAAACAAAGCTCCCAGAATGAGTATATTGGGGAAGAGATGGAAGAAAGACCCCAACCCCAAAAGCCCAACTGCACTAGAATGATATTTCCATTTTCTACACAAACAATGGTTTTTTGACCAATCTGAGACTGACTTTAGTGGCTACTGGCAACTGCATCCTGCAGATAATTCTCCATCGTTCATTGGGTGATGTGTTCAACCAAGTTAGACACCATTACCTAAGCACCAATTAACGTTTAATAAAACTGAGAATCACTTTCATAAAAGTGTTCAATAAATCTTCCCTAATCAAAACTTCTGTGAATGCTGTTGGTAAAGAACAATTAAAGGATAATCATTGTGAACATTGATTTAATTCTGCATATACAGGTGTGTATAACTGTCACATTATGGGATGTTAATGGTAAAGGAATAAGTAGAATATCTTGATAATATATGTTAATCAAATC
This sequence comes from Squalus acanthias, assembly GCA_030390025.1. Classification (NCBI taxonomy): domain Eukaryota; kingdom Metazoa; phylum Chordata; class Chondrichthyes; order Squaliformes; family Squalidae; genus Squalus; species Squalus acanthias. The sequence goes on from CM059448.1 coordinate 15,257,925, forward strand.
AAGCAAAACAAGGCCCCTATCTACGACACCATTCAGTGTAATTCTATCCACAAATCCCCACATTGAGTGCTAATCTGACCTATGTTGTTACAAGGAGCTGAAAATAGAAGAAAGAGAAAATCGGATCAGAGTTATCCTGGTTTGCTTTTGAACACTACCTTGCAGCTGGTCAAGGGGTGGCCTAAGTAATGCCCAAGAGCAGATCACCTTCCTACCCTCTCAACCGCGGGCAATTCATGGCATGGAGATACCCGCTAATGGAGGAAAGGAGAAAAATTGAATAAAATATCTCATTTAAAAAGTGTGGACAGAATGGTGGAAAGCAGATTTGGCTTCTGGTCTCTACTGAGTTCCTGATTTCAGGCTTACAGTTACAGCAGGGGGACTGAAAGGTGCTTTCCTCAACAAGAAAGAATATTGGCGGGAAAATCATCCTCTGGCCTCAAATTGGTTGTCTTTTATTGATGGAGGCCTAGAAGCAGTTAGTGCACGGCTTGGGAGAAAGATGGGGAGATGTTGATATTTAAAAAAAAAACATTTTAAGTATATATGTAATTTATTTGTTTCATTAAATGATTGCCGATGACCATAATCCTGCAAAGTATATTGCTCAGTACAGGTATGTGTCTGTATTTCTCAAAAATTATTCCAGAAAAAAAAATCATACTGTGCGCAAGTTTGCTCAAACTGCTTTGTTCCCGAGATCCAATTAGGAGTTTAATGTAACCGTGATCTGATGTGAAACTTTAAAGTTACATATAGTTTAATAAGTGTTAAAGCTGTTTATATTAGAGGTGAAAATTTATGATTGTCAATTTACAGCTGAATTGCAGCAGTCAGTGTGCAGAGATATTCACTCAGATGGTAATACAGATTAAAGACTCACCACCTGACCTCAGAATTGGCCTCATCTTTGAAGGAAGAGATTTGCATTGGGTTGAAATAAACAGCCCGATGTGAACCTCGTGCCTTTTTTGCCAAGAAGAAAATCTCTACATGTTTCGAGCAGGGAATGTAGTACCTCCTGGCAAATGAACTGAATTAGGCCATCTGGAACTATAAACCTTTATTCATTTCATTCAGAATGAAACACTCTGGTCTATTCTGAATGTGGCCACGATGGGGCTGTAAGCACTGAAGGGGAAAGTATTAAAGGAGAGAGCACTTCATGTAAAATACTCTCCCTGCTTAATTAATATACTCCCCCCTGCTTAATTGATATATCAGAGTACTGTGAAATCTTTTCAACAGCAATACTTGGCTAGCACTGACTCTATTAAAAATTGGTGCTTCGGTATTGGCAGCCAGAATGGAAAAGAATGCTGATTGTCACTGAATGACTGACTTTTTGTTAAGATTGGCAGAGCAACTATTTCTCGACCATTAAACCAAAAATGGTAGGCAGGGAGGGTTCTGACCTACACTGTTGCCCAGCATCTGGATGGGAAGTCTATTCATCAGTGTCCTTGTATGAAGACCCGGATTAAGCAATTAGTGAGGAATAAGCCTTTACGTAGCATTGAACTTGTGTGTGTAGACCACTGAAGTAGCTAGCAAGGTGCTGTCCTGCCAGATCATTCTACCATGGTTTAGGCAGGTGTTTGTCAAACAGCTGACAAAACTGAGGCATGGGACTTCAGAAGCCAGGCATGTGACCATGTTCAAATATCCAGGATTGAGTGCCTACCTTGATTAGGTTGTATGGAAGCAAACAGTGGCTGCTGGAGCCACTGTTGGATGGGGTAGATGTGCGCTCGTGCTGTAGTCAGGAGGGTGGTTGAAGTGCATTCATGAACTATATAGTGCTTTGTGCTTCTCACTATGCTGTTCAGGAGAAGTTCCTGGTTTCTCCTGTCTGCCTAGCAAGGCTCAGGCCCACAGTTGTCTAATGACTATCCTCCGGGGGTGTGGGGGGGGTGGGGGGGAGTAGGTAAGCAAGATCTTTTTGGGATCAAGCTGGCTCCAAGGTGACATGACTGGCAATAGGAGATTGGAACTGGATGGTTACTTAGTAATATGATACCTGAGACAGGCAGTTTAGCAGTACTCTCTAAGGCACTATTAATTGGCCAGTCAAGTAGTTAAACTCCAGCTGTACCTCTGCACACACCATGGGGGTCCCAAAGCCTTGGCCCTTGCCAACCTGCACCTATGTTCTTCGGGCTTGGATAGGTGGAATGCGCCCCTTTAGAGGGAACTAATCAGACAAAAGGGCACTACTTAGACAGTCGTTTCTTTTGGAGACTCTTAAACATGATGGTGGGCATGTACCTGACCAAAAGAAATGTCAGGTATACATGAGGCCACACCAAGCCAGTCCATAGATGGATTTTTCCCATCTGGTAGGAAAGATCTTGTGACTTTTGTGCATTAAGTAAATGAGAGGAATATTTAACCTTTTGAAGTACTGTTCCTTGGAGTAATGTTCCCCTGTAATGGGATCTAAAGCTGGCTTTAGGAGAGTGGATGTGCTTTAATTTGGTACTTGACTAAAGTTCGGGAGGTCGGAAAGTTAAAACATGATCCATTTCTCAGTGTTAACATTCTGTACCTTGAACACACAATAATTCACCAAGAGTAAAATCTAAATGGCACCAGAGTAACTTCTTTTTGAATTTTGGATTTTGTTTCCTGTGATACAGCTTGTCTGAATTTGAGTATAATTCTTGAAAGAGAAAAGTATATTGTCTTGTCTTGTTTAAATCCATTTTTAAATTGGAATATTTCCAGAGATGTTGACAAATTAATAAATAAAACTGAAAATTTGAACCTGTATCAAAATTTCGGAAAGAGCTTTTGTCATCCATAAGGTTTCTTGAAATCAGTCCGTTAGTTAATTTACTTAATCAGTAAGTGAAAGTGTTTATCAAACAGAAATTTTAGTAGCATTTAGGGCCCTGGCAATTCTATCACTCAGTTTATCAATCTAAATTTTAAAAAGAAACTTGTATTTTACTTCATTTTGTAAGTCGGAGTTAACGTTGTATATTTGTTTCCTCAGTGTGAAAGAAGAACAATCCAGAAACTATCCTGATGAGATTGAGTGTAAAAATCCTGATGTCATATCAAGGGGGTCCACGTCTCTGGATAAACTCAACCAAGTCCAAGATGCAGACAGTGACTTTGAAGTTGACAGTGGTGATGACAAAGCTAAAAATGGCCAAAAAAAATTGGCTTCCAAAACCAGACAAGATGATGAGAGCTCGGAGATTAACGAAGAGAAGGCAAGAAACCGTCAATACAGAAGGCATGTCGAGTCATCTAGTGAGGAAGAGCAAAGTCACCATCAACGTATGGGCCATTCGACCAAAGAAGGCAGAAGTAAGAAAAGCAAGAGCCACTCAAAGAGTTACAGAGATCAGGAAAAGAGCTGCAGAAGTGGGGAAAGTTCCAGTCATAAGGAGCACAAACGTGAGAAGGAAAAGCATAGAGAAAGAGATCATGGTAGAAAAGAGAGAGAACGAGAAAGATATAAGGATAGCAAAGATCAGAAGAGAATCAAGGAGGAAAAATCTAAAAATAAAGACTCCAACAGTGGAAGGGACGAGAGGCAGAAAGAAAGAGATGAACAAGCGAGAGATGAAAAACTCAAGGAGCAAGACAAAGTGGAAAAGTATACAAAGAAAGATGACAGAAGAAAGGAAGAAAAGTACAGAGAGCAAGACCGAGAAGAGGGAAACCGAGACGAGGAGGCCCGTGAAAGGGAACAGGAAGGCGAGCCCTGTGAAAGACCTGATAAGAAATATGGAAGCAGTGATATAAGGGAAGATAGCTCCAGCAATACCTCGGAAAAAGAGAAACCCAGAAAACATGACCGCAAGAGATCCAGATCTGAAGAAAAAGGAAGCGATGAAGAACGCAGTGTAGAAACCAGAAATAATGAAGTTGAGGACAAGAATCTGAATTTGCCGTGTGAGCAAAAACCAAAAGATGATCCAGAAAAAGAAACTAATGGGACTGTACACACCCAACAGCTCAGTAAATTTGTCAAGCGCAGCAATCCGGAGACTATTACGTCTGCAAAAGAGCGATATCTTGCAAGGCAGATGAACAGGGCTTCAGCAAAGCCATATATTGAGCCAGAGGAAAATGAGTAGTTTTATTGGGATTGATGTCTACAAAAATTCAAATTTAAATATATAAAATAATCTTTGATGGTTTTTGTGAAGTCTTGTATGAAACCATAATAACTATTAAAAACAATTCTTCACCTCCTAACCCCTTAGTAGCAAGCCAAGATAATTGTGACATGGTGAATGGAAATGAATGGTGCAACACATCACTTTTGAATCAGCATTCTGGCATAGGTGGATATATAGGTATTTTAAGGCAGGCCATTCACCTTTTATTTTCCCCAGTAACTACAAAAATAAATACTTTGGGGTTTAAGAGTATTTTAAACAATATTCTGCTAAATTTGATATTTTATTTATTAACTTATAGCATTTTTTTTCTTTGTGGTAAAACTATCAAAGATGTTGCAGACTGTTGTAGATAGGTCATAGCTTTAAATGCCTTGTTAAACTAAACTTGTGGGAATAACCTGTTGCAGCTGAAAAGTCAACTTGCCATTCTTTAATGCGGGAGACTTTTGTGAGCTGGTATTTCATGACTGCAATGGAAAAGGCAGAAACTCAGAAGGTCTTTGCAAAGTTTTAACTGCTTGCTTTCTGTTAGCAGGCCTTTAAATGCACCATAAAGTTGGTTGAACGTTTTTCAATTAAAGTGGGACCTCTTTTGTTTGCACCTGTGATGGTTCTGTTTCAGAAAGGAATATTTTCAAGCTGCTGAAATAATTACAATTTTTTTTTTATTGAAGCTGCCACAGTAAAAGTTTGTTTCAATTTTGAAAAATGCAGCAGACATCATTGTTGATATCTGTGTTTATATGCAGGATTAATCTTGCACCCAGCTTTTTGGAAGAGGGTGTTCATGAGTCTAAGAGGAGGGTCTACCTGTCTCAAAAGGCTAGGTGATGGTTTTTGGATGCTTACCACCCCCCCGCCCCACTTAACTGCCTGTTCCTCACAACCATTTGTTATCTATGTGACTTAAATGTAGTGTTTTGCCATTCCAGAAATGACCTTTAACAGTCCAACAAATATTGTAGCATTTCTGAATGAAATATTTAAGGGAAGCATACTGAAAATACTTGATTTGATAAATTCTCTTCTATAAGGGGCATTTTCAAACAGCGCAATTTGCATTCAATGCAACACCAAGGTAATATTGCTCAGACAGAACGAATGGATTACGTGGTTTACCATATTTCCATCTACCAGGAAATGTTGAGTTTGCTGAACAGCTTGGTGAAAGAGCAGAATAGGTGAGCTGCCTGCAAGGAGGCAGGTCTCTCAAGCAAATTTGAGCAGCTGGGTGCTGGCTGATTTGACCGTGAGAGTGAGGAAATAGCTGCTTTTGTCCTCCGTCTCTCGAGAACAGGATTATCGAAACACACTGCTGAGAGTCAAGCTGTTGCAACCTACATACAGATGAGGGAGAGGCCATTTGGCCCATCTTAGCTCATCCATTTCCCCCCGCCCCCCCCCTCAAAAACTCTCTTTCCTGACCCAACACCTCATCTTGAACAAATCCAAGGTTTTCACTTCTTAAGTCGCCTCCATCAAGGCCAAAGAGTCCCAGTTTCTCCAGACTTTTTGTAACATCCCTTTGACACCAGACACCAACCACATGAGTCTTCTCTGCACAGCTAGATGTTTTTTGTTTTTTTTGGTCATTAAAGCAAGGTGATTAAGGTGCTGTCTGACCAGTACTGTACAGTTTTAGCAGCCTCTGATCCAGCAAGACAGTTCAGCATTCTACTTGCTTTATTTATTGCAGCTCTGCAGTGATTTGACATATTGCCAAATCTAAAATGCTGCCAAATCTCTTTCAATTTCACCTTTTAGATATTTCAACAAGATTGACTATCCAACACTTCTTGGAGAGACAATTACAAGAAAGTCAATTCTACACTAAATAAACACCTGCATATGCCAAATATTTAACATGGTATTGCGTTGTGGGTTAAATGTACTGAGTATTAGATTCATGGTTCATGCCCTTGATCTCTCTCCAATGATGCCTGCTTGGAAGTATGTGCTTGGTGAAGACAGTATCAGGCTTAGCTATGGCCCAGTGACCTGCTGACTCTTGTTAGCTATCCGGCATTCACTTGCAGAATAACGACTTGGATGAGGTACTGGATGCCCAGCTGTACCCTGTGGAACTGCACACCAACAAGGAGTCAGAGCATTCAGGAGGGGAGTGTTCAGTGTACGTAAAGCCCAACTAACAGCAGGTAAGTTATTTGCCTCAAAGATGTTTGAGCTGAAGCATTTTCAATTTCGTCATGAAATAATAACCTTGCTAAAAGTTAACGGCCCGGATTTTGCAGTCAGCGCCGAACGAACGGCACCAGCCGTTCATTGCCCACAGACTTTCTATGGGATTTCGCACTGGAAGTTGCGGTAATTAGAAATGCAAAACAGCCGTGGCGCCCTTTACAGGGGATCTGGGACCTGTGTGGACTGGGTAAGCAACTGTGTGTCTCCTTAACCAATCCGATGAAAGAATCCTTGCTGAGGCACACACAGTCTGAACCAGGAAGTGTAAGTTAGAATAGTTAATTCGATGCCAAATCATGTACAGAAAGTGAAATAATGAGAGGGGACAAAAGATGAGAAAGAGAGATAAGAGACAAAGAAAAAGTTTAAAACATTTTTTAATTTTTTTTTAAATCTCCAACAATAATTAAGATCTGAACGAATGAGACTCCACACCTGCAAAAGTTAATTTCAGTGCCAGGTTATTTGGCATTAATCAATACTTATCTCACCATTTTAAAAAAAAATCACATACAATTGAATGGACAAGTCCCAACTTTTTCTGCCGAGTTGAGTAGGTATCTATCACATAAGTGCCGCAACTCCAAGCCCTTCCATGTGTTTCAAGGGTGAGTCCCTCGGCGAGATACTGGTATAGTGAAGCTTCTAGAGGAGCAGGGCAATTCGGACAGCAACTTCCTCATTTCCGCATTTAATTGCGCATGTGCGGTCGCCGGAAGTTGCTGTCCAATTTATACCATTAATAACGGTGAGCACCGAGAGCCTCACTGTCATTCTTACCACAAAATCCAGGCCATTGTTACGACTGCTAAATTCATTCAAAATCTCAAACTTCGGGGCTTTTGTTCTGACTAACAGTATAATCATCTGAAAAAGAAGAAAAGAATGACAAGTCTAGGAGCATCAGAAGGGATGCTGCTGGGTTAATTAGAAAGACATAATTCTCCACCCCCCCCCCCCCCCGATCCAGGCCTTCAGACAGGTGTTACAATTTCTGTGCCTCCCCCCCACTCCAACCCTCTGTTGCGCCTCCCACAGAAAAACGTCATCTCTAAGATGTTGGGTGGTACTGTTTCCATTTCTAGCAGCAAGAGCATGCATGCCCAGAGTCTGGGTAAACTATCAATGAGATGTATGTCAATCAGAGCGCCTGATATTCATTGAATTCTAAGAGTTGGAGAAAGATGAGGCAATCTGGGCCTGTTGGAGATTCATATGGGCCAATTTACCACCCTCACTGTCTTGGTGCCACCCCTTCCCCTCCCCATAAGCAGTGAGCTGGCCAGCATCAATGACACACCAAGAGTGAAGCACATCACCCTAAATCTCCAGTTGATGGCAGCGCAATATTAAATGGTGTACTCACTCCCCCCACCGCCCCCATCTGACCATCCTTTCCCAGTCATAGCTAACAAACTACCTCAACACACAATACCACCCAAATGCGTACCACTGCATCAACAAACCAAACCATAATTCTAAATTTACTTATTACAAACTAACTTTCACAAAGCTAAATGAAACAGTTAGCACTATTTGGTTTGTGATTTTTTTTCAATCATAGCTTTTTATGCAAACTGAAATATATAAATTCCAAATTGATAAATTAATATAACAATCAGTCTAATCGTGCTTGACTAATCTACTGGAATTTTTTGAGGATGTAACTGGGAAAATAGATACGGGAGAACCAGTAGATGTGGTGTATTTGGACTTTCAAAAGGCTTTTGATAAGGTCCCGCATAAGAGATTAGCGTGTAAAGTTAAGGCACATGGGATTGGGGGCAAGGTATTGACTTGGATAGAGAACTGATTGGCGGACAGAAAGCAGAGAGTAGGAATTAATGGGTCTTTTTCCGAGTGGCAGGCAGTGACTAGTGGGGTACCGCAGGGATCGATCCTTGGACCCCAGCTATTCACAATATACATTAATGATCTAGATAAGGGAATTAAATGTAATATCTCAAAGTTTGCAGATGACACAAAGCTGGGTGGGCGTGTGCGCTGCGAGGAGGATACCGAGAAACTCCAGGATGATTTGGACAGGTTGGGTGAGTGGGCAGAAGCGTGGCAGATGCAATATAATGTGGATAAATGCGAGGTTATCCACTTTGGTGTCAAAAACAGAAAAGCAAACTATTATCTGAATGGCAATAGATTGGGAGAAGGGGAAGTGCAACGAGACCTGGGTGTCCTTGTGCACCAGTCGCTGAAGGTAAGCATGCAGGTGCAGCAGGCGGTGAAGAAGGCAAATGGTATGTTGGCCTTCATAGCGAAAGGGTTTGAGTATAGGAACAGGGATGTCCTGCTGTAGTTGTACAGGGCCTTGGTGAGACCACACCTTGAGTACTGTGTGCAGTTTTGGTCGCCTTATCTGAGGAAGGATGTTCTTGCCATGGAAGGAGTTCAGCGAAGATTCACAAGGCTGATACCTGGGATGGCAGGAATGACATATGAGGAGAGATTGGGTCGATTGGGCTTATACTCGCTGGAGTATAGAAGAATGAGAGGGGATCTCATCGAAACATATAAAATTCTGACAAGTCTGGACAAACTAGATGCAGGAAGAATGTTCCCGATGGTCGGAGAGTCCAGAACCAGGGGTCATAATCTAAGGATAAGGGGTAAGCCATTTAGGACAGAAATGAGGAAGAATTTCTTCATCCAGAGAGTGGTGAACCTGTGGAATTCTCTACCACAGAAGTTAGTTGAGGCCAAGTCATTAAATATATTCAAGAATGAGTTAGATATATTTCATAAAGCTAAAAGTATCAAGGGATATGGGGAGAAGGCAGGTACAGGGTACTGAGTTTGGATGATCAGCCATGATCTCATCGAATGGCGGAGCAGGCTCGAGGGGCCGAATGGCCTACTCCTGCTCCTATCTTCTATGTTTCTAATTAATGCTATTCTGGCAGGGACCACCTGAATGTGACTGGAGTATGTTAGGGAATTCATCACAGTGCAACTTGAAATTTTCTGTTTTCAACAGACCCTTGCAAAAGGGAGCAATTCATTTTCAAATGTGAATATAGCATGTGGCACCTTTCTTGTGGAACTGCAGTCTACAAAGTGAAACCAACTCCCCAAAATAGCAGGATTTTTTTTGCCCTATAAGGATGATCTTCTACGGAACACAATAGGGAACAAAACCTTTCCAAATTACAACAGTGACTACACTTCAAAAAGTACATCATTGGCTGTAAAGCGCTTTGGGACATCTGGTGCGAGACTTTATTATTTTCTTGTCTGCTATTGGAAGCCTTGCGACCTCAAATACATTGCAGATTGAGCAATTTATTTTAAATTAATAGGGCAGTTTAATTGTTATCTCTTTATCTTTGACTTAGCAACAGCACTTTGTTCTCTCTCCACTTTCAGCTTGTCAGTGTATCAAGACTCTTTGTGTGGAAAAAAGAAAAGTAAATTAACTCAATGATTTCAAAAACTCCTCACTTACTTCACGGGAAAATAAACTTTCCTTTAAAAATTGTTTTAAAATAAGATATTTAAAATATTACTTTTCAAAAGCAAAGACCGAAGAAAGGAAAGTTGCCATTTCACTGAAACTGAAATTGGCATTTCACTGAAACTGAAATTGGCATTTCACTGAAACTGAAGATCCTGTAAATGAATAGCCCAGGTGAACTATGGTAGATGGGCATGAAGCAATGAGAAGTGCATGTGATTTTTGCCTGGTTATATACAAATTTGTTAAGTCGTCAAAGTATTCACTCTAACTCATGGAAATGATAAACTTTATTTAATAACCATGTAAAATATCAATAACTGTAGGCACATTTGCATGATCTAATTACTACAACAATTTAGAAATATAATTTGCATACATACAAAAGCTGGACAAAGACATTTGACAGTAATACTTAACAGTAGTTTCAATAAACACAGACTTGAGCGACAAATACAGTAGACATACAAAAATGGCTTGATACATTAGCAGTTGCATGAGCAACCTCACAAATATAGAAATACTGTACTTTAAAAACAAAAAGGTGAGTAAAGCTGTGCACACACTAATGAGCAGTTAATGATCTTTCCAATATGCAGCAAATTCCAACAGGTACTTTTTATATGACTGGAACTCTATAGATTCTTGATCAACTCTTGAGATAATGTTATAGTGCATGAGCCTGTCAGCCATTCAATGTAACAACTTTATCCAGACTATTTATTAGCCCCAGTTTACACTCAGTTTTTGTATGTGTGTTATGTTTACATTGTAGAAAGTTTGATTGATAACCAATATGAAGCAAGATTTTAACTCATTGTCCATTAGGAACATTTGGACTGTTGGGCCAACTATTCAACTACAGGCACTTATCCCTGGGCTGAGAAGGGAACAACTGATCAGCATTCCCATTCCTGATTGATTCCTAATGGAAGTGCATTTATGTAGATGACAAGCGAAAGCAGTCTAATGATCTAATGGCAACAAAGAATTTAAAGGCAGCTATTGTCATGATTTACGGCCACTTTCTGCATCCTTTATTGTAGCATTTTAACACCCCTTTCTTTAAAATTAAAGACAAAATGTGCTCGACTGCATTATCCCATAATCCTAAATATTCTAAAAGGAACCACCTTTTTTATGCCCTGGAATTGCTCAATGATGTCATCAATGGGTGGAACCTAATGACATCACAGACGGAGCAGTTCTACACAAAATGTCTGCGCCCGTGCTGCCGCTTACTAAACAGTAGCGTGAGGTGACAGAGATACTGATCACTATCTTATTTTAAGATTATGGGGTCATTTACTTGAGCGTACTTGCCCTTTAATTCCTTCATCTAAGTATTTTACTATGGAGTTTGTACAATTACCTAAATCAAGAGATTTTCATAGTTTTTTTTAACTTCTTGTTACCAAATCTGCTTACTTTAAATTATAAGAATATAGGTTGCTGTTGAGGGACTTTGTCTGATTTGGTGGAATCCCTTTTCTGCCGAAATCATACAGAATTAGTTTGCAGAGCAAAAGAATTGTCAGAAAAATTATTTCTAAATACACAACCAGCAAAAAGACCACTTGTAATTAAGCCTGAGGGAACATCACATCTCAAAGAAATTCATTTTGCCACTGCCGGACCAGAGGTTATTTATTACAATGATGCAAGACAGTTGTGAGTTGTACTGCAGCCTTCTATCACAGGTTCAAATCCTGGCCTCCACTGACCTCCCAACATAGCTTTCTAATGGATGATGAGCTGCAATCTCGACTGAAGGAGAAAAGGGGTGGAAAGGGACACACCTGCTCCACCACCGTACTTCCTAGTGATCAAACAAGGAATGGCACTGATGCTGTGCTTGCAAGTGGGCCAGACCATTCAAGCCATCATGCCCTGGGTGGTGGAAAGGGTTGTCTTAAGTTGCAGAGGCAAATTTGGGGAATAAAAATTAGATACATTGCTACAGTTTTATCACTTTGGTGGGGGGGGGAAAAATCCCAGCAGGAATTGATCACTTAGCTTCTTTTTGGAGGGAAAAATAGTTTCACCACTAACAAAATTAGTGTGTGGCTAGTCCAATTATTTAAGGGGTTAATCTCTGTGCTAAAGTTAATCAATTCGTAGGCCACTAGATGGAGCGTTTTGCTGCACTGTATATTTGGAATCTTTCCGATATATATCTCAATCTTGCTGACTTTTGCAATATTTGCACAGCCCTTTTAATGGGCTGGATCCCTTCACCTGCTGGGTCTCCGTAATTAACTTTTAAATTGATTTCACAGACAATTAAATTCTGATGCTGCTGATCCCGACACACAAATAAAATACAGTGAACAATACACTGAATGGCAGAAGCCCCATGACAGGAACATTTATGTTAAGGGAACAATTTCACCTGTACTAATTGCTTCAAGTTCAGAAATGTTTAATATGGGCCACTTTTGAGTGTTTTGTTTGCTGCAGGGGTGTTTTTACATTCTTTTTATTAATTTTGTTTTAAAATGTTATTAAAATACTTTTCCTCTCGCTGTGCTGCAAGCTGTTTTCTGTTGGCACATGCAACAGTAACGGCAGGGGCGACTGCAGTCAATTCATCTAATTCTCCCTAGCTATACAAAAAAAGTAAGTGGCTAAGCTGAGAAGAAAAAGTCAAAGAAACATTTTGCTGGGTGCTGCAGGAAGAGAAAGAGGGCTGGTGGGGAAACAAATCACAAATGTTTCACTTTGCTTCAGATCCATGTCATTTGGTCTGGCCATTTAAAAAGAAAACAAATGAATGTTTTGAACAAAGTAAGACTGATGACCTTAACATTTGCAGTGGTTCACAAACGCCTGTGAATGGTGCTTTGATTAGAAGAAACTTAATCTACATTCCCTAGTGCTTACGTAAACTGTGCCACCACTTCATATTTGGTTGTAGAAAAATAACTCCATACTACGCATCCCACTTGAAACTTGAGCAGACAGAATCACACAGAATATAAAGACATGAGCTCTGTCCAAAAGAGTACACAATTAAGGTACCTGTTAATTGACTGAATCAGGTAGAAGTAACTGCTGTTAAGGACGTAGTTATGGAATGTTGCCAGAACAGTTACATGAATGAGTGATGATGCCTTTTAAGGTGGCTAGATACAACACATTTCAGCTCACTATATAATGTAAAGTAATAACTGCAACTTAATGTTACTGTAGTTGTCCTCTTATTTGCAACATGAATCTTTGATTACACCTAATACAGAATTAAACTTTTTCATGTCAAGAGGGAAGATTTTTTTGCATCATGGAATTTGCCTCTCTGCCTTTTACAATGGTTGTTAAGCACAATGAGCATTTCCATCACAATTTGGACCAGGTATGCATGTGAGATAATACCATTGGTCACTTTGTAACCTCCAGGACAGCATTTGTAGCACCATGGGCCTGAACAAAAATCAATAAATAGAATGCAAACTCCACACAGATTTAATTACTTTTTGAACAGCTGTCATTCAGCTATGCAAAGTCTAAGGATCATGTTACTATCTGGTTGTAAAATAATGTACTGTAATTTGAATTATAGCAATCTTGTCAGTGGATGTTGCTGTTTATCAATTGACTTTCACCTTTTTACACATTGAACTAGTGATGTTATTTGCCTAGAAAATCCAGCATGGTCATCACATTCACTTTGAAACCTGTCTTGAAACTTGTTTAAAATTTAAAAAGCATGTATTGGAATGTTTTGTAAAAATTATATTAATTTCCTTCAATACATTTAAAACAGAAAGTTATTTATGTACAAAAAGAATGTTTACTTTTCCAGTTATCTCTTCCTTTGGGTGACCTGTGAATGAATGTTTCCCATTTACCTGCACTTATTAAAAAAAGCAATGACCTAATATGGAAACGAGGACTATAAGGAATAAGGCACCCTGAACGTAGATGTGAAGTACTCCAGCAAACCCAACCGAGAGTCAGGTTCACGACTACACTTGGACTAAAAGTGGACAATTCACAATTTTAAGCGAATACACAAGCCAATTACAATGAACCTTTAACAACCCAACAACAATCCAGCTTACGCTAAAATCAAATTTATAATTCACTTTGAAATGCTGTTTTGGAGACTTGGTCATAAAAAAATTCTGACATGTTTCTGACAATAAATTGCTTACCTATAAATACAAATACCAATTGCTCAGTAAAATACACAAAATACATTATAGGACATAGCAACAGTCTGCAGTCACTGGTATTCATTCATTCTTTATAAAAACAAATGTGTAGCATAATGCCCTGTGGGCAGTAAAAAGAAATTAGTACATGTTTCTGACTTTTATCATTGTGTTTACATACATATATATATATATATATATATATATATGTGTGTGTGTCTTTATGTATGTTATTTAATGGACCCCAGTACAATATAACAAAAATCTAAAGAATTTGAAGGGCATACTGACATCACTAAGCTGCAGTTTGAGGATCACTCTGTCTCCTTGTGTCTATCACTCAGGGCACGATTTTTGACCTCTTAATACCACTGGGCGATCTGAGCAGTCAGTCCAAGAAGTTAAGGACACTCACTACGGCTGAATCAAACAGCATCGAGGTGGACACCAGAATTAGTTTTATTTTCTTCAACTTCTGGAGTTATGCTTTTCAAAATCCGCTGTTAAAGAAAAGATTTAAAGGCAACTTATAAGCAAGTTACTGTATATAATTTCTTTGAATATAACAATAAAAAGTAAATGCTCCTAGAATCAACATACTATAAAATACATAAATGATTGATTCAGACTTATTTTATAACCTAAAACAAGAAAGAAAAGAGAAATTTCTCTTTCTGGTACTGGGTTTACCAGTTTACCCTGTGGGCAATGTGTACTGATGATGTAACACAAGCTGTAGAACAACACTGCTTCAAATTTACAGAGCAGTTTGCTAAACTTCAGCCTGATAAATGCATAACAACCACTCTACATCATTAAACCTAACACAGCAACACATCCTGTACTGTGTCTGCCATGTTGTTCGTAGACCAACACCTTATCTACTCGTCACAAAACACAGTTACAGATTGGTGCTGTTTGCTTCATAGTCCTTTGTCAAATTGCTTAAGCTCTCCAGAAACTACAACTCTTGCAGCAGAAGTTAATGTTCTATTGTTTTAAAAATACAACCTGAAACGATCATTAGGCAACTTTTAATCATCTTAAACATAATACACACCAACTCTCCCAACAGTGGAGCCCCACAGGTCAGGAAGGTCCAAGGCTTAATCCGTTTTTGGTGAAGCAGCTGGACAGCAGCAAGCGACTTCAATTGGCTGTGGCAGCCCCGGGCATAGGGAGGAAAGCAAATCACTCATGATTGCTATCCAGCAGCAGTAGGTATGTGTGGGGAGAGGACTGCTGACATTGGTTGAGGACAGAACTGAATAGACCACTCGCATTTTATCTCAGCTCAGACTTGAAAAAATGGTCACTTGGGTGTGATATCTGAGGGTCACCACTTTTAGTGGAACATTATTCTGATAGGCATTGCCTCCTTCAGGAGAAGAAGAGTAAAGACTGAGAATAACGGAGGGAAGCAAGTGTTATCAATAGCCCATGTAAACTTGCAACAGTAGTTTACAATATTTATATCATTCATTAATAGAACTGACATAACTAGAGTCATAACGGCACAGGAGGCCGCCATTCGGCCCATCGAGTCCCTGCCGGCTCTCTGTAGAGCAATCCAGTCAGTCCCATTCCCCCGCTCTATGCCCATAGCCCTGCAAGTTTATTTCCCTCAAGTGCCTATCCAGTCTCCGCTTCCACCACTTCCGTCAGCAGCGAGTTCCTGGTCCTCACCACTCGCTGCGTAAAAAAGTTTTTCCTCCCATCCCCCCTGTACATCTTGCCCAAAACCTTAAATCTGTGTCCCCTAGTCCTTGTACCATCAACTAGTGGGAACAGCCTTCCCCCGTCTAGCCTATCCAAACCCATTATAATCTTGTACACCTCTATCAAATCACCCCTCAACCTCCTTTGCGCTAATGAAAACAAATCCAGCTTCTCCAACCTGTCCTTGTAGCTAAGATCCCCCATCCCCAGAACCATTCTGGTAAATCTCCTCTGCACCATCTCAAGTGCCTTCACATCCTTCCTAAAGCGTGGTGACCAGAACTGGACGCAATACTCCAGTTGTGGCCTAACCAGCGCTTTATAAAGGTTCAGCATAACGTCTCTACTTTTGTACTCAATACCTCTGTTTATGAAGCCCAAGATCCCAAATGCTTTGTTAACCACACTCTCAATATGTCCCGCCACCTTCAGGGACCTATGCACATTAACTCCCAGGTCCCTCTGTCCCTGCACACTCTTTAAAACTGTGCCATTAAGTATACATTGCTTCTCCCTGTTCCTTCTGCCAAAATGCATCACCTCACACTTCTCTGTATTAAATTCCATCTGCCACTTGTCTGCCCATTCTGCTAGCCTTTCTATGTCCTGTTGCAGTCAATTGGTATCATCCTCACTGTTTGCCACACCTCCAAGTTTGGTGTCATCAGCAAATTTAGAAATTACATAAGAACATAAGAAATAGGAGCAGGAATAGGCCACTTGGCCTCTTGAGCCTGCTCTGCCATTCAGTAAGCTCATGGCTGATCTTGGGCTCAAAGCCACTTCCCTGCCCGCTCCCCATAATCCTTCACTCCCTTATCTTACAAAAATCCGTACACTCTGTATTCCAATATCCAGGTCATTTATATATATCTAAAAAAGCAGTGGCCCCAGCACTGACCCTTGGGGAACACCACTGTCTACCATTCTCCAGTCTAAAAAACAGCCATTTACCACAACTCGCTGTTTTCTGTCCTTAAGCCAATTCCTTATCCAAGCTGCCACTGACCCATCTATTCCATGAGCCTCAATTTTATTAACCAGCCTTCTATGTGGTACTTTGTCAAATGCCTTCCTAAAGGCGTTTAACTACTTCATCACATGATCATTTATCGGCTGTGAAGTTGGGTTCCCTTTAGGGGTAAATATCAAACAACTGGTGTGATTGTGTTTTATCTGTTGCGATGAATAACCAATTGATCGGTTTTTGATTGAGGGAGAAAAATCAAAAATTACCAAACTAGATTGTGTATTAATGGAATAACAACAGAAAACGCTGGAAAAACTCAGCAGGCCAGGCAGCATCCGTGGAGAGAGAAAGAGAGTTAACGTTTCAGGTCGATGACCTTTCGTCAGAACTGTGAAGAGCCGGAAATCAAATAGATTTAAGGCCAGAGTAAAGCTGGGAAAAGGGGGAGGGGATAAAAGAACAAAAGGGGAGATGAAGAGACATTAAGAGACATTAAGAGATATGCAAGGCTAGAGGTGGTGTTAATGTGACAGATTAAGGCTGAAAGAAGTGTGAAATCCACTGGCAGAATGAAGGACAGCTGCCAGCTTCTAGGAGGAAAAAAAAGGTGGGGGGGGCAAATAAAAGGATGGAAAAAATAAAATATAAATGTGATTGGAGCTGAGGTTATGATCTAAAATTGTTGAACTCGATATTGAGTCCAGAGGGCTGTAAAGTGCCTAAACGAAAGATGAGGTGCTGTTCCTCGAGCTTACGCTGCGCTTCCGTGGAACAGTGTAATAGGCCGAGGACGGTGAGGTCAGAGTGGGAGTGAAGCGGTGAATTAAAGTGACAGGCCACCGGGAGCTCGGGGTCCCCCTTACGGACTGAACGGAGGTGTTCCGCAAAGCGGTCACCCAATCTGCGTTTGGTCTCCCCAATGTAGAGGAGACCACATCGTGAGCAGCGAATACAGTATACTAAATTGCAGGAAGTACAAGTAAATTGCTGTTTCACCTGGAAGGGGTGTTTGGGGCCCTGGACAGTGGGAAGAGGGGAGGTGTAAGGGCATGTGTTGCATCTCCTGCGCGTGCACGGGAAGGTGCCGGGCGAAGGGGAAGGGGTGCTGGGGGTGGTAGAGGAGTGGACTAGGGTGTCGCGGAGGGAGCGGTCCCTGCGGAATGCTGAAAGGGGAGGTGAGGGGAAGATGTGTTTGGTGGTGGGATCACGCTGGAGGTGGCGGAAATGGCGGAGGATGATCCGTTGAATGTGGAGGCTGGTGGGGTGAAAGGTGAGGACAAGGGGAACCCTATCGTGGTTCCGGGAAATAATGGGCCTGGAACCTACAATCAACTGACTCAAAAGCAAGAGTGCTACCAACTGAACCAAAACAACACCTAAGACAAGTGAATAGCTGAGCAATACAGACCAAGATTTTCTCAGATTCAATACTTGGTCTATGGTGAGTCAACTGATCTCACTACAATTTGGTCCTGGGTTGGGAAAATCAGCCTATGTTCCTGCTTCTTAATGCTTTCTGGCAACTCTTGCTGGAAGAATGTGTAGATAATTTGTGCGAGGACAAGATTAGGTTCAGTTGTGCTGCCATTTGCGGTTCAATAGATTTGTCTCCTCTTTCGCTGTCTATAATCTTGGTGATGTGCTGCACTGTGGTCTTGACCTTTCACCTTTGTTTCTCAACCACTGAGGCTGTCTAGGTTCACACACGAGTCCTGAAATTGCGAGAGACAGGACAGCAGACTGGAGAATTGAGCGCTCCCATTGTCCAAGACTCCATACCGCAATTTTAGGACTATGAAGAATGACCAATGGGCAGGTTACTGCAGGGTGTCTGAGGTCTGTGCCAGCAGGAGACAACACCTTCAGTGGAGGAGGGGGAGAAAGTTGGCTGAAAAGGAGCAGGAAGAAAGCATATAAATCCTTTCGACATCTAAACAATGAGTAGAATATCAAACACACCTCTGAAAATGCACAAGTGAATAAGCAAGTGAACATTTTAAATAGTCAGTCAATCTGTTAACTCTTGCATAGTTCCCTTGGAGTAATCTGAACATTCTGTTCTGGCGCCATGTTCCTTTCCCCACTAGTTAGTAAAACTGAATATGAACATTGACTTGAACATCTGCCACATACCTGTTTAAATGTTCCTGGAGTAATTATAATTTTGTAAACCATGTAGGACGGAACACAGATAAACGAGGAAGTACCAATGCAGTAGCCAACAACTGCAGTCCAATAAGGGTATGTATAGTTAAAGAGCTTAAGTTCTGGAGGAGTTGACAGGAAACTGCCAATGATGAACTGTTAAAAATAGGACAACTGTTGTTAATGGAAAGAGAGAAACAATCAAATCCAAACAGATTTACAACACTTCGTATTTCCCCTCCTTATAATTAGTGATGCCAATGTTCAATTTATTGATCAGTTTGATGGTGCCATTAAGCGTTCACACAATTAGGGTTTGACAAAAATCAGCCATTTTAATGCGAAAGCATTGGATGTTGGCATTTAATTTATTTTGAACGCTCCCAGATCAGATATAACATGGGTTAGATATAATTCAGAGTTACCCAAAACCCTTCCAAATTGCACCTTTAACTCCAAGTTCAGAAGATCCTTTGCCAAAGCAGTGTAACAATATATTTAATTCCCGTGTTCAATATTTATCACCTTCAGATATCTCCAAATTGTATTTGTAGTGAAACACAGAAAGCTTATACAAGGTCCCACGACAGCAATGAGATAAATGACCAGCGAACCTGTTTATTTGGTGGTGTTGGTTAAGGGTTAAATGTTGGTCTCGACAGCTAAAGAAACTCCCCTGCTCTTCTCTGAAAAGTGCCATGGGATCTTTTATGTCCACCTGGACAAGGGCGGCAGCTTAAATGATGCTCTCAAGTCTCTAGAGTAGGTTTTTAACCGATAACACTTCTGACTCAGAGGTAAGCGTCCTATCACTAACTCAAGGCTGACACTTAACATAGAAAAACTGTCCCTCGGCACATCAGAGGTGTAAGGAAAAGCTGGAATACCACGGCCGTCATTATAAAGATTAAGGTATGTTGTAATCAACGTCCCTCCAAATTATTTTTGGGTGCCTGGCCCCTTTAACGGACTGCGCGACCTATTCAAAGTTTCGCGCATGCGTGAAATTTCATATTGGAAAAGCCGGTCCCGGGCTGCACGGGACTGGTCACGCAGCCGCGCAGCTTAGAGGGAACATTGGTTGTAATTAATTGCTTTACCTAAGATAGCTTTAATTGACAGGGGAAGAGAAAGAAAACACTAAAGGTCTGCTGCAAAAGTGTTCTATACTCGAGCATTTAAGATACCCAATACTGTTTGATTAAACGCAGGGACTGTGTACTGAAGTACATTCAAGAACACTGACGTTTCACCTTTGAGTCCAGACAAAGGAGATGAAAGGCCCCTTTCCCAACAGCTGTTATAGATCTTACATGAAATGAATCGTATCAATCCAATTTCCATTGGATACAAATCTACAGCATACATCTGGTTTCACGTTTGGCATGAATGGGAGTGTTTGGTCATAGTGCCCAGAAAGGCAAAGCATGTGAAAGCAGAAAGATCACACTGACCCAGTATGGAGCACCTTGTTGAGGCTGGGAATTAGCAGTATTGTTTCAATACTGGAGGAAATGTTGCAACTGACCCTTGTTACACCTGGACAAGATGTACTGCCAGTTTCCCACGCCCTGACACAAGTGCCTCAGTACTAAATAATACAAAAGAGGGATCAGTAACCTGCCGACCAAGTATTGTCCTCAAGGTCAATCTTACCAGAAGGAAAATTGGGCTAATAGCAACCCAGCATATCTGCCAGTACCAGCCGGGGCTGAAGCCAAGCATTTCTTTAATGTCCCTGCAGAAACGCTTCATTCCTAAAGTAGTAAGAACAGAAAAGAAAGTGAACATGAATCAAGCCAAATAGATCAAAGTTCTATTTACAGCAGCTCTTTATTTACATAATCCCTCCTGGTAGTTCTGTACGAGAGTACAACGACCTACTTAAAATATGTGAAGTTTTACTGAGAGATTTTCTGATAACGAGTCCATCTGCTGTGACATTATATACAGGGAGTCAAAACTAAGTGGACCTGAGAGGGAGCGAGAGCGGAGCCTGAGGATATAAAGAGCGCGGCAGAGTGAGGCCCGAGAGCGGAGGCAGCGGACCTGAGAGGGAGCGAGAGTGGAGCCTGAGGATACAAAGAGCGCGGCAGAGCGAGGCCCGAGAGCGGAGGCAGCGGACCTGACAACAAAAACAAGGAGTGACGTCACAGGAAAGCAGGGTAGTGATTGGTTGGTCAATATTTCTCTCTTTATCTTGGGCTTTGGTTTAAATTAAGAGCTGGGATTAAAAACTAAATGTTCAAAAAGAGAGAGCTGATTGGTGAGTATCTGGTAAGTGTTTTTACTTGGCTTTCTTAAAGTTTTTAAGTTTATTCCAGCTAGGCTACTAAATAGTCTGTTAATTAGAGATATGGCAGGGCAGCTCACACCCGTGGAATGCACATCCTGTGCCATGTGGGAAGTCCTGGACACCTCCCGTGGTCTGGACGACCACATGTGCGGGAAGTGTCGCCAGCTACAGCAGCTCGAGCACCGGGTTACGGAGCTTGAGCGGCGGCTGCAGTCACTGCTGTGCATCCGCGAGGCTGAGAGCTACGTGGATAGCACGTTTCGGGAGGTGGTCACCCCGCAGCTTAAGAGTGTGCAGGCAGAGAGGGAATGGGTGACCGTCAGAGAGAAGAGGAGGACCAGGCAGGTAGTGCAGGAGTCCCCTGAGTGCATCTCACTCTCCAACCAGTATTCGCTGCTGAGTACTGGTGAGGGCGATGGTTCCTCTGGGGAGTGCAGCCAGAGCCAAGTCTGCAGCACCACGGGTGGCTCAGCTGTACAGGCGGGGGGAAAGAGGAGAGGGAGAGCAATAGTGGTAGGGGATTCAATAGTTAGGGGAGCAGACAGGCATTTCTGCAGCCGCAGACGTGACTCCAGGATGGTATGTTGCCTCCCTGGTTCCAGGGTCAAGGATGTCACTCAATGGCTGCAGGGCATTCTGAGGGGGGAGGGTGAACAACCAGAGGTCGTGGTCCATATCGGTACCAATGACATAGGTAGGAAGAGGGATGAGGTCTGCAGGCAGAGTTTAGGGAGCTAGGAAAGAGGTTAAAAAGGCAGGACCTCAAAGGTAGTAATCTCCGGATTACTACCAGTACCACGTGCTAGTGAGTACAGAAATACGAAGATAAAGCAGATGAATGCGTGGCTGGAGAGATGGTGTAGGAGGGAGGGCTTTAGATTCCTGAGGAATTGGAACTGTTTCTGGGGGAGGTGGGACCTCTACAAGCCAGATGGGTTGCACCTCAACGGGAACGGGACCAATATCCTCGCGGGAGGGTTTGCTAGTGCTGTTGGGGAGGGTTTAAACTAGCTTGGCAGGGGGATGGGAACCTAAGTATAGAGTCAATAGGGAGGGAAGAAAAACTGGAATTGGGAAACAAAAACATAGAAAGTAAATTGGAAGGACAGAGGAATCAAGGGCTAGATAGTAGTCAACAAGGAGGTTTGTCTGTTCTAAATGGTATATACTTCAATGCAAGGAGTACAGCGAACAAGGCAGATGAGCTGAGGGCACAGGTAGATACTTAGAACTATGATATTATAGCTATTACTGAGACGTGGCTGAAAGAGGGACAGGTATGGCAGCTCAACATTCCTGGTTACAGGATTTTCAGACGGGATAGAGAGGGAGGTAAAAAGGGAGGGGGGGTCGCGGTATTGATCAAAGAAACTATTACAGCTGTGAGGAGGGATGATATGTTGGAGGGATCATCAAACGAGGCCATATGGGTCGAATTGAAAAACAAAAAAGGGGCGATCACACTGCTGGGAGTGTACTACAGACCCCCAAACAGTGAGAGGGAGATAGAAGAACAAATCTCTGAGAAGTGCAAAAACTATAGGGCAGTAATAGTAGGGGATTTCAACTACCCCAATATTAACTGGGATAAAATTAGTGTGAAGGGTATAGAGGGTGCGGAATTCCTAAAATGCATCCAGGAGAACTTTTTTAGCCAGTATGTAGCAAGCCCAACAAGGGAGGGGGCGGTTCGGGACTTAGTTTCAGGGAATGAAGCTGGGCAGGTAGAAGGCGTATCAGTGGGGGAGCATTTTGGTGCTAGTGACCATAATTCTGTTAGATTTAAGGTAGTTATGGAAAAGGACAAGGATAGACCAGGAATAAAAATTCGAAATTGGGGAAAAGCAAATTTTGCTAAGCTCAGAGGGGATTTAGCCATAGTGGACTGGAAACAGCTACTTGAAGGTAAATCAGTGTCAGAGCAGTGGGAGGCATTCAAGGAGGAGATCCGGAGGGTTCAGACCAAATATGTGCCCTTAAAGAAAAAAGGTGGGACCAACAAATCTAGAGCCCCCTGGATGTCTAGGGACATACAGGGTAGGATAAAGAAAAAAAGGGAGGCGTATGACAGATACCGAGGGCTAAATACTCCAGAATCTTCAGAGGAGTACAGAAAGTGCAGGGGTGCAATTAAAAAGGATATTAGGAAAGCAAAGAGAGAGCATGAAAAATTCTTGGCAAGTAAAAGCAAGGAAAACACAAAGATGTTTTATAAATATATTAAGAGTTAGAGGATAACTAAAGAAAGGGTAGGGCCTATTAGAGGTCATGAGGGTAATCTGTGTATGGAGGCGGGAGACGTCAGTAGGGTCCTTAATGAATACTTTGTGTCTGTTTTCACAAAGGAGAGGGATGAAGCAGACATTGCTATCAGGGAGGAGTGTGAAATATTAGATGAAATAAACATAGTCAGAGAGGAAGTATTAAGGGATTTAGCAGCTTTAAAAGTGGATAAACCCCCAGGCCCGGATGAAATGTATCCCAGGCTGTTAAGCGAAGCAAAAGAGGAAATAGCAGAGGCCCCGGGCGACCATCGTTTTTCAATCCTCACTGGCTTCAGGTGTGGTACCGGAGGACTGGAGGACTGCTAATGTGGTACCCTTGTTTAAAAAGGGAGAAAAGGATAGACCGAGTAATTACAGGCCAGTCAGCCTAACCTCGGTGGTGGGAAAATTATTGGAAAGAATTCTGAAGGACAGGATAAATCTTCATTTAGAAAGACACGGATTAATCAAGGATAGTCAGAACAGATTTGTTAAGGGAAGGTCGTGTCAGACAAACTTGATTGAATTTTTTGAGGAGGTAACAAGGAGGGTAGATGAGGGTAGTGCGTTTGATGTAGTGTATATGGACTTTAGCAAGGCTTTTGATAAGGTTCCACATGGCAGACTGGTCACGAAGTTAAAAGCCCATGGGATCCAGGGCAAAGTGTCAAGTTGGATTCAAAACTGGCTCGGAGATAGGAAGCAGAGGGTAACGGTTGATGGGTGTTTTTTGTGACTAGAAGGCTGTTTGCAGTGGGGTTCCGCAGGGCTCAGTACTAGGCCCCTTGCTTTTTGTGGTATATATCAATGATCTAGACTTGAATATGGGGGGTATGATTAAGAAGTTTGCAGATGATACTAAAATCAGCTGTGTGGTTGATACTGAAGAAGGAAGCTGTAGACTGCAGGAAGATATCAATAAATTGGTCAGGTGGGCAGAACAGTGGCAAATGGAATTCAATCCGGAGAAGTGTGAGGTAATGCATTTGGGGAGGGCTAACAAGGAAAGGGAATACACATTAAATGGTAGGACACTGAGTAGTGTAGAGGAACAAAGGGACCTTGGAGTGCATGTCCACAGATCCCTGAAGGTAGCAGCCCAGGTAGATAAGGTGGTTAAGAAGGCATATGGAATGCTTGCCTATATTAGCCGTGGCATAGAATACAAGAGCAGGGGGGTTATGCTTCAACTGTATAAAACACTAGTTAGGCCTCAGCTAGAGTACTGCGTGCAGTTCTGGTCACCACATTACAGGAAAGATGTGATTGCACTAGAGAGGGTACAGAGGAGATTTACAAAGATGTTGCCGGGAGTAGAGAATCTTAGCTATGAGGAAAGACTGGATAGGCTGGGTCTGTTTTCCTTGGAACAGAGGAGGCTGAGGGGAGACCTTATTGAGGTGTATAAAATTATGAGGGGCCTAGATAAAGTGGATAGAAAGGACCTATTTCCCTCAGCAGAGGGGTCAAAAACTAGGGGGCACAGATTTAAAGTAATTGGTGGAAGGTTTAGAGGGGATTTGAGGAGAAATTTCTTCACCCAGAGGGTTGTGGGGGTCTGGAACTCACTGCCTGAAAGGGTGGTAGAGGCAGGAACCCTAACCACATTTAAAAAGTACTTGGATGTGCACTTGGGATGCTCTAACCTGCAGGGCTACGGACCAAGAGCTGGGAAGTGGGATTAGGCTGGATAGCTCTTTGTTGGCCGGCGCGGACACAATGGGCCGAATTGGCCTCCTTCCGTGCTGTAACTTACTATGATTCTATGAAAGTCAGCGGATGGGGGAGTATTCGAGCAAGCTGTGCAAATGTAATTCAGCTGCCAATTTAAAGTCATGATGTGGAGATGCCGGCGTTGGACTGGGGTGGACAAAAATGAGAAGTCGCACAACACCAGGTTATAGTCCAACAGATTTATTTAAAATTACAAGCTTTCGGAGCTGTCGCCCCTTCCTCAGGTAGAGTTACTGTGAGACAATCTACCAGAATTCACAGAATATAAACACAGAGTTTCTCTGTGTTTATATTCTGTGAATTCTGGTAGGTTGTCTCACAGTAACTCTACCTGAGGAAGGGGCGACAGCTCCGAAAGCTTGTAATTTTAAATAAATCTGTTGGACTATAACCTGGTGTTGTGCGACTTCTCAATTTAAATTCACACATCTTTGATTTTATATTATTATTCATAGTTAAATAGCAAAACTACTAGTATTATTATAGTGCCTTTAACATAGAAAAACGTCCCAACTTCACAGAGGTGTCATGAAACAAAAATGGACTCTGACCCAAAGGCAATATTGGGAGGGGTCACCAAAAGTTTGGTCGAAGAGGTGGGTTTTAAGGAGAGTCTTAGAGGAAGAGAAGGTATTGGAGAGGTCCAGATCACTTTGGTTGGTGGATCACGTAATACTTTTGAGTAATTACATTTTTCCTGATACATATTGTAAATTTTATTTTGCACCAATTTCCATTTATGTCCTCTTGTCCTACTTTCCTGACTTATTTTAAATAACCCAAGTTTACCTTATCTATAGCATTCGTTATTTTGTATACTGTAATGAAGTCCCCGCCCTTTAACTGGCTTCTTTCCAGACTGTAAAGCTCAAATGTACATCGAATTTACAGCACAGCAACAGGCCATTCGGCCCAACTGCTCAATACGAGCCTCCTCCCACTCTACTTCATCTCACCCTATCGACATATCCTTCTATTCCTTTCTCCCGCACGTACTTATCTAGCTTCCCCTTAAATGCAATTTGCCTCAACTACTCCTTGTGGTAGCAAATTCCACAAGGAATTCTAACCACTCTCTGGGTAAAGAAGTTTCTCCTGAATTCTTTACCAGATTTATTCGTGATTATCTTATATTTACGATCCCTAGTTTTGGACTCCCCATAAGTGGAAGCATCTTCTCTACGTCTTCTCTAATCTTTCTTCCTATCTCCTCACCTTTACAGTTGGGATCAATCTTATGGGTCTTTTTGTTTCATTCTTTATAATGCAAGTATCTTTTTGGTGGCACGGTTACCAAACTGAACATTTCAAGCGTGGTCTGATCAGTACATTGTCAAACCTCATCAGGAGAAATCAGTAGACAAATATGAAAGGCGGCGTTTTTCAAAAGGACAATTCCTTCAAACCCTTTAAGTTCTGAGCTTCTTGTGCTCCTCGAGTATGGAGTGATTTGGAACATGTTTCACAATTCTATCTCCACCAAATATCCCCAATGTTGTATTCAAATATCCCCAATGTTATATTCAAATATCCCCAATGTTGTATTCAAATATCCCCAATGTTGTATTCAAATATCCCCAATGTTATATTCAAATATCCCCAATGCTGTATTCAAATATCCCCAATGTTATATTCAAATATCCCCAATGTTTTTTTTTAAAATATCCCCAATGTTGTATTCAAATATCCCCAATGTTATATTCAAATATCCCCAATGCTGTATTCAAATATCCCCAATGTTATATTCAAATATCCCCAATGTTTTTTTTAAAAATATCCCCAATGTTGTATTCAAATATCTCCAATGTTGTATTCAAATATCCCCTAAGTTATATTCAAATATCCCCAATGTTGTATTCAAATATCCCCAATATTGTGCATTTTTTCTTTTGCGTAATGTAACTTACCGTAAAACCAAGACACTGCTATTGATTCCAGAAACACAACAGCAATAACAGCAGCTCCTGTAGCGTATTCTTCAAAGAATTTCACCACATACGCCCCACCCTGAAATGACAGATACAGATAACATTTACCTGTGAATGCACTGCACAGGAGAGGAACATTGTGTTTACATTAAAAACTTACGATGATCTTCATTTGACTTTTTTTTCCCTTCAGTAGGTTTGTTAAATACTTATGGAACTGCATTTGTTTTGTACGCACTGTATTTTATGGGTAAAAATATCAGAGTTTTGGAAAGCAAAACAGAAAGGGGGATTTTAACTCCCTCTGCCCGACGGAAACCTGGTGGAACGGGAGTTAAAACTGTGCGGTACTTCTTGGACACTGCCCCATATCTGTTTGAACGGTTGAGGTGTCTGCCTGACTCAGGCAGATGCCTATTAAACATACGCAAATAAAGGTCCTATCGCTCAGATGGGATCCTGAGGCAATTTTAATGGCCTACTGTCGTCTGCTGTGGTACACCACAATAAAAACCTCCAGTCAATTCATGAATCTGGAGGAGAACATTATGGGCAGCATAAGAACAAGGTGCAAAGTGAGGGAGACACATTTTAAAATGAAAGGGGGAGCAAACAAAGCTGGCATTATAGAATTCCATCTTGGGAATATGAAGACAGGTTCGAGCAGACTCAGTGGTATCAGAATATGTCGCGGCCACTGTCTTACTGCTTAGCCAGACAGCAGCAATCGTTCAAAATCACAAGATGCATCACAAGCATTTTTAAAATTCAGACAGCCTATATCCGATTGAAGAAGAGAGTACGCGTTTAGTCTTAGCACCCAAATTAAAAACAGGAAATGCTGGAAATGCACAATAGGTCAGTTAGCGACTGAAAAAGAAAGGCAGATTAGCATTTTGGGTGTGGCCTTTCATCAGAACTGCATTTCCTGTTTTTATGTCAGAATTCCAGCACTTGTGTTTTTTTTACATTAATAGAGTCATAGAGTTATACAGCACAGAAAGAGGCCCTTTGGCCCATCGTGTCTGCGCCGGCCATCAAGCCCTGTCTATTCTAATCCCATTTTCCAGCACTTGGTCCGTAGCCTTGTATGCTATGGCATTTCAAGTGCTCATCTAAATGCTTCTTGAATGTTGTGAGGGTTCCTGCCTCTACCACCCTTTCAGGCAGTGAGTTCCAGATTCCAACCACCCTCTGGGTGAAAAAGTTTTTCCTCAAATCCCCTCTAAACCTCCTGCCCCTTACCTTGAAACTATGCCCCCTGGTTATTGACCCCTCTACGAAGGGGAAAAGTTCCTTTCTATCTACCCTATCTATGCCCCTCCTAATTTTGTACACCTCAATCAGGTTCCCCCCTCAGCCTTCTCTGCTCTAAGGAAAACAACCCCAGCCTGTCCAGTCTCTCTTCATAGCTGAAGCGCTCCAGCCCAGGTAACATCCTGGGGAATCTCCTCTGCACCCTCTCCAATGCAATCACATCCTTCCTATAGTGTGGCGACCAGAACTGCACACAGTATTCCAGCTGTGGCCTAACTAATGTTTTGTACAGCTCCATCATAACCTCCCTGCTCTTATATTCTATGCCTCGGCTAATGAAGGCAAGTATCCCATATGCCTTCTTAACCACCTTATTTACCGTCCTGCTGCCTTCAGGGATCTATGTACATGCACACCAAGGTCCCACTGATCCTCTGTCTTTCCTAGGGTCCTACCATTCATTGTGTATTCCCTTGCCTTGTTAGTCCTCCCAAAATGCATCACCTCACACTTTTCAGGGTTAAATTCCATTTGCCACTGTTCTGCCCATCTGACCAACCCATCTATATCGTCCTGTATCCTGAGGCTTCCCTCCACGCTATTTACCACTCCACCAATTTTCGTGTCATCTGCAAACTTACTGATCATACCTCCTACATTCATATCTAAATCATTAATGTACACTACAAACAGCAAAGGACCCAGCACGGATCTCTGCGGTACACCACTGGACACAGGTTTCTAGTCACAAAATCTCTGGTCTTAGGATCTCGATCTTATTCTGTTATTCGCCTCAGCCTTACAACAAGATAGTCACTAGTCCTAAAAGAAGACTTGCATTTATATAGCACCTTTCATGACCACCGGACGTCTCAAAGCGCTTTACAGCCAATGAAGTACTTTTGAAGTGTAGTCACTGTTGTAATGTGGGAAACACGGCAGCCAATTTGCGCACAGCAAGCTCCCACAAACAGCAATGTGATTATGATCAGATAATCTGTTTTTTTGTTATGTTGGTCCTACCACAAACTGTTGCATCAACTTCTTTATAATATGAAAGTCTGACTGCTTACATCTGTCGCAGCAATATGATTAAATAAATGTACAAGAGACTTTCACAATAAATTAAAGAAATAATTTTTACGTAGCATCCATCGTGACCACAGAATGCCTCAAAGCGCTTTTCAGCCAATGAAGTACTTTTGAAATGCAGTCAGTGTTGGAATGTAGGAAAGCATGGCAGCCAATTTGAGCACAGCAAGGTCCCACAAGGAGATAATGACCAGATGATCTGTTTTGGTGATGTTGGTTGAGGGATAAATATTGGCCAGGACACTTGCAGGGTTATCAGATCCCTTTTATACAATGTGAAAAATCTAGTGTAGAGAACCATTAAAAACAAGAGTTCGAAACAAAACTGATGCAGTGATTATTGACACGTAGGTGTAAAGGTCACAGAAGACGGTTGAACTGTTATTATAGTACTAATGAGAAGAATAATGTGAATACATTGTTGGGTCTTAATTCTCAAGGCTGTGCTGCCAATGCATGAATGAGTGGAGAAAATTATAGGTTACAGAAGAGACAAGTTCATTTTTAATCACCTTTTTATTTGATAGGTGAACCACGAGGTCATCAAAAAGCCAGCTTGTAAGGTTTTTCGACTCAAGTGCATTCTATAAATTTATCAGCAACTCTGGGAAGGTTTTAATCTTTTTTTCAAAATTGTATTACTGATATCTACAAACAGGATAATCTTACACTGTGCTGATAAAATGTGGGTAGTATTGTACACATGCAAACATATGGCAGTCTGGTTCAGCTGTTGTAACCCAGTTATTCTATAGGGATAACCTTCATTCATTGCGATGTTGAAGAAGTCCTCTGGCCATGCCAGGGAGCAATGAGCCAAAAAGATAAGCAACCAAATACTGTGTTAGCTCAACTGTTAGGTATTTGTACCACAGCAGTTACAGTAAATAACTAAAGCATTTGCCTCACAACTTGAACATAAACAGTTGGGTAACACTTCTCCGAAAAGAACATTTCTGAGATGTTTGGGGGCGGAGGGGGGGGAGGGGTGCGGGAGAGCGAGAGGGAACAAGGATGAAGAAAACTGGCAAGGATTTGAATCTTGTCCTGCACAAATGTTACTGCTCCAATACATCTGCTAATGATAGGAGTGGTTGTGTCCATGGAGAAGTCTACAGGCTCTCTTAATCAAGGAAAATAACCTGGAGCTGTGGCGAGGACGAACTTAGCGACAGGAATGAACTACATAGTTAACTGTTTGAAAGAATCAGTTTGAATTTACGTACATCTACAAAATAAAAAACACTTTCCACATTTCGGTTACTTGGAAACATAGAAACATAGAAAAATAGGAGCAGGAGTAGGCCATTCGGCCCTTCGAGCCTGCTCCGCCATTCAATATGATCATGGCTGATCCTCTATCTCAATTCCATATTCCCGCTCTCTCCCCATACCCCTTGATGCCTTTTGTGTCTAGAAATCTATCTATCTCCTTCTTAAATATATTCAGTGACTTGGCCTCCACAACCTTCTGTGGGAGAGAATTCTACAGGTTCACCACCCTCTGAGTGAAGAAATTTCTCCTCATCTCAGTCCTAAATGTCTTACCCCGTATCCTGAGACTGTGACCCCTCGTTCTAGACCCCCCCAGCCAGGGGAAACATCCTCCCTGCATCCAGTCTGTCTAGCCCTGTCAGAATTGTATACATTTCAATGAGATCCCCTCTCATTCTTCTAAACTCTAGTTAATACAGGCCTAGTCGACCCAATCTCTCCTCATACGACAGTCCTGCCATCCCAGGAATCAGTCTGGTGAACCTTCGCTGCACTCCCTCTATGGCAAGTATATCCTTTCTTAGGTAAGGAGACCAAAACTGCACACAGTACTCCAGGTGCGGTCTCACCAAGGCCCTGTATAACTGTAGTAAGACGTCCTTGCTCCTGTACTTGCTGCTGTTAATGCAAAGCTTTATTTTGCTGTTTGCCCAAATAACATTGTGTTGCTCATGTTATCTGTGCTGGCTCTTTTCGACAGCAATTCAAAGCTAATCCTCATTCTCTCCTCGTAGCTCTTTATCTTCTTCTGCTTCAAATGTTTGATTGTATGAGGGATGACATTTATGAAAAGCTTTCAGTTTTCCAGCAAACATATTTAGTTAACAGAAATTCATAAGATTGATGAAGCTAAAACAAAGATAT
The DNA here is from genome assembly GCA_030390025.1 of Squalus acanthias. Taxonomy (NCBI): domain Eukaryota; kingdom Metazoa; phylum Chordata; class Chondrichthyes; order Squaliformes; family Squalidae; genus Squalus; species Squalus acanthias. The sequence continues at coordinate 15,289,439 of CM059448.1, forward strand.
GAAATATTAAACAGACACAAAGTTCTAAAATAGGGGATCGCCTCTAGTGTACCACTATTAGTATTTTTGCAAAAAGTAAACTGTGATAATGCAAAGTAGAAACTATGTTTACTTAACTTGAATTTATAAAAATGCTGGCACCAAAGTAAATATATTCCAATATTAAGCTGCCAAGTTGCTCTAGTGTAATTAGAAGGGAGAGGGAAAGCACTTGTAGTTTACCATGATTAAAGTGAAACCTTTGCACTTACATATGTCAGGGTGCTCAAAGCTCCCAAATAGCAGACTATCACCAGGCCAAGCACAAACCATTCACGGCGTTTTCTAAGTAAATCTGAATATTCATCTAGTACTGCTGTTATCACTCCTTCCAGGCCTGCAAACTAGGAATAAAAACAAAAAAATCTTACCGAAACAATAGGCATTCCTATTTTACATGAAGACCTTTACCACAATGAATTATAAAGCAGAACAGCACCCATTCATTTCACAGAATCACAGAATCCCCACAGTGCAGATAGAGGCCATTTTGGCCCATCGAGCCTGCACCGACACATATCCCACCCTACCCCCGTGACCCCACTTATTTAATCCCCCCTAACACTAAGGGTCAATTTATCATAGCCAAATCAACCTAACCCGCACATCTTTGGACTGTAGGAGGAAACCGGAGCACCCGGAGGAAACCCACGCAGACACGGGGAGAATGTGCAAACTCCACACAGTCACCCGAGGCCGGATTCGAACCTGGGTCCCTGGCGCTGTGAGGCAACAGTGCTAACCACTATGCCACTGTGTTCCCCTTTGTTGTTACTGTTTCAATTAGTATTAATTCTGCATATATTGTCTTTACTGTAAAACTATCTTATATATGGTTTATAAAAAAATAAAAAAGTGAAAAGGCCAGTGTGGGTTGGAAGGGAGAGAACGCAGTTTTTAAATGGCTATCTATCAAAAGTCTTTAGATCTTGGGAAACCAAAGCCCTGGTGGAGCAGTGATGGCAGTTTCCCTGCTCGCCCAATGTGCGCTTCCAATGTTTACTTCCTATTCAGAGACTTAATCCTACCAGGGAATATGGATAGATACCCATCACTACACAATGTATCAGATACAAACAGCTCAATGGACAAGGTCCAAGGTGCCTGCTAATACTGCTTCTAAGACAACAAATATTGAAACATAAGATACTGAGGGCGCTCGACAAGGTAGATGCAGAGAGGATGTTTCCCCTCGTGAGGAAATCTAGAACTCGGAGGCACAGTTTCAGAATAAAGGGTCGCCCTTTTAGAACTGAGATGAGGAGGAATTTCTTCTCTCAGAGGGTCGTAAATCTGTGGAATTCTCTGCCCCAGAGAGCCGTGGAAGCTGGGTCATTAAATACATTTAAGGTGGAGATAGACAGATTTTTTGCAAGATAAGGGAGTGAAAGGTTATGGGGAGCGGGCAGGGAAGTGGCTTTGAGCCCAAGATCAGCCATGATCTTATTAAATGGCGGAGCAGGCTCGAGGGGCCAAGTGGCCTATTCCTGCTCATATATCTTATGTTCTTATGTATGTTCTAATAGGCATGTGAGAATTGTTCTCCAGTATTTCCCTTCCTGTGGGGAAGTGGTTGACTCCTGTTCAGCTTCTCTGTTGCATTCAGGAACTCTCAAGGTGGGTAATACTGGTGTAAACCTCCCACTCCTACAATACAGCATATTGGTGCTCTAAGACAAGGCACACAATGTCTGACCTTTCTATCAATGTGCTGATGCAATTCAATGGCACTGCCTTTTTGCTGCCTGCCTGACAGTTGTGTTCTTTAGTCTGGAGTTCTATTGTATAGATCACCAATCCAAAGTGAAATGAAAACTAATGCAGCCATGTGTAATGATTGTGATTCAACAGTGTAAGCCGAGCACAATATTCGATTAACATTCCCCAGACGGTGTCTTCAAAAGCACGTTTGCAGCCCTTTTCAAATCTGGAAAAGCATTATGAAAATATACACAGATAGAAAGATTGCTGAATAGACTCAGTGCAGGGTGGATGCAGCTATCTCTGAACACTTGCTTTCAATGAGGTATAGGTGCTTCTTTCATAAAACCTCAGAGCAAACCCATTAAGCAAACAGAAGATTACATAAGAATATTAAATACTTCTAATTCTTTACAACTTCCTGCTCAAGTGTTGAACTATGAAAACAATCAGTACTATTGAGCCATAAAGAATTTCAGCAGACGGTCTAATTGTTGTGCTTACCGTACTGTCCAAACCCAACGTTATCAACATTAGGAAAAATATTATGGCGAAAAATGTGGATGCAGGCATATTGGCTATTGCCTCTGCATAAGTGATGAAAAGTAGACTGGGCCCTGGGGGGAAAAGGATAGGAGCAGATTACAAACCGGTCAGAATAATATACTGTTAATACCTTCTTCCTTTAATAGAAACATAGAAACATAGAAACTAGGAGCAGGAGTAGGCCATTCGGCCCGTCGAGCCTGCTCCACCATTCAATACTGCTAAACTTACCTGACGAAGGAGCGAACTGCTCCGAAAGCTTGTAAAATTAAATAAATCTGTTGGACTATAACCTGGTGTTGTGCGACTTCTCATTTTTGACCATTCAATACGATCATGGCTGATCATCCAAATCCAGTACCCTGTCCCTGCTTTCTCACACAGAATCCCCATCGAGCCTGCACCGACACATAGCCCACCCTATCCCCGTAACCCCACGTATTTAATTCCCCCTAACATATCCCATCCTATCCCCGTAACCCCACATATTTAATCCCCCCCTAACACTAAGGGTCAATTTATCATAGCCAAATCAACCTAACCCGCACATTTTTGGACGCCTGCATTCTCGCTGCTTGCTTGGGTTGTATCTTTCTGCAGTGCGAGAATGAGGTAAGTAGATTGCGTACTCGTACATAGCTTCCATTATTATTAATATGACTCATAAGTCAGCAGGTGGGACTTTAACATTGGACTAGGTAGTCAGAAATGACTGAGTAATATTCACCCAGTCACTGTCGGAAACCCAATAAAATTATGTCTATGTATTTGGCTGGCATATTTAAAACAGGCACTGCTGGAATCATAAACTACAAGGTGTAAAATAGGAACCCTAACTATTGTGTTGCCAAACTAATTTTCACACTTGTAGCTCTTGGGGAGCCTTCCATAAAGTATAGAATCATAGAATGGTTACAGCACAGAAGCAGACCATTCGGCCCGTCGAGCCCGTGCCGGCTCTCTGCAAGAGTACTTCAGCTAGTCCCACTCCCCCGTCCGTTCTCCATAGCCCTGCAAATTTTGTTCCTTCAGGTACTTGTCCAATTCCCTTCTGAAAGCCACGATTGAATCTGCCTCCACCACCCTCTCAGGCAGTGCATTCCAGATCCTAACCACTCGCTGCGTTAAAATGTTTTTCTCCATGTTGTCTTTGGTTTGTCAATCACCTTAAATCTGTGTCCTCTGGTTCTCGACCCTTCCGCCAATGGGAACAGTTTCTCTCTCTCTACTCTGTCTAGACCTCTCATGATTTTGAACACCTCTATCAAATCTCCTCTCAACCTTCGCTGCTCTAAGGAGAACAACCCCAGCTTCTCCAGTCTATCCGCGTAACTGAAGTCCCTCATCCCTGGAACCATTCGTAAATCTTTTCTGCACCCTAAGGCCTTCACATCCTTCCTGAAGTGTGATGCCCAGAATTGGACACAATGCTCCAGTTGAGGCCTAACCAATGTTTTATAAAGGTTCATCAGAACTTCTTGCTTTTCTACTCTATGCCTCTATTTATAAAGCCCAGTATCCCGTATACTTTTTTAACCGCTTTCTCAACCTGCCCTGCCACCTTCAACGATTTGTGCACATATACCCCTAGGTCTCTCTGTTCATGCACCCCCTTTAGAATTGTAGCCTTTAGTTTATATTGCCTCTCCTCATTATTCCTACCAAAATGTATCACTTTGCACTTTTCTGCATTAAATTTCATCTGCCACGTGTCCGCCCATTTCACCAGCCTATCTATGTCTTCTTGAAGTCTATCACTATCCTCCTCACTGTTCACTATACTTCCAAGTTTTGTGTCATCTGCAAATTTTGAATTTGTGCCCTGTACACCCAAGTCTAGGTCATTAATATATATCAAGAAAAGCAATGGTCCTAATACCGACCCCTGGGGAACACCACTGTGTACCTTCCTCCAGTCCGAAAAACAACCGTTCACCACTACTCTCTGTTTCCTGTCACTTAGCCAATTTTGTATCCATGCTGCCACTGTCCCTTTTATTCCATGGCTTCAACTTTGCTGGCAAGCCTATTATGTGGCACTTTATCAAACGCCTTCTGGAAGTCCATGTACACCATGTTAACTGCAATGCCCTCATCAACCCTCTCTGTTACCTCATCAAAAAACTCGATCAAGTTAGTTAAACATGATTTGCCTTTAACAAATCCGTGCTGGCTTTCCTTAATTAATCACACTTGTCCAAGTGATTGCTAATTTTGTCCCTGATTATCATTTCTAAAAGCTTCCCCACTACTGAGGTTAAACTGCCTGTAGTTGCTGGGTTTATCCTTACATCTTTTTTTGAACAAGGGTGTAACATTTGCAATTCTCCAGACCTCTGGCACCACTCCTGTATCTAAGGAGGATTGGATAGGCAGTACCTCCGCGATTTCCACCTTCACTTCCCTCAACGTCCTAGGATGCATCCTATCTGGTCCTAGTGACTTATCTACTTTAAGTACAGCCAGCCTTTCTAGTACCTCCTCGATATCAATTTTTATCCCATCCAGTGTCTCCACTACCTCCTCTTTCAGTATGACTTTGGCAGCATCTTCTTCCTTGGTGAAGACAGATGCAAAGTACTCATTTAGTACCTCAGTCATGCCCTCTGTCTCCATGCGTAGATTTCCTTTTTGATCCCTAATCAGCCCCACCCCTGCTCTGACTACCCGCTTACTATTTATATGCCTATAGAAGACTTTTGAATTCTCTTTTATGTTAGCTGCCAATCTATTCTCATACTCTCTCTTTGCCCCTCTTATTTTCTTTTTCACTTCCCCTCTGAACTTTCTATATTCAGCCTGATTCTCACTTGTATTCTCAACCTGACATATGTCATACGTGCTCTTTTTCTGCTTCATCTTATTCTCTATCTCTTTTGTCATCCAGGGAGCTCTGACTTTGGTTGCCCTACCTTTCGCCCTTGTAGGAATGTACCTCGACTGTACCCGAACCATTTCCTCTTTAAAGGCAGCCCATTTTGCCTGCCAATCTTTGATTCCAATTTACCTGGGCCAGATCCATTCTCAACTCACTGAAATTGGCCTTCCTCTAATTAAGTATTTTTACTCTAGATTTCTCCCTGTCCTTTTAAGAACATAAAATCATAAGAAATAGGAGCAGGAGTAGGCCATTTGGCCCCTCAAGCCTGCTGGCTGATCTTCTACTTCAACTCCACTTTCCTGCACTATCCTCAGATCCCTTGATTCCCTTAATATCCAAAAATCTATCGATCTCTGTCTTGAATATACTCAATGACTGAGCCTCCACAGCCTTCTGGGGTAGAGAATTCCAAAGATTCACCACCCTCTGAGTGAAGAGATTTCTCCTCATCTCAGTCCTAAATGGCTAACCCCTTATTCTGAGATGACTCCTGGTTCTAGACTCCCCAGCCAGGGGAAACATCCTCCCTGCATCTACCCTGTCAAGCCCTGTAAGAATTTTGTATGTTTCAATGAGATCACCTCTCATTCTTCTAAACTCCAGAGACTATAGACGTGGTCTACTTAATCTCTCCTCATAGGACAAACCCCCATCCCAGGAATTAGTCTGGTGAACCTTCACTGCACTCCCTCTATGGCAAGTATATCCTTCCTTAGGTAAGGAGACCAAAACTGTATACAATACTCCAGGTGTGGTCTCACCAGGGCCATATATAATTGCAGTAAGATGTCTTTACTCTTATACTCAAATCCTCTTGCAATAAAGGTCAACATACCATTTGCTTTCCTAATTGCTTGCTGTACCTGCATGTTAACTTTCAGTGATTCATGTACAAGGACACCCAGGTCCCTCTGAACACCAACATTTCCCAATCTCTCACCATTTAAAAAGTACTCTGCTTTTCTATTTTTCCTACCAAAGTTGATAACTTCACATTTCTCCACATTATATTCCATTTGCCATGTTCTTGCCCACTCACTTAGCTTGTCTATATCCCCTTGAAGCCTCTTTGCATCCTCCTCACAACTTACATTCCCACCCAGCTTTGTATCATCAGCAAAAACTTGGATATATTACATTTGATCCATATTACATTTTTCACAGCTAATCGAAACCTTATGATACTATGTTCCCCTACTGACACTTGCTCCACTTGACCTACCTCATTCCCCAGAACCAGATCCAGCAATGCCTCCTTCCTCGTTGGGCCGGAAACGTACTGATCAAGAAAGTTCTCCTGAACACACTTCAGAAATTTTTCTCCCTCTCTGGGGAGGTTTTTATGTTTTCAAATTTAGAGAAGGAGGCATACAATTGTTATATTAGCACAAAAATTCTTTGTAATACTATAGCTATTGTGACACTATCTTGTGTACCTTCAGGTCTCATTGTCAGTGTTGTTATTAAGACCCTTTGTCCAGCTGAACTTTACTGCCTCTGCTGACCTACATCTACCTTGTTTCACATTTTCGAAACAAAGGCCCAGAATTCGCTGCAACGGTGATATTAGCGACAAACGCCATAAGTTAGACGGTAGATGGTTGTGCTGCTCGATTTGCCCAGTGTCCAATTTACGCCACAATTTGCTGGCAAGATAATTAGAATACACCGCAGCGAGCAATGTGGAGAATCGGGAGCAGCACGGCCTATGGCCAAAGTAAAAACCTATTAAATGTGAAGCTACCCGATCCCCGGATTTGTTTAAAATAGATGTTTAAAGGTTGAACTGATGGGCAGAAGCAAGCATAAATTCAAATTATAGAGAGCTGATTCGCCTTAAGGACTGTTTTTATATCTGTCTGGTTAGTTCATTAGATGGAACAATGACCCCTCCCTACTACTCCCACCACCCCCCACCCCCTTCCCATTGAGGTGGTACGAACAACATGGAAAGCAAAGGCTATAAGTCTTCAGTTGCAGTCTGTAATCCCTGCGCTATTTCTGATTCGCTACTTGGATTTTAATAAGGTATATATGGGCACATTGTGATCACTAACGACCCATTCACAACACATAAGATTAATGATTCGTATTACATATAGAAAAAAAAGTCACATTCGGATGGTAGTTTAAGGCTGGAAACCAGCAACCAGCTCCTGCCAGATATATATATATATATAATTTCTGTTGCTTCACACTTTGCACCAGTGACCCTCGGCACTGTCAGAATTGCCGCACTAAATAATACCAAAATGCACCTAATGAGGGCAATATGATTATTTCTTAACTTTAGCAGTAAACTACGATTCCTGAGATTGCACCAAACATACTGAGCCCACCAGTGCCATTCTGCAGTGGTTTAAGTGGCTGTGGCGATCACAGTGGCTTTAATTCGGCAAATTCAATCTCGTCATTGATTTTAATGGAGGGGGGCGGAGCTATGATAATTAGCTGTTCCACCTCTCGGCTCTGTGGAGCAGCGCAAAGGTCCCAGGAAACTATGGCGCGATGGATGCAATGGCATAAGTCACTCACGCCACAGTTTCCTGGAATGTCTGCACCATAATAGTGGTGTACGCCATGGGGTCGCCATTACTATAGGGCAAGTTTTCAACAAATATAATCTCTCTCATGCCTCCTCTAACCAACAGATGTTGGGCTTAGGGTCATGACTAAAGAGCAAATTCTGCAACTGTCATGGCGAGCTCTTCTGGGTACTGCAATTCTTTAAACTGAATAGCTACCTCTTCTCTTATTTTTTAGTGACTATTCCTCCACTTAATCTGGTTTATTTTTCTTATTTTCTCTTTCCTGCCTGTTTCAAGAGCTTTTTAGGGGCCCTGCCAGAAATTCTGGTAATAGGAGCAAACCAAAGTCAATCACCTTTTACTTATTCATCAGTGACAATTTGTGTAATATATATATTGATTAAATTACAGTCTTGTAAATCACTCCCCCAGCTATTTATTGTTTGTTATATGTCAGATATTCGAGTGAGATAATCAATGCTTTCACGGACAGTTATCGATCTGGTTCTAAATTTACTTCTTGTAACCTCATTCGAAATTTAAGATTTAATTTTCAGGTACCATATTGTATTATTCTGCAAATTATTCAAGTAAATGCATAAAATGTAATGGTTCATGAAATGGCTCATTTGTCTTTATGCTCCTTTCAGGAGTTGTGTCAGGGATAATTGGCTGTTTCCAATAATGCACATGTTGGTATTTTTTTAGATGGGACCTTTATCCATCTCAGAAATATTAAAGCAAATTAACTTGTATTATTTTTAACATATAACTGTCAACTGTAAGAGTGTTGAGGGCCCCAGGAATCACAAGCCCCTCAAAATACCTCCCAGCCCTAACCATCAACTTAACTCCATTTGTCTATGGGTTGATATCTTGTTCAGAATACCCAACAAGTTGCCTTTATGCTGTTCCTTAAAGAACACAAGAGTTTTTAGGTACAGGAAAAGGTCATTAGGTCCAGGTAAGCCCATCAACCTTACAAACTGCTTTCTCACCAGAACTCTCAATCTGTCAAAAAACTGCTTGTTCAATTTTTTTTAAATTTACGCAGTGATTCCAATAATATTTTTGGGAAAATACACCATTGTCACTGGTTATTAACTTTTCGAATTGTTGGGAGTTTGCATGTTATTATTGCAATGTCATCCTACCGGAGTCTTTGGCCACGTCTGCCACTGTTTCATTCCTCTTTTCTGCCATGTAGCCAAGGACAGTAAACATAACACAGCCAGACAAGAAACTGGTCAAGCAGTTCACAGTGCTGGTAATCAAAGCATCCCTAAAGCAAGGAAACAAGAAATAGTCCATTGCCTGAATTCAATTTAGATGACCACATTTTAATTTCTCACAGACTACGGATCAGCGAACTTTCTCTGAGTTTTGTTACAAAATCATTCTAGTCAGTCGATCGAATACTTACTGCGCCAGGTTAATGCATTCACACCTCATTACAGGAAACTCTTTATTAACCGGCACCCAAATATCCGGAAATCTCTCTTAACCGGCATAATTCTTCAGTAGGTAACCGGGGTTTTCCTTCATCTCTCGTTTAAAATTAACTTAAAAAAAAACCCCGAGGCGTTTGCCTTGTATCGGAGCGTGTAGATTGGGAGGGGAATGTGCAGCCCGGGTAGGCAGCGGACACGACAGATGGTCAGCTGGCGGTCCCCGGGGAGACGGAGCTCCGAATGCAGGCGCATGTCAATGTGTACGGGGCTCTCGTACGTTGGGAGATATAACTCTCCGTTATCCGGACTTTTTGATTAACCGGCACCACGCCGGTCCCGTCGGTGCCGGTTAATAAAGAGTTTCCTGTAATTGCGCACGGTTGCTCTGCAGCTTGCACATTAAAACAGGGTTGTGAGCTCGATTCAATGTCCCACGACACAAAATAAAATGCAGCTGTTAAATTCAGCTGCATTATAATATAGGCTGTTGTATAATCGAAGGCCATTGCAATGGGGATCTGGGGGCAGGCGGCAGATGTAAGTACCATTTTCAGGGTTATTAAAGGTCCTTCCGGTGGTAAAGCACTGAGATGATTTTTTAAAATGAAAACAATGCAATGTTGAATATATGTCAGCGCACTGTATTATGTTAATTTAAAGGGAAATTTCATGAGGTACCAGAGCATTACACATTCTACGGTGTTTGCTCAATAGGAGCCATTGGATGAAAGGTACATCTGGCATGTTGCATAGGCTGCACCGTACAAATCTTCGATACCACACGTGTGTACACTTGCTTGATGGCGGTTAACTGGGATTGGCCTTTCTACAATGTCTGGAGTGGGCACAGTTCCTGGGTAGCCATCATTTATCACTCTGGGGATCAACGTTTTCTAAAGTATTTACTCCCCTCCCTTTCGTCTTAGCAAAGCATATTGATAATATAATCCCAATGTGAGCAGTCAATGAGAAGACAATGTCATTAGACACGAACAGAAGGAACGACTTAACAACTTTTTCGTAAAACACCTACCCATTCAAAAATGAAAACAGAAAATGCTGGAAATACTCGGAGGGGCAGGCAGCATCTGTGGAGCGAGAAACAGAGTTAACGTTTCAGGTCGATGATGAAAGGTCAACGACCTGAAACGTTAACTCTGCTTTTCTTTCCACAGTTGCTGCCTGACCTGCTGAGTAATTCCAGCATTTTCTGTTTTTTATTTCAGGCTTCCAGCATCTGCAGTATTTTGCTTTTGTTTTAGTGCCCATCCAAAAAAATAAATTTTGCAATTCAGCGGGATGTTTTCGAATGACACTGCTACACTTTGTATCAAAGTCATAATGATTTCCCGATTGACGTGTGCCGTGAGTTAGCATCATCCCATCACTTGTGGGAGTGAGTTCAAATCCAGCTCAAACTGATGGAATGAAAATGTGCATTTACTCTGCTGGCCTTTTAGCCAAGGTCTTAGTGGGCGTGTGTCACTGTATGTAAACACACTCAATTCAGCACAAAACTGGTGCAGTTAAGGGCTGCACCTTTAAGGATAGGGAACAGTATTGGGGCGGAGCTTCACCCTGTACCCGACCCTTGTTGTAACTGGCTTTGATCCCGACACTGGGTGCCATAAATGGAAATGCTTTTTCATTTCCCTGCGTTGACAAGCTCGATCCTAGTGGGCGCCAACAAAAATAGAACATTGGAAATAATTCGAATGATAGTCGCAAGCCTAAACAAGATAACTTGCTGAAAAGTAATTCGCACACTGTTTATGAGACTAACTTGTAACAGTTGTTGTTGAATTTGTTGTAGCTGGCAAATGCCAAGAGGACACCAAATCCCGGGCCCAGTGAAAAGAAAATCTGTGCTGCGGCATCTATCCACAACTGGAAATAAAAGAAGAGAAGTTATTCAAAACACCATTGAAGTTTACAGCTGTATTTCTGTACATTATTACAGTCAATATAGCGAGAGACAGCAAGGAGGGTGAATTGTTTGTGAAAGCAAAAGTCTGTTATCACAAACACTGTAAACAGAAGTAACGAACGGTTTTCAACCTCAGGGTTCCTATCCCTTCCATTCCAAAGACTTCCAGCTCTTTGAGGCTTCCGATGGACTGCTTTGTGCAAGATAAAAAAAAAAGCAAGCAGGCAGATCAGATGCAAATATTTTCATGAAGGTCCATAAAGAATAGCAGCAGAGCTGCAGTTGTATTGTTCATTCTGTGACAGAACAGGAGAATAGAGAGCTGATTAAAGCACAAAGTGATAGCCGAGGCTTTAATTTGCTTGTGGATCCTGTTCCAGGACAGAATTTAGGTGTTCTTGCACTCTGGCCAGTATAGATATGTAGGTACTCAGTCCCTTTAAGAACAGGATTAAAGGGATTATGTTAGTGACCTCATCTGTGTGGATGTCAGGTAAGAACCCGAATAGGCTTGGCTGTCACGGCCTCCATAGTCGAACAGCCTGCCGGCACTCACTGTCAAAGCCTCACACATAAATAATACGAACTTACAAAAGTGACAGACAGGAAAAGACCCACTGGTCCACCTAGCCTGTCCCATATACCCAATGCATTACAATACAGACACTCCCTACCCACCCAGTGCCATGTAATCTCCTAGGAGAGGTGAAAAACCAGGTAAAATCCAGACCAATTGGGGGGGGGGGAAACTGGAACATTCCTTTCCGATCGTTCTAGGTGATCGAAACTAGTCCAGGAGATCATACTGACCCTGATTTATATTACAGGGCACCTACAAGGTAATCTCCGCCCCAGCCAGAAGCAGATCCAGCTCTCACTTGAAGGAATACAGCAAATCAGCACTCATCTCATGAGCCGGAAACCTGTTCCACATCCACTATTCTCTGGGAAAAGAAGAACCACCTACTATCCAACCTTCTAATGCTGTCACATAACTTGTAAGTGTGACACCTGGACCCTTAATCCAGTTGAAATAATTGGTTCACACAAATACAATCTATTCCCTTCATATTGTATAAACCTTGATCAAATCGCCCCGAGTCTCTGCTTTTCTAAAGTATACAGACCCAGCTATCTGGGTAACTAAGGTGTTTTAAACTGGGAATTACTCTTGTGGCCCTCTTCTGCACCATTTCCAAAGCCTCAATATCCCCCACCATGTGAGGAGAGCAAAACTGGACACAGTATTCTAACTGAGGCCTAACCAAGGTCTTGTAAAAGGACAGTTTGTTTTTTCGTGAATTGTCCTGTCAATACAACCTAGAACCCTGTTGGCTTTAGCTATAGCCTCACAGCCTTGGGCATGAACCTTCAGAGATTGATTTAATACAACACCCAGACCTCTTTCTTTCACCAATGGGTTTAATTCCGATCGCTGTAGGGTGTATGTATATTTAGCTTTAGAATTGCTCGCGTGCATAACACCACGCAATTCTAAATTAAACATAATTTGCCCAACACGGGCTCATTTCCCTAACAAATCTGCTTGCAGTAGTTGAGCATCATCTACAGTCCTAATGCTCGCACACATCTTGTTAATGTTCGCAACACCTATGTCTAGGTCATGAAAGTGATTCAGTTAAGTCCAAAACTAGGGTCTTAAATCTAAACAAAGCAAACTATGCAGGTATGAGGGGCAAGTTGGCTAAGGTAGATTGTGAAACTACATTAAAAGGTATGACAGTAAACAAGCAATGGCTAGCATTTAAAGAATTAATACATATTTTACAACAAATATACATTCCTTTAAGGCACAAAAACCCCACAGGAAAAGTGGTCCAACCATGGCTAACAAGGGAAGTTAAAGATAGTATTAGATCAAAGGAAGAGGCTTATAATGTTGCCAAAAAGAGTAGTAAGCCTGAGGATTGGGAGGATTTTAGAATTCAGCAAAGGAGGACCAAGAAATTGATAAGGAAAGAGAAAAAAGATTGAGAGTAAATTAGCAAGAGACATAAAAACAGATTGTAAACATTTCTATAGGTATGTAAATAGGAAGAGATTAGTGAAAGTAAACATGGGCCCATTAGAGGCAGAGACAGGAGAAATTATGGGCAATAAGGAAATGGCAGAGACATCAAACAAATATCTGTTTTCACGGTAGAAGACACAAAAAAATTCCAGAAATAATGGGGAACCAAGGGTCTAGAGAGAATGAGGAACTTAAAGAAATCAGTATAAGTAACGACATAGTACTGGAGAAATTAATGGGACTAAATGGTGACAAATTCCCTGGACCTGACAACCTGCATCCTAGGGTTTTAAAAGAGGTGGCAGCAGAGATAGTGGATGCACTGGTATTAATCTTCCAGAATTCCCTAGATTCTAGAACAGTCTCCAAGGATTGAAAGGTAGCAAACATAACCCCGCTATTTAAGAAAGGAGGAAGAGAAAAAACGGGGAACTATAGGCCAGTTAGCCTGACTTCAGTAGTAGGCAAAATGCGAGAATCTATTATTGGAATGTGGTAACAGGGCACTTATAAAATCGTAATATGATTAGGCAGAGTCAACATGGATTTATGAAAGGGAAATCATGTTTGACAAATCTGTTAGTTTTTTGAAGATGTAACTCGTAGGATGAGGAACCAGTGGATGTAGTGTATTTGAATTTTCAAAAAGCATTCGATAAGGTGCCACACAAGAGGTTATTACACAAAATTAGGACTCATGGGATTGGGGGTAATATATTAGCATGGATTGAGGATTGGTTAATGGACAGAAAACAGAGTAAGAATAAATGGGACGTTTTTAGGTTGCCAGGCTGTAACTAGCGGGGTACTGCAAGGATCAGTGCTGGGGCCTCAGCTATTCACAATCTATATTAATGACTTAGATGAAGGGACTGAGTGTAACGTATCCAAGTTTGCTGATGATACAAAGTTAGGTGGGAAAGTAAGCTGTCAGGAGTACGCAAAGAGGCTGCAGAGAGATTTAAACAGGTTGACTGAGTGGGCAAGAACATGGCAAATGGAATACAATGTGGGGAAATGTGAAGTTATCCACTTTGGTAGGAAAAACAAAAAAGCAGAGTATTTTTTGAATGATGAGAGACTGGGTAATGTTTGCCTTCAGAGGGACCTGGGTGTCCTTGTACGTGAATCACAGAAAGTTAACATGCAGGTACAGCAAGCAATTAGGAAAGCAAATGGTATGTTCGCTTTTGTTACAAAGGGATTAGAGTATAAGAGTAAAGAAGTCTTAGTACAATTATACAGGACATTGGTGAGCCCACACCTGGAGTACTGTGTACAGTTCTGTTCTCCTTACCTGAGGAAAGACATACTTGCCTTAGAGGGAGTGCAACAAAGATTCACTAGACTGGTTCCTGGGATAAGGGGATTTCCCTATGAGAAGAGATTGAGTAGACTAGGCCTATATTCCCTAGAGTTTAGAAGAATGAGAGGTGATCTAATTGAAACATATAGGGAGGAATGTTCCTGGGGGTCAGCGGTGGCAATTGGTGGTGGGTCAGGTGGGAAAATGTTTGTTTTTTTGACAGTGGGTTGGGACGCCGCTGTCAACCCGCCGCCACGCACCTTTCCCAAATGTCGGGTCTGTCAGTGCTGAGCAGACCCGACACGCAGCGGTGGGGGAGGCAATTAAGGTCATTATGACCTTGTTAACAGAACATTAAAAACTATTTTCAGCTCACCTTCAGAGTTTACCAGGTCACCCACGGGGTCCATGCTGCTCGGGGACCATGTCAGGTAAGCAGAGCAGAAGTTGAATGGCCATGGAATCATCTCATTACTTGACAGCTGCAAATGTGGTTTAAAAGCTCCCATTTCACAGCTGTTCACTTTCCAAGCTCAGAAGCTGTTGCTTACTGCATTTGGAAGACAGATTGAGCTTTATGCAGGTTGCAAGTGTTTGGAGCAAACTCTCTATCCAGTGTCACCTCATTGGAACAACCTCTCTCATCATTGACAGATCACTCTGTCATCTCAAGTTCACCTGCCATCTATTACATCAGAATGGGTATGGTTTATACTATCTCACCTTGGTCCTCAGAATCCCACCACGATCAGCCCCAACACCAGCAGCACCAGGCACTACAGCAGCACCACCAACAACACCAACCTTCTCCGCAATCAACTGATGCTGCACAGGACAGAGGGCATCAGCACCCGACCACATTGCTGCCCAGGAGGCCAGGGGTGGCATCACCATGGCCAGATTTACTTCACTTGACGCTGTACACCCTGGCTGCCACATGATGTGTCAGGTTGGCACCACCCTACACCAGCACCATAAAGCATTTCTACAATGCCCAAGCCATTCCTTTCACACTCATTGCCATTGCGGGGGGCACTGTTATGTCTCACCATTCACTGAAACTCACTAAGCCACTTCCAAAGGTGCACACAAATCTGTCCAAGAACGCAAAGTGTTGAAAATAAAGGTTTCAATGTTTGACACCACATTATCAGAATCTTTACATGAACATTGCATAAGACACCTAAGTGCCTACCTTTGTGTGTTGTTAGTTGGTATGCTTGCACTAGGATGAGGGTGAGTGTGAGGGGTGACTAGTGAGATGGGGAAGTGATAATGTAGATAGAGTGGGATGGGTGGAGGTGCAAGGTAAATTGGTGTGAGTAAAGATGTGCAGGAGTAGGGTAGGGAAGGCAGAGTGATGGGGATGTGATGAGTAGCACAGCAGGATGAGGTTGAGTGTGGTTTTGTACTAATGTTTCGTGGTCTACTGAGATCATTGAAAGGTTTGCGCCACTGCAGCCTGGTCCTCCTGACGACAACCCTGCTTGTGCCCTCCTGTGCAATGAGCGAGCAGGCTGCGTTGGTCTCCTGGGAGGTCTCTTCCGCCCATTGGAAGGGAAGACAACCTCCCTGCCTGCTGTGACTCCCTCCATAAGCATATGGAGGGTGTCATGGGAGAGCCTGGGTGCAGCCCTGCACCTCTGTGCAGTCATTGTCAGTGATTGCAGCACCTAAATGCTGTAGAACACTGACAGCACAAATGTCCAAATAAATTTATGCATGGTCCCTTTACGGAAACCAGCTGATGATCATCAAATTATGTCATCAGACCTGCTTCCTTCAATTGGCCAGCAAACGCGCTGGGCGGGCTTAACAAGCCCAATCAGGGGAAAATCATTTTGGACAGCGGGCTGGAGACAGCAGCGAGGCCGGGACCCGACACCAACGTCGCCCGCCGCGGACCCGCCAAGCTTGGTAAAATCCAGCCCATAAAATTCTTAAGGGGCTTGACAGGGTTAATGCTGAGAAAATGTTTCCCCTGGCTGCGGAATCTGGAACACGGGGTCACAGTCTCAGAATAAGGGCTCGGCCATTTAGGACTGAGATGAGGAGAAATTTCTTCACTCAAAGGGTGGTGAATCTTTGGAATTCTTTACCCCAGAGAGCTGTGGATGCTCAGTCGTTGAGTATATTCAAGACAGAGATCGATAGATTTTTGGGAACTAACGGAATCAAGGGATATGGGGATAGTGCGGGAAAGTGGAGATGAGGTAGAAGATCAGCCATGATCTTATTGAATGGCGGAACAGGCTCGAAGGGCCGAATGGCTTACTTCAGCTCCTATTTCTTATGTTCTTATTAATGAAAATAGTAAAGTGCAAAGGTCCTAACACCGATCCCTGTGGGGCACCACTGGTAACTGACCATGTCAGTTATTGGTTCAGGAGATGGTACATATGCCACAGTCTGAAGTTTGAACTGGTGTGTGTGTGTGTGTGTGTGTGTGTGTTTACGTATTTTAACATTGCTGAAATATGTGGGTGTACATATGATCGGTGAGGTGGTCATGTCACTAGTGCACACTTGCGCTTACAAATCTGCCTGAGCACCTTCCAACTCATCCCAATAAGGACACTCGTCATTGAACAATTACAGTACGTAGTAACCATGCTGGCAACGCACTGCAAAAAAACAACTCTTCTGCGACTAACACATCAGAAGGTTTTAGTGACTTTTACAACACAATCGCTGCTCCAGAGATGAACATCCAAGTGCTATAGCATGCTGATGGCAAGAAAAGAGTGGAAGTTGAATGGTGAAATCAAAAATTGTTGGCTTGAGTGGGAGGTTACCTGAAAGGCGGTTAATCCCTAGCAAGGATTTAATTCAAATTGAGTGGGTCTGAGGATGTCAAACCATTGAAGTGAAGCTCAACATTCACAGACTGAATCATTCTGCGCCGGCATGGACTGGTTGGGCTGAATGGTCAGTTTCTGTGCCGTATATCCTATGTAATCCTATGTGAGGCATTTCAATGCTGTAAAGGGGTATTATTCCACTTCTTCCATCAAGTACTCTCACCTGAGCGTTTGCAGTTCAGATAGACCAATGATGTACAGTTTAACCTAAACCACAGATGTGCACCAGTGTTATATATTAGCAGCTCTGATAGGCTAATTTAGTACCAAATTGTAGGTGAGAAATAACGGCCTTCACTTTTGTCACCCAGTTTCAGTTGAAGAATAAAGATCTCTTTATCCTATCTCCATCAATCAGCCTTAATCCAAACTTCTGGACAGCACCCCATTGTGTACCTTTCCACTTCCCCACCAGCCCTCATTATCACCTCTTTGAATCAACTCAGTGCCCAATAATGGCAAATTATGGGTTAGTTTTGTCCTATCTAATGTCCCTGGAGATGATAACATGAGAACATAAGAAATAAGTGCAGCAGTCGGCCATTTGGCCCTTCGAGCCTTCTCCGCCATTCAATAAGATCATGGCTGATCTTCTACATCATCTCCACTTTCCTGCCCGATCCCCATATCCCAAATGACGGTTCAGATTGCTCAAACTCTCTTCAGCTTTATAACCAGAGAGAGAAAAGAATCCTCCCCTGACTGTGGACCCAAAGGTGAAAGCAGACTGTTCCAACCCACTGTGTGGCCCAGCTTTAGATTTGAATTACAGAACTTTACTCCATTCCAGCTGTTTTCTAAATACAGAAAACATTTTTTGTTCAACTTTTGTTACTATTGTTGAATGGATGTGCTGCGAAGTGTCTAAGCAATGCAATATAGGTAATGGGGGGAAAATTCGGTTGATTTGCGCCTCCCGTTAGTGCCTGGGCGCTGCGCCGCTAACACCTCCCGCTAAATTCAGCGGGAGTTTAGGGGCGGCGGTAACCGTCATCGCCGTGCGCAGCGCCCCGCTCACCCCCAGCCGCAATCTTCGGTTGCGCCCCCTGACTTACCTGCTGGTGCTTTGTCCGACAGGGTGAGGCAGGGGGCGTACGTGCGGCCGGGGCAGCACAAATTAAAGGGAGGTGCCAGGCAGGCCATTTTTGTTGCTGGCCACCTGCCAGCACCTGCCCCCGTTGCTGCCCCCCGGCCTCCTGTGAGGCCCCTCCTCTGATCCCTGGTGGCCCAGCGGGGCCCCGGGTTGCGCTGCGCTAGGCCCCTCCTCTTTAAAGAGGGGAGGAAGGCCTGCAGTACAGCGGTGCGATGTGCCAGTAGCACCCCTCCTCCCTCGTAGGGCGCTACCAGTGAATTTTGGGCGCGGGGGCACTAACTTTTTCGAGGCGCTAAAAGTAGCACCCCGGTGAAGTTAGCGCCCCAAAGGGGCGACCCAATTTTGGCCCCACTGTACCTTGCATTGTGTGAAACCAATCCTTGATGGAATATGGGGGGTGATTTTCAATCACTAGCTGCCCATTTCTCACCTGAAAAACGGGAAGCCACCAGTTGAAAGTCGAGGGGGGGGGGGGGGGGGGGAGGGGTGGGGGACCTCGGCCACCCCATGGATGGCCAAGACCCGCCTGTTGCAATTGCCAGCCGGGCCTGTAAATGGGTGAGCCGTAGGCTGCTTCTTATGCAAATCAGGGTCCCACACCAGTTCTAGGAACCAGTTTGCAATTTGCAGGTACAAAAGGTCAGAGCGTGCATCACACACACACGATCCACCCATTTGTACCAGGCAGTGAGCAGCCTAGCCAGCAGTACTTTAAAACTACTCTACCAACAGTGACTATGGTTCGAAAGTACTTCATTGGCTGTAAAGCGCTTTGGGACGTCCTGCGGTTGTGAAAGGCGCTATATAAATGCAAGTTCCTTCTTCTTTTTACTCGGTAATGTAACTGCAGTGCAATCCAAGATGCTTATTGTTCTATTTAAATGCCAGCTGAACAGCCAATCAAATGATTTCCTGCTATTTCCAGTTCTGACGAAAGGTCTTCGACCTGAAACGTTAACTCTGTTTCTCTCTCCACGGATGCTGCCTGGCCTGCTGAGTTTTTCCAGCGTTTTCTGTTGTTATTTCGGATTTCCAGCATCTGCAGTATTTTGCTATCGTAGCCAATCAGATGCAATCATTTCAATTATCTGTCCTCTATAATCCTCGTTTTCTGTCTTTATGTGGATTTGATGACCACTTCATCCCCTGGAGACAGGTAATGGTTCCTGATAAAACCATTGAAGCGTAATACTCTGCAAACTAGGACTTCTGGAGAGTTGACATATTTACACCAGTGACAAATGGTACCTTGTTTGCCTGCCAAGTCAATACTTATGTCCTTTATAATTATATTGAACAAAAGCCGGACAAGTCCCATTTAATTAAAGCGCAGATTAAATCTTCAAATAACCGCCACCCAAAGCTTTTATGCATTTCCAAGTAGCACAGTGGGACGATAATTTTATGGCCATATTGCCATTTCCTGTCTGGGATGCTGTCTCAGAGAGAGTGTTTTGATTCTAAAGGATACCTACTGTCAAACCAAGTCAAAACCATAAGGAAGGATTTCACACACAAGGAAGGCCAACAGTTGCCCAGCAACTGCACCTTTTTACAAATTAGCTTATATACACACACTGTATAAAACAACTGATGTTGGGATGTTTTTTTAAATCAGGATTGGTGACATAATGAACGAAGTAATAGTCTTTCACTTTCCACAGTATGGAGATCCGAGAGATGGAGCAGCTTTGTCTGGGAGGAGACAGATAGAGTTAAGCTCGAACTCTTTGGCCTCAATTTTAAGTCGGGGCGTGATCAGTGCACACAAGGGGCCAGGGTGAGCGACAAGCTCGCATGCCGAGGCCCCGGGGAAATCTTGACTCCCAGGCCCCATTTAAATATTCAGGCTCAGACTCCCGCTCGCACCCAGCAGGAATCACTGCCTGGCCGGCGAGGCGGAGCGGGAATTTGGCCGGGACTTAATAAAACAAAACATTTACCTGCCTGGGCCACATCTGGCCCTCGATCCAGCTCCTGGCAGCTTTGGCCGAGAGGAGGAACCACCACTGCTCCTCCGCTCAGGCCTCAAGTTAAAAATTGCAGACCGGGTCCCAATGATGTCATCGGAGCCCAACCTGCAAATTTAAAGAGGACCCCGGCGGCTTGGAGCGGGTGTCCATGCCGCCTTCAATTTAAAATAGCAGCCAATCATATCGGGGTGGGAAAAGAGTGGTTAAGTCCCCCGCTCCATTTTAACTGCCACCCCCTTCCTCCTGCCTGGTTTCTGCCAGGTGTGAGGTGGGGGTTATTAAGATCAAGGCCTTTACTTTAACTTTATCCTTGTTAACTAATGATCATTTCAGAAAAATTTCATGATGTGCTACAAATGTCCAGCAGACACAAACTAAGACTGAAGAAAATTCTTGACTGCTCAAACACTGGGCGCAATTCTGAGCGCAGTACATTTGGTAAGGTTTCTATTGTGAACCAAGAGGCATTATTTAGCTTTAGTTTAGGTCAGACAAATTACTTTAAAATAAAACAATACTCAACTTCTGCTTTGACATCTTTTGTCATACCCATTCACTTTAAGGGACCTTCAAATAATCAGATTAAATTAAAATTTCGTCAGCCCGTGAGATGATGCACTCCAGTCCCCACGGCGCCCACCTGTCCCGGAAGGCCTCGAGCTTGCCGGCGGACACCGCGTGCTCCATCTCCAGGGCCACCCGGCCGCGAACATAGCCGCGGAAGAGAGGCAGGCAATCGGGCCGGACGATCCCCTCGACCACCCGCTGCCTGGACCTATTAATGGCCACTTTGGCCAGGCCCAGGAGCAGTCCCACGAGGAGGTCCTCCGACCTGCCCACTCCCCTCCGCACCGGGTGACCGTAGATCAGGAGCGTGGGACTGAAGTGTAGCCAAAAATCAAGGAGCAGCCCCTTCAAATAATAAAACCAACTTCTGCTTTGAATACTCAACAACTATCTACCAGCTGATTAGTGAACTCTACAACACCGACAACTACTCAATCTAACGCACTGAGTCCTGAAGATACACCACAGATACAGGATGATCCATGGAGGGATTTAAATACAAATACAGTGTGATAACGAGGAGGGAAAAGCTTAATTGAGCTGCCTGATAAAGCTGGCGTGCTTAATGTGTTTTAAGCGGCACCTTTTTAATTGACTTCAGTGGAAATGGCAAATGTTTAGTAAGCGCCGTTTGCCCACTATAGGCGACTGCCTGAGATAAGCGTGGGGACTGTGTTAGTATTGGCACCTTTGGTTGCGAATGGTCTACTTTGTAGTCGTCCTCATAGGCTTCCCTTCCCCTCTTCCAAGAGTTGTCACAGTGCAGTTGTACACTTTGCTAGCACGTGATTTACAGGAGTACACATTGATACAATCAGCCTTTTCACACAGAGGTGATCGATCTAGCGTTACACACTTCAGGAACAGAGACCTGGATTTCTTTTCCAGTGCTCCTGGCACTGAAATTCCGTAGCTGCAGCCCATGGTTATCCGACCATTAGAAAGAAAGAACTAAAAAGATAAAAAGAAAGAACTCCATCACAACCTCAGGACATCCCAAAGCTCTTTACAGCCAATGAAGTACCTTTGGAATGTAGTCACTGTTTTAATGTGGGGGAACACGGAAGCCAATTTGCACACAGCAAGGTCCCACAAACAGCAATGAGATAATCACTAGTTAATCTGTTTTTAGTGATGCTGGTCGAGGGATAAATATCTAACGCCTTTTGTGACCGCAGGACATCTCAAAGTGCTTCAGAAGCAATTAAGTTCTTTTAAAATGTAGTCATTTTTTTTTGTAGGCAAACGCAGCAGCCAGTTTGCACACAGCAAGGTTCTGCACACAGCAATGAGATCATTTGTTTAAAGTGGTGTTGGTTGCGGGGGGGAAATGCTGGCCAGGACACTGGGTGAACTCCCTTGCTCCTCTTTGAATAATGCTATAGGATCTTTTACATCCAACTGAGCAGTTAGACAGGGCCTTGGTTTAAAAAAGATGGCATCTCTGACAGTGCAGCACTTTCCTCGTACTCACTGAAGTCTCAGGATTATAAGGTAAAGCCTTTAGAGTCGGGCTCAAACCCACTGACCTTCTGACTCAGGGGCAAGAGTGCAAAGGCTAACACTTAAAATTAATTGTCAGATAATAACAGGATGGGGTACAGAACCTTCCAATATGCACTGCCAAAACACTGAAGAGTAAAATCCCAGCTAGATGTTTTATCATCGGCCACTGGGACAGGGAGGCAGAGCCATAGAGTTATACAGCACAGAAAGAGGCCCTTCGGCCCATCGTGTCTGCGCCGGCCATCAAGCCCTGTCTATTCTAATCCCATTTTCCAGCACTTGGTCCGTAGCCTTGTATGCTATGGCATTTCAAGTGCTCATCTAAATGCTTCTTGAATGTTGTGAGGGTTCCTGCCTCTACCACCCTTTCAGGCAGTGAGTTCCAGATTCCAACCACCCGCTGGGTGAAAAAGTTTTTCCTCAAATCCCCTCTAAGCCCTCCTGCCCCTTACCTTGAAACTATTCCCCTGGTTATTGACCCCTCT
Source organism: Squalus acanthias (assembly GCA_030390025.1). Lineage (NCBI taxonomy): Eukaryota > Metazoa > Chordata > Chondrichthyes > Squaliformes > Squalidae > Squalus > Squalus acanthias. The sequence goes on from CM059448.1 coordinate 15,312,335, forward strand.
ACGAAGGGGAAAAGTTCCTTTCTATCTACCCTATCTATGCCCCTCATAATTTTGTACACCTCAATCAGTTCCTCCCTCAGCCTTCTCTACTCTAAGGAAAACAACCCCAGCCTGTCCAGTTTCTCTTCATAGCTGAAGCGCTCCAGCCCAGGTAACATCCTGGTGAATCTCCTCTGCACCCTCTCCAATGCAATCACATCCTTCCTATAGTGTGGCAACCAGAACTGCACACAGTATTCCAGCTGTGGTCTAACTAGCGTTTTGTACAGCTCCATCATAACCTCCCTGCTCTTATATTATATGCCTCGGCTAATGAAGGCAAGTATCCCAGAGAGGCTATCCTATCTCTAGAGATGTTGTTACATTGGGTCAATATTCTTATGGGTGTTAGTGTAGTCCGATTTTGCCTTTTGTTCTGGATGAGCAGAAATTTTCTCCAATTAAATATAGGGAAGACCGAGGCCATTGTTTTCGGTCCCCGCCACAAACTCCGTTCCCTAGCCATCGACTCCATCCCTCTCCCTAACATCTGTCTGAGGCTGAACCACACTGGTCGCAACCTTGGTGTCATATTTGACCCTGAAACGAGCTTCCGACCACATATCCGCAGCATAACGTAGACCGCCTATTTCCACCTCCGTAACATCGCCCATCTCCGCCCTTGCCTCAGCTCATCCGCTGCTGAAACCCTCATCTATGCCTTTGTTACCTCTAGACTTGACTATTCCAACGCACTCCTGGCTGGCCTCCCACATTCCACCCTACGTAAACTTGAGGTCATCCAAAATTCGGCTGCCTGTGTCCTAACTCGCACCAAGTCCCGTTCATCCATCACCCCTGTGCTCGCTGACCTACATTGGCTCGCAGTTAAGCAATGCCTCGATTTCAAAATTCTCATCCTGGTTTTCAAATCCCTCCATGGCCTCACCCCTTCCTATCTCTGTAATCTCCTCCAGCCCCACAACCCACCCCCGCCCCCCCTGAGATATCTGCGCTCCTCTAATTCTGCCCTCTTGAGCATCCTTGGTTGTAATCGCTCAACCTTTGGTGGCCGTGCCTTCTGTTGCCAAGGCCCTAAGCTCTGGAATTCCCACCCTAAACCTCTCCGCCTCTCTACCTCTCTTTCCTCCTTTAAGACACTCCTTAAAACCGACCTCTTTGACCAAGCATTTGGTCACCTGCCCTAATTTCTCCTTATGTGGCTCGGTGTCAAATTTTATACTCCTGTGAAGCACCTTGTGGACGTTTTACTACGTTAAAGGCGCTATATAAATACAAGTTGTTGTTGTAACAGCCTGCCCCTCTGTGGCTCTGTTGCTTGCTTCATGCTCCAGAAGACAGGCTTCTGCAGTGTGACAATTCGTTCCCAGACTATATTTCTTGCCCTGCTCCTGACGACTGACCCAAGACCAGAGAAACCCATTTGGGGCATCCTGATTCCAGGTGTCCGTTAGGCCTTTGGGTCGGAGATACAGCAGTCAGGACGGGAACTATTCACATCAATAAAACTAGTTGAGTGCTTCACACTATATTTAAAAGCTTGTGTAGATAATAACAAACTGAGGTTATCCAACTGAAAGATTTTGTTTCATTACAGATAATCGTTGGCAGTTGCGTAATAAATTTGTACAAAAGTCATAAATATTGATCGTTTCATCCAGTTATGCAAGTGGTTCAGTGTACAAACCAAGTGAGAGCTTGGCTTAATGGTCGTGCTCTCACATCTAACTCAGAGTCAAGCCTCACTCTAGGAGTTGAGCATGTTATCTAGGCTGACTCTTCAGTGTGGTGCTGAGGGAGCCCTATGTTGCTGGAGATGTCGTTTTTCAACGGAGTCACCAAACCAAGACTGATGAAAGGTCATCGACCTGAAACGTCAACTCTCTTTCTCTCTCCACGGATGCTGCCTGGCCTGCTGAGTTTTTCCAGCGTTTTCTGTTGTTAAACCAAGACACTGATTGCTTGTTCAGGTGGACATAAAGATTCCATGATACTATTTAAAGGAAAGCAAGAGTCCTCACAAACATTTAGCCCTCACAGCATCAGGTGGGACCTTGCTGTGAGCAAACTGGCTGCTGCGTCTGTCTATATAACAACAGTAACTGCAATGCAATGCATAAGTAATTAATTGGCTGTGAAGTGAATTGTGACATACTGGGGATGAGACTGGGCAAATCTCTTTCTTTCTTTAACGGTTGATACACAATAGTAGCCGACAAAGACAGATTGAACGTTTTCTTCTATTCATTCTTTTGATAGTGCTAAACTTCTTGCAGAAGATGTGACCTTTTCTGTCACTTAGTACAGAAATCCCTAAATACAAATAGCTAGAAAAAGATGCCACGGTAAACATAGGGTAAACGGAGGAAGAAACTACTGATTACAATATTGTTCTACATTTTGGTGACACAAATCAGCCAAGCTTTTACTTTTTAGTTTTTTGTCTAAATTTATTTACTTGCCCCAAAAAAGTGATTAAGAGGGAAAGGTTGAAACTCACTGCACTTTCTAGATATATGGAGGTAGAGTTTCCGCTTTGGGTGCAATCGGTGATCTGGACGCAAATTGCGCCCGTTTTAAGAAGCGCTTTGTTCCCTCTCGAGTTTCCGCTCAAACTCATTTGCATATCGCCAAACGCAAAATCTGCCACGAACCAGCACAATCGGGCAGCGTTTTAAAATGTAATTCTTTTTAAATTTTGCTTTAAATAACATTCCTTGATATAGTTAAGAGTGGTAACTCGGTGCAGTTTGATTAATACAGTTGAAAACGGGTTTATCACAAAAAAATAAGCATTTTTAATCACCGTGTCAATCCACCACCTGTGAGTAAGCCGATTTTAAATGACTTTTAAAAAATATACAGAACTATTTCCTAGTTATATTGGTGTACAGTAGTCAGTTTCTTAGTAAATTTAACAAAAAAATTACCTTCAAAAGCTTTGAAAACATGCTTATTAATGTCGTTGCGCCCAAAAAATCCAGCTTAATTTTTTAGAGCCTCCTCAAAGTCCCGCAGATGGGCTCAATTAGCAGAATCTCGCAACGTGAAACTCGCAATGATGGTTAATTCGTCCTGGATGTGCGGCCAGTTTTGTGGGCGGGGCCGGCTTCCAGCACGATATTTTTTAAAGGTTGCAGAAACTCAATTTATGCTAAAAATTCCGTGATCTTTTGCGCGGATTCGGCCGATTCTGGGCGAATGGCGCTGAAAAAACCGAGCGCAACCGAGCGGAAACTCTACCCTATAGTTTGCAGCCAATTGGAGGACAGAAGATGTATTGAAAAGCACGCTGATCAATAACACTACAATGCATACGGTTGTAATTGGATGTTGCATGAAATCTTAGAAATAATTTCAATCTAATGGTCTAGTGGGGGCTGTCTGATATTTTAATGGTGAGTCAGACGGTGTGATACTGGTATCCCGCAACTTCTGGAGGGGCAGGGGACCTCGGACAACAACTTCCTGATTTCCGCGTTTAACTGCGCATGTGCGGTCGCCGGAAGCTGCTGTCCGATCATCCCTAGTGCTTTTCTGAGTATGCATCATGTGCGTGCGCATGTGGTGCACATTCCTTGGCTCCCTGGTGTTTTGGAGATCTTTGTATATTCACTTGCACGGATTGAGCCAATCTTTACATGCTTCAATTCCGCGGCCAGCCATCACCCTTATTAATGTTTGTTTTTTTTCTAAAAGGTGGCCTGGCAAAGATCTAAAGAGTAAGCAAACATTCTATTCCTTTTTCAATAGGTGCTCCTTTCAACTACTGTGCTAAGGGACGTACATAATTAACGTTAAATGCTCTTTCCTGACCAACACACATTTTTCTTTTCCTGTGTTAAATTAGATCTGTGTGCAGTTTATATTTTGCAATTAATTTGGAATTGGCTCCTGATGTACATGCTGATGCCTAACATCACTTTCATGGTAATGTTTCTATTACATGTTTACTTGGACAGTTACTGCCTACTTAACACAGCTTGAGTCTGATTTAATCTGGGCTTAAGAACATAAGAAATAGGAGCAGGAGTAGGCCATTCGGCCCTTCGAGCCTGCTCCGCCATTCAATGAGATCATGGCTGATCTTCTGTCTCAACTCCATTCACTGGCCCTATCGCCATATCCCTTGATGCCCTTACTAGTCAGAAATCTATCGACTTCTGTTTTGAATATACCCAAAGACTGAGCCTCCACCGCCCTCCGGGGTAGAGAATTCCAAAGATTCACCACCCTCTGTGTGAAGAAATTTCTTCTCATCTCAGTCCTGAATGGCCTACCCTTTATCCTGAGGCTGTGGCCCCTGGTTCTAGACTCCCCAGCCAAGGGAAACATTCTCCCAGCATACACCCTATCAAGCCCTGTAATAATTTTGGATGCTTCAATGAGATCCCCTCTCATTCTTCTGAATTCAAGAGAATACAGGCCTAGTTTACTCAATCTCTTCTCATACGACAGTCCCACCATCCCAGGAATCAATGGGGCTTTGCACTGGAACTTACTGTAAATTAGCGATCGAAAAAGCGATCTGGAACCTGTGTGAACAGGGCAAGCAACTGTATATCTCCTTAACCAATCAGACTGAAGAATCATTAATGAGCAGCACAGAGTCTGAACCAGGAAATGTAAGTTCGAATATTTAATTCAATGCCAAATCAGGTACAGAAAGCAAAATAAAGAGAGGGAAAGAAAGATTGGATTAAGAGAGAGAGATAAAAGACACAGAAAGAAAAAAAGTGTAAAAAATAATTCTATTTTTAAAAAATCTCCAACAATAATTAAAATCTGAAGGAATGAGACTCCACACTTGTAAAAGTTAATTTTCAGTGACAGAGAGGCCGTTATTAAGACTTACCATGACGTTAAAAGGGTTCTTTCACTGAAATGGACAAGTCCTAACTTTTTCTGGTGAGTTTAGTGGGTATCTATCATGCAAGTACAGCAACTTCACACCGTTCAATGTATTTGAATGGTGAGTCAGACGGTGAGATACCGTTATCCTGCAGCTTCTGGAGGAGCAGGGCACCTCGGCAGAATGGGCAGTAACAATGCAAATTAGCAAAGCCAATAAGGGGTAAATTTTGAGGAGGACACTAGAAAAATGTTCCTCGGCACTTCATCGAGGCTAGTTGAACAAGCAGTCGACGTCTCAGGTTAATGTCTCCTTCAAAAAAAGACACCTCCAGAAAGACAACATTTCCTCAGTACCACATGTCAGCCTAGAATTTGCACTCGAGTCCCGTAGCAGGGCTTAAACCCACGTCCTTCTAGCTCAGTGGTGTTATTCTCCATAGTCAAGGCACCTCAGTCTCCCGCATCACATATGGAGATTGACCATTTGAGTGAGGTACCGGGGGTGGGGAAGGGGCAGTTGGTGCTGGGGAACTACACCCCAGCATAAACCAACTCCTTCAGGAGAGAAGAATATACAGACAGAGGGAGAGGTTGATGAGGGAAAGAAGTTTTGAGAGTGTGAGATGTTACCTTATCCCCTTACTGGGGCATTCTATGACAACAAGGGGTCGGCCATTTAGGACTGAGATGAGGAGAAATTTCTTCACTCAGAAGGTGGTGAATCTTTGGAATTCTCTACCCCAGAGGGCTGTGGAGGCTCAGTCGTTGAGTATATTCAAGACAGAGATCGATAGATTTTTGAATATTAAGGGAATCGAGGGATATGGGGATAGTGCAGGAAAGTGGAGATGAGGTAAAAGATCAGCCTGATCTTATTGAATGGTGGAGCAGGTTCAAAGGGCCAAATGGCCGACTCCTGCTCCTATTTCTTATGTTCTTATGTTCTTATACCACAACAGTGCACATTGCTTACGTCTCTTTCACTAAAAGAACCTTTATACGACGCCCTGTCAGTGTCATGGTTCCAAAGACAGCGTTATACATGGCATCTACTGTATTGTTCCACACAGTTTATTTTAAAATGTTTTGACAGACTTTACGACATTGAACCACAAAGATTACGCAGTGATATACCACGGCTGCCTGGTAGGACACAGAAGATATGAAATGTAGTAAATCAGCAGTGTGAAAGTTAGGACCAAGCTGACTATGGTTGACTCACCTGGGTGGTAAGCAGTTTGCTCCATTCAGGCTTTAGGTAGAAGAGGACTCCTCGCCAGGCCCCAGGCAGGGTGGCACCCCGCACCAGGAGAATAAACAGTACGACATAGGGGAAAGTGGCTGTTACCCATACAACCTGCAGAAGCAATAAAAATGGAGGCAGTTATAAAAATAATTTTGTCTGTGCCAGAAATATTTATACTGAACAGACTAACTGCTGTGAAACTTCCAAGCTGAACAGAATCATTTATAGCTTGATTATATTGTCCAAGCTGGTGCAGGACTGTTTAAATACTGTACTGGTGTGAGCAGTGCTTTGTACTGCTGGGGAAGCGGGGGTCCTAGGGAAGCAGAATTCTGCGAAGGCATGTTTTAGTGCAGACACAGACTGCAATCTGTAATTCATGCTGCCTCAGATTATTAGAAGACAGAGCAGCATTGCAGGACGCAAGTTAATTGTTGGACGTGCGTGACCTCTTGAATCTTGTTCTGCTGCAGCCAGCCCCAATAAAAGTTTGACTGTGGCCATCTCTTGGAAGGGGACTCATTTGCACCACTCGAGTCAAGGTCAGAACATCGTTGGGGACACCAGCTTCGGGCAAGACAGCACATCCTGCTCCGGGACGCTGCCCGTGCCACCCTGAGCTGGCTACCAGGAGGCCACGATCACAAGGTACCTATGGATGAGGAAAGGCCAATTGTCCCACCTTAATGTGCCCATCCAGAACAACCCTACCCTCCTCACTCATTGTAGCATCTATTTGTTTCTTAAATGATTTCAGGGTTTTATGTCTCTACCACTCTGCCCAGACATCCATTCCAAGTGTGAAGAAGACCTGATGATATCAGTCCTAAAGTTGGCCAATGCTGATTTGAATCTGTGTCTCCTTGTTATGGTTTAATTAAAATAGTATTCCGGATTAACCTTTATATTATCATTTACTATCTAATATAATGCCTGCAAATGGCCTAGGATGACTCTTCTTTTGACATATTTTTCCTCCACCAATGTAAGGGTGACTATCCATAGCAGTGACATGGAGATTAAATCTATGTTTCCTCTTTTAACCCCACCCTCCAATCTCACCAGACATGATACAGCACATTGGTGCTCCAACATGGTGCACCACAACCCTATTTTGTGACTCTTTAATTTTGAAAGCATTTCATTTTTTGTACACCAGTAGATAACAGAACTCAAAATTAAATGTGTGCCGAGGATATTGGGATTGCAAATAATTCACCATTCTCTACAACCCTGTGTCTTGCAAAAGACAGTAGGGCCACAAATCTGCGGGACAGCAATCCCAGCACCTATGCTGGCATCAGTCTCATCGGGAACCTCCACCTCCATACCTTCTCAAATCAGGGAGTTGTTCGCTTATTACCAATGGAATGGTGGGTGCCCATGTACTAGGGGAGCATCTAGGGCACCCACCATGCTGGGTTTGTCAGAAACTATGGCCCAAGACTGGCAGGCCAGAGGGGGAAGACTGGGTCCCTACCCCCATCCCCCCCCCCCAACTCCTGAAAGATCAGAGCTGGCCCCATAGACCTTTTTGTAAGGGGGCCACCTATAAATTTGCTATTGGAAAAGGTGTGCCCTCACGTCCCTGGCCTGGATGTCAAGGCGGGCCCCACATCCACCATTCAGCAGCCTCTATGCCTGGTTTCACTGCCAGGTCCTTCAGAGGCCAGGGACATGAGATCTCCAGATGTAGGAAATACCTGCCCCCAGCTCTGCCCCCTCCTGTGCCAATGGTCTTGTTTAGTGCAAGCAGAGGCTCTGCCCCCTCAAGGCCAAAACTCCAGGGCAAGATACCGGGTTTGCACTATTTTGCGGCACTTCTGCACTTTAGAGCTTGCTCAGGTCATGAAAGACACTGCATAAATGAGAGGTTTTCCTCTTTGTCGTCCATCCAGGTGTGCGATTATTCAAGTTTCAATAAAAGTTGGATTACCTACAGTGTGCATTCATCCTGCTTAATAACTTTACACTGGAGACATTTGTGTGTATAGATTGGGAGAATTTTTTTTTACAGAACTTAATGGAAATGGAGAAATTTATGGGAGCAAATTAAAAATGGACATTTTAAACATATTTCATACAGAATTATAAAGATTTAGAAGTTTGGTATTAAAACAGTTGTTAATCAGGCGAGTTAGAGGAATTTTGGTCAATTGGAGAAAGCGGTGAATCAGCACTCTGAAGTGTGAAAAGAGCTCGTTTCCTTGCACAATGTCGGAACTGTAAAATAATTCAGCCTCTTTTCTGCCGCAGGAGATACAGACCTGTTTGCTGTGGGACGAACAAAGATCTATTTCGGGTCTGGGGCGAATGAGAGCATCATAAGTAGCAACTGGTGGTGGGTGCAGAAGAGGGTTCTCCAGAATTGTTCATTAGAATTAAAAAGCTAGTTCGGCAGAAAAAGAGCCGCAAAGAGTGGACCCCCCCCCCACCTCCCTGATCCCCCCCCCCCCCCGCCAACCCCACCTCCCCCAGAGACCGAGCATCAAGCCTCAGTATCTGGCTACAAAATACTTTTAAAGGATGTGTAACTGTGCTAAATGTTTTGTGTTTGAAATATGTTCTCACGTTGCAAATCGATTTCAAACATCCGTGAACTGTGAACACATAATACAGTCGGATTATATTCTTTAATTTTAATTGACCATTAATTTTAAAATGTACAAAGTATAAGTATTAATAAAGTCATTTTATTTTTGTTAACAGCTGTTATGAAACATTGAGGATAAGAGTTAAGCTAGGCGCCATGAAAGGAATTGTTTGAAGACTTCAAACTTTTCCTTTTAAATTGAAAAGCCTAGCTAAAGGACCATGGCCCATAGTGCAAGGCACTACCAACAACAATAACTTGTATTTATTTAGCGCCTTTAACGTAGTAAAACGTCCCAAGGCGCTGCACAGGAGTATTTTAAGACAAAAAAAATTGACACCGATCCACATAAGGATAAATTAGGGCAGGTGACCAAAAGCTCGGTCAAAGAGGTAGGTTTTAAGGAGCGTCTTAAAGGAGGAAAGAGAGGTAGCGAGGCGGAGAGGTTTAGGCAGGGAATTTCAGAGCTTAGGGCCCAGGCAACAGAAGGCACGGTCACCAAAGGTTGAGCAATTATAATCAGGGATGCTCAAAAGGGCAGAATTAGAGGAGCGCAGATATCTCGGGGGGTTGTGGGGCTGAAGGAGATTACAGAGATAGGGAGGGGCGAGGCCATGGAGGGATTTGAAAACAAGGATGAGAATTTTAAAATTGAGGCGTTGCTTAACCGGGAGCCAATGTAGGTCAGCGAGCACAGGGGAGATGGGCGAACGGGTCTTGGTGCGAGTTAGGACACGGGCAGCCGAGTTTTGGATGACCTCAATTTTACGTAGGGTAGAATGTGGGAGGCCAGCCAGGAGTGCATTGGAATAGTCAAGTCTAGAGGTAACAAAGGCATGGAAGAGGGTTTCAGCAGCGGATGAGCTGAGGCAAGTGTGGAGGCGGGCGATGTTACGGAGGTGGAAGTAGGCGGTCTTTGTTATGCTATCAAGGTTCAAAACACTGACAGAGGAGGTAAATCAAGAAACAGTGATTAGGCTAGGTTTTAAGAGCCTGGACATATAGCAAGAAGGGAGGGGTAGGAGTTCCATAGTTTTGAAAATGTGAGAACAATGTGTGACATAAGGAGACAATGGAGAGAGTTGCAATTTCAACACAGTGAGGGTACAGGGAGGAGGAACAGCATACTGATTGGTACATTTGAAGCTTATGAGGAAGAAGACAAGTTCAGAAAATAAACGAGAATAATAATATGGATAAAATAGACACAATAAAATTGACACAAGAAAGGTTGTGCAGGAGATAGTTTAGAGGTGAGAGAGGGACTGCCGATCATGCAACAAGCTTTTTCTTGTATCCTGTCCGACAGTATCAGCAAGATGTGTTAGGAGAGCTTCACCCCCAGAAGTCAGAACAAGTTTTTGGGCAGATTTTATAGAGTTAAGAATGGAAAATAAGTCTTAGGCACAACGAGGGAAACCAAACTTTGGCAATGGAAGAGAAGTGAAAGTTCCATCTCAGATCAGGAGAGATAAAATGAGTCCAAGAATGTCAACAGATGAACTGCCTCCATGTGGATAATTTACAAATCCCGTGGCATCATTTTCACGAAGGTTTTGCTTTTCTGGAAATAAAAGGCATGTCTTGGGCCAAAACTGGCAATTTCAAAGAGAAAAATGAGGTTACTTGAGTTTGAACCAAGATTGTTTTGGCCGAGCCAAATTAACTATTGTTCTGATGAGCCAAATTCCATGGTCATTTGTAATTAGGACATGAATTTACTGGAGGCCTGGTCAGCACTATTGCACAACAGACGTGGTCAAATATGTTGTAGCACTTGATTCGCACATATTTTATCCAGTGACAAATAGAGACTGGAATTGTCAGAGAATCAACAGAAGAGCTGGTCCCTACAAAACAGTCTGAGCATCTGCACTATGGGTACGGTAGTGGTTATGTTATTGGACTAGTAATCCAGCGGCATGGACTAATGATTCAGAAACACGAGTTCAAATCCCACCATGGCAGCTGGTGGAACTTAAATTCAATTAAATTAAATCTGGAATTAAAAAGCTAGTATCAGTAATGGTGACCATGAAACTACCAGATTACCATGAAACTACCAGATTGTCATAAAAACCCATCTGGTTCACTAATGTCCTTTAGGGAAGGAAATCTGCCGTCCTTACCCGGTCTGGCCTATATGTCAGATCCACAGCAATGTGGTTGACTCTTCTCTGCAAGAAGGCAGCTCACCACCACCTTCCCGAGAGCAATTAGGGATGGGTAATTATTGCTGGCAACGTGAATTAATATAAAAAAGTGACCACAAGACTGAGCTCTGGACCTCTGCCAGGGAGATCTCACTGCTGAAATCATACACTTAGAATTAGACATTGGGGAATGTTGAGCTTCCAATGTTGTTCCAACAACTTAAAGTCTCTGCTGATTACATCAACCCTGATTGAATCCAAGAGATTATTCCACTGAGGTGGTATGAAAGGAAGTATAAAACATGAGAGTGTTCCGGCCTCCAGAGAAAAGGCGGCGCGTGTTCTTTTTATAGGGCTGTTAATCTGAATCAGTTTCTATAAATGTGCTGAGTTTATTGAAAATAATAACACCATTTAGTGTCTCGTGTTCGGAGATGATTTCATGGGGCGAATGTACCTGCTCTCGGTAGATTTCTTTTGATTTGCTTCACTGAACAAAATTAATGACTTCTTAGATATTCTTTACGGAGAATCTACACGACTTAGGGTTTCCATATCTACACGGGCTGCGAGAACAGCAATTAGTGAGGATTAAAAAGTAAACGTGTAACTTCTAAATGCGCCAAATTTTACCAAAGTAAATTAGTCGAGTGGCCTAAATACCTTTACCCAGGCCCGTAAAAGGAATGTTCAAAAAGCAACGCTGATCTTCTTTGCTTGCTAACCCTGTGTCCAATTATTCAGTGTACTACTCTATATTTCATTTACCAAGGTGGTATAGGTATGCCATTTATTGCCCGGACAATAGGAAACTCATGACACAGTATTGACAAGCACAAGCCAACATTCTCTTTTTCCCCCACACGATTTAGCTCTACCTACCTTTCCAGAAGTCTTTACGCCTTTCCAAATACTGAAATACACCACAGCAAATATAAAGAGCAGGCAAAGTGCTAACTGCCAGCTGACGCCACCCAGGTCCCCCAGTCCGTGCGATCTGTGAACCTGAAGTACTTGGCGACTGCAATAAAAATAAATGGCACCAATTACAATAATATTTTCAAACGTAAATTTGCAGCAAAATGCATCATTGGTGTCTTTCAGTGCCGAGGTTCCCATGGTAGTACAATCTCCCATTCGCCCTCCTCCACAAGGTGCTCACTATTTAACATACTCCTTTAGCTGAATTCCAAGACAGGATTATCTGGGCCTTTGGATCATTAATTAATGCCATTAAGTGAATGACCACCAGTAAGTATTGTGGGCCAAGCAGTGTTAGTATTTTTCTCTTCCCATCCTTTCTCTTCTAAGAAGAAATATCACACACATTCCATCTAATAGGCTGACTCACAGTTGAAGCTCACCCATTTGAGGTAAATTAATTTATCTGGGCTTGAAATTTCTGCACTGTGGTTTGGACTGAGTGTGTCTAGCATCCTGCCAATTCGAATGGTATTTCCTCATTTCATCTCCTCCCTCACCTGGAGTTCACAATTCCAAAAGTCCTTTAAGCCAGTAAAAGGATTGTTGGTTCGAGATTCTATTGATTTTAAAAATAGAAAATGCTAAAAATACAAAGCAGGCTGCTGTAACATGAAGAGATGGTTTAACGTTCAGGTACAGACTGTCAACTGAAGAATTTTGTCTAAATTTTTGCTTACATAACATCCGCCACAATTTTGGGGTTTTTTACACAAGGTAATTTCTTGAGTTCAGCACTAATGGTCACTCCCATAAATGGAGTTCACGCCCCCTATAATCTGCAGTGCACCTTTTCTGTCTAATATCTAGTTAATCAATAATACAATTCAGGGATCATAGCAGAGAACCTTTGCTCTGCATACTAGCTACTAAAATATAACGTGTCACCATATGAATTCTCCTCCCCTTACTAAGAGAAGTCTGAAATAGTATTATACTGAGACAAGAAAGAGCACCAAACAATGAAGTGGTTTATTTATATGAAATATATGAGGGAACAAGTATATACTTTTAATAATGAATACACTCAGTTTCCCTATCGGTTATGAAAAATACTAAAAATTCAACTTAGTACCTCTTTGCACATTAGCTCACCTTCTCTAGATAAGCCTCTTGAGCTAAGCAGGACCATACTTTTAAAACATAGCAAGCTTCTTATTACTACCATGAGAACATAGTTCGCCCTCTGTAGATCTATGTGTGCTATATTCATGTGTGTGTCTCTCTGTCTGTGTGTGAGAGAGAGAGGGAGAGTGAGAGTAGAGAGAGAGCACAAATGCTTGGATGTGCGAGCTTTGCGAACTTCCCTCTTAAGTCAATGAAATGGGGGCTCAGCCTGCTGAGCTACCAATCACAGTTACAACCCAGAGATGAAAGTCGATCCTTCGATGTGTCAGCTTCTGCATAAGTAAGCCCCTCTGAAAAATGGAATGAAGCAAATCCTGTCCTCTCAGGTGTTGCCAGGAGTAATCTTACAACAGCTTAAAATATTTGAGATGGTACATAATCCTAGCTCTAGATAATTAACTAACACTTCAAAACACCATTCTAAGAACATAAGAAATAGGAGCAGGAGTCGGCCATTCGGCCCTTCGAGCCTGCTCCGCCATTCAATGAGATCATGGCTGATCTTCTGCCTCAACTCCATTCACCGGCCCTATCGCCATATCCCTTGATGCCCTTACTAGTCAGAAATCTATCGACTTCTGTTTTGAACATACCCAATGACTGAGCCTCCACAGCCCTCTGGGGTAGAGAATTCCAAAGATTCACCACCCTCTGTGTGAAGAAATTTCTTCTCATCTCAGTCCTGAATGGCCTACCCTTTATCCTGAGGCTGTGGCCCCTGGTTCTAGACTCCCCAGCCAAGGGAAACATTCTCCCAGCATCCATCCTATCAAGCCCTGTAATAATTTTGTACGCTTCAATGAGATCCCCTCTCATTCTTCTGAATTCAAGCCTAAATGAACTTTCGGGCTATGGGTTCATTGTTGGGAAAATTGCTCAATCTAGCATTGCAGGAATATGATAAGTTTAATAGTTCAGGCAACCTAGGCAACATCCAAGTTGCTTTAGCACTTGCTAAAAACCTGCCTGACTCACAGAAATCATGATCAAGCTTAACTAACTACAAAGTTGTGGACAAAAATGAGAAGTCACACAACACCAGGTTATAGTCCAACAGATTTATTTAAAGTTACAAGCTTTCGGAGCTGTTGCCCCTTCGTCAGGTAAAAGTACCTTTACCTGACGAAGGGGCAACAGCTCCGAAAGCTTGTAACTTTAAATAAATCTGTTGGACTATAACCTGGTGTTGTGCGACTTCTAATTTTTGTCCACCCCAGTCCAACACCGGCATCTCCGCATCATGACTACAAAGTTGTGAGTATTGTTCAGTTGCCAGGCACTTTGCTTGGGGGAGGAGCCAAGTCACGCAATTCAAAGACAAGCTGTGTGATTTGTTCAAATATGTGTCTGATTGGCAACTTCTACCATTTTAACAGCCAATTATTAAAATTCGACTTGGCTCTGATTACGGTTTCAGCAGGATTTTCAGCCTGCCTCTTTAAAATCAAGGCACTTTGATCCGGAGTCTTTGAGGATAAGTTTATCTGATGAACCTCACCTGTAAGAATAATATGAAATACGGCAGCCAAAAAGTAAAAGTAAAAGGGTAAAAAAATCCCAAAATGCAATAAGTGCTATAATTCATAAATATTACATAGAATATACAGCACAGAAACAGGCCATTCGGCCCAACTAGTCTGTGCTGGTGTTTATACTCCACACGAGTCTCCTCCCAACCAAATATAGCGTTGGTTCCCACTATTTTCTGTTTCAAACTGAAGCTTGCCTGGGGTGGTAGCGGAAAATGGGTGATAGTGAATCAGCAGCCCACTGTACATTCTGCCCGCTTTTCATTTACATTGTTGGGAAAGGAAATCGGGCGGAGCGTAAAACGGGTTTCGGATTTGCTATAGCCTGCTTTGCGCTACTCCCCAAGAAAAATGTCACCCCTTTCAGCTGACAACTTTTTGCTGCACTCTAACAAGTCTACCTCCTGCTTTTCCTGCCAAGTTTTTTTTTTACTACAGATTACAATTAGTTCTATGATGCCCGAAATGTTTCAAGTTTGCAAAGGGGAAATTAGGGGCAGAATTTTTATTCGTCACTTCCAAGCTCAGCTTCTCTTAAACACGCTCCTTGCCAACCTTCAGCCTATAGAAACTCCAAATCAACAACAACTTGTATTTATATAGCACCTTTAACATAGTAAAACGACCCAAGGCGCTTCACAGGAGTATTATAAGACAAAAAAATTGACACCGAGCCACATAAGAAATTAGGGCAGGTGACCAAAAGCTTGGTCAAAGAGGTAGGTTTTAAAGAGCATCTTAAAGGAGGAGAGAGAGGTAGAGAGGCGGAGAGGTTTAGGGAGGGAGTTCCAGAGCTTAGCGCCTAGGCAGCTGAAGGCACGGCCACCAATGGTTGAGCGATTATAATCAGGGATGCTCAAGAGGGCAGAATTAGAGGAGCGCAGATATCTCAGGGGGTTGTGGGGCTGAAGGAGATTACAGAGATAGGGAGGGGCGAGGCCATGGAGGGATTTGAAAACAAGGATGAGAATTTTGAAATTGAGGCGTTGCTTAACCGGGAGCCAATGTAGGTCAGCGAGCGCAGGGGTGATGGGTGAACGGGACTTGGTGCAAGTTAGGACACGGGCAGCAGAGTTTTAGATGACCTCAAGTTTACGTAGGGTAGAATGTGGGAGGCCAGCCAGGAGTGCGTTTGAATAGTCATGTCTAGAGATAACAAATGCATGGATGAGGGTTTCAGCAGCAGATGAGTTGAGGCAGGGGCGAAGATGGGCAATGTTACGGATAGGAAATAGGCGGTCTTAGTTATGCTGCGGATATGTGGTCGGAAGCTCATTTCAGGGTCAAATATGACACCAAGGTTCAGCCTCAGACAGACCTAGGGAGAGGGATGGAGTTGGTGGCTAGGGAACGGAGTTTGTGGTAAGGCCCGAAGACAATGGCTTCGGTCTTCCCAATATTTAATTGGAGAAAATTTCTGCTCATCCAGTACTGGATGTCGGACAAGCAGTCTGACAATTTAGAGACCGTGGAGGGGTCGAGAGAAGTGTTGATGAGGTAGAGCTGGGTGTCATCAGCATATATGTGGAAACTGACACCATGTTTTCGGATGATGTCGCCAAGGGGCCACATATCGATGAGAAATAGGAGGGGAGGCCAAGGATAGATCCTTGGGGGACCCCAGAGGTAATGATGCGGGAGTCATTTGGAGATTTGGAAATCATCCAAAATTCCACAGCCACATCCCATCCTGCACTAAGACCCACCCACCCATCATCCTGTCCTCGACAACCTCCACTGGCTCTCCATCCTCCAGTCAATTGCTTTCAAAATTCTTGTTTTGAAATATCTCCAAGGCCTTATCTCATCCTCTGCAACCCTCTCCAGCCCTATGTCCCAGCTCAGGTTGTTCTAATTCTGGCCTTCTATGTATTGCTTCCTCTCTTTGCTGCACTGTTGATTTGATCGTTGGCTTAAAAAAATTATTTTCGATCTTCATTTGGCCCTCAGTGTTTTAATATATGCAAATATAATGGCTGTACAGAACCAGCGCTTTTGTTAAGATTTATCGCGCATTTACGCAGATAACATTTTTACAGTTGTATGAGAATCTGACTGGAGGAAGAACATCAACATCTTTTCACAACTGGGATCTAATTTGTATTGGAGCAGTTGCCTGTTTTCTCAACTTTAGAGGATGGAAATATAATTTTAGTTACGCCACTGTCAGTTTTGGAATACAAACGGGAGTAAGATTTCTGCAGGATTGTTAGGGGAAGGGAGGGGGAGAAACTTGCCCCGCTGACTGCAACACAGATATATGTACAACTAGTCGCAAGAGAGACTGGAAAATCAGTAAACAACTTCACTATTGTATGTCAAAGAGCTTAATCGGATGAGCCAAAACAGTGCCAAAGGCAGGCACCTGCTAGGTCAACAGCCTGAAAAACAAAATGAAGGTTACAGCTGGACAAGAGCCAAAACGACATAGTAATGCAACTGCTTCCAAGTGTTTCTAGACAATTAATCCTCTACAAAAAAAAATGATAGAATTGTCCTGAAGCATTCGATCCTTCAATGATGATTTTATAGGATTTCCCCATTTGCCCTGCAGAACCTTCTGGATTTCATGAGTGGAATACCCCTATGAAACACGTCATAATAGTATATCACAATTAGTGAGCAATATACCCAGGATTTCTGAAGGAGCGGGAAGCAGATTAGTAAGAATTAGCTGTGATGACCTGTAGTGCAGTGTATAATTATAAAATGCGCATACAAGATAATCTGACAGAACACATTCAATGATATCGGGCCTGCTGTTCCTAGATTGATGGAGGCAATAGCTAGTCTCCCAAAACGCACTACGATCCATAAATACCACCACAAACCCTTCTACAAGTGCTATATTCTGTCTATTTGGGATAATCATAGAACCTTATGCCACAGAAGGGGGCCAATTCAGCCCATCGTGCCTGTGCCAGCAATAATGGAAATCTTAATCTATTGACAGAGTATGCCTTGTTCAAGCTTTGATAAAAAGATCCCGCTGTTTTGCTTTTAAAGTGGCGATGATTAAGGCTACCACTGCCACGAGTCATTGCATGAATGAAATCAGAAGTGTTGTTACCATGCACACTCCTGCTCCTTGGAAATGATTTGTAAGACAGATTCTTAACTTGGCTGAGTTTTCTTGCCCCAAGCGTTGCATCCACTTACATGCACTTACGTATAAAATTCTTCCGCAGGAGAGGTGGAGTGCTTTGTCCAGGTGATGTTATCTTTTACAAAGTAGTTGGTACAGTTGTGAGTGTTCCATGCATTGTTACAGTTGGTCCATGGGAGCTCAGATGTGAATGATGAGTAGAGATAGTACAGAGCCCAGGCCATAATGGTATTGTAGTAAAAGGCAAGAAATAGATCTATTATACAGATTGCATATCCAATCCCTGCAGAGAACGAAAGGGGATCATTTTTGAAACACGCCTAAAATTGACATTTTATTCCAGAAGAAGTATTTATCCAAACACTGAAGAATCATTTGCAATAGTTAAATATTCCACTTATCAAAATCAATCATCAAGGTCTTATTTATTTGAGAAGTCGCACAACACCAGGTTATAGTCCAACAGCTTTATTTGAAATCACAAGCTTTCGGAGCGCTGCTCCTTCGTCAGGTGAAGTGAAGAAATACAAATGGGCACAGCATATATAGACAGAGAACAATGCCTGTGCAGAGAACACTGCCAGACGACTACAGTTAATCGTTCTAACTGCCCTTTATCACACCTCGGCAGAGAGACAATCACGGCAATCAAATCCAACCAGGTCAGGTTATTTATTTGAACACATTTAGGGTCACAACTGAACTGCTGCCTGCTCGCGTGACTATCTTAACAGTCCCAGTGGTCAAGGTGCAAAAAATAAAAAAGGTTATATTGTTCTAGTGAAGCTAGGTTTAGGTTGGATTTAATACTGTGCTTTAATGCTGTTTTCTATGAGAAGCAAATGTTCCAGAATGAGATTCACACCAAATATGTTTGCAATGTTAAAGTGTGACCCATGCTGCTATCAATGCTTTTTTTAATACATGATGATAATGTAATTTATAATAGCCAGACTGGGACTGCTGAAGGCCTAAGCGAGTTCGCATAACTTACACCCCATTTACAGTAGAAATGGGACACAAGTTAACCTATAAATCTGCTTTGCATTTTTGACTATGAATAGCACAGTTTCATATTACGGTGACAAACTAGAGCCAGACATTAGCCGTACATCAGTAATGAGTATAATAATGGAATTGATGACCAGATGCAACTTTAAGCATTTACCTGCACAATAATAACCTGGTACAGCTTGGCTCAGAAGAGGAAGATCGCGACTGACCAACCTGCTGGACTCTTTTTGAGGAAGTGACATCCCTCAGAATGTGTAAGTTTTTTTTAAACATACTTAATGATTTCCAGAAGGGTTTGGAGGAAGTTGCAAATGAAAAGCTGTTGCATAAACATTTGGGGGAATTCAAGATCAAACGTGGAAATGGATAAGAAATTGGCTGAACGGAAGTAAGCTTTTTGGGGTGAGGTCGAGGAGAGGTATTCAGTGGGGTACCTTGTGAATTGGTATCAGAGTTTCAGCAATGAATAATTTAAGAGACAGTTGGATGCAGTGATGGGAGGTCTAAACATTCTTTCTGCCGGATGAGTTTGGATACGCAGAATGGCCTTCCCTTTGGATTACATATTGAAAGGATCTTATACGTCCTTGACATTTCCAAGCATTGCATAAACTGTGGCAGTTCTGACAGCAAAGACAGTGGGAGCCAAAACATGTTTGCCACTGCCAATCTTAGTGACCCAAACTCTCCTACTCCCCCTCCAGCACCAGTTGTGAAACAGCTTCACTTGCACAGTGCTCCTCCAGCAGTGTGGGAAACTGTTGAACAAAATAAACTTTCTTTTTTTTAATTCAAATTAAACTGCACCTCTGCAACATTGACATATTCTTGTGCAGGCCTATGAAGTTTAAAAAAAAAACACTAATAGCTTCTTGAACTATTGGAGAAGGTCCATAGCAGGACGCATAAGTGATGATATTGCGCTACCAGAAAGGAAAGAGGAGGCTTCAGCCACTCGGGTTGATGGTTGTAATGACTTCTGATTTCTGCTTTTAATTTCCTGCTTGGATGACACCCTGAATTTCCTTTTGATGGGGCCTCTGTGCTGTAAAAAGGGGGTTAGCTGTAAGTCTTAACTGTAACAAAATCCAGATTTCACTGCCATCTGTGTAATAGTTTGCTCTATTAATGCGAATGGAAAAAATGATATATTTAGTCTTTACTCCTACTTTGAGGAGCTGGGGGGGGGGTGTGGGGGGTTTACATTTTTACTTTTCATTCCTCATTTTTTCACTGTTTCCTCTTCTCCATTATCTTTTGAGGCTTGTATTGAGAGATAAGAGCAGGAGTCGGCCATACGGCCCCTTGAGCCATTCAGTAAGATCATGGCTGATCATCGACCTCAACTCCACTTTCCCGCCTGATCTCCACATCCCTCGATTCCCCCTAGAGTCCAAAAATCTATCGATCTCAGCCTTGAATATACACAAAGACTCAGCATCCACAGCCCTCTGGGGCAGAGAATTCCAAAGATTCACAACCCTCTGAGTGAAGAAATTCCTCCTCATCTCAGTCTTAAATGGCCGACCCCTTATCCTGAGACTATGCCCCCTAGTTCTAGACACTCCAGCCAGGGGAAACAACTTCTCAGCATCTACCCTGTCAATCCCCCTCAGAATCTTGTATGTTTCAATGAGATCACCTCTCATTCTTCTAAACTCCAGAGAGTATAGGCCCATTCTACACAATCTCTCATCATAGGTCAGCCCTCTCATCCCAGGAATCAATCTAGTGAACCTTCGTTGCACCGCCTCCAAGGCAAGTATATCCTTCCTTAGATAAGGAGACCAAAGCTGTCCACAGTACTCCAGGTGTGGTCTCACCAAGGCCCTGTACAATTGTAGCAAGACTTGCTTATCACTGTTTCTATTTTATGAATGGCCATTATTTTTAATCCTTAATAATAACATAAAAGATTGTTTTCAAGTTAGTCGCTACCTTGCCTCCCTATTTTCCTGTGATTGTGTTGCTGAGATCCGTAACTTGTCACATGAGGAATCACGGGCACAACTGAGTTCCCACCAGCCCACTGATGCTGCTCTGCGTTAATGTGCCACTCTAAACAACAACTTGCATTTATGAAGTGCTTTTAACATAGAAAAATATCCCAAGGCATTTCGCAGAGGCATAATTGCAAAATAAATGGACATCAAGCCAAAGAAGGAGATATTAGGAAGGGTGACCAAAAGCTTGGTCAAAGAGGTGGATTTTAAGGAGTCTTAAAAGAGGAGAGGGAGGTGGAGAGATGGAGAGGATTGTGGAGGGAATTCCAGAGTGTGGGTCCTAGATGGCTGAAGGCACGACCACCAATGATGAGGCAAAAGGAGGGGGGAAGCACAAGAGGTTGGAGTCGGAGGAATGGAGAATTCTGTGGGAGGTTGTAGTGCTAGAGAATGTTACAGGGATATGGAGGGGTGAAACCATGAAGGGATTTAAATCCAAGGAGAACAATTTTGCATTTGAGTTGTTGGGGGACTGGGAGCCAATGTAGATTAGTGAGGACAGAGGTGATGGATGAGTGGGACTTGGTTCAAGATAGGATATGGGCAGCAGAATTTTGGATGAGCGAACGTTTACACAGTTTATATGAAGTTTAGCATCTGTGTGTTGGGTCTTTGATGATTAAAGTATGAACCTCCTTTTTTATCATCATCTTCCACCTTTTACTTTGAGCAACTATTGCACAGTATGATCGGATTCCCCCCGCCCCTCCCAAGATCAGCTCTTGAGCTTTTATGATCAAGTTACTTTTTTCCTTAAAATGCCACCTATTAAAAGCAAGAGGTTGAAGCAAGCATGAATGGTTCTTCAGTGCCACTAAGAGAAATACCCTTACCTTTGAAAATTGGGCATATTTTCCCCCATATAGAAATTGCTCCATTTCTGTGGTACTGTCCCAGTGCCAACTCCATATAAAAGAGTGGGATACCTCCAAACACAGCCATCAGGAGATATGGGATGAGGAAGGCACCTGGAATTTATGAAATTTGAAGACACCATGAGTATTACAAGGACAAAGAATCAACTCAAGAACCTGGTGATTTTAACTCTGACTTTTAGATTATGTATTAAAATGGTTTACACAAATCTGACAGCTATCAATGTTTTTTTTAATTGTTTTTCTAATGTTTCGATGGTCATTGGAATCAATACATTAGATTGTACCCAACAGTTACAGTGTAGTTATGGACCATTACTGGACCAATAATCCAGAGACCTGGACTAATAATCCAAAGAAAGTGAGTTCAAATCCCACCACGGCAGTTTGAGAATCTGAATTCAGTTTACACTAACTGAAAATAACAAAAAGCTGGTACCAGTGAAAGTGACAATGAAGCTGACGGATTATCGTAAAAACCCAACTGGTTCACTAATGTCCTTTAGGGAAGGAAACCTGCCGTCCTTACCCAGTCTGGCCTATAGGTGACCCCAGACCCACACCAACATGGTTGACTCTTAACTGCCCTCAAACTGCTTTGGGCAACAGATGGGCAATAAATGTCAGACTTGCTGGCGATGCCCACATCCTGAGAACAAATTTTTAAAAATTCTAACATGCCCACTCATAGGGGGGGGGGAATTTTATCAATGGGGGCGCGTTGGGGACGGGACTGCTGCTTGTCGGGTTTCAGTCCCGCCCCCAACGACGTCCGGCCAACCCACGTTATTTTCCCTTGATTGAAAATGGGGATAGGCCTCCTAAACTGCCTGTTAACTACCTGTCAACAGGCAGTTAAGTGACTGTAATCCCCTTCCCGCCTCGAGGAGACGGGTCCAAGCGCGAGTCGGGGACCTGCCTCCTGGGAAGATGGCACGGAGGCGGGTTGGGGTTGGGGGTGGGGTCGGTACCCGTTCCCAGTATCTGCCTTTTCCCCGGCAGTCCCGCCTCCAAACCCGCCTCCCCAGGGCTGGTAAAATTCCCCCCATAATTTAAGTAAGAATATCATGCAAACAGAATGTCATGTAAATTTTGATACAGTAGGAAACTCTAGTGTACCCTACAATCGTAGTGCATGACTTTATACCTACAATGCAGCTGAACTGTCAGGAAGAGACACCAAGTATGAGCAAGGCTTTTTGTTACAGGGAGGGCAGGAGAATTGGAGGACAAGTCAACCCAAGCCGGATTCATACACTTCCTGTTTTTTTTTATATATATAGTAGCATTTACTGAGACCTAGGAGTAGGTGCTTGCCTATACTCCAGTAGGTGAATGGTCTGTGACATGAGGTGCTGCAAAGGAGGACGAAATGAAGATGCAAAATGGGGAACGAAAAGCATATCATGAAGAAGGTCGAGAAAGAAAGAACTTGCATTCATATCGTGAGGACATCCCAAAGGGCTTTACAAGCCAATGGATTACTTTTGATATGTAATGACTTCTGTTACATAGGCAAATATAGCAGCCAATTTCTGCACAGCAAGGCTCCACAAACAGCAAATGAA
This sequence comes from Squalus acanthias, assembly GCA_030390025.1. NCBI lineage: Eukaryota > Metazoa > Chordata > Chondrichthyes > Squaliformes > Squalidae > Squalus > Squalus acanthias. Next base: position 15,335,385 of record CM059448.1, read on the forward strand.
AAATGATCAGGTTTCAAGTGTTAGTTGTAACGACTCAGTAGTTCTTATAGCAAAGCACAGAGCATCAAAATAAAGAACTCAAATTCAAATTACAGCTACAAGTAGCAGTGAAAGAGAAAGCTTGATTGCAGTTGGCTGCAGAGTCGATACATGGAGGAAAAATGATTAGCAGATGTAAACATCAATAAAGAAAAAGGATGTTTGCTATTATTCGGCTTGGAAACTTGCTGTGCATTTTAGTGTAGTGCTCACTTCAATACTGTAATAATCCTACATCAAAATCATATTGGCAAAAAATCAGCTTTGAGGTTATCCTGATTCGGTTTTCATGACTCTCCTTGATTTTGCACTCAGTTCGTGTTTGACCCAGTTGCAATAAGTTTGCTGAGAAAACAGCATTTTTGCTTATAAATTAAAGAATATTCACAATCCTTGGCTTAAAGGTTCCTTCTTGCCAATTTCATGACATATGTAGGGTTGTACTTCAAAACTGGTAATGAGCCAAAATTAAACCTCCTCATTATGTTTTTATTTCGAATCTTGAATTTGAATCAGACCATAGTAATCACATTCAGTGTGATGGTGTTTACTTCACAGATACCAATTTCATACCATATGAATTCAGGGGTTTGAGGGTATCTTTTTAAATCAGTTTAATTGCATTCAAAGTTCTGTCATTTTCAATAAAATCCTCATGCAAATGGGGTTATACAAGTAGCAAAAATCCACTCCATGGATGGATTCTGCTTTTTACTTAAAAAAAATTCTTTACGTTCCCTTTTTCGAGCCTTCCCCACAAGGTAAGCTGCCCTCAAGTGCCTGTTGTGTCAGTCTATAGCTGGCTATTAAGATGTACAGAATGATTAACTCTCTGTATCATTTCCACCTTCCTTGCAGAACAAATGTCTGGCTTCTGGTTGGTTCCTCCTCAAGATAGCTTTGAAATGATGGTGGCGGGGAGGGGTGGTGGCGGGGAGGGGTGGTGGCGGGAATGCTTCCTACCGCTCAATGACTGATCTCAAACACTTGCATCACAGCACGGTTCCATGAATCCTTGAGACAATATTTACATAATCTAAAACTAGAATCCAAACCTTAACCATTCAGAGCACAAAAGCTTACTTCATAGACTGAGCGCATCATTGTGTTTTTCATTTTGTAACGGCATAAGTAAAGTGTAACAACTTTGGAAAGTTTTTTTCCCCCAGCGACTACTCATAACTCCTTTATTGATATAAAGGTCTAGGTATGTTGAAACATAATACTCAAGAGGAAAACATTTTGACCCCTAGTGAGATGTTGTTTCTGATGTGAATAGAAGTATTTTGCAACCATGTGGCACAATGGAAAATAAACACTATTCTGAAATCCTTAATGGAAATGTCATACATTCTCTACATGACTCACTTCAGATGGTCATAAGATCAATTAACGGCTTAAACCTTCAGATGCACCTGCAGGGAGTGGCTAATGAATATAACGAAAATAAATAATGAACCGGTGCAAACTGTTTCCACTGGCAGGAGGGTCGGTAACCAGAGGACACAGATCTAAAGTAATCGGCAAAAGAACCAGAGGGGAGATGAGGAGAATTCTTTTTATGCAGTGAGTTGTTGTGATCTGGAATGCACTGCCTGAAAGGGTGTTGGAAGCAGATTCAATAGTAACTTTCAATAGGTTATTGGATATATACTTGAAAAAGAAAAGTTTGCAGTGCTGTGGGGAAAGAGCAGGGGAGTGAGACTAATTGGATAGCGCTTTCAAAGAGCACGATGGGCCAAATGGCCTCCTTCTATGCTGTATGATTCTATGATAAACAGTATTTATTTGATGCTTGTAAATTTTGGCTATGTTTGATCATTAATTAGTTTCTATAGGATCAATTGAGATATAGCAAAAAAAGATCTGCTAGTATCAGGATTTCAGTTTTCCTGTTTTGCTACTTCCTCTTAAATTTGAATGTGGGTGAATGGCACAATGGTTACCTCATTTGTGGTGCCTGAGGAGAAAATTACACTTAAAAGAAAACTATCTTCAGCAGTTTATCTTTAATATTGTAACCTGTATATAGTATATTGTGGCAGAGACAATCTATTACAATCAATGTGTCTCACCTCAGGAGTGTCTCACCTCCTGACTTCCCAAAGCCTTTCCACCATCTACAAGGCACAAGTAAGGAGTGTGATGGAATACTCTCCACTTGCCTGGATGAGTGCATCTCCAACAACACCCAAGAAGCTCGACACCATCCAGGACAAAGCAGCCCGCTTGATTGGCACCCCATCCACCACCTTAAACATTCACTCCCTGCACCACTGGCGCACCGTGGCTGCAGTGTGTACCATCTACAAGATGCACTGCAGCAACTCGCCAAGGCTTCTTCGGCAGCACCTCCCAAATCCGCGACCTCTACCACCTACAGGCACATGTGAACACCATTACCTGCAAGTTCCCCTCCAAGTTACACACCGTCCTGACTTGGAAATATATCGCTGTTCCTTCATCGTCGTTGGGTCAAAATCCTGGAACTCCCTCCCTAACAGCACTGTGGGAGGACCTTCACCACATGGACTGCAACGGTTCAAGAAAGCGACTCACCACCACCTTTTCAAGGGAATTAGGGATGGGCAATAAATGCTGGCCTTGCCAGAGACGCCCACATCCCAGGAACTAATAAAAAAGCTAATTTTCTGATATAAATCTGGAACCTCCTCTGATTGTACAAAAAAATCTTTATCCAAATATAATACAAATACAAAATCCTGAAACAAGCATTATGTCCTAATTTAATGCTGAACCAAGTGTAATCAATCCGTTGCTAAATTTCATCAAGACAGTTGTCCATTTTAGCAGTCCAACAGTATGAAATGTATCTTTTTGTTATTTTTCTTATTTCTGTTTTATGCAGTGTAAATTGCTGAGTGTATGATTTGCGTTATGATATAACGGCTTGCAATGCAAAGATTTGCTCTTTTTATCTGCGATTTATATAATGTCTGATCCTCAACATAATCCTGATCCAAATATAGCATTTCTTGCCAAATGGTGTGTTTAGTCAGGGTTAATGATAAAGTTAATGTTTCAGGAGAGTCAGAAACACACAGGTCACAAAAAAGTCTGGGATGAGTTATGCATGAAGATTTTTCTCCCAAGTGAAACAGCGGCAGCAACGCGACTCCATGGGAGGGATATTCTGCGTGTCATTCAGCTTTCTCTCTACATTGAAAGGTGTTGATTGATTCTGGGGTACAGCCCTATGGGCTCTGGATGCTCTCCAGAACCTCACCCAGACGACCATTCTTAATGAGAGGCCAGACAGTGGGCATACACAGAGCTAATCTACTAACTAAGGAGATTAGGGATAAAGGGACATCATCACAGTCAAGCCTGATCTTGTCCTCACCACATCTCTCAGTAGGAATCACTGGATAACAATTAGAAGTGGGAATGTTGACAAGATGTTGTTCCCTCTTCTCCAGCCTGGAGGCAGGGGAAAAAAAAACCAATCGTTATGCCTCTGCTGAGATGAGCCAATTTTGAACGGACGAGGGATTGGCCTTGGACCTTTGTGGTCAGTCTGGTTTAGTACCATGCAGGGCAGCGTATTTACCCACTGAATCACTGCAGCAGCTTTGGCAGTCTAGTCACTTCCCGAGTACTGCTGATAACGTTTCCCAGAATGTAGAAAGCCAAGTGAACACTAAGTGAGTTGTCATGTTTAACTTTTGCCTAGAATTCTAGCACTGAGAACAGTATCACCAATAATCTATTAAAAACTGGGAGTGGAAAGGTGGCATTTACACTAGTATGGGAAAGTTACTGGCTGGTTATCCGGTTAAGGTGTGGGAATGATTCCACTCCAAGCTGTGCACTTCTGTTTAGATAATATTCGTATAGGTATTGATATTGCTAAATGCACTATATCATTCATAAGGTAGGCTAAGGGCAGACTAAAGAGTCGGTCGTTGGATAGTACAGGAAAAACAATACCAGTGTAGCAGAAATCAAGACTTTACAGTAATGTCAGATATGCTGAGATATGTGAATTTGGATGTACATGCACCCTCTTTTATATACAGCGGGAGGCCTTTGACAAGAAAAGTGTGTTTAATCTATTTATCATTTCACAAAAATTATGAAAATGTATGGCCGATAATTCTGTGTCTGAGTAAGGTTTCTTTTTAAAGCACCAGGGCCTTTTTTTGAAGGGAGTCACTGCCCTTATGTTTGCAAAAGCCTTTTTTCATGTGTGCTGAACTGTAGCTGAACAACACAAGACACGTTGAAATGGTGACAACATTATAGTGACGAAAATGAAGCCTAGCTGTTCAACCCTTCTCCCTCCCCAACAACTGAGTGAGTCTGTAATAAGTAGACTGGGTGACCGTTTAGTGAGCTTTAAGAATATTGTTCTCCTTAAAGCAGAGAGGGTTAAGGCAAGATTTAACTTAGGTGTTCAAAATCATGAAGGGTTTAGATAGAGTAAATAAGGAGAAACTGTTTCCAGTTGCAGCAGGGTCAGTAACCAGAGGACACCGATTTAAGGTAGTTGGCAAAAGAACCAGAGATGAGATGAGGAGAATCATTTTTAGCAGTGAGTTGTTATGATCTGGAATGCGCTGCCTGAAAGGGTGGTGGAAGCAAATTCAATAGTAACTTTCAAAAGGAAATTGGATAAATTCTTGAAAGGGAAAAAATTGGAGAGCTACGGGGAAAGAGCAGGAGAATGGGAGTAACTGGAGAGCTCTTTCAAAGAGCCGGCACAGGCTTGTTGGGCCGAATGGCCTCCTTCTGTGCTATATCATTTTATGATTCTATAATTCGAAGAATATGAGGTGCGGCATCATTGCAGGATTAGCTTGCATCCGGTGTTACCGACCACTTACCGCCTCCGTTTTGGTAGCAGATGTAGGGAAAACGCCACACGTTGCCCAGGTCCACCGCATACCCTATGACCGAGAGCAAAAAGTCTGCTTTTTTGCTCCAGGTTTCTCGGCCAGCTGGCGTCGACTTGTCCAGCTCCTGCAGTTCGCAGGCGGCCGATGGCAGAGGACAAGCCCCGTCATCTCCATCGCTGTTCCCATTACACCCAACCGGACTCTGGACAGCCGAGTAACCGTTGGAGATGCGGCCGGATTCCCCCTTCTCGCACGGGCTGGGGGGCGACTTGCTGCCTTCCTCCGAGACCTTGTGGGTCGACCTGGAGTCCTTAATCAAAACCCCGTTCTCTTTGCACTCCTCGCCGTCCTTGATGCTATCCGATGCCTCTTTTTCGGAGCCGAGAGGGGAGAACTCGTTGTTTAAGGGAAGAATCACCTCCATTCCGCTGGTTTATGGGACTGCTTTGATGTCCATTTGCAGCAAGAGCTACTGGGTGACACCTGGATCCGCTCTGGTGAAACCTTCTCTCTCGGTGGAAAATTGCTGACTGCTCCTCACAGAAACTCAAGTGCGCTGGATTTTCAGTGCACACCTATAGATTACACACACAGAAGAGATAAATATGAATTAAACAAGCAGAGAAAGATAAGGCGTTTCCAGTATAACAAGATTGAGCAACAGGCGTATGGCAAGATAATACTGAATATGTAGATTAGAGGGGAATTTGGAAATAATTAATAAAGTTTGTTCTAAAACCCTATTTTCCCCAAAAGTTTATATCCTTTTTTTGCGCTCCAATTCTAGTCCTTTCCCTGTGGCTGATTTTATGCATTTGTCTTTGAAATAAAATTCGACCAGTACATGTTAGGTCTTTGGTTACTTGTGCGGGACATGGTAACCGGTTAATGCTGGCCGATCTCCTTTTAAAAATAATGTTTGCTTTGTCTATCTAAATTGAATTTATTTTGTCTGGCTCCCTCTGAAATTCCCCCTCCTTGTAAACTGCTGAAACTGACAACCGTATTAAACGTTGAGATTAACGATCAAACATTGTAACTAAACATGGAAACAAACCATACACAACCGAGATGTTTATTTCTCGAGCCATTTAAAACCTATAGAAGGCGATCGTTTTAAACACCCTTAAAGCGCCTCTGTGGTCCCAGGAATTAACGTGTTCAAAAAGATCTAACTTGTATCCACTGCTGGCCTCGAAAGAAAGATGAGTGAATATTGCAAGTGTTTTATAGGAAGGTCTCAGTTGTAATGACTAACAGAAGCCCGCCTGGATAAAAGAGAATAAATAAACACTACATAAGCCTTGTTTTTTTCTCTCCAAACATTAATCGAAGTGGGTGTTGGGGAGTTTAAAGGGGTGGGAGCACCGCTCTAACTGCGACAACTGTAGTTTCATTTTAAAGATCCCGCTTTTCCGAGTAATATTGACAACAGCAAACTCGACAAACACCCGACTGTTAGGACATTTAATCGTTGTCAACCTGTGGGTCCTAAATGTACAGTGGCACCATTGCCCTGTGTGATACTTCATACCAAGGCAAGTGCAGATAGCACTGGGAGAACCTTAAAATATATTCCTTGTTTACAAGACCGCTCCTATAATCTTAAAACAATACTCGGCCAATGTATTGGCGGCTCGGGTCCATTCATTTAGGTCGATTGCCAGAGGTTTTAAATACTATTTGTGTCTGGGTTAGATTTGGATTATAGAGACAATTACCTAACATTAACCGCGCCCTCCCCCCACCCTCCCTCTTGTTGGCTGGTCTCTTACAAACACTTATTATAAATGTATTAAAGTGAAATCATAGGTTCCAAGATGAATCTGTGTTGTGTCCTGGAACCCACTCGTGAAATATTATCAAATTACGGGAGTTGCAGATTGCAATAAACGGAAGTCTCTCTCTCTCTAACTTGTTCGCTCATATACAGCAATAATCGTGCCTAAAAAAAAACCAAGTATTCAGCTTTAATGCGGATTTCTTAACAATGTACATAAACTACGGGAGTCAGAGTGGAAACAAAGCGTTTTAAAACAAACGCGAGACATTGCAAAGGGCGATTAAACAAACTTTCCCTCTCAATATGCCATCAACCAAAAGTGAAATTAGAAACGCAAAGACGTCAACGGTAATCTCACGGGCACTGTAAACCCAGGTACAGCCGCGGCTGTGCTCGAAAATTGGGGTTACCACTTTGGCGATGCGTCATGGAATAAGGTCTAACAAAAACTTGCTGACAACTGACCCGAACATGTAACAAGTGGCTCCAGTCAGCTTCCTTCAAGGGGGAGGAATATTCCTCTGAGTCGATAATCACCTGGTTTATGTGGTGTTCGTACCCTGCTTGCCCATTGCATGCAAGAAAAGTTTAAATAAAACAGCATGCTTAGCCCCTCATTCCGTTTCTAAAGCTTCCTGTTGTACCTGAGTTGATTATTGGAACCTTCCTTCCAACTCAAGTCACTGGCGGTGAACTTTGCATTCTCACTCACCCAGGACAGTTGCATTTTAAAGAAAGACTTGCATTTATATATATATATATATAGATAGATAGATAGATAGCGCCTTTCACCACCTCAGTCCGGATGTCTCTGAGCACTTCACAACCAACGAAGTACTTTTTGAAGTATAATCACTGTTGTAATGTAACAGCGCATCCTCCTTTGAATTGCATTTATTTAATGCACTCCATTAACTATATTGCATTGAATGACAGTCACCCAGCGTTGCATGCAAAAAGAAAGCAGCTTTCTATTGCCTTGTACTTAAAGTAACGCACTCACCTTAAAAACATTCCACTGTTAAGCAAAAGACAAGCAGCATGCATTATATTTGCAACGAGGCCACCTTTGCTGTGAAGACTCACCTCCTTCCACTTGTAACACGCTCCCCTTCAATGGCACACGAGACACAGTAACAAGACCCGCATTAATAGTGAGCAGCAGACTTGTTATTTACTACGCTTTCCAAAGCACCTAGCAAAGCGCTGTTCAAATAGCAGAGCCTGTTCCTGTTTCCCCCCCTAACCTCGAGCACATTACCTCTCACCGGCTCGCTGGTCACTGGGTGTGAATGACAGTGGAAGCTGGCTCCTGGAGTTGTGCCGCTTTCAGGCTGTTGGTAACCTGACTTCGGTCAGTCAACACCTCCCAGGAAATATGGGTAATCCAACATATTTCAGAGCTTTTTGTAGACGAGCTCTCTCACATGGTTTGATTTTCAGATAATCTGGCTGCCAAAGAGCTCTTTAGCGCGTTATTCACGTCACATTAACTCAGGCAAAATTTATGTTTTACACCCGGTACTCCACACTTTGGCAAACGAGGACGGTCGTTGATTTTTTTCTCTCTTTCTGTGAATTGGATAACAGGGAACCCATGCTTATCTACTGCCAACCAACAGCGATTCTTTGGCGTACAAACCAGCAGTGAAGTTAAGATTAAAATTGGCCACTAATCGATACGTTTACACAGGGAGTGCTGTAATATAAACATCTTTTAACAAAAAGTGTCTGCATGTTCTGAACCGCATAAAGATTTGAAGGTTTGGCGAAGCCTGCATAGACATAACTGAGTTGTGATTGTGAATGGCTTTATTTGGACTTCTCTATTTAACTGTTAGTAAAGCAAGGGCAATGCCAGTTCATAATAGATTACTTCTTATACATCAACCATACAACATCCAACGCCCGCTCTCTATTCACGTCACTCTATTCACTGAACAATATTTAAGTGAATGTTGGTGCAAACAGTGGTTTCTATGTAGCTTTGCAGACAGTGCAGTGCAGCGCTGAGGGAGTGCTGCACTGTCGGAGGTGCTGTCTTTCGGATGAGACGTTAAACCGAGGCCCCGTCTGCTCTCTCAGGTGGACGTAAAAGATCCCATGGCACTATTTTGAAGAAGAGCAGGGGAGTTATCCCTGGCGTCCTTTCCAATATTTATCCCTCAACTAACATAACAAAAACAGATTATCTGGGCATTCTCACATTGCTGTTTGTGGGACCTTGCTGTGCGCAGATTAGCTGCCGCGTTTCCCACATTACAACAGTGACTCCACTTCAAAAAGTACTTCATTGGCTGTAAAGCGCTTTGAGATGTCCGGTGGTCGTGAAAGGCGCTATATAAATGCAAGTCTTTCTTTATGGAACAGCTGGGCAGCGAGATATGCAGCGCAATTTAGTTTTCAATAGGAATTTGAACCAAAGAGTTCTCAAATATTACTCCAGTCTGAATAAATGCACCGGATAGACAGACATTCTACCGAGGGAGTGACACGTTGACAATTCATTTGAAATGTGCTGTAGTTCCCGGAATGTGAAACTTGCCAATGGCACGATCACTCTGTTAGTCAGTCCTTCAATTATTTACTGTACAAGTGGCGCCACCCTTTAGAGATTGAGGGTATTACAAACACTTGAAACGACTGTGCTTTCAGATGAAACCTTTCAGCGATGCCATGGCCGGAGAAAGCATTCACACCTTTGGTGGGGGTGCAATACAACATTTATATATTTATACGTGTGTGTGTGTTTTCTGCAAATTTGACCTTCGAAAGAACTTTGGACAAAACAGATGCCTTCGTTTTGCAGCACTTGTTCAAATGATTTGCTCGTGTTGAACCTCAATGCACCCCAGGAAAGTTGAATGTACAATTGGAGTAGGCAGCACTTCCAATGTGTTAAAGCAGTCTAAGGGAGCAGTGGGAAAATTCTTGGAAACCACAAGGTTGTGGCCTCTCTTTAAATATAATGGTAGAACAGGGGTCAGAATATATTTGGATTTTTTTGTCTTATAATACTCCTGTGAAGCGCCTTGGGACATTCTACTACGTTAAAGGCACTATATAAATACAAGTTGTTGTTGTTGTATATTTGGATTAAATATGGCCTATTCAAAGCGTTGCTTAAAATACAAAAATCACTTTGCCTATGTTTTTTAAATTCATTCTCAGGATGTGGGTGCCACTGGAAAGGCTGGCCTTTATTGTTCATCCCTAGTTGCCCTTGAGAAGGTGGTGATGGGCCTTCTTGAACTGCTGCAGTCCGTGTAGTGAAGGTGCTCCCACAATGCTGTCCGGGAGGGAGTTCCAGGATTTTAACCCAGCAAACGATGAAGGAACGTCGATATATGTCCAAGTCAGGATGGTGCGTGACTTGGAGGGGAATTTGGAGGTGGTGGTGTTCCCATGCGCCTGCAGCTCTTGTTCTTCTAGGTGGTAGAGGCTGCGAGTTTGAAAGGTGCTGCCGAAGAAGCCTTGGTGACTTGCTGCAGTGCATCCTGTAGATGGTACACACTGCAGCCACGGTGCGCCGGTGGTGGAGGGAGTGAATGTTTAAGTCATTGGATGAGATACCATCACACACCTGACTTGTGAATAGAGACTTTGGGGAGTCAGGAGGTGAGCCATTCACCGCAGAATACCCAGCCTTTGACCTACTCTAGTAGCCAAGGTATTTACGTGGCTGGTCCAGTTCAGTTTCTGGTCAATAATGGTTTACAGGATGTTGATAGTGGAGGGCTTGGTGATGGTAATGCCATTGAATGTCATGGGGAAGTTGTTATTATCTCTCTCTCTTATTGGAGATGGTAATTGCCTGATACTTGTGTGGCACAAACGTTATGTGCCACTTATCAACCCAAGCCTGGACGCTGTCCAGGTCTTGCTGCATGCGGGCATGGACTGCTTCATTACCTGAGAAACTGCAAATGGATATAAACACTGTGTGGTCATCAGCGAACATCCCCACTCTGACCTTATGATGGAGGGAAGGTCATTGATGGAACAGCTGAAGATGGTTGGGCCTAGGACACTGCCCTGAGGAACTCCTGCAGCGATGTCCTGGGGCTGAGATGATCGGCCTCCAACGACCACAACCATCTTCCTTTGTGCCAGGTATGACTCCAACCACTCGAGAATATTCCCCTTGAGCCCCATTGACTTCAGCTTTACTAGGTCTCCTTGGTGCCACACTCGGTCAAATTCTGTTTTGACGTCAAGGGCAGTAACTTGCGCATCATCTCTGCAATTTGGCTCATTTGTCCATGTTTAGACCAGTTTGTGTTCACTAGTTTGTAAATGGCAGTTACATTTTAATATTAACAAAGAAGTGATGAGGTATTCAGCTCTCTGCTAACATTAAAAAAGTGAAAAATGAAGTTTTGAAAATTCCTCGGCCCCGAGGCATTCGGTTGGACTTCCGAGAACGTACTGAAATTTTGAGTCAGTTACGGATATGGAGCCGAAGCTGTGTGAGACTATCCCCTTGAGGTAGTTTCCCACCACCTGCCTAAGTTTAATTTGTGCAACCGCTTCATTTGATACAAAATGTGTGTTTTAACTGGCCTTTAAGGTGCACAAGCCTACCTCGTACACTCAATCTCAGGCCCGTTGGGATGAGTGTTCCAACGAAAGAAGGGTGTGCGCTCAGCCGTCATGCCTTTGATGGGATGCACATGTGCAAAAATATATAAAGTCAATAGTTTATCCGATACCCAGTTTATCATAAGTATAACCACTGACATTTTTCTTGAGGCTTTGTTGCACAGTTCTGACCACTGAAGTCAAGGTCATTTCAATGTTGTGTGGCATACATGGCCTAACCGCATAAGAATTATAGGCATAAACCGTGCTGCATACGATTCCACAGCTCTTGCTGCCCTGGAGAAGCAGGCTTATCAGGCTGAAATTATTATCTGAAATCCCTCATATATAATCATATGCAGAAGCCTTCAAAGCAGGATAAGAAAAGTGGTCCTACTAAGGGATGAGATTAAATTTATAAATCCCTTTACAAATTGTCAGTTCATCCAATCACCTCTGTTACTGCACTTGTTCCGTTATTAGGTGTCAGCTGTGGCTCAGTGGTAGCACTTGTGCCTCAGAGCCACAAGGTTGAGCGTTCAAAATCCCACTCCAGAGACTTGAACACAAAATCTAGGCTTACACTCCATTATAGCACTGAGTGGGCGCTGTCTTTCGGATGAGTACTTCAAACCAAGGCTCCATCTGCTCTCTCAGATGGATGTAAATGATCCCAGAGACACTATTTCGAAGAAGAGTTCTCCCCAGTGTCCTGGCCAACATTTATGCCTCTAGCAACATCACTAAAAAAAATAGGCTACCTGGTCATTATCTCATTGCTGTTTGTGGGAGCTTCAGCGTTGAAGCTTTGACCACGCTCGATCAGCTCCGATGGACGGGTCACATTGTCCGCATGCCCGATTCGAGACTCCCGAAACAAGCGCTCTACTCGGAGCTCCGACGCGGCAAGAGAGTCCCAGGTGGGCAGAGGAAACACAATAAGGATACCCTCAAAGCCTCCTTGAAAAAGTGCAACATCCCCACCGACACCTGGGAATCCCTGGCCCAAGACCGCACAAAGTGGAGGAGAAGCATCCGGGAAGGCGCCGAATACCTCGAGTCTCTTCGCCGGGAGCAAGCGGAAGCCAAGCGCAAACAGCGGAAGGAGCGCACGTCAACCCAAGCACCCCACCCACCCGCCCCTTCAACCACCGTCTGCCCCACCTGTGACAGAGACTGTAGGTCCCGCATTGGACTCATCAGTCACCTGAGAACTCATTTTTAATGTGGAAGCAAGTCGTCCTCGGTTCCGAGGGACTGCCTAAGAAGAAGAAGAAGAAGCTGTGTACAAATTGGCTGCTGCGTTTCCTACATCACGGCAATGACTATGCTTCAAAAATACTTCATTGGCTGTAACGTGTTTTGAGACATCCTGAGGTTGTGAAAGGCACAAGTCTCGAGGAACAGCACCTCATCTTTCGTTTAGGCACGCTACAGCATTCTGGACTCAACATAGAGTTCAACAATTTCAGATCATAACCACGGCCCCTATCACATATATATATATATTTTATTTTTTCATCCACCCTTTTGCTTGTCCCCTTTTTTTCTTCCCTCCCTGAAGCTGACAGCTGTCCTTCATTCCGCCAGCGCATTTCACACCTCATCTAGCCTCAACTTTGTCACATTACCACCTCCTCTCGCCTTGAATATCTCTTAATGTCTCTCAATGTCTCTTAATCTTTCAACCCCTCCCCCTTTTCCCAGCTTTATCCTTGCTTTAAATCTATTTCATTTCCTGCTTTTTCCAGTTCTGACGAAAGGTCTTCAACCTGAAACGTTAACTCTGTTTCTCTCTCCACGGATGCTGCCTGGCCTGCTGAGTTTTTCCAGCGTTTTCTGTTGTTATTTCGGATTTCCAGCATCCGCAGTATTTTGCTATCGTGTCTCTTAATCTCTCCTGCCTTCTATACTACCACTGACCTTCCCTTTTGTTCTTTCATCCCCTCCCCCTTTTCCCAGCATTATACTTGCTTTAAATCTATTTCATTTCCTGCTTTTTTCCAGTTCTGACGAAGGTTCTTCGACCTGAAACGTTAACTCTGTTTCTCTCTCCACGGATGCTGCCTGACCTGCTGAGTTTTTCCAGCGTTTTCTGTTGTTATTTAGTCTTTCTTATTGGCTGTGGTTGCAATGGAGGACCCAGAATGGCAGCAGCTGAGAGTGGTTTTGTGCACTCCTGCTCCTCCCGGCCCCGCAATGATAAACACAAACTTACCTTTTCATCTCCTCTTCAGGACCGCTGCTATCTGTTGAATACCATTGTCTCTTTAAACCTACAATGTTGAACTAATCAGTAACTTCTTAGGATAACGTGCAAGAGTAAGGCATCCACATAACTTTGAATTAAACTTTACAATGAATAAATTATCCTGACTTTCATACATCACTGTGGTCCACCCTGGAATATCAAATGACATCCAATCGATTCACACAGCAAATTCAAATAAAATGACTTTCTAAAGTTGCATAGTTGAGGTTTGTACTGACTAAATAAAATATGTGGAAGGTAGTGAATTCTCTGGTATTCCATCATCCAAATTAGCCAAATACCCTGGGATGTCCTATGTCGCTCGGTACTTGCCTGCAATATCAAAAAAAAAATCAGCTACCATTATTATTTTTTAATTCCATATAATCTAAACCGCATTAGGTCTCCAACAGAGGGCCACAGGCAGTAATCTAATCTTGCTGTTCAGCTGCAGAAAAAAAAACATTCAAGCTTTTCTCTTGTGGTTTTGTAACATTGTCCAAACCCAACAACTTGGTATTACTGTGTAATCCCCTGCCAGACATCCAATATCCTCTATTTGTTTTTATATTATGGCTCTCAGTTCTCCGTATTGGGTATTAAATATGAGTAATTTAATTGTTAAACAAGTCTGAGCACTCTTTCAAGTTAGCTAGCTGGTCTCTGATAAATCAGGTGGAAGGTTTATTATGAATCTCGGGCAATGATAGACCACTGTATTCTCATCTTTTAACCATCAACATCCTATTTGAAATATACAGAATCTCTGCATTTAATATAAATAGATAACTAATCTGACAGTTTCTGTACAATATTTGATTGCCTATTTATCTCTTACAAGTAAATAAACTTAAGGTTATGATCTCATTTAAAGACATACAGCATGAGAGTAAATTAAATTTTTATTCTGATTTAATTTAAACTAATTTCCTGGGCAAAAGAAATCAACCTATCAAACTAAAGGACATAAATACAGTGGCTACAAGAGCGGGTTAGAGGCTGGGTATTCTGCGGCAAGTGACTCACCTCCTGATTCCCCAAAGCCTTTCCACCATCTACAAGGCACAAGTAAGGAGTGTGATGGAATACTCTCCACTTGCCTGGATGAGTGCAGCTCCAGCAACACTCAAGAAGCTCGACACCATCCAGGACAAAGCAGCCCGCTTGATCGGCACCCCATCCACCACCTTAAACATTCACTCCCTGCACCACTGGCGCATCGTGGCTGCAGTGTACACCATCTACAAGGTGCACTGCAGCAATTCGCTAAGGCTTCTTCGACAGCACCACCCAAAACCGCGACCTCCACCACCTAGAAGGACAAGGGCAGCAGGTACATGGGAACACCACCACCTCCAAGTTCCCCTCTAAGTCACACACCATCCTGACTTGGAAATATATCGCCGTTCCTTCATCGTCACTGGGTCAAAATCCTGGAACTCCCTCCCTAACAGCACTGTGGGAGCACCTTCACCACACGGACTGCAGCGGTTCAAGAACGCGGCTCACCACCACCTTCTCAAGGGCAATTAGGGATGGGCAATAAATGCTGGTCTTGCCAGCGACGCCCACATCCCGTGAACGAATAAAAAATATAGATGTCAGTCCATTGCTGACCAACTAATGTATTTCCTTCTCCTTGTTAATTTTAGTTAAAAAAAGTGTGTGTGAGTAAAAAGGAGTGAGTGGAATGTTGGTTGTACTGACAGCAGAAAATGCATATGGGCAATTCATGCAGCTTCAGTACTGATCTGAAGACTCTATGTTTTCAACAATGGATTAACATTAGTGAAAAGTGAGTTTAAACAATATGTTTATCTTTTGCTTGATAAGGCCATTATTGGGTATGGTACCCCAATGGTTAAAGTACTGGACCAGTAACCGAATGGTCGTGAGTTTAAATCTAGCTGATTCACTAATGCCTTATAGGGAAGAGAACCTGCTATCACGAATGCTCTGGCCTACATGTGACTCCAGTCCTACACTACATGGTAGACTCTTAATGCCCTCTGAAAATACTACTACAAAACACAATTAGCAATGATCCAGGCATCAGAACAGATCAGGATAAGACTCACGCCATTCCAGCAGACTCGACCCTGCATAATCCACCAGGCGATTAGTACCCAAGTTGGGAGGGTGGTCTTACAGACTAGTCAAGCAACAGTCCAACAGAGTCCTACTTACAGAGTCATATCGAGCAGCCAAGATCCAAGACTCTTGTATCACCATTCCTGAGTATGTCCTGTCCCACCGCCATATGCAATAGTCTACATTTGGGTGGACCTCTCTTTGGAAATCCTCAACATTGATTCAGGACCCCATGAAGCATCATGACTTCAGGTCAAACAAGGCCAAGGAAACCCTCGGCTAATCACTACCTACCACCCTCCTGTAACAGGAATTTGCTATGTAAACTGATCCTGATGGCGCTATAGTTGAAGGCTGGGGCTACTAGGTGGTGCTGTAGCTCCTCTGAATATTATATTCACTGACATACCATGAGCAATGCCACGGGAGATGTACTAGTAATTTTAAAAAGCTAGAGCTGAGTAAATGGAAGACCAACATGAGCAGTAAATAACGGTTAATTGCTACTGAATGGTCTTATATTTGCAACTACTGCATAAGTAAGATTGAGGAGAATTCCTTTCCCTCTGCAGACATTAAAAAGAAACAGTTGTGACCTGAAATGCTCAGATCCTTTATATCTTTAATTTAGCGTTAGTTGTTGTCAATACATTTCTGTAAAGTTTACGCTGAATATTGTGGACCGGGAAGTGAATTGGAAGGAGGTAGGGGATGTGGGTGGTGAGGGATACACGGAAATGGTCAAAGATGGCCTTGGCTGTGATCGAGACCACGGGATTGGAGAGGACACATGAGATGGCAAGGTGAAAGGGGTATCCATGAATATGCGTAGCTGAGTTTATACGGAGGGAAAGTTTACAGGAGGGCAGTTTCTCCGGGGTTGCCACAGATCTTCCGCCGAAGTTATGGTGGGCGATCGGGCCGACCTCTGTGTAAATTCAATCCCATAACATATTCCTGTAAGTAAAAAAAGAGGGTCTGGTTTGGTTGGTAGTTAAGATGATAATGAGCTAGTTTAGATGCTGTTTTCTTATGGACTGCAAATAAGAAACCACATGACAGAATTGAACTGCTTTTTTTTAAGTCATGTTTAGTCAGTTGGATATTTGTGTGTTGAGGACTGACCTGTTAAATTAGCAATCACTGTTTTTTTGCCTTACAGACATGTGACACATTTAGGTGTGATACCTTGAAGTAGGACCCACGGCGAAGGATCACTGAAAGGACTACACGATAGCATCAACAGGTTCCATCCCACCATCAAACTCACCATGGACTACTCCTCAGAATCGGTTTCATTCTTGGACACATGAATCTCCATCAAAGACGGACGCCTCAGCACTTCACTCTACCGCAAGCCCACGGACAACCTCACGATGCTCCACTTCTCCAGCTTCCACCCTAACCACGTTAAAGAAGCCATCCCCTATGGACAAGCCCTGCGAATACACAGGATCTGCTCAGACGAGGAGGAACGCGATGGACACCTACGGACACTGAAAGACGCCCTCGTAAGAACGGGATATGACGCTCGACTCGTCGATCGACAATTCCGACGGGCCACAGCGAAAAACCGCATAGACCTCCTCAGAAGACGAACACGGGACACAACCAACAGAGTACCCTACGTCGTCCAGTACTTCCCCGGAGCGGAAAAACTACGCCATGTTCTTCGCAGCCTTCAACATGTCATCGATGATGACGAACACCTTGCTAAGGCCATCCCCACGCCTCCACTACTCGCCTTCAAGCAGCCGCCTAACCTCAAAAGTACCATCGTTCGCAGCAGATTACCCATCTTTCAGGAGAACAGCAACCAAGACACCACACAACCCTGCCACGGCAACCTCTGCAAGACATGCCAAATCATGGACACAGATACCATCATCACACGTGAGGACACTACCCACCAGGTACACGGTACATACTCATGTGACTCGGCCAACGTTGTCTACCTGATACGTTGCAGTAAAGGATGCTCCAGAGCATGGTACATCGGCGAGACCATGCAGACACTGAGACAACGTATGAACGGACACCGCGCAACAATCGCCAGGCAGGAGGGTTGCCTCCCAGTCGGGGAACACTTCAGCAGCCAGGGGCATTCAGCCTCGGATCTGCGGGTAAGCGTCCTCCAAGGCGGCCTTCGGGATACACGACAGCGCAAAATCATAGAGCAGAAACTGATAGCCAAGTTCCACACTCATGAGGATGGCCTCAATCGCGATATCGGGTTCATGTCACGATACAGAACGTGACTTGACATCATGGCCGGTCTTCCCAGGTGTTTTTTTAAAAAAAAGACTAACACAAGAAACCAACACAAATTGACAGGATATGCAGCCAGCAGATGGTTTGACACGTTGGACCCCCTGGGACACATCTCATTGTCTTGGCTGTGCTCTTAGTGTGTCTTTGATGTAGGGAAATATTTGAATAGATTTTGTCTGTGTTTAAATTGTGAATTCTGGGAGATTCTCTCACTGCTAACTTACCTGAGGAAGGAGCGACAGCTCCGAAAGCTTGTAAAATTAAATAAATCTTTTGGACTATAACCTGGTGTTGTGCGACTTCTCATTTTTATGACACTTAAGGGGGAGAAATTCAGTATCGCCCCATTTGGGGTGCAATTATCGGCCGGGCGCAAAGATTAGCGCCTGGCGCTAATTATTGCCACCGACTGCAAACTTGACTTTTATCGCCCCTGGAGGTGATTGCAGCGCTATATCAGGCGCTTCACACCTGTCTTAAGGCGCAAAGGCCGAGGAGCGAGGCGCTACCTCAGAGCGCTGGAGAAGCTCATGTAATGTCAGTCAGCAATGGAACACACACACAATGGCACGGACCAGTTCTTAAAGGGGATGGTTAATCTTGCTTTCCATCCACATCCTGCTCATTGCAGCCTTGAATTTCGGCCTGGAGAGACTTGCACATCAAATGTGCTGGAAAGAACAATGGAGAGTACCAGGCAAAGAGCTCAGAGTGCAGCCCCCACAGTCTCTTCTAAATCGATACAAGGAATGGCAAATCAAAATGAACCTGCAAAGTGCTGCTCAGTACCCAAAACTCCTTCACACAACGTTGAATCTCTCCAGAAGTCTCTCCCTCTCTCTGTCAGAATGCGTAGTTCAAAAATGGCACCAACAATAAAAGGCAGGAAGCGGTCACCTTTAAATAGCGCTCCCCCTTTCCCTTCATGACTGCAGAACGCTCCCCTCAACCTGTCGTTGCTAGCGTCAGGCGGTAAGGCAGGGGGCGCCACTCAATATCCGCTCCGGGGCGATACCGGGGCGTTGCGCACTCGAGTGACGTCATGATCTGCCGGCGCAGGAGATCGTGGCGGTAGTGTTTAGCGCCGCCGCAAAATGTCTAGTTAATTTCGCGAGCGGCACAAACCTCGCCGCGCCTGGGCGCTAGATGCTTTGCGCCCCATTAGCGCCCTCTTAAGGCGCTAACGGGAGGCGCAACCAACTGAATTTTTCCCCCAATTGTGACACATTTGGAAGTTGTGATGTGACAGATACACACTAGACATAAGACATTTTAATCTTTGAAAGCTTGGAAAATAGATTGGTTAATAGAAAAATAATTTTTCTGGATTGTAGCATTCAGCGCCATCCTTTTTAACAAATAGGATAGTGGAGCCTGATTTAACTAATCTTCCACTAGCCCTTGGAACCTGTCTGAAAGTTTGTAGTTACTCTCAGACTTGTACCCCTGGCGAGCGGATGATAGTGTCTTCTCATATTCAGACATGGGGCCATACCCTGCCAGTTGTGAAGTACACCTTTCATTAAACCAGGGCCATGAACCCATGCCAACACATAGCTGCATGGATGGGATGAGGCATGCTACATTAATCAAAATGAGGTACTTGATCTGGGCCTTTGACTGGTAGTCGGGGTGCCAGTCCAAGATAGCAACATGTTACTTGAGAGCATTTCAGTCGACCCTGTCACACAGAAAAATATGCAATTAGTAATCTTTATAAGGGACAAATGAAATGTTGGATATAGACTAAGGTCATAATTGCCACATGTTTGGTGTCTTATTTTTAGTTGATTTATCATTTTTGTCAATTTTAGCTGCAAGTTGCCATTACCGCCAAAGCAGATAAGCTGGATGAGGACATGAAGATAGGTTCCACCTTCGCGTGGTGAACTTTTTATTAGCTAACCAATTCTCAGAGTGGCATTTGAAGTTCCTGATCAGGAAAATGGTGTATCTTAGGGTAAACAATTACATTCAGTCAGTAGTATCTGACAGACATCAATGCATGGAGAACAGTAAACTGGTACCGAAATGATCTTCCTTTAATTGAGTAGTACTTGTTGCCAAAGACATTCATTGTGTGACGCACTTTAAGACATTTTGACATAATAAGGGGCTAAACGAATGCAAGTATTTTTAAAATCTAAGACCAGCCTGTAGGAGCTTTCCACTGCTTAAAATATAGAGCGACCCAACCAAACATGGTTTCACCAACGGAAAATGATAGCAGTGCCTCGACATGGTCCTTTAAGAACAATTCATAGTTATTTTTTATTCCAGGATTGTCAGTAGCTACATCTGTGAGAGATAATAGCCTGTCCTGAAAGTTCTGAATATTTCTGTAATGCTGTATAAATTTACGACCCATATATAGAGAATGCTTATGGATTCTGAGGACGGAGCTGATGAACATTTAGCCAGTGCAGATGAACAATTATGAACCTATGAAAATGATGGGCAGGAGAAGATCAGCTGTTCCATCAAGCTTGCCCCACACTCATGATGGCTGGAGCATCATGACTAGACACTTCCTAACCCCACCTCCCAAATCTCCTTGGAGAGGCGAAAATAAGGCGAAAAACCCAGGGCCAATAAGGGAAAAAAACACTTTAGAAAATTCCTCGCTGACCCTCTCAGGCATTCCTTTGCACCTGTCTGAAGTTATACTTGGCCTGAAAGTGACTGATGCTAACTAGCACGCTAACAAAATTCCACTCCTAACACAGTCACTCAATGGAGAAAACAAAATATGACTTACATTGATCTAGTTTCATGGATGCTTGAAATTTTAAGTTCCTTGAGTAACACTCCACAGTTCCCCGGCTCAGGGTTATGATTTTGTTCACATCTAAGGCTAGAAATTAAAGTTGGCAAGAATAATGGGTCAGCCATTACATGTTCACATGGCGATCCTCTGTGGGCTACTAGAATGGCAGCATTTAGATTCGATATAAATGGATTGACACCTCTGTTAAAATAGCAGACAGTGGAATGTCATTTAAATGCGTCAAGCATTTGTATGCTATTATTGTGAACAGTCATTTCTAGACTATATTTCATGACACACTATCTGACACAATGTGCTTAAAACTATGATTTTTTTTGCTGATGAATGAACTAAGCAAGCAAAGAAATGCTACAGTATAACAAGTTACAAATTTGTCAAACATACACCAAACTCCAGAGTCAATATTGTACAGTACACGTGACTGAATCCAGCACATTGCCACAGATTGTGATCATGGCTCTATTTGTGGTTATTTATCTTTCCATATGCAGTGCACTCATAATACTTTCCAAAAGTATGCCTCGTAAGTACTAACAGTTTCCAGATCTTCCAAATTTAGGTTAAATTCTGTTTTTCCCTTGACTACAATGGGATTATATCATTCTAATTTAACCTCTTCACTGCCTGAGAATTTTATTTAATACTGTTCCTTAGAATCTTTTTCAATCCATTTTCGGTGCAAGTGCGTTACAAATGTTTTTCTAAGATGTAAAGAATGATTCTTGTCGTGAAACAAATGCTTTAAAACATCCAGAATTGAATTTTAATGCAAGGCAACAAATTTGTGGTCAGAAATGAAGGGGTTAAAGTTGACGTTCAGTTATATCAGGCCTGTCATCCAATGAAAGACAGTTTTAGAAGCCACCTTTAGCTTTCAAGCTATTCCTTCCACTGATGCATGTCATTGCCGAGTTAAAAAGCCAAGATTGTGTTTGAAGTTCAGGGGAGGCATTTTCATCAAAAAGCTGTGTGGAATGAAGAAAATGGTTGGTGCCCTTGATCAGAAATGGGCTAGGTTAGGCTTTTATGCTTGATAATACTCTACAGGTTCAGAGTCTTGGTACGTAACTTTGATAGGATATTTGAAAAGGCTCAAGTACTTAGAACTCACGTTTTATTCTTTATCTCCCACAACTCCAATATGAACGGTTTCACCATGAAGTGTAGATAGAAACATAGAAACATAGAAACATAGAAGATAGGAGCAGGAGTAGGCCATTCGGCCCCTTGAGCTTGCTCCGCCATTCGATGAGATCATGGCTGATCATCCAAACTCAGTACCCTGTACCTGCCTTCTCCCCATATCCCTTGATACCTTTAGCTTTAAGAAATATATCTAACTCATTCTTCAATATATTTAATGACTTGGCCTCAACTACCTTCTGTGGTAGAGAATTCCACAGGTTCACCACTCTCTGGGTGAAGAAATTCTTCCTCATTTCTGTCCTAAATGGCTTACCCCTTATTCTTAGATTATGACCCCTGGTTCTGGACTCTCCGACCATCGGGAACATTCTTCCTGCATCTAGTTTGTCTAGACCTGTCAGAATTTTATATGTTTCGATGAGATCCCCTCTCATTCTTCTATACTCCAGCGAGTATAAGCCCAATCGACCCAATCTCTCCTCATATGTCATTCCTGCCATCCCAGGTATCAGCCTTGTGAATCTTCGCTGAACTCCTTCCATGGCAAGAACATCCTTCCTCAGATAAGGCGACCAAAACTGCACACAGCACTCAAGGTGTGGTCTCACCAAGGCCCTTATTTAGGACCAATAAAAAATGTCACTAACAAAAGACTATAATAAAGTTGCAGCTTGCTGGCTCAAGGCTGATCCAGACCATTGGCCCGGAATTTGCGGTCAACAGCGAAGCGAAGGCGTTCGCCGCTGGCCCCCAAAGTACGCTTCGCACAAGGATCTCGCCATCCCTGTGTCGAGAACCTCGGGTTTCTCGACATTCAGTTCAAATCAACGGAGTATAGCGGGGAGCCCCATGTGCGAGCTGCTGTGACGTCAACAAGCTGTCTGAGCAGCCAATCAAAATGCAGAATTCTCACAGACAGCGAACAAGGAAGCAGGTAAGCTCTTCAAATTCGAACTTTTAAAAAATGTTGGAGCGAGCAAAACAAAGATTGGGGCTCTCACACGGGGAAAAGGCAAACCTGAAATAAAGACGGAAATACTTCAAAAAAAATTAAAAACATTTTTTTAAAGTTTCTGAAAAATTTTCATTTTTTATTAAAATGGACAAATTTCACACCGCACAAAATTAAAATTAGTTTCCCAGGCCCTTAACATTTGTTTAGCAGTAATAACGCTGGCAAACCCCCAGTTACACCTAATCCCTTTGGGTCTAACCTTTAGTGGGGAATTTAACAGCGGTATTACTGCGGAAGAGCTGACGTTTTCGTCAGTTTCAATTTTTTGGCTGATT
This sequence comes from Squalus acanthias, assembly GCA_030390025.1. Classification (NCBI taxonomy): domain Eukaryota; kingdom Metazoa; phylum Chordata; class Chondrichthyes; order Squaliformes; family Squalidae; genus Squalus; species Squalus acanthias. The sequence goes on from CM059448.1 coordinate 15,358,484, forward strand.
ACACAGATTGTCGGCTTGGAGTGGGGGGGATGAGGGGCACAGCGCACCCTCTTTCGGAGCTGTCAATGACAGACCGCAACTTCATGATTTCCGCATGCGCCAGATCTCGAAGTTGCGGTCAGTTTCAAAGGCGGAATGCCGGCGAACGCTGCCAGCTCGCCGTCATCCCGACCACAAATTCCGGGCCACTGTGCAGTCCCCGACTCCCCGTTGGACTTTGATACTTTCTTCAAGATCTCAGCAGGTGTGTGTCCCGGCCCCTCTCCCATGAAGTCTGATCTGACATGTTTTTAGGCACACTTGCATTTAAAAAATGTTTAAAAAACTGAAGGCCGTAATCTAGTGCCTTGTCTTACTTAGATCAAATGAATCCGCTCTGGTAGTGGAGAGCTTTAGCAAAGCCTTCACGTTGCCACAGATAAACAAATTTTTGCTTTCAATTTTCTTTACAGGAAATCATTCTTAGATGGATAAACCAACTGCCAGATGTTGTGTGTATAATACTTGACCATAAAATAGTCAAGAACATTCTTGGGATAGCTCCTTGTGCATGTCAAACCTCAATTTTCAACTCCATTTGAACAACGATGTAGCTCTCAACTGCATCCAAACTGTTCTCAAAATTAAACAGCAGTATCTTATTTGATCAGGGCAAACAGTTACAGTTAATGTGATGCTAAAAGTCTGCTCGTTTGTTACATTCAGCATAGTCATTCTTTTGCCAGTAGAAATAATAGGCAGGCAGATCGTTTTTTTGGTATTCTGCTTTCTTGCTGCCTTTTTGTTTGGCTGGTATTATAAAATCTAAAGTACTTGTGCCAATGAATCCCCATATTCATCCTCATCCCAGCAGTGTCATTTTGGGATGCAGTTAGTAGAGGCCAAGTAAGTCGCCATGGGTAGGTGAGGAGGAGGGGGATGGGGGTAATAGAAAGCAAAATATTGGATGCATACTTGACACCACGGCACTTCTAGTCTTTAGTTCTTAGTCGCGGTTTTAAAGGCTTGGAAGTCCAGTTTTACAAGCCACAGTTGATGCATTAAAGAGACAAAGGAAAATACTGTTTCAAGTGGATCTTTTTATATTCTTGAACAATGCTATAAGAAGCTCTAGAAACAAGAAGACTGAGAGGTGACCTGATAGAAGTCTTTAAAATTATGAAGGGGTTCAATAGGGTAGATGTAGAGAAGATGTTTCCACTTGTGGGGAGTCCAAAACTAGGGGCCATAAATATAAGATATTGACCAATAAATCCAGTAGGGAATTCAAAGGAAAGTCCTTTACCGAGAGTGTGGTTAGAATGTGGAACTCGCTACCACAGGGAGTAGTTGAGGCAAATAGCATAGATGCATTTAAGGGGAAGTTAGATAAGTACATGAGGGAGAAAGGAATAGAAGGATATGTAAATAGGATGAGATGAAGTATGGTGGGAGGTGGCTCATGTGGAGCATATACACCAGAATAGACCAGTTGGGCCGAATGGCCAGTTCCTATGCTGTAAATTTTATGAAAGCTTGGCTTTACATCATTAAATATAGATGTAGCTATGCAAAATTGGCCCAGAATTTCCCGCAACGGCGAGATTGGCGACGTGCACTGTAAATCTCGCCGTCTAGCCCACCGATCTCGCTGTTGCTAACTTGCTTCCAATTCCGCTGGTTTTCCAACTAGAATAAGCTGCAGAGAGCACATCGGCGAATCAGGCACTCAGCCCCCAACTAAGAGCTGAAGTGATGGCACATTCACCATCTGGAGCTGCGGGTGGGTTTCCTTGAATGGAGGTGTGGCAGGGAAGAGATACCCCGTGAATTGTGAATCGCCACAAGTTGCTGGATGATTTGCACCGCTCCTCCATTAGCCTCACGAAAATGGCAGCTCACCTTCAACTTCCCCGTGAGTTTCAAGAAATTGCTGCATTTGCACATTAATTGCCGCAGAAAGTGAGGGCTAGTACTTAACAGCAATAAGCAAATGTATGGTCATCCACTTTGGATCTAAAAAGGATCGAACAGGGTACTTTCTAAATGGTGAAAAGCTAAAAACAGTGGCGGTCCAAAGAGACTTGGGGGTCCAGGTAGATAGATCATTAAAATGTCATGAACAGGTACAGAAAATAATCAAAAAGGCTAATGGAACATTGGCCTTTATATCTAGAGGACTAGAATACAACGGGGTGGAAGTTATGCTGCAGCTGTACAAAGCCCTGGTTAGACCACACCTGGAGCACTGTGAGCAGTTCTGAGCACCACACCTTAGGAAGGATATATTGGCCTTGGAGGGTGTGCAGCGTAGGTTTACCAGACTGATACCCAGACTCCAAGGGTTAAGTTACAAGGAGAGATTACACAAATTAGAATTGTATTCCCTAGAATTTAGCAGGTTAAGGGGTGATCTGATCAAAATGTTTAAGATATTAAGGGAAACAGATAGAGTAGAGAGAGAGAAACTATTTCCGCTGGTTGGGGATTCTAGGACTAGGGGGCATAGTCTAAAAATTAGAGCCAGACCTTTCAGGAGTGAAATTAGGAAACACTTCTAGACACAATGTGCGGTAAAAGTTTGGAACTCTCTTCCGCAAATGGCAATTGATGCTAGATCAATTGTTAATTTTAAATCTAAGATTGATAGCTTTTTGTTCAGGGAGCGGTATGAAGGGATATGGGCCAAAGGCGGGTATATGGAGTTAGGTCACAGATCAGCCATGATCTCATTGAATGGCGGAACGGGCTCGAGGGGCTGAATGGCCTACTCCTGTTCCTATGTTCCTAACAGTGTAAGGGGGAAAAATTAGGTCGCGCCCCGTTTGGGGCGCAAATATCGTCTGGACGCAAAAATTAGCGCCTGGCGCTAATTATCGCCACTGACTGGAAACTTCACTTTTACCGCCCCGGGAGGTGAGTGGAGCGCTAAATCAGGCGCTGCACACCTGTCTTAAGGCGCAAAGGCCGAGCTGTGAGGCGCTAACTCAGCGCGCGAGCGCAGCGCTGGTGCTGCCAGTTAGCGAGGGAACACAGACACACTGGCGCCGGCCAGTTCTTAAAGGGGGGGGGGGCATCTTGCTCCCCAGCCACACCCTGCTCATTGCAGCCTTGAATCTCGGCCTGGAGAGACCTGTGAATCCATTTTGCTGCCAAGGATGGAGAGGGTGAGAGAACGAGCTCAGCACTTCACCGAGCGGGCCTTGGATGCTCTGGTTGGCGCGGTGGAGCGCAGAAGATGTATACTCTTCCCTGAGAGTGGCAGAAGGCCTTTGCCATGCGAGTACAGAAGAGTGTGGAGGGAGGTGGCTCAGAGCGTCTCCTCCAGGAGTATGGTGCCCAGGACCCATGTTCAATGCCGCAAAAAGTTCAACGACCTCACTCGGGTCGTCAGGGTGAGTGGCTTTTTCTCAATACCTCTCCATCCCTCCATCTCAACCTCACTCTATGGCCAGAGGGTCTTAAAACCCCAATGCACAACACTCATCCAACACCTATGGCCCTTTCATGAAACACACACACACATTCCACACTTTGCATACAGTAAGGGCTATTCACCTATGGGAGGCACATCAGGCAAGACCATGGCTGCATACAGTAAGGGCTATTCACCTATGGGAGGCACATCAGGCAAGACCATGGCTGTATATTTACTCAGATGCTGTCCTTTTTCTTGCAGGCCAAGCTGGCGCATAATAGGAGACAGCAGCAACGGACAGGTGGAGGGCGGCCTCAGCTGCAACCCCTCAGCGATCTTGAGGAGCGCGTCCACAGGATTGTGGCAAGCCAGGTGATCGGTCCCGTCGCCACTGGAGACGCCGACCCCGTTCTGGACAGCAATGGTAAGGTCATCACCTTTTTGTCCTCTGGTCTTCCACTTGTCCCTCACAACACCAGCCTTTGACACTTTCAATCCAACTTGCTAACTCGCTGCACTTATTCCTCCCTTACTGCCACCCTGTCCTCACGCTAAAGCCACTCTTGTACCTCCCTGCTTTCAGATGGTGATTCACCAGCTGAGGAGACGGGCCCTGAAGCTGCCAGTGGGAGTGAAGCTGCAGCCGAGGAGGAAGAGGAAGCCGGAGCATCAGTGCCACCCTCTCCCGAGGAAGCCCATGCCCACACTGGGAACACGCCTTCCCTGGAGGGGAGCAGGGGGGAAGGGTCTGATGAGGGTGAAGCTCCAGGACCCAGCGGGCTGCAGCAACGCCATGGGGGTAGGGAAGAACGGGGGCCTTCTCCCCAGAGGGAGAGTATGCCAGTGACTCCTACTGCAATGGACGCAGAGGAGGAGCGGCTGATCGCAGAAATGAACACCCAGGCGGTGGGCATGCACACTGAGCTCATGGGTGCAGTGGGAAGGGTGCCCGAATGCATTGAGTCACTGGCAAGGAGTGTGGAGCACTTCGCTGTAGCACAGGCGGATGCCACACTAATGCTTAGTGCTGCAATTCAGTCACTGACTGCCGTGATCCCATCTCTGACTGCTCTCATGCAGACTCAGATTGAGGCCACGCGAGCACTGACTGCTGCCAACCTCGATGGTTCGTTCACATGTCCCCGGGGCTCTCACCGCGCCGCAGCAGGCCAGCAATCTGTGCTCCAGCAGATTGCTCCGGATGCTGAAGTGCTGCCCCGTGGGAGTGCCAGTGTGTCGGTCGAGCAGGGAGTTGCTGTCCTCTCTCACGATGACAGCATTCCTGCTGCCAACACTGTCACTTCTCCACTGCACTTGCCACCGCCTGTAGGACAGACTGCTGCCGCCCATGCAGAGTTGGTGCAGTCTGCAGCCGGGCCCTCCAGGCCCAGAACTGGTCGAGGCCGTCCTTCAGGGGCATCTGCAGTGTCAGGGTCTGACAATCAGCAGCCTTCCACCAGCCTTGCTGCAGCCACTGAGGTCCCATTACGGAGGAGCAGTAGGGTTAGAAGGGGGGAAGTGCGCAAGGGAAGGAGATCACCCTCGAAGGGCAAAAAGTAGGAGGTGTGACAAAATGCTGGTCATTTTTTTACTAAAGGCTCGTGGTCCAACTTTTGTCTAGTGTTTTGGACATTATCTCCAGGTTGTGAGAACCAGTTATGTTAATGACTGTTTTTTTGTGTTTATTTCTATGAGTTTGTCATGAGGAAATGACACACACAGAGTTTGTAAAATAAATAAATAAGTTTTTGTATTCAAAATATACATGTTTGGTGTTTGGAATCATTGGTGCCTTGGCCGGCTTAGGGGTTGCGTGCTGGGTTCATTGATGTTGTTAGCAATGGCAGAAGCCATTTCCACAGCAGGGGCCCTAGAAGCGGCTTGCTATCAGCCGTTGACGGACGGCCCTTGCAGTTTCACCATTGTGGGCCGCCCTCCCGCCTTGGTGCTGCTGATGATCATCCTCCTCGTCCTCTTCCTCCTCTTCCTCCTCCTCCTCTGGTGGTGCTCCAAGGCCTAGTGGCATTGGCTGGGTCCTGACAATTGCCATGTTATGCAACATGCAGCACACAACTACGAAGTTGGATACTCGCTCAGGCGAGTACTGCAGGGCTCCTCCAGAATGGTCGAGACAGCGGAACCGTTGCTTCAGCACGCCGATTGTGCGCTCAATGATGTTCCTGGTAGCTTGATGGCTCTCGTTGTACCGCAGCTCAGCAGGGGTGTTGGGCGTACGGAGCGGTGTCATCAGCCAGGTGCTCAATGGATACCCCTTGTCCCCGAGAAGCCAACCAACTGGCTGATGCGGTGCCTCGAAAAGTTCTGCCACAGTAGTCTGGCGCAGGATGAAAGCATCGTGGTAACTGCCAGGATAGTGGGCATTGACAGCGAGTATCAGCTGTCTGTGGTCACAGACCAACTGAACATTCAAGGAATGGAACCCCTTTCTGTTCCAGAATTCCTCGGCATTCTCATGTGGAGCACGCAAAGCCACATGCGTGCAGTCAATGGCGCCCTGCACCATGGGGAAGCCCGCTATCCTCACAAAGCCCAGAGTGCGGTCACGCTGCTTGTCTGGGGTCATGGGGAAAGAGATGAACTCTCGTCTCCTTTTAAAGAGGGCATTTGTGACCTGCCGGATGCAGCAATGCACCGCGAACTGGGAGATATTGGCGAGGTCCCCAGCAGCAGCTTGAAATGAGCCAGTAGTATAGAAGTTGAGAGCCACTGTGACCTTCACTGCCACCGACAGAGATGTCCTGGACCTCAGTTGAGGCTGCAGATCTGGCTGCAGCAGGTGGCAGAGCTCAGTGACCACCTCCTTGCTGAATCGCAGCCTTCGCAAACACAGCTCCTCAGACATATGAATGTAGAAGAGCTGTTCACGATATACCCTGGGAGGGTAAGCTCTCCTGTACAGACGCCTGTTGGCCCTCCTCCGTCTGGCCATCATTGCCACTCTCTCTCTGCGTCTCTGTGTCCTCCGATTCAGCTGGAGCAGGACGACGCCCCCATTCAGTGCAGCCCCCATAGTCTCTTTGCAAGCAAAGTTATGAAGGACAGCAACCAAAGTACCAGCGAAGTTAGGATCAGTAGGCAAAACTACCTCACAAAGCGTTGACTCAATGCAGAAGTCTCTCTTTCTCTCTCTCCGAATCTCTCTCTCTCTTTCAGAACGAGTGGTGCAAAAATGTCAACCACAGAAAAAGACAGGAAGAGGCCCCCTTTAAATAGCGCCCCCCCCCCAGCCCCACAGCGATTGATAGCGTTCCAGTCTTCCGGTCGTTGGATGCGCCAGGCGGTAAGGCAGGGGGCGCCACTCAATTTCCGCTCCGGGGCGCCACAAGGGCGTTGCACCATGGAATGACGTCACAATCTGCGCGCGCAGGTGGTCGCGGCGGTAAAGTTTAGCGCCGCCGCACAATGTCTAGTTAAGTTCCCGAGCGGCGCAAACATCGCTGTGCCCGGGCGCTAGCGGCTTTGCGCCCCATTAGCGCCCTCTTAAGGCGCTAACGGGAGGCGCAACCAACTGAATTTTTCCCCCTAAGTACCTTATTAATGATAAAATTTATGTTCCTGCAATGCCACTAAACTTCTCCAGCCCAGAAAAGGAACAATTGAAACTGTGGAGTCTCCTTCCCGCAGGTAGTAAATTGTTGTTAGATATTTTAAAAAATTGAAATTTTTAATTTTCTCATTTATTTTCTTACTTTTCCTTTCTGTCTCTTTTTTCTCTCTCTCATAATCCAATCTTTCTTTCCATCTCTTATTTCTCTTTTTGTAACTGATTTGACGCTAATTCACCCTATTTCCTTCTCCGTTGTTCCTCTGTTTCTTTCTCAATCCTTAAATCTCATTGGGTAGGAGATAGGCTGTTGGTCCCGTTGTTTGCCAAGGTCACAGATGCCCCATTGCCCTCATTGTGCCATTATTAGCTCGCACTTCCAGTAACTTCCAGGGCAAAAGCATTTTGAGCTGGTGGGTCAGGGAAAAATTCTAACTAACGGGGCACGCAGCGAGATACAGGTACAGTGAGATCCATGACTTGCTGACATACCTCTGAGTAGATGGGCTTGAAATGTTTTTGAGGTATATGCACATCAATTTACTCATAACCGATTGAAACAATAATGATTAATAATCAAATTAGAGTTATGAGAAAAAATAGGTTTGTTGTGTTAGTAGCTTTAGTAGAGTTTAATGGAAAACAGAACAGGAGTAATTTAAATTCTGAAAACAATTTGTTAGAGGATGGTTTTTCTATTAAAATTAGATGTTCTCTATTCCTCAGAATTAATAAGGTTCTGGAAACATTGAAGTCAAGCATTCATAGATTTATTAAGTATATAGTACATGTAATAGTACTGAAGCATGCACTTAAAATACTTCGTACAACCACACGAGATGGTTGGGGACTCTAATAGTTCTGAGCACAGTATTCATATTGAGCGAATCCTTCAATTCCAAATTCTCCTTACAATTTGTCACTTATACTTTTCTCTTACAACTTCTAAGTAACAATTAGCATGTTTTCCCATTACACAGTTACATCAAATGGTAAAAACAACTCCATATAAAGAGAAACTAATTAGAACCTATACCTTATCAATACTCAGTTAATAAACTGCTTTCCTTGCTAACAAGCTCTTATTCCGTTGAAAGATCAGTACAACTCCCTAATTCTGTTGTCTTATGCACATTACTTTCCTGTTACATTTCACCAAGTGAAACTTGCAGTTATAAGTCTGTCTTTGATTTTGTATCATTTGGCACCGGTCTGAAAATTCTAATTAAAAATATAACGTTCAGTACATGCAGCTACAGATCAGTGCTACAATGATTGACATGGGCGAAAATGTTTCAACCTTCAATCATCTTTGTTTCTAACTCCCTTAACTTGACTAAAGTAGGCACATTCTTCCTATCTTTCTATCGCGAGGTCACCAGTTAATTTTGCATGAGGCCAGAGCCAGTCTATGGGGGAAAAATTCAGTTGGTTAGCGCCTCCAGTTAGCGTCTGGCGGGGGCACTAACGAGGCGCTGATGCAGTAGCGCCGCGGCGAGGTGAATCCAGCGATGCACGCCAAATCCGGCCCCCCCATAGTGCCGCCGCTACGAGTTACTGCCGGGAACCTCAGCGCCAGGCAGATCATGACGTCAGTGAGCGTGCAACACTCACTGGGCGCCCGATCTGTAAAATTCATTGTCGCCCCATGCCTTAGCGCCTCGCCCTGACAGCGACAGGGAGAGGAGGTGTCAAGCAGGCAGATGCCGGCTCCAGGGGCTCGACTTAAACGGATCATGAGTAATGAGTCGCAGCTGTCATGTTAGTGCTGTTTCACTGCTTCTTTGTCAGTTTGACATTCTGCAACAGTTTAATTCAGTCATTTAAAGGTTGTTTAGTATCAGGAGTGTTGTGGCTACTAACAATTAGTTACATTTATTCTCATAACATATCAAAGTGCTGCACTTGGTTACATTAATGAGGGCTGTACTGGTAGTCAACCTTGCCCTCCAGGATCTACGGCAGAGGAAGCGGAGGCAGCGAGAAAGATTGGAACATGTGGCCAGAGGGAGGAGAAGAGCCATGAGGGCTCTCAACTGGAGGCCTTACCCTCCGAGGGTATTCCGAGAGCACTTCTCCTACCTCCAATTAAGCGAGGAGCAGTGTATTAGAAGGCTCCGCTTCTGCAAGGAGGTGGTCACAGAACTCTGCCACCTCCTGCAACCAGACCTCGAACCTCAGATCAGGGTGACCACGGCTCTCTCAGTGGCAGTCAAGGTCACCGCGCCCTCAATTTCTTCGCCAGCTGATCATTCCAGTCTGCAACAGGAGATATCGCTTACATCTCGCCGTTCACTGTCCATCGCTGCATCTGGGAGGTCACAGAGGCTCTCTACAGTAGGAGAGGGGCTACATTTCCTTCCCCATCACCAGAGAGAAGCAGGATGAACGTGTACGTGGCTTTGCCAGGATAGCGGGCTTCCCCATGGTGCAGGGCGCCATTGACTGCACCCATGTGGCTTTGCGGGCACCGCATAACAATCCTGAGACCTTCCGTAATGGCAAAGGCTACCAGGCACTTAATGTGCAGTTGGTGTGCGACCACAGACAGCTAATCCTCAATGTGAATGCCCACTATCCTGGCAGCAGCCACGATGCCTTCATCCTGTGCCAGCACACTTCCAGCCACCATGTCAAGCTCGCGGCTGGCTGGTCGGAGACAAGTGTTATCCGATCTCCACCTGGCTCATGACTCCCCTCCGCAACCCCAACACTCCTGCCCAGCACTCATATAATGAGAGCCATGCCGCCACCAGGAACTTCATCGAGCAGACCATCAGGGTGCTCAAGCAACGGTTCCGCTGTCTTGACCGCTCGGGAGGAGCCCTCCAGTACTCGGCTGAGCAGGTGTCCCATTTCGTCATGCTCTGCTGCATGCTCCACAACTTGGCCATCATGACAGCCCGCCAGGGATTGCGGGACCACCTCAGGAGCAGGAAGAGGGAGAGGAGGAGGAGGAGGACAAGGAGGAAGAGGAAAACGAGGAGGAGGAGGAGGAGGAGATACAGGAGCGAGGGAGGATGCAGTCACTCAATCGGCCTTCCGGAAGGGCGGTCCGTGACCGCCTCATCAGACTGCGGTTCCAATAAATTAAACCCCAGATCTCCATTGCTCACCACATCCCCATCATGCCATCCTGTCACAGGCCATATCACAGCACAAAGCTGAAATGAGAGACACCACAAAATAATCCAAACTGAATTAATAAATTTATCAATAATCAGTGAACACATATTTACAACAACAATATTACCTATTCACCCTTGTGCAATCCCTTAGTGCCTCTTGTTACTGTGCCTTTGCCTACTCTAGTGCTCCTATGAAGTGTTGGTCCAGTGGTTGCAGCAGGGCTGGTGAGTGTCCATGCGGGAGATTTCAGATGGTCTTGCAGGACTCCCTCGACCAGCTCTGTGCCTGGAAGGCCCGGCTGTAGACTACACCACCTCAGCATGAGCGGCAGCAGTCTGGGCTGGCTGGATGACAGGCAGCGACAAGGATAATGGTGGAGTGCCAGCGGTGGGAGCAGGACTGCTATCATCCTGAGAGAGGACAGCAGGTTCCTGCTCCACTGACCCACTGACACTCCCCCGGGGCAGCACCTCAGCATCCCTAGCAATCTGTTGCAGCACAGATTGCTGGCCTGCTGCGACACCGTGAAAGCCCAGGTCGATGGTGGTAGACCCAACCACGATGGCAGCAGTCAGAGCTTGTGTGGCATCAAGCTGAGACTGCATGAGAGCAATCTGAGATTGAATGCCACCAAGCATAGACTGCATTACAGCACTAAGTCATTGCGGCGCTTCAGCCTGTGCTGCAATGGAAGCTGCCAGATCGCCCATCACACGCGGCATCAGGTTTGGGTTGGCAATCTCTCTGGGAGTCGACTATCCTTTACAGACTGGAGATGATGGGCTCCATGGTGTGCATAGAGCTCTGTGCAATGTTGGAGGCGGACTCCTCCACGCTTCTTACCATTGCCGAGACGCTCTCGAGCACCCTTGCCATTGCACCTATCATCTCCGTGTGCATGCCCATCACCTTTCTTCTAAAGGCCTCCCCATCGAGGTCCTCATCTGTGTCCTGTGCAGCAGAACTCGCCCGCGAACTCGCCCTCCGGGGAGCTGGCCCCCGAGCTACCCTTTCCCCCTGGCCTTGCTGCAGCCTGCTCGTCCCCAGTGCATCACCCTGTGCAGATCCCGCTACTATACTAGCCTCTAAAGAACGCATAGTGCCAGTATCTGAGCTGGTGCCTGTGGGTGAGACATGCAGTGACGTGGTGTCTTCTTCCTCCTCCTCTTCTCCTGCCTCGCTCTCAATGGTACCCTCATGGACAGACTGCTCAGGTGCTTGCTCATTATCTGAAAGCATTAAGGCAGAAGATTCGGGTTAAGGTGAGGGGAGGGGGCAGGAAGGGAGAAATGCATGCATACAGCATGATTAGCTGGAAAGTCTGAAAGGCTTGTGGTGTGAGGGGGAAGTGGGATGTGAGAAGAAGGAGTAGGGATGAAAATACCGTTGTTATCCCCAAGGGGCCCACCACCTGGCACCCAATAATCTGCAGCACTCGAGTTTCTAGCTCAGACAGTGGTTGGGTGTCAGCTTGTCCTCCGCCTGGGCGCTCCTGCTCCCTCCTGTTGTGGGCCACCTTGGCCTGCAAGTGAAAGGAAAGTGTGTGAGTGAGTGTGGAGCAATGTGTTTGGGTGATGTGCCTGCCATAGTTGAATAGCTGTCAAGCTGTGAGTTGTGGGTGTGAGTGTTGGTAGGTAGAGATTGTTGGTGGGTGATTGCTGGGGGTGTGGTGCTTTGGGCAGTGTATGCAGACTGTGGTTCAGATGGTGGTATGTAGCATTTGTTGAAGCATTGTCTTACCCTGACCATCCGAGCGAGGTCGTTAAATTTCTTCCTGCACTGTGTGTTGGTCCTGAGGACAACAGTGCTGCCCGAGACATGCTGGGCTATCTCCCTCCACATGGTGCGGAGGACTTGCGGCGAGGGCCTCCTGCCACTTGCCGGGTAGAGCACCACCCTCCGTCTTTCCACTGCGAAGACCAATGCCTCCAATGCATGGTTGCAGAATCTGTGGGCTCTCTCCCTGGGGCGTGGATCTGCCTTCATTACAGCTGTTTCAGTCGTCCGGCTCCTTCTCCTTGACCTGCTGCTGTTGGCTGAGATGGCTGCACAGCTAGCAATGATGAGAATGAGGTTCTGTAGCATCAATGAACCTCCCCTTAAAGAACTGGAAAGAGCCTGTGGCAATGATGACTTGTGATTAGACTGCACCTGACATTAGTCAGCGCTTTGAGTTTAACGACACTGAGCTAGGCCATTAGCACTTGATTTAGCGCTCTAATCCTTTCTTTGTGCAATGAGTCTGAATTTTGCGTGCAGTCTGAAGCATTAGCACCTGGCGCTAATTCTCAAACTTTTCAAAAGTTACCGCCCATTCCTGGGCTATAATGAATTTCTCCCCCTAGATCTCTTTCGTGTTTTGTTAGAGAGAAAACCTTTCTGCCTGTCATGGGTTTGCCCATTTTTACCCAAGAAGAGGTTCATGATTTGGATGAGGGGACCAAATGTAATATATGCTAATGATACAAAGCTAGGTGGGAATGTAAGTTGCGAGGAGGATGCAAAGAGGCTTCAAGGGGATATAGACAGGTTAAGTGAGTGGGCAAGAACATGGCAAATGAAATATAATGTGGAGAAATGTGAAGTTATCCACTTTGGTAGGAAAAATAGAAAAGCAGAGTATTTTTTAAATGTTGAGAAGTTGGGAAATGTTGGAGTTCAGAGGGACCTGAGTGTCCTTGTACACGAATCACTGAAAGTTAACATGCAGGTACAGCAAGCAATTAAGAAAGCAAATGGTATGTTGGCCTTTATTACAAGAGGATTTGAGTATAAGAGTAAAGACGCCTTACTGCAATTATATAGGGCCCTGGTGAGACCACACTTATTGTGTACAGTTTTGGTCTCCTTACCTAAGGAAGGATATATTTGTCATAGAGGGAGTGCAACGAAGGTTCACCAGACTGATTCCTGGGATGGGGGGTTGTCCTATGAGGAGAAATTGAGTAGACTAGGCCTATATTCTCTGGAGTTTAGAAGAATGAGAGGTGATCTCATTGAAACATACAAAATTCTTACAGGGCTTGACAGGGTAGATGCAGGGAGGATGTTTCCCCTGGCTGGGGAGTCTAGAACCAGGAGTCACAGTCTCAGAATAAGGGATCGGCCATTTAGGACTGAGATGAGGAGAAATTTCTTCACTCAGAGGGTGGTGAATCTTTGTAATTCTCTACCCCAGAGGGCTGTGCAGGCTCAATTGCTGATCGATAGATTTGAGGATATTAAGGGAATCAAGGGATATGGGGATAGTGCAGGAAAGTGGAGTTGAGGTCGATAATCAGCCATGATATTGGCCCGAAAATTAGACCTAATACGCGAGAGTACGCACTGTGTACTCTCGCGTATTCTGTCTCCAATTGCCGGTTTTCAGCATGCACTGCGCATGCGCGGGAAACCGGCACTTCGTGAACTCAAAAGGGGGCGGTTCCTAAGTGAACCGCGTGCGCGCTACAGGCTGCGCGCACGCAGTGCACTTAGTGCTTTGAACGCGCAGGTAAGCATGGAAGATTTTACACATAAAGAAAGGAGGCGTAAGACCCTCTTTAAACAAGGTAAGTAGTTAATTAAGTATTATTTTAAATTTTTTTCAACAGGTTTATCTTTTTTAGAGACTTTAAAGAAAGGTAAGTTTATTTTTATAACTTTTAAAAAGATTTAAAATTTTTTCAAAAATTTAAATTTTTGTTTGAAGTGGTTAATTTATTTAAATATAGTTATTTTATTAATGTGATGGGTTTTTAAAAACATTTAATTGAGGTTTAGCTGTTCTTTTGGGGGTAAGTTGTATTCATAGCTTTGACAGTTGTCCTGTCAAAACTATGAATGAAAGATGGTGTGCTGTCATTGGCTCTAACTGAATCACGTGATCCCACAGCTCGCACGAACTAACTGCGTCTGTGGGTCACACAAGCACTGCACAGCTGCATGTGGGACTGGCCTTGAAACTAAAGTTCGTGTGAGCCCGGAGAGAAAAGGTAGGCGCGCAGTGAGATATCGCGGGGAAGCCTTACCCCCGCAGGAACGCTCCGTGTTTAATTTCTGGGCCATTATTGAATGGTGGAGAAGGCTCAAGGGGCCGAATGGCCTACTCCTGCTCCTATTTCTTATGTTCTCATGAAACCTCTCCTTTGGAAATTCCCTATCTCTCTGGAAAAGCAGCATCTGGCCTCCATTTGCTATCTCCCCTGATGGTACATCCAAGATGAGAAACACATGTAAGAAACCATGTGCTACCATTTCATGGCACAATGGTCCAGATTTTTCTGTCAAAATAAGGGTGAGGCTAATGGCGCGCATTGTTATTTAAGCGTAAATGGTACAGAAACTTCAGGCAAGGGGCAGGTGCGCGGTTTATTACCAATACCCAAAGCTTGCTGTCTGAGTTGTGCCACTCTGCCATTAGCTTTGTGAAAATGGCATTTCGCTGTCTGTCTCACCATTGAAATGCATCGAATGGTGTGAAATTGCTGTATTTGTGTGATAGATATGAGCTTATCTGGCCACAGAAAGTTAAGTCTTGTCATTTCAAGCATAAGTACTCTTTTAACGACGTGATAACTTTAATTACTGTCAATCAACCTCTCTGGCTCTGAAAATTATCTCTTACATGTGTAGAGTCTCATTCAGTTAATTGTTGTTGGAGATTTTAAAAAATGTCAAATTTAAAATGCTTTAGGATCCCAATCAAATGGAAGGAAATTCTTGTTAGCTTGTGGCTGTGATCTATGTTGGTCTGTTCTTATCTTCCTGGCAGGCAAATTGGGCATATGTGGATGGTGGAAGGGACATGTTTGGGCTGTGGTGACTTTGAGGAAAGGGCATTAGACCAACCTGTACTAACTCTTTTCATTTAATTTGGTGTCAAAGAACAAAAGAAATAAAAATAAAACTGAAGTAAGGAAAGGTATTATTGCATCTTATAAGGAGTTCTATCGAGGTAGAGTTATAATTTACAGTTTTAGGCAAAATTTCATAACAGCTTCTTAAACTTAGTATTTTTCATATCTGAGATCTGTTGTTATTTACTGGAATGAAAGGCAATCAGCTTTACACAAACTGGCATATCGTACCTTGGATTCATCCCCTGTTGAAGTCTCTTCTATAACTGAGAGAAAACTCACGACATTTTATTGATCCTTTCTTTATGGATCCAGCTTTAGAAAATATTTTAATATTATTTATATCATCTATCTATGAATCACCCATGGCCTTGCACACAACTAGTTGGAGGAATGGCATATTTTTTAAGCTGTTTGTTGTAACAGGTCAAAATGGTGGATGAACCACAAGTAAGGAGTGTGATGGAATACTCTCCACTTGCCTGGATGAGTGCAGCTCCAACAACACTCAAGAAGCTCGACACCATCCAGGACAAAGCAGCCCGTTTAATTATCACCCCATCCACCACCTTAAACATCCACTGCCTCCACCATTGGCGTACCGTGGCTGCAGTGTGTACCATCTACAAGATGCACTGCAGCAACTCGCCAAGGCTTCTTCGGCAGCACCCCCCAAAACCGCGACCTCTTCCACCTAAAAGGACAAGGGCAGCAGGTGCATGGGAACACCACCACCTCCAAGATCCCCTCTAAGTCACACACCATCCTGACTTGGAAATATATCGCCGATCCTTCATCGTCGCTGGGTCAAAATCCTGGAACTCCCTCCCTAACAGCACTGTGGGAGTACCTTCACCACACGGACTGCAGCGGTTCAAGAAGGTGGCTCACCACTACCTTCTCAAGGGCAATTAGGGATGGGCAATAAATGCTGGCCTTGCCAGCGACGCCCACATCCCATAAATGAATTTAAAAAAACCTGGATGACTCGAGCCATCACGCCATCAATGGTGGGAGGACTGAAAACCAGGTGTCAGTGTTACCTATTGGAAGTAATAAAAGGAGACTTTACTGTTACACTTTAGACATTACCTGTAAGTACTAAAATGTCACAGATGTGTTACTAAATCTTGACAGCAGGAAATATGTGTGACAAGCAGCAAGTCTTAAGAATTATTTTCCATACGCACATAAATATATGACTATTTCTTGCCAACACAACTTGTAAACAATATCCTATTTGATTGAGGGTAAAGAGAAAAAGGCAAGAACCACTTCCCTAACATTTAAGAAAAACAACATTCTCAGATTTTCCAAGCTTTTAATAAATACACTTAAGCAGTTTCCCATTTTTTCCCATTCATGCCGCCCCAATGCAGAAAAGAATGTTTTGAGAATGAGCTCTTTGTTTTTACAACCTTTTTTATGGGCTTGTAAACCACCAGCAGACCGTACCTGCCTGTACCATGGTGTAAAAGCAAAGCAGATCAATAACAAGTGCAAAGATTGTATTTTTATTGCTTTGAATCAGATTGGCCACTTTAAAGAGCAACCAAATTGTTGCTTGCTTTTTCTCGAAATGTAAAGAAAATAAGAGTTTGAAGTTTGACTACTTGTCTTGAACATTGTGTACAGTGCTTGCTCAGCTCATTTCTGACAGGAGGGTTCTGTGAAAGTGACTTAATATTGGCATGGATAGGTGGGGTGGAGTTGTCCTATATTCCAAGAATGGCAAGCTGGCAACCTCCAACAATTAAAAAAGAAAAAAAAAGGCTTGCGTTTATATAGCGCCTTTCACAACCTCAGGATGTCCCACATTGCTTTACAGCCAATGATGTACTTTTGAAGCAATAGCAAAATACTGCAGATGCTGGAAATCTGAAATAACAACAGAAAATGCTGGAAACACTCAGCAGGCCAGGCAGCATCCGTGGAGAGAGAAACAGAGTTAACGTTTCAGGTCTGGGACCCTTCATCAGAACTGGAAAAAGCTGGAGATGTTACATCTCCAGCTTTTTCCAGTTCTGATGAAGGGTCCCAGACCTGAAACGTTAACTATGTTTCTCTCTCCATGGATGCTGCCTGGCCTGCTGAGTATTTCCAGCATTTTCTGTTGTTATGTACTTTTGAAGTGTAGTTACTGTTGTAATGTAGGAAACGCAGCAGCCAATTTGCGCACAGCAAGCTCCCACAAACAGCAATGTAATAATGATCAGATAATCCGTTTTAGTGATGTTGGTTGAGGGATAAATATTGGCCAGGACACTGGAGATAACTCCCCTGCTCTTCAAAATAGTGCCATGGGATCTTTTACGTTCACCAGAGAGAGCAGACATTGGTTTAACATCTCATCCGAAGGTAGTAACTCAGAAAAGTGAGCTGTATTATTCTTTTACTTGATAGTCCTTTACCTGGTAAGGTGTAGTATTTTTTTAAACTGAGGAATTTGATTATGTACATTATTGACCTCCTCTACATACCTAGTTAATTTGGGGTTTTAAAATTGCCTTTCCCTACAGCAGTTAGTTCTAATATCACTTTTCAAAGATAATTTCTTCATTTCTAAGCTTAAGTTATCCAACCTGCAATTAATCAGTTTAAGCAGCTTAAGCAAAAGAATCTCAAGTGGGTTCATTTCATCAAACTGAAAGATGTTTGTAAAACAACCCGATTCTTCACAAAAATCTGATTAGAACAAAGCCTGTCTTGTGTTAACATATCAGGCAACTTGTGACTGACTCCAATGGTTGGTTGTCATTTTTCCAAAATTCCATAGATTCTAGAATGGTTCCCGCGGATTGGAAGGTAGCAAATGTAATCCCACTATTTAAGAAAGGAGGGGGAGAGAAAACAGGAAACTACAGACCAGTTAGCCTGACATCAGTAGTAGGGAAAATGCTAGAATCTATTATTAAGGACGTGGTAACAGGGCACTTAGAAAATAATAATAGAAGTGGACAGAGTCAACACGGATTTATGAAAGGGAAATCGTGTTTGATGAATCTGTTAGAGTTTTTTGAGGTTGTAACTACCAGAATAGGTAAGGGAGAACCAGTAAATGTGGTGTATTTGGATTTTCAGAAGGCATTCGATAACGTGCCATACAAGAGGTTATTAAACAAAATTAGGACTCATGGGATTGGGGGTAATATACTAGCATGGATTGAGGATTGGTTAACAAACAGAAAACAGAGAGTAGGAATAAACGGGCCATTTTTGAGTTGGCAGGCTGTAACTAGTGGGGTACCACAAGGATCAGTGCTTGGGCCTCAGCTATTCACAATCTACATCAATGATTTGGATGAGGGGACCAAATGTAATATATCCAAGTTTGCTGATGATACAAAGCTAGGTGGGAATGTAAGTTGTGAGGAGGATGCAAAGCGGCTTCAAGGGGATATAGACAGGCTAGGTGAGTGGGCAAGAACGTGGCAAATGGAATATAATGTGGAGAATGTGAAGTTATCAACTTTGGTAGGAAAAATAGAAAAGCAGATTATTTTTTAAATGGTGAGAGATTGTGAAATGTTGGTGTTCAGAGGGACCTGGGTGTCCTTGTACACGAATCATTGAACGTTAACATGCAGATACAGCAAGCAATTAGGAAAGCAAATGGTATGTTGGCCTTATTACAAGAGGATTTGAGTATAAGAGTAAAGATGTCTTACTGCAATTATATAGGGCCCTGGTGAGACCACACCTGGAGTATTGTGTACAGTTTTAGTCTCCTTACCTAAGGAAGGATATACTTGCCATAGAGGGAGTGCAATGAAGGTTCACCAGACTGATTCCTGGGATGGGGGATTGTCCATGAGGAGAGATTGAGTAGACTAGGCCTATATTCTCTAGAGTTTAGAAGAATGAGAGGTGATCTCATTGAAACATACAAAATTCTTACAGGGCTTGACAGGGTAGATGCAGGGAGGATGTTTCCCCTGGCTGGGGAGTCTAGAACCGGGGTCACAGTCTCAGAATAAGGGGTCGGCCATTTAGGACTGAGATGAGGAGAAATTTCTTCACTCAGAGGGTGGTGAATCTTTGGAATTCTCTACTCCAGAGGGCTGTGGAGGCTCAGTCATTGAGTATATTCAAGACATAGATTGATAGATTTTTTAGATATTAAGGGAATCAAGGGATATGGGGATAGTGCAGGAAAGTGGAGATGAAGTAGAAGATCAGCCATGATCTTATTGAATGGCGGAGCAGGCTCGAAGGACCAAATGGCCTACTCTGCTCCTATTTCTTACGTTCTTATGACAAATTCCCTGTTATCTGTTAGCACTCATAAGAGCTGAAATGCTAGCATATTGTCTGAAAAAAGGGCCGCCAGTGAGGAGATTGATTCTATTCTGTTAAATTAGATTATCCTGAGACACTGTCACATCTTCATCTGTGGTTTTCAAGTAGAATGGGAGCTGTTGCACCAATCCTAGACTCAAATATTAAAATTTTGTGTGACAAAACACTTGAGAGACAATAGATGGATACAAAAAAAGAATCACATGGTGTGATAGTAGGGGGAGGGAATATCAAATTTTGTTGGAACAGTCAATTGGGCAGGTTTGGTCATCTCTGTTGTCATCATAATCTGTAACCTCATGGCCCAACAGATCCCTTACTCCTGTTAAAAAAAATATTGATTCTCAGGATGTGGGTGGCACTGGCAAGAATACATTTACTGCCTCTCTCTAACTGTTATGAGAAGTTGGTGGTAGACCGTCTTCTTGAACCACAGCTGTGCTTGTGGTGATGGTGCTCCATAATGGTGTCAGGTAGGGAATTCCAGGATATTGACCTAGAAGATGATGAAGCAACAGCCATATTTGTTGCAGTTATGATGGTGTGTGACTTGGAGGGGACGGTGTTCCCATGACATTGTTGCTCTTGGAGTTCTCTGTGGTAGAGGTCACAGGGAAGGACGTAATTATGGTGTGCTGCTGCAGTGAATCCTGTAGATCGTACATTCTGCAGCCACAGTGCGCCGAGTCCCCTAATATCAGCGTCCTGGAAGTCACCACTGACCAGTTTTCTGAACCAGCCAGATCACCACAGCAGCTGCAAGAACAGGGCAGAGGCTTGGTACTATGTGATGAGTGGCTCAACCTCCTGACTCCTACAAGGCTCAAGTCAGGAGTGTGATGGAATACTCAGCACTCACCTTCAGTGTTTGTTATGCCAATAATAACGATTTGAATTTTTCAGACCTGCTGGGTCTGTTCTCCGCTCTTGTCTCCTCATTGATCGATAAATGTTACTTCCCCGCCGATTCTTGCCTTCCCCCAGTTGATAACATTGAATGATCTTAATATGTGAAGAATATTGGAAGAAATAATATTTTATGTTCCACGCCTCTTTTTACAGTGTTCAAGGCAAAGAGAGGTGATTAAAATAAATCCCTCATGAATAGTTAACATTTTAGAAAACGTCATGCTAGTTTAAATGGTGGTAACAAAATACCCCAATAAAAACAGAAAAAAGTTACAATGCTTTGCATTCATCTTTATTCTAGTACCTCAACAGCAACTTAATGTTTCTCTGCTCGTTCTGTACACATTCGAGTAGATAATGGGGCACTGAGCCTGCACCAACATTTACACAAGCATGCATAGTGTAGGCCTGCTACTGCAGCAATCTGGTTGTCTGATTTACTATCCTGTTTTCCCAAGTTGAGTTTCTCAGAACTGACTTTCATTTCAATCTAGTTAAAAGTAAATATAGAATGATGTTGCTCAATGCGTTGGGCCAACAAATAACCTAAGCTGTGAATTGAAAGGACATGGCAATTTCCACATCGTGAGTTCCAGACCCCTGTTGCGCCCATAAAAGAGGATGCCAAGTAGAGGCAGGTAAGAAATTTAAAGGTGCATCACTCTCGGTCATTTGTGCACAGGTTAGTAACTGGCTTTATTGTGGTATTGGCAGAGGGCTAGAAAGAGATCTCCCGCCCTCCCTCGCAGTTGAGAACTGCTGTATGGGTCTTGGAGATCGAAAGAGAGGAGAGAAAAATAACAAAGCATGGTGAAGGGAATAGTGAAAATAGGAAGAAAATGGTGTTTTTTATTTTTGATTAATGGGCTTTGAACAAATTCTTCTATCAGGAGTTAAGGGAGTGGGGACAAATTTGAATGGGCTGTGGGTCAGAAAAAGAGCTTACGTTCCCTTCTGGGAATCTGTGCTAGAATGCAGTTGATGCAAATAGGATAGATGTCTCCTCTCTGATAGTTGGAGAATGTGTGAATCTATTTCAGCTCGTCATTACCTAACCTTCAGTAGACTTCTCTCAAGGGTTAGAGTAGAAAGAATATAATTTTGATCCATACTGCCGCCTATAGAGGCAGTTGCTCACTGCATCTGTCTCACACCATACTTGATCAGAGATTACTTGATGCAGTCACTGGATACAGGGTGTTTTATTCTGTAACATTCCTATTCTTTGGCTTGAGGAACATAACAGACCCATATATGAGCAAAAAATACACTTGATGTACACTCAATGAAAATCTGAATAGTCTTTGTTGAAGTTGCATAGTAGCTGGGTCTTTTCAAAGATGCTAAAAGACTGACTACAGGGCAACAAAACAGGAATACTTCTCTCTTCAAAAGTCCACAATTTTGTATCTTACAATGGCAGTTCAACAGTGAGAAAAAAGTTCCAGCTAAATGTAAGAATGAATATATTTTTATTTGTAACTTTAAAAGACTAGCATGTGGAATGTAAAACATCCTTGTAAAATGAAGACAGTCTTGACTGTTTATGCCAGGGCGCCCATCGGATCCCAAGCTGGTAGCACTTTGGGTTCCTGCTCCATTACTTGCAGAATCTCCGCTGGTACATACTTCTTATCCACAACCACTTCAAAGACATATTCAGCGAACCAATCATCTGATAAAACCAGGTAACCTTTTAAAAACCAAAGAGAAATGAATGAATCCTCTGTCAGGAGTAAAGAACTGAGACGTTAATACTGTTGTGGAAACAGCCATGGAAAAACAAAGACTATGGCGGATTCTTGAAAAATCTGTCATTCCCTTTTCCAGATAGCATTTTTCAAAATGTAGACCATCGTGATTGTTCATTAATCCACTCTGAGTCCAAAGCTCCATTTATTTTTCACCACTATAAAGCCCATCTGTTTTTTTATTGTAAGATTATAAAACTAGAATTATAATCAATTCCCTTCATTTAAGCAATGAATAAATTTGATGGGAAATTTAACAAATTTGCATTCCGATTCTTCTTTTTTAATGTATAAGGCATTGAAATCTTCAAAATAGTGGGGGGATTTTAATCTTTCATTTACCGCTGCCTCCTGCTGTCAGATTGCCGGTTCTTTTTCTTGATTTATATATTTTTTCAGCTGACACGCCACTTGTCAATTGCCTATTGACACTTTAAAAAAAAAACTTAAGCAGGAACAAAATTAAATCCAAAGGGGCAGGATGATGACCGAGTCTTAGCACAGTAATCGGTAGCCACGCTGTTAAAGGAGGTGGGCTGTGAGTAGTTAGAGGTCCAGCACTAGGAAGGGGGGGGGGGTACCAACACCAGCAAATGAGGTAGAGTCAGGGATTTGAGGGCAAACAGTGTCACTGGAAGTATTGCTAAAATTCAAACTCAAAGTCTCACTCAGAAACCACTAAAAACACAACACAAAAGATCAGTAAAAATAGACACAAGGAACCCTATGAATAAACAATAGTGTGTGACATCAGAGATACATTACATCATTTATTCAGTACCTCGAGCATAAAGTTAGACCAAATAATCTAGCAGATTTTGACAGAAGTGTGCACAACATAAAACTTTGATAAAAGGAGCTTCAATTAATGAACAAAATAATTTTCCATTCTGCAGAGATATCCCTAAAATCAATTCAAAAAAGTGATTAGCTGAGCAGCCATTTTAAAATAGGAAAATAGTTTTTAATCACAGTCTACATCACAACATACTTGCAGTCCATTCTGTGACTAATTGTTTGTTATTTTAGTCCTAGGGCATGGTCAATATTTCTACACTACAGAGAAAATGTCATTCATTTTGTGAGGTTTTAAAAAAAAGTTAGAATAGTTCTCGTCTGGAGTTGGCCTTCATTGTCAATTCCTATGTATGTTTGCCAAGAATTGAAAGCAGGACAAGTTGTGATAATGATTCTGAAGCCAGCATTCCTGCATCTGTTCCCTCAGATTAATCCTCCAGCTATGTAAACGGCACACACTTATTATACAATAGGTGTCAGCTTTTACAGTGCAATGTGAACTAAATGCATTGTATATTGTTAAATAAAACCTTCCAGCTTTCCAGCAGAGTCATAAGTGAAAGTGCGTTCAAGTTTATTCACACATAGCTACTACTGGACCATGAAATGCATCCAGAACAGCCTCAATGATGTTTGTGCAGCACACTCCATTTAATTAATTACATTTGTGTATTTTGCTATTTTTTTATTTGAAGTACACTTGACTGCAAAGGGAATATTTTCCAAGATGATACATTTTCAACACTTTGTATACAGCACCTGTTGAGAATCTGCTTCAATATATCCTTTATTGCTGATTAATTCAAACAATTTTTACAAAAACTTCTAAATAACTTCTCTGTACAAAACTGTAAATGATGCGGAGATGCCGGTGTTGGACTGGGGTGGACAAAATTGAGAGGTCGCACAACACCAGGTTATAGTCCAACAGTTTTATTTGAAATCACAAGCTTTCGGAGCTATCGATTGCCCCTTTGGCGATTCTGTATCTATTTACTTCACCTGAGGAAGGGGCAATCGATAGCTCCGAAAGCTTGTGATTTCAAATAAAACTGTTGGACTATAACCTGGTGTTGTGCGACCTCTCAAAACTGTAAAACCATATTTCTCGATTTTGTCACTTATTTCTTTTTCATTCATTTTATGCTTGTGATTTTCTTGGGGTGAAAAATAGTTCAGAACACACCCAGTCTTGAGCAAGGTTAGAGAGTGGTGGGAAAAAAATTCCCCACAGGATCCTGGATATCCAGAATAGACTCCCGATGAAGGTAGTTAATTGAGGAACAATCAGCACCTTTGAAAAGGAGCTGGACTGATATCTATTGAGGGGAACTTGGAGAAGGAGTGTACTCTAAAATAGGGGATTAATAGGTCATGCATGTGGGAAGTCCATGGTAGAATAAATCAGGCATATGATGGCGAGGTCTTCATGAATGAAATAGCCTTTTGTCACTGGTGAAATGTGAGGTTTGAGCAGAAAAAGCGCATCCTTTTAAATGGAAAGGTTACCTGAAGCATCACACTGGCTCCGATTTTAACTCCAGGTGGATTCCCCGCTCGGGCCCCGAGTTAAAATTACAGTCGGGTCTCAAATCATGTCATCGGGCCACAACATGCATATGTAAAGAAGGACCCTGTTGGCTCCAGGCGCGTGTCCCTGCTGCCTGCTCAGGAGAGCAGGTTAAAATTGCAGATGTTGCGATCATGGCAGTTTTCTGATAGGCTAAGAGCCAGGGCGATTTTAACTGCCCACCCACCAGGTTTCTGCTGAGCGAGTAGGGTAAAAAATCGTCCCCACTTAGTGACTCTGAGCCATAATACTGTAATATTCTAATGCCAAAAGGGATGAGAAAAGCTTTGTTTATCTTTACAGTGCCACTGAAATCAGTTTAAAGAGTTCAATTAAGACACTTTCCACATATTCAAGAAATTTGATAATATTCTTTCAAACTTGTGAAATAGCTTGGAACAAAATACTTGGTCGTTACTATTTTAAGTCGTGCTGCAAATTTAATTCTAAGACTTGATGGAAATAGCTGTTCTACTTTCTCCTTTGCTACTAGTTTGAACCAGGATCCTGTCAAATGTATTTATGGAATGCTGAGTTCTTACGCAAATTCCACAGTATTTGGATTTCCTCCATATTGAAATGAGATAACTTAATGTAAAACCATTTATCTACTGTCCAATGTACTCCCAACATACAAATAAACTAATCCTCAGACTAAACATCGGACTATCCACTGGTTAGGATCTTGCTCTTTTGTTATGTGACAAATTAATGAATAAGAAATCAGCCTGTGACAAATTTGTTTATAATTCGCAACTGTGATTTGTTCTGCTAATTTCAGTATGACATTACCATAGACAATTGTATCAGGGTGCTTATGTAGTTTAGGGGTGATGCAATAATTTTGGACATCAAAGCAACTTGGGGGTACACAAACCGCATGGCATATTTCAACCCTTCTTATAATGGGTTGGAGATTTTTTTTGCCGCAGGCCAGTGTGGGATAGTGGGAACAGTGTTAGTGCACTACTAGAGACGCTACCAACACTGTTTTCTCTGGAGTGGTGGCTCCATCCATTGCTGCCAATACCACCATGTCCCACTGCACAGATAAACTAAAGGGGTTCCTGTTAGTTTAACTTGTATACCTTCAATGGCAGTGAGGAAAAACTTTCACTGTTACTACTTCTGATATTTTCAGAAAAAAAAGACTTTTGGATATTAGTTTACCAACGTTGGACTGATCTTCCTCAAGGGTTGAATGTAGTTGAGCCTCCACATAGGAATGATAATAGGAATGATTATGTCATCATCCAAAATGCAATGGGGCAAAGAAGGGGTACCTTACGATAGTCCCTTTTAAGAGTTACATGTCATACAGGAGTCATATTGTTGTAATTAATAAGTAAATTGCAATAGGTTAGAGATATATCTGAGGGGGGTGAGAATTGTGTGTGGCAACAGAACTACATTCATTCATTCCTTTCTCTCCCAATATAAAATTAACATGGCCACAGGAGTACAACAAATAGAGGTTGGAAGCTTCAATAATAAAGAGACCAACATGAAGTACCAAAGCTAGAAAAGCTTGCATTGTCAAATAAAGAAAAAAGACTTGCATTTATATAGCACCTTTCACAACCACCAGACATTCCAAAATGCTTTACAGCCAATGAAGTACTTTTTGAAGTGTAGTCACTGTTGTAATGTAGGAAACACAGCAGCCAATTTGCACACAGCAAACTCCCACAAACAGCAATGTGATAATGACCAGATAATCTGTATTTTAGTAATGTTGATTGAGGGATAAATATTGACCAGGACACCGGGGATAACTCCCCTGCTCTTCTTCGAAATAGTGCCATGGGATCTTTTACGTCCATCTGAGAGTAGACGGGGCCTCTGTTTAACGTCTCATCCGAAAGACGGCACCGCCGACAGTGCAGCACTCCCTCAGTACTGCACTGGAGTGTCAGTCTAGATTTTTGTACTCAAGTCCCTGGAGTGGGACATGAACCCACAACCTTCGGACTCAGAGGCGAGAGTGCTACCCACTGACTGATGTATATTATAGTTCTGTTAAAGCTTGTAGGCTACTTTATGTGCTACACTGTAGACAGTCTAGGGCATCGTTTAGTGTGCAGGCCCAAAAAGTAACTAAAACACAAGAGTGTTGCTTTATTACCATGATAGAGCAGAAGCCAGCTAAAAATTAATCTGATAAAACACATTCTAATATATAGTTGGCTTAATACTATTAATTGATGGATTTGATAACAACATCTTAGGTAGATGAAGCCAACAACTGTCCGAATTGGGGATAGTCCTTAGTTTTATCTATAATGGGTTGGTCTCAGAATAAAGGGTCGGCCATTTAGGACTGAGATGAGGAGAAATTTCTTCACTCATAGGGTGGTGAATCTTTGGAATTCTCTACCCCAGAGGGCTGTGGAGGCTCAGTCGTTGAGTATATTCAAGACAGAGATCGATAGATTTTTGAATATTAAGGGAATCAAAGGATATGGAGATAGTGCAGGAAAGTGGAGATGAGGTAAAAGATCAGCCATGATCTTATTGAATGGCGGAACAGGCTCGAGGGGCCAAATGGCCTACTCCTGCTCCTATTTCTTATGTATGCTAAAGTTCTTTATTCATTAACACAAGATGACTGAATGGTTGAGGAAGAATTTTTTATTTTTTTTTAGTATTTACTGTTATATACCTCTAAGATCACCTCTCAGGCTCTTACTATCCAGGGTGAAAAGCCCATGGCTCTCCTGTCTTTCCTTATAACTCAGACCCCTGATACTAGGGATCAGCCTCATGGCTCTTCTCCGAAATGCTGCCAGCACTTGAATATCTTCCTTGTTTCTAAGTGACCAGAACTTCACACAGTACTCACGGTTCAGTCTAACTGGAGCGCTGTTCAGTTTGATCACGACCTCCTCTGACTCGTATTCTACTGTTTTGACTATGTAGTTCAACATTCTATAGTCTTAGTGTGAAATTTTCTACAGTACTGCACAAGCAGGGCTCACACGGGTAATCTGAGATTTTACCGAATGGTAAATATTTGAAAAAGCATCCAAAATCATTTGTACTTTTAAAGAACTGTTACCACTCAAAAAGTTAATTACAAACACACCCTTAAATGAGAATCGGCTTGTTTAACTGCTCTACATTGTGAAGTGGTTAGTAGGTTCTGAATCGTGCTCGTTCCAAGTAATGTCATTGTCCTGCCATCTCCCCCGCCAACTGGTTTCGGATCCCCCTGTGCATACACGTAAAGGGATAAAGAGCTACACAACTGTGTGAACCGAGGCCCGACTCTCTTCCCACATGGCCACAACAAGACTTTGACTTCTTCACGGGAAAGACAACTTTCAGTCAGAGTGGTTGCAATACAAGTTTATACCAGAAATCAAATTCAATGAACGTCCAAACATTAGTGACCCAAACAGAACGCAATCTCCCCTACCAGTTACAGACACCTATTTACTTAGCGTCCTGTGAAGCATGGCATATTGCATGGTTGACAGTGGGCAAGGACTTTGTTAGCTATTTAAAACCTTTTACTGAAAAGTAATAAATGAAAGAAATTTGCACCATGCCTGTTAGGCTAGCTGTGATATCGGCATGATTTAAATATGTTGGGTTCCGTTGACTTGTTTAATTTTTTTTCATTAGAGACTTTTGACTGGCATATTAGAGAGTAAATCTAAGTCCTGGACTGAAACAAAAGTATATGTTGCGTCTTGGGGCTTTCAAATAAGTTTAATTCCTGCAATAGCCAGCAAAACTGCTTTAAAAACATTTATCAGATGCTAACAATCGGCCACAGAGATACTTTTGCATTACAGCAGGATGTGCTGCAATGCAAACTTTTCCTACAGTTTATAGATTTTGATTTTTCTTAATAAATGTACAAGAAAACAAATGGTGATGCAACTGTAATTGCCCACTCCTCTACAAACAGTGCACAATGGCAAGAAACTCTCTTTTAAGAAACTTCATGCAATGGGGCAAAACTCAACCAATTCCATTAAGATCTGTGGAATTTGGACAAATTGCATTGGGCTGTGTAGATCTTCAGAAATATTCAGCTTAAAAGCGGTGGGCCAATAAAACTGGCTGAAGACCATCCGTTTAGGTCATGCAAAAATTTCACATTCTTACAAAACACTGCAATATTATCAGCTAGATAACAGTCTCCTTCCTTATTGTGCATGTGCACCTACTATATGTTACAGCATTATTGCCAGCTGGAATTAAATGACAAACTAGTCCCTACTGATCGTGCCAAATTGAATGTACCTTGGGTCTCAGGATTTTGTCAGATTCTGTTAACAAGTTACAATGCAAATTCACTATTGCAATATCTCAATATGACAAAATGTTAACTCGGTAGATCAACGTGTTTCACTGACATTTTAGATCCACAAACCAAAACTCATCTTTCTCAAGAGCCACTTTCAGGAATGCTCCAACATTACGTCAAGGAGTAATGAGACATGAGCCAGTACTTGTACAGACACAGTGCGGGTGATTTTGCCAATGGGGAGCTTTTGGAGGCGGGACTCCCACTTGTCAGGTTTCAGTCCCGCCTCCAACAACTTCTGGCCAACCCACACTATTTTCCCTTGATTGGCTTAAGGGAAAGCCGGTTGCAGAGCACGTCAACGTATGACGTTTCATCTGTCAAAATTTTTTGACAGATGAATTGTCATCGTTTGACAGCTCTGTGAAGCTGTCAAACAGTGACATTCTCTGCAGTTTGATGAGGTCTTGAATACAAGACCCCATCAAACTTCTTTCTTTTACAGAAATGAGATGGTTGTTGCACCTGTGAATGCAACGGCCATCTGTCATTCCCAACGCGGAGGTCCGAGACTCTCCGCATAGACACCGACTGAAGCCTGCAGAAAGAAACAAAGGTAAGTACACTTTTAATAACTTTGCACTTACCTCAGATACTCAGCTCTACACTCTTGCACCCATCACTTACCTTCACACCACACTTTTGTACCCCCCGGCCCCCACAGACCCAGTACTCGCCTCGCTGACCTGGCAGGTTTCGGAGCCTTCGGGATACCCGCATTTGTGAGGGCAAAAGGGGGAGAATCCTATTTTCTGCCTGTTAACTACCTGTTAACAGGCAGTTAAAACTATAGGTCTTGTAAATTTTCATACAGCCCATTCAGATGCGAAAATAATCCCAGATCTTAAAAGCATTCCTTTTCTTTCTTGCACTTGATATTCAGAGAGAGAGAGAGAAACAGTGCAGAGTTCCAGCTCTGATAATATCCCACAGCCAAGAGCTCCATCAATGAAGGCCAAGTGGCATGTGGGAGTAGCAGGTCTGGTGAGTCTTACAGCTTTAAAGGGCAGGGTGCGACGGGGGGGGGGCACTCGAGGCCCTAGGCTCCATTAGAACGGCAACTGATTATATTGGAAAATGACAATCAATTGTTTTTTTTTAGACTGATGAATCGTCCTGTGGCATGACACGTATTTGAACAGATTCCAAATGATGTATCCAGATGTTTCATAATGCAACATAAAGATCTACTGGCACGCTAGTCTCCACAAGCTTAATGGACACAGGAGCGCTCCCAAACCCAGCATCTGCCAGCCAGTGATTGTGATTGATGGGCTTTCTCCGAGTTCTGCTGACATGAAATGTCCCAAGGCCTGAAAAGGAAGTCCTTTAGCTTACTAGGTTATTTACTATTTTATGTTTATATATCTAAGCGGAACTTATGCCCTCCATTTCCTAAAAAACAGGATGCCAGCGAGCAATCAGGCAGTTTTGGAACTGAAACAAGGAATAGGTTCCAAAATTGCAATTAAACCAGCAATGGGGAGACAGGTGCCTCTTTTCCTAGCCCCAAAGGGCTGGAGCTACATTAACGAGTAACAAACCATAGGCAGTACATATTTCTACTCTTTAAAAATTCATCTGATAGAATCAGTTGAATTTGCTGATGCCTAAATTAAAGGCCTAGATGTTTCTGCCCATTGCTATGAATGGGTGGACCTTGAACATTTTTCACTGTTACACCCTGCATTGTACAATGCCCCAATCTGAAACAATCCATTCTTTATCTTTCAAAATATTAAGGGGGAAAAATTCGGTTGGTTTGCACCTCCCGTTAGCGCCCTCTTAGGGCGCTAAAGGGATGCAAAGCAACTAGCGCCCGGGCGCGGCTCCGCCAACGCCTCCCGCGACAGTCAGCGGGAGGTTAGCGGCAGCGGTACCCGTTAGCGCCCCGCTGCGCCGCCAGAGATGACGTCATCGCCGTGCACAGCGCCCCGCTCGTGATCTTCGGTAGCGCCCCCCGACTTACCGCAGGACGCTACGTCCGACGGGGTCAGGGGGGCCTACCTGCTGCTGGGGCGGCGCTAATTAAAGGCGAGGTGCTGGGCGGCCATTTTTGTTGCTGGTCACCTGCCACTGTGGCCATCCCTGGCCTCCTGACCAGCCCCCCCCCCCGCCGCGGAGTGCTGGCTGCGCTCCGTGAGCCCGGCCCTTCTCTTGAGTGCCGGGCTCTTTTGCCGGCACTCCGATCCCTGGTGGTCCAGCTGGGCCCCGGGTCGCTCTGCGCAAGGCTCCTACCCTTTAAGAAGGGGAGGAAGGCCTGCAGTACCGCGGCACTATATTCCCTCGCAGCGCCCCCAAGAGGGAGGCGGAGCGCTTCCAGTAGCGCCCTGCTTCCCTCTTGGGGCGGTACCGATGAATTTCGGCTGCGACTCAATTTTTCCTCCTAACTATCTGGAAACAAGTTCTATTATCAATCACAAATCATATTACTGCAACCTCATTATTAACCGATTATGAAAGCTTAATGGGATACTTGGCTTTGTAAATAGGGGCATTGACTACAAAAACCAAGGAAGTCATTTTAAACCTTTACAAATCACTGGTTAGGCCTCAGTTGGAGTATTGTGTACAATTCTGGGCACCACACTTTAGGAAGGATGTCAAGGCATTGGAGAGGGTACTGAGGAGGTTTACCAGGATGATACCAGAGATGAGGAACTTCAGTTATGTGGAGAGATTGGAGAAGCTGGGATTGTTCTCCTTAGAGCAGAGAAGGTTAAGGGGAGACCTAATAGAGGTATTCAAAATGATGAGGGGTTTTGATAGAGTAAGTAGGGAGAAACTGTTTCCTCTGGCAAGTGGGTTGGTAACCAGAGGTCATAGATTCAAAATAATTGGCAAAAGAACCAGAGGGTAAGTGAGGAGATATTTCTTCACACAGAGGGTTGTTAAGATCTGGAATGCACTACCTGAAAGGGTGGTGGAATCAGATTCCATAGGACCTTTCAAAAGGCAATTGGACACGTACTTGAAGAGGACTAATTTGCAAGGTTATGGGGAAGAAGCTAGGGTGTGGGACTAAATTGGACAGCTCTTTCAAAGAGCCGGCACAGGCACGACAGGCTGAATGCCCTCCTTCTGTGTTATAAGATTCTATGATTCACTCACCTTAACGACGTGATTGAGAAGGTGTTGAAATAATATGAGGGAAAATATTGGCAAAACATCAGGAGGACTCAGTGTTTCTCATTGAATAGTAGCATCGGGACCCGATAAGATCCAGCCAGACGACTAGAACAGGCAGATGGAATGTCGGTTCAGTGTCTCATAAAATGACAGCAGCTCCGACAATGCAGCACCCCCTTGGTGCTGCACTGAAGCTTCAGCCTAAATGACATTCTCAAATCCTGGAATGGGACTTGATTGCACAAGTCTTTGATTGAGAGGCATGAGCTATCAATTGGACCAAGCAGAAGTCACAAGTGCACTCCAGAACAATGAGGGTAGGAATGCCTCAAACAAAATCCTATTCACCACCCTCAGAATGACCACCAAGGCAATTCAGTGATTACTAATGCTGCTCTAGATTGTTTCCATTACTTCTCTCTTGCCTAAAGTAGCTTTTAGGAACTCAGCATGAGGCCGTTTCATGTTATATCAGTTGTATTTGCCACTATTTTCTATCCCTTAATGCTGATCTATATAGGGTAGAAATTACAGTTGGTCACATTTAAGCTGCTCTACCAAATTCATCTCTCTGCTCGAAGACTATTGAATCACTAGTTAAGTGTCCTTCTAATATATGATTGAGAAGTCGCTACATCTTCACCAGGTTATAGTCCAGAGTCGTATGCGCCCTATTATTTGAAATACACAAGCTTTCGGAGCGCTGCGCCTTCGTCAGGTGAAAGTCAGGTCATTCACTGACGAAGGAGCAGCGCTCCGAAAGCTTGTGATTTCAACTAAAGTGGTTGGTCTATAACCTGGTATTGTGCGACTTCTCACTTTTGTCCACCCCAGTCCAACACCGGCATCTCCGCATCATGTTCATTATGATTGTAATTAGTATTTTGCCATTGTTTAATTTTAATGAATCCTTTGGGTACTACATAGTTTTTGCAAATTTCAAACTACAGGAAACTTTCGTTTATCCGGCACCCTAATATCCGGAATTCTCGCTTAACCGGCAAAAATCAGGTAAGTTTTATTATACAGACAAGACCCCGATTCTGACCTTTCGCCCCCACGAAAGGGGGGTCAACGTTCTTCCGACTCCGACCTGTCGCCGCCACGGAGGAAAAAGCCGGAGTCTCGTTTACCTTCCCTCCGGGTCCCAATTGTTCAGCCTGTGGCGGGTACGGGGCTCTCGTACCTTGGTAAGTATACCTCTCTGTAATCCGGCACTTTCGATCAACCGGCACCACGCCGGTCCCGTCGGTGCCGGATAAACGAAAGTTTCCTGTACTTACATTTTCTGCAATGAGGCACCAGTGAAAATGACTTTTTTTAAAAAAAAGTTCACTTAAGAAGTGGAATTAAGGTTTCCATCTCCCATGACAGGCATCTTTGTGTCTTTTCTAAGTAAGGCTGCCAATTAGTGGCGAATTAAGGCAGGAATGTCTAATCTTTTGGAGTCGAGGGCAGATGTGTGCGCCATAACTACTGAGTGGACTGTGTACAATTAAACTATTTTAGAGTCTGGCAGAGTCATGATTAAACACCACATCCAACTCCCAATCTCTTTGACATTTCTTGGACCAAGCCATTTCCAGTCGAGTTTAAAACTCCTGGTGTAAAAATAAAAGCTTCGAAATAATAAAAAAGGTTGCACCAATGTAAGAAAGGATTGATCAGCTGATATTCTTTGTCAATCTATCCTGTTTCTAAACCAGTGAAAGAGACGGCTGAGTTTTCAGCTTGCCAGCTGTGAGCACATGTTGTCCAGAGATGGGTTACCTCTTGCTGTTCAAGTGAGGGTAAAGTAGGCCAGGATGATGCAAGGCATTTCAGTGCATCTCTCCAAGTACTTGCAGTACTCATAAGTACCCAGCGAGACAAAGTTGGCTTTTTATAATTGCCCATTGCAATTTGCACATTTAGGAAAAGACGGTGTCGGTTTCATTCTCGATTCTTCTGACTTACTGTCAGACCAGTCATTTCCCATTACTAGTGCAAGTAGGTTTATCGCTTTAACCGAAATAAATATAATGAGCTGTGGGGTCGGGGGGGAACTGAAAATCTCCTCTTTCTTTTCACTATTTAGTTTACTGGATTACTGGTACCGTGATACATATTTATTTTGCCTGTTCTTGGGGGGTTGGAAAAAGGAGGGCGGAGGAGTATGGTCCTCCTCTGCATTTTTTTTTAATCATCAGCAAGCAATAGGGTTAAGAACATAAGAAATAGGAGCAGGAGTCGGCCATACGGCCCCTCGAGCCTGCTCCGCCATTCAATAAGATCATGGCTGATCATCGACATCAACTCCACTTTCCCGCCCAATCTCCATATCCCTTGATTCCCCTAGAGTCCAAACATCTATCTATCACAGCCTTGCTATCACCAAGCCAATGATTGGAACAAATCTGGCATCTTTTTCATTTCATAGTCAGATAATAAAAAGTCACATCAAAAAATCATGAATCTCTTTCTGGAATATGACCAGCAATATCATTCATTCAATTTTGCTCAGAACAGACGCTGTCAACTCCCCTTTTAAGATAATAAAGCACCAAGCCATCCCAATGACATTTGTATGCAAAGACGACATGGCCCTTTTAAATTTTTCAAACAAACAACACGTCATCAGATGCGAGAAACTGACATCCTCCAAGCGGTTGCCCGGAGGGACCCGGCCCGCACGGCGGCCGTAACGAGACCAATGAAGCAAAAATTGGAAGTGCTGGGAGGCGGCAGCCGGGTGCGGGTCCGAAAGCTGCCGCGCAGCGGGCCCGCCCTCAACCCGCCTCCGTTATTAAAATCCAGCCCAACATGTCTACAGGGCAGGGGGGTGGATAGCAGGTAAGGCAATGGTGTGGGGCAGGTTTGATGGACCAGCTGTCTCTTCCTGCTGGTCAATTTCGTATGTTGGTAATACTAACGTACGAAACGGATTATTCATCTGGTAGCTGCTTGTGGGATGTTGCTGCCATGGAATAATGATTGTCTTCACCTTCACAACAATTTACCACTCAAAGCAAAAAAAGTAACTCATTGCAGGAAGACCTCTGGGATATTTTGTCATGATAAGGCACCATACAAGTATTCCTCCCCATTCTGTGTTTATCCATTCTCTGTACCTTTACTTCCCCTTTCTTACTCTTCAGCAAGAAAGCCCAGCATCTATCTCTCTATAAATAAATCGACATCTGGGTTTAAAATAGTTAATTGGCAGATGAATTTTGGTTTTAAAAGGCAGTATCAAGGAAACAGGATCAACACACCAAGGGGTAAAAATTGAGTCGCGCCCCATTTGGGGCGCTAACCTCGCTGGGGCGCGACTTTTAGCGCCCTGAAAAAATTAGCGGCCCCGCGCCGGAACTTCAGTGGTTGCGCCCCAAGAGGGAAGCGGGGCGCCACTGGAAGCACCCCGCATCCCTCTTGGGGCGCTGCGAGTGAATATCCTGGCGCTACGTGCCGCAGCGCCACGCGCTGCGGCACGTCGCGCCGCGGTATTGCAGGCCTTCCTCCCCTTCTTAAAGGGGAGGGACCCTGCGCAGCGCGAACCGGGGCCCAGCTGGGCCCCCAGGGATCGGGAGTGCCGGCAAAAGAGCCCGGCACTCAAGAGAAGTGCCGGGCTCTTGGAGCGCAGCCGGCACTTCACGGTGGGGGGGCTTCACGGGGGCCGGGGACAGCAACGGGGGCAGGTGCTGGCAGGCGGCCAGCAACAAAAATGGCCGCCTGCCACCTCCCCTTTAAATATCGCCGCCCCGGCCGCACGTACGCCTCCCTGAACCCGTCGGACATAGCGTCTGGCGGTAAATCAGGGGGCGCGACTGAAGATCACGGCCGGGGCGCGAGCGGGGTGCTGCGCACGGCGATGACATCATCGCCGGCGGCGCAGCGCCACAGGGCGCTACCGGCTGCCGCCGCCGCTAACCTCCCACTAAATTTTTCGGGAGGCGTGGGCGGCGCTGCGCCCGGGCGTTAGCTGCTTTACGCCCCATTAGCGCCCTCTTAAGGCGCTAACGGGAGGCGCAAGCAGCTGAATTTTTCCCCCCAAGACTTTCACACTGAACAATGTGTTCTCGCAACATTCTACCAGCTCACTGATAACAAGCCATTGAACTTCTGATTTCCTTCAAGAAGGCTTTAATCTGTTGTGACTGCAGAACAAATTAACTGCAAATAGATGTTATTCAGACGAGGAAAGCAAACACACTTGTCACCACTGGGACTGCCACATCATATTTCTTTTTACTTGTGTAGGCTCTAGATTGATTTTTTTTTGCTCTGTAAGTTTTCTCCCCTTGGTTCCCTCTCCTGAAGACAGATTCCTTGCTTGGGTTCAGTTCCCTTCGTGACAGTCACTCTTTGGTACCCTGCCCAACCGGTTATGATTCATACCCAAGTCTTGGCGTCAAACATCGGCAGACTGTTCGACTTCAGAGGGTTTACAGCCAAATTCAATCCTGTTCAATCCACACGTGCGGACGGCCAGCAGTGATCAGCGTTAAGTTATCGAGATCAGGAAACCCGCCTGATTTCCTCCTCAATAATCCAGGGACATTGGGGGGGTGGGGGGGGGGGGGGGCAACTGTAACACTCTTACAGCCACTTCTGTCAAGATAAGCTAACTTAACACAAACTGGGGAACTGAAATAACAACAGAAAACGCTGGAAAAACTCAGCAGGCCAGGCAACATCCGTGGAGAGAGAAACAGAGTTAACGTTTCAGGTCGAAACCCTTCGTCGGAACTGAGAACAGAGCAGGAAATTAAACAGATAAAAATGCAAGGGGGAGGCTGGGGGGAGGAATAAAAGAACAAAAGGGGTGGTCTATGGTAAGTAGAGACATTAAGAGATGCTCAAGGCAAGACGAGATGGTAATGGGACAGGTTAAGGAACAAAAGGTGAAGTGTGAAATGCTGGCAGAATGAGAGACAGCTGCCGTAGGGGGAGAGAGAGAAAAAAAAAGGAAAAAGGAAAAAGGCACGGACCAAAAGGGTGGATAAAATGTATATATGTGTGGTAGGGGCCGAGGTTATGATCTGAAATTGTTGAACTCGATATTGAGTCCGGAAGGCTGTAAAGTGCCTAATCGGAAGATGAGGTGCTGTTCCTCGAGCTTATGCTGAGCTTCCGTGGAACAATGCACGAGGCCGAGGACAGTGAGGTCTGAGTGGGCGTGGAGAGGTGAATTAAAATGACAAGCGACCGGAAGCTCGGGGTCACCCTTACGGACTGAACGGAGGTGTTCCGCAAAGCGGTCACCCAATCTGCATTTGGTCTCCCCAAACTGGGGAACTGTTTGGTCTGTACAGCTCTGTTACTGACTGGGTAAGCTTGCTGAGCCACGGAGAGCTACCCAGATTAAAGCAAAAATCTACTTTGCAGGTGGTATTTTGAGGCAAAGGGAATCTTGCCTGGATGGTGATCTAAGCACTTGCTTTCTTGATCGGGATAAAAATACCATTTGCAGTTAATGTGTGCTACAGCCACAACAGCCTATGTCTTTCTTGCAGGAAGCCAGAAGGGCTGGTTAAATGCTGAAAGCACATTTTTCAACGCAAAAAGATTTTTCTTCAGTGTGAAAGGCAACAATAATATCCAGTGTCAGGAGAGTACACAAAAGGTGCTTAGTTACAACCTATTTAGTAAAAAGGTTAAGTCAATTTATACAATGGTCCAAAGCTTCACTTATGTACACAGCAATTGAAGGGGTCATGGCAATTAATGGAGGCAGTTAATGAACTGATGCATTAAAGAGGATTCTATAATAGCCGAGTGTGAACTGGTTGACTCTTCTTGTTACAGGCCTATTAAAAGTCAAGCATGTGCCCCCCTTTTTAAAGGGGTACAACCAATAAAAAAGTTTAAAGGAACCTTAACAAATGAGGTTAAAATGCTAAGCCCGGGGGGGCGACTGATGCACTCCAGTCCCTGCGGTGCTCACCAGTCGCGAAGGCCTCAAGCGTGCCGGGGGACACCGCGTGCTCCATCTCCAGGGTCACCCGGGCACATGTGAAATGGTCGTTTCAGTTACTTAAAAGATTAGATTAGTTCATTTCCTCGATTTAATTAGCACTTATCCATCAACTGCAAGAACAGGCGTGTTCCATTGTGAAGATTGGTTATGGTCGGCATAGATCTGCAAAGTCTCCCTGTTTTCCTGGATAGTCACCGCTGTATTGGTGACATCTGTTCCTGTTTGGTAATTGGAACATGTATGAAGTATTGTTGTAAAAACAGAAAATGCTGGAAACACTCAGCAGGTCAGGCAGCATCCGTGGAGAGAGAAACAGAGTTAACGTTTGACCGGAAGCGTTAACTCGGTTCCTCTCTCACTACAGATGCTGCCTGACCTGCTGAGTGTTTCCAGCATTTTCTGCTTTTATTTCAGATTTTCTGCATCCACATTTTTTTTTAAAGTTTGTCCATCTTTATTTCAGGTTTGCCTTTTCCCCCACGTGAGAGCCCCAATCTTTGTTTTGCTCTCTCTAACATTTTTAAAAAGTTAGAATTTTAAGAGCTTCCTTGTTCGCTGTCTGTGAGAATTTAGCATTTTCATTGGCTGCTTAGGCAGGCTGTTAACATCACAGCAGTTTGTCAAGGGGCTCCCCACTACAGTCCATTGATTTGAACTGAATGTCGGTAAACCCGAAGTTCTAGAAACAGGGATGGCGAGATCCTTGTGCGAAGCGTACTTTGGGGCCAGCGGCGAATGCCTTAGCTTCACTGCTGACCACAAATTCCGGGTCATTTATTTTTAATGTCTCATCCGAAAGATGGCACCGACAGTTTAATTCATTTTAATTTGGATTTATTACTGCTTTTCACCCTCTTGCACTAAACTTTTGAAGATGGCTATGAGCTGAGCCTCTAGCTTACAGAGCGAGCAAAACTTTGCGTCCCGAACACTTCCCTCCTTCCAATTTGGTTTTGTACCAACTCTTCACGTGTCCTGAATTTTTATAGTCGTAGATAATAAATATTTGGATATGTTCTCATTTTGGATTTGGAGTGTGTTAAACTCTCAAGTCACAAACTCAAATGTTGGTGGTAAAGACACTAGTTAGTGCATTCTACAGAAATGATATCGAAAAGATGTTTTTATCTTTGACTCATTCCACAAAAAATGAGCACCTCCAGGAACCATCGATCTACTGTGCCTAAATTTGAAGGTGTATCAGATCATTGAAGAGGATTAAAGTTTCCCGAACCTATTATTCCTTTCAATCCAAAGCACAGCGGTGGTGCAATTGACTAAAGTTTGATTTATTCAAGGATGTTCGTGAAAATATTTATTAAATTCACCAGTGATTTTTATCTGGAGCAGTCAAGTTTATTTACAACTTTGTTCATATTTCCTGTTCAGATTTGACGGATGAACTCGTACAGGTGGTTTTTGAGAAGATGAAGTGGGTTGAATTTGCCATATGGAACCAAGAACTTGGTTCATCCAATTAACAAAAGACTCAACCAGAAGCTACTCTTAAAAAGACGAATTGACCCGTTACAGACTTTGTCATGTACTGTACCAATTATTGG
This sequence comes from Squalus acanthias, assembly GCA_030390025.1. Lineage (NCBI taxonomy): Eukaryota > Metazoa > Chordata > Chondrichthyes > Squaliformes > Squalidae > Squalus > Squalus acanthias. The sequence continues at coordinate 15,397,708 of CM059448.1, forward strand.
GTTTCATGTTATTGATATTATTTGCTTTAGTCTGCAAAATCCTGGTCCATGTGGTAATATGTGCTGTTTGAAAGAGAATTTGCTAGCGTTGCACAAGTCCATATTAACTCCATGTTGACTGCGGCAACTGGTGTCATTTTAGATCTTTCCGTATGCAGCTCTGTGAGGGCAGAGCATTGAAAAGTATGGCTTCTGGATCAACAGGTACAAAGTGCCCTTACAGAACCAGGTTAGACTGTTGAGAGTAGACAGCTCTAAAAACTCCAAACGTTTAACATGAATTAAAGCAGTACTTAATTTTCCTAAATAATCTTTAAAGGCCCAAAATTTTGCTGTGGCAGGGCAACAAATGGCACCCTCCGTTAGTTAGGCCTACCCTGACCCTTTTAATGTCAACGATATTTTGCGTGGCAAGATGCTGGGAGGGGCGAGATGGAAACAGCGCGGCGCCCTCTACAGGGCATCTGGGATCTGAATGAACAGGGCAAGCAACTGTGTATCTCCTTAACCAATCAGATTGAAGGATTGTGAAATTAAGCACGCATGGACTGAGAAGGAAGTTAGAGTGGGTGAATTCAATGTCAAATCAGGTACAGAAAGATTTGATTATGAGAGAGAAAAAAAAATTGACAGAAAGGTAAAGTAAAAAAACATTTAAAATGTTTTAACAAATCTCCAACAACAATTAAAACCTGAGGGAATGAGACTCCATACTTGTAATAGTTCATTTCCAGAGCCGGAGAGGTTGACTGCCAGTAATTAAACACTTATGTTATTAAAAGGGTATTTAGACTTGACTTAACTTTCTGTGCGAGTTTACTTCGTACCTGCTGTGCAAGTCCAGGAACTTCTCACCGCTGAATGCATTTGATTGGGGAGCCAGACAGCAAGATACCGTTTTTGTGAAGCTAACAGTGGAGTGGTGCATCTCCGACGGCAACTTTTCAATTTCTGCATTTAATCGCGCATTTGCCCATCGCCTAAAGTTGCCGTGGCATTTCTGCATAAATAACGTTGACCGCAATTTACTCATAGAATCATAGAATGGTTACAGCACAGAAGGAGGCCATTCGGCCCGTCGAGCCCATGCCGGCTCTCTGCAAGAGCACTTCAGCTAGTCCCACTCCCCTTTCCCCGTAGCCAAGCAAATCTTTTTCCTTCAGGTACTTATCCAATTCCCTTCTGAAAGCTACGATTGAATCTGCCTCCACCACCTTCTCCGGCAATGCATTCCAGATCATAACTACTCGCTGCGTAAAAAAGTTTTCCCCCATGTCGCCTTTGGTTCTTCTGCCAGCCACTTTAAATCTGTGTCCTCGGGTTCTCGACCCTTCCGCCAATGGGAACAGTTTCTCTCTATCTATTCTGTCTCGACCCCTCAGGATTTTGAACACCTCTATCAGATCTCCTCGCAATCTTCTCTGCTCTAAGGAGAACAACTCCAGCTTCTCCAGTCTATCCGCGTAACTGAAGTCCCTCATCCCTGGAACCATTCTTGTAAATGTTTTCTGCACCCTAAGGTATACACATCCTTCCTAAACTGCGGTGCCCAGAATTGGACACAGTACTCCAGCTGAAGCCGAACCAATGTTTTATAAAGGTTCGTCATAACTGCCTTGCTTTTGTACTCTATGCCTCCATTTATAAAGCCCAGGATCCCCTATGCTTTTTTAACCGCTTTCTCAACCTGCCCTGCCCCCTTCAACGATTTGTGCACATATACCCCCAGGTCTCTCTGTTCATGCACCTCCTTTAAAATTGTACCCTTTAGTTTATATTGCCTCTCCTCATTCTTCCTACGATCCCAACATTACTGGAGTATTGATCTCCACTTACGTCGCCAGACAGCAAATTTTGGGCCAATATCTCATCTAGAAAATAAAATCTAGAGATTTTTAAAACTTTATGCAAGGATTCTTGAACCCATTTTGTTCTGTTATTCAGACATTCTTTTCATTAGCAATAAACTCTCAAAAGAGCTGATCTCAGACGTGGAAAATCCTGCAAGAATGTCTCCATTAAACTGATTTGCACAGGCTGGAACCAGTTATTATCTTTTTAAATTTTTTGGCAAACCTTGAAAGTAACACGCAGAAGGTTCTTGTCCTCTTAATTATGCCGCTTGCTTATTATTACATGTGTGCAGATTAGCTAACAGAAATACGTGGCAACTCTGAAACCAATTTTGATCCGAAGCCAATACTGAACAATAATGCTCTCTTTTCTAGCTAGTCAAATAGTTCGGGTTATCTAATGACAGTTTCAATTCAGGTGAAACCTGTTGCTCCCTGTGATTAGTACAAATGTATTCATTCGTAAGCAAGTACTCAGTAGAAAAATGCACCACTGGAGGTGAAAGGCAATGTGGTGCACACACAGTTCATTTATCCCAGTGCTGCTCTATGAAGACAAAGGGGATGCAATTAAAACCATGGAACTAAATAAATAAAGCTGATGTTTACATGAAAGGGCTCAGATTAGACACAAATTAGCAGTTTGAGAGGTTTTTTGTTTAACACGGTCACAAATCTACTTTCTACACAACATTTGACAACAGGAATACAAGTCAAAATAATTAAAAGGTAAAAGCATTTTTTATTATATGCCCAGCCATTCGCCTTTTAAAGTAGCAATTGTAAATCCAATTATGTTAAAATATAATGGCCCGGAATTTGCGGTCGGGTGTCATTCCGCCTTTGAAACTGATCCGCGACTTCGGGATTTGGTGCAGGCGCATGCGGAAATCCGGAAGTTGCGGTCTGAGATTGACAGCTCTCAAACAGGCTACGCTGTGCCCCCCCCACCAACAGAGCTAGCAATCTGTGCAATCCGCCAAATCAGAGAAACTGACAAAAATTTCGTCTCTTCCGCAGTAATCACGCTGTTAAATTCCCCACTAAAAGTCAGGCCCAAAGGGATTAGGTGTAACTGGGGGTTTTGACAGCGTTATTACTGCTAAACAAATGTTAAGGGCCTGGCAAACTAATTTTAATTTTGTGCAGTGTGAAATTTGTCCATTTTAATAAAAATTAAAATTAATTTTGTTACAAAAGTTTGTCCATCTTCATTTCCGGTTTGCCTTTTCCCCATGTGAGAGCCCCAGTCTTTGTTTTGCTTTCTCTAACATTTTTAAAAAGTTAGAATTTTAAAAGCTTACTCACTCCCTTGTTCGCTGTCTGTGAGAATTCTGCATTTTCATTGGCTGCTTAGGCAGCCTGTTGACATCACAGCAGCTCGCACAAGGGGATCCCCACTACAGTCCGTTGATGTGAACTGAATGTCGGAAAACCCGCAGTTCTAGACACAGGGATCGCCTATTATTCCTTTCAATCCTAAGCACAGGCGGTGGTGCAATTTACTAAAGTTTGATTTATTCAAGGGTGTTCGTGAAAATATTTATTAAATTCACCAGTGAATTTTTATCTGGAGCAGTCAGTTTATTTACAACTTTGTTCATATTTCCTGTACACTTAAGAACGAGGCTTCCAGAACTGCCAGCTGTGTCCACCCACAGAACAATGCTCTTATTTTTCTATATCTAACATCAGTAAAGAGCTATGCAAATATCATAAATTACCCCCGCTGACTCCCAATTTTGTTATTTCATCTCATGCTCATTACACCAGTGTTAGCACTCTCACTTCAGAGTCAGAAGGTTGTGGGGTTCAAGTCCCACTCCAGTGACTTGAGCACAAATTCTAGGCTAGCATTCCAGTGCAGTGCTGAGGGAGTGCTGCACGGTCGGTGGTTCCATCTTTCAGGTGAGACATTAAACCGAGGCCCCGTCTGCCCTCTCAGCCGGACGTTAATGATCCCACGGCACTATTCCAAGAAGAGCAGGGGAGTTCTCCCCGGTGTTCTGGCCAATATTTATCCCTCAACCAACATCGCAAAAAAAAACAGATTATCCGGTCATTATCTCATTGCTGTTTGTGGGACCTTGCTGTGCGCAAATTGGTTGCCTACCCAAAGCACTTCAGGATGTCCGGAGGTTGTGAAAGGTGCTATATAAATACAAGGTCTTTCTTCCTTTTCTTTGATGGTAGTTGGAGAAGCTGTCAGCATGGCATATTTGCAGAGCAAATGGGTACATTGAGACTGTTATATAGGGAGCACCAGTAATTGCCATTGTGGAACAAATTGCCAGTTAATGGCTTTCATCATGCCAAGCCTGATGAGTCCAGATCATTCGAGGCACAGTGCCATCAAACAATTCATTTAACATTTTTCGGCGTTGTTGAAATGGATGCAGAGCATGACTCCAATTTCTCCCAAAACGGTTACACAGACTTACAATGGTTATTGTGCCCTTACCTTTTTTTGTTGTTCAGCTGGGTATCTGAAACGTGCAAAACATGCTCAAGACTCTCTAAAGCAATGTACCAAGAGATCCTCAAAACCAGAGTTTCAGCTTGCCTGATGCATAGTGCACACTCCCTCCCTGAAGAGACACATTATACTTCCTTTCGTCAAGGCTTGGGGCCCAACCATGCTCACCAAATGCACGTAGGAGTACAGTTGGAGTTGTACTAGTCAAAATGCAAAGCTTACCAGCACAGAGCGCTGGATACATGTTGCCCATCAGTTAAGCTCACAGATAGTGCTAAGCAGGAGGGCAAGGGTCATATTGAAATACAAAACAGTGGTAAGCTTCCCATTACTTGCTCAACTAGTACCTCTCTATTCATCAGGGGATTGGTTTTCAGGATTATCTGGACCAGAATATGAAGAATCCCAGCCTCCCCGGTGATTGAGTTACCTCTCGAGGTCCCATCAATGATAAAGGCTGGCTGGTCAATCATCAACTGTGCCCTGGAGCACAGCAGACCTCCCTGGCTCAGATATCAGATTACAGAAGATTGACTTGGTTTCAATCTCCCATAGTCAGGTGTGTCATATTGGAGCCTTCCAGGAAGATACTCATGTACTACAGCACTGGATATGAAAGCATATTTTAATAACTTCATATAATGGAACTAAACCATTAATTTTCCAAGTCTGTACTCACAATCCCAAAACTCAAGCTGTTCAGAAAACTCCTAATTATTTCTTATCCCATTTGGAAATGCTCACGATGTATATTTATCTTCACAAAAGGTTAGCTACAATTCAAAACAATCTTAGAAAGAGATTAAATATTGAGCTACAATTTGCATGCTGAATACTGAACGTGTGCCAAACCATCTGATGAGACCTTGAGTATAGAAGGTTAAGGGGTTATCTAATTGAGAAGTTTAAGATGATTAAAGGCGCTGATAGGGCAGATAAAGAGAATATATTTCTTCGGGTGGGGGAGTCCAGAGGAAAGGGGGCACCAGCTTAAAATTAGAGCTGGCCATTCAGGGGTGACGTCAGGAGGCACTTCTTCACACAAAGGGTAGTGAAAATCTGGAACACTCGCTCACAAAAGGCTGTTGAGGCTGGGGGCCAATTAAAAATTTCAAAACTGAGATTGATAGATTTTTGTTAGGCATGGGTATTAAGAGTTATGGAACCAAGGTACGTAGATGGAGTTAAGATACAGATCAGCCATGTTCTAACTGAATGGCCTACTCCTGTTCCTATGCTAATGAAAAAAAATAATTTCCCAAGAGATCAATATGGAAACAAGTGTCTTGATTTAATTTGCACTGTTGAACTTTGCTTCCGTTGCTCATGATCTGGTTTGTGGAGATTGCTGTATAAATGCCACAAAAACAACAATTTGAAAACTTTTCATGTAACAGTCTGCAGAACCACATTCCTGATTACAGCATAGATTTCCAATCTCTTGAAATTGCACAAAATCTTTGTTTTTGTTCTGATTATCCTGATCCAAGCACAACATTTCTTTTAATAGTTATACTTACATCAGGTTTCAAACTGTGTGAGGAGAGTCAACTTTATATATATATATATATATTTTTGTTGTTGTTGAAAACTTACCTTTGTTCCCACTTTCCTCTCCCCAGGAATTTTCCACTCTCCACTTTTCAAATTCAGCTTCATTTTCAGCCTGTGTGCCAAAGTACACAAGAACAAAACATCAACAAGATTTTAGTCACGTTATTCGATGTGAATTGATTTAATGAATAAGTAGTTTTGGAATAGTGTGATGCAGTTGTCTTGCATACAAGTTGTGGAGTATGCTCAGTCAGAAACAACACCACACATACACATAGATATTGTACATGTGGAAACAGATTTTGGGGTGCATTTCTCTCAACTGCATGAATTTTGCAGGTTAAATTCAATCCTGTGTGACTACAATCCACATTTACTCTGGGTTGATACCATCTGGTGTCTGCGACTACACCTGCAATGACATCAAACGTGATTTCAGGAGTGAATGAGTTTCAAAACCTTTTTAGATTTTGGTTTCCGTACATTAAAAACAAACCTAGTTTTGTATGATTTATGCTCAGCTCAAAATAGTGATTTCCCACCCCCGCCCCCTCCCAAATCCCTATTTTAATATCCGCATCATTTTCCTTTCAGATCACATTGGTCCAACATTTGCGGTCGGAGGCTTCCCGCGGGCGGATGCCTCCGGCCTGTAAAATATCTACGCATTTACCTGGTGGCCCGGGAGATACGGAGACTCGCGATCCTGGGCCTCTCCGGGTACGCACGGGCAGAGGCCCACGTATCCCAGGGGCGCAGGCGGTTCACAAGCGCCCCTGGGATCACGTGGGCCGGCCCAACCAATAAAAGGGAATCCCCATTCATACTTATGGGAGTTCCGTACGTACGGAACTCCTATAAATATGAATGGGGATCACTTACAAAATACACAAACACATGAAATAAAAAAAATTTAAATTACATATTTTAAATTCATTAAAATGCCATTTAATTAAATATTTTAAACGAAAATTTCAATTTTTGAAAAAAAAATGTATATGTTTTGACAGGACTAAAAATAAACTTACCTTATTGGACAGGGTTTTTAATGTATAAATGAGTGATAACATTTTATTTTTCTATTTTTTAAAAAACTCTTATGTTGGTAAAAGCAAGCCTTACACCTGCTTTTACCAGGCGTAAGAATTTCACGGCCTTTCAGCGGGCGGAAGTTGGGCAAATAGCGCAACTCTCCACCCGCAAACGCCCTTTTCCCGGGGATGCGGAGGATCTGTCAAGAGGATTCTTGAACGATCGCAAGTGCCGGGTTTCGGCGCATGCGCTTCGGATGCCTAAACCCGGAACTCGTGGCCCCTACGGGAGCTTGTGAAGCTGTCAAACAGCGACATTCTCTGCAGTTTGATGAGGTCTTGCATTCAAGACCTCATCAACCTTCTTGAGATGGTTGTTGCATCTGAGAATGCAACGGCCATCTCTCATCTGCAACACGGAGGTCCGAGACTCTCCGCATACAAACCGACTGAAGCCTGCAGGAAGAAACAAAGGTGAGTACACTTTTAAAAACACTTTGCACTTACCTCAGATACTCACCTTTACACTCTTGCACCCATCACTTACCTTCACACCACACTTGCACCCCCCCGACCTCCGCAGACCCAGTACTCGCCTCACTGAGCTGGCGGGTTTTGGAGCCTTCGGGAAGCCCACACTTGAGGGCAAAAAGGGGATCATCCTATTTTCTGCCTGTTAACTACCTGTTAATAGGCAGTTAATAGGCTTTAATCCCGTCCCGTCTCCAAGGAGACGGGACCCGGCGCGGGACGGCTACCCGCCTCCTGGGAAGATGGCACGGAGGCAGGTTGGGGGGTGGGTTGGGCACCCGCCCCCAAATTCTGCCAATTTCCCGGCAGTCCCGCCCCTATACCCGCCTCCCCAGGGCTGGCAAAATCACCCCCATAGTGTTTATAAAACGTTTATCGCACAGATTTGATAAGAGTCAGTTGATGCTGTATCAACTAACATTCTAATAAAAGAACTGCATTAACTCCATGTTGGAATGGGTCTGGAGGTTATAGGGACTTGTAGGACCAGAATTTCCTGGAACTTGTTGGTGTAACTATGCAAGTTGCACCATTTATTCCAAGGAAATTCATGCTTAACTGAGCTACACTGGCTTTACGCTGAAACGTTGTCACGTGCAAATTCCACTGCTTCCACGATACATCTGCCAAAAGCCTCTGAAATTCATGTAGAGAGCTCCACCCCCAGAGTGTAAAAAAAAATCAGCTCACGCAAGGTTCCTGCATTTACACTAGTGATGTGCTGGTGTAGATTTACCCCCCAAAATTTAGGCACAACAGGACCGGACGTCGCTTTATATCAGCGTAACTGGAGGAGCAACTCCATTTAGGTTTGAAGAGACACTTTTATAACTTCATGCTGAATATCTAAATCGCAAGATCTAGAGCATTCTCCATAAAACCGTACTAGTACACATGTGTCATTTCTAAAAAAACTGTGGTTTGCTCGTATGGGGACCAGGAAGGGAAGTCGAGCGGACAGCAGTTTAGTGGGAATAGTATCGGGAGAGCAGGAGGTGGGTCTCACGGACAAGGTGAGCATAGAGAGGGCATGAGGAGGGAGATGGAGAGGAACTAGAGAAAGATGTGGGTTCAGGGCCAGTGCGGGGGAAGGGATGTTAGGTTTGGTGAGCTAGGGGAAGGGAGGGATGCAGCAGAGGGAGATGACTGGATAGTCCAAATCTAGGTGTCGCACTTGTTTTTGGAGGCGAGGGTGGAGCGGGCAGGGGAGAGGGGCTTCTGAAGACAGTTGGTAGTGCAGAAAAGAAGCTATGGGTTATCTTTGTATTCCAGGATGATCCTGGAGTAGTGGGCAGTTTTGACAGAGGACAACAGGACCTGATAGTCCTTAATGTGGTCCAGCCAGATCTGGCGGTGAATGTATCGTGCGCCATAAAAGTTCAAATCTGCATTTCTTGGACTTAAGGGAGCAAATATGGGGGCCATACCGAGAGGAACGACCAGGGTGGGAGAGAGTAAGGGTTTTTATTGGGGACAAAGGCCTCAAAGGTGGAGGCGAGAATGTGGCTGACAGATTGCAGAAGTATTGTGGCGAATGGAGGGCCAAAGTCTAGACAGGTTGTGGTGTTCTGGCTTCATTATGTCAATATTTTATGGATGCTCCCAGTAAGTGACGTAATAAAGACTCACTACGCACTTGAACATAAAGCAAGGCTTTAATCAACTTGTAACAAAACATGGAGGTCTAGTTAGCAGTCACTAGCTTCCTGTTTCCAGATTGTCTCTGCCCAAGGTGGGCCCATGCCTGAGTATTTATACTCCCTGGACGGCGCCCCAGCTGGCCACCCAGTAGTACTTCCTGAGTTGTTACTTGCGATTTATGACAGTAAGTACTGGACATTTTTGAACCTAAACTTCAGGTGGCCACATTTGCACTGCAGCCTGGGATGTGCAGTTCTGGAGGACTCAATTCCCATGTTTCAGTACGATCTGTAGTCCAATCGTCAATGAGAATCTTGGTTTACACCCCAACTGTTGTGTCGCAGTGAAGCAAAGATCGCTTTGCTGCAACTCGAACGTTGGTGTGTAAATGCAACCGGAGACACCCTGCTCCTTTAAAGAAAAACAATCCAAATTCCTCCGCCATTTCCGCCACCTCCAGCGTGATCCCACCACCAAACACATCTTCCCCTTTCAGCATTCCGAAGGGACCGCTCCCTCCGCGACACCCTGCTCCACTCTCTATCACCCCCAACATCCCTTCCCCCTTCGCCCGGCACCTTCCCGTGCAAGCGCAGGAGATGCAACTCATGCCCTTTTACCTCCTCCCTTCCCACTGTCCAGGGCCCCAAACACTCCTTCCAGGTGAAACAGCGATTTACTTGTACTTCTTGCAATTTAGTATACTGTATTCGCTGCTCATGGTGCGGTCTCCTCTATAATGGGGAGACCAAAGGCAGATTGGGTGACCGCTTTGCGGAACATCTCCGTTCAGTCCGTAAGGGTGACCCCCTTGGGTCACTTTAATTCCCCGCTCCACTCACACTCTGACCTCTCCGTCCTCGGCCTCTTACACTGTTCCAATGAAGCTCAACGTAAGCTCGAGGAACATCACCTCATCTTTCGATTAGGCACTTTACAGCCTTCTGGACTCAACATCGAGTTCAACAATTTCAGACCATAACCTCTGCCCCGATCATTTTTTTTCCATTATTTTTTTTCCCTCTCTCTCACATGGCAGCTGTCGATCATTCTGCCATTGCCATTTACACTTCATCTAGAGCCATCTTTTGTTTCTTAACTTGTCCCATTACCATCTCCTTTTGCCTTGCACCATCATCCCTTTTGTCTCTTAATCTCTCCTGCCTTCCATCCTATCACAGACCTTCCCTTTTGTTCTTTCCTCCCCTCCCCCCTTTCCCTGCCCCTACACTTGCTTAAAAACCTGTTCCATCTCCAGCTTTTTCCAGTTCTGACGAAGGGTCATCAACCTGAAACGTTAACTCTGTGTCTCTCTCTCCACAGATGCTGCCTGACCTGCTGAGTATTTCCAGCATTTACTGCTTTTATTTCAGATTTCCAGCATCCGCAGTATTTTGCTTTTGTAATCCAAATTTAAAACTGGTTAAAAATTTATTCCAATAGCTTTATCCATCAGTTTTATAGAGGAGTCTTCTTCAAGATTTAGCTTGTGGTCCTATGACCACTGGACACAGGTCCAAAAAATACTGTTCCCATGAACTTGGCACCTAGTTTCTTAACATGGACCTTGGAAAGATCGAGGTGAGAGAGGATGGGAAATGAAAATTTCCCACCAATATGGCAGAAGTGTTCCTCAACTAGAGGTCAAGGTGCACAGCGTGGGGAAAAACAGACAGAAGTCCAGCAATGACCCAAATCTGGCTCATACTCGAGCACCGACAGTTGAAGCACAGTATCTATAATCCCTAGCAGTTATTTATCATTACTAAGCGGGCTTTCTTTTTCAAGAAAGTCTCACGCCCACATCAGCTTTCTTTACTGCAGACGCAAATGAAAGGTTATCAAACAGTGATTAAAGAGAAAAATAATTTCAGGAAGTCAGTCACCAAGTTTTGTTTCAACTAGTATTAACAGTAGTGGGTCATGTAATCTATTTAGTTTCTGATACCATTCATATGGTTTATAACAATGTTTGGACAGAGCTCTGTCAGACTCTTAAGATTAAAGAAGTAGCTTCCCTTTAATCAGTTATCAGTTTAATTCCATTTTAGATGGAACATGGATGATGGCCACGACAGGCCGCTCCAATTGAACTGCTTTGTTTTGTTTGTGCAAATTTCTTCCTAGTTTTTCCAATTCTGCACTTTTACAAGTTAGGCTGCAAATTCAGAATAGCTTCAGTCACCTCTACATTGAATGGTAATTTAAAAATATATATTTTAAAATGTTTGCGTTCATCAAGGTGAGGGGTGTTAGTGCTGAGGAAATGGATCTCTGCTCATTTCAGGCACCCAGTATCAGCATCAAGCACTCCAGATGGCTGATCTTGTACCTCATCTCCACTTTCCTGCACTATCCCCATATCCCTTGATTCCCTTAATATTCAAAAATCTATCGATCTCTGTCTCTTGAATATACTCAACGACTGAGCCTCCACAGCCCTCTGGGGTAGAGAATTCCAAAGATTCACCACCTTCTGAGTGAAGAAATTTCTCCTCATCTCAGTCCTAAATGGCCGACCCCTTATTCTGAAACTGTGACCCCTGGTTCTAGACTCCCCAGCCAGGGGAAACATCCTCCCTGCATCTACCCTGTCAAGCCCTGTAAGAATTTTGTATGTTTCAATGAGATCACCTCTCATTCTTCTAAACTCTGGAGAACATAGGCCTAGTCTACTCAATCTCTCCTCACTTTTGAGCTGCAGTCCCATGTCCACTGGGAAGCAGACTAGGACTGCCAAACTCATTTCATATTAAAGCCAGCAGACAGAGTTTCATCCCATCAGTGTAGGCCAGATTCGAAGCCAGGGCCCAGAAATTTCAGTGCATAATCTATTGCGCTACTTAATTACTCACATGAAGTGCTTTTTTTTTTGTCTAATCTCATGCGGTGATCTGTAGTGATGTAACCACAATAGCACTCTCTACTAAATCAGCAAGAAGATGTGATTAATGATGATACTATCTGCAAATACTAAAAGGTCACTGAACAGAGTTAATACACATAATAAAGTAAGCAGTTCTATATTCTGGGCATGCATTCGATCTATGTGTGGGTTTTACTGTACAACAAGCCGGTTGGTCACTGATTCGTGATATAAAACTGGTGAGAATAACTATTTTATATCTTTATATATCTGGGTCAGCTGTGGCTCAGTGGGTAGCACACTTGCCTCTGAGTCAGTAGGTTGTGGGTTCAAGTCCCACTCCAGGGACTTGAGCACATAAAGCTAGGCTGACGCTCCAGTGCAGTGCTGAGGGAGTGCTGCACTGTTGGAGGTGCCGTCTTTCAGATGAGACGTTAAACTGAAGCCCCGTCTGCTCTCTCAGGTGGACGTAAAAGATCCCATTGGCACTATTTCGAAGAGTAGGGAAGCTATCCCCGGTGTCCTGGCCAATATTTATCCCTCAACCAGCATCATTAAAACAGATTATCTGGTCATTATCACATTGCTGTTTGTGGGACCTTGCTGTGCGCATTTTGGCTGCCGCGTTTCCCACATTACAACAGTGACTCCACTTCAAAAGTATTTAATTGGCTGTAAAGAGCTTTGGGACATCCGGTGGTCGTGAAAGGCGCTATATAAATGCAAGTCTTTCTTTCTTTGAATTGGCTACTTGAGCTGAAATGTGGACTTGAATATATTTTTCAATATCACATTCGTTTCCCTTGGTCCTGCCGTCAGGCGGGACTGTCACTTTGTACAGCACTTTTACGCATAGTGCAACTGATGGAGGGAGACGTGATTTCATTCAGTTAGCTGCACTCATACAAGTGTGAACAAGCGGAACGCACTTATCCCTTTAGTACTGCAGATCCATGAAAATCTGTGTCGACAATTCTGCCATTGAGATAGGGACCTGTTTTTAGCAAGGTAAACACAGGAAGGTAGTACATAGAATTACATCCTCCTGGAACCTGATCTACAGAAGTGTCAAACATAAAGGTGCTTGTATAAAGCATTTGCAATGGAGCCTACAGATGACTCAACGATGAGGCAATTCGACCCGAGGATCTCCTTAAATCAACTCCGGGTTTGGTGTGAAAAGGCTTGGGTGCGTTTGTACATTTAAGTTGTGGCTTATCCACAAGATCCTGCAAATCCATTGGCAGGATAGGCGCATCAACGTCAGTGTTCTCGCTCAGGCCAACATCCCCAGCATCGAAGTTTTGACCATGCTCGATCAGCTCCGATGGACGGGTCACATCGTCTGCATGCCCGATACGAGACTCCCAAAACAAGCGCTCTACTCGGAGCTCCGACACGGCAAGGGAGCCCCAGGTGGGCAGAGGAAACGCTTCAAGGACACCCTCAAAGCCTCCTTGAAAAAGTGCAACATCCCCACCGACACCTGGGAATCCCTGGCCCAAGACCGCACAAAGTGGAGGAGAAGCATCCAGGAAGGCGCCGAACACCTCGAGTCTCTCCGCCGGGAGCAAGCGGAAGCCAAACGCAAACAGCGGAAGGAGCGCACGTCAACCCAAGCACCCCACCCACCCGCCCCTTCAACCACCGTCTGCCCCATCTGTGACAGAGACTGTAGGTCCCGCATTGGACTCATCAGTCACCTGAGAACTCATTTTTAATGTGGAAGCAAGTCATCCTCGGTTCCGAGGGACTGCCCAAGAAGAATAATAAGAAGAGTTGTGGCTACTTCAGCTGAAGAAAAGAAACTGGACTCTACTCGGTCACACGAGTTAGGAACCAATTTCAAGTGCTGTGGTGTTTGCAACGTAGTTTGAAAATAAAGTGGGCTTTATGCTCTCATCAGTTCAGCCAGCTCCCAGTTTTCAATCATTCCAGAAAAATTAAAGGACCAGGGGATATTTGGAAAAAAGAATAAGTGCAAAATTAAAATCTAAATCAATGCAATTGGCTTGGGTGGGGAACATGCAGCAAATATTTTACTTTGTGTCGAAAACTTGTCTGCAGAAGAGAACAGGAGGCAGATTCTCAAGTTCTGAAGTCATCCCAAGACCATATAAAGGAGGGTTTGAAAGACGTCAATGCAAACATGCACAACAGACTCCCCACACCTTGTAATGGGTTTTAAGAAATCTTATTGAAATGGACATTAGTAGCATTTTATACCCACCATTATTCAAATGGTAAATTGAAATTGATATTTCCTAATTGAGTCTGGTTTACGAATGGTCTTTGAAGTTTATTATACTCATAATTATGTTAGTGATTTAATGGAAAGCAGTATCTTTTTTTAATTTGCCATTTTGTTGACTCACTGGGTCTTCTATTTTAAAAACACTTTTATGTTTGTGCCTTGCTCGCCTCTCTCCAATTCTGTTGCCGAAAGCCAGGTTGCATGAGCTTTACATCCCGGCCATTTGGCGGCGTATTCTTGTGTCAGCGAGTAATATTAAATATTGCATTAAGGGGTTTGCAGATTCAAAAAGATTTCTTCTCAGTTCGTCTGGTTTATGAAACATTAGTAAAGGGGCAAACGAGGTCCATTAAAAAAAAAAATTCGGTCAAATTATTGCTTTCAAATGCATTGAATTCAATTAGCGCACACAGGCAATGAACCGAACAACTATAAGGTGCAAATTACACTGACATGTTGAGAATTTTTTTACACACTGGTAAAACTGAAAAAGCAGAAGACTCTAAATTTAAAGAAGAATGTTCAATTGTAAGCCTGTTGTTTATGCAGTTTTACTTTGGGCAGATTCAAAGTTTGTAAGTTCACGACACCGCACCTCCTTCCTTGAAGCTGAAAGTACACAGCCGAGATGTGTACGAGTCCAGACTTCAAAACCAATGTATTAGCTTTTGGTAGAACAATGCGCACTATTGTGTATGAAATAGCGGCCATACACTGTTTCCCTCCTTCTCTGGAAAACATCACTACAAATCAAATGGCTCTGGACAGATCCAGTCACCTGCGTAAACAAAGCCTGGGGGGGTGGGGGGGGTGGGGAATGCTTAACTGCTGAGTGCGAGTTACCTTTTCAGAGAAGCCAGTCAGAACCATAGCGTGCGTCATCTGTGATTCGCCGTACATCAGCCTTTCTGCCTTGCCCAGGTTCCGCAGAGAAACTCCAAACAGCAGCTCTCGGTTAAGTCTGCAACAAATACAAACTTCTGTGAATTGCCAGTCCGTTTTTATTTAAATTTTTTTTAAGTATTTACTTTTGCCATCATTGGGTCTCGTTTCTATTACTCGTTTTCTTTTTGTAGCCACGTACCTTTGTCCCCATTCTCTGTAACAAGATACTCTTGTGCAGCCCGCGCAAAAATAAACACTCAGTCTGCTAACAGGTGTTAGTCCACACCAGGACTTACATCAGTGACCAAAAATGTTTAATACAAGCGTTCTTAGCAGCTGTATGGAGTGGTGCTCTACATGAAGACCAAATACCATAAGATCTGGTGCAGTGGTTCGAATCTGGTATATTAGTCACACGACCAAATCTTATGCCTACTAATATTTCACAAAAATGACACTAACCATAACTTTAAACCAAACCAACTTTGCTGCCTTCAAATTATTACAGGTGTATACAGTCCCTTTTGAAATTATACAGTCCATATTTTCCTTGCTAGTACTGAATGCGCACTTCCAGTAACAAGGCACTAGATTATTACTTATTGATACTCATCAAAGCGCACTAAGGATCAGATTTACTTCTTAGATTCTCTAGGATAATGGCAATCCGTGTCAGGCGACAGAATTCCATATATTCTTTTCTACATCAGGGTCATTTCAGTAATCTCCCCTGCTCCCAGCAAGGTGCCTTTCTTGAAGCAAGCATAGGTTGGAGAATTGGTGCGACCGTATTGTAGCCCTATCTTGAGTGCACTCCATGGTGGGAGTCAGGGATCACTGAATTTATCCGATAGTATACACCACACAATTGTACCAGTGTAGTTTACATCTCCCAGTGCCAAAATTTCCCCAACTCATTTATTCAGGTGTCTATCCTCTCCGTACCTAGCCACTCTCAACTATACATCTACTCATCAGCTTCTGGAGCTGAATGGAACACACAGTACTTAATCTTAAAATCAGTCTCTTTTTGCAGCGAATACTGCATCTAGGAGGGAGCCGTGAACCTTCCTTTGACTGGTGTTACAAAAAGGGGAAAGTGCGTGCCTGCAGAAATGCTTGCATCGAAAAAAGATTTTAATAAGTCACGACACTGAAGAAATAAAACTGTGATCTTGCCTGATTAAAATTAAATCCTCTCTTTTGTCACGTGTTCCAAACCCTCAATTTTGTGCAATCCAACTGCGACTCTATTTAGAGCAGAAGTAACTCAGAACATGGCGAGAGAGCTTGGCCTGGATAATAAAGCGGAGGCGGGTGTCGAGCGGGGGAGGGAGGGTTGGAAATGCGTGCGGAGAACCTGGAAGAATCTTTTAACGGGTCGGAACGTCCGATTTCAACATGGCTGTCTAATTAGAATTTTACTTCCGGGTCTCGCGTCTCCGAGAGCGGGCGCGATTGCGCACGTGAATGACGCAATCCAAACTCCACAATTTAAAGGGCCAATGCAAAAAAGTGGAATTTGGAGGAGCGAGGAGAGAGGGCGAGAGTTATTGAAGATGGATTCAGGATGAGCAAGGACGGCAGCAAAATTTAACGATGTTTCCCTCGAGTTCCTGATGGGTGCAGGCAGGAGCAGGAGAGACATAAATATCCCCAGCAACGGAAAGAAAGAAACCTGTTGTTCTCACCGAGAAGGTGTGGTTGGAGGTGGCTGAGGTGGCTGAGTCGCGGTGGCATTGCGCCCCAGTCTTGGATCCAGTGCAGGAAGCAGCTTAATGACCTAACCAGGTCAGGGAAAGGGAGTACCGTTGATGCTTCACATACATCCTGCGGTGTGCAACAAGCCACCTCTCACTCTGTCTTGCCAAGGACACATCATCATTCCTCACGCCCAGTTAAGTTGAGAGCGCACCCACGGTTCCCTTTCCCTGCACTTCCTCACCTCCCCATTTTTTAATTCCACCACTGCCGCTCACCCCAATCCTTATGCAATGTGATGCATCGGTCTTAGTCACCCTCACCAAAGGTACAGCATCCATCAGGTGAATACGTGACCTACAGGTCACTCATGGGGTCTGTTCTTTCACCCCTTGGAGGAGCAGAGAGCGCAAAATGCATGGGAGAGGGAGAGGAGTGGAGGTGGATCACCACAGATTGTGCAGCTGACAGATGCTGAGGAGATGCCATGGAATAAGTGGCACCTCTGCGTCCCTGATAATCGGAGCTAGAGAGACTGGGAACTCACAGATGCCTGGTGACCGAATTAAAAATATCTCTCCGACACACATGCTGACTTTATTTCATCAATGACTGAACTACGAGAAGCCCGAGTATGCTGACTGTCAAGATTGTTACTTTGCCAGGACTAATTCATCTCCGATTCTTGTCTTCCAGGGCCTTCATGCGTAGAGCAACAGTCTGTGGACATGCCTGATGACGATTCCTCAGAGGACCTCATTCCTTCTGAGGGAGCGCCGTCACACGAGGTACAGCCATGCACCAGCGCAAATACTCGCTCTTCGGTGGGTCTAGTTAGACAGTTGGGTTTTCACCTGGTGATTCACAACTCACAAGTGAGCACGAGCAGACTCTGGCGGCAGAGACAGCTGTGGAGAGTCCGCGTCGGGGGAGGGGGCACAATCCTCTCCAAGCTCTGCTCAGCTGCACACAGATGCTGAACCCGGGGGCCATCGTTGAAAAGGAGAATGATAGAGGGACAGCAGCAAATTTACGAGGTACTGGCAGACGTGCCATCCACACGCTCCACAATAGCGGAGAGGATGGAGGAGTCCAGCTCAACATTAGTGGATTGCTGTCACAGGTAATGGCGAGAATGTTTGCCATGGAGACAGTGGTCACCTCCGCTGGAGCTTCAAGCATGGCTCTCAAATGAGCGCGTGCAGGCCACGCAGGATGACAGATACCTTATCCGTGGCTTTACGTATCCGTATCTCCACCAAGCTGCTCCCCAGCAGGGTGGTAGGAGTGATGTGGCGCTGGTCCAGGAGAGGGATGATGGCGAAAGGGGACATGGAACTGGAAACTCCACTCTTCTCATGGTTTGCCACCCCTCCTCCTCAGCCAGTGCCCGACATGCTGCCTCGTCTCCCGATGGCCGAGTCTGCCCCTGCACAGGAGCTCCAAAACCCAGAGGTCGTAGGGCACCCAGCAATGTTCCCTTTAAGCTGCGAGGCCGCCAACATTTTTTTTTTTTTTTTTTTTTACAGAGAACGTTTGTTCTATGATTACACATCTCTCCTGAATTTACCGTGTAAAATTCATAATAGGAATTTGCAGTAAAACCACTTTTCACTTGAGGGTATACAATGAAGAAAGTGAAAATATTTCAAAAGCTTTCAATGTTCAATAAAGCAAACAGTAAAATGCACAACATAGAATTAGGACAACTGAAATGGGTATGTGCTAAATAGGCCGATTATCCAGACAATGTAACGTAAAATATTGGTTTGCGCTACTTTGAATCTATACAGCACAACTTCATTTGCTTCATGGTTTTGCACTTACACTTTGGGATCATTGATCCCCAGCTTGCTGTAAAATTGTTTCCCTACATCACAGCCAAACCAGACTGCCTAAAAAGGTAAAGATAATGGACAATATTAGAAAGAAACAAAGAAACTGCATTTATATAACACTTTCATGACGTCACGACATCCCAAAGCACTTTACAGCCAATGAGGTACTTTTCAAGTGAAGTCACTGTTGTAATGTAGGAAACACAGCAGTCAATTTGCACACAGCAAGGTCCCACGAACAGCAATACGATAATGATAAGATAATCTGTTTTAGTCATGTTGGATGAGGGATAAATATTGGCCAGGACACCAGGGAGAATTCCCCTGCTCTTCTTTGAAATAGTGTCATGGGATCTTTTACGTCCACCTGAGGGGGCAGACGGGGGCCTTGGTTTAACAGCTCATCTGAAAGATGGCACTTCCGATAGTGCCCTACTCCCTCAGTACTGCACTGATGTGTCAGCCTAGACTTTGTGCTCAAGTCTCTGGAGTAAGACTTTAACCCACAACCTTTCTGACGCAGAGGCAAGAGTGCTACCCTACCTATTGAGCCAAGGCCTATTAGTATTGAGAGAGGTCCATTACTAATTTATGATACTGATAAAAAACAAACCTGTTTGTTTATAGGCATCAAGTCACAGGATTAGCAGGGAGCAGGCCTCCTGATGGTATCTCTCAGAGTTGTCAGGGCCCTGCCCCTGCGCCAGAGACTTTTCTCACAGTAGGTCCAGAAAAGGTTCAGTTTGTACAACAACAGTCGTGGTCCGAGTCAGGGCCAGAACAGGAGCCACAGCTTCGGGTCTGCACACCTGCAAATGACTGAGCGGGTCAGGGAGAGTGCCTGGAATGAGAACCGCAGGGCCCAGCACCCAGAGGATAAACAGGAAATAAAGTAATTTTTAAAAAAAAGATAAAATATAGAATCTACAATGGCACTGCAGTGGATGCGAGGAGTCCGCTCCCACTCACAGACTTTCACGGTCTGTGAACATGGAGAAAACAACATGGAACCAAAGAAACCTGTTTTTATAAAAAGTGTTGCTTGAAAAAAAAATGGACTTTGCTGCTGAAATCCCATTGCAGTCATTACAGAGAAACTGCGTGGAAGCCTTTTAGCAATTAAACGAAAATCGCATTAAGCTGATACAGTTTCAAAGAAATTTTCTAACAAAACCGGAATGTTTTGCCGTGCTTTCATTGCGAGTATCAGGGGAAGTTTGTCGAGTGGATGGCCACTAACAAGACTTTACTACAAGTAAAAAATTATCATGGTTGAGAACGTTTTTAATCTCACAGAGCCATCTTCTGGTCTAAGAAGTGGCTCCAACCCAGGGTGTAAGGGAGGGTGGAAGAAGCTCCCGATAAGACTCTGTTGGAAGCAGGGTAGAGCTGCTCACACTCCGACATGAAGGTCGAGACTCGTGCTTTAGGTGAGGGAGAGACCACCCGAAATTCATCCACCGCGTGGCTTCCAGACTCTAAGATTTGGCGAGCTATCAGAGAGCAGAAGGCAACTCTGTAATTAATTTACCACAATTTGTGTTAGGTTACAATGAGGTCAGTTACTTGTTTTAAAAAAAAAAATTCCCACAGTGTTGCTCAGGGACAATGAATGAGTTGTTTGGAAATGGTAAAACAATATGTTCAGAGCGATGTCAAGTTTTCACATGTAATTTGTACTCGAAAGGTGGAAGCTTAGTCATACTTGAAATGTGGCATTGTTCACAGGTACTCTGGCACTTGGAGTAGGATTGTGATGTTTAGCTGTTAAGATGGAGCGGCGCTTAACCTGGCCTGTCACTGCTCCAGTGCTCCCGGGTGGTGGGGGGGGGGGTGCAGGGGGATAGTGGTTTAAAGAGGTATATCCTGAAAATCCCACGTCTTTGGAGAATGTCACTATGGGGCAGCATGTAGATTTAAGAGGAGAGGGCCAAGGATCGTTCCTTTGGGGGGACTTGAGATAATGGTGCGGGGCTGGGAAGAGAAGATGGAGATGCTCTGGGTACAATCAGATAGGTAAGTTAAACTATCCACTGAGCTAATAATAACAGAGGAGAGGGACTAGACGAGGATGGTGCAGTTGACCTTGTAAAAGACTGCAGAGAGGACAAGTGGGGGATAGTGCACCACGGTCGCAGTCAGAGGGGCAAGAGCTCAACTTGCCAAAAAAAAAAGCCATGGACGACTAAAGAGGTAAGGGACAGCATAAAACTAAAAGAAAAAGCATACAAAAAAAATAGTACAGATCCTGGTGAATGGGAACGATACAAAGAACAGCAAAGGGTCACAAAACAAATGGTAAGAGCTACAAAAAGGGAGTATGAAAAGAAACTTGCAAGGGATATCAAAATCAATACGAAGAATTTTTACAGTTACATTAGGAAAAATAGGTGGTCAGGAGCAATGTTGGCCCCTTAAAAACTGAAAGTGGTGATATCGTCAATGACAACGGGGAAATGGCGGACATGTTGAATAATTACTTTGCGTCAGTATTTACAGTAGAAGAAGAAGATACATGCCGAAAATCCCAAGGAAACTAATATTGAATCGGGGACAGGGAGTCAATAAAATTAACATAAGCAAAATAACAGTAATGAAGAACATAATGGCACTAAATAGTGACAAATCCCCAGGACCAGATGGTTTCCATCCCAGGGTTTTAAAGGAAGTAGGTGAGCGCATTGCAGATGCCCCAACTATAATCTTCCAAAGTTCTCTCAATTCAGGAACCGTTCCTTTAGATTGGAAAATTGCACGTCACTCTGCTATTTAAGAATGGCGAGAGAGGGAAACCAGGGAATTATAGACCAGTTAGCCTAACATCTGTTGTGGGGAAAGTGCTAGAGTCTATAATTAAGGATAGGGTGACTGAACACCTTGAAAATTTTCAGTTGATCAGAGAGCCAACATGGATTTGTGAAAGGTAGGTCATACCTGACAAAACTGATTGAATTTTTTGAAGAGGTGACTAAAGTAGTGGACAGGGGAATGTTTATGGATGTTATTTATATGGACTTCCAGAAGGCATTTGATAAAGTCCCACATGAGAGACTGTTAACTAAGGTAGAAGCCCACGGAATTGAAGGCAAATTATTGACCTGGTTAAGAAATTGGCTGAGCGGCAGGAGACAGAGAGTAGGGATAATGGGAAGGTACTCAAATTGGCAGGAGGTGACTAGTGGTGTCCCGCAGGGATCTGTGCTGGGGCCTCAACTATTCACAATATTTATTAACGACTTAGATAATGGCATAGAAAGTCATATAATCCAAATTTGCCGATGACACATAGACAGGCAGCATTGTAGGCAGTGTAGATGAAAGCATAAAATTACAAAGGGATATCGATAGATTAAGTGAATGGGCAAAACTGTGGCAAATGGAGTTCAATGTAAGCAAATGTGAGGTCATCCACTTTGGACCTAAAAAGGATAGAACAGGGTACCTTCTAAATGGTGAAAAGCTAAAAACAGTGGAGGTCCAAAGAGACTTGGATGTCCAGGTACATAGATCATTAAAATGTCATGAACAGGTACAGAAAATAATCAAAAAGACTAATGGGATGCTGGCCTTTATATCCAGAGGACTAGAATACAAGGGGGCAGATGTTATGCTACAGCTGTACAAAACCCTGGTTAGACCACACCTGGAGCACTGTGAGCAGTTCTGGGCACCACATTTTAGGAAAGATATAGTGGCCTTGGAGGGAGTGCAGTGTAGGTTTACCAGAATGATACCCGGGACTTCAAGGGTTAAATTACGAGGAGAGATTACACAGATTAGGGTTGTATTCCCTGGAATTTAGAAGGTTAAGGGGTGATCTGATCGAAATTTTAAAGATATTAAGGGGAACAGATAGGGTAGATAGAGAGAAACTATTTCCGTTGGTTGGGGATTCTAGGACTAGGGGGCATAGTCTAAAAATTAGAGCCAGACCTTTCAGGAGTGAAATTAGGAAACACTTCTACACACAAAGGGCGGTAGAAGTTTGGAACTCTCTTCCGCAAACGGCAATTGATGCTAGATCAATTGTTAATTTTAAATTAAGATTGATAGCTTATTGTTAACCAAAAGGTATTAAGGGATATGGGGCCAAGGCGGGTATACGGAGTTAGGTCGCAGATCAGCCATGGTCTCATTGAATGGCAGAACAGGCTCGAGGGGCTCAATGGCCCACTCCTGTTCCTATGGATGTCACTTGTGACTTTGATTAGAGCTGTTTCCGTGCTGTTGCAACTGATTCGAGATTTTCACACATGGAGTTGCGGGAAAGATAGACCTAGTAAAGGTTGTCGGGGAAGAAGCAGAAGCCTGAAAAAGTTAAGTTTTAAACTTATGGGGCCAGGAACAATGTTCCCACTCATTTTTTGGGGGTGTGTGGCCCCTTTAAAAGGGGCTGCGAGGTTCATTCAAATTATCGCGCGTGCGCGGTTTTTTACATTACAGTAACGCCGTTGAGCGACCTGCACGGGACCTTCAGATCACTGCGCGGACCGCGCGGCTTAACAGGGACATTGGCCAGGAGTCCTCCTCGGGGCCTCACATGGAAAAACCTGGGTCTCTACTGCGGCAGGCTCCTCCCCCTTACCACCCGCGAAACCGTGATGAATTCCCTATCCCCGGTAAAAAAATGACAGACCGCCTTTTACTCCAGCACTCTCAGTAAATCACTTTCAATGTGTACGCCAGAACTATTGGTTAATATTTCAGAAAAAAAAAAAAAAAAAAAAATCGCATTTTTGGATGTCATTTTCTCTTTAAAAAAAAAGCAACGACTCATTTCTGCTAAAGACCTTCAAGCAAATGGGACATCATTCCAGCATCGACTTGGATATAGAATAATTTTTAATTTTTGTTAGTTTTATCATCTTCTCCTCCTCCTCACCTCAAGTCTGACTTGTGCACTTATTGCAGCCGAGAGGACAGGCTGAAGACCTGCACCCAGAGGAGGCCCATGTCATAGAAAGTCACTACAAGGGATGCAAGAGCAGTCCAATGTTTCCAGTCCTCCGATTATACGTTTCCTCCCCCTCCCAGGTCTCTACTCAAGGCCTCTTCGGAACAACAGGACTGAAAGTTATTAGTGCAATACAAATAGGCAACTGAGGCACAATCGTCAGGATTTTCTCTTGTAATAAAATGTCCTTATAACCATTATTAAGAAGCAAATTGTAGTTGTTTGCCTGTTGGCTACCAGCTGTTTGCTCCCATAGATTTACACACAAGTGGGCCGCACTGTACTTTGGCGAAGGTATTAATTTCATTACAAACTGTAATTAAAGAAGGGTAAATTTTAGAATACGCAAACCTCTCCATCCTTGATGGAAGCAGCGGCCATTTGCTTTAACACCTCAATTGGCTGGTTGATGTATAAAGTCTTCCTCGCCTTCAACATATTATTCAGGAAATCTACTGTGTACAGCTTTCCATAGGGGTTGAAGGATCTGGGATCGTTAACCAGGCACACCTACCAAAACAAACATCAAAAATCCTTCTTAAGTAAGGTGGTCAGTACTGGAGAACTATTTTGCCACCAAAATCAATCAAATCTTGTAAATTAAGCACAGCAACTATCTCAATCATAACTGATTGTTTCTTTTTGACCGCAAACTGCATCTTCAAATTAGCTTATTTACACCTGGTACCATTAACATTATTAAACTTTATCTTTTTTAGGGTAACATTAGTCAGCACTAAGGAGCTTTGGGCAACGTTGAAAGCCATTTTAAATATCTGTCACTAGATGCCTTTTGGCCTTTTCTGGTATTTCTTTACATTATTGTACTTGCAGTAAGAATTCCACTACTGAAAGCTCATCATAAACAGGAACATAGCAATGTGCAGGCTTGGAAAAGATCATTGTGGTTCATCTGGCCAGATCCAAAACACTCAGAAATTGCTATGCTGTATCTCTTTTACTCCTCAACCTCTTATTTTTGGAAAATGGAAAATCAATACGTATTAAAATGATTTTACTTCTGGTCAGATCCAACACAGAAAAAAAGCTAGATATGTACATGAGGGAGAAAGGAATAGAAGGATATTCTGATCGAGTTAGATGAAGTAAGGTGGGAGGAGGCTCGTGTGGAGCATAATCACCGGCGTAGACCAGTTAGGCTGAATGGCCTGTTTCTGTGCTGTAAATTCTATGTAATACAGAACATCGGCTCTGATCGGTCAAGAACTGAGTTGGGTATTCAGCTGTCACTGACAGGAGAAGATATTGCAAAAGTAAAGCCATTAGCAGTAAGGATGTCACTTCTAGGCAACAACTCCACAGTTCCTCTCCTACCTTGTCTTCCATGTTGAAAAGTGGCTTCACATGTTCCGTGTAAAACTGAAGAGGTGTTACTGGCCCAATCTTCTGGTACTTCTTTTCTTTGTCTCTGAATTCCCAGGTAAAAGTTTCAGGAGGGGTGCCCAGACAAATATTAACTATTCTGAAGACCTACAAGAGACAGCAAACACCGACTTCAATGGCAGATAATGGAACTATTTCCTTTGGAAGCAACTGCTAAAACAGATTCTGCAACTACAAGATAGATGAAGCAAGATTACAAAATGTGTCAGGATCCATCACAAACAAGGCTGCTTAAATATCCAAACTACTACCAGACACTGAAGGCATTTCAAATTGCTTCCACTGTGTAATCTTTTATGGATGTTCTGCTTCATAATTATCGTGGGAACACCGTCAGTCAGCACTGCAGTGGTTCAATGAGAAGTCTCACCATCACCACCTTCTCAAGGCAAGTAAAGATGGATAATGAATGCAGTTTAACCAGCTTCGCCCACATTCAGAGAGAAAAAAAAATCAAATAAAAATTGGAATAGGAGCGCAATCATTTTTAAAAAAAATCATAATGATTCCTTTATTACAAAAAAAAGATAGGTCAATCTCACAATTCCATTTTGGGTGTTTGTAGGTTACAACAGTTTTGAAGTGTTAACAGTGACACTGGGTCTCTCACACTAATGCATCGGATTCTCTACAGCAACACTAGGTGATAATTTGCACATGTGTGGTTGCGCTGAGGTCACTTAAATGTTACGATTCTGGTCGCATACCCTTCCCAATGTTGGGGTAGAATCTGTGCCAACAGTAATGTGAAAATTGCATTGTACAGGTAGGCTCCTGGCTGGAACAAAACCATTTCCCCCCCCCTCTGACCGGCCTGCCTGTCCAGTGCTGGTAATGGTAGCCTCTTATGTTTAGCAGACTTCCACCTCTGGAACAAAGCCACCCACATGATTATTCACTGTGCTTCTTAGTTATATTGCCTCAGAGCGCGGTTTTGTAATACGAATGGGTATTATACATCCAGCCTACTAAAAGAAAGTATAGTTTAAATAACTTAAAAAATATTATCCATACAATTCAGCCAGTGTTTTTCAAATTAGTGAAAGGTTTAAAAATTAATTTGAGAATGAGAATTTTACCTGCAAATAAATTTGTTCTTTTTGGAGAGCTAGGGAAATTGAAATAATGCTGGCACAGGAAACAGCAATAACTGCAAAATTTAGTTTGGGTACAAGATACAAAACATTACTAAATCAACACTCCCGTACGATAAAGAATTAAAAAAAATTTCCCCTATAATCTTTAGGACACACCGCAGTTAAGTGGATAGTGCTGGTTTTCTCAGTGCACTCACCCACAGTGCTCAGTAAACCTGGACCAGCTGCATCAGGCAACTTGATGTCTGCTAACGTCCGACAGTTATATTTGATTACCCTCCATCGACCTCTGCCTCGATTGGTTTCTTTCACTAACCCAACAGCAGAGGTCTCTGGCTTCGACCTCCCTCGCAGACAGTGGACGGCGCTCAACCCAATCCGCACAGGGCACGGACGGTCCACCAGTGAAAGATGAGGGACGACACGAACTGCGACTGTGGCCATGACTCCCTGACCGTGCAACACATCACATCAGCCTGCCCACTGAGATCTGTCGCAGGAGGCACCTCGTTTCTCCACTCGGCATCCATCGAATGGATAGCCAAGCTGGACATCCCATAATAAGCTTTTCCCGTCATACGAAACAGCAACAACTAACCCAACTCGGCAGACAAAATGAAAACCGAAGTGCCTCTTTTTAAAATACATAGTTCTGTAGAAAGACGAGCATTTTCACCGTCATCGTAGTAAGAACGTGCATTTATATAGCGCCTTCCACGTCCGCGGGACGTCCCAAAGCACTTTACAGCCAATTAAGTACTTTTGAAGCGTAGTCACTGTTGTCATGTAGGAAACGCGGCAGCACGCAGCAAGGACCCACAAACAGTGATGACCTTTTAAGAATGATTTTCCCTACTATGGGGCCAGTCTCAGAATACAGGGGAGGTAGAAAAGAGTTTGTTACCCTATACTACCGTAACAGTTTAATCGTGTCAACATTTTCAATAGGCCCATAAACTGCCCAATATAGCTTAGGTGATTCGATCTCAGGAATGGAAAATAATTTTAAAATAGATCAGTTTTCTCAAGTACCTTTGGAACCAAGTGAACAGTATTTAAGTAAGATGATACTCTCTAGTATTTCTATTCTAATCTCCTGAGATAGGTCTAATTATAGAAAAATGATCTTTAACATTTTAAGACTGAGAAGGAGCAGACAGTTCTTTACCACGTCTTTAAACTTTTTGCATAGGGAATTGCTGCCAAGGTTGCTTTATGATATCAGTCTTCAAAGCAGCTCGCTGGGGATTCCACAAGCCATAGCAAATTACAGGTAATAAAAAAAATCAACTCACAGGAAGTTGCAATTAACAATAATCATCTAATGCACTTGAACTGCAGCCTTGGCATATAGCTGGAATACTTCACGTGACAGACTTATTCACCGAGGGAAGATTCTTGTCAATTCACAGAACTGCAGTAATATCACCTTCCAGCAGCTTAGGTGGGCGGAGCTTTCTGAGGCTCCACAGGACTGGCAGGGCCTCGCACGCAGCAGGTGACTTACCTGAAGATTGTGGGTGCTGCTGTTACATTGAAGAGAAAATCGTGGGCAACGCTGCAGTGACTTTCCGATAAGTCGCCCGCCGCGTGCGAGGCCCCGTTAGTTGCGTGAATCTTTGGAAAGCTCCACCCCAGTCTCTAATAACTCAAGGGCTTCTCAGGAGATTGCAAGAAAAGCACTCCCAGGCCCCAAAGCCTACCGCGTTAAGCTGATATCACAGGCTTGTAAATGAAATCTGGTCCAATGTTCTCGGACCTGTGATCTTCAGCTGGTTTGAACCAGGAATCTTCCACTTGAGATTTCTGTGAAGAGGCTCAAGGAGGGTGGGAAAACATTAAGGACAAGAAAGGATTAATTTTATCAAAAAATAATTAATATGAGGGCATACAATGCAATTGCTCTGGAGAAGTCCTCTGTTGGGAAACATTTTCTTTTTAAAATATTTTGTCCAGTGATTGAGACACTTTCCATAGTTCTCAGGTGTTTGAGCAACTTTGTTGGAATAATTATCCAAACAACTCAATGATCCTCAATAACTGGTACTTTACTTTTGCGGCTTGAAACAAGATCATTTCTATAGGCGCAGATTTTCAAATGTTAAATTGCTTCATAAATACTCAAAGTCAATGCGGAACATTTAGACCTCTGCTAGTCACCATGTTCCATCTTTACTAGATGGACAAACTGTAGATGTGGGATTTTTAGTTGAAAGCTGTATGCCCGAGGTCACTCACTCCAAAATCATAAAACGTGTCAAACTATGCCCATCACTGGAGCCTCAGGGGGAACGCAAGTGTCTCATTTCTTGCCTGCTGTAGAATTTGAAAGGGTTTTCTCTTTCTTGTAATAAAAGCTCGGCTATCACAGCTTTTATTAATGAAAACCCTCTATTAAAACAAGAAGCTGTCCTTGCCCAAGTGATCACTTTTCACGTGTTCACAGCTCAACCCATTTGTGTTCTCATTGGATATTTATCCACATGCACTTTCCAGCAGCGGTCAACTGAAAACGCGGGCTGAATTTTATTTCCTTGCACCTAGCCCAGGAGCAGCGAGTTGTACCCCTGCTTCACGCTGTTTGAGATTTGAACCAGGGGCCTTCCTTTTGCTGTATGGCTCAATTCCACTCTGAGCCCGATGATTTGGCATTGACTTGTAGAGCTGGATTTTGTCAATGGAGACGTGCTGGAGGCGGGACTTCTGGTTTCCGGGTTTCAGTCCCGCCCCCAGCGACATCTGACCAACCCACACTATTTTCCCTTGATTGACCTTGTTAAACCCGCCCTGTGGGCTTACCGGCCAATTAAGGGAAAGCCGGTGACAGATGACGTCAGCGTATGACGCTTCATCTGTCGAAAAATTTTTGACAGATGAATTGTCAGCGTTTGACAGCTTTGAGAAGCTGTCAAACACTGACAATCTCTGCTTTAAGGTGAGCCCTTGCACAAAGGCTCACCAAGACCTCTCTCCTCAGCAGAAAGCAGATGGCTGCTGCATCTGAGAATGCAGCAGCCATTCTGTCATCTCTGGCGTTGAGATGAGGCACCTCCGGATCCTCAACAGTTGAAGCCTGCAGAAAGAAGCAAAGGTAAGGAAACTTTTTCCAACATGTTCACTCACCTCTCATACTTACCTATCCACACTTGCACCCATCACTCACCTCTACAGCGGACATTTCGACCCCTCTCACCCCCGCAGACCCACTGCTCGCCTCACTGACCCTGGCGAGGTTCACAGCCGTCGGGAAGCCCGTAATTGCAGGCGTAAAATGGGGAAAAGCCTCAAAACTGCCTGTTAACTACCTGTTAATTGGCTCTAATCCCCTTCCCGCCTCAAGGAGACGGGTCCCTGCGCGACTCAGGGACCCGCCTCCCGGAAAGATGGCACGGAGGCGGGTTGGGAGCGGGGTCGCTACCCGCTCCCAGTTTCTGCCATTTTCCCGGCAGTCCCGCCTCCATACCCGCCTCCCCAGGGCTGGGAAAATTCCCCCCGTAGTCTTTCATTCATAACGAGTCGCCAACTTGGTCCAGTCATTCATGTGAAGCCCGATGGGATAACTGACAATTCTCATCACTTGCGGAAAGGTAACTGCTTACACGGCTTCAAACTTTGAACTTGTGGTATAGAGGAATAAAAGCAGCAATTTCCTAGTAACAATATCTAATGAACAGTGCCTCCTTGTTTGAATTACAGAAGAAGGAATGTGTTCCCTCTTAAGGAAAATGCTATGAAGTTACACAAGCCAAATGTGGTGTTTTTGTATTAAATGGCACAAAGTTGTTGAATAAGGAATGTGCTTGTTCTTGAAGTAAATGCCATCAGGTGACACCAGCCAAATATGCATTTCTGATACTCAAGGGCACCAAGCAATGTTTCTTTGAGCTCAATTTTTTTTAAAGTATCCTTCACTCTGTTACGCAAAAGGGGAACTTGAAGGATTTTATTTGACGTTTCCAGTTACCATACTGGAATCCTATCTGGGTATTTTATGCAATATCATATTTCGCTACCTACCATATAACTCATGTTTTCAAATCTCTGCTGCAAGAAAAGGGACATATCTAAATTGTATCTGTACAATATGGGGTAGAAATTGGTCATCGTTGCGCCAGTTTTCTGGATGGAAAACAGGGGCAAAAAAATGAACAATTTCGCAGGACAATGCCTTGCGCTCTAAGGAGGCTTGAAAAACATCCGACACAATACAGGAAAGTCTCTTTTAACCGGCACCTAAATATCCGGAAATCTATCTTAACCGGCAAAATTCAGGAGTAGGTTCAGGTAAGTTTTACTATACATTAGTGGCCGTGTAACCGGGGTTCCTGCACCTGTGGCCGTGCACCAGGGACTCCAGGATCTGTGGCCGTGTAACCGGGACTCCTGCACAAGTGTCGTGTAACCGGGGCTCCTGCACCTGTGGCTGTGTACGGGGCTCTCGTACCTTGGTAAGTATACCTCTCTGTAATCCAGACTTTTTGATCAACCAGCACCACGCCGGTCCCGTCGGTGCCGGTTAATAAAGAGTTTCCTGTATTTGGTCGGGCCATTTTTTCAGGTGTCCAGGCTGAATTTTTTTTGTTTTAAATTGTGCGTGCAGCCAGAAGGAGCGCTCCTGGTGATCCTGTACCACTGTCCTCAACACCACCCCACTCCCGGCATTTACCCGAGGGCAGCTGTCGGCAGGGCAAGTGGCCTAAAATTCATTTTTGAAACCAGGCTCAGTCCAATTTCCACCCCAATATGTACCAAACCGCACAAGATAGGGTCAGATGAAAAAAATCCTTCAACCCATTTAATTTCATCCTTCCAGATTACCATCTTGAGTCCAATGCCCCAACTTCAACCACTCATCCTAGCAACCTATTCCAACTTTTGATCAACATTATGTGTAAAGAAATAGTTTGTGGTATCTGTCCATATAGATACAGCTCCAGCAGGAATCATCTGATAAGAATCAGGAGCAAGGACCCTGGCCGATTTTACCCATCCTAAGCAGATGTGCAGAGGCCAATAGTAGCACCCTTATCATTGCCCCAGCTGAGAATCGAGGATTGAACCTGGGACTTCCCTGCATGCCTCAACTACACACTGAGTTATTGAGTCAATAGACTGCTTTCCAGCTGGTTTTACATGCAACTAAAATGAGTTTATCTTTGTCTTAAAATAAAATATACTACTGAATTTTACAGGAGGATTCCGATTGTGCTAATATGTCTGGCAAAAAAAAACTAGTTCACCGCATTTGTAAGCAGAGGATACAATTGGCGATATAATCACAAACCTAAGTCTCACTACAGAAATTGGACTTCGCGCCAGTTATTGAAACCTGTGAAACTGGAGGTGCCATCGTTGAGTGATCTTTTGCCACTCAGCTACCTGGCATAGGGATGGCACTTTGAAGGTGATAGCACGTCCAATGGCAAATGCATGGCGCAATCAGAATAATAAAAACAAAGACTGAAAAATAGAATTGAGGTTTGCACAGCAGTGGGTAGAGTATTTGCTGCTAGTTTATAACTAATAGACAGATTGAAAACTGTAGATTTACTTTAAAAGGCCCAGAAAAGTTACTGGAGTACAGAATGCATTCAAAACAAGTCTGTGGAAATGCTTCAAAAAAGAGGTATAATGATTACCTGTACTTTGTCTAGTTATCAATCTGTGCCACTGCATTATATTTACGCAGGTTTAAAAAGCACCCACTGCTCAATCTGCTTCTCCTTTCATGTCTGAGTTGCACAGCCAGAGACACGAAACAACTAATGTCTTGTTAATGTCATCCTAAACCTTGTTTTGACAAATGGCATCAACCTATTTAGAAAAGTATACAGTAGTTAAACTATTCCAGAGGGTATTCTGGTATCAATTAATGTCATTCCCAATACTGACATGAAATCACTGATCCCACTCATTTTACACCCACGTAAATACGGACTCAAAATCTAATCGTTTTAATCCTCAAATATTCACTGCTTTCGTTTTATTTATTACAAATCCAGGGAGATCTAATTGTACGTGAGATTAAAAATTCGATTTTGACTCTGCATGGAAAACATCGACTACAAAATGACAACAGCTATAAAAGTGGATATACAACAGGTCATTCAGATCCAAGGCATCGTCACCGGCTTTAGTCTGATCAACTCTTCACATTTTTGGAGATGATGACGGGCGAAGGCTCCAATTCACATCAGCTCACAGGTGGGCGAGCTGCCCCAATGGCCCCAGTCAGTTTAGTGGAGAACTGAGCTACACAAACTAGGAAAGGTCAGAGTGCGAACCGTGGTCCCCAACAACAACAAAAAAAGACACAGAAAATGCGGAAACACTCGGCAGGTCAGCGGCTGTGAAGAGAACAGACCAGTTATGATGTCGGGATGCAGAACCCGTCGTCGAAATCCACGGTCCGTGTCAAGTGAGCTGATCTTGCCCCGAGTGGTGCTACGAATGGCCTGAGCGATGTGATTGGCGGGGGGGGGGGGGGGGGGGTGAGGAAATCCAGCCTGCTTTCCTGCACCTGGTCTGTATCCAGTGACTGCTGCTGGAGAATGCACGCGTGTGGACATTGGATGAGGGGAGGATCGGGCTCAGCTGTCATACATCCTCAAAGCTGAATAACCTGCCCAGCCTCAAATATGAACGAAGAATGGAAACTTGAGCGAGGTGCCAGTGCACCCAAGGAACTTTACCCCAACATGAATTGGGGGTGGGTTAAAAAAAAAATGGTCATTTAACAAAAAACAACTCATTGGTAGAAAATGTGTTTAACTAATTAGGCAGATGTTGTAATCTAACCAAGTCAAAACCGATGAATACGGAGTTACATTGTTAGGTAGGTGAGGCCAAGCAGTGACCATGTTAGTGGGCCAACTCAACTGTCAATGTCTAGGCTGTTCCATGTCAAGTGCCTAGAGTACAGCTGCTGCATATTTTATTATGAATTCTTTTCCTCCTTCTCTTCCTCCTTCTGCCCCTGCTGCTAAAGATGAAGCACGCTTTGGTTCAAACGTACGGTGGACATGCACTGACGGAGCTTTTTCTTATAGCAGTAATTGCACTGCAGACTTCGCTTGTGAAAACCCTTTGAGTCAGAAAAATGATGTAATAGGTAGAAGCCATGCTACTGTACATCTTTATTCTTGTGAAAAGATTTTGAAGGTTGGCAGAGTACACCCACACTTTTCAACTGATGTATGCACTCAAGTTTATAAAAAAAAAAGACTTGTCCTTAACTGGTACACAAATAATTGCACTATCATTCTTATCAAATTATTAGGAGTGTATAGTTGAAGGTTTATAAAACAAAAATAGTTATCAGTGCAAAAATTCAGAATGCACACGTGCCGGACAAGTGTTCTCCAGAGGTGGCTGCTGGTTAAAATGTTGAGCTAATTTCACTTCAACTCTCAAGTTTCAGTTTTATGTCCCAGTATTCATCAGTATAAAGTTCACATTTGTCTCACCATTTAGACAAGTCTGGCATAAGCTGCCAGGATCAAGCGTGCAACATAAATGGTTAAGAATATTTAGCGCTGTCGTGTGAAACTTAAGAGCCACTTACGGACAGTGAGTTAAACTAGGGAATCATTCTAGTACCAGTACCTTGTAGAGGGACTAAACGATTGTTGATACACAACAACGACTACACTTCAAAAATACTTTATTGGCTGTGAAGGGCTTGAGGTGCTATACCTCCTCCCTTCCCACTGTCCAGGGCCCCAAACACTCCTTCCAAGTAAATCAGCGATTTACTTGTACTTCTTGCAATTTAGTATACTGTATTTGCTGCTCACGATGCGGTCTCCTCTACATTGGGGAGATCAAACGCAGATTGGGTGACCGCTTTGTGGAACACCTCCGTTCAGTCCATAAGCGTGACCCCGAGCTTCCGGTCGCCTGTCACTTTAATTCTCCGCTCCACTCCCACTCAGACCTCTCTGTCCTCGGCCTCTTACACTGTTCCAACGAAGTTCAACGTAAGCTCGAGGAACAGCACCTCATCTTTCGATTAGGCACTTTACAGCCTTCTGGACTCAACATCGAGTTCAACAATTTCAGACCATAACCTCTGCCCCTACTTTTTTGATGCGGAGATGCCGGTGTTGGACTGGGGTGGACAAAAGTGAGAAGTCGCACAACACCAGGTTATAGTCCAACAGTTTTATTTGAAATCACAAGCTTTCGGAGCGGCTGCTCCTTCGTCAGGTAAAGTAAAGGAATACAAAATCGACAAAGCATATATAGATAGAGAACAATGCATGTGTAACTTACAATGGCAGACGACTACATTTAATCCTCCTGACTGTTTATCTGCCGAGGTGTGACAAAAGGCAATCAGGTCAGCCAGGAAGGCACCACATCAAAGACATAGCAAGATACAACTGAGACAATGAGGTGGAGTCACAGGGGTACTTTTTTGTACATGGAAGCTGTTGCTGATTCTGCCATTCCTATTTACACCTCATCTAGACCCATCTTTTGTTTCTTAACTTGTCCCATTACCATCTCCTTTGCCTTGCACCATCATCCCTTTTGTCTTTTAATCTCTCCTGCCTTCCATCCCATCACAGACCTTCCCTATTGTTCTTTCCTCCCCTCCTCCCTTTCCCTGCCCTGCACTTGCTTAAGAACCTGTTACATCTCTAACTTTTTCCAGTTCTGACAAAGGGTCATCGACCTGAAACGTTAACTCTGTTTCTCTCTCCATAGATGCTGCCTGACCTGCTGAGTATTTCTAGCATTTTCTGTTTTTATTTCAATTTTTTCTCTCCTCCCCTGCTCGTTAGGGTGCCCCACCAGCATCTCGCACAAGTGTCCATTTTTCATGCAAGTCGTGACAGGGAGTATTCTATCACAACGGACATCACGGCCAAGACCGATCCCTGTTTCACTCAATATCTGCACACTTCCAGCAGAGATCAATCTCGCTCCTCAACCAAAATAACAGAGACCAATTGGAGCACGCAACACCATCTGACTGGGACCAGTTGACTCAGCACAGCCCAGGGATAAATCCTGTTAATTTCTTGGCCTGTACATTTCAGTTACTCATTGCATACACTGGGGAGCTCGGATTCATCTTCTGATCATGAAAGCAATAGGACTGCGCAGTGCTTGCGTCAAATGTCAACATTTACTGTCAGTTCAGTTGTGCAAACATAGAAGAAAAAAGGAACAAATGTAACAGTCTTCATTCAGTATTGTATTACATTAAAAAAAAAATCATAGAACACATGCAAAAAGGGTGGCGTCTGACTTGTACTGTACAGAGCAGATGTGATTGTCTGAGTTACGGTAACTAGATCAATACAATTAGGAAACCAATAGAAAGCAAA
Organism: Squalus acanthias; assembly: GCA_030390025.1. Classification (NCBI taxonomy): domain Eukaryota; kingdom Metazoa; phylum Chordata; class Chondrichthyes; order Squaliformes; family Squalidae; genus Squalus; species Squalus acanthias. The sequence goes on from CM059448.1 coordinate 15,433,131, forward strand.
ATTCTGCAGATGCTAGAAATCTGAAACAAAAATACCAGAAACCCTTAACGTGTGTGAAAGAACCAGACGAGTTTATGTTTCAAATAAGGACCTTTCTTCAACACAGTTCTGAAGAATGGACTGCATCCTAAATATTAACCTGTCTGTTCTCTCCACAGATGCTGACTGGCCTAATGACAGTCAGACTAGCTATTAAAAGAACATAAGTGTCGATTGTTATATTTTGAGTGAGTTTTATTCAACAGACCCATTTTGTTGGTCGAAAGAGAAAAAAAAATTACCAACTATGGAAATATGAAAAACAAACATAAAGTGCTTGAAACAAGAACAGTAGGTCAATCACCAACTGGAAAAAGAAAAGCTAAATTCATATTGTGCCTATTAATGTATCTGCTGTAGATTTCCAGTATTTTTCTGGATTTAACACATCTTGTAGATTCGTTTTATAGGACTGTAACCCTACGTGCATGACTTTAGATGTGGAACATTTTAGATCCATTTACATGTAGTTTCAGTGCCTATCTGTAATTTGTAACGAAATCTGTAATCTGTAACGAAAGCTTGTGATTTCAAATAAAACTGTTGGACTATAACCTGGTGTTGTGCGACTTCTCACTTTTGTCCACCCCAGTCCAACACCGGCATCTCCGCATCATAGCCACTACCGACACCACAAACTGCCGGCTCAAAGTGGAGAGAATCGCCAAGAAGATCGCGCATATCGACACAGACATCAAGTATCTACAGAGATGCAAGAAAGCAGACAAGATCCCGAAAGGACTACAGATCACGAACCCACTCAAGTCGACATACAACACAGACTACGCTGAGCGACTCTGCCGTCGTACCTCTCGCACACTCCTCAACCATCTCGTACACCAGCTCTACAGCAAACGCCGCAACCTCGAAACCAAGATAGAGTCCATGCTCTCAGCCTGTGCTCAGGACACAGCAGACCAGCTACGAGACACCGCCAAACAGACGAGGCAACGGAACTACGCTGCCTACATGCGCATCAAGAACAGGAAGCTTGAGAAACTTGGCATCACCACCAGCAGCAACCAAGCCTCCCCCGGCACCACGGTTGCAACCACAGGGAAGTCCATCGTCAACTTGTCCGACCACACCCTTCAACCAGACGAAATCGAAGTTCTCAGCCGAGGGCTCATTTTCTGCCCCACCACCAAAATGGACCCCATCGGTCTCGCGGCAGACACAGAGGAATTCATCAGGAGAATGAGGATCTGGGAATTCTTTCACGAATCCCAAGATGTCAGCAGCGAACCCAATGAGACAATCAATGATCCGGAACAGCAGACAGAGGGACTCGCAGTGCAGCAACTGAAGAAGAAAGAGTCAAATTGGACCCCTCCGGAGGGTCGCTGCCCTAAGCTTGACATGTATGCTCAAGCTGTCAGGAGATGCATCAACGCCAGATTCATCAGCCGCACTCACAAGACAGTCCAGAATGTCACCCGAGCACAACGCAACGCCATCCACGCTCTCAAGACCAACTGCAACATCGTCATCAAACCAGCGGACAAAGGAGGAGCCATCGTCATACAGAACAGAATGGACTATTGCAAAGAAGCATACCGACAACTGGACAACCTGGAACACTACAGACAGTTACCCGCAGATCTGACCAAAGAACACACCCGCCAACTCAATAGACTGATCAAGACCTTCGATCCAGACCTTCAAAGCATCCTACGCGCTCTCATCCCACGTACTCCCCGTGTGGGAGACTTCTACTGCCTCCCAAAGATACACAAAGCCAACACACCCGGACGTCCTATCGTATCAGGCAACGGAACCCTGTGTGAGAACCTCTCTGGATACGTCGAGGGCATCCTGAAACCCATCGTACAGGGAACCCCCAGCTTCTGTCACGACACTACAGACTTCTTACAGAAACTCAGCAACCATGGACCAGTTGAACCAGGAACACTCCTCGCCACGATGGACGTATCGGCACTCTACACCAGTATCCCCCACGATGACGGCATCGCTGCGACAGCCTCAGTACTCAACACCAACAGCCAATCTCCAGACGCCATCCTACAACTCATCCGCTTCATCCTTGACCACAATGACTTCACCTTCGACAACCAGTTTTTTACCCAAACACACAGAACAGCCATGGGGACCAAATTCGCACCCCAATACGTCAACATCTTCATGCACAAGTTCGAGCAAGACTTCTTCGCTGCACAGGACCTCCAACCAACGCTGTACACCAGATACATCGACGACATCTTCTTCCTTTGGACCCACGGCAAAGGATCACTGAAAAGACTATACGGTAACATCAACAAGTTCCATCCCACCATCAAACTCACCATGGACTACTCCTCAGAATCGGTTTCATTCCTGGACACACGATATCTCCATCAAAGACGGACACCTCAGCACTTCACTCTACCGCAAGCCCACGGACAACCTCACGATGCTCCACTTCTCCAGCTTCCACCCTAACCACGTTAAAGAAGCCATCCCCTATGGACAAGCCCTGTGAATACACAGGATCTGCTCAGACGAGGAGGAACGCAATGGACACCTACGGACGCTGAAAGACGCCCTCGTAAGAACGGGATATGACGCTCGACTCATCGATCGACAGTTCCGACGGGCCACAGCGAAAAATCGCATAGACCTCCTCAGAAGGCGAACACGGGACACAACCAACAGGGTACCCTACGTCGTCCAGTACTTCCCCGGAGCGGAGAAACTACGCAGCCTTCAACATGTCATCGATGACGACGAACACCTTGCTAAGGCCATCCCCACGCCTCCACTACTCGCCTTCAAACAGCCGCCTAACCTCAAAAGTACCATCGTTCGCAGCAAATTACCCAGCTTTCAGGAGAACAGTGACCACGACACCACACAACCCTGCCACGACAACCTCTGCAAGACATGCCAGATCATCACCACAGATACCATCATCACACGTGAGGACACCACCCACCAGTTACATGGTACATACTCATGTGACTCGGCCAACGTTGTCTACCTCATACGTTGCAGGAAAGGATGCACCGGAGCATGGTACATCGGCGAGACCATGCAGACACTGAGACAACGTATGAACGGACAGCACGCAACAATCGCCAGGCAGGATTGTTACCTCCCAGTCGGGGAACACTTCAGCAGTCAAGGACATTCAGCCTCGGATCTGCGGGTAAGCGTTCTCCAAGGCGGCCTTCGAGACACACGACAACGCAAAATCATCGAGCAGAAACTGATAGCCAAGTTCCGCACCCATGAGGACTGCCTCAACCGGGATCTTGGGTTAATGTCACGCTACATGACGTAGTCATCCAGACTCAAGTCGTCGTGGGCTTGTTCACAGATGTGATTTCCAGTAAAAAAAAGTAAAAATTTTAAAGTATATGGTTTTCCATACAGACTGCATTTGACACATTAGACCCCCTGTGACCCCACCTCATTGTCTTAGTTGTATCTTGCTATGTCTTTGATATAATGTCTTCCTGACTGACCTGATTGTTTCTCTGCCGAGGTGTGATAAAAGGCAGTCAGAAAGATTAACTGTAGTCGTCTGACATTGTACGCTACACATGCATTGTTCTCTGTCTATATATGCTTTGCCGATTCATATTCCTTCACTTCACCTGACGAAGGGGCAGCAGCTCCGAAAGCTTGTGATTTCAAATAAAACTGTTGGACTATAACCTGGTGTTGTGCGACTTCTCACTTTTATCTGTAATTTGAATGGGGAGGTGCAATATTGATTAAGCTGTTTACCATAGCCATTGCAAATTAATTCCTAGTTAGAAAGTCACAGCGGCTCTCGAAAAAAACTTTGGATATTTGTAATGTAATTAGCACCTCGAAGGAGTCTCTCTGTACCGCATCCTGTGCTGTAGGCTATTTTATCTCCAAGTTATTATACAAACCTCCAAATTTGCCTGTTTTACAGTGTATTCACACTACAAGTTTAGCGTCAGTGTGAAGAAGTTTTGGCTTTGCATCGGTGCTCAACCTGGGACGTGTAAAGTGGGTGTGAAGACCTGAACCAACTCCAAACCAAAAGCAACTTGTTCAGGTTCAGCCCAGGTACCGAATTCTGTCTGCATTTGCACATCGGCGTGAAGTGAAACTGCTTCACATGAACGATACATTTGTCGTGTAAATGCATCATTTAAAAACGGTTTTAGGTCCAGCATATATTGCTCAATGCTTTTGTGTAATCCTTGTACCCTTGCATTAAACTCAAGGCACTTATACGTTATGTTATATAGTTACAAAACATTTAAAGAATGTGTCAAACTTATCCCGTTGGCCCTCTGCGAGTAGGAATGGATGGAAGAAAACTTCTAAAATGCATTTACATCACAACTGTAACATTAGTGCGAAGTTTCAGACCGATTCCGCAGCTGTAGTGTAAATGCAGCCGAAAACATCTTCAGCAATAATGTGCAAGAACGAGAGAATGTTGGAAGTTTTTCAGCTTTTTCTTCAGTTCATGCGTATGGAGGTAGTCAAATACAGCTGGAAACATGGCTTCCAACGTCATTCGTTTTCACTCACCATGGATTCCAGGCTCAAAAAGCTTCGTTAACAGTATTTGCTGCAACAATGTTGTTGGCTGCTTTCGTACAGAGTAAACTGGTCCCTCGTTGGACAAGCAGCCCAATAGATATTTTATAAAGTACAATACTTTAGAATTCCAAATGATTTTTGAATATAGTTACGATCGTATTTTTCAGATGTCATTCTGCATTTAAAATTCAGAACAAAAATATTTATTCAAGAAGCAGAAAATCTGCTTTTTAATTACTGGCTCTGCAAGGCTTGATTTAAAAAAAAAAGTAACTTGAAAAAAAAGTTAGCCAGAACCTGTTGTTTATCAATACACGAAAAGTTCAAATTACCAGCCATTGACATTTCAATTAATATACCCTTAAGTACGTGACTTTGAATATATAATGATTCTGGGTAGACTGAAAATGCATGCGTATATTCCAAGAATTTAGCGGATGGATTGTTCCACTGAAGAGCCTCTAATGGCATCACACGACTAATCTTCAGCACGTTGCTTTTGAAGAACAACCGAGTCGGTTTAACCTTCCGGCTAATCATTTCCTCAAGTGTAAATTACTTGGTCCATTCATTATAAATCACTTTTTAAATGTAGCGTTTCCCGTCTCCAGTTTTAAGAGACAATAAAAAGGCATTTAATTGCAAGAATAATGTAGAATCAGAGCCTCTATAACTCCTGTTGAATGGATGTTCATGTCATTATAGTCATACACATGCACTATACGCATGGCCAATACGAGACTCCCGAAACAAGCGCTCTACTCGGAGCTCCGACACGGCAAGAGCCCCCAAGTGGGCAGAGGAAACGCTTCAAGGACACCCTCAAAGCCTCCTTGAAAAAGTGCAACATCCCCACCGACAACTGGGAATCCCTGGCCCAAGACCGCACAAAGTGGAGGAGAAGCATCCGGGAAGGCGCCGGGAGCAAGCAGAAGCCAAGCGCAAGGAGCGCACGTCAACCCAAGCACCCCCACCCACCCACCCCTTCAACCACCGTCTGCCCCTCCTGTGACAGAGACCGTAGGTCCCACATTGGACTCATCAGTCACCCGAGAACTCATTTTTAGTGTGGAAGCAAGTCATCCTCGGTTCCGAGGGACTGCCCAAGAAGAAGACACATGCACAAAAATAATTTTTCACTTAGCTTTTCCTCTTCATCGCCTGGCACAAGGCGGAGCATGCACAATGCGCACTCCGTGTGGTAACACAATACAGCTTCCTGTGACTCGAACTTTATTACATCACTTCCTGTGATTAGTCCAGGATAAATACTGGGCTGATCAGTGGGATCCTGAAGAGGCATAGAGTAAGACCTCTTTTGTATGTAGCACCTTTTTAGTTGATTAAAGCTTACTTTAAGTTCACCACGCGTAAGGCTCATTCTTACGACAATTTAATCAACTTTGAAAAACTTCGCACTCAAACTTTTTGGACGAACTCGGAACTAAGGATCCAGGGAATCACCCATCATGGAAAACATCCTTAAACCATCGCGTCTTGACTTGGACCCAAACACCCCAGCAGCCGGTAAGGTGTGGAAACACTGGTATCGCACGTTTGACAATTTTCTCGAATATTGCAAGGCTGATGATGACTCAAAATTGCGGATACTCATCAACTGTGTCACCCCGAATGTATTTCAGTATGTCGAGGAATGGGGCAGTTACGAGGAGGCAATTCGGACGCTTAAAAGACTATATACTAAGACACCGAATGAGGTCTATGCCAGACATATACTAGCTACAGCCCAACAAGGGCCGGAGGAATCCATTGATAAATTCCTCCAAGAGCTTCGCAGACTTAGTATGGACTGTAACTTTCAGGCGGCCTCAGCTGAGCTGTACCGTGAAGAAATGATCCGTGATGCTTTCATCTGCGGGCTTGCCTCCCCATTTATACGCCAGCGTCTACTGGAAAGTAAGACACTTGAGCTTCAGAGAGCTTATGACATGGCTTGCTCTCTAGATCTGGCAAAAAGAAATGCAGACCTTTATACAGTGCCCAGACCTCGGTCTGCTGCCTTAACTACAGTCAGGCAATTTAAGAGGCCACAGGTGAACTCTATTAGGGAGGACTTTATCCCTGACGATCAATCTGATGACTTCACTGATGAAGAGGATGATGACCCCACTGTGGCAGCCTCTTGGCAATCTAAGAAATGCTTCTTTTGTGGTGATGAGTTTCACCCTCGGAAATTCTGCCCTGCTCGCAATGCGTTTTGCAGTCATTGCAACAAAAAGGGTCATTTTGCAAAGGTTTGCCTATCAAGAGCCTCTACGAGGGCTTATCAAGCTAAGTCCTACCGAACTGCCCCGGTAAGGGCCTATCAAGATGTTCCGGCTAAAATCTATCGTGCTTCCTCTCGGGTTTTCTCTCGAAGAAACACACCTAGAGTTTCAGCCACTCTTTGTGCAACGACACCAATTACAGCTGCTTGTCCTCAGAACCTATTCCATGCAGCTACAAAAGCATCAATTAATGGACATACTTTAGATGCCTTAATTGACTCAGGTAGCACTGATAGTTTCATTAGGGAACAGATTGTTGCAGAGTTAAAGCTACATGTTTTCCCATCGGACCAGGCAATTGCGATGGCTCAGTCATCACTTAATACCAGAATTTCTGGCTTTTGTATGGTTGAAATAACACTTAATGGTCACAGGTATCCCTCCACCCGGCTTTCGGTGCTCAAGGACTTATGTAGTGATCTTATCTTAGGGCTAGATTTTCAAAAGCAGCATAAGAAGCTCACCATTGAGTTCGGCGGATCCAAACCTGAACTCACTATTTCTAATATACGACCTCGATTACCGTTCTGTGCATTGTCAGCAGCTTCACTGGATGAACCCTCACTGTTTACCAGTATCCCTCCTCGATGCAAACCGATTATAACAAAGTCACGACGTTTCAGTCAGGAAGACCAGTCTTTTATTGCGGCTGAGATTTCTCGGCTTTTAGCAGAGGATATCATCGAGCCTTGTTCGTCGCCATGGCGCGCCCAGGTCGTTATTGTTAAGAACCCTCTACAACCTCACAAGAAACGGCTGTGCATTGACTATTCACAGACCATCAATCAATATACGGACTTGGACGCATACCCATTGCCGCGCATCGATGATATGGTTAATAAACTGGCTGAGTACACGGTGTTCTCAACATATGATCTGAAAAGTGCCCATCATCAGGTACCCTTGAAGGTCTCAGACAAGCAGTATACGGCCTTTGAAGCCAATGGACGGCTGTATCAATTTCGTCGCCTCCCCTTTGGGGTCACTAATGGAGTGGCTGTCTTCCAGCGAGCAATGGATGACCTGGTCAAACAGGAAGACTTAAAGGATACGTTTCCTTATCTGGACAATATTACTGTCGCAGGTCGCAATCAGCGGGAACATGACGCCAATCTCCAACGATTTTGGGATGCACTCCAGCACCGTAATTTGACATTAAATGCGGCTAAATCCATTGAGTCACAACCAACCATCAACATCCTTGGCTATTGTGTGGGCAATGGCATCATTAAACCTGACCCTGAAAGGCTTCGCCCACTCCAAGAACTCCCGCCACCTAAGAATCCGGCCTCCTTGCGCCGGGCCCTCGGCCTGTTTGCATACTATGCTAAATGGATTCCTAACTTCTCGGACCGAATCCAACCTCTACTGAAGGCCAGCACATTCCCACTAGACACAGCGGCTGTTGCAGCCTTTAACCTCCTGAAAAAACAGTTGGAGAAAGCGGCTCTTCACTCCATCGATGAGAGTCTTCCTTTTGTTGTTGAGTGTGATGCCTCGGAGGTGGCGATCTCGGCCACTCTGAATCAGGAAGGTCGTCCGGTGGCATTTTTGTCCAGGACTTTTCAAGGGGCTGAGCTACATTATCCTCCAGTCGAGAAAGAAGCTACAGCCATCATAGAGGCAGTACGGAAGTGGACTCATCTCCTAGCTCGCCAGCACTTTACCTTAATCACGGACCAGCGATCGGTCGCCTTCATGCTCGATAATCGAAAACGGACCAAAATTAAAAATAATAAAATCCAGCTTTGGCGGCTGGAATTGGCCTCTTTTGGTTACACCATCCACTATCGACCTGGCAAGGAGAATGTGGCTCCGGATACCCTCACACGAGCATTCTGCTCCGCCATGGCACCCTCTACGCTCGTAGACATCCATGATGGGTTGTGTCATCCGGGCGTTACTCGCATGCTACACTTCGTGCGGTCCCGAAATCTCCCATTCTCTACCGGGGATGTAAAGAAGATGTGCTCGGACTGCAGAGTCTGTGCGGAATTGAAACCTCAGTTTTTCCGCCCCTCGGGTGGTATACTCATACATGCGACCCAGCCAATGCAACGGCTTAGCATCGATTTTAAGGGGCCGTTGCCCTCTTCAACTCGCAACACTTATCTATTGACCATGGACGATGAGTATTCCCGTTTTCCATTTGCCTTTCCCTGCCCCAATATGCTGACGACCACGGTTATCAGCTGCCTTGAGCAGGTATTTGCTTTCTGTGGCATGGCATCCTATGTTCATTCGGATCGGGGCCCTTCTTTTATGTCAGGAGAACTCGAGGTCTATCTCTCGGAACGGGATATTGCTGCCAGCAGAACGACGCCTTATCATCCGGTCGGGAATGGGCAAGTCGAGCGTTTTAACGCTATCATCTGGAATGCGGTACGTCTGGCTTTGAGATCTCGGGGCCTACCCAACCAGCAATGGGAAGCAGTACTTCCAGACGCATTACACTCCACACGGTCCCTCCTTTCGACCGCCACAAATACGACGCCTCATGAACGGTTCTTCCGATTTCAGCGTCGCTCATCCTATGGGATATCTCTCCCGTCGTGGCTGACTGCACCGGGACCAGTGCTACTCCGAAGATATGTTCGGGCGTCTAAGAATGACCCCCTGGTAGATGAGGTTGAGCTCACTGACGTCAACCCTACCTACGCCTATATTCGGTATCCTGACGGTCGGGAATCTACCGTGTCATTGCGGGATCTGGCTCCCTGCCCGCCGAAACATAGAGGGACACCAGGGGATGATATTGTACCAGGCACATCTCTGGGCTCGCCAGGTGCCTCTCATCACGATCTGGATCTGACGCTGGCTGGTACCTCACTCCAGCGTGCCGACCTGGGGCAGACTGACTATGAGCCCGTCGGGGCTCGCACGCGCAGCCACGATCCACCCCGTACCATACGCTCGGAAACGGATCTGCCACAGCCCTGCCCGACACCCGTTCGGGCATCAGTACACAGTCAGGATCGTCCTGACCCCTCACAGAGCGGGCTGGATCACTCGGACTCTGGTCCACGGCCCGCGGCGGGTAAACGGGCTAGGGGCCCTCTCCCGCTACGAGAACCCAAACGGGTGCGGCTCTCCCTCGTCCAGCGGCTACGAAATGGAGGGAGAATGTGGTAACACAATACAGCTTCCTGTGACTCGAACTTCATCCCGGCCTCCTAATCTTTTGGGGGGGGGAGAATGTGGTAACACAATACAGCTTCCTGTGACTCGAACTTTATTACATCACTTCCTGTGATTAGTCCAGGATAAATACTGGGCTGATCAGTGGGATCCTGAAGAGGCATAGAGCAAGACCTCTTTTGTATGTAGCACCTTTTTAGTTGATTAAAGCTTACTTTAAGTTCACCACGCGTAAGGCTCATTCTTACGACACTCCGCCCATCTGTACCTGAAATTTTGCAATCGGGGTCCAATTAGGAGCCCGACTCGCATATCTAAACAGCCGTACGCCCATTTCAGGCGTGTGGATTGCTCCCCCATTTACAGCTCCGTCTGAATATTGCATCAGACAGCCACTGGGCATCAATGGAGTGGCCAAGGTGCCCCCTGGCCCTGATTTTCAAACTGCTGGCCGTTGGTTTTTCAGGCTGAGTTTTTGGTCACCCTTTCTAATCTCCTCTCGTTTGGCTCAGCATCCGTTTCCCCCACACTTCTGTTTCTCTGCATTAAAGCCACTATAAAAGTGCCAGCTGTTGTTTATTTATCTATCGATCTTATCGATTATATCTATCTATTGATCATGATATCCTTATGTTGCTGGTATGCCCAAATTAGGTCTCTCTGAGCAGGTATCATACACCAAACAAATGTTTTCTTACAGCCAAATAATTATTCTTCTGTCTAAAGTTAACCACATTTCTGTTTTGTTGAATTTTGTGCTCATCAAGGTGATTGACGTCGGGGCTGGGACGTTTTCCTACTTCAGGAACCAGTGTGGAATAAATTTCCCGCTAATGTACCTCAAGAGCGTACCTCAGCCCCAATCCCAGAACAGCACCACCTGTTACACAGGGATTGCTAGACGAAAAAAGAACACAGTCCCATCTAATTCGCCTTCTACCATCCTGGTAGTCGCATGAAGCAACAATAATGGAGTCGTTGACTAAATCATTGCAAACAATCTCTTATCGATTCACTCGACACAGATCCATACAGGAGGCAAGGAAAACCCCCAGTGGTGGAAAGCTTTGGGAGCCATAGGTTCCTTCTGCACTTACCATATGTCATGTCTCAAATTACTCATATGCTGGATTACAAAGGATTATTTTCTGAAAGAAATCTCATTTGCATTTGAATGAATTAACATTCTCTGCTTCCACCATCTCCCAAGGGAGCCTGTTCCATAGATTTAGCACCCACTCACAAAAATAATGCTTCCGCAGATTCGTTTTGAATTTACCCCCCCCCCCCTCCCACCGCTTCAAGCGCAGGCTGTGTCCCCTGGTTCTACTGTTCTAGACAAAGTGAAACAGCTCATCATGGTCTACATTATCTAGTCTCTTTATAATCCTAAAAACAGCGATCATATCACCTCTCAACCTTGTCTTTTCCATGTCCCAGGGGGTCCAACGTGTCAAAATTTTGACACGTTGGACCCCCTGGGACACATCTCATTGTCTTGGCTGTGCTCTTAGTGTGTCTTTGATGTAGGGAAAGATTTGAATACATTTTTTCTGTGTTTATATTGTGAATTCTGGGAGATTCTCTCACAGCTACCCGACCTGAAGAAGGGGAGACAGCTCCGAAAGCTTGTAATTTTAAATAAATCTGTTGGACTATAACCTGGTGTTGTGCGACTTCTCATTTTTGTCCACCCCAGTCCAACGCCGGCATCTCCACATCATTGTCTTTTCCAGTGAGAACATGCCCATATACAATAGCTCCTCATAATCCAATCCCTCCATCCCCTCAATCATTCCAGTTGCCCTCTTCTGTATCCTTTCAATAGCTGCAATATCCTTGCTGTACTGCGGCGACCGGTATTCTAAGTGCGGACGCACCAATGATTTATAAAGTGGCAGGATGATCTCACTATTTCGGCTCAATGTTGACCTTTTAATATGTCCCAACATCTGATTTGCTTTACTCACTGCCACCAAGCACTGTGGTGATAGCTTCAAATTATGGTCAATCAAGTCCCCTGTATCTCTTCCATTTCCCATACTGATTATTTTCTTTCCATTTAAGCAATAGTCTCTTTCTGGAGTTTTGTCCCCATGTGAAGCACTTTGCGTTTCCGGACAATGAATTTCATCTGCCACCTGTCTGCCCAATTCCCAAGTATATTCAAATCCTCCTGTAGCTCATCCTGTTCAGCTTTGCAGTCCACCACCTTCATTAGCTTGGTATCATCTGCAAGTTCAGCCCACTGTGCTCGTGACTCCGAGCCCCAGATCATTTGATGATGATATTAAACAAAGAGGTCCCAAAACAGACTTCTGTGGATTCCACTGGAAACATTCTCCCAGGCTGATGCCAAATCCTGTACCACCACCCTCTGGGTTCCATCAGTTTTTTTTATTTTCAGCACCAGCCTTTCCAGAGGAACTGTATCAAAGGCCTCCACTGAAATCCAAGTACACCACATCCACTGCCTTACCACTATCAAGCTCCTTTGACACACCCTTAAAGAAAACCAGTAAATTAGATTGGCAAGACCTCCCATTCATGGACCCATTGCACCGGTGGACTTTTTTTCCACTTTCCACTCTAGCCACCCAGTCACCTCGAGGTGAAACTGCCGACTTGAGCCAGCTTTATGCTGTGGCCTCAACTGTACTCATAACGGAATTGAAACTAACCAAACTCATTCTGCTTAGGACTCTTACAATAAACAAAGAAGCTTTCATCCCAGCAGTCCCAGACTGGATTGTAAACCATGTCATTGGGATGAAAGGCTAGTGTGCAAACCCACTTTAAGACTATGTACAGAGTGCTCGAGTCCAAAAGTACATTCGGAAGGGCACAGGTGCCAGTGCTTGAACACAGCAGGAAGATGCAAGGGACCACATAAGCACATAAAGTCCTGATGTTTTATTTCAAATGCCTATGACAGCTGCAGCCCAGCTGTGCTTACTAAGTTCACTGTTCAAACACCGACAGCTTGCAGGTCATCCGCACAGAAATCACAACCTGCAGGGTTTTATTTTCCACGTTTAGGTTTAGTTTTTTCACTCCTAACAATGGAAACATTCCCTTTCACCGCCATCTACTCAAAGCATCAGCCCGAATTAAACATCCCCAACATGGTTACTGGAGCCCATCTCAAATGGAACGGTCAATTAACCCCTAGAAACTAACCCCGACCACCAGCAAATTGCTAGCAGCTTGTAGCTGTACTGCTGTAACATTTTCCTACTAGCAGTTATTTGCTAATTAAGCTTTGCATGAATTCCAGATGGAAAAGAAGAAGAAAAAGTACAAAGGTTTTTTTTTTAAAAACCATGTGTCAGCTGTGGCTCAGTGAGTAGCACCCTCGCTTCAGAGTCAGAAGGTTGTGGGTTCAAGTCCCACTCCAGGGACTTGAGCACAAAAAATCCAGGCTGACACTCCAGTGCAGTGCCAGAGGGAGTGCTGCACTGTCAGAGGTGCTGTCTTTCGGATGAGACGTTAAACCAAGGCCACGTATGTCCTCTCAAGTGGAGGTAAAAGATCCCACGGCACTATTCGAAGAGGAGCAGCATAGTCCTCTCTGTGTCCTGGCCAATATTTAGCGCTCAACCAACACCTAAAACAGATTATCTGGTCATTCTCACATTACTGTCTCTGGGACCTTGCTGTGCTCAAAATGGCTGCCACATTTCCTACAACAGTGACTACACTTCAAAAAGTACTCATTAGTTTAAAGTGCTTTGGGCTGTCTGGAGGTCGTTCAATATGGAGACCTAGAAATCCCCCCAACATAGCATCTTGAATGATTTAAAGACAGAAAAGAAAAATCTACTCTGGATACAAGAAGTTTTGCCAGTATCTGGTTGTAGAATTGGAATGAATGTTGTCACAGAGAACTGCACCATTTGCTTTTTCTCTGAGCCAAGTTATGACTTGAATCTTCACTTCATTTCAGCACACACACACACACACACACACACATACAAATGTTGTGTATGTGCCTACTGTGTTGACATAATACTTGCTCACGCTCTGATAATCATAACTTGATCTGGCTATGTGAACATTTACAATGGGAAATTCTGCCAATAAACAGTTGCCTGTCACAATGTAGCTGCAGGCCCTGGCCAATAGATGGTGCTGTGGAGCAAGTTTTGGAAGTCTATCCCAACTCTGTTGCCATCTTATAAATAAACAGACTCCTCTCCCCCCCCGCCCCATATCGGACCCTTTCTCCCGTTTTCAGAATTCTCATTCTACCTGGACCCCTCCTTCTGGCCTCTTACCCTCTCTAGATCTTTTCATTGCGAATTGCCGACGTGACATCAGCCATCTCAATTTCTCTGCTCCCCTCAGTCACTCCAACCTACCTCCCTCTGAACTTGCAGCACTCCCTTCTCTCCCCAACATTGTCATTAAACCTGCTGACAAGGGTGGCGCTGTTGCTGTTTGGCGAACCAACCTCTACCTAGCGGAGGCTGAACGCCAACTCTCGGACGCCTCCTCCTACCTCCCCTTGGACCATGACACCACTACCGAACATCAAGCCATCGTTTCCAAGACTGCCACTGACCTCATCTACTCTGGCAATCTTACCTCCACGGCCACCAACCTCAGTCCCCCCAACCCCGCTTCTACCTCCTTCCCAAGATCCACAAACAGGACTGCCCTGGTAGACCCATTGTTTCAGCCTGTTCTTGCCCCACGGAACTGATTTCTTCCTATCTCGACTCTATTTTTTCTCCCCTTGTCCAGTCTCTTCCCAACTACATCTGGGAATCTTCCAACACCCTCCGCCACTTTACAGTGTCCAGTTTCCTGGCCCCCAACCATCTCCTTTTCACCATGGACATCCAATCCCTCTACACCTCCATCCCCCACCAGGACGGCCTGAGGGCACTCCGCTTCTTCCTTGAACAGAGGCCCAACCAGTCCCCACCCACCACCACCCTCCTCCGCCTGGCTGAACTTGTTCTCACATTGAACAACTTCTCCTTTGACTCCACTCACTTCTTCCAAATTAAAGGTGTTGCTATGGGAACCCGCATGGGCCCTAGCTATGCCTGCCCTTTCGTGGGATATGTGGAACATTCTTTGTTCCAGTCCTACTCAGGTCCCCTCCCTCACCGCTTTTTCCGGTACATTGATGACTGTATCAGTGCCATTTCCTACTCTCGCCCTGAACTAGAAAAGTTCATTCACTTCACTTTCAATTTCCACACTTCCCTCACCTTCATATGGTCCCTCTCCGATTCTTCCCTTCCCTTCCTCGACTTCTCGGTCTCCATTTCTGGGAATAGGCTATCGACAAACATCCACTAGAAGTCCACTAATTGCCACAGCTACCTGGACTACACTTCCTCACACCCCACTTCCTGTAAAGACTCAATTCCATTCTCCCAATTTATCTGTCTCCGTCTCATCTGTTCGGACGACGCCACCTTCCATACTAGTGCTTCCGATATGTCTTCCTTTTTCCTCAACCGAGGATTCCGCTCTACCGTAGTTGACATGGCCCTCGACCGTGTCCGTTCCATTTCCCGCACTTCTGCTCTCACCCCGTCGCCTCCCTCCCAGAACAATGATAGGGTTCCCCTTGTCTTCACCTTTCACCCCACCAGCCTCCACATTCAACGGATCATCCTCCGTCATTTCCGCCACCTCCAGCGTGATCCCACCACCAAACACATCTTCCCCTCCCCTCCCCTTTCAGCATTCCGAAGGGACCGCTCCCTCCGCGACACCCTGGTCCACTCCTCAATCACCCCAAACACCTCACCCCTCCCCACGGCACCTTCCCGTGCCAGCACAGGAGATGCAACACCTGCCCTTTTACCTCCTCCCTTCCCACCGTCCAGGGCCCCAAACACTCCTTCCAGGTGAAACAGCGATTTACTGGTACTTCTTGCAATTTAGTATACTGTATTCGCTGCTCACGATGCGGTCTCCTCTACATTGGGGAGACCAAACGCAGATTGGGTGACCGCTTTGCGGAACACCTCCATTCAGTCCGTAAGCGTGACTCCGAGCTTCCAGTCCCACCACTTTAATTCTCTGCTCCACTCCCACTCTGACCTCTCTGTCCTCGGCCTCTTACACTGTTCCAACGAAGCTCAACGTAAGCTCGAGGAACAGCACCTCATCTTTCGATTAGGCACTTTACAGCCTTCTGGACTCAACATCGAGTTCAACAATTTCAGACCATAACCTCGGCCCCTATTTTTTCCAGATGGCAGCTGCTAATGATTCTGCTATACCCATTTACACCAATTCTAGACCCATCTTTTGGTTTTTTTTTAAAACTTGTCCCATTACCATCTCCGCATGCCTTGTACTATCATACCTTTTGTCATCTAATGACTCCTGCCTTCCATCCTATCACAGACCTTCCCCTTTGTTCTTTCCACCCTTTCCCTGCCTCTGTACTTGCTTAAAACCTGTTGCATCTCTCTAACTTTTTCCAGTTCTGACGAAAGGTCATCCACCTGAAACGTTAACTCTGTTTCTCTCCCCGCAGATGCTGCCTGACCCGTTGAGTATTTCCAGCATTTTCTGCTTTTATTTCAGATTTCCAGCATCCGCAGTATTTTGCTATTGTGTTCGGCCATTGACGATGGGAAACTTATTAATTATTTTTTAAATGAGCACATGTTGGATATTAAGTGGGAATCACCTCATAGTTTTACTGTAATTCAAAACTGCAAAAGGATTAGCCTTCCTATAATGGATCAACTGACTGAAGCGGTAATACTGACTGGGAGAGATTGCTTCCTTCTTAATAATATGATACATGTATGTGACATAAGAAATAGTAACATAAAGACAGACTTACATTCCTATCGCACCTTTCACAACCTCAGGATGTCCCAAAGCACTTTATAGCCAACAAAGTAATTTCGAAGTGAAGTCACTGTTGTATTGTAGGAAACACGGCAGCCAATTTATGCACAGAAATTTCCCACAAACAGCAATGCGATAATTACCAGATAGTCTGTTTTAGTGATGTTGGTTGAAGGATAGATATTGGCCAAGACCGGGGAGAACTCCCCTGTTCTTAGAATAGTGCCATGGGGTTTTTTACATCCGCCCGAGAGGGCAGACGCAATGTTTCATCTAAAGATGGATAACAATCCATTCACAAATGTGTTCCATAAGCAGTTAAAAATAAATTGGCTATATGCTCCTTTTCACCGTCGGCGAGCACATAGCTGTAACCATGGGGACTGCCTCACCGTAGCTGCCACTATCTATTCTGAAGCATTAATAGTGTTGGGGAAGGGGCATAGCAAGAAGCTCCTGACTGTCTTTGTACAAATGACCCAAAAAACGATAAGGTTTAATGTGTAACAATTCGAACGGCCACTAAAAGAGAATATAGCCAAATAAAGTTAATGACCACCATCAAGCACTAATGACCAGCAAACTCACTTTGGCACACATCCTCTTTGACCACTGCCAACTGATATCATCTGGGCAGTTTGATGACTGCCCCCAAGGATTGTGGAAATGTAGATTTTTTTTTCCCCAGAATATTCCATGATTTATTAATACTTCTCTGGATAAAGAACACAAGAAACAGGAGCAGGAATAGGCCAGTCAGCCCTTCGAGTCTGCTCCACCATTCAGCAAGATCATGGCTGATCTTCTACCTCAACTCCACCTTCCCGCACTATCCCCATATCCCTTAGTATCCAAAAAGCAGACAATATAAAACTCCACTTATAACACCACTTTCCTAACTGTAATACACATGTATACTGTTCAGGTTTATGGCATACCATGGCTGTTCCATTCAAAAGGAGGCCAGCATTAACCTAGTTTTTAGACAACTTTCTTTTCAGAAGTCTCTTTCATCAGTCACAAATTGGGAAATGTACCCTACCTTATGGCAAACGTATGAAGAAAATCCTTGCAGTATTCAGCAGATTGGTTGTTTGTGTTTTAAAGGATCCCGAACACTAAATTCACATAATTAGTTAACTCTCCTCATGAAGTAATAAATTGCCCTCAGCAGTGTGCGATTTTGAATCCTGTCATAGCTAATGGTTTGTTCATAGAAAGCTTAAAGGTTTAGTAACAGACTGCAGTGTTGTATATGCATTCCTCCGGGTATAACAAAAATGAGAAGTCGCACAACACCAGGTTATAGTCCAATAGTTTTATTTGAAATTACGAGCTTTCGGATCTCTGCTCCTTCGTCAGGGACAGTGAGGGTATAACGGCAGCAAAGACAAGACTTCGCGGTGCCCAGTCTTAGTAAATCCAGCAAGTTTATACTGGGGTTGTGCTCAACGTGGCAATGGGTCAAAATCCTGGAACTCCCTCCCTAACAGCACTGTGGGAGTACCTTCACCACACGGACTGCAGCGGTTCAAGAAGGCGGCTCACCACCACCTTCTCAAGGGCAATTAGGGATGGGCAATAAATGCTGGCCTTGCCAGCGACGCCCACATCCCATAAAAACGAATTTAAAAAAAGACCAGCACCCCCTCGAGCTACTTTTACAATGGCCTTAATGCAATTTCCAATTGCTGTCCTGTGCAAGTATTCTGGCTGAGATGCTTGAAAACTGCAGGCGAGAGATGAGACTAACCCAGGCCATTATTCAACTTCCACCAAGATGTTACATTGCTCAGACTCCTGTTTGCCAAGGTCAATCTTAAGAGAAATTGCTTTCAACTTCAAAGAGGAAAGTTTCCTTAAAACATCGGAATTTTGTCAGCGGTCAGTCATTCTAGCATTCGACACATTCAGGAGTGCACAGAATTCTGTAAGTAAATTATGTACATATTACAAGAGGCTGTCATTTCAAAGGTTTGCCAGAGGAGTTGGGAGAGCCATGGATTCTTAGAGTTGCAGCTTTGAAAATGACTACTTGTGTTATGCAGTATTTAGTCTATATCTTTGAAATTTGTAAATCATCTAATTGATTCAACTTGATCAATAGATTTTAGTCTGTACAAAGTGGGCGAATGCATGCACAAGTTTTCACAGTGAACTCAAGGAGGCAATTTAGAGGAATTGGAGTCAAGTGTTAGGCCTGGGCGGCACCAACTCCTTCGGGCAGAGAATAAGAGATGCAGATTTTAGAGTTAAGAGACATCGAATCATAGAATGATACAGTACAGAAGGAGGCCAACGGTCTGCTTATGGTAATGGTCACTGGACACTCTGGATGCTGTTCGAAAAAGCCCAAACCAGAACACATTGTGCCAGCATCAAACGTACACTAACCATGGTTAAGCACAGTTCAAAGCAATAATACAAATTTAATCCTTTGAGGGCTGCAGTGACATTTCTTCAATGTCAAAAAAACCCCCCAAAAAAGGTTATAATTTTTCAGGTTTATTCCATAAATACAATGCAATGTTTTGGCTCTGTACACATCTCTAATTATCAGTTGAAAGTGGAAGAAACTCCTTTGACTCGGTAGGATGGAGTACTCAGCATTTTGAAAGCTGAAATGCCTTTCATTGTTTCAGATTAACAGGAGCATACCTGCTGCATCAGCCACTGCTCACACCAGCCATCTTTAGAAGTCCCTCTGAATAAACTTGGCCAATTATGGGTGGTTTTGTGCTGGATTTCCCCATTCAAAGCCCTTTCGATTTATTTTTTTTTTTTTTTTTTAAGAGCTACTATAGAAAAGCAGTCTCTCATCCCATCCGTCTAAACTGGGTTCCAAGTCTGGTCTCCAAGGCAAAAGCTGCTGCTTCATTCTCCCCAATATGTTATCATAAAAAAGAATGTTTTCCCTGCATACAATGAATTAGCCAGCAAGTGCGAGGTGAACTCAACATTAGAACATAAGAAATAGGAGCAGGAGTAGGCCATTTGTCCCCTCAAGCCTGCTCCGCCATTCAATAAGATCATGGCTGATCTGATCTTGGCCTCAACTCCACTTTCCCGCCTGCTCCCCATAACCCTTGACTCCCCTGTAGCTCAAATATCTGTCTATCTCCGCCTTGAATACTTTCAGTGACTCAGCCTCCACAGCTCTCTGGGCTAGAGAATTCCAAAGATTCACGACCCTCTGAGAGCAACTCGCCAAGGCTTCTTCGGCAGCACCTCCCAAACCCACGACCTCTTCCACCGAGAAGGACAAGGGTAGCAGGCGCATGGGAACACCACCACCTCCAAGTTCCCCTCCAAGTCACACACCATCCTGACTTAGAAATATATCGCCGATCCTTCATCGTCGCTGGGTCAAAATCCTGGAACTCCCTCCCCAACAGCACTGTGGGAGTACCTTCACCACACGGACTGCAGCGGTTCAAGAATGCGGCTCACCACCTCCTTCTCAAGGGCAATTAGCGATGGGCAATAAATGCTGGCCTTGCCAGCGACGCCCACATCCCATAAACGAATTTAAAAAAAAATTCCTCCTCATCTCCGTTTTATATGGGCGATCCCTTATTCTGAAACTATGCCCCCTAGTTCTAGATCCCCCCAAGAGGGGAAACATCCTCCCTGCATCTACCCTGTCCAGCCCCCTCAGAATCTTATATGTTTCAAAAGATCACCTCTCATTCTTCTAAACTCCAATGAGTATAGGCTCAACCTGCTCAACATTTCTTCATAAGGCAACCCTTTCATCTCAGGAATCAACCTAGTGAACCTTCTCTGAACAGCCTCCAATGCAAGTATATCCCTCCTTAAATAAGGAGACCAAAACTGCACGCAGTACTCCAGGTGTGGTCTCACCAGTGCCCTGTACAGTTGTAGCAAGACTTCCCTACTTTTATACTCCATCCCCCTTGCAATAACTCCATTTGCCTTCCTAATTACTTGCTGTACTTGCATGCTAACTTTTTGTGTTTCATGTACGAAGACTCCCAGATCCCTCTGTACTGCAGCATTTTGTAATCTCTCTCCATTTAAATAATAATTTGCTTTTTTATTCTTCCTACCAAAGTAGATAACCTCACATTTTCCCCACATTATACTCCATCTGCCAAATTTTTGCCCACTCACTTAACCTATCTATATCCCTTTGCAGACTCTTTGTGTCCGCCTCACAACTTGCTTTCCCACCTATCTTTGTATGATCAGCAAATTTGGCTACAGTACACTCGGTCCCTTCATCCAAGTCATTAATATAGATTGTAAATAGTTGAGGCCCCAGCACTGATCCCTGTGGCACCCCACTAGTTACCGTTTGCCAACCGGAAAATGAGCCATTTATCCCGACTCTCTGTTTTCTGTTCGTTAGCCAATGCTCTATCCAGGCTAATATATAAGAACATAAGAAATAGGAGCAGGAGTAGACCAATCGGCCCCTCGAGCCTGCTCCGCCATTCAATGAGATCATGGCTGATCTGATCCAACCTCAACTCTAAAGAACACAAGAAGTAGGAGCAGGACCAGGCCCCTGGGCCCGCTCCGCCACCCACAGGGCCTTGACCGATCCGAACTCAAACTCATGTCCAATTTCCAGCCCGCTCCCCGTAACCCCTAATTCCCTTTACTTCTAGGAAACGGTCTATTTCTGTTTTAAATTTATTTAATGAAGTAGCTTCCACAGCTTCCTGGGGTAGCAAATTCCACAGACCCACTACCCTCTGAGTGAAAAAGTTTCTCCTCATCTCAGTTTTGAAAGAGCAGCCCCTTATTCTAAGATTATGTCCCCTAGTTCTAGTTTCACCCATCATTGGGAACATCCTCACCGCATCCACCCGATCAAGCCCCTTCACAATCTTATATGTTTCAATAAGATCGCCTCTCATTCTTCTGAACTCCAACCCCATGGAGTAACCTGATGCCAAGGAGCTGCATCCTCTGGGCCTGTGCTACTATTTTCAGGTTCATTTCACTGTGCGTTTTATGCAGCAGAAAAATTCAAAGGATTTGAACAAACCGAGCACCAGCTGTTTTTTTTGGGTACTAAACGCAAACCATAATAGCACAGCACTTGGGTTTAAATGGAGCGCATCGGGTTTCTTCCATTCCCCCCAAGACACAGCAGAGGTGGAGCTCAATCATTAGCACTTGGAAATTCTCTGTCAGCTTAAAGTTTTATTTTTGTAATTTGCCATTTACTAATTTCACACATCAATGCATTGCTATAAATATATTCGCCACCAGTCTCTGGGTAAAGCACAAAGTACTTAACTAAGAGTGATGATAGCTTTCATCTGTTTTTCTTTTACTTTATTTGTTCATGAGACGCGGGTGACATTGCCACGGCCTTTTCCCAGTTACCCAGAGAAGGCAGTGAGCTTGTTTTAACAACTGAGTAGCTTGTTCGGCTACTTCGGAGAGCGTTAAGAGTCCACCATGGCATGCGGGACTGGAGTCACATTTAGGTGAAATCAGGTATTAGAGAATCAGTTGAATTTTTATGACAACTTTCATAGTGCACCAAATTAGCAGCTGTATTGAATTTAATTTCACATTTGCCATGGTGGGATTTGAACTTGTGACCTTTGAGGTGCTAGTCCAGTACTGTAACCACTACGCTACCATATCCCACAAACAACACCGTGGCGTTGTATTTTCTCACCAAGATGAAATTTTACTCACTTCCCGCACACCGCCCCCCCACCACAATTCCTTTCTTTTACATTTGCCATCTTTTACACAAACCTGCTACTGGATAATGGACCTTCAGTTTAAAACAGCAGCATCGAGGCACACAGGCCTCCCCCCTTAGTGCCAATGTTGCTCCATGAAACCACTGGAGCAGAACTGATTGGTGGTCCAGGCTGTCTGACTTTTCCGCCAATCGTAAAATGCTGATGTAATGGGCTGTCTGAGAACTGGTGAAATAACAGTCAGCCAAGCGGCGTTTACGACGAACAGCACTTGGAACTCAATCTGCAAGATGTATGGAAGGGAGGAGAGAATCGTGCTCATGTGGAGTGCTACCACGAAATAAACATTCCGTTCAGCGGAAGTGATCTGGGCCAATAAACCTCAGTTGACGCATTCATACCACATGAATTCCGCCAGTCTTTGCTACACACGGCAGGTCATGAAGCTGTACAGGTGCAAACCCCAAACATGCACGATACTGCTTTGAAGTCATGACCAATCCTTTTCAGCACAACAGAACTCCACCATGATACAACGCCAGCAAAATACTGCCGGTGCTGGAAATCTGAAACAACAACAGAAAATGCTTGAAACACTCAGCCGGTCAGGCAGCATCCGTGGAGAGAGAAACAGAGTCAACGTTTCGGGGTCGACCCCAAACGTTGACTCTGTTTCTCTCTCCTCGATGCTGCCTGACCTGCTGAGTGTTTCCAGCATTCCAGGTTATTTCAGGGGTCATTCTGACCGCAACAAGGCCGATATTCTTTTTCCACTCGCCTTGTTGGACCTCATTTGCTTTGCAAGACGCAGCAAATAACACCAATACGGTAAACATCAGGCTGGGGCAGCTTCCTAAGAGAACTGCTAGGAGTTAAAAATGTAGATGTAGGAACAGGAGTAGGCCATTCGGCCCCTCGAGCTTGATCCACCATTCAATTAAATTATGGCTGATCTGCACCTTAACTCCATATTCCTCAAAACCCTTGATGTACAAATGAGGAAAGAGGGCTAATAATTACAGAATATTTTCCCCCATTCCTATAAGTAGTCTCACATTTAGACTTTCACTATGGTTGTACACAATCTGTAATACTGAACACAGTCTCACTGTGCCACCTACTGGTTAGTTCTGAAAACTACAGCAGATAAAACTGATCACGACATCTCTACCTGTTTAAGAACATAAGAAATAGGAGCAGGAGTCGGCCATTTGGCCCTTCGAGCCTGCTCCGCCATTCAATATGATCATGGCTGATCTTCTACCTCATCTCCACTTTCCTGCACTATCCCCATATCCCTTGATTCCCTTAATATTCAAAAAATCTATCGATCTCGGTCTTGAATATACTCAATGACTGAGCCTCCACAACCCTCTGGGGTAGAGAATTCCAAAGATTCACCACCCTCTGACTGAAGAAATTGCTCCTCATCTCAGTCCTAAATGGCCGACCCCTTATTCTGAGACTGTGATCTCTGGTTCTAGACTCCCCAGGCAGGGGAAACATCCTCCCTGCATCTACCGTGTCAAGCCCTGTAAGAATTTTGTATGTTTCAATGAGATCACCTCTCATTCTTCTAAACTCTAGAGAATATAGGCCTAGTCTACACAATCTGTCCTCATAGGACAATTCCCCCATCCCAGGAATCAGTCTGGTGAACCTTCGTTGCACTCCATCTATGGCAAGTATATCCTTCCTTAGGTAAGGAGACCAAAACTGCACACAATACTCCAGGTGTGGTCTCACCAGGGTCCTATATAATTGCAGTAAGACGTCTTTACTTTTATACTTCAATCCTCAATAGATTGTTTTATAAAATCAGGTCTGTACAGAATAACTAACTTAATTGAATCAACTCTAGTTTTTCTCAAATGTACAGTCTATTCAAATTTGTCACCAGATTGTGTTTACGTTCTCGGCTGGCTGTGTGCTCTAAATTCATATCCAGTACAGTAGTTCATCCTCAGTCATTGTAAACTACAAGTCTGTGTTGAGTGATTTCACACCTGGATTACACTGCACTTTGTCTCCACACAAAGCCAGAACCACTCTGGACTGACTGAAAACTGTGCAATATAACTTGCAAAAAGATCGAGAGAGAGAGTAGGGATAAAAGAAAGAAGGAAAGTACACGCTTCCCCCAAAATAACACTCCTTGCAACCTTCTAAGGTTCCCATTATTAATCATCTAGAATTATGCGGCATTTTGCACGGCCAAGTCAGTTAGAAATGAGCTCAACTTTGCGTATTTCATATGCTTGTGGGGGCAATCCAAAAGTGGGGGCCATAAATACAAGATAGTTACGAATAAATCTAAGAAGGAATTCAGGAGAAACTTCTTTACCCAGAGAGTGGTGAGAATATGGAACTCGCTACCACAGGGAGTAGTTGAGGCGAATAGCGTAGATGCATTTAAGGGGAAGCTAGATAAGTACATGAGGAAGAAAGGAATAGAAAGATACGTTATTCGGTTTAGATGAACCAGGGTGGGAGGAGGCCCATGTGGAGCATAAACCAGTTGGGCTGAATGGCCTGTTTCTGCGCTGTCACTTCTATATAATTCTATGTAATAAAGAAAACAAAATAAAATAGGAAATACAGGAGGAACTTACACTAAAAGGGTGGTAAATATGTGGAACAGATCACGGGTGGTTGAACAAGAAACCTTAATGGGTTTCAAGAAGGAACTAGACAGGTCTTTGTCAACAAATGGGATGCAGGGTTATCAGAAGCGCACCGAGGGAATACTGTGGATAGGTGGGCCAGATGGACCCATGGCCTTCTGCCTGAAACTGTTCTTATATGATCTATATTGACCCAGGAGTCCTGATATGGAAAAGGAAGAATGGTTCTGACTTCAGAGCATTATTGTACTTATTACAGTCAGGAATGTACCAGAAAATTCCACATCAGGTCAAGCACAATTAAGTTTCTGTTTATCAAATGGCTCCAATGTGAATAAGTGAGTAAGCATTACCCTGGATCTAGCCTACAAAGCTACCTTTGGAATCAGATTAAAAAGAGAGATATTAAGGTGAGAATGTTTAATAAACTCTCTACATCAAGTCATTTGTTAGGGTGGATTGGATTTTTACTCCCCCCAAATGGGAGCGAATGGGGGAAGTGTACTTTGATACCCAGTATTGAGTGTGCCTCGGGCCTACCCGCTCCGACGCATGGATCGTGTCCAGCGCCCAGTTTGCATCAGGAGGCTGGCGCTATCCAATTTCACCCCCTAGGTTTCTGCTTATTACTCACATGGTGCGATACACAGTCCCGCCAACTTGCACACAACAAACTGGGCACACAACAGACCAGGATAAAGAGTGCAAACAACAACAAAAATCGTACTATTGTATTGTGCAGTTCCCGAGAAAGAAACAGCAGATTCCCTTCAAGTTTCTCTGAAGACAGCCAGCAAGGAAAAGCCCGAGCAGGACTGGGCAGAAGGTAGGTTACAGGGCATGAACTGGAGAGCTACAGTACATTAGGATAAAAGGTGATGCTTACCCATGCTCTTAGGAAACATTGCTATTCATTTATAGTGTGCACGAAAAGAAAGTCATAATTTTACATTGAGTACCACATGTATTACCCAAGTAAAGCTGGAAGAGACAACAGCAGATGCTAGATAATCAACACCTGACAGCCCACTGACATGCACCTACTGTTGTGCTTTATTGAGATGATGAAATGCACAGTTAAAGAGGTACAGAAATAAGAGATAGGTATATCATAGGTAGTAGAGGATATCTGATGTTTAGATACAGTTTACTCATGTACATCTCGAGCGGTACAGTAGTCCTAATAAATTACAGAGCAGTTTCACAATCACTTAGCAGTACAGGTAAGCTCTGCCACCATTAGTAAGTAACTGACTCTCTCTCTCTCTCTCGCAACATTAAGTTCTGGAGAAGGAGACTAGTGGGATTGTGGGAGCGGCAGTTCTTGGAGCATGCAGTGGACAACAGAGCCTTCAGCTGGGGAATGTCACTTTTAAAAAAAAAATTATTTCACGGGAACGTGGGCGTCACTGCCAAGGCCGGCGTTTATTGCCCATCCCTAATCGCTCTCGAGAAGGTGGTGGCGAGCCACCTTCTTGAACCGCTGCAGTCCGTACAGCATCGAGCACGTTGGATGGTGTGCAATGTTGCTTGCTGCAGGTCAGGTCTATTGCAGCAAGGTCACATTAATTGTAATGCTGGACTCTTGGATGCAGGGCTCTAAATTCACTCCAAGGCTGCAAACTCTAAAATATATTGAATTACCAACATTTATTAACAAAAAGCTCACCTCCTCAATCATATTATCCTTTTCAGCCAAGAGTTCCTCCTCAGACGACCCCTTTTTCACCAGCTTTCTTAGACGCCAACAGTAGTCTCGCATCTAGCCATCAGAAAAAGGAAAGAAAAATGATGCCATTTCAATAGTTAACACAAAGATCAAACAAACTAAATCATTCAGATTTGATCTCTGCTTTCTTCCGATGTCCATTTAAGAACAATAGGAGCAGGAACAGGCCGTTCAGCCCCTCGAGCCTGCTCCGCCATTCAATTAGATCATGGCTGATCTGTACCTCAACTCTACTTGGTCTCTATCCCTTGGTGCGTATTTGTACTGCTCCATTTCAGTTACTTCTTAAACTGTAAATTTCTCAAACTGCTTTGTACCAAACACTTGCTTTTGAATCTCTATAAAGCCCAAGTCTGACGAATACTTGAATACTGATCCCATCAGAGTAGGCTTTTCAAGCACCTCTCACACTGCTGGACAGGAAACAAGATAAGCTCATCAACTAATGGTCAATCTAGCTCTAAAATGCAACCTCTCCTCTCCCCACCCCATCTCCTCCCTCCCCTCGTCACCTTTCTGGTCTCTTCCATTTGAAGAGATATGATCATTGCTTCTTATAGAATCATCGAACGGTTACAGCACAGAAGGAGGCCATTCAGCCCGTCGAGCCCGTGCCGGCTCTCTAAGAACATTTCAGCTAGTCCCACTCCCCCGCCCTTTCCCCGTAGCCCTGCAAATTTTTTTCCTTCAGGTGCTTATCCAATTCCTTTTCGAAAGCCACGATTGAATCTGCCTCCACCACCCTTTCAGGCAGTGAATTCCAGATCCTAACAACTCACTGCTTTAAAAAAGTTTTCCCTCATGTCGCCTTTGGTTCTTCGGCCAATCATCTTAAATCTGTGTCCTCTGGTTCTTGACCCTTCCGCCAATGGGAACAGTTTCTCTCTATCTACTCTGTCTAGACCCCTCATGATTTTGAACACCTCTATCAAATCTCCTTTCAACCTTCTCTGCTCTAAGGAGAACAACCCCAGCTTCTCCAGTCTGTCCACGTAACTGAAGTCCCTCATCCCTGGAACCATTCTTGTAAATCTTTTCTGCACCCTCTCTAAGGCCTTCACATCCTTCCTGAAGTGCGGTGCCCAGAATTGGACACAATACTCCGGTTGAGGTCGGACCAGTGTTTTTTAAAGGTTCATCGTGACTTCCTTGCTTTGGTACTCTATGCCTCTATTTATGAAGCCCAGGATCCCGGATGCTTTTTTCCCCTCTTTTCTCTTATTTCCCTAGGCTCTAAATACACCACCCTCCAAATATCCTCACTGTGTGAAGACCAAGATTCGTTGCAATGTGACAGACTAAAGTTTTGTGATTGTAAATAGACTGGATGAATTTTTCCAATGGTTTTCTAATGATCTTGGTCACAGGCCACATGGGCCTGTTTTGGGCCCACACTGCTACTATTTCCCAAGACTTCAGTTTGGAATACAATTTGTAGGAAACATGCAGGAAAACCAAAATGGCTGCATTTCAGCAGTCATTTTAACTTATTCATACCTTGTGATTCAGAACATCATTCATGGCCTTGCTGGCTTCTGAACTATGAGATTCAGGAAAGCACTTCTTAGGCATAATTCCGTATTTTTCTACAAGGCAGAGAAAAAGAAGAGATTTTTTTTTTCCGTCCTGAAATATGTTTTTTTTTAAAATGGGGCTTCCTTATATTTTCAGTTTTGTTTTCACCTTTTATTCAG
Organism: Squalus acanthias; assembly: GCA_030390025.1. Lineage (NCBI taxonomy): Eukaryota > Metazoa > Chordata > Chondrichthyes > Squaliformes > Squalidae > Squalus > Squalus acanthias. The sequence continues at coordinate 15,461,694 of CM059448.1, forward strand.
TGAAGCTCAAAAATTGAGGTCTCTTACTTAATTGATCATTTTAAATTTATATTTGCTTTGAGAAATTTTTAAAAACTGGTAAATGGAACACTTTTCCATTTGGTGCACTCGGTGTCTGCAGCAGATACTCCCAATAGCACAGGCTAGATTTAAAGGAATCCTCCCTCTTCTCTCTCTCACCCCCTTTATTTCACAGCAGTGCCCCTTCCTGCAGCACTGTGAATTATTCTACCTCCTGCGCGAACCATCCTTTCTGATTCAGACTGTCCAGTGGCATCACACTGTCGGAGTTTTCAGCTCTACCCAGTAAAAACTGGAGCCATCGTCATACAGAACAGAATGGACTATTGCAAAGAAGCATACCGACAACTGGACAACCAGGAACACTACAGACAGTTACCCGCAGATCCGACCAAAGAACACACCCGCCAACTCAATAGACTGATCAAGACCTTCGATCCAGACCTTCGAAGCATCCTACACGCTCTCATCCCACGTACGAGACTTCTACTGCCTCCCAAAGATACACAAAGCCAACACACCCGGACGTCCTATCGTGTCAGGCAACGGAACCCTGTGTGAGAACCTCTCTGGATACGTCGAGGGCATCCTGAAACCCATCGTGCAGGGAACCCCCAGCTTCTGCTGCGACACCACAGACTTCTTACAGAAACTCAGCACCCATGGACCAGTTGAACCAGGAACACTCCTCGCCACGATGGACGTATCGGCACTCTACACCAGTATCCCCCACGATGACGGCATCGCTGCGACAGCCTCAGTACTCAACACCAACAACAGCCAATCTCCAGACGCCATCCTACAACTCATCCGCTTCATCCTTGACCACAATGTCTTCACCTTCGACAACCAGTTTTTTACCCAAACACACGGAACAGCCATAGGGACCAAATTCGCACCCCAATACGCCAACATCTTCATGCACAAGTTCGAGCAAGACTTCTTCGCTGCACAGGACCTCCAACCAACGCTGTACACCAGATACATCGACGACATTTTCTTCCTTTGGACCCACGGCGAAGAATCATTGAAAAGACTACACGATAACATCAACAAGTTCCATCCCACCATCAAACTCACCATGGACTATTCCTCAGAACCGTGTTTCATTCTTGGACACACGAATCTCCATCAAAGACGAACACCTCTGCACTTCACTCTACCGCAAGCCCACGGACAACCTCACGATGCTCCACTTCTCCAGCTTCCACCCTAACCACGTTAAAGAAGCCATCCCCTATGGACAAGCCCTGTGAATACACAGGATCTGCTCAGACGAGGAGGAACACGATGGACACCTACGGACGCTGAAAGACGCCCTCGTAATAACGGGATATGACGCTCGACTCGTCGATCGACAGTTCCGACGGGCCACAGCGAAAAATCGCATAGACCTCCTCAGAAGGCGAACACAGGACACAACCAACAGAGTACCCTACGTCGTCCAGTACTTCCCCGGAGTGGAGAAACTACGCCATGTTCTTCGCAGCCTCAACATGTCATCGATGACGATGAACACCTCGCTAAGGCCATCCCCACGCCTCCACTACTCGCCTTCAAACAGCCGCCTAACCTCAAAAGTACCATCGTTCGCAGCAAATTACCCAGCTTTCAGGAGAACAGCGACCACGACACCACGCAACCCTGCCACGACAACCTCTGCAAGACATGCCAGATCATCAACACAGATACCATCATCACACGTGAGGACACTACCCACCAGGTACATGGTACATACTCATGTGACTCAGCCAACGTTGTCTACCTCATACGTTGCAGGAAAGGATGCCCCGGAGCATGGTACATCGGCGACAACGTATGAACGGACACCGCGCAACAATCGCCAGGCAGGATTGTTACCTCCCAGTCGGGGAACACTTCAGCAGTCAAGGACATTCAGCCTCGGATCTTCGGGTAAGCGTTCTCCAAGGCGGCCTTCAAGACACACGACAACGCAAAATCATCGAGCAGAAACTGATAGCCAAGTTCTGCACCCATGAGGACGGCCTCAACCGGGATCTTGGGTTCATGTCACGCTACGTGTAACCCCACCTGACGTAGAGTCATCCAGACTCGAGTCGTCGTTGGCTTGTTCACAGATGTGATTTCCAGTAAAAAAAGTAAAAAGTTTAAAGTTTATGGTTTTCCATACAGACTGCAGCATCTGACACATTAGACCCCCTGTGACCCCACCTCATTGTCTTAGTTGTATTTTGCTATGTCTTTGATATAATGTCTTCCTGACTGACCTGATTGTCTCTCTGCCGAGGTGTGATAAAAGGCAGTCAGAAAGATTAACTGTAGTCGTCTGACATTGTACGCTGCACAGGCATTGTTCTCTGTCTATATATGCTGTGCCGATTTGTATTCCTTCACTTCACCTGATGAAGGAGCAGCGCTCCGAAAGCTTGTGATTTCAAATAAAACTGTTGGACTATAACCTGGTGTTGTGCGACTTCTCAGTAAAAACTGGGTTGTGTTTTGCTCAACCCCATTTAAAGTAGAACTTCCAAGGCCAGTGGAGAGGCAGCTTCAGTTCCACAGCTCTCGGCCGTGTCCTGACAGGTATCAGGAGTGAAAGGGCAGACTTCCAACCCACTGTGCTGCCCAGAATCTCTCTATTCAGGAGATTGCATTGTACATGAATGTTTTTCATCCAATCACCTGTCTATTGTCACGGATACTTCGACATTTGACTTCTCAATCCAAGCTCACAGGTGCCATCTTCTAAAACACTGAATAACTCAAGAGTTTATTTTGTACTTTCTCTTGTTCTTATATGGAATTAAAATATTGGGGGGGCTTTTTCCTTGTCACTAATTTTCTCCTCACCATGAAGCTGTTGACTTTGCTCGAGTACAATTCCATAGGGGTCAGGCAACCTTCAGCGAGTAACCCAAGTGGCCATTGTTCAGGTGTGAACTTTGACAGATCTGACCGGCTGTTCAACTGTGGCATCTCACCAGGTGCTTCATCTTGGGAGTTCAAAAGAGACCACCCCCTCCCCCACCCCGACTACTACCAGGAGGATGGTTATTAGACAGCTGACAGGCCTAGGATTGAGCCCTCACTAGATGAAAAGCAGATACCAAGGAGAGGTACAGTGAACAGCAAAACTCAAAAATGTGCAAGTGCATTGCCACAGTATGGGCACATATCATTACCCGATCAAACAGAGCTTCACCAGTTGGAGGTACAGAGCTCCAGCAGCAACCATTTGCCTTCCTGCAACCCAATCCGCTGAGGCCCTGACCTTTAGATACATGAACTTGCGGTCTCATACCCAGCCTCCTTCATGGCAAGCTTCAATGTTTCCCCATCAGCTGTACAACAGACATTTGCTTTCCGCATGGCGACAGGACCCATGCTTGTGACACGTCAGCCACCTTTATGTTCTATAAATCCAAGTCCAATGCTTAATCCAGACTGCATATGAAAGCTTTGGCAAAGAGAGGAATGAAGAGGCGGAGGAGGTGGGGTCAGTGGAATGGAAATACAAAAAACGTGTGCGAGAGAATATTCCTGACCTTTCACTATTTGCTCTACCAAGGAAACATAACGGGTCAGGATTTGCTGTCAAATTAACAACAAGGCTAATGGCGCTCGACATTACACACAAATGCCACGGCATCTTGAAGTGGGGGGGGGCAGATGCGTGATTAAACACGGAAATCCAAAAGTTGCTGTCGGAGATGAGCCGTTCCACCGTTAGCTTTGCGAAAACGACATCTCACTGTCTGGCTCACTCTTAAAACTCACTGAATGGCATGAAGTTGCTGTATTTGCACGGTAGATATGAACTAAACTCGCCACAGAAAGTTAAGTCTGGTCATTTCAAGTCTAAGTACCCTTTTAATGATATAAGTGTTAGTTACTGCCAATCAACCTTTCTGGCATTGAAAATTAACTATTACAAGTGTGGAGTCTCATTCCTTCAGATTTTAATTGTTGTTGGAGATTTAAAAAAAAATATAAAATGTATTTTTATTTTATTTTTCCTTTCTGTCTCTTTTACATCTCTCTCTTAATCCAATCTTTCTTTCCCTCTCATCGTTTCTCTTTCTGTACCTGCTTTGACATTGAATGCACCCACTCTAATTTATACTTCCATCGCAGTCCTTTCGCTGTTAACTTCACAACATCACAATCCTCCAATCGGATTGGTTGAGAAGATACCCAGTGGCTTGTCCTGTTCACTCAGGTTCCAGAAGCCCCGTTGCCCTCACTGCGCCGTTATCAGCTCGCGCTTTCAGCAACTTGCGGCGCAACATATCAGCACGATTAAACGGGCAAGTCCAACTAACTGCGGACGCCATTCATTGCCCTGCTACAGCAGATTCTGGCCCATTACTGGATAATAATTATTTCACAATTTTAAAACAAAATATTGGTCTTACCAATGAGGTTGACAAGCATATCCCACTGGCCTCCATCATTTGTGGGGTTTGCGAGCAGAAACTGTGAAAGTCTACCATCAAAGGGTTCTTTTTCATTGCCCGTTCTCTGAGCAACCTCAATGAATGCATTCAAGTAATAGTAGCAACGCTCAATCTAAAAAAGGGAAAATATTGTTCAAAATTAGTGTGATGCCTCAACGTCACAGGTTTTCATACCAGCCAAGAACGTCACTATGGGTACTGCATCTCAAGCATTCCCTGTACATTCTGTACTTGTTTGACTTACTTGTACGTTACTTATGGTTAACGGTCAGAAAGCAGAGAGTAGGAATAAATGGGACTTTTCCAGGTTGGCAGGCTGTAACTAGCGGGATACCACAAGGATCAGTGCTTGGGCCTCAGCTATTTGCAATCTATATTAATGACTTAGAGGAAGGGACTGAGTGTAACGTATCCAAGTTTGGTGATGATACAAAGTTAGGTGGGAAAGTACATAAGAACATAAGAAATAGGAGCAGGAGTAGGCCAATTGGCCCCTCGAGCCTGCTCCACCATTCAATAAGATCATGGCTGATCTGATCCTAACCGCCAATCTACTATCACAGAACCATCTCCTGAACCTAACAGAATTGGACACACGAAATAGGAGCAGATCAGGCTACACAGCCCCTGGGCCCGCTACGCTACCCACAGGGCCATGACCGATCCGAACCTAGACTCATGTCCAAATTCCTGCCTGCTCCCCGTATCCCTTAATTCCCTTTACTTCTAGGAAACTGTCTATTTCTGTTTTAAATTTATGTAATGATGTAGCTTCTACAGCTTTTTGGGGCAGCATATTCCATGGACCTATCACCCTCTGAGTGAAGTAGTTCCTTCTCATCTCAGTTTTGAAAGAGCAGCCCGTTATTCTAAGACTATGTCCCCTAGTTCTAGTTTCACCCATCATCGGGAACATCCTCCCCGCATCCACCCGATCCAACCCCTTCACAATCTTATATGTTTCAATAAGATCGCCTCTCATTCTTCTGAACTCCAATGAGTAGAGTCCCAATCTACCCAACCTCTCCTCATATGTCCATCCCCTCATCCCCGGGATTAACCGAGTGAACCTTCTTTGTACTGACTCAAGAGCAAGGATGTCTTTTCTTAAGTATGGACACCAAAACTGTATGCAGTATTCCAGGTGCGGTCTCACCAATACCTTGTACAACTGAAGCAATACCTCCCTATTTTTATATTCTATCCCCCTAGCAATGAAAGCCAACATTCCATTGGCCTTCTTAATCACTTGCTGCACCTGCATACTAACCTTTTGAGTTTCGTGCACCAGGACCCCCAGATCCCTTTGTACTTCAGTACTCTCCAGTTTCTTGCCATTAAGATAATAACTTGCTCTACTATTTTTCCTGCCAAAGTGCATAACCTCACACTTTCCAGTATTGTATTCCATCTGCCAAATCTCTGCCCACTTACTTAGCCTGTCTATGTCCCCTTGCAGATTTATGATGTCCTCCTCACTCACTACTTTCCCTCCCATCTTAGTATCATCTGCAAACTTTGATATGTTACACTCGGTGTAAGCTGTAAGTAAGCTGTCAGGAGGACGCAAAGAGGCTGCAGAGAGATCTAGACAGGATGACTGAGTGGGCAAGAAAATGGCAAATGGAATACAATGTGGGGAAGTGTGAAGTTATCCACTTTTGTAGGAAAAACAAAAAAGCAGAATATTTTTTGAATGGTGAGAGACTGGGAAATGTTTGCACTCAGAGGGACCTGGGTGTCCTTGTACGTGAATCATAGAAAGTTAACATGCAGGTACAGCAAGCAATTAGGAAAGCAAATGGTATGTTAGCTTTTGTTACAAAGGGATTAGAGTATAAGAGTAAAGAAGTCTTACTACAATTATACAGCCATGATGTGGAGATGCCGGTGTTGGACTGGGGTGGACAAATGTGAGAAGTCGCATAACACCAGGTTATGGTCCAACAGCTTTATTTGAAATCACAAGCTTTCGGAGCACTGCTCCTTCATCAGGTGAAGTCAGGTGACTTCACCTGACGAAGGAGCAGCGCTCCGAAAGCTTGTGATTTCAAATAAAGCTGTTGGACGATAACCTGGTGTTGTGCGACTTCTCACATTTATAATTATACAGGGCATTGATGAGGCCACACCTGGAGTACTGTGTACAGTTCTGGGCTCCTTACCTAAGGAAAGACATACTTGCCTTAGAGGGAGTGCAGCGAAGGTTCACTAGACTGGTTCCTGGGATGAGAGGATTGCCCTATGAGAAGAGATGGAGTAGACGAGGCCTATATTCCTGAGAGTTTAGAAGAATGAGAGGTGATCTAATTGAAACATATAAAATTCTTAAGGGGCTTAACAGGGTTAATGCTGGGAAAATGTTTCCCCTGGCTGGGGAATCTAAAACACGGGGTCACAGTCACAGAATAAGGGGTCGGCCATTTAGGACTGAGATGAGAAAAAATGTCATCACTCAAAGGGTTGTGAATCGTTGGAATTCTCTACCCCAGAGGGCTGTGGAGGCTCAGTCGTTGTGTATATTCAAGACAGAGGTTGATACATTTTGGGGAACAACGGGAATTAAGGGATATGGGGATAATGCGGGAAGGTGGAGTTGAGGTAGAAGATTAGCCATAAACATTTTGAATGGTGGAGCAGGTTCGAGGGGCCGAATGGCCAACTCCTGCTCCTATTTCTTATGTTCATACGTTCTGTTGCTGCACACTAATTAAAAAATGTGTTCCACAATCACTGCACTGTCTTTCTTTGGCTAGCTGATACCACTCAGAAGTTAGAACAGATATCTGAATATTTGCCTGGGATTCTCCCAAGTGTGCAAGTATTAACAGGAGCTCTGCAAGAGTGTGAATATTTGCAGGGAACTTGCTCCCCAAGCAAAAATTGAAAAAGTCATAAATGCATTTACATTAATATAATACACACACATTTCCAAAAGGCATAATTCAATGAAAAGTAGCTCAAGCCCTAAGAGAACCACAGAAAAATGCTTCTCATTGACCACCACAGAGCTTTTAGAATGGGTTAGGAGAATTACAAATTATATGCAGGAGTTTAAATAAAATGTATACCATAAAAATCAACATCTAACGTAAATTGCAATCTTAATTCAGTATCACTTGTCATTTATGCTACAATCGTCTGGATCATTGTTCTACTTATTTTGACTAAGGTACTTGCAAGATTTAACATTAAACAGATACTTCAAAAATCAAACACTCAACAGATCAGAGCCCTTCAAGATATCTCACATCACATCTTAATGGATACTGATTCTCAAGGTATTCAGGCATGTAAACAATACAATATACAATGTTATACTTCAGACCTTTAATCAAATTATATTGCCCCTTTTTAAGACCTTTCACAAAAAGCAATGATACATTTTATAGATGAGTGTTTATAGTACCTTATCCCAGAAGAACATGTAGGATTGACTAAACTCAAATTCTTCAATATTGAATTTCTTCATCAATGGAAGCCGTATCACATTGAGGCAGGAGAAAATCCAACACCGCCCTGAAAAGATTTTATGTAAGTCAAGTTAATATGAATAATCAATCAATCAACCAGTGTCTTGTGGAGTGGAGTGGAGTGGTGGAGCAGGGTGGAGGGGAAAGAGTGGAGAATGACTTTTTAAATCACAGTGGTGGCAAGTGCATTTTCATCCATGATCTATAGGTTGAATTCCTTTTTTTAGGTATGGGGAGGTACCAATCGACAGCCCAGCTCCTCCACATGGTGAGGGGGGGGGCGGATTCAAAAGGAGAATCATCCTCAAACCACTAATGCCCAACTCCTAGGGGCCAGTTTCAAATTGTTATCGGTAGGGGGATGAGCGCGAGTCATGTGTCTACCCTCCTCAGTCCAGTTAGTTTGTACAACAGCAGGTTATAGTCCAACAGTTTTATTTGAAATCACGAGCTTTCGGAGCGCTGCTCCTTCGTCACTTTACCTGACGAAGGAGCAGCGCTCCGAAAGCTCGTGATTTCAAATAAAACTGTTGGACTATAACCTGGTGTTGTGCGACTTCTCATTTTTGTCCACCCCAGTCCAACACCGGCATCTCCGCATCACAGTTAGTTTGTGTTACAGGTAGATCAAAAAAGGTAGAAGAGAACAATTTTTTTTTATAAATGGGAGCCCCACACTCTGACAAGAAAAAAAAAATGGTTATCCAGACAGCTTGGAATTGGGGAACTTGATTTTAAGTGAAAAGAGCAATCTATTTTCCCATTTCCTTATAACCCACGACCTCTGCCACCTAGAAGGACAAGGGCAGCAGGTGCATGGGAACACCACCACCTCCAAGTTCCCCACCAAGTCACACACCATCCTGACTTGGAAATATATCGCCGATCCTTCATCGTCGCTGGGTCAAAATCCTGGAACTCCCTCCCCAACAGCACTGTGGGAGTACCTTCACCTCACGGACTGCAGCGGTTCAAGAAGGCGGCTCACCACCACCTTCTCAAGGGCAATTAGGGATGGGCAATAAATGCTGGCCTTGCCAGTGACGCCCACATCCCATAAACGAATTTTTAAAAAATTACCACTTCCGGTTTGGGAGAGGGAGGAAGAATCAATCAACAGGTCAATTGTGCTCTGTAATGATAGTGAGCATGTTCACCCCCTGTGAACAGTTCAGTGTCTCAGAAACAAAACAGTTATCAGATTTCACTCCCTGCATTTCCAAGTGCATCACTGAGGAGACCCACAAATGCACTGGATCTCCCTTAGGTAACCCCACCTCATTTCAAATAACCCAAACTGCCTTACTGATATACTCACATGGGTACATTGTTAGTGAGGGTCTTTTGCTGATTCATAGCCCCAAAGCAAAATTGTCTGATCATAACTGGTGAACCACTATACGATATATAATTGGGTATAATGCTACCCTGTAGCGTAGAATCAAATGAAACATTATGGTCAAGAAAACCATACTAAGGTTGCAAAAGAAAAAATCAACTAACAAATTCCAATAGTATATCTAAATTAAAGTCTTGTACGCAAGCACACACATTCTCTAAGCATCACACATTAGTCATCACACCTCACAATGTCACACTTTATTTTATCCTCTGAATCGCTGTGAACACAGCCACAGGCGATCCGCTAGTATTTTACAACAACACAAAAGCTGGAGGCATTTTAAGGATGTGGCACAGCATCAAGTGCAAGTAACTCAAAAATCATTCAAGCTTCACTCTTTTAGTGCATGCCTTCATATGCGTTACACATGATGATGATGCTTGCTGAAGAATTTTGTTTTTAAAAGTCTCAAAAATACAGCTATGTGCTCTGCCTGAAAGGTGTTAATATTAACACAACCATGGTAACTACTGCAGTGACTGGGATTACAGACAAAAGATCACAGGGCAGTGCCCATGTTGCGATAACAGAGAAAAGGACTAAATCCATACTGACGAATAAGTTTGCCGAGCACTTCTAATCAACGCTCTTTGTAATAAATACATTTTCGGGCTGCGTGGCCCATTCAAAGTACCACTCATGTGCGGGACCCCTGGAGCGCGGTGCGGCCGCTCACCTTTACAGGGAACATCGCTTCTAATGTGAAAATCTCAATGACAAATTCTGATGAGCTGTAACTTGGTGACAAAAATCAGGAAACTGTACAAACACAATGGAGACCATCTGAACAAGTGATTCAATTAGTAATTGACAGGTGTCTATTTTCACTGTCTATAATTGACAGTGGAAGATTCAAATTGAGGAGTAAGCTAAAATTGTGGGTCTGGACAACAAAGTCAGGTAACCGTTGTCAGTGTTGGATCTGGTGTTCACGATTTTTTTGATCTACCATTTTGCAAGCTGGTTATAAAGCCTTGATGTTGAAATTGGAGTACAGTGCTCTTTGCTCACTAACTGAGTTTTTTTTATTCGTTTGTGGGATGTGGGCGTCGCTGGCAAGGCCAGCATTTATTGCCCATCCCTAATTGCCCTTGAGAAGGTGGGGGTGAGCTGCCTTCTTGAACCGCTGCAGTCCGTGTGGTGAAGGTACTCCCACAGTGCTGTTAGTTCTTATCCTTTATCCAAATCACGGGCTAACAATAACAATCACAAGAGTGGTCGCATCTATCGGTTTTGGGCCCAAATGGAAGAGCAGTTTCGAACACATTGCGCCAACAAGCAGCTGCTGAGAGGGATAGCTTGGCCAGTACATTGCGCTACCTGTGGCGCAGTGAGTAGCACACTCGGCTCTGAGTCTGAAGGTTGTGGGTTCAAGTCCTACTCAGGGACTTGAGCACAAAAATCTAGGCTGACACTCCAGTGCAGGGCTGAGGGAGCGCTGCACTGCCGGAGGTGCCGTCTTTCGGATGAGACGTTAAACCGAGGCCCCGTCTGCTCTCTCTCTCAGGTGGACGTAAAAGACCCCAGGGCACTATTCGAAGAAGAGCAGGGGAGTTATCCCCGGTGTCCTGGCCAATATTTATCCTCAATCAACATCACAAAAAACAGATTATCTGGTCATTATCACATTGCTGTTTGTGGGAGCTTGCTGTGCACAAATTGGCTGCCGCATTTCCCGCATCACAACAGTGACTACACTCCAAAAGTTCTTCATTAGCTGTAAAGCGCTTTGAGATGTCCGGTGGTCGTGAAAGGCGCTATACAAATGCAAGCCTTTACTTTACCTCTAGCTAGCTCCCGCCTCCCACAGCCTAGTGGGTAAACATACTGCCTAATATGGCGCTGATCCAAATTCTCAGCTAAGTTCCCAAGTTTGACCACCAGACTGTGTTGAGTTAACTGTTCTCAACCAGCAATAGTAGAGCTCCAATTGCCCCCACCCGCTGGAAGGGATGTGGGAGAAGAAAATGACCACGGGTTCTTACTTGATGTCACGAGGTACGGACCCAAATGGAAAGTGTACATAGAACACTACAGCACAGAAACAGGCTGCATAGCCCATCAAGTCTACACCACTGTTTTTCTCCACATGAGCCATCTAATCTAATCCCACTGTTCTGCTCACTCCCCATGTCCTTGAATATTCCTTTTAATTCCCTTTCATAAATACTAATGGCCTCTGCGTCAACAATGGTTTGTGGCAGAGTACTCCACGATCGAATCACCTGCTGTGTAAAGATTTTATTCAAACTCCCCTTTAGTTCTTCTGTAATTATCTAAACGTTCTGCCCTTTTGTTACCATCTCATTGACCAGTATAAATAACCTTCCGCTATTTATCATAACATAACCCTTTATAATCTTGGAACGCCTCGATCAGGAGACCCTTCAACTTTCTCCTCATCAATCCCAGTGAAAAAAGAGCCCTAATTTCTCATCTATCTTCATAAATGTAACCCCTCGTCCCTAGTAACAAGCTATAAAATCTACACAGCACCTTCTTCCACTGTTTTTATAACCATACACTTAAAAGCCTTGTCTGTAGCATTGTACCTAAAAGTATAGATGTATTTAAGGGGAAGCTAGACTAGCATATGAGGGAGAAGGGAATAGAGGGTTATGCTGATAGAGTTGGCTGAGGAAAGACAGGAGGAGGCTCGAGTAGAGCATAAACGGCAGCATGGACTGGTTGGGCCGAATGGCCTGTTTCTGTGCCGTATATCCTATGTAATCCCTATATAGAGCAAAAAACCAGTGATGCTAATTGGCTTATACATTCACTGACTAAACACATATTACATGGTTTTGGTGGGCGGCCGGGGGGTGTTTAATTACTGAACGTACCCTTTTTATTGGTCATTTAGAAATGCCTGCAAGAAGTTTTTCCCACACACACAAGCCTGCCCTTCTGCCCGGGCTTGGCCTGAAAGTTTCACTTGGGACTTTGATGCTGGGGAGTTCCAGTTGCTCGGGACAGATGTACTTTGAGTGGAGGGGGACAAAAAGGGCAAGTGTTTGATATAGTTTAAGACGTTAAATAAAAATTCCCTGCGTTGTTTACAATGAGGTTTGTCCGTGTTTAGGGGGACTGATGTTTGCAACTGAGGCTAGAAGTGGGATCATGACAAAGCTCCTTGATTCCCACCTCAAGACATTGGAGGCAAAAAAATCAGCCTGGACAATAGCAAATGACAAGTTACTCAAGGTTCTGGCCATTGGAGACTTGACAAAGTACCGCGCATCTTCAGCACATTTTATAATGCAAATAACAACAAGATTAAGAGGTCTGGAGAGTGATGAACAAAGTTACTTGCATTTTCAGCAAGTTTGATAAGGTGGTGAGTACACAGTATTACAAATATAAAAACAAAAAGCAAAATACTGCGGATGCTGGAAATCTGAAACAACAGAAAACGCTGGAAACACCCAGTGGATCAGGTAGCATCTATAGAGAGAGAGACAGAGTGAATGTTTCAGGTTGATGATCTTTCATCAGTTCTGAAACATTAACTCTGGTTTTTCTCTCTCTCCACAGATGCTGCCTGATCTGCTGGGTGTTTCCAACATTTTCAGTATTGTGTCCATCAGTATCAATAAGGTGTGATATATTCTTACTTTATGCCAGGCATATGATACATTGCTTCGGTAGGTTAACCGTACTTTGATGGCCAAACTGCTGTTGGGTTTAGGCTGTGGTAAACATTTTTTTTTTTTAAATCGTGTAACCCAGGTGCCAGGCTACTCATGATCAAAACCATGGGAGATCTACCATAAAATAGCCGCAGGCATTAAACAAATCTGGCCAAATCATTTTAAGATTTGGTTTCGTGCTTCGACCTGTGAACCCGAAGACAAGGTTAGTCTTAGAACTAACTCAGGAAATCCCTTATTCTGTACACACTCTATGGGGCAAGGATCGATACCTGAAAGAACCAAGAACTCAATTCATTTTGGTTGTTTCAACCAATTTTCAGTATAAAAATGGGTAAAGTGCCCAGTAACTAGAATCTTAATACGATGCTGGTTTACGTTAGATTGCAGTTAGGGGCTGTGCTGTAATGTAAATGAGACAGCGCTAATGCCACCCGAGGGGGCAAAGAACAACCTCATCGGGTGCTGTTGGCAAACATAGACCAGCTGCCTTTGACAGCACTAGACACCGTGGGGTATAATCCTCTCTCTCTCTCTCTCTCAGCACACCCATCCAGACCAAGGCTGCAGTTTGTTTTGTTGCTGGCTGCCAAGCATTTTCTGCTAGCAACTGCGGAAAGTCTAAGCCCATCAAACTAAAGCCACAATCATGTTTGTGGAATTCTTTCCACAGAGTAAACAGGGTGAATTCAAAAGGATCAGTAAATATTGCAGAACTGCCTTAGAAAGGACTTCTGTAGTATAAGTGGGCTATTAAATACCACTTAGTTGATGCAAGACATACTAAAAGCAAATATAAAATCACTGCTATAATTAGGCGTGTATTTGGAATAATGGCCTGTAATTTCCGATAGGAGGTTTCCTGCGTGCGGATGCCTCCTATCGGGAAAAAATCTACGCCCTTACCTGAGGGCTCCTGAGGTCCGGACACTTCCACTCCTGGGCCTCTCCACAGTCGAAATGCGCAGGGCCCACGTATCCCAGGGGTGCATGCGGTTCGCAAGCGTCCCTGGGATCACGTGGGCCAGGCGAGCCAATGGGAGAAGGGAATCCCCCTTCATACTTTTGACAGATAGACCTGTCAAATATATGAATGGGGATCACCCCAAAAATACACTAAAACATTAAATACATTTTTTAAAAACCATCACATTTTTTAAATGTGTTAAAATTACATTAAATTAAATATTTTAAACAAAAATTTAATTTTTTGTAAAAAATTATTGAAGTTTTTTTACAGGGGCTAAAAATAAACTTACCTTTTTTATAAGTATTTTTAAATTATAAATGCGTGGAAATTTTTTTTTTTTACTTTTTAAACTTTTATGCTGCTTTTACCAGGCGTAAGATTTCTAAGTGATTTCAGCGGGCGGAGTTTCTGCAGAAAGCGAAACTCTCCACCCGCAGAGGCCCTTCTCCAGGGCAGGCGGAGGATTCTTGACAGATCGGAAGTGCCGGTTTTCAGCACATGCGCTTCGCATGCCTGAAACCGGCATTAGCGAGGTCCCTACGGGTGTGGGTACACAGCCCGTACACACCCGTAGGCATCGGAAATTACGGCCTGATATGAAATGTTCTGAACTAAGTGTTGGGGTCACAGTGTTTGACTATTAAATAGTTTATTGGACGACTATTACCTGTATTTTTCTGGTTTGTAACTGGCTTTCCTTCTGCAGGGATGGCATGCTTGAATACTTGCGACGTTTCCTGAACGATCTGTCTCTGGAGGTAAGCGTGTAGAAGGTCACCGCTGGTTGCTACATTCTGGGCAAAGTTGTAATGTGGCACAGCCTTGAAATTTTTGGTGAAAGCCACCACCTTCTCTGGACACAGACCTGCGACAATAACCAAAAATAAAAGCCACGTTTATGTTTTGCAAACAATTTGATCAGGTTCTTCCCAACACTACTTAACAAGCATCAGGTTGATCGGATTATATTCGGTCACCTATTTCTAGAAATACATTATACCTGAACGACATTATCAAAGTGATATTAGACTGCACAAGCAGTGATGTAAAACTGTTCTTGAATAAGACAAACCAGAATTACTGGTTAGGGTGATTATATCATACTCGGGTAATTTTGCAATTTTAAACTTTTCGCACAGACCTACGCTCACCAGGATGCATATTGGGAAGTTTGGATAAGGAGATCAGTGGACCACACAGGATTTTCCATCTACGCCAAAATTCTCATTATATGCTTCTGGCAGGCAAAGCTCTACCCTGGGTGAGATTTGTACCTATATAAAAAGATCAATTCTAGCTGCCACCTAATCTAACTCCCATCTAGTTCGTAAATGCAACATAAGCAGGCCATCTGATTACCTGATTTTACCTTTTCCCTGAATTCAGGTTAAAAAAAAAAGGATGGTGTCGGGTGTTTTTTTGAGGGACAGTAAATAAAACAGAAATGTTTGTAATCAGAAAACTTTGGCTTTAATCAGCAACAGATTTTGGAATGAACAAATAACGCACTTCCAAGTAAATAAACACAACTGTCGTCGCGAAGTACTGTATAAGGGACAATTCTGCGAGGCTTTCAACCTTGCTAGATGGGAGCAGAGGGTTGCAGAATCAGACCTATTGCCTTATCTTGGGCCCACATTCTCACCCAGCAGGACTGCTCACCAGGAGTAAACCTGGCAAAGTTACTCCCGCTAAAAGTATAAAATTGTTGTTGTGCAACATTAGCTACATCCTCAGTGCCTCCTCCCCCGATGAAACGTCATTCTTCTGTCTGCACACACGACAACTGAAGCCCGACACGTCTGCCGTCGATTGCTACGGAGAGGTGATGCGTTTCATCCGCCAAACAGAGAAAGCAAATGCATTCGTCACACCAGAACTGCAGCGCAATGGAGTG
Organism: Squalus acanthias; assembly: GCA_030390025.1. NCBI lineage: Eukaryota > Metazoa > Chordata > Chondrichthyes > Squaliformes > Squalidae > Squalus > Squalus acanthias. The sequence continues at coordinate 15,477,546 of CM059448.1, forward strand.
GACATTCCCAGCTTTTCTCCCATATTTTGGAATTCATCTGGGCAGGGGGGGGGAGGGGATGGTTTGAGGCATTTATCAGATTTAATTAGATTGAACCCTAAAAATCAGAATGCTTAAAATTAATGAAGAATTGAATGTAGACATCTAACACAAAGAGAAGAACCTGGAATCACTTGACATGAAACATCACCTGAAGCTCATGCCCAACAGTAACACACGGTAGATCACTGTGGTCTCAAGTGACCCAACAATAAATAAAGACAGACTTCGGGAATATATAACAGCCACTTCACTTCAAAAAGTAATTCACTGTGCGACATGTTGAGACACCAATGAGGTATCTTATAAAAGTTAGTGTTAACTAAAATTATTAGTAAATGACATCTACATAGGATTACACAGACAGACTGGATGCAGGGAGGATGTTTCCCCTGGCTGGGGGGTCTAGAACGAGGGGTCACAGTCTCAGGATACGGGGTAGGACATTTAGGACAGAGATGAGGAGAAATTTCTTCACTCAGAGGGTGGTGAACCTGTGGAATTCTCTACCACAGAAGGCTGTGGAGGCCAAGTCACTGAATATATTTAAGAAGGACAGATAGATTTCTAGACACAAAATGGCACCAAGGGGTATGGGGAGAGAGCGGGAATATGGCATTGAGATAGAGGATCAGCCATGATCATATTGAATGGCGGAGCAGGCTTGAAGGGCCTACTCCTGTTCTTATTTTTCTATGTTCTATGTTTCTATATACGGCACAGAAACAGGCCATTCGGCACAACCAGTCCATGCCAGCGTTTATGCTCTACTCGAGCCTCCTCCCGTCTTTCCTCATCTAACTCTATCAGCATAACCCTCTATTCCCTTCTCCCTCATATGCTTGTCCAGCATCCTCTTAAATGCATCTATACTATTCGCTTCAACCACTCCCTGTGGTTGCGAGTTCCACATTCTCACCACTCTTTGGGTAAAGAAGTTTCTCCTGAATTCCCTATTGGATTTCTTGGTGACGATCTTCCATTGATGGCCTCTAGTTATGCTCTTCCCCACAAGTGGAAACACTCTCTCTGTATCCACTCTATCAAAACCTTTCAGAATTTTATAGACCTCTATTAGGTCACCCCTCAGCCTTTTTTTCCAAGAGAAAAGAGACCCAGCTTGTTAATCCTTTCCTGATATGTATACCCTCGCATTTCTGGTATCATCCTTGTAAATCTTCTCTGCACCATCTCCAGTGCCTCTATATCCTTTTTATAATATGGCGACCAGAACTGCCCGCAGTACTCCAAGTGTGGTCTAACCAAGGTTCGATACAGGTTTAGCATAACTTCCCTACTTTTCAATTCTATCCCTCTAGAAATAAACCCTAGTGCTTGGTTTGCATTTTTAATAGCCTTGCTAACATCTAAATAAAACTAGTCACAAAGATGGTTATGCAAGGAATATCTCAGAGTTAAGAAGGTAAGCAAGCTACAATCACATTTGCTAGTATTGTTTTTATTTTATTCAAAGTTCACAAAATAATTTATAACCACTATGAGTCATCAAATATACCCATCACTAATGTTCCCTTTTATTTTGGGTGCGCGGCTCCATTAGGAGCTGCGCGACTCATTCACTTTACATTGATAAAGCCAGACCCGGGCTGCACGGGACCGGGCACACCTTATAGGGAACGTTACCCACCACCCAGTTTAGCTGCAGAGAAATTTAGTAGAGAGACAGACAAATGACTGCAAGAACATGCAGAGGGGTGATTTTGTTCCACTGCATGTGCCTTTAAAAAAAACAGACTTGGGAACTGCACTGGCACAGATGAATGGGAGGAAGGTGAAAGGAAAGTCATCCCACATCAGATATAACCCTCAGGCCCAACCTGAGCTGCGTAAGCATTGTCCTGTAAACTGATCGTCAACCAGCCCCATCAGTCCCTTCAGCCAGGAAATTGGGACGAGTTTTGCGGTCAGCCGCAAACAAACAGTGCCAGCCATTCATTACACTTGCAATTGCCACAGACTTTCTATGGGCTTTTACACTGAAACTTACTGTAAATTAGAGCGCCAAAACAGCGCGGTGCGCTCTACAGGGGATCTGGGACCTGCGTGAACAGGGCAAGCAAGGGTGTATCTCCTTAACCAATCAGATTGAAGAATCCTTAAAACACAGCACAGAGTCTGAACCAGGAAGTGTCAGTTTGAATAGTGAATTCAATGTCAAATCAGGTACAGAAAGCAAAATAAAGAGAGGGAAAGAAAGATGGGATTGAGAGAGAGAGAGAGAGATAAAAGAGACAGAAAGAAAAAATAATGTTTTTTTATTTGTTTTAATTTCCAACAATCATTAAAATCTGAAGGAATGAGACTCCACACTTGTCAAAGTTAATTCTGAGGGCCAGAGAGGTTGTTTGGCAGTAATTAAGACTCATCACCAATGTTCCCGTTAAGCTGCACGGCCACACAGAGCTCTGGACTTCCCGCGCAGCCGGCTCACCAGCTTTTAAATGGAAAAACTGCGGTATTTTGAATGGGCCGCGCAGCCCATTAAAGGGGCCGTGCGGCCCAAAAAGAATTAGAGGGAGCATTGCTTATCATGCCGTTAAAAATGGACTTACACTGGAATGGACAAGCTGTAGCATTTTTCTGTCGAGTTTCGTAGGTATCTATCACGCAAGTACAGCAACTTCACGCCATTCAATGCATTTGAATGCAGAGTCTCTCGGTGAGAGCGCAGCTTCTGGAGGAGGGCATCTCGGACAGCAACTTCCTGATTTCTGCGTTTAACTGCGCACGTGCGGTCGCCGGAAGCTGCTGTCCGATTTACACGTAAATAACAGTGAGCGCTGATAACCTCACAAATATTTCGACTGCAAAACCCGGCCCGATCGATATGCAGTACGTAGAGAGCTAAATTGAAGAGAATACTCCTCGCTCCTGCATTCGACCCAGCGATCGCATGTCAGAACAGTTTGCTACTTCTATCCCACTTAATGCCTAAGGTGACTGGCAATACAAATTTTGCAGACAGGCAATCTGAAGGAAACACTATCCAGCATCAAAAACGTGTTCGGTTCCCCCCTTTCTTTGTTAAACTTATTTTCAATTCCCATTCCTTCGAGGTTAACATCATTCCAAAATATAGAAGGGAGCAGCTTCAAGTGGAAGCAGTGCTTTGGAATGAATTGGGAAATCAGTACAAAAGGAGATCTTAAATCGCTGTAACTCATCTCTGTGCTTGCTGTCAGCAGGCCTGAACTCTGACTCAGCATTCACTGAGCTCTGCACAAAGCCCCATTCGCAGCTGAGCCACACGTTCACTCAATGTGGGGCTGGGCTGGGCGAGTCAAAATCCGCAGCCACCGGAGCTGCCATCGAGACAGCGGGTCTTTGCACACAGACAGGGAGCTGCTGCATTGTAAGCCCAAGTGCCAGCGAAGGATGGCTCAGGTACTCTTAACACAGGAAAGGCTGGAGAAGGAGAGACAGACAGAGAGAGAGAGAGAGAGGGGGGTCAGGGATAAGGATCTTACCCGCTGCCATGCTGTGCTGAGAGAAACACAAAAAAAAGTTCCCTTCTTCAGGAGACTAATTTCTGCAACTTTAAGGATTGGAGTTGGAGGCAGAAGAGGCTGCAGCTTCTTAAAGGAACGACCGGAAACCGGAAACAGAGACAACTTCACCCAGTGGCCAGCCGAGCCGAGCAGAGACTGGGCACAGCCTGAGCCCCTTTGCAGGAGGGGGCGGCCCGGGCGAGCTGTTTAAATCCATTGTGGAGACCACCGACAACGCCTTTCCTTGGCGTCGGGGTGTTAACAATTGTTTCAAACGGCAAAGGGAAAAATGCAACGCTCTGTGGCGGGGTGCAGACCAGACCCTGGCGGCAGACTGCATTGCACTTGCAGCAAGGCTGCAGCTTTTTTATGTCTGCCTTTGCAGAAAAGTGACAATACTGAACACCCCTCCACTATGCTATTTCAACGTCGCAACCCTCCCCTCTCCCGAAACAACAAAAATATAAGGCGATTACAAATTTTTTTTCATGTATTTATTTTATAATCTCATTTTGATTGTTGCTGTAAGACACTCCCATAAATAGCCAGGGCAGAAAGCACATTGTTAACTACATTAAATTAGTAACTGTTGATACTATATTAATAACTTGAATTAGATACATCTTAGTTTCTCTAAAGTTAGTTAATGGTCGAATAAATAAAATTGAGAGGTCGCACAACACCAGGTTATAGTCCAACAGTTTTATTTGAAATCACAAGCTTTCGGAGCTATCGATTTGCTCCTTCCTCAGGTGAAGTAAGAATAAATAAAGGCATGGCAGGGCAGCTCGGTCCCGCGGAATGCGCATCCTGTGCCATGAGGGAACTCCAAGACGCTTCCCGTGTCCTGGACAACCACGTGTGCAGGAGGTGTCGTCAGCTGGAGGAGATCGAGCTCCGGGTGTCGGAGCTTGAGCGGCAGCAGGCGTCACTGCGGTGCATCCGCGAGGCTGAGAGCTACGTGGATAGCACGTTTCGGGAGGTGGTCACCCCGCAGCTTAAGAGTGTGCAGGCAGAGAGGGAATGGGTGACCACCAGACAGAAGAGGAGGACCAGGCAGGTAGTGCAGGAGTCCCCTGAGTGCATCTCGCTCTCCAACCAGTATTCTCTTCTGAGTACTGGTGAGGGCGATGGTTCCTCCGGGGAGTACAGCCAGAGCCAAGTCCACGGCACCACGGGTGGCTCAGCTGTAGCGGGGGGGGCGGAGGAGGAAGATAGGGAAAGCAATAGTGGTAGGGGATTCGATAGTTAGGGGAGCAGCCAGGCGTTTCTGTGGCTCAGTCGTGGCTCCAGGATGGTATGTTGCCTCTCTGGTGCCAGGGTCAAGGATGTCACTGAGCAGCTGCAGAACATTCTGAGGGGGGAGGGTGAACAGCCAGAGGTCGTGGTCCATATTGGTACCAACGACATAGGTAGAAAGAGGGATGAAGTCCTGCAGGCAGATTTTAGGGAGCTAGGAAATAGATTAAAAAGCAGGACCTCAAAGGTAGTAATCTCCGGATTACTCCTGGTGCCACACGCGAGTGAGTATAGAAATAGAAGGCTAGAGCAGATGAATGCATGGCTGGAAAGATGGTGCAGGAGGGAGGGCTTCAGATTCCTGGGACATTGGGGCCGGTTCTGGGGGAGGTGGGACCTGTACAGACTGGACAGGTTACACCTCAACAGAGGCCGGTACCAATATCCTCGCTGGGAGGTTTGCTGGTGCTGTTGGGGAGGGTTTAAACTAAGTTAGCAGGGGGATGGGCACCAGGATGTAGCATTAGAAAGGAGAAACAATGGTCATAAAGGATTGGGAGAGACGGATAGCACTAAAGTAAGAAATAATAAGGTATTAGGTGGGGTCAGACTAAGAGAGAATACAGGATGGTCTAAGATAGGTTTACAGTGTATGTTTGTGAATGCACAAAGCATAGTAAACAAGGTTGGTGAGCTGCAGGCGCAAATAGCCACTTGAGAATATGATGTCCTGGCAATAATGGAAACCTGGCTCAAAAAAGGGCAGGATTGGGTTTTAATATTCCTGGATATAAGGTGTTCAGGAAAGATAGGGAAGGAAAGATAGGAGGTGGTGTGGCAGTATTGGTTAAGGAGAATGTTACAGTGCTGGAGAGAGAGGATGTCCTGGAGGGGTCAAGGACAGAACCTATATGGCTAGAGTTAAGAAATAATGGAGGTGCCATTACACTACTAGGTGCATTCTATAGACCACCAACTAGTGGGGAAAATATGGTGGAGCAAATTTGCAAAGAAATTACTGAGAGATGCAAGAACTATAGAGTAGTGATAATGGGGGACTTCAACTATCCTAATATAGACTGGGATAGTAATAGCATAAAGGGCCGAGAGGGGGAAGAATTTCTAAGTGTATTCAGGAGAACGTTCTTGATCAGTATGTTCCTGGCCCAATGAGGAAGGAGGCATTGCTGGATCTGGTTCTGGGGAATGAGGTAGGTCAAGTGGAGCAAGTGTCAGTAAGTGAACATTTAGGGAACAGTGATCATGGTATCATAAGGTTTATATTAGCTATGGTAAAGGACAGGGAGCAATCTAGAGTAAAAATACTTAATTGAAGGAAGGCACATTTCAGTGGGATGAGAACGGATCTGGCCTAGGTAAACTGGAATCAAAGATTGGCAGGCAAAACTGTAGTGGAACAATGGGCTGCCTTTAAAGAGGAAATAGTTTGGGTACAGTGGAGGTACATTCCCACTAGGGGGAAAGGTAGGGCAACGAAAGTCAGAGCTCCCTGGATGACAAAAGAGATAGAGAGTAAGATGAAGCAGAAAAAGAGCACATAAGACAGATGTCAGGTCGAGAATACATCTGAGAATCAGGCTAAATATAGAAAGTTCAGAGGAGAAGTGAAAAAGAAAATAAGAGTAGCAAAGAGAGGGTCTGAGAATAGAATGGCAGCTAACATAAAAGGTCCAAAAATGTGTGGGTTAGGTTGATTTGGCTATGATAAATTGACCCTTAGTGTTAGGGGGGATTAAATATGTGGGGTTATGGGGATAGGATGGGATATGTTAGGGGGAATTAAATACGTGGGGTTACGGGGGTAGGGTGGGATATGTGTATTGTGGGGATTAAAGCAGGGACAGGGTACTGGATTTGGATGATCAGCCATGATCGTATTGAATGGCGGAGCAGGCTCGACGGGCCGAATGGCCTACTCCTGCTCCTAGATTCTATGTTTCTATGTTTCTATGTAATCCAAAAATCTTCTATAGGTATATAAATAGTAAACGAGTAGTAAGAGGAGTGGTGGGGCCGATTAGGGACCAAAAAGGAGACCTATGCATGGAGGCAGAGGGTATGGATGAGTTACTAAATGAGTACATTGCATCTGTCTTCACCAAGGAAGAAGATGCTGCCATAGACATAGTGAAGGAGGAGGTAGAGGAGATACTGGATGGGATAAGAATTGATAAAGATGAGGTACTAGAAAGGCTGGCTGTACTTAAAGTAGATAAGTCACCAGGGCCAGATGGGATGCATCCTAGGACGCTGAGGGAAGTGAAGGAAGAAATCGCGGAGGTACTGGCCATAATCTTCCAATCCTCCTTAAAAACGGGGGTGGTGCCAGAGGAATGGAAAATTGTAAATGTTACACCCTTGTTCAAAAAAGGTTGTAAAGATAAACCCAGCAACTACAGGTCGGTCCGTTTAACCTCGGGAAGCTTTTAGAAACAATAATCAGGGACAAAATTAACATTCACTTGGACAAATGTGAATTAATTAAAGAAAGCTAGCATGGATTTGTTAAAGGCAAATCGTGTTTAACCAACTTGATCGAGTTTGTTGATGAGGGCATTGCGGTTGACGTGGTGTACATGGATTTCCAAAAGGCGTTTGATAAAGTGCCACATAATAGGCTTGCCAGCAAAGTTGAAGCCCATGGAATAAAAGGAACAGTGGCAGCATGGATACGAAATTGGCTAAGTGACAGGAAACAGAGAGTAGTGGTGAACGGTTGTTTTTCGGACTGAAGGAAGGTATACAGTGGTGTTCCCCAGGGGTCGGTTCTAGGACCACTGCTTTTCTTGATATATATTAATGACTTGGATGTGGGTGTACAGGGCACAATTTCAAAATTTGCAGATGACACAAAACTTAGAAGTATAGTGAACAGTGAGGAGGCTAGTGATAGACTTCAAGAGGACATAGACAGGCTGGTGGAATGGGCGGACACGTGGCAGATGAAATTTAACGCAGGAAAGTGCGAAGTGATACATTTTGGTAGAAAGAATGATGAGAGGAAATATAAACTAAAGGGTACAATCCTAAAGGGGCTGCATGAACAGAGAGACCGAGGGGTATATGTGCACAAATCGTTGAAGGTGGCAGGGCAGGTTGAGAAAGCAGTTAAAAAAGCTTATGGGATCCTGGACTTCATGAATAGAGGTATACAGTACAAAAGCGTGGAAATTATGATGAACCTTTATAAAACACTGGTTTGGCCTCAACTGGAGTATTGTGTCCAATTCTGGGCACCGCACTTTAGGAAGGATGTGAAGGCCTTAGGGAGGGTGCAGAAAAGATTTACGAGAATGATTCCAGGGATGAGCGACTTCAGTGACGTGGATAGACTGGAGAAGCTGGGGTTGTTCTCCTTAGAGCAGAGAAGATTAAGAGGAGATTTGACAGAGGTGTTCAAAATCATGAGGGTCTGGACAGAGTAGATAGAGAGAAACTGTTCCCATTGGCGGAAGGGTCGAGAACCAGAGGACACAGATTTAAGGTGATTGGCAAAAGAACCAAAGGCGACATGAGGGAAAACTTTTTTACGCAGCGAGTGGTTAGGATCTGGAATGCACTGCCTGAAGGTGGAGGCAGACTCAATCACGGCTTTCAAAAGGGAGTTGGATAAGTACTGGAAAGAAAAAAAATTTGCAGGGCTACGGGGAAAGGGCGGGGGAGTGGGACTAGCTGAAGTGCTCTTGCAAGGAGCCGGCACGGGCTCGACGGGCCAAATGGCCTTCTTCCGTGCTGTAACCATTCTATGATTCTGTGATTCTGTGAATGCAAGGCCCTCATTCCAAAGTACACTTTTCGCAACTTTTCCATGCATTATTCCCACCTCTATCTGACAGGGTATAAAACTAGGTGTACATTTTCCCTCTGCCACTAATTGTTAGCAATAAGGAAATGCTGTCAAGGGGATGAATAGATTTTAATGATTCCCTTTAAAACGCTTGAGTATGAAAAGTGGCAGATTTATTCAATGCTGAGCCATACAGACTAGGATCCCTTATCCATTCTCAATCTTAGGTCTGTGCTCAGTTAGCTGATAGCAGAGTGGCAGTGGGAGTGCTACAATCACCTTCAGTGCCCTTAGGTTAGGGAGGAGAAAACCAATTATTTTACTCCTCTTCACTATCCTATAGCCCTGGCTGGAGGTATTCATGGGCCAACATCAGAATGAAGGGAGGATATGGCTGGCTGTGATTCCTTTCCATAGTCAAATAACACACCATTTTTTTTTGTTGGAAGCCATTTAGATATTTTTGGTACAAAAGCAAAATACTGCAGATGCTGGAAGTCTGAAATAAAACCAGAAAATGCTGGAAATACTCAGCAGGTCAGGCAGCATCCGTGGAGAGAGAAACAGAGTTAACGTTTCAGGTCGATGACCTTTCGTCAGAACTGAAAAAGTTAGGGGAGGAAAATTCGGTTGCTTTGTGCCTCCCGTTAGCGCCCTAAGAGGGCGCTAATGGGGCGCAAAGCAACTAGCGCCCGGGCGCGGCGATGTTTGCGCCGCTCGTGAAATTGACCAGACATTTTGCGGCGGCGCTAAACACTACCGCCACGATCTCCTGCACCCGCAGATCGTGACGTCAGTCGAGCGTGCAACGCCCCAGTAACGCCCCGGACCGGATATTGAGTGGCGCCCCCTGCCTTTCCGCCTGCCGCTAGCAACGACAGGTAGAGGGGAATGTTTTGCAGTCGGGAAGGGACTGGGGGAGCGCTATTTAAAGGCGGCCGCTTCCTGCCTTTTTTTGTCGGTGATATTTTTGCACCACGCATACTGAGAGAGAGAGACTTCTGGAGAGATTCAATGCTGTGTGAAGGAGTTTTGGGTACTGAGCAGCACTTCGCAGGTTCATTTTGATTTGACCTTCCTTGCATCGATTCAGAAGAGACTATGGGGCTGCATTCTGAGCTCTTTCCCGGGTCTCTCCATTGTTCTTTCCAGCAGAATTAATGTACAGGTCTCTCCAGGCCAAGATTCAAGGCTACAATGAGCAGGGTGTGGATGGAGAGCAAGATCGACCCTCCCCTTTAAGAACTGGCCGGCGCCAGTGTGTCTGTGTTCCATTGCTAACTGACATCACATGAGCTTCGCCAGCTCTCTGAGGTAGCGCCTCGCTCCTCGGCGTTAGCGCTTTAAGAGAGGTGTGTAGCGCTCCAATCACCTCCAGGGGCGATAGAAGCCAACTTTGCAGTCGGAGGCGATAATTAGCGCCAGGCGCTAAACTTTGCGCCCGGCCGATAATTGCGCCCCAAACGGGGCGATACCGAATTTCTCCCCCTAGAGATGTAACAGATTTTAAGCAAATACAGAGGCAGGGAAAGGGGAAAGGAGAGGAAAGAACAAAAGGGAAGGTCTGTGATAGGGTGGCAGGCAGGAGTGATTAGATGACAAGGCAAAAGTAGATGGTAATGGGACAAATAAAGAACTTTCTGATCAAATATGAGAAGGGAAACAGAAAGCAATGAAGATGAACAAGGTAAAAGAGACAAATGGAAATCCTGGCAGAGAGAAGAGCAAAACTTCTTCAAGGTGGATATTTACTTGTCCCATTACCATCTCCTCTTGCCTTGCACCATCATCCCTTTTGTCTTTTAATCTCTCCTGCCTTCCACCCTATCACAGACCTTCCCTTTTGTTCCTTCCTCCTCTCCCCCTTTCCCTGCCTCTGCACTTGCTTAAAACCTGTTATATCTCTAACTTTTTCCAGTTCTGACGAAAGGTCATCGACCTGAAACGTTAACTCTGTTTCTCTCTCCACAGATGCTGCCTGACCTGCTGAGTATTTCCAGCATTTTCTGTAGCTATTTTTGGTATTAGGTTTTTTAAATAGCAACGATAGTGAATTGGAAAGGGTTTAAGGGAAATGGGACTGAATGTTTAAGATTTTGATGGCTGGAGCCAGTAGGGTAAGTATCGGGCAGGATTTACTGTATATGTTCAAATGACATGGGGTGGTGGGAGGAGCTACTGAGACCAAAGGTATTTCAATCATAGGAATGTGCCCATGCTCACTGCTTCAGTGATCTTTTCTGCAACCCTTTGCCTCTGACACAGTTTTTCTAAAGGTATTTTTTTTTATATTCGTTCATGGGATGTAGGCGTCGCTGGCAAGGCCAGCATTTATTGCCCATCCCTAGTTGCCCTTGAGAAGGTGGTGGTGAGCCGCCTTCTTGAACCGCTGCAGTCCGTGTGGTGAAGGTACTCCTACAGTGCTGTTAGGGAGGGAGTTCCAGGATTTTGACCCAGCGACGATGAAGGATTTATGGCCGTACTGGGGAATTGTAAAAGTTACCCAAAGTAAAACCTTACAGAAATAGCAAAAGGGATTTTGTATATGACTTCCTTATTCTACTCATGATAAACAGATGGATCTGAAAAAATACTTTACAATTTTTTTAACCTTACACACTGCCATTTTGTTCCAGCAGTCCAGAGATTATGAAAAGTTTTTTTTTCAGTGGAGCATAATATCTAACGTTTCTTCAATGAACCATGAAGTCACTGGTGAGCAACTGAACACAGGAAGATTCTCCTATTGGGACATGAGAGGCTGGAACCGTAATGTGTTGAAGTCTGAGTTTACCAAGATCAAAGCAGCACATTTTGGGGAACACCTATATATTGTTAGACTTTTTTTTAAAGTATGATCTGTATGTTGTAATTAATTGGAATGGGTATTCAACATTTTGATAAAAGCGTGACAATATTCTGAAAGCACACAGCATGATAGGAGGTATGTATGCTTTATGTTTTTAAATAAGCCCGTTCTTTAAAATGTTGTCATATTTACTTGTGTAAAATGGTGTTTATGGTCCTCAGATATGAAGGATAATTCCTTTTGTGGAATTGAACAGGTCTCAGGCCTACCTTTCTTTGCTTCCTCCTCCCTCACTTTCTGGAGATTTTGTCTTAGTCAAGAAAGGTTTTATTCAACTGCTGAAGTAGAAATGTACAATTTTAATTTGTACACCAGTCTAAACTATAATTCAGTAATTTCATTAAATTAGTCAATTCAAAAGACCTCTTTTGTAACTGCCCCATCCCATGTCACTCACCATTAACTCTTCATCCACTCTCTTCCCCCCCCCATGCTATTTGCTCCCTCCAAAGGCAATGGCCAGAGGCCTTCTCATCCTCAACCTGTTTCCCTCCTTCCCTTATCCCCTGCTACCGTCCCTTCTTACTATCTGTTTCCCTCAAGTGTCACTCCCTTGATTGTCAGCTGTGGCTCAGTGGGTAGCACACTTGCCTCTGGGTCAGAAGGTTGTGGGTTCAAGTCCCACTCCAGGGACAACTCAGGCCACAAGAACATGGAAAAGGTGGGAATTATTTTTTTTAATGGTTCCCAAATTCCATGGGACCAATTATGCTGGTTTTATGCCATAGAACCAGGATTTGCATTCCACCATTTCTCTGCAGCATCTATAAATATCCATTGGTAGTTTTTCGGGGGAAATCCCATGTAAAGTGGGAGTACGGTGCTCGGGTTGCTTGGAAATTAGAGCGCCGCCTTTAACAAGCCACAACTGGCTGAAGAGTGCAGCAGCAGACTGAGGAAGCAGTGGCTACATAGGGAGGTTCTTGTGTCATTGAGTTGAATGTTAAGGAGTTGTACTGGATGGCTGATGTGTGACTGTGCCACTTTTATAGAATGTCTTCCACTGGAGGATCTGGGAGAAGTAAGGATGTGTGGCAACTGACAGGCATGACTCCAGAGTCTACAGCCATCATTGCAGCAATATCAGGGAATCTTGCAGACATCAGTGGCGCGGCAGCTTCATTGGAATCCGCAGCAGACCTCCACCTCAGAAGTAGCATCGCTTCCGGCACGGAAGTGCGGACCGGTGACAGTAGGGGGACAGATTAGACGGCATCTTTCATACCAGCTTTCAGACTCTGGGGCCGGCATGCAGGCTGCTGTCTCACTGGGTTTTCAGGAGCTGCCATTAGGCCATCTATCCCGGTGGTTGGTGGCAACACTGAGCCACAGCCCAGTGCAATGTTAACGGCTGGAGTCGAACTGCACGAGGCTGCCATTTCTCAGGGCAGCAGTACGTGCCAGGTATCCGGCCTTCCCCCTCAGAGCACCACGTAAGTGGCACACAGGAAGCAGGACCCGGCTGCCCAAGCAGAAGTTTTAGAGATGCAGCTCCCTCCCAGGAGCAAGCAACCATAAGAGGAGGGTCACCTTGGTCCCATGAGCCTTTTGTACCACTGATACAGCCAAACGCCTTTCACACGGTTGCACGTGGAGGAATACTAGAATAAGAGAAAGCAAAGTATATTTCGACACCCTGAGGAAGCACATGTAAGGAGAAAGTAGGATGGCTTATGTTCACTTGTGAGTTGATTGTAATAAAGGAAAATGTGCATTTATTTCATGCTCAGTTATTAATGGAGATCATAATTATACAGCAAAGGATACATTTATTTCATGCTGAATTATTCGGTTAGATGATTAAGAGTTACATGGTCATGTAGGGTTAAATATGTTGCAATGTTCTAGGATGATACTAGATTGAAGGATTTGCTATTTATTTGAAGGTGGGGTAGGAGCTATGGAAGTTATGGCAAAGGCACTGTGTTAAATAGATGAGATCCCTTCATTGATAAGTTATGTTCCAGTGCCTCTTGCAGCACTCTCTGAGAAGTCCTCGGAGGGATAGTCATCCTGATGCTCTCCCTCAAGTTGCTCTGCTTCCAAAAGCAGCTGGGGCCATTTCTTCAGGAATGTCTGCATCCAAGCCTTTTTGGATTGCAAATTTTGGAGAGCACAAGAGCACAACAATGCAGGACACACAATCTGGAGCATATTGCAGAACCCCTCCTGACCTATCAATGCAGTGAAAGTACCTCTTTAAGATGCCTATCGTCCGGTCAATGAGTAGTCTCGCATGTGCCTCAGTGGAGCGCTCCTCTGTTGTTGTTCTTGCAACTCTTCGAGGGGTCATTACCCATGACAACAAGGGGTAGATCTGGCCATTCTTATTTTTCTCTTCTTTAAAGAGCTCAGGGACGGCAGAGTTAATAAGGATGAATGCATCATGGTAACTTTGAGCAAGTGTTCAAGCAGTTGAGGGGGTTGATCGTAGGAGCTCACAAAACAACATGGGTGCCATTTATTGCATCCTAACTTTTGGGAAAGCCAGCAACATCATAAAACTGGATGGTCCTATCTTGTTGCTGCTTTGCTGTGATGTTAAACTGGATGAATTCCCTTCACTCGGTATCCATTCTTGTCTGATTATGTCTCTGTGAAGCGCCTTAAGACGTTTATCATCTCCCAACAGGAAACTTGCAGGAAATGGATGGGGCGAGTGCAACGGCTCCCCAGAGGAATCATTGGGGGGTGGGGTGGGGAGTGTCCCAGTTTCCAGTTCCTTTCTCATTTGCATATTTGAGATGAGCTGGCAGCATAAAATGCACTCTCCATACTCAGCTGGCCGAGTTCGAGGTGGGAAATCAGACACTGCAGCAGCTTAAAGGGGAGCTGCTTTTTTCGTGGCCAAATCTGGGAAGCAACACTAGAACTGCAGGAAGATGGCTGAGGGCAAACAGAATTCCAGTGGGGCCCCCGTGGTTTTCAGATACATCCCTGGAGATGTTAGTGGAGCAAAAACCATAATAGAAAGGCGGTCCTCGCCCAAGTGGATGGTCTGCGGGTACCAAGGCAAATTGGTGACCTGGCATGGTGGCACATGTTAATGCAATGGTGTTTGAAATGGCCACTTCAGGACTTGGACCATCCCTATGGTTGATGGGTAGCAGCAGGAAGTGGCATTAGGCAAATAAAGTCGTAAATGTTGTCGGTGTCACTGTGATGTTATTGACCCAGATTTGAATATATTAATGAGGCTCCTGCCAGTTTCAGATGGGAGCTCTGGACACCAGTATTCATGTCCCCCAGAAAATCCAGCAGATTGTAAAAGCAATGTAAGTGAATGGGAGGAAGAGATGTTTTGTTTTCCACCCACAACCAACAACAACAACAACAACTTGCATTTATATAGCACCTTTAATGTAGTAAAACGTCCCAGGGCACTTCACAGGAGCGTTACCAAACAAAATTTGACACCGAGCCACCGAAGGAGATATTAGGGCAGGTGGCCAAAAGCTTGGTCAAAGAGGTAGGTTTTAGGGAGAGTATTAAAGGAGGAAAGAGAGATAGAGAAGCGGAGAGGTTTAGGCAGGGAATTCCAGAGCTTAGGGCCTTGGCAGCTGAAGGCTCAGCCGCCAATGGTGGAGTGATTATAATAGGAGATGCGCAAGAGGCCACCCCATATCTGAGCACAAATGAGCATAAAATGATAAAATGTTTTCAATGTTTCTAAACACAGCTGCACAATTAAATATTTCGAAATATTTATAGGTGCTTAGATTTGTTGCACCACATGTATGTATGCCATACAGATTTATAGAGAAACAAAGTCCCATGAACGAGAGTGCAATTGCTTTTTACTTCAAGTTAGTTATGACTTCACTCCTCCATAAACAGCCTTTATAAAATGTACGTCCGTGTACAAGGCTATTGACTTTATGAACTGGTGTTTATAGACTTAACTGAACAGCCCAGAAATAGTTTTATTTCACCTAAGCTCTAAATGTGTTTGTTCTAACTAGAAGGGCATCATGTATGCCCATTTAGTGAAGTAGGTTTAGAATTCCCTTTCTAAATAACCTGCTACTACCTCAGTTTGCTTATCCTTGTCTTTTCAGTCAGTAAACCTTTTGCCCTAAAGTGGTTATTTGCCCTGTAAAATGAATGGCAAGTTATCATACCTTTCCGAAATCAAAAAGACTGCATTTCCTATTAATTTATCATATGATAATGATATAAAAGGAACCACAGAACCATGATTAGACAATTTTAAATATCACCTTGTATAAGCATAATGTATTATTTTAAAATCCAGAACTGCTGTGGTGAGGCACAGAACGTACACACAGGAGGTTTGAGAGTGGCATGTATAGAATATGGTGAGAGTGAAGAAACAGATAATACTCTTTGCATGGCAGTTAGTTTATTCTGATAGTGAATGTACAAGAAGACACAAGCAAAAGATGGCACCTAACATTAAACACATCACAAAAGATAGGTTTCACTTTTATATACGAAAATCTGTTTGTAGATAAACACAAGACTGAATTTTCATTCTGTGTGGTCATTCTTATTACTGAAAACATTGTCATTCTAATTCATATAAATCTCAAAATAAAAAGTTTCTCGTCCTAAAGAATTCCATAGAATACATGGGATCTTCTGAGCTTTTAACAATTCCAGAGCTAATTCAATTTGGCATCCAATCAGATGGACCGAGGGGGTGGATTGACAGTAATATATAGACACAGCTCCTTTGTGCATATTATTTAACAGTGCTATTCTGATCATCTATTAATTTTTGAACTTGTAAAATCAATTGGGGCAGGTACACAATAAGTAAAACTACCTAATCAAGAAACCCGAATTATTCTTCTGCAGCTTCAGTGAGTTATCTCTCACTTCCACTGACAAGTATGACAAGGACAGATCAGTTAGCAAATAAGGAAATTATTTCAGCTTTTAATTTGATATTCACACTGAAGACGCTGATAAAACAAGCAGCTGGACAGGAACTGTGCATCACTACTTCAATATTCATCCTTCACAGAATGCATTCATAGAATCAAGACTGCACTTGAAAAGAATTAATTGTATGTGAAGCACTTTGGAGCATCCTGAGGGGTGTGATAAATTCTAGTTCTATCTTGCAAATCTTCATCCTCTAGTTATCTCTCTGGTTATCTTCCAGGTGTTCTGGACTGAGTGCAATGTAGTGGTAAGATTATATGTCAGCGATTTTCTAAATTAGTGGTAACATTAAAGCTGCCTCATGATGTTAGTGTTGGACTGTATTTTTATAATGGCTCTGATAGATTTTCTCTTTGGGGTCAGTAGGATGATACCCAAGTTGAAAGGGGCCAGTGGACACAAGTGCCACTATGGGTGTATCTCCGGTGTCCGCTTGCCCCACACGGTGGAAAATCCTATGCTCACCCGCCCTCGGAAGGCGGCTTAGTCAGGCCACCCCCTTCCCCAACCCCAACCCTTTCCATGTCCTCCTCGATCCCCCTGTGTAAGGGGGATAATCTGCTTTACTCCTCCCCCCCCCCCCCCACCTCCCTTCGGTGCAGGATGAAATGGAACATTTTTCTACTTTATTTTGTTTCAGCATCTGGTATGCCTAGGTTCGGTACAGCATGGCAAGATATAGAGGAAACCTCCCAAACAATATGCATTACTCCCAGCTTCAGAGCAGTACCACTTAGCGTACTGGTATAAACTTTTCCACTTCTCACACCAGCCATTCTTGCGATCTCTCTTGGTAATATTACCAATTTAGTACCAAATTGTTGGTAGTTTTATGCTTTGGACCCACGCGGAACTGGGTGGACACTATTTCAAGCACAAAGCAGAGTGCAGTCTCATCATTCTGAGTAGACTTAAATCCATGCCTCAGGCAGAATAGGATTCTAAGCTACTGCATCACTTATTCCCCTTATTCATTGTCTATGTTTTATTTTTCAGTACTCTATTTTTGCATATGAAAAAAATCAAACACCTTATCACATCTCTCAGGAGCATCCAAGTGCTTCACATACAATGAATTACTCTGAAGTGATATTTAGCCAAATGCAGTGTCCATTTTCTCTGCAGCAAAAATCCCCAAAATAGCAATCACATGAATGAGCAACTAACTTGCCTTAGGGGATGTTGGTTGAAGGAGGAATTGGCCAGGGTACAACGAGAATTCCCCACTCTTCAATTCATGCCATGGGACTTTTAATGTCCATCTGAACAGGAAGACTGGGTCTCAGTTTAAGGTGGTTCAGGGTTTCCAATAATACAGTACTCTATCAGTGTCAGCCTAGATTATGTGCTTGGATCCAAAAGTAGGGCTTGAACCTGCAACTTTCTAAGTCAGAAGCAAGAATACTACCAGCTGAGCCACACTGACATACAAGCACATTATAGTAGATTATAGTAGATTTTCCGAACTGGCTATGAGAAAGTGGGTCAATCAGTTCCTCATTACACATATGAAGGAATCACACAGTGACTTAGCTGGAAGAAGGGAAAAAAAACATTGTTTAAACGTGCCCAGCCTTCATTGGAAAAATTATCAATTTAAAGAGGTGTACAATACTTCACAAATTTTAACAGCAGCTAGAATATTCATAAGTATATTTTCCCAAAGTATATTTTTTTGGCCTACCGTAAAATACAGCTTTGAAATTATTCTTAAAATATTTTTACCTCAGATAAAGGTACAAAATAGAGAAACATTTTGATTGGTCAATGAGTAAAAAAAAAAATCAGTGAAATTATTGTTATGTTTACTAAAGAACAAGATCTTTTAAAATAACAAATCATGGCTTCTAAAAATCTTGCTAAAATATAAATGTTTTAATTCATGTATGAAATACCATGGAGAAGGTTATAGTCATGTTTAATTTAATTAAATAACAGAATAGCAATTCAACTGTTTGACACCAATAATTGAGGGGGGAGGGGGTAAGTAAAATTCAACATGCAGAGAGGAATATTAGGCAGAGTTGGCATCAGTACATTCCTCCTTCTTGCACGGCTTTATACTTTTTCTTCATTATTTTTGTCTTTGTTCCTTTGACGTTCTGCAGAAAAAAATCTTTTTATCTTGGATTAAATTTCCTTTGAGGCAGTTGTGGGTTTCCTCCAAGCTCCTCTGTAATAAATGTGCTAAACATAATTAAAATGTGTCTGTAGCTTGTCTTTAATTAAATGTGCAGCACAACAGAAGATGAATGGTACTTACAGTCTTGCCTTCCTATTGAGTATCATACTCATTAAATGTGCTGGTATTAGTTTTCTTTCTGCAGCACTGGGGGGAAAAAAATCAAGTGAAATTTTTCTGTCGGTGTAGCAGCATTTTGCTCAGTAAATCTGCTTAGATATTGCCAAAAGTGCCTTTGTTACCTCTAGACTTGACTATTCCAACGCACTCCTGGCCAGCCTCCCACGTTCTACCCTACATAAACTTGAGGTCATCCAAAATTCGGCTGCCCGTCTCCTAACTCGCACCAAGTCCCATTCACCCATCACCCCTGTGCTCGCTGACCTACATTGGCTCCCGGTTAAACAACGCCGCGATTTCAAAATTCTCATCCGTGTTTTCAAATCCCTCCATGGCCTCGCCACTCCATATCTCTGTAATCTCCTTCAGCCCCACAACCCCCCACCCCAGAGATAGCTGCGCTCCTCTAATTTGCCCTCTTGAGCATCCCTGATTATAATCGCTCAACCATTGGTGGCCGTGCCTTCTGTTGCCTAGGCCCTAAGCTCTGGAATTCCCTGCCTAAACCTCTCCGCCTCGCCGCCTCTCTGTCCTCCTTTAAGACGCTCCTTAAAACCTACCTCTTTGACCAAGCTTTTGGTCACCTGTCCTAATTTCTCCTTATGTGGCTCAGTGTCAAATTTTTGGCTTATAATACTCCTGTGAAGCGCCTTGGGATGTTTTACTACATTAAAGGTGCTTTATAAATACAAGTTGTTGTTGTTTTGTTGTAGTAAAGTACAACAGAGGTTGCCCCCCAAGACTAGGCAGTAATAGTTCATTCACCAATGTCATGCAAACATGACATTGTGGTTAAGGTGCCACTTAGCCGTAGGAATGAAACACGAGGCTCACTTTATATTAAAGTTATGGGTTGTTTTCGCAGTTCCCACAATTGCCAACATTGAAACTAACAGAAAAACCTGGAACTGTCAGGATTTTAGGGAATAGTTCTGTTACTACCAGAGTGCGGTAAATTTCCTCTTTTAATTAAAGTGGGGGAATGCTGGTTCCTCTGCAATTAATAACCCGTTAACACAATTGCAGGAATGCATTGCTCTGAAACCTGCGAGCTCGGAGAGTGTAATTTCAGTCGCAGGACATTGATTACAAAAGAAATAAAATCAGGCACACTCTTACTTTCCATTAAAACAGGAATTCCCTTCTCATCGATCCCCTGTTGGTATTGCTACCATGTTTAGGGAAGGGAGAACTTTGGTCCTAATCATCTTTTATAATTGCAATAAATGTATCTTATTTCAATACATGGAAAATGTTGGCTGTGAGCTAATCTTAAGCTGAAATATTAACCTGTAACCCAATATAAATTAGTCACATTTAACTATAGTAGTGCATTGTTAAGGATCACTGGCCTTAAGTTCATGAACTTTTCCAGAACATTGCTCAATACAATGCATATTCATTTTGTTGGGAGTGCATACATATTTTACACTGTACTCAACAGGGTGCAGCGTAAAGTACAAGTCGTTAATTCTATGTAACATTCAGTATGTAATAGTCGGTGAAATCCTGTGCTTGAATTCTCACACATTATAGCTGCATCTTAACTGAAATGAATGAAGTGCATAGCTCAGCGAGCTTTTGTACTGGTTTTGCTGAATTAGTCTTCAGCCACACATACTAAATTCAGTTACTTCCCTTTTTAATCCTGAAATAGGCCTTAAATTCTTTCATATTGAGAGTTTTAGCTGAATGGACAACTGAATCGCAAGCTTCTATGTGACTTCTGAAAGATAATCAGCTGAACAAATTATACAAGTGGCAAGGGACATGTTCTGTGTCAGTTTTAACTACCCACCTACTGCAATCGGTAATTAAAGAACGCATAAAGTTCATTCCAAGAACAGCTGATGGTTTCAAATGCTCTGCACCTCTTAGCGTTTGAACCAGTGAGCGCTTTGATCATTATACTTCAGGGCTGAGGTGCATCTTTCAAATTACATTTGAGAGCGGAAAATTGTTTCTTATGCAGTTTTTCAGTTTTAAATCCCCAAAAAGTCAATTTTCCCCATCTTGTCACCATTCCAGATGGCTCCATCTTGTTGAAGACAAAAACCACACGTGACTAATGCTCCAAAGTAATAATGGTGACATTTGTAATAAGTAAAACGTAAAATACCTCTCTTAGCATTATGTTTTTAGGCATTAAATTATGCCCGTGATCCTGGACATTGGAGAAAATATTGAGAAGCTGACGGTAATGGGCACTGCAGGATTAGAGTATGTTTTATTACCATGTGTCATGCTGAACAAAGGTGTCCTTTAATGTGTATAAACTTTTTCAACTGTGATCAGTTTATTATAATTCCTACCATAAAACAAACAGTACGAACAATGCAGCAGGAACTTCTAAGCCAGGGCAAAAGATAATTTGCAATAGTGTGTAAGCCACACCTCGGGTCTGATAGTCATAAAAACCCATTGTGATGATGAGAGATTTATCCTGCGTCATTTCACAGGGGACTCTGTAATTTAATATGGGGATTGATAACTAGGCAGTCTTATGGCAAGTTTAAAATGTCCCCACTACTTCCTGTAAGGGCGATCTGCTCTCTGTACTGAAAGAAATACCCATCTTGACGAATGTTTAATGTCACTTCAAAGAGTGTTGTCTGACCCTGACAGGATGGATTGCTTAACAAGTATCAGGGAGAACCACAATTAGCAGTGCTGCACAGCCCACTGGGGGTTGGGATATCAGTCCCTATATCAGAGTTGTTTCGTTTCACATTATGGAAGGAATTTTAACCCCTCCACGACGGGCGGGAGAAGGTCGGGTGGGGGAGGGGGGAAAAGAGGTTAAAATTGGTAAAAATGTGAAACTCGACCTTAATATGCCGCAAACGCACCGACTTCCAGTTTAACTGCGGCGGGTTACGGGCACGTCGAGTAACATGCTCTGGAGAGGCGGGTCAGTAATTATAATATTTAACTGAGGCGGCTTTCCTCAGATTTTGGGAGACATTTGAATTTATCGACTGCGGGCCGGGTTTCCCAGGGCTCGGGAAACCCTGGCAGCTGAAGGGTGACAGGAGCTGCCACGTCCAACAGCTGAGTATTTTTCCAGCTCTGCTTGTGGGCTAGGAGGAGCTGGAGTGCTACCCCCCCCCCCCCCGACCCTCAAGCAAACCCTTCTGCTGCGATCGGCCAACCCCCCACCCAACCACGCAATCTTCAAACCCCCCTCCCTCTGGGATCTTACCAACCCTGCCCCCCCCCTCTCCTTGCTCCCAGCACTCCCACACTGAACCCTAAATAAAAAAATTCTACTCAAGTTCTGTTGATTAGGCTTATATTCGCTAGAGTTTAGAAGAATGAGAGGGGATCTCATTGAAACTTATAAAATTCTAACAGGACTAGACAGACTAGATGCAGGAAGGCTGTTCCCGATGGCGGGGGAGTCCAGAACCAGGGGTCACAGTCTAAGGATAAGGGGTAAGCCATTTAGGACTGAGATGAGGAGGAATTTCTTCACCCAGAGAGTGGTGAACCTGTGGAATTCTCTACCACAGAAGGCAGTTGAGGCCAATTCATTAAATATATTCAAGAAGGAGTTAGATATATTTCTTAAGGCTAAGGGGATCAAGGGATATGGGGAGAAAGCAGGGACAGGGTACTAAATTTGGATGATCAGCCATGATCGCATTGAATGGCGGAGCAGGCTCGAGGGGCCGAATGGCCTACTCCTGCTCCTATCTTCTATGTTTCTATGCCGTTAATTTCGGCAGGAACTCCTCCTTCCTGGTATTTCCGGTTTTCCCAACCGCATATGTGTGCCCCCACTCACTCTCCGCCTCCCCGTAAATATCAGGGCCTATATATCACGAAAAGCTGTCAGGTAGGTTCTGGGCCTTTGAATATCACTTTAGTTGGCAGTGTTATTTAATTGGGAAGGATACCTTTTTCTTTTATCTTCCAGATCACACTTTGAAGCAAAGAGAATTATTTGTACTGGTTTTGCTAAATAAGTCTACAACTGGAATCCCACAAAGTTACAGACAAGCTGAGGCTGCTGGAACTCAATGTATATCGATCCAAAATAAAAGTCTGATCCCACAGAGAACTATTAGAACTCAAAGGCCTGGATTTTGCAGTCAGCGGCGAAGGAACGGCACTCGCCATTCACTACGCTGACGGCTGCCCACAGACTTTTCGCGGGCTTTTGAGCGGCGACTTGCCGTCATCTGGTGTCTGATCCAGCGCGGCGCCCTCAAAAGGGGATCTGTGGCGTGTGTGGGCAAGCAACAGCGAGGCTCTTCAACCAATCAGACTGAAGAATCCTCACTGAGCCAGGCAGAGTCTAAACCAGGAAGTCTAAACCAGGAAGTATAAATTGTATTTAAATCATGTATAGAAAGCAAAATAAAGATTGGGAAAGAAAGATGGGATTAACAGAGAGAGATAAAAGAGATACTAATTAAATTCTGACGAAATGAGACTACACTCATAAAATTAAATTTTCAGGGCCAGCGAGGTTGTTTATGACTGATGACTGATCATGCCATTAAAAATTCACTTACACCTGAATGCACCAGCCCTAACATTTTCTGCTGTGTTTAATGGGTAACTACTGCAACTTCACGCCCTTACATGTATTTCAATGTGGAGTCTCTTGGCGAGGTACTGTTATAGCGCAGCCTGTGGAGGAGCGGGGTACCTTGGACAGCAACTTCTGGATTTCCGCATCTTACTGCGTATGTGCGGACGTCGGAAGTTGCCGTCCGACTTACTCCATAATAACAGTGAGAGGTGTTAGCCTCACCGTTATTCTCAATGCAAAACCCTGGCCAAAATGTATTATTGTTTCGTAACAGATTTTGTAAGCTAAGTGAGAAGCATGCTGTTGTTGTTACCTATACTTCTGCTCATTTTATTTCTTAACGAACTTGATTTTTAATTGTTGTGCAACCTATACAAGCTGTCAAGCCTGCTAACTGTCCATCAGTGGGAGAGGTCCAATGTTACCATGTCCAGTTTACACATCAACAGTAAATAGAGGTTACTGGTGGCCCAGGGATTGCTACCTCACAGCTTACTTCACACATAAGATCCAGTTTCAGTTCATGGGAAGTGTGGGCTTGCCTGCTGAAGTGGTCCGTTGTATTGGGTATGAGATAAAGGAAGAAAAATTGAGTCGCACCCCCTTTGGGGCGCTAACTTCGCCGGGGCGCTACAAAATTAGCGCCCCCGCGGTCGAAATTCATCGGTAGCGCCCCAAGAGGGAGGCGGGGCGCTTCTCAAGAGGGAAGCACGGCACTACTGGAAGCGCCCCGCCTCCCTCTTGGGGCGCTGCGAGGGAATATCACAGCCGTTATGTGCCGCAGTACTGCAGGCCTACCTCCCCTTCTTAAAGGGGAGGGGCCTTGCGCAGCGCGACCCGTGGCCCAGCTGGGCCACCAGGGATTGGAGTGCCGGCAAAAGAGCCCGGCACTCAAGAAAAGTGCCGGGCTCAGGGAGCGCAGCCGGCACTCCGCGGAGGGGGGGGGAGGGGGAGGCCTGAAGAGGAGGCCGGGAACGGCAACGGGGGGCAGGTGCTGGCAGGCGGCCAGCAACAAAAATGGCCGCCCGGCACCTCACCTTTAATTTGCGCCGCCCCGGCCGCAGGTAGGCCCCCCCCGACCCCGTTAGACATAGCGTCCGGCGGTAGGTCAGGGAGCGCTACCGAAGATCGTGGCCGGGGCGCGAGCGGGGCGCTGCGCACGGCGATGATGTCATCACCGGCGGCGCAGCACCACGGGGCACCAACAGTTACCACCGCCGCTAACCTCCCACTGAATTTTGCGGGAGGCGTTGGCGGCGCCATGCCCGGGCGCTAGTTGCTTTGCGCCCCGTGAACAGGAGGCACAAAGCAACTGAATTTTTAGGCCAAAGTATTTGGAATGTGTCAAGGTGTGATTTATGTACCACTTTTTGCAGCAAGTACAAATAATAAAGTGATCTATACCTCAAGCCAGCAATTTGTGGTTTGAACAATAGTCTCATTGCGCAGGTTATGGATTTCTCTCTCTTTGATCTCTTTCTCTCAGTTTGCATGTACTACAAACCATTCATTCCCTGTTCAACACGATAGGTCGATGAACCACTCCCAGATTTCTACTAACTCTACTCTTCAACTAGTTGCTAGATGCACAAAAGCAGTGAAATTTGTTTCATTTTTTTTCCTTCCTGCTTGCAGTGGTCTCCATTCAACCCTTTCACCGTGTTGTCATGGACAAAACTGAGAATTCACTGTGTTGGGATTCCTCACCATGAATCTGGGTACTAGAATTCTGTCACAGAACACTGACCACTCCATACCTTGGGCTGCACTTTTCTAAATGCTATTCAGCTCTTGTTCTCAAAGTTTTCCATTTTTCATACACTCACCTCAATAATTTTCTTTCTCCGTGAAATGAGTCCAAAAAGAACAGTCAGCACAACAACCACTAGCCCAGCAATGATTGGTTCATATGGTACTGCATACGGTTTATCTGCCAAATAATATAACGACTGTTTGTTACAGGCTGCGGCAAATAAAACGTTGTCAATTAAAGATAGCCTTAGAAATAATGTTGTGCTAATACTTTGTTTAAAATAGGTAGGCACTGAATAATAGCACACATTCAGTAAAATGGTTTCAATTTATACTCCTCTAGTACAGTACAGCCACATCTGTATACTCTGCGCATGTATTTTGTAAGTTTGTAAATTGTAACTGCCAAGGGAAAGATGCCAGTATTTGACATTAGAACAAATCATTATATGTACGAAGTATATTAAAATGGAATATTTAAGGGAAAGGGAATAATATATTTGATCATTTTAATTTAGCTGTTCTTCTTGGCTATGAGTTTGGGTCATTCCTACCTTTCACATTCAGGTGGAAGGTTAAATTGCTGCTTCCAAGTGTGGAATTAGCTAGACAGACGTATGTCCCATTTTCCACTTTCTCTATCTTCCTAATAGATAGGCGAAAGACACCACTGTCCCTGTACACACTGTGTTTGCCAGCCACCATCTTCAGGATATTGTTGTCTTTAGACCAGTACATCACAGCCGGTGGATTGGACTTCACATTGCAAGTTAGCGTCACATCATCTCCTCTTTGTACTTCGATTTGACCATCACCATCACCATCCCAACTCAGCATAGGAATAACTGCAACAATTTAAGCACAAAAAACTAAACATAATTATAAAGCAATTTTTAACTTGTTACTTTATGTACTATTTTTGAACATGAAAAATTAAAATGACTACTCAAATGATTCCACACTATATATACTAAAGTACTTTCCTGAACGTTAAAAGAAAAGAAAGAAAGACTTGCATTTATATAGCGCCTTTCACCACCACTACCGGACGTTCCAAAGCGCTTTACAGCCAATGAAGTACTTTTGAAGTGTAGTCACTGTTGTAATGTAGGAAACGCGGCAGCCAATTTGCACACAGCAAGCTCCCACAAACAGCAATGTGATAATGACCAGATAAACTGTTTTTTTAGATGTTGATTGAGGGATAAATATTGGCCAGGACACTGGGGATAACTCCCCTGCTCTTCTTTGAAAATCTTTTACATCCACCTGAGAGAGCAGACGGGGCCTCGGTTTAACGTTTCATCCGAAAGGCGGCACCTCCGACAGTGCAGCACTCCCTCAGCACTGCACTGGGAGTGTCAGCCTAGATTTTTGTGCTCAAGTCTCTGGAGTGGGACTCGAACCCACAACCTTCTGATTCAGAGGCGAGGGTACTACCCACTGAGCCACAGCTGACACAAAATGTTCATGCTGCTTCCAAGAAGCATATTGGACATCCCATAGACAACAATAGTAGATGGCTTTCAAGGTAGCTCAACATTGTATCAAAGATGTTATTTTTCAATCTCTGCAATTCATTTTGTCAGCCTGAGCAATTTTGCTGAACTGGAGAAATTTTGCACCATAAATATCCATTGGCGCTAAATTATACGAGACCTGAATAAATCACTTCATAATAGAATGTAGGACTTTTAAAAAGGCATTCAACAGCCTTGGAGAGGGTGCATAGGAGATTTACGAGAATGATAGGAGACTTCAGTTATGAGGAGAGGCTAGAGAAACTAGGATTGTTCTCCTTAGAACAGAGAATGTTAAGGGGAGATTTAATATGAGTTTTCAAAATTATGAAGGGTTTTGATAGAATAAATAAGAAGAAACTGTTTCCACTGGTATGTGGGTCAGTAACCAAAGAACACAAATTTGAGATAACAACAGAAAACGCTGGAAAAACTCAGCAGGCCAGGCAGCATCCGTGGAGAGAGAAACAGAGTTAACGTTTCAGGTCGAAGACCTTTCATCAGAACTGGGAAAAAAACAGGAAAGGAATAGATTTTAAAGCAAATATAATGCTGGGAAAAGGGGGATTATAATATTAATATAATATCTCTTAATGTCTCTCAATGTCTCTTAATCTCTCCTGCTTTCTATCCTACCACTGACCTTCCCTTTTGTTCTTTCATCCCCTCCCCCTTTTCCCAGCAATATACTTGCTTTAAAATCTATTTCATTTCCTGCTTTTTTCCAGTTCTGACGAATGGTCTTCGACCTGAAACGTTAACTCTGTTTCTCGCTCCACGGATGCTGCCTGGCCTGCTGAGTTTTTCCAGCGTTTTCTGTTG
This sequence comes from Squalus acanthias, assembly GCA_030390025.1. Classification (NCBI taxonomy): domain Eukaryota; kingdom Metazoa; phylum Chordata; class Chondrichthyes; order Squaliformes; family Squalidae; genus Squalus; species Squalus acanthias. The sequence continues at coordinate 15,504,857 of CM059448.1, forward strand.
TTATTTCGGATTTCCAGCATCCGCAGTATTTTGCTAACAAAGTTGAGATATTTGGCAACAGAACCAAGGGGGAGATGAGATTTTTTCTTTTACACAGTGAGTTGTTATGGTCTGGAACACACTACCTGAAAGGTTGGTGGAAGCAAAACAGTAGTAACTTTCAAAAGGGAATTGGATATCTACTTGAAAAGGAAAAAATTGCAGGGCTATGGGGAAAGACCAAAGCAATGAGACTAATTGGATCGTTCTTTCAAAGAGCCAGCACAGGCACGATGGGCCAAATGGATTTCTTCTGTTCTTTAAGATTCTATGAATATATTTAGCTTGAACTGCCATTAACTTCATCTACAAGACCTGCTAACACCATTTTCCTCTCCCTCCTATTCCAGCACCAATACCGTACACTTCTATTCCCAACTGAATCAGGAACATATCCATTTATTTTTTTTAAGAATGCTCCAACCAAAGTTTGCATTCAATGCTTCCTGGAATGTGACGAGAAATCTTTCGGGAACCGCTCTACCGAGTTTTCCGATGTCCTCCACCACTTCTGGGATTTTGGTGGGTGTACCGTAATGGCATGCAAATAATGGAAACATATAATCCAATGTATTTCTTGCCGTTTGCACCCTTACAACACTGGGCGCTAGGAATGCCCATAACACAGAGGAGCTGAGAGTTATCTGTCTACCATCTCAAACTGGCACAGCATCAATACCATTGTGGGGGAATTTTAAAAAAATGAAGGGACACCTTAGCCTGTGCAATTGATTGCAGGGTGACCAACTGCATGAGCTAAAGCATTATTTTAAAACAAAATTTAATTTCAGGGCAATTCATTTTGTCAATCTGAGCTAATTATTGAGGTGCCTCAAAGATCATCTACTATTGCTCGGGTCTATGGGGTGTCCAATATTGGGGCAGCTGGCCCTGTCACACTGCGGCAAGTGCCTCATGCCTGCTGCAGCCATTCACCACCCACCTAGAATATGCCAAATAGCCTGAGCCCTGGGCGGCCCATTGGGGCAATGAACTCCTGCCACGACCAAGATTTGCCGGGCTTCCCCCAAAGTGCAAAATCCTGGCCAAAATCTATTCGGTGATTAAAGCTAATTTCAACTGTGAAGTTGTGATTCCATAACTTATGCTTAGCTCAAATTTCATTAACTTTAACCATCAGTCCCCTAGCTTTTTTTCCTCGTAGTTTGGCAAAAATATTCTCTCTATATCCAGCCCAACAATTTCATTCATATCTTGAAAAACTTAGGGTTATGTCTTCTCCCCTTCCCCTCACACTATTTTCAACAAGAACAGATTTTACTCAGTTGCCCTTCCTTCACAGCTAATGTACTTAAGACCTGGTATAATCCTTGTTGTCCATTTTTGAGTCTTGCCAATACCTCTCTCTCTCTCTCTTTTTATTTTTAATTACAAGAAGTGGATAGCATACCTCAAGTCTGATCTCACTATTGCCTTATATGGTATAAGTATTGTCTGACTGATTTTTCAATCTATTGATCTACTGATTTATCATGACATTGGGCCGTATTTTGCGACCCCTACGGGTGCATATGAGGTGTACACGCACCCGTAGGGGCCGTGCAAGTTCCGGGTTTAGGCATCCAAAGCGCATGCGCTAAAACCCGGAACTTGCGATCTGTCAAGAATTCTCTTGACAGATCCTCCGCATCCCCGGGAGTTGGGCCTCTGCGGGCAGAGAGTTGCGTTATTTGCCCAACTTCTGCCCAGTAAATGCCCGTGAAATTCTTATGCCTGGTAAAAGCAGGCGTAAGGCTTGCTTTTACCAGCATAAGAGTTTTAAAAAATAGAAAAATAAAATGTTATCACTCATTTATACATTAAAAACTCTGTCCAATAAGGTAAGTTTATTTTTAGCCCCGTTAAAACATATACATTTCCCCCCCCCAAAATTACATTTTTGTTTAAATATTTAATAACATTTTAATTAATTTTAAATATGTAATTTTAAATTTTTTATTTCATGTGTTCGTGTAGTTTTTAAGTGATCCCCATTCATACTTATGGGAGTTTCGTATGTACGGAACTCCCATAAGTATGAATGGGGATTCCCTTTTATTGTTTGGGCCGGCCCTCGTGATCCCAGGGGCGCTTGCGAACCGCCTGCGCCCTGGGATACGTGGGCCTCTGCCCGTGCGTACCCGGAGAGGCCCAGGATCGCGAGTCTCCGTATCTCCCGGGCCACCAGGTAAATGCGTAGATTTTTTACAGATCGGAGGTGTCTTCCCGCAGGAAGCCTCCGATCGCAAATTTTGGCCCATTCTATTTGCATTGGCAACTGCTGTGGTATAATGCAACAACACTATCAACATTTAGTCAACTCCAAATCCTTTCCTTGTTATTTAATGGCATACTTTGTTGTGTCATTAAATTCACTATTAATTAATACTGTGGCTGGATACAAACTATAAACCTTTTTGCTTTCTCCATCAGCTTCATTGGATTTCCAGAAGGCATTCGATAAGGTGCCACATAAAAGGTTACTGCATAAGATAAGAGCTCACGGAATTGGGGGTAATATATTAGCATGGATAGAGAATTGGCTAACTAACAGAAAGCAGAGAGTCGGGATAAATGGGTAATTTCCCAGTTGGCAAACGGTAACTAATGGGGTGCCACAGGGATTGGTGCTGGGGCCTCAACTATTTACAATCTACATTAATGACTTGGATGAAGGGACCGAGTGTAATGTAGCCAAGTTTGCGGATGATAACAAGATGGGTGGGAAAGCAAGTTGTGCAGAGGACTCAAAGAACCTACAAAGGGATATAGACAGGCTAAGTGAGTGGGCAAACATTTGGCAGATGGAGTATAATGTGGGAAAGTGCGAGGTTATACACTTTGGCAGGAAAAATAAAAAAGAAAATTATTTTTTAAATGGAGAGAGATTACAAACTGCTACAGTTCAGAGGGACCTGGGGGTCCTTGTGCATGAAACACAAAAAGTTAGCATGCAGGTACAGCAAGTAATCAATAAGGAAAATGGAATGTTGGCCTTTATTGCAAGGGGGTTGGAGTATAAAAGCAGGGAGGTCCTGCTACAACTGCATACAGTTTTGGTCTCCTTATTTAAGAAGGATATACTTGCATTGGAGGCAGTTCAGAGACGATTCACTAGGTTAATTCCAGAGATGAGGGGGTTGACTTATGAGGAAAGGTTGAGCAGGCTGGGCCTATACTCATTGGAATTTAGAAGAATGAGAGGTGATCTTATTGAAACATATAAGATACTGAGGGGGTACGACAAGGTAGATGCAGAGAGGATGTTTCCCCTCGTGGGGAAATCTAGAACATGGGGGGCACAGTTTTAGAATAAAGGGGTCGCCCTTTTAGAACTGAGATGAGGAGAAATTTCTTCTCTCAGAGGGTCGTAAATCTGTTGAATTCTCTGCCCCTGAGAGTTGCGGAGGCTGGGTCATTAAATACATTTAAGGTGGAGATAGACAGATTTTTTGCAAAATAAGGGAGTGAAGGGTTATGGGGAGCGGGCGGGGAAGTGGCTTTGAGCCCAAGATCAGCCATGATCTTATTGAATGGCGGACAGGCTCGAGGGGCCAAGTGGCCTATTCCTGCTCCTAGTTCTTATGTTCTTATGTTCATCCCCTCTCCCTAGTAAGTTCCTTAAAACAAGTTAGTTCTTCTGGCTTCTTAAGATTGGTAGGTTACTCACATCTAATATCCAGAAGCACAGTTTTATTGATGTTAGAATTTTTGTTTAAATGGCAGCTGAAAGTAGCATCATTGTCATCTTCTGTGGTTGGATCGACGCAGACAGTGCTAACATTGATCCGATTCATAGACTTCAAGTTAATTTGTCGGTCTCCCCGAAGCCAGACTAACTCTTCATCCTGGGTGTTGTTGACTACTGTGCATGTTAATGAAAGAGAATCCGAGATGTTCGTGATGATTCTGTAGTCAGTTATGATATTATTAATAGCAATGTCTACACCTGGTTAAAGGAAGAACAGCATTATTTTCCATATGTGCAACAGGAAAAGAGTCAACTAAGGAAATAATAAGCACAATAACTCTAACATAAGTGATATTGTTGTATTGTAAAAGGGTCCTTCAACTGTCTCCAGTGGTTAGTACAGTAATATTGAAATGTCTACCTCATGGAAATACTATGAAAGTCTGCATTTATAGAACAGGACAAGACAGCATTGTTATTTTGATAATTCAATTTAGCCAAGCATGATGGAACAGCCTATCCTGAAAAGGAAAAGTATCCTTAAAAGAATGCTGCGTACCCAGTTCTTTCATAGTCAGAGTATACCAGAAAGAAGAAATTCTGTAACAAAAGCCTATTTTATGCTATTCTCAGGAAGAGAGACCCAATAGAACCAAAATGTTGCCCGTGTAGAGCATAATTCAATGGGGTAGGCATTGGATCTCGTCGTGCCCGTTTTCCAGGTGGAAAATGGGGGCAAAAAAAGGTCCAATTTTGTGGGGCTATGTCCCGTATACCTGAAATACGTCCAAACGCCCTGGAGGCCTCCTAAAACAGACCCAAAGCCTGTTTTAGGATCCCTTGCTGAATTGGGCTGTTCTGAACGGAACAGGTACTGGCCCTCCGCTCAGGATTTCCTGTCATAGATGTGGCTGCAATCACCACCCCCCCACCCCAACCCCTCCACCCCATTCGCTTTCCCACCCAGGATTTACCTGAGGGTTGCTGCCAAAGAGGCAGGCGGCCCAAATGGATAGATTGAAATTGGCGATGGAAGTACGAGGCCCAATTTCGATTATTATTGTTCGGTACAGTATTTTTCTAATATTTTTGCAAATTGTTTTTGTAAATAAATTTGATCACTTATTTCAGCCTGTATGCAGTGGGTCTAGCATTTAATACTTTGTGCCTTCCAGACTGACAGGTGATATAGTAAAAATACTATGTGAATTCCAGTATCATTGTTAAAGTATTAGCCCTGGGCTACACATCTAAGATATAGCCTACTTGATCTAGTGAGGTTAACCTGGTACTGTACTCTTATTAGAACAGAAATTATATTTTAAAGCCCGATCCCGTAACACTATTTTTTGTATTAATTTTGATCTAAAATGAATTGTGCTGTATCTATAAAATCCCACAGTCTAAGGTTTAATCTGCTAATCGTTTTCCTTTAGGTAGGACACTGAAGTGGAGAGTTCCTGGTTCCATAAAAACCTCCGACACCTCATATGTCTGTTAGCGCACAGGCACTTCCAGAACAAGACATATAGTTGGTTTTGGACAACACAGGGAAGTTTTTGAACTGCTTTTCCACTATCCTACCAAACAACAGTGAGCAGCCATTTTGAAGGACACAAATAAAAAAAAATCAGGGTAAAAGAAATAAGATATAAAACTCATTTGAAATGTCAGTAAATTGGGATATAATGTGACCACCAGCTTTCAGAATTGGTTTTATTAAGCTAGGAATTACTTTGCCCATATCGGTCACGTTTAGTCTTGAGGAACATCAGAACAGGGGTAGGCCATTCAGCCCCTCAAACCTGTTATACCATTCAATTAGGTCACGGCTGATCTGTACCTCAACTCCATTTACCTGCCTTTTATCCATATCCCTCAACTCCATTTACCCGTCTTTTATCCATATCCCTTACCTAATAAAAATCTGTCGATCTCAGTCTTAATCATTTCAATTGACCACAGCATCCACAGCCTTTTTTTTTGGGGTGGGGCGGTTGTGGGGGGGGGGGGGGGGGAATTCCAGATTTCCACTGCCCGTGGAGTGAAAAAGTGCTCCCTGATTTCACTCCCGAATGGCTTCGCTCTAGTTTTTCATTCATGGTTCTATGCCCAGGTCTTACGTTTGACAAACGTAATACGTGGCAATTCATTTCACACAAGTATCACTTCAGGAAGGGCACAAATAGATGATATACACCAGAGAACCATGGAATATTAACAATATTCAGTGATTTATTCATTTGACTGTTTAATTCAGGAGCAACAAAGCCACACACAAACTGATTGCTATTAGAGAAAAAATCTTCACACAAAACCTAATACATATTTGGTATAATCTACCAGGTAAGGGAATGGAATCAAAAACATGAGGGCATTCAAAATGCAGCTCGATGCTCGGCTGGCTGAGTTAGAGTGCTGGAGAGATGAGCTCCATGGAGCAAATAGGCTTTTTTGTCCTTGTTTTTTTTCATATGTCCTTAAAAGTGAATTGTTCTAGTCATTGTAAGAGGCATGGATTTGCTATAATCAGTGCTCCTTCAATATTCTGTTCATATCAGAAAAATATCAGCACTTTTGGCCACAAAAAAGTTTTATGTTGCTAGTCAGTTCTGCAGAGATGTCTTCCAGTGCTTAGTAATGTGATCTGAAGTCATGCTCTTGCTGTGTAGCATTGTTACATGTAAGTATAATATATAGCATATAAGCAACCAAAGATACCATTGTACTTAATAGATGTTAATCAACAGGTTGGCTGAGGGGGACGGTGCAAATTCACATTTTCAAAAACATATTAATCAAACTCTTGCAAAGTCATCAAGTTACTGAAAGCATAAATTTATTAACAGTGTAGATTTTTGAAAGCCAAACTTTGTTAACTTTTTACAAACTAAATGTACCTGGCACACTCTTAATACATATTCCAAGCAATAGCAGAAACAAAACTATTGTAACAAATTCTATTTAACGTGATATTACTAAGCTACATTCATAACTTATATTGAGTTTAACACTGACTTTATTAAACACTATTAGTAGTGTTAATCCAAAATATGATAGTACCACATGAACATACATTGAAATAAATAATTCACATGGTTCAGATGAGTTAAGAACATTTCCATTATCTGTGCTGGTCACTGAAAACAAAATAATATGCAACATACATACCTGTACATCCAGGAACAAAATGTGATGCCACAATAAAACTTAGCCCAAAGATGAGATTCTCCAAGATACGTGGAGCCATATTTCATTAATAAACAAAGAATCTGTAAAGTACCAAAGAGCCTCGAGGATTCCGGATAAAACTCCAAAGCTAAACAATGATCTAGGAAAAACAACGTAAAATTACTTTAATTATTGTTCTGACATTTTCCAGTGGTTCACCTCAACAGATATGCTAACAGAGGAATGTCTGAACAAAACTGTATTGAAAGTCACCAGAAACAGTCTTAGACAGCTAGATCTGATGCTTTCATCTCCAAACTTTATATCTAATCCTTTAACATAAATGCTTCTGGTTTAATTTTTATAGCGTCAGTAAAGTATATTTAAATTGCACAGTTTATATATCCCCATTTTAGTTTTATGGTTTTAATAAGTGAGAGTCAATAAAGATTAACAACTGAGCAAGGACATGAGATTCACCTATAATCAGGTCAACCAGATAAAGCGTTCAAGGACATAGTTACATTTATTTTGAGAATTTGAATTTGTTACTTTGCTAAAAAATGTTTACTCATCACAAAAATACAAGTAAGGAGTAGGTTTTATATTTTAACATAGAGGTAAATTGTGTTGTTCAAAGTGTATTCCAATGTATGTCATAAAAGTTAAATATTAAATCATGTTCTACGTGAAAACCAATCCCAAATCGGTGCTTTGTCACCGCAAAAGAAAAACATGAACCAGTCAACAAATTGTTCAGACTTTTATTTATCTCTACATCTGCCGTCGCCTCCCTTTAACAAAATACCATGAACCTTGTGAACTCCTTTAGCTTGCAGCAAATAATGGTGATACACGCAGTTATCTTCGTAATTACTAGTAGGCAGTTTAAGAAATGAGTGAAATCCTGAGGAGATGGTTTACAAACCGAAACTGGAGTCCCTGTAAATGTTAATTACAAAGGGTAGAAACTCAGAACAAAAAATTATATAGATACTTACATTTTAATTTAGAGAATGCGAGATTAAACTTACTTTAATCACATCGGTATTTATGTGGATGAATAAGCATTAAAAGGCTTGGAAGGAAGAACATAAAAGCTTGGATTGAGAAACAGCTCATTTGCTCATTGAGGCCACTCCTTCCGAAAAACAATTTATAATCTGCACAGTCATTTACTTAATCGAAAGAGGAACCCAAATAACCACATGTAAGACCTCCAGAAGAAAACCTGAAAGGCAGACACTGCATGATATAAATCTAACATATTATGCATTCCCCTATAAACCACTCAGAACGTAACGTGCATGAAACAGACAAGGGTTTAGATCTGAGACATTAAATGTTGTTTAATGTCTTGGTTGGGCCATATTGACAAATCTCTTAAATGCAACTCAACCCCTTTTTCACATGCACTTCCCTGTAAATTGTTCATGACTGGAAATAGCACGATTGAAATGTGATTTCCAGAGAAGGAGCCCCCAAATTGTTACAGGGCATAATTTCCTCTGGTATTGTGCTGATTAAGACTAATTAAGAGGGCACTGCACAGGATGCCACACCCACAGCGGGTCTTCAGGGAGCACGTCTCATACCTCAATTTCACCGAGGAGCAATGTGTGAGGTGTCTGTGCTTTACCAATGAGACTGTCACAGAGCAGCAGCCACAACTGGAGCCCCAAACCAGAGCGTGGACAGCACTGCCTGTGGCTGTCAAGGTCACCATGGTCCTTGACACATGTCATGGGGTCATTCCAGGCTGCAGCAGGTGACATCAGCGACATCTTGCAGTTTGCTGTGAGTCGCTATATCGGGCGGGCGGGCGGGTGTCCGAGGCTCTCTATACCAGGAGGAACATATACATCATATTCCCCATTGATAGAATGAAACAAGACAAGACAGCACTCGGCTTCGCCCACTTTGCAGGTTTCCCCAGGATCCAAGGTACCGTAGACTGCATCCACATTGCCTTGTGTGTTCCCTATCACCAGCCTTGCATCTTTGTGTATATCGAAAGGGATACTGTAGAATTCGCAAATTATCGCGATTTCAAAATAATGAGAAAGAGACATACAGTTTCGTAAAAAACAGCTTTATTTCAGCAAAATGCTGTCAGGTTCAAAAACGGACACAAGAAGCCTGTAAAATGGCCGCTGCGCCTCGTGGCAGAAGGTTCCAGATTTTTCAGTAGGCAGACAAGATGGCGTTACAATAAACATTTCAGCAAGATCGGACAGTGCTCAGCATATTGATATAAGACAAGACGCGATCGTTTTGCATTTCTAACACCTAAGCAAGAAATATAAGTGCTGGAATCGGTTTTCCATACACAAACGGGGGCTATTGTACTGGGCAATCAAGGGCCCATCCAAAGACATTGATTCCCCGCGGCTCTACGATGAGAGAGCCGTTCGCGGGTACTCACAACAAGAATTCGGAGGCCCCAAAACCCCTCCAGGGAGACTCCTAGCCGGTTCCACAATGGGAGAAATATTAACGGGTACTTAGACAGTTGCAAGTATCACCGAAACCCATTAACGACAAGAACCACCCCATACAAGAAGTTTGAGCGCCAAAACATGACAAAAGATGAACATTAAGTTTGGGCGGGAGATAATGAATTACAGTACTATAACTGTAGTGTCCAAGCGCCCATCGCTCTCTTATCCTTTTCATTCACTTGGAATCGTCTCTTGGCTATTCTCCCGGACGACCGTTACTCTCTCTTGTTCCGCTGATCCCTTTTGGGGTCGACCTCGTGGCGCGCTGCGAAATCGGGTGCACCATCCCGAAGGTCGGTAAACAGTGTCTGGACCCGAAGGCCCGAGGAGATGAGATGAGATGAGAAGAGAAGAAGAATCCACGTGCCGCCGCGGTCAGTAAACCCCGACCGCGCCCGAAAATATATAGACCATTTTTGAACTCTATAGGTTACTGCACGAACTGACACAGGAAGACTTTTCTTCGAATTCTATCGAACTGGTGTCGATCCAGAAAGACTTTTCTTTGAGTTCTACAGCCGGGCCCGAGCACTGTCGAGTTCTTCATGACAACGGGGAGCCCAGCCTGCTTGCAGCAGCAGAGCGAGTAAACAAGTGGGGTACAGAGACCCCTGATCAACACGTGAATAGTCAGGTGCTGTGGCGAAAACATCCGAGCATCGTTTTAGAATTCTCCGAGTTATCACGAGTGGTGAGCATGGTTCTCGATCCTACAGATCTAGATTAGGACAGGTATTAAGAGGGGAGGGTTTTGTTTTAAGGATAATTATAATGTGTGTCCCCTTTTACGATGTGTCGTGCGCTCCTCGTTTCCCTAAACCTAGTTGCATAAATGTATGTAAGCTTGTACTGTCATTAATCTGTGCTTATGACATGTATTTCGTAATCTTGAACAATATGCAATAAAGATTTTCCATTTCGTACTATTCAACCGGGTCTACCTGAGTTTTCTCTGCATTACTGCTCTCGCACCTAAGTCCAGTGTCAGAACCGTAAGGGCGAGTGGGTCGAACCACTCACAGGTGTCTAGTGCTACCAGGCTGGCTGGAGACCAGAACAGGCAACAAGGCCTAACCCCGCACTAGCACCCAGGCTAAGCACAGAGCCACGCGAACCCCTTACAATACTACTCCCTGAATGTGCAGCTTGTTTGAGACAGGTTTCAGTTTGGCTTAATTAACCATTGATTAAATTTGAACCAATTTGCAATTTAGTCAAATATTTAATTCATTAAATACAAACCAAAAACCATTCACTGCACAAGAAAAGCTATCAATCAGCAAGCAGCCGTCATTATAAAGCTAATCAATTAAATTGTTCAATCGTTTTGCAAAGCCTAAGTTCACAATCCACCAAGCACCACAAATCTGATTTATCAAATCACTCAGAATAATTTTCTTCAAATCTATAAGCGAGCATCTTGTTTCCATTCATATTCATGCTATAAAGGCCCAAAAAATTAATTTAAATGTTTATTTGAGCCAATTTTTGCCTTATTAATGTGCATAGCCTTTGTGGTGTGAATCCTTTAAGAGTTGTGGTGCTATAGATGGGTGCTGGATGCAAGACTTTTAATGATTAAGGTCTTTGTGGTTGTCACACAAATGTTTAATAGATTCAAGTGTACTTTGAAACTGTTCACAAACCAACACTTGAATCCATTAAACATTTGTGGATCCTTAACAGCTGTAACTCTTAAAACAAAATAGAAATAGAGACATTTATAATATCCTCATCTGTGTACAGATGAAAATAAAATAATTTTTTTACATTAATTTATGGCAAAGAAAATCAGCAAAACACAATCAGAGTAAATAATACATATTTCAGAACACTTCCCCTGGACGTGGAAAAGAACAAGATAGGAGTGGCCCTTTAAGGTTGATTTGCATTATGATTAACCACTAGTGACATATTCAATATGGCAAAATAAGGTCCAGCAACTCCCTTAGCAAACAGTGATCAACATTCCAATGGCAGTTAATCATGCTGGCATCTGCTTTAAAGGTACACTCCCATTTCAAAAATTGTTAAAACTAGAGTCATATAGGTTCCCTTAATTAGGAAAAAAAGAAATTAAAGAGGTGTTGTCACTCCTGAAAAGTTGTCAGTCAAACTGCTACTAAGTGACATGGTTATATCACTTGTGTAATTATGATATGCATCAGAACATAGGAATAGGAGGAGGCCATTTAGCCCCTTGAGCCTGTTCCGCCATTCAATGAGATCATGGCGAATCTGTATCCGAGTCCATCCACCCGCCTTGGCTCTATATCCCTTAATACCCTTGGCTAGCAATAATCTATCAATCTCAGATTTACAATTATTAATTGAGCTAGCATCTACTACTTTTTGTGGGAGTGAGTGCCACACTTCTACCACCTTTTGTGTGAAGAAGTGCTTCCTAACTTCTCTCCTGAATGACCTGGCTCTGATTTTAAGGTTATGTCCCCTTCTCCTAGAACCCCCCCGCCACCAGCAGAAAAAGTTTCTCTCTATCTATCCTATCAATTCCGTTCAAAATCCTAAAAGCCTCAATCAAATCACCCCTTAACATTTTATATTCCAGGGAATACAAGCCTAGTGCATATAATTTCCCCTCATAATTTAACCCTTGGAGCCCTAGTAACATTCTTGTGAATCTGCGCTGCACTCCTTCCAAGGTCAATATATCCTTTCTATGGTGCGGTGCCCAGAACTGTAGACAGTACTCCAGATGTGGTCTAACCAGGGCTTTGTATAGCTGCAGTAAAACGTCCTCCCCTTTATATTCTAGCCCTCTAGTTATAAAGGCTAACATTCCATGAGCCTTTTTGATTATTTTTGTACCTGACCACTACATTTTAGTGATCTGTGTACATGGGCCCCTAAATCTCTTTGGACCTCCACCGTTCCTAGCTTTTCACCATTCAAAAAATACTCAGATCTATCCTTTTTTGGTCCAAAATGGATGACCTCACACTTACCTGTGATGAAATCGATCTGCCACCGTTTTGCCCACTCACTTAATCTATCCATGTCTCTTGGTAATTTTATGCAGCCGTCTACACTACTTTCTATACCACCAAGCTTTGTGTCACCGGCAGACTTGGATAATTGGCTCTCTATTGTGTATTCTAAGACACTAATAAATATAATGAATAGTTGAGGCCCCAGCACAGATCCTTGCGGGACACCACTAGTCACTTCCTGCCAATTCAAGTCCAGAACTCATTATCCCTACTCTCTGTCTTCTACTGCCTAACCATCTCCGAACCAGGTCAATAATTTGCCTTCAATTCCATGAGTTTTAATTTTAGCTAACAATCTCTTGTATGGAACCTTACTGAATGACTTCTGGAAGTCCGTATAAATGACATCCACAGACATTCCCCTGTCTACTACTTTAGGTACTTGCTCAAAAAATTCAATTAGGTTCGTTAAACATGACCTACCCTTTACAAATCTATGTTGGCTCTCTTTAATCAGCTCAAATTTCTCTAAGTGCTCAATCAATCACTCTGTCCTTAATTAGAGATTCCAATAACTTCCCCACTGTTTTTAAGGCTTTATTTTTTACTGTGATGGATTAATGTAATGGATTTACTATGTAATGGATTTACTATGTAATTGATGAGTTGTATAAGTATTATTGTATTTGAAGAAAAAGATTTCTCCAAAAAAAAATAACTTCCCCACAACAGATGTTAGTCTAACAGGTCTATCATTTCCTGGTGCAAATCTGATCACATTGGTTGTGCACACAGCAGCATCATAATAAAAAAAAAGCAAAATACTGCAGATGCTGGAAATCTGAAATAAAAACAGAAAATGCTGGAAATACTCAGCAGGTCAGGCAGCATCCGTGGAGAGAGAAACAGAGTTAACGTTTCAGGTCGATGACCTTTCATCAGAACTCCTACTATAAAATCCCCAGATTGGACTTTACGATTCTGGTATCCAGGGATCTTAGCCATTTAAATAGCTTCAAAATCCCAGGTTTCCCTGTCTAGAAACCTCAGAATTTGGAGCATGCTTCGCTTTTTATGTTTCCCATTGTGCTTACCTATTCTCCCGCTTTAGTTATTTTAACACACTCAGTGACTCCTATATGTCTTTTATTTCTCTCTTTATTACCACCTTGTCTCCTGCGCATGTCAATTCTGTCATTTAACCATTTCTTGTTCCCCATGTCAGTATTTACAGATCATTATATTTCTTTAACCTGTGTATGTGGTCATTGTGTGTTTTCTCCCCTTCCCTTTGTTCTGTTCCTTTTTAAATGCAATCATCTGTAATATCTTTCAGTTTTAATTAAGGGTCTATACCTGAAACATCAACTGATTTCTGTTCTCTCCACAGATGCTGTCTGACTTGTTGAGTGTCTCCAGCAATTTCTGTTTTTGTTTCAGATTTTCAGCACCTGCAATATTTTGTGTTTTGTTCATTCTGTTAACGTCGTGCCACTTTCACAATATCCACATTCTGGGGTTTCCAGGCTGGGAAACCCGGCATTTCAAAGCTGTTGGTCCTGAATTTGTGGTCAGACCTGACCTCGAAGAAAGCTGGCCACAAAAATCTAGCGATCTCTGTGGCGTGAATTTCAGCTCTCCCGATCTTTGTTTGAGTCTGGCGCCAAATCAAGCGAATCTCCAGTGTCCAGCAACAGTGATGTCATCAAGCAGGCTGAGCAGCCAATCACATTGAAGATTTTTCACAGACAGCAAACCCGGAAGTAAAATGCACAGATTCTAATTTACTTTTTTTATAAATTTTACAGAAAGCCAAATAAAGATTGGGGAGTACGCATAGGATTAAGGTAGAAGCTGAAATATCATAAACAAACTTTAAAAAATATTATTTTAAAAACCATGTAATTCTTAATCATATTAATGGAAAAATTTGGCATTCCGGATTTTACAGTAGGCTGCTGTCTTGATCTGCCCCAAAGCTCCTCAGTACTAGATTTTTTTAAAATCAGTTTTATGGGATGTGGGCGTCGCTGGCAAGGCCAGCATTTATTGCCCATCCCTAATTGCCCTTGAGAAGGTGGTGGTGAGCTGCCTTCTTGAACTGCTGCAGTCCGTGTGGTGAAGGTACTCCCACAGTGCTGTTAGATAGGTAGGTTCCATGATTTTGACCCAGCGACGATGAAGGATTGGCGATATACTTCTAAGTCAGGATGGTGTGTGACTTGGAGGGGAACTTGTTGGTGGTGGTGTTCCCATGTGCCTGCTGCCCTTGTCCTTCTAAGTGGAAGAGGTGGCGAATTTGGGAGGTGCTGCCGAAGAAGCCTTGGCGAGTTGCTGCAGTGCATCTTGTAGATGGTACACACTGTAGCCACGATATGCCGATGGTGGAGGGAGTGAATGTTTAAGGTGGTGGATGGGGTGCCAATCAAGCGGGCTGGATGGTGTTGAGCTTCTTGAGTGTTGTTGGAGCTGCACTCATCCAGGCAAGTGGAGAGTATTCCATCACACTCCTGACTTGTGCCTTGTAGGTGGTGGAAAGGCTTTGGGAAGTCAGGAGGTGAGACACTCGCCACAGAATACCTAGCCTCTTTAAACCAGCTAATCTTGGATATAATCCAATTTTGATACGTGCAGATTTCAACACCGAGAAAATGTTAGTGCAGACACTGCAAACTATTTACTGGATACAACTGTGCATATATTTAAGAATTACTTGCATCAAACTAAGTAATTATTAAAACCAAAATTAACTTGTCGCATTTCAGTTTTTTGAAGTGATACTCATTTTTGTTTAAAAAAATGCATCTCACTCTGACGACTAAATAGCACTTCCTCTAATTAAACGGAGTAGAAATGAGCCTCGCTTCTTGTCATCATGAATCTCACTCTTAATATTGGAAGTTCTTATCATTCCCAGCGGAATGTCTGGAAGGTGGTAAAAGCTTCATTTATTTTTTTAAACTGGGAGAAGTAAATTAAATAAAAACAAGTCGCTTGGTGTTTCTACCATTCCAGTGGTTGTGCAAGTCTTGGGTTCAGCAGGAAACATTTGTGCATGTATTTTGCCTGTAATCATTTGTTGCTCCTCAGGGAGGTGCTGTATTGCCGAAGGTTTGCGTTTTAATCGTGGTGGCTCACTTCCTACATCGTCAGAGAGGGCGACAGTTTAGAGATTGGGAGCTAGTAATGGAGTCAGATGGTAGCGGTGAAATACAATGGCAAACAGTCCAACAGAGAAAGTGCGGGGGTGAAAACCTGTACTACAAAATGCACCGCCTGAAGATGGAGCAGTTTCCAGCAGACATCCACAGGTTTTGCGACCCTCAGTTACAACATGGGCGAAGAAGAGAGCTGCTTCAGCTATTGAGGGATATCGATGAATTGAGTTGCCAAAAACTGCAAATATTATTTTCTTTTTCGATTCCAAATCTAGAAGCAATTAGCTTTATTGCAGATTTAAAGCAACCTGTGGTTTCAGCTGGTGCTGTAAGTAATATTTAAATTGCAACATGGTCGTGTTGTCACTCCTGCTGCTACATTAACCGAGTGTGGGGCTCGGTCATGCACGCCCCCTCCCTGTCACTTACCTCATGTACAATATCTAGATCATTGGCTGATCTGCCAAGGCTATAGCTTGGATAGAAATAGAATAAATTGATCAACTAAAATAGAAATAAATTTATCAACTCACAGCAGGCTCAGGTTAAGGCACAGCAACCAAAGTGCATTCCTAGAGCACCACAGGGAAAGTTGCACCAAAATTGACAGGCAAAGGTCACAATCTCACAATCATAGAAACATAGAAAAATAGGAGCAGGAGTCGGCCCTTCGAGCCTGCTCCGCCATTCAATATGATCATGGCTGATCCTCTATATCTCAACACCATATTCCCGCTCTCTCCCCATGCCTTTTGTGTCTAGCAAGCTATCTATCTCCTTCTTAAATATATTCAGTGACTTGGCCTCCACAGCCTTCTGTGGTAGAGAATTGCACAGGTTCACCACCCTCTGAGTGAAGAAATTTCTCCTCATCTCAGTCCTAAATGTCCTACCCCGAGTCCTAAATGTCCTACCCCGTATCCTGAGATTGTGACCCCTCGTTCTGAACCCCCAGCCAGGGGAAATATCCTCCCTGCATCCAGCCTGTCTAGCCCTGTCAGAATTTTATATGTTTCAATGAGATCCCCTCTCATTCTTCTAAACTCTAGTGAATCCTAGATATAAATCTTGAGAAGTTTGAAAATGCCATTAAATTTTGTAGTTTAGAATGGATTGAGCATACTCCCATTGGCCTCCTCTTCCCTGGATCATCAATATCTTGCAGCTCCACCACCATCCTCTCTTCCTGCCACTGATTATGATGTAATGGTCTCTGCCTCAATCACTCCATGTGACAAAGCATTCCCTGCTCCAACAATCCTCTGTGTAAAGCAACTTCTCCAACCATCTCACTCTCTTAAATGACAATTTTAATTTGATGACCCCTTTCCACTGACTCCACCTTCTGAACTGGAGGACTGGAGTGCATCATCACCCCTGGGAATACAATTTTAATTTAAGTTGTTTAGTTTTCTTTAATTTTTTTTTAGTTACAGTCTATTTGTTTATTGTTTTCCACCAAAAAGAGCTACACTGACTCCCCAACTGGAGGAACTAGTATTTTCCATATTCAATCTATCAAAGCTCTTCATAATTTAAAAAACCTGAAATAAATCTCCTCTTCGCCTTTTCTCACCAACATCATAGGCATTTTGAGAAGGTAACAACTCAAATTAGGAAGAAAGCCATATGACATAGTGTAGCTAAACTTCCAAAATAATAAAGTACCACATGAGAGACTCTTACAAACCCAAGATAAAAGATAAGACATGGATTTGATTAGTACTGAATGGGCTTCCCAGAGGGTCGTTGCTGTGGTCTCTCCTGTTTATGGTATACATCAATGATCTGGAATTGCAGTCTCAATACAAGATAGTTACATTTGCAGATGACTCAATGCTGGGGAGGGGGAGTGTGGACTCCCAGGAGGCAGCCAAGAATTTGCAAAGAGCTCACTAGAGTTTGTACCTGGGGTATTCAGCGGTCAATGAAATTCAGTATGGACACAGAAGTGCTGCATATTGGAATTAAAAGTAGGGGCCACATGTACGCCATGTGTGGAATAAAACTTGCCACGGGGGGGGGGGGGGGGGGGGGAAGTTGAAATAGACCTAGGTAGTTGCTCATGATGCCTGAAGAGTGTGAGGCAGCAACAAAAAAAGTAACTAGGATGCTGGGTTATTTTTCAAAATCAATTGAGTTCAGATCACCAAAGGTCATGTTGAAGTTGTACAAGGGCCCTGAGTACAGGTTATATCTGGATTACCGCATCCAGGCCAATGCCGAGGTGAGCAAAGAAGCTGATCCATGGTGTTGAGGAGAAGAGCTATGGAGGACGACTTGATGAGCTTCAGCTTGAAAAGAGAGATCTTGGAGGGAATTTTATAGACATATAGGGTGTATGGATAGAGAAAATCAATCCAGACAGTACTTTCAGGGCAGGGCACCTGATTAAACGGGCACAGATTCAGGATTGTAAAAGGCAAGTTTAAGTCCGGTGTCGGGAAGTATTTCTTTACAGAAGATGGTCAACTGTTGGAACAAATTGCCAGGAAGGATGGTTGAGGCGGGGTACTGGATTAATTTAAGGAAAGCCATACACTTTAAAGGTTAATATTCTGGAAGGACGACATCAAATGATTAAAGGACTGAACATCATTTGTGATTTTAACATGCCATGTTTGATCTTGCTTATGAATTTTTTATGCAGGGAACAGGATACTGGGAGTATCTGCTTCAGAGCCACGGTGTAGATCTGATATCATTTGATACAAATACTGTTTATCCGCCAGAGATGCGATATTCAGAGATTTTGGTACGTATGACACTTTTGCAGAGTGATTGGAGTCATGAGTGAGGTGGGGGGCTTTTATCTGTCACTCTGTTTATGTATGAGTGGTGTTTAGATCTATAAAATAACATGATCAAGGGTGACTTGCAGACATTTATGCACTTCTTTTTCTGGTTCATATTGTTTGCCTTAAATTTTCAAACTACTGCCTAAGACAACTGTAGCTTTGTTTTATCTTTATTTTAGTTCAAAAGCAAAAAGGCTAATTTGCCAATAACTCAGATTTGCAAAAAGAAATCTAAGCCCTAAACAGACCTGCTTTAACATAAATTGTAGGCTTCATTTCTGCACATAACAATGTCAATCTGCATTTATATAATGCCTTTAATGGAGTACATCGTCCCGAGCTGCTTCACAGAGGCCGAGCAGTGGTCGAAGAGTTAGGGGAGGAGAACAAAGGCTTGCCAAAAAGCTACGTTTAAAGGTAGGGAGGAAGTTAGTGAAGCAGAGTGCTTAAGAGAGTGAGTTTTAGGGTTTGGAGCGAAGACGGCTGAAGATTCTGCTACTGAAGGTGGAGCAGGGGGGAGGGATGGGAAGAGGGTCTGAGTCAAAAGAGCAGAGGGCACATAGGTTAGAGGAGGTTGCAGAGTTAGGGAGGGGTAAATCTGGGAAAGAGATTTGTAAATGAGGTGAGGATTTTTAATTAATAGCTTCTGCCCCATGCAATTAGAGGCCGGTGCGGTCAGGGGTGACAGAGGAGTGCGACTTAATGAGGAATAGGATGTGGTCAGTAGAGTTTTGGACTGGTAAGTATCAAGCTGGGCTGGGGTCAGTCTAATGAGGACTAGCTTTGCAGGTTCCATTTACACTTGCTCTTTTTCTCTCTGTAATCAACAAACCTTTTTTCTTTTTTTTCCTTCTAATTTCCTAATTTGTGTCAAGTAGTGTTTATCTCTACAACCGTGCTTCTCTTCTGCTCCACCTCCTGGCTGTACACTTGTAGTCTCCCAATTCAATGCTTTTGTGTGTCCTGATGGCACAGCTGTAGGCTCCCAAGTCTGCCTTTCCCTACTACTTTAGGACCAGATCTGCACATTAATCCAGAACTTTGCAGGGTCCAATAGTAAATTATTTTGAATGTTTGGTCTTTACTAATGTGATCACCTTATGTTAAACTTATCAAAGTTTGAAAACATAAGTGAATAATATATTTGCAGTTTGCTGAGACTGGTTATAAAAGGCCCAAGTAAGTTGAACTCGCATAAGCATACACTGAAAGTTGCAGGGACTAAAAACATAGGAACAGAAGTAATCCATTCAGCTCCTCAAACCCGTTCTGCCATTGTCAGCTCACGGCTCAACTCCATTTTACCCACCTTTGATCCATGTCTCTTGATACCCTTACCTAACACAAATCTATCAATCTCAGTCTTGAAAATTTTAATTGACCCAGCATCCACAGCTTTTTGCAGGAGCGGGTTCGAAATTTCCACTACCTTTAGTGTAAAAAAGTGATTTCTGATTTCACTCCTGAATGACCTGGCTCTAATTTTAATGTCGTGCCTGCTTTTTCTGGATTCCACCATCAGAAGAAATAGTTTCTCCGAATCTACCCTATTAAATCCTTTTATCACTTTAAACACCTCAATTAGATCACCCCTCAACCTTCTAAACTCAAACCAATTTCATGCAACCTATCCTCATAATTTAACCCTTTTGAACCCCGGTATAACTCTAGTTAATCTGCACTGTACCCCCTCCAAGACCAATATACCTTCCTAATGTGCGGTGCCCAAAACTGAATGCAGTACTCCAGGTGGGATCTGACCAAGGCTCTGAACAACTGAAGCATTACTTCCTCCCCTTTGTAATCCAGCCTCCTTGAAATAAAGGCCAACATTCCACTAGCCTTTTTCATAATGGTACAGAAGATCTGTTGAGAAGCAATGAATTTTTCCCACTCATTGGCCGTGATTTTTTCAATGGAGGCGGGTTGGGTGCGGGTCAGGTGTTTTCCAGCTTCCAGTCCCGCCCCCAACTGCATCCGGCCCACAGACGTGATTTTACTTTGATTGACCTTGTTAAGCCCATCCTGCGGGCTTGCCGGCCAATTAAGAGGAAGCCGGTCAGATGACATCATTTGATGACGTGTCATCTGCCGGTTTTCTTAGGGACCAAGTACAATTTTTTTTTGACAACTGATTTCTCAGTGTTTGACAGCATTGAGGTACTGAAAACACTGACAATAACTGTACAAAGGTGAGTTCTTGCACCCAGGCTCTTCAATGACTCCCTCCATAGGCTGGAATAGATGGCAACTGCAGGTGAGGTGACAGAAGCGATCTGTCACTGGTGAGAGAGGTTCTCCCAATGAGATGGCACTGGACATGGATTTCAAAACTGGTAATCAGAAGAAATGTGTAAATGCATTAAAAATGCATTTCCCAACATTTTCTTAACTCTGAGACTCACCAGTGCACCATTGGATCCTTCACACCACTTCTGCAGCTGTCATCAATCCAGAAACATTACAGCAGACTCACAACACGCCACACTTACCTGGCGTGGTGTCCGGACATTGGGAAACCCGAGGCAGAAGCGGCAAAATTCAAAAATAGCCTGTCAACTACTAGCAACTACCTGTTAATAGGCAGGTAATTGCCTTTAATCCTCTTCCCGCCACTAGGTGTCGGGTCCATGCGCAAATCAGGGACCCGACACTTGGGAAAATTGTTTGACGGCGGGATCGCAACCCGCCGTCAATCAAAATGATTTTACCCTTTGACCCGCCTCCAAACTCGCCCTCTGAGCGCCAGCAAAATCACGGCCATTGTAATAGCAAATATAGTAAAATAATGAAACTACTCATCAGTGAAAGGCCAGTAATGAAATCCCAACACCCCAAAAAATGGATTAAGTGGGTGTTCTTAGAGCAAACGCACTGTCAAATCTTTAGCGAGGGAATCGACGCTGGATCCTGTAGTGTTCCAGCCAGCTAGCACTTTATGGCTGTTATCATTGACTGAGTGCAACCTGGGCCACCGTCCTACATCTCCTTGTAACTTAATCCAAAGCTTAATTGGGGGAAGTAGGATTCCTGTCCAACTTGACCATAGAACTGTAGTATAAAATTATATATTAAAAAAAGTTTATTGTTTGTATTCAATGACTTCTAAATCCACTGGTCTGGTCTCACTGAAGGTTCACAAAAACTGTTCTGCAGCTAGTGTCTGCACACATTTTTATGTACAGCATTATTCAAGTCACATCCCATTTCCCAACCAGAATACAATTGTCACTGAAGAGAGCATGGCATTGAATTCTAAGACAGAGAAATGTACGGCTTGCACAGTCATTTTGAAGCTGGAGGTCCAATAGATAATCAGCAGGAGAAAACGAACATTGTAACAAGCCAGGGAGCTGTCTTTCACACAAGCCACAAGTGATGAGAGGTAAACGTCATTTTCCAAAAAGCAAATACACTTCAAAATGTGATTCATAGAGTCATTCATTGCCTTTGCGATGCCCTGAGGACACGAAAGGCGCTATATAAATGCAGCCTTACTTTGTTAACTAGTTACCTTTAAAGTTTCAATTCAATGAAATGGCTAAAGCAGAATATGTAAATTATAGATGATCTTAGTGGGAAAAGAGACTATTGAACATAAATGAACTTTGAATCCATATGAAGTTTTGTAAATATGACTTAAATATTAAGTGTCGTTGACTTGTACAAATAGTGTACTGTATCACCAAGTACAATTTGACAATATTGATCAAAGTTTGCAATCTATAGATGTTTAAAATTGTTGTCAGGTGTCTCTGTTATTACAAATACTTAACATAATAATAAGCTGGGGGAAGAAAGCATTTAATATTAAAGATGATGTTTGTTTTTGTAACTTTAGACCAGTGGCCCTGAAATCCTGGAACAGTTTTCTGACAGAGTGCTTTTTCTGGCCTGGCCAGACACAGACGGTAAGGAAGGAAGGATTTCACACTCCTACTCTAGGGAGAATTTTCTTTGGCTCAAAGTAATTATTATTCCTTCCCAATGGCATGCTGAGAAAAATGCCTTAACCTTAAGTACAATAGTCAAAAGGGTTTAAGTGGGGTTCCTAGAATTCATAGCAATTAACTGATTAAAGTTTAATTGAAGCTCAAAGAATTAGATATAGCAAGGTGAAACTGTTTTGTACAATGCATTTACGAATTAAGAATTTTAGCACTGAGATTCTGTTTTTTGTCGCACAATTGCTTCCTTGATTTCAAGTGCACAAGATTATCTTAATAGTAAGTGACGTAAGAAAACTACTAGGCACTTGGTCTAAGCGTTAAACAAAGCTTTAATCAACTGTTTTTCAACATGGAGATCTAGTTGTGGCCTTCACTAGTTCCTGTTGGGGAATGTCCTAAGCAAGCTGGGCCCATGCCCAAGTATTTATACTCTCCCTGGACAGCGCCACCAGCAGGCCGCCCAGTATTACTTCATACATGAATGACAAGATTCATGTCAGTAAGAGTTGTAATTTATTTTAATACATTCAATTGCATTGTTACTTTTAATTTTTTGTATTTTAGCAAAATATTAAAATAACAACACAAGTGCCTGTAATTTGGACAGAAAAAAACATTTAACAGGAGTAAATAGCTAAAGTGGTTAACAGTCATGAGGTCATTTGCAAGTATTGGAAATTGTTCTGCATTTTAAGGAACATTTGATAATATTGTTTTTCTTCTGCAGAGTCTTCGACATTTTCTCTTGATTGCTTGAGCTATTTCAAAGGGGATACCATCCTTCATGTTGGGGAGTTACTGGGTGAAACGCTGTCAGCCAATCACTGGGGACAGTCATCGTCCCGTGATTTCCAGCTAGCACTTGCAGAAGATTTCTGCTGTCTGAGCAGAATTAAACTTCCAAACTGGCCAGGGCACTTAGACTCCTTAACCATGTGGAAAAGAAAGAGCGCTCAACCAGTTGTGTGTGATGGAGCACATTTTCATTATGTGAACACTAAGTGCAGAGTGTATTTATCATGAGTAATTTTGATAATTTAGACCATGAGTCATCCTCCATCTGGGAAACGCTGTCCATGATGTACTTAATTTAATAGGCCAACAAAATAATAACACTCAAGCTGCCACTTTGAATCAATTTGAAGCAGCAGGATATATACTTTTGTTGGACTCTTACTGAAAAGCAATACACAAATCGAATACAAACAGACTATCAATGTGTTGGAAAACGAAGATGTGTGTGATACTGGGAGCATAATCCACTAGTGGTTCATGTGCTTTAAGCCTCATGGCCAATTGCCTTTCTATGGTTCATTTCTCAGAACCCAATAACCTGCTATGCTTGTCTGCTGTATTTTATAATCTAGTAGAAAACAAGTCTGATGAATCTCTCCAGTCAAGCAGTTTTGAAACTTTAGAACAAGTGATTGGTCATGTGCAACTTAAGACAAGGAGAAGGGAAACATTTTATGACTTTTATTTGAATATTTTAATAACCCAAGTAATTGCGATGAGATGTCAATCACAGTACACAGGTTGTTGTTCTACAACAGAATGCAGTACCAAGTGTACTATAGATTTCCTCTGCAGCCCCTCTCTGATGCTCTGTTGACGTGTTGGAAAAAGGTTTACTGCTGAATGCGGCGGAGTGACTGGATCTGGAAGGTCTGGGCATGGGATCCCCACTCTCTCCAGTGCTTGTATTCTCCAGCATGGCGATCACATTCCATGATGTACTGGAAGCCACGGTATCCTGGGTACTGGTAGCAAACCCATCTGGGGCAGGAAAAGAACATACTTTATGTAAGTGAACTTTGAATCCATGTTAAGTTTCACTAGTATGATTCAAATATTAATGCAATTGAATATATTAAATAAAAAGAGAATATAAATTACTGCCCATAATTTGCATATATCTCAAGTTGCTAATACCAACAGATTGTATTGTTCTGATTTAGCATTTATCCACCAATGAAGCAATGGTACTGAAAGAAACTCTTTCAAACCTCCAGGCCCACAAAATTCAAATGGAAGAAACCAGGGCATGTAACTGCAAATAGGACCAAGTGCCAGGGCTTCCAGGGCTGGATTGGCAGAGTCAGAGGCTGCAGAAGGCCCACAGGCACAGCTTGGACACTCCTGCTTTGGTTACTTTTGAATTAGTTAGAATTGATCAAATAGGATATTTTCTTCTGGCCTAAGGTAAACTGTTATTTTAGAAGCAGAAACAGCAAACCTGATATGATCAACATGCCCCTAGATATACAAGACTTTACTGGATCCAGCTAAGTTTTCTTCTTTAAACTGCAATAACCCAACTTGACTTTTTTTTTAAACTTGAAAGCACAACTTACGCGCCAGCTTGAATCTTCATGGATCCAACCTCATTGTTGCACCAGCCCATGGCTTGCAAAGAGGGATAGTCATCACACATCTCCCACTGTCTACCAATGAAGTTTTCCTTCTCAAAAATGACAATTTTGGACTCTTTATGGTGCTAAAGGAAAATGATATTTATGCATTATGAGTACATTTGTAGATGCTGCAATACATTTGCAAGTGGACAAAACAAAGTCAACTTTGAAGCAGTAATCACAGTATATCTCTGCCATTTAATATTTTACATATGTCACAAATGTTACCTATCCTTTAACTCCCTTTTTAGAGTGTAAAACTTAAGCTTCTCTAACCTTTCCTCATAGCACACCACTTTACACTGGAGATTAATCTTGCTGCTCCTGTGCCCTTTTAAATTCAATTCCATTTTTTGTGGCATGATGACTGTATCCGAATACAATATCACAGGTGTGGCCCGACAAGTGCATCGTACAGCTTTAACATAACTGCCGCAGACCTCTGTTCTAGATGTATATTTGAGCACAGCTAATTTTTCAATTGCGTTGCGACACCAAATATTGATAACGACATTACTCCCAGATCCCTTTCCATGTCTCTCTGTGTGCTAATACAGTTTCTAAAAACTGGCATTAAAACGAGGTCCCAAAAAGATTAATGAGTAGCATTGCCTTATTTGGTAATATATGTTGCACTGTCTGTTATGTGGCGTATATGCTGTGCTAGCACCAAGCACTACAGATATTGAATAGTGAACCAACTTACAGCAGAGCAAATGGGGCGGAAGGACATGAGTCTCTCGGTGTGGTAAGCATTGCTGCCACTCCAGGCATCCCAGCGGGGGTACTCTCCTTTCTCCAGGATAAATTGTTGCCCAAAGAAGCTGGAATGCTCATAACCAGCCCATCTACAAGAAGAAAATTGCTTTCATGTCAACTTTTCAAAAATAAATATATTTATGCTCTCAGCCGATTTGAAAATTGAAAAACTCATTGATTCATTCCTGAGAACAGTCACTACACCTACCCAATAATGCAGTAAATATAAGCACTGGCCTGAGGGAGCTGTGAAGCAACTGCTTCCCCAATGGGGATCTTGAGGGTGCAGTACACCTTCTATTGAGTTAATCTCTGCGGCAATAGTTAAAGTGAGGTTCCAGCCTTTAAACTATCTAGAACTGATTGAATTCCCCTCGATGAGCAAGATCTGAGATTACAGACTTGTTCTGGGGATAATTCCTTTAAAAGACTTGAGTATGCGTTCTGAGTGCGCCTAAACCTGTCGGCCAGTGCTTCCTGCCGCCCAGAATGTGTCACATGCTCAGGCCTCAGTCTGAAAACATTACCCAACTGAGCCCTACAGCTGTAGCCACCGAGGCTTGCCCACTGTTGTGACAATAAATTATATCATACAAATACAATACGCCCAGATTTCCTTGATCTTTTACTTCCCTCCATCTGAACAAAACTCCGCCCACAAAGCTGGCCGCCCCCCGACTCCCAACTGCGAGCATCCTCCAATTGCGCTTGTTCGGGGGCAGGGGGTGGGGAATCTATCAACGTTGCGACCACATTTTCAAGCACAGCAGGAAAGAAAGTAATTTTTCTGGTCTTTTAATTGCAATTTTTTGAACGTTTTAAAAAAAAAAATCCTCTTGAGGCCTGCTCTGTATTTTCTTTCTTTTGATGCATTTTTATGGAAAAAGTATAAATCACATTAAAAATCGAAAAACTTACCCAATTGCAGGTTCCTAGACGTGCTGAGTTTGATGTGCGTGAATGATGGTTCAATTAATTGAAATATACTGGTGTGGGTTTGGCATTTCCTTGGGTCCCGATTGTTGACGCTGTTTTATGCCCATTTATGGCCATTTTAAGTTTGAGCGTATTCTAGTGAGACTGGGGGGATACTTGGGCGTAACTTGACATTGGCAAAATGGGCACAACACTGGGCACATTTTCGGGTCTATCTTCTGGGCTGCGCCCAAGGAGCAAACTCCAGGCCATACTGTCCTGAGATCAAGGCAAGTGTGTGTGCAGTGGGTTGATAGACGAGAGTTATCCTGTCACTCAGCTCTTTTACATTTTTTGCAATGGGAAAGCCAGTTTCAGGCCCCACCACATGCACATGCCATGGTCATTGATGGGACGTGCACACATTCATGTATAGATGTGCATGTTATGCAAACTAGTTTTAGAAATCTCATTTACTTTATAGAGAAGGCAAAGAATGCTGAGGGGAAACAAATGGGATTCCTGACGTCCAAACTAAGGCGGGCTGGAGTTATACTATCACCCGGCCATTGCACTTTGGGCATGAAGCCCCCAACTCAAGGGGCTTTCCCTCCCCCAGCTTTAGTGTTTCGCTGCCATGTGGAAACCGCTTTGCATCAAAAACAAAAGTAGCAGTGTAACTGCACCCTAAAATACATTTGCACTTATTTTAGGTCATAAACACATATGAAGCTGATCTAATTCCCTCCTTCGTTATCAGTGTCTAAATTAACCAAACTGTGTTGAGAGCAAATGAACATTAGCAGCACTGATTTGTATGAAAGTGTGTAAGGGTAAAACAATACATTTCTGTGAATTGATTTCTTTGATTTGTAGAATAAAAAAAATGATTGCATATTGATTAAGCTTGATAAGGTTTGCTTTGGAATTTGTTTGACAGTAACTGTTAGGGCTGAGGTATTTTGCTGTAAAAAATATGTAAAAGCTGTTGACTCACGCTCCGCAATCGACTTTGATGGATCGAATATTGTCAAAACCACAATCCATAATATTCTTGCAGGATGCAGTAAATTCCATCCTCTTGCCCTGGAAGTTTTCTTGATCATAAACAGTAATCTGCAATAAACACAATATTTACTCTTTTCATGATATTCAATAAAAAAGGACAGTTAAACAAAAGCAAAAGTTTCAATTCTGATTAAATATTCTAGAAAAATAAACAGTACCTTGAAAAGTGATGCGGGGTTTGTCTGCGCCATGCTTGTAGGTCGGAGTTTTTAACCTAAAAAAAATTACAATGCATAATCTCGCTTCACAAGGTGACAGTTTTTAGAAATTTGATGCATTAAAAACCCGTCCGCGCCCCGACTGCTATTATCTCAGGGCCTATATACTTGAAAAGGATTACCACATAAAATTAGGTGTTTGGATTTTCACTGAATAACTAAGGCTGTATTTATATACAATTTTGTATACTTAGAATATTCACATGTTCCATTATCTGTGACTAAATTGGTGCTATGGAGTAATTTACAAAGCAGGAATAAACGTCAAACAAATCGAGGCAACTTAGAGGAATTCGAAGTTAAAATAGGATCAAATAAAAACGAGGAATACCAGAACTTACCAGAGCCGAGCTGTAAAGGGTAGGTTCCAAAAACGATTCTGTGTTGAGCTTCATCTCTGCTATTTATAGTCAACCATTGAATAGAAAGTGAGAAGTGAGCGAGTCTGATTCGTGGTCCAGTGAGCAGCAGATACCGAACGCCAACATCGCATTGTTTGTGGCTGATCTCATGGATTTCTGCTTCAACTCTGTAATGTGGTATGAGCAGAAAGATTAAAATCTGCATGTCCAGTATATGCGTGAATAACCCTTCGCTAAAAAAAGTGAAACAAAACCGTGTAGAATACAGTTTATTAACAGAAAATAACTCCGAGCACAATATGAAAATGTTTGAAAACACCGTGACCCTAAAATTATACCGTGGAATATATCGCTAATACATTTGTATGAAATTCCTCTCTCCGCTATTTCAGTTAGCCCATTTAGAATAAATGAGTTATTGTTGCTGGTAAAATAGCAGAGAGAGGAATGTCAGGCAAACATGGCTAGCTTTCGACTGCTATTCCCACGGCCTATATACTTGAAAAAGATTACCACATAAAATTAGGTGTTTTGATTTTCACTGAATAGCTAAGGCTGTATTTATATACAATTTTGTATACTTAGAATATTCACATGCACAGTGTCCTGGACAATATGCTTGAGAGCACGGGCGAGCAATCCACACTACTCTCGAGTAAATTTATAAAATCTCCAGGTAGTTCAAAATACTCCGTAGCAATATTCAACCCTGGTTACTTTAGAGTTATACTGAAGGTGTAGATTTAGGATCTTGAACTTCTCAAGCACTAAGTTATCGGGGGTTTTAAAAATGTAAATGCTGCAACTTTTATAAGCCATCAATTAGCTGTCAGAATGATGTTAGTAATTTCAGTTCTTCAAACAAAAATAATTTTGTTTTAATGAAAATAGACAGTGGCCGGATTTTGCAGTAAAAATGATGCTGAGGCTATCAGTCATGATGTGGAGATGCCCTTGTTGGACTGGGGTAGACAAATATGAGAAGTCGCACAACACCAGGTTATAGTCCAACAGCTTTATTTGAAATCACAAGCTTTCGGAGCGCTGCTCCTTCGTCAGCTATCAGTGTTCACCGTTACTAAGTGTAAATTGGACAGCAACTTCCAGCGATCACACATGCGCAGTGAAAGGCGGAAATCGGGAAGTTGCTGTCCGAGTTGCCCTGCTCCTCCAGAAGCTTCGCTATGCTGGTATCTCGCCGTGAGACTCGGCATTGAAACACATGATAGGACATGAAGCTGCAGTACTTACGTGATAGATGCACACTAAACTCGCCAGAAAAAGTTGGGGTTTGTCCATTCCAGTTTAAGTACATTTTTAATGGCGTGATAAGTCTTAATTACTGCCAAACAACCTGTCTGGCACTGGAAATGAACTTTTACAAGTGTGGAGTCTCATTCTTTCAGATTTTAATGGAGATTTACAAAATTTTAATAAAACATTTTTTTTTACTTTTTCTTTCTGTCTCTCTTATCTCTCTCTTAATCCCATCTTTCTTTCTTTCTCTTTATTTCGCTTTCTTTACACAATTTGGCATTGAATTAAATATTCTAACTTGTACTTCCTGGTTCAGACTGCGTGCTTCAGTAAGGATTCTTCAATCTGATTGGTTAAGGAGACACACAGTTGCTTGTCCTGTTCACACAGGTCCCAGATCCCCAGTAGAGGGCGCTGCGCTATTTTGGATTTCTAATCACCGCCAGTTCCATAGAAAGTCTGTGGGCAAGTGGAAGGGCAATTAACGGCTCGCGCCGTTTGTTTGTCACTGGCTGCAAAATTCAGGCCAATGTTGCATATACAAAGTGAAAATACAAACTCATGGGTACATATCAGCAGAAACAAGCCGGTTTTAAATCTGTGAATTAAAATGACAAAATGCATTACCCTGTTGTTTCTGGCATCCCTGATTGCACTTTTATGTTGCCGTGCTCATGTGGATGTCGATAGTGCAGATCATGCCATGTGATTCCAGTTTAATTATTCAAATTTACTATCTTATCCTGAATTTGTAAAAATTTATTTTGTACTATTGCTTGGATCCCTAGACCCATGGGACAGCATTAATTGAAAATGAGTTTTGCCTTTGTTTAGTTTCAGTGATTTTCAGTGGAAGACTAACTTAGAAAAATAATCCATTGGGGTAACAGTCTGTCATGTTACACCGAGCATTTCTGCTCTGCTATCCCATATTGGCAGCAGCCTCATATGCACAAAACAATTACTACCTAAACATCATAGAAGTACTGTTTCACACATTTCACAGAACACAAGCTCTAAATTTAAAACATTGACTTCAACTGTGACAATTGAACACTACAATTGGCCAGAGTTCACAAGGAAATGAGTCCGGTGGAGAAAAATTGCTGGCTCCCACTCTTGATCATGAACTTGTGACTCCTGCTGGGAAGTGTCCATGTGTGGACATAGGGGAGGATTGCACTCGCTGGTAATCTCCCCCTTCCATGATTAAATAGCCTGCCGACACACCATCTAGGCTCACACATAAAGAATGGCCATTTAAGTGAAATACCAGATTATAGCAAGCACCTGTTGAATCATACCCCTAGTGCCACCAGGAAAGGAGGGTAAAAAGTGGACGGGGATAATTAGCAAAAAAAATCAAACACATCTTGAGGCTGTTAGCATGTAATATTTATGTAGTGAGGGGAAAGAAAGAAAGACTTGCATTTATATAGCGCCTTTCATGACCTCAGGATGTCCCAAAGCGCTTTACAGCTAATTAAGTACTTTTTGAAGTGTAGTCACTGCTGCAATGTAGGAAACGCGGCAGCCAATTGTGCACAGCAAGATCCCACAAACAGCAATGTGATAATGACCAGATAATCTGTTTTTGCTACGTTGATTGAGGGATAAATATTGGCTCCCCTGCTTGTCTTCAAATAGTGCCATGGGATCTTTTACATCCATCTGAGAGAGCAGACGGGGCCTTGTTTTAACGTCTCATCTGAAAGACGGCACCTCTAACAGTGCAGTATTCCCTCAGTACTGGACTGGAGTGTCAGCCTAGATTTTTGTACTCAAGTCCCTGGAGTGAGACTTGAACCCACAACCTTCTGACTCAGAGGTGAGAGTGCTACCCACTGAGCAACGGCTGACACTGTGACTATTATTTGGCCAGTTATTGCCACTAGATAAATGTTTTAAATGGGACCCTAACATCCTTCTTCTTCTTAGGTAGTCCCTTGGAACCGAGGATGACATGTTTCCACATTAAAAATGAGTTCTCAGGTGACTGATGAGTCCAATGCGGGACCTACAGACTCTGTTACAGACGGTGGGTGGGGTGCTTGGGTTGACGTGCGCTCCTTGCGCTGTTTGCGCTTGGCTTCCGCTTGCTCCCGGCGAAGAGATTCGAGGTGTTCGGCGCCTTCCCGGATGCTTCTCCTCACTTTGTGCGGTCTTGGGCCAGGGATTCCCAGGTGTCGGTGGGGATGTTGCACTTTTTCAAGGAGGCTTTGAGGGTGTCCTTGAAGTGTTTCTTCTGCCCACCTGGGGCTCTCTTCCCGTGTCAGAGCTCTGAGTAGAGCGCTTGTTTTGGGAGTCTCGTATCGGGCATGCGGACGATGTGACCCGTCCATCAGAGCTGATCGAGCATGGTCAAAGCTTC
Source organism: Squalus acanthias (assembly GCA_030390025.1). NCBI lineage: Eukaryota > Metazoa > Chordata > Chondrichthyes > Squaliformes > Squalidae > Squalus > Squalus acanthias. The sequence goes on from CM059448.1 coordinate 15,536,480, forward strand.
GATGCTGGGGATGTTGGCCTGAGCGAGAACACTGACGTTGGTGCCCTAATATATATCCTGCATGTATCACAGGCATGTGATATAATTTAATAACGGCACTTGGAAGCACGTAACTCCATGTTGAGAATGCTTTTCCGAGGATTCTTTTGAATGGTAGAACTATGGGAGTTTAGGTGACTTGCTGAACCACAGGAGAAAGTCAAGAAAAGGCATCCTTGGCACTGAGGTAAGTGCTACCAAGTGCCATGATAACATGAGCAGCTGGAGCAATGTTAGAGCACTACAATTGGCCTTAGTGCTCTGGGTTAGGGTGTAGAAAAATGGCCAGCCTGCCTGCTCCAGAATGCTTACCAACAACTTGAGTGCTTGCTGGAAGTTTGTGTGAGCACACACTCAGTGTAAAGGCTTAACCAATAACAATAACTTGTATTTTTAGAGTGTCTTTAACATAGAATAACATCCAATGCAGTGCACAGAAGTGTAATCAGACAACAATCCGTACCAAGCCAAAGCTTGGTCAAAGAGGTGGGTTTTAAGGAGGGCCTTAAAGGACAAAAATGAGAAGTCGCACAACACCAGGTTATAGTCCAACAGTTTTATTTGAAATTACGAGCTTTCGGAGCTCTGCTCCTTCGTCAGGTACAGTGAGGGAATACAAATCGATTACAAAGTATATATAGACAGAGAACAATGTGTCTGCAGAGATACAATCCGTCAGGGAGGCATTACATCAAAGACACAGTAGAGTACAGCTAAGACAATGAGGTGGGTCACAGGGGGTCCAACGTGTCAAATGCTGCAGTCTGCAGTTAAGCTTTTAACTTTTTTTTAAAAACTGGAAATCACACCTGTGAACCAGACAACGATGTCGAGTCACGTTCTGTAGCATGACATGAAACCTCATGGGTGCGGAACTTGGCTATCAGTTTCTGCCCGAGAGAGGTGGAGAGGCAGAAAGTTTTAGGGAGGGAATTCCAGAAGGCACGGCCGCCAATGGTGGGGCGCAGAGATTTCAGGAAGCACAAGAGGTCAGAGTTGGAGGAATGCAGAGTTATCAGGGGGTTGAAGGGCTGGAGAAGATAACAGAGAAGAGGCCGTGAAGGGATTTGAACACGAGGATAGGAATTTAAAATTTGAGGCACTGGGGGGACCAGGACCAATGTCAGCAAGCGGACACACGGGTAATGGGTGAGTGGGACTTAGTGCGGAATAAGATACTGGCAGCAGAGTTTTGGATGAGTTGAAGTGTATGGGGGGGGTGGAGGACGGGAGACCAGCCAGGAGAGCATTGGAATAGTTGAGTCGAGATATGACAAAGGCATGGAATAGGGTTTTGGCAGCAGATGGGCTAAAGCAGGGACCGAGACGGGCGATGTTATGGAGGTGGAAGTAGGTAGTCTTTGGGATTGACAGGATCTGAGGTCAGAAGCTCAGCTCTGGGTCAAAATGAGGTTGCGAACAGTCTGGTTCAACAGGAGACATTAGCTGACAAGAGGGGTGGAATCAGTGGCACAGGAACGGAGTTTGTAGCTGGGGTCAAAGATGCTGGCTTCGGTCTTCCCAATGTTTAACTGGAGCAAATTGTGGCTCATCCAGACTGGATATCAGACAAGCAGCCTGACAACACAGAGGCAGTAATGGAGAGGTGGAGCTGGATGCCACCAGCATACAGGTGGAACCTGACCCCATGTCTTCAGATGATGTCGCCAAGGGGCAGAATGTTGATGAACTGGAGAGGCCCAAGAATAGATCCTTGAGGTGACGGTGCAGAGGTAGGAAGATGAGACATTTCTGGAATTGCACTGGCTATGGTTGGATAAGTGAGAGTTGAACCAAACAAGGGCAGTCCCATTGAGCTGGGCAATGGAGGAGAGGCATTGGAGGAAGGTGGTATGATCGACCATGTCAGTGGCTGGAGAGAGGTTGAGAAGGATGAGGAGGGATAATGCACCATAGTCACAGAGGATGTCATTTGTGACTTTGATTAGGACTGTTTTAGTGCAGTAACAGAGGTGAAAACCTAATTGGAGAGATATAAACATGGAGTTGCTGGAAAGATAGGCGTGGGTTTGGGGAGTGACAACACATTTGAGGATATCGGCGAGGAAAGAGGAGTTCGAGGTGGGGCAGTAGTTTACAAGGACAGAGGGATGGAGGGTGGGTTTTTTGAGTAGGAGGGTGATGATAGTGGAGATGGGGAACTACGTGAGGAGAGGGAACCTTTTACAATGTCAACTAGCATGGGTCCAGGATGGGAAGTTGGGTGGTCAGCATTTTAATGGGGGTCAAGAGAGCAGGAGAGGGGTCTCCTGGATAAGATAAGCTCGGAGAGGGCATGGGGATAGAAATTAGAAAAAGATGTGGGCTCAGGCTAGGGCAGGAGGAAACCTTGGGGAGGTTTGGTTTGGAGGGGAAGAGGGTGTGGGGGATGTGGCAGAGGCAGCAGAATGGATGGTCTCAATCTTAGTGACAAAGAAGTCTAAGAACTCCTCACACTTATTACTGGAGGTGAGGGAGGAGGGGGCAGAGAAAAAGGTTTAAGGAGATGGTTAGTAGTGGAGAAAAGAAGTGGGGGTTATCTTTGTTTTTCGGGCTGATCCTGGAGTAATAAGTGGTTTTGGCAGAGGAGAGCAAGGCCCTATAGTGCTTGATGTCGTCCAGCCAGATCTGGCGATGGATAGTTAAACTAGTTGTGCACCAGGTATGCTCAAGTCTGCGTCCCTTAGACTTAAGGGGGTAAAAATGGGAAACCACCAGGCTGGGAGAGAGTAAGGGGACAAGGGCATAAAAGGTAGAGGTGAGGAAATGGTTGAGCAGATCAACAACTGCAGAAGTATCATGGGGAATGGAGGGCCAAAGGGTAGACAGTTGGAAATTTGATAGTGCAGTTGCAAGTGACTTGGAGGAGAGTTTTTTCATAAGGCGGATGCAGAAGGCGGTAAGAGGATGTGGGTGGTGAGGGATTCAAGGTGACTTTCTCTGTGATTGCGATGATGGGAGTAGAGAGGCTGTGTGCAATGGCAAGGTCAAGAGGGTGGCTATGAATATAAGTGGGAGAGTTTATATGGAGGGAGAGCTTACGGAGGGACAGGAGGTCAGTGAGAGGGCAAGGCGAGTTTCATTGGAAATTGAAATCACCAAGGATGAGAAGTCGCTTAGTGTAGAGGCTGAGAGAGGAAACTCAGGGTGGGGCTTGGGGTAACGGTAGAGAATAAGGAATTTAAAGGCGAGGCGAGAGTGGTGGAACAAGATGAGGTGCTCAAAGTCGGAGGATGTGCCAGAGGAGTAGAGGGAGAGACCAACGTATGATTTGGTGACAAGGGTCACACCACACATATAAATATTGACAGTTTGGAGGGGGAGAAAAATGCGAGAGGGAAACTGACACTTGTGGAATTGTAAATTGTACCCCAGTAAGGAGTCAACCGGGGGCAGGGGCAGATTAAAGCACAGGCCCAGGGGCGGATTAAAGCACAGGCCCAGGGGCGGATTAAAGCACCAGGCCCAGGGGCGGATTAAAGCACAGGCCCAGGGGTGGATTAAAGCACAGGCCCAGGGGTGGATTAAAGCACCAGGCCCAGGGGCGGATTAAAGCACAGGCCCAGGGGTGGATTAAAGCACAGGCCCAGGGGCGGATTAAAGCACCAGGCCCAGGGGCGGATTAAAACACAGGCCCAGGGGTGGATTAAAACACAGGCCCAGGGGTGGATTAAAACACAGGCCCAGGGGCGGATTAAAACACAGGCCCAGGGGTGGATTAAAACACAGGCCCAGGGGTGGATTAAAACACAGGCCCAGGGACGGATTAAAACACAGGCCCAGGGGCGGATTAAAACACAGGCCCAGGGGCGGATTAAAACACAGGCCCAGGGGCGGATTAAAACACAGGCCCAGGGGTGGATTAAAGCACCAGGCCCAGGGGTGGATTAAAGCACAGGCCCAGGGGCGGATTAAAGCACAGGCCCAGGGGTGGATTAAAGCACCAGGCCCAGGGGTGGATTAAAACACAGGCCCAGGGGCGGATTAAAGCACAGGCCCAGGGGTGGATTAAAGCACCAGGCCCAGGGGTGGATTAAAGGTCCAGGCCCAGGGGCGGATTAAAGGTCCAGGCCCAGGGGCGGATTAAAACACAGGCCCAGGGGCGGATTAAAACACAGGCCCAGGGGCGGATTAAAACACAGGCCCAGGGGTGGATTAAAGCACAGGCCCAGGGGTGGATTAAAACACAGGCCCAGGGGTGGATTAAAACACAGGCCCAGGGGTGGATTAAAGCACAGGCCCAGGGGCGGATTAAAACACAGGCCCAGGGGTGGATTAAAGCACCAGGCCCAGGGGTGGATTAAAGCACTAGGCCCAGGGGTGGATTAAAGCACCAGGCCCAGGGGCCCCAGCCAAATATGGGGCTTCCGGTAAAACTCATCATATGCAGAAAAACTCCATACAACCGCTGGATCAAAATATTCTAGCATTTAAAAATACTGTCAAAGGGTGGGGTCGGGGGAGGGGGGGCAGCGGGTGAGGCAAGTTGGCTGATTTAGTTCCAATATAAATACTGATACTTGCTGTTGCAGTTCACGTGTATGTTTTAATGGATTGGGGGCGGGTGTTATGTGAATGTTTTTGTGTCCAGGCTCTGACCAGGGGTGCAGGGTTGATATCATTACCACTTCCACATTTAAAATACTGGCTGCAGATTTTAAATAATTAAGGCACTGAAAGAGATGAAGTCTATAATTTGTTGGTTAGAACAATACATACTCTCCAAAGCATCGGCTTGTGTTCTTGCTAAACGGAAAACTTTTTATGACACTTGCAGCATAAATGAAACAAAAGCTGTACAAAGCTGTCTACCAGGTCAGCTCTTTGTTCGAGGCAAACTTGCGTCTACTGTAGACTGTAGTTTTTGCTGATCTGTTCGATGTGACAAAGTGAAACAAAGCAAAGAGCTGGTGTCAGCTTCTGCTGCTTCAGTGCAATGCAGTTTTGTTTTGTTTATCCCTTTATGATCTAACATGGTTCAAAAGAAAAAAAAAGGCAACAAGCAAATCCACTGGGTATATAAATAGGATGAGCTGAGGTTTAAACATCACTTTCCATATTTTCTCTTGTCTGGCAAAAGATTGAGCTGTTTTTAGGTGAGCCATTGGAATACTTTCAAAGGGTTAAACTTATCATCTGGTGTAAAAAAAAACTTCATAAAATATGAAATTTAGGGGAAAAAAAACAAGTTAATCAAATATGTATGAAATGTATTTAGCATCCAAACCAAATAAATTTGTAATATCTTGATTATTATTTTAGCAGTTGCCACAATGTCTCACAGTGGAACTCAGGGTAGCATTGGAAGCCATTCTGCTTCAGGTCTTCGCAATAACAGGGTAGGTGTATTGGTGTGTTTCGATTTAAATGTTATTAATAACCTATTCTAATATTAGTGTAGGTGCAGAGTGCAGATGAGCATTTACTATTAAGCAACAGTTCCTGCTTGTAAGCATCTTCATGTGAGCTAACTTGCGGGTGGTGAACAGAAAGTTGGTTACAGGTGTGACCCAGTGCCAGTCCACTTATTGACTGAGTCTTCATGGCATGCACCATGGGGTTTTGCAATCATTAAACATTATTATAGTGAAGTACTCTATATTATACTTATTATTTTGTTTTACTCAGGAAACATTGCAGTATTCATTTGCCTAAGGTAATTTTAGCAGACTTACATTTTTCTGCAAATAATACTAACAGTTTGAAAAGGGCACGGAGTGAAATATAATGTCCTAGATATTGGGTTTTTTTCTTCCCCCTTATTCCTTGAGTTATGGTTGCTCGGAAAGTGCAACCCAATAGTGTATTGCTCAAGTGATCATTCTTCACTGGTGAGCTGAGACAGCGAGCATCAGTAGGCTATTTCACCATGCAGTGCTTTGCAGACGAGACCAATCCTGTCCTCAATGATGTCCACACATGCGCACTTTCCAGCAGCAGTCATTGGATAACAACCAGGAGTGGGAACCCTGGCTAACTTCTTTCTACTCCCTTGCCCAAGGACTGAGATCTCGGCCAACTCAGCACACACTGGAGGTTGACTGTGAGATCTTGCTGCTCTGTATGGCTCAGTGCCATACTAAGCAGTCATTTAAACAGTGAACCATTATGGCAGCTGTATATGGTACAATGAGCTAATGATACAAAGTTAGGTTTTAAGTCTATGAATTGCACTTCACCTTCAATGCTTCAATTGTATAATGGTGACTGAGGTTCATTCTTGCCTCTTTTGTTATTAGATTATCATCTATGAGTATGAAAACTTCCAAGGTCGCAGGGTGGATATCAACACAGAGTGCAGAAACATCTGCGATCGGGGATTCGATCGAGTGGGGTCCATCCGTGTTGAATGTGGACCGTAAGTGCTTTCTATAATAGTCTAATCATGTATTCTGGAGTGCAGCTGTGTGTTAACTTTTCTGATGGATGAGAGTTTCCCCCAACTTTTAGAGTGGCAATAGGCTAAACCAGCTTTTTTTTTTAAATCGATGGTGGTCCTGACTACTTGTGATTGAGCCCATTTATAGACAGTCAATAGTTAAGCCAGGATGATACACATTCCCTTTAGCATGCATTCGTGATGCTATATGTTCAGGGATCGACAGCTTCTGGAGCTTATGAAGCTCTATCCAATGGTAGAAGTGTACAGCTGCAGGTGTAACTGTGTGTCACAGAATGGTGATCCTCAAATAAGGAGTGTACAACATACTTCTTATACTTAATTATTATAACATATTGTAATTTTGAAGATGAGATCCTTAAATTTTGATTGCATGTCAAGGGAGAGAGTTGCACATAAATAAACATGAGTAATACTGAGAATTGAGCATTTTATCTCCTACTGCTGCTTTCTTGATTTATACTACATTACAACAGTGACTACACTTCAAAAAGTACTTCATTGGCTGTAAAGCGCTTTGGGACATCCGGTGGTCGTGAAAGGCACTATATAAATGCAAGTCTTTCTTTTTACAGTATGGTTGTATAGGGAGCAGTAGCCCTGTGCAGCCATACTGTGGTTCTTTCAGCCTAACCATTGGGTGTCAGCAGGATATTTGTGCCAGAGTCATTAAATTATATAGTTCTGCTTTAAATTTGTGGAACAAATCTTAAGTGCTTTATGACATTCACTCAGAGGGTTGTGAATCTTTGGAATTCTCTAGCCCACAGGGCTGTGGATGCTCAGTCGATGAGTATATTCAAGACTGAGATCGATAGATTTTTGGGCACGAAGGGAATCCAGTGACACGGGATAGGGCGGGAAAGTGGAGTTGATGTAGATGTTCAGCCATGACCTTATTGAATGACGGAGCAGGCTCGATGGGCCATATGATCTGCTCCTGCTCCGATTTCTTATGGTTCTTATATCCTAAAGACTTTGTGACATTTCAGAAGTGATTATAACCTCATTAAAACAACACCCAGCTCTACCTCACCACCACCTCTCTCGACCCCTCCACTGATCCTGATTTGTCACACCGTTTGTCCGACATCCAGTACTGGATGAGCAGAAATTTCCTCCAACTAAATATTGGGAAGGCCAAAGCCATTGTCTTCAGTCCCCACCACAAACTCCGTTTCCTAGCCACTGACACCATTCCTCTCCCTGGCCACTGTCTGAGGCTGAACCAGACAAATCATATCTCCCCCCACACCTACCCCCGCCCCCCCCACCCCCCACCAACACAGAGAATAAGGAGGCCGGGGTCTGCGTATTTCCCCCAACACAGAGCGTGAGAAGGCCGGGGTCTGCGTATTCCCCCCAACAGAGAGCGTGAGAAGGCCAGGGTCTGCGTATTCCCCCCAACAGAGCGCGTGAGAAGGCCGGAGTCTGCATATTCCCCCTAACACAAAGCGTGAGAATGCCGGAGTCTGCGTATTCCCCCTAACACAGAGCGTGAGAAGGCCGGAGTCTGCGTATTCCCCCTAACACAGAGCGTGAGAAGGCCGGAGTCTGCGTATTCCCCCCAACACACAGCGTGAGAAGGCCAGGGTCTGCGTATTCCCCCCAACACAGAGCGTGAGAAGGCCGGAGTCTGCGTATTCCCCCCAACACAGAGCGTGAGAAGGCCAGGGTCTGCGTATTCCCCCCAACACAGAGCGTGAGAAGGCCGGAGTCTGCGTATTCCCCCCAACACAGAGCTTGAGAAGGCCGGAGTCTGCGTATTCCCCCCAACACAGAGCGTGAGAAGGCCGGAGTCTGCGTATTCCCCCCAACACAGAGCGTGAGAAGGCCGGAGTCTGCGTATTCCCTCCAACACAGAGCGTGAGAAGGCCGGAGTCTGCGTATTCCCCCCAAAACAGAGCGTGAGAAGGCCGGAGTCTGCGTATTCCCCCTAACACAAAGCGTGAGAAGGCCGGAGTCTGCGTATTCCCCCCAACACAGAGCGTGAGAAGGCCGGAGTCTGCGTATTCCCCCTAACACAAAGCATGAGAAGGCCAGGGTTTGCGTATTCCCCCCAACACAGAGCGTGAGAAGGCCGGAGTCTGCGTATTCCCCCCAAAACAGAGCGTGAGAAGGCCGGAGTCTGCGTATTCCCCCTAACACAAAGCATGAGAAGGCCAGGGTCTGTGTACCACCTCCCTGCACAGAGTGTAAGGAGGCCGGGGTCAGCGTATTCCCCCCAACACAGAGCGTGAGAAGGCCGGAGTCTGCGTATTCCCCCTCCCCCCCCCCCCCCCCCCCGCCCAGTGGGTATTTGATCCCAAGATGAGTTTTCAACTACATATCCACTCCATCACCAAGACCACCTACTTCCACTTTTGTAACATCGCCCGTCTCCATCCCTGCCTCAGCTCAACTACTGCTGAGACCCTCATTCATGTCTTTGATACTTCTAGACTTGAATATTCCAATGCTCTTCTGGCCAGCAAACCATCATCCACCCTCCATAAACTTGAGCTCATCCAAATCTCTGCTGCCCGTATCCTAACTCGCACCAAGTCCCATTCACCCATCACCCTGTGTTTACTGACCTACATTGAATCCCAGTCCAGCAGCGCCTCGATTTTAAAATTCTCATCCTTGTTTTCAAATCCCTCCATGGCCCCGCCCCTCCCTATCTCTGTAACCTCCTCCAGCTCTACAAAGCTCGGAGATCTCTGCGCTCCTCCAATTCTGGCCTCTTGTGCATCCTCGATTTTAATCGCTCCTCCATTTGGAACCGTGCCTTCAGCTACCGAGCCTCTAAGCTGTGGAATTCCCTTCCTATACCTCGCCATCTCTCTATCTCTCTCTTCTCCTTTAAGACACTCCTTAAAACCTACCCCGTTGATCAAGCTTTGGTCATCTGTCCTAATATCTTTTTATGCAATTCAGTGTCAAATTTTTTTTGATAATGCTCCTGTGAAGCGCCTTGGGACGTTTTTCTACATTAAAGGCGCTATATAAATGCAAGTTGTTGTTATCATGTACTCATTATGCAAAACAAAAATCATTCCCATGAAATGAAGAAGATATTCAAAGTTGAAGATATAAATATAGTTCCTTTCCTTTTGTAACTCCTTGATTGCATTATCAGATGTTACTAGCCCTACCTGTCATAACTATAGTTTCTCATTCCTGGTATCGTCCTGGTCTACACTAACCTTTTTCATAAATATGATATCCTTTCTGTAATGGGGTGCCCAAACGGCACACAATACTGTAGCCTAACCAACATTATGTACAGATTCACTATCACTTCCTTCTCTTCAGTGCCCCTGTGCTTGAAACCCAGAATTCCATTTGCCTTGTTTATGGCTTTTTTCCACATGCATCCTTTTTTCAAAGATTTGTGCATCTATAATCCCTAAATCTCCCTATTTTTTACTCCTTTGAAAATGACACCATTTAAAGATATATTTCAATTCTCTGTTCCTTTTACCAAAATGTTCTACTTCAAAAAACAATTTTTGAACTGTTTCATAGATGTATTCTTCACACATTTTGAAACTGTTTTAAAATGCTGTTCTCTTAATGACCAATGACAAGTTGCATACTTCCAATTTTGCCATGTGTAACTTTTAACTTGCAAAACAGTTTACAAAGCAGTATCTGACATGAATCTTGTCATTCATGTATGAAGTAATACTGGGCGGCCTGCTGGTGGCGCTGTCCAGGGAGAGTATAAATACTCGGGCATGGGCCCAGCTTGCTTAGAACATTCCTCAACAGGAACTAGAGAAGGACACAACTAGATCTCCATGTTGAAAAACAGTTGATTAAAGCTTTGTTTAATGCTTAGACCAAGTGCCTAGTAGTTTTCTTACATCAGTATCCTTCTTTTTAAAGTATTAAATTAGTTTTATTTTAGTATGGGCAAAGGGGCAAACCTGATTTTGTTGCAATCATTTGTTTTTCAGGTGGGTGGGTTATGAACAGCAGAACTTCTGTGGTGAGATGTTCATGTTGGAGAAGGGAGAATATCCTCGTTGGGACTCCTGGTCCAATAGCTATCGCACTGACTGTATCATGTCTTTCAGACCTGTCAAAATGGTAAGAAGAGATTTACTGCAAGACCTTATATTGTACTTCTGTAATGAATTTTAGACCCTGAGATATAAATGAATTTGAAATGTGTTCACTTATTGCATAAACAATGGCCCAGAAATTAAACAGTGAGGGTTCCCGCGGGGGTAAGGATTCCCCGCGATATCGCACTCCGCGCCTACCTTTTTGCTCCAGGCCCACACGAACTTTAGTTTCAAAGCCTCTCCCACATGCAACCGTGCAGTGTGTGCGTATCCCAGAGGCGCAATTAGTTTGTGCGAGCTCTGGGATCACATGATTCAGTTAGAGCCAATGGCAGCACATCATCTTTCATTCATAGCTTTGACAGGAAGACCTGTCAAAGCTATGAATACTACACCCCCCCAAAAGAACAGCTAAACCTCAATTAAATTAAAAAAAAAGCCATCACATTAATAAAATAAGTATAGTTAAATAAATTAACCACTTTAAACAAAAAATTTAATTTTTGAAAAAATTTAAAATCTTTTTAAAAGTTATAAAAATAAACTTACCTTTCTTTAAAGTCTCTAAAAAAGATAAACCTGTTGAAAAAAATTTAAAATAACACTTAATTAACTACTTACCTTGTTAAAAGGGGGTCCTACGCCTGCTTTCTTTGTGTGTAAAATCTTCACCACTTACCTGCGCGTTCAAAGCTGGAAAAAAAACTAAGTGCACTGCGTGCGCACAACCTGTAGCACGCACGCGGTTCACTTAGGAACCGCCCCCTTCGCAATTCACGAAGTGCCGGTTTCCCGCGCATGCGCAGTGCATGCAGAAAACCGGCAATTGGAGACCTAATACGCGAGAGTACACAGTGCGTACTCTCGCGTATTAGGTCTAATTTTCAGGCCAATGGGTACAATTTTCTTTTTAAATGGCATTTTTCTATTTGAAATGGAACATTATCAAATCTTTATCATACAATTCCTGAGGAAATTAAAATAAATTATAATATAGTATAATATATAACTTTTGCATTATAGAAATAAAAAGCAGGACTTCGAGGGTGGTAATCTCCAGTGTACTAAATGACATAGGGATAAACTGATCAGGAACATAAATGCATGGTTGAAAGAGTGGTGTGGGAAGGAGGGGTTTCAGTTTCATGGCACATTGGCATCAGTACTGAGACATGAAAGAGGTGTACCGCTGAGATGGGCTGCATCTGAACCGGGCTGAGACCACGGTCCTAGCAGAAAGGAAAAATAGGACTCAGAAAGGATTTTAAACTAGTAAAGAGAGGGAGTGTTCAGGTGGATATAATAGTAACCTAAAGAAAAAGAGAAGTCGCACAACACCAGGTTATAGTCCAACAGCTTTATTTGAAATCACAAGCTTTCGGAGCGCTGCTCCTTCGTTACCTAACGAAGGAGCAGCGCTCCGAAAGCTTGTGATTTCAAATAAAGCTGTTGGACTATAACCTGGTGTTGTGCGACTTCTCACTTTTGTCCACCCCAGTCCAACACCGGCATCTCCGCATCATAAAGAAAAAGAGGGATGAGAGCAATGGTCAGAGTACAAAAAGAGATAACGGTAACAAAAAGCAGGGGGAATGAAAAATAAATGCATATTAAATTACTTATATAACAATGTACAGAGCATCAGCAACAAAACCAGGGAATTGGAGACAATAATTAGAAGTGAGGAAATAGATCTAATAGGAATAATGGAAACGGCTGCAGACTGGACAGGATTGGCAGTTAAATATTGCAGGCTATAATGTATTTAGAAATGATAGGGAAAGAAGAAGGGGTGGTGGGGTAGGTGTATTAATCAGAAATAATATAATGACAGTAGCAAGAAAGGACATAACTAACAAAGAGATAGAAACGGAATCCAAATGGATTGAGATGAAGGATAGGAAGGGATCGGTTACACTATTAGAGATATACTTCAGACAACCAAATAGTGAAAAGGAAGTAGAGGGAGAAATATGTAGGCAAATATATGAAATGAGTAAAAAGCACAGAATCATAATCATGGGGGATTTCAACTACCACTAAATAAACTGGCAGGGAGAGGGGGTGAAAGGAGAGAAGGGATGGTGTTTTTACATGGTATACAAGACTTCTTTCTGACCCAATATGAAAGAAGCCCGACAAGGGAGGGAGCACTGCTAGTAATGGGTAATGAAACAAAACAGATAAAAGGTGTAAGTGGGGGAAAACATCTCTGGATTAGTGATCACAATATAATAAGGTTTAAAATTTATTTTAAATAAAGCCAGAAAAAAATGTACCTTTTTAGTAAATAATACAATGAAATCACTTCGAATTCTTAAAACTGCCACATCATTACAGGATGGCCAGGACCACAAAATTTGTCTTCATGAATGTGCCAACTTTGATGGAAGAAAAATGGAGATCTGCGATGAGGACATTCCCAGCCTGTGGGCCTATGGTTTCCAGGACAGAGTTGCCAGTATTAAAGTCATTGGTGGAACGTAAGTGACAGTCTTTTCCTCCTAAAACACATTTTTAAAATTGGATCTCCTGTTTGGCAAATTCGAACAAAAACTAAAATATCTTTAGTACCTGAAAGAAATCACATCTCCGTATTAGTTTTATGCAACTTGCATTTATATGGCACCCTCGTGTAGTAGAATAGCTCAGAACACTGTCCAAGGGGGAAAAGGAGGACACAAAATAAGAGATGGGAAGGATGTGGGAAGGAAACAAAAACATGGCCAAGTAGATTTTTGAAGGAAGGGAGAGATGTTGCAAGCCACGTTGGATTTCAGAGAAGACTTCAAAAGAGCAGCCATGCATAGTGGCTGAAAGATCTGCCTCTGGTGATGGAGTGAAGGGATTAGTAGATGAGCAGCAACCCAGAGTGGAGGTTGTGGACTGGGACATATGACTAGAGAAGATCACTACGATAAGGTAGAGTAAGACCTGGAGGGATTTGAGAATGAAGGCGAGGACCTTTAAGGACAGAGGTGATGGGGTACAGGAGTTTGTGTGAGAGAGGACTCATGGCACTGTGTCTGGAACAGCTGAACATTATGGAGGATGGATGCTTGAGAAATAATGCTGATGTTAATACAGTGATACAAGGTTTTTTTTTTAATTACAATGCTTGATAAGAAAGTAGATTGTCTTATGGTTTGATGATGACCATTTTCTAAAAGGTCATGAAATGTTAATTTAAGCAGGAAAAAATATTTAAAATAGTCTCTACAAGTTATGCAATAGGTCATAAGTACAAAATTCATAACATTGTAAAGGTTCATATTTTTTCTTTAATCCATTTAGTCTATTTAGATAAAGATAATTTTTCACAAAGAGTTTTACTTGTTTTATTGTTTGAATGAACAGGGAATTTTTTATATTTCCTGGTGCTGTTGCCTTTCCACTTTCACACAGTTCCCCTCCAGCTGGGAGAGTTGGATGGCCTGGGGTATAGTCCTCTCCACAGCCACTATCAGTGTCAATCTTTACTAACCAATAGCTATTGTACAATCCCATGTAAATCTTAATAATAGTTTGTGTGCCTTTTTCGGTGTTACATGTATATTATGTGAAAGTTGTACACCATTTGTACAGGAAGCATATACTGTTTGTACAGAAAATGCAGTTGCATCAATTTGAGAGTGAGTCACATCAATCTTCTTCTTAGGCAGTCCCTCGGAACCGAGGATGACTTGCTTCCACACTAAAAATGAGTTCTCAGGTGACTGATGAGTCCAATGCGGGACCTACTGTCTCTGTCAGAGGTGGGGCAGACGGTGGTTGAAGGGGCAGGTGGGTGGGGTGCTTGGGTTGACGTGTGCTCCTTCCACTGTTTGCGCTTGGCTTCCGCTTGCTCCCGGCGAAGAGACTCGAGGTGTTCAGCGCCTTCCCGGATGCTTCTCCTCCACTTTGTGCGGTCTTGGGCCAGGGATTCCCAGGTGTCGGTGGAGATGTTGCACTTTTTCAAGGAGGTTTTGAGGGTGTCCTTGAAGCTATTCCTCTGCCCACCTGGGGCTCTCTTGCCGTGTCGGAGCTCCGAACTGAGCGCTTGTTTTGGGAGTCTCGTATCAGGCATGCGGATGATGTGGCCCGTCCATCGGAGCTGATCGAGCGTAGTCAGAACTTCGATGCTGGGGATGTTGGCCTGAGCGAGAACACTGATGTTGGTGCGCCTATCCTGCCAATGGATTTGCAGGATTTTGCGGAGGCAGCGTTGGTGGTATCTCTCTAGTGCTTTGAGGTGCCTGCTGTATATGGTCCATGTCTCTGAAGCATACAGCAGGGCGGGTATCACTACTGCTCTGTAGACCATGAGCTTAGTGCTGGGTTTGAGGTCCTGGTCTTCAAACACTCTCTTCCTCAGGCGACCAAAGGTTGCACTGGCACACTGAAGGTGGTGTTGGACTTTGTCATCGATGTCTGCCCTTGTTGACAGTAGGCTCCCGAGGTATGGAAAGTGGTCCACGTTGTCCAAGGCCTCATCGTGGATTTTGATAATCGGGAGGCAGTACTGTGTGGTGGGGGCAGGTTGATCGAGGACCTTTGTCTTACGGATGTTTAGTGTATGGCCCATGCTCTCGTACGCTTCGGTGAAGGTGTTGACGATGGTTTGGAGTTCGACCTCCGAGTGTGCGCAGACGCAAGCATCGTCTGCATACTGTAATTCGATGACAGAGGATGGGACGACCTTGGATCTGGACTGGAGGCGACGGAGGTTGAACAGTTTCCCGTTTGTTCTGTAAATTAGCTCCACTCTAGCGGGGAGCTCACTGAGGGTGAGATGGAGAATTGCAGCAAGGAAGTCAATCTTTATTAACCAATAGCTATTGTACAATCCCATGTAAATCTTAATACTAGTTTGTGTGCCTTTTTCAGTATTACATGTATATTATGTGAAAGTTGTACACCATTTGTACAGGAAGCATATACTGTTTGTACAGAAAATGCAGTTGCACAAATTTGAGAGCGAGTCACATCAATACTGGCTTCTCGATCACCAACAATTTTTTCTGGTTCAAAATCAATTATTTTTCGACACTAAGCATAGTTTACAGAATACATGTGTGTGTGTATATATACACAATTGATACAGTAGCAGATTTGAGTGGTTATATTTTATCCGATGTATAGAAGAAGCAATGGTATTCACTGTATTTACTCAGTAATATAATTGAAGACTGCTTGCCCTTTAATCAATTTTTTTGATCTTTTGTACTTTATAGATGGGTTGGCTATGAATATCCAGGCTACAGGGGATATCAATATGTGCTTGAGTGTGGGCCATACAAGCACTGGAATGAATGGGGTGCTCAACAGCCTTTGATTCAGTCTATGCGTCGTGTGAAGGACCAGCAATGGTACAAAAGGGGCTGCTTCGAGATTGTACACTAAAATACAGCCTGCTTCTAGACAGCCATGGGAATAATTTTATTGTTTTCATATCAGGCCCACAGAAATTAAAAATCACCTTTCCAGTAACATTCATACATCTGAAGTATTGTTGTATATCATCACTTCCCGTTTTTAAATTATAATGTAATTTTAATGTCCATGACATTATTTACTTTTGCTAACAACAAATCTCAATTATCCTAGAGCCATTAAAAAACAATGACATCTAGTTTTAGTCCAGTTTATGTTTCTCAGCTCTCTGTCTTCAGAGTGCATTATGAATACTTATTTTTTTGTGGCCCTGAATATGATTTTGGGAAAATGGTGAATGGATGACCTCCTGCAGTGTGGATGACTCTTCGCTGTGTCTTACTCAGGGATGCAGACATCTTTAGCAAACCTCGCACACATACCACAACATTCAGTTTTTGTCTCTTTCATTTCCATTACTTTCAATATTTGTAACTCATGTCATTCCTTTTACCAATAAAAGTAATCTCTGCTGTCTTACAGAGATAATAAAATTGTAGCTTCAATTGGTTGGCCACAGTTTGTTCATTTTATCACACAACATGGTTGTTGTCATTCAGGAGTCTTGATGAAACGAACAGTTAATAGCACTTATCTGTAAGTTGTCAATCTACAGGAACAAACATTTCAACACGTTTTTAAAAAAAAACATTAAAATTTAGTGACTTGTAAATTCTGTGACTGACCACATATCTACCAATTTGGAGAAACATGGGGGTAGTATTTGGACTTTATTGTCTGGATGTTAAGCATCACCTGGGTGGAGTGCAGAAAGGAAAATCTGGCAGGGGATTCCACACAGGTTAACAGAACATGTCTCATGTTCCTTCCATTAATTTCAACTGGAAGCAAAGTCAGGACAGCTCTGTTGCCTGCGTGAGATCCAATCCACCAGTACAATTTTGACGTACACAAGTAGCAGTTCCAACTCGACTCTTTTAATTGACTCTCTGCTGAATGTAATGTGGACATTCAACTCCATGGACCCCTTCTCACTGCAACAATGTGAGAACAGGTAGGGAAGCAGGGATTTGTATGATTCCAAAAAGCATGCTTTGACACACCAGATCAAAAAGGTTCTTTCCTAGTAGGCAGGCAATTGTGTTATTAATCAATTCTACTATTCAAGTGAATAGGATGTGAACAGTAGATTTCTGGTCATTTGGTGGGTTTCATGTGTTCTTGATATCTGACTTACATATGAAGCAATTATCTGCTCTCAAATAAACAGCTTGGTTCTGAGAATAATCTTTGAGTAAATGACAGGAGTCCACAAGTTCATATGAACTTAAGCTTTCAAAAGCATGAGGTAATTTCTAGTGCAATTGGCGATATCTCTGTTTTGTATATTGTTCTTTTTTCCCCAGAGGGGAAATGTTATAGTTTGAAGCATGACGGTGCTCTACTTCCTACACAATGGTCTTAGAAAAGTTTTGCTGGAAGCTATTAAAGTAATAAATAAGGCAGAAATTGCTTTAATTCACAAACGCATATTAATTATATCCTAATTAACATGTTTCACCAAAGGAGGGCTGATCAAAATAGGGAAATTACAGACTCCATCTGCAGGTGTAGCCTTGAATGCAAATCAATTTGAGGGATCACTGCTGAACTTTGCATCTCAAGATGAAAGAAACAACTCGCATTTCTACAGCAAGTTTCACAATCTTAGGATGCTCCGAAGCCACTTCACAACCAATTAATTACTTTTGAAGTGCAGTCACTGTTGTAATGTAGGGAAATGTGGTAGCCAATTAGTGCTGAGCAAGGTCCCACAAACATCAATGGGATTAATGTGCAGATAATCTGTTTCAGTGATACTGCTTAAGGGATAAATATTGATCAGGATACCAGGAGAATTCTGATGCTCTTTTTTGAATGGTGCCATGGCATCTTCTTATGTGCACCTGAGAGGGAAGATGGCCTCTGTTTAACATCTCCACTGAAAGATGGAACCTCCAATAGTGCAGCACTCCCTCAGTGCTACACCAAATTATCAGCCTAGATTATATGCTCAAGCCTCTGGAGTGGGGCTTGAACCCACAACCTTTGAGAGCGCTACCACTGAGCCAAGGTTGACATCTTGGGATGCCCATGCAAAGTGGCAGTACAGTATAACTCAGGAGACTACCAAGCTCACTAAAGGCATGAAATATGAAACCCCTCCATGAGGCTGTTTGACACATTTTGTAATTTGCAAGGAATGCAGAATAAATCCAGGCTTCCCGATATCTCTTTAATTCTCTAGCTTTCTTGCAAAATGTACCACTTCATAGTTATGCATTTGTTTCAATTCTGCCCACTCACTCAATCTGTCTATGTCCATCTGCAGTCTCCTGCATTCTTCCTCATAGTTTGCCATGCCCCATAGCTTGGTACCATCAGCAAATTTTGATAGTTCCTCGATGCTCAAATCTTTTATGCAGACAAAGACCAAGAGAAGTCCCAACTCAGATCCCTGGAGCACACCACTAGCTACTCCAAACATCCAGGGGGAAATTTTAACCTATAAAAAGGTGGATTTGGAGCGTGGGGTAGTTAAATTGTTAAAAATCGGATTCCCGGCCTGAACCCGCCCACTTCTGGTTTTAAAGAGGCGGGACGGGGGCGGGCAGCCAAACCACCCCCAGGAGGTGGGACATCAATGATGGCCCTGAATTTTTAACCCCCACGTATGAGGTGTGTACGTGCCCGTAGGGGCTGCACAAGTTCCGGGTTTAGGCATGCGATGCGCATGCGCTGAAACACGGAACTTGCGATATGTCAAGAATTCTCTTGACAGATCATCCGCATGCCCAAGAGAAGTGCCTCTGCGGGTGGAGAGTTGCGCTTTTTGCTCAACTTCCGCCCGCTGAAAGGCCATAGAATTCTTACGCCTGGTAAAAGCAAGCGTAAAGCCTGCTTTTACCAGCATAAGAGTTTAAAAAAATAGAAAAATAAGATTTTATCACTCACTTATAAATTAAAAATCCTGTCCAATAAGATAAGGTTATATTAAGCCCCATTCAAACATACAAAAAAAAAATGCAAAAAATTGATTTATTTCAGTGTGTTGGTGCATTTTTGCAGTCATCCCCATTCATACTTATGGGAGTTCTGGACATACGGACCTGTCAAAAGTATGAATGGGGAGTCCCTTCTTCCAGTGGTTGGGTTAGCCCACGTGATCCCAGGGGTGCTTGCAAACCCCATGCGCCCCTGGGATATGTGGGCTTCTGCGCATTTCGAAGAGGAGAGGCCCAGGAGCGGAAGCCTCGGTATCTACAGAACCAGCAGGTAGTGTGGTAACACTTTTCAGCTTCCTGTATGACATCACTTCCTGTAATCAGTCCAGGATAAATACTGGACTGATCAGTTAGCTCTGGAAGAGGCATAGGGTAAGACCTCTTTTGTATGCAGCACCGTTTTAAGTTGATTAAAGCTTACATTAAGTTTACCACGCGTAAGGCTCATTCTTACGACAATTTAATCAACTTTTGAAAAACTTCGCACTCAAACTTTTTGGACGAACTCGGAGCTAAGGATCCAGGGAATCACCCATCATGGAAAACATCCTTAAACCATCGCGTCTTGACTTGGACCCAAACACCCCAGCAGCCGGTAAGGTGTGGAAACACTGGTATCGCACGTTTGAGAACTTTCTTGAGTATTGCAAAGCTGATGATAACTCAAAGTTGCGGATACTCATCAACTGTGTCACCCCGAATGTATTTCAATATGTGGAAGACTGGGACAGTTATGAGGAGGCAATTCAAACGCTTAAGAGACTATATACTAAGACACCGAATGAGGTCTATGCTAGACATCTACTAGCTACAGCCCAACAAGGGCCGGAGGAATCCATTGATAAATTCCTCCAAGAGCTTCGCAGACTTAGTATGGACTGTAACTTTCGGGCAGCCTCAGCTGAGCTATACCGCGAAGAAATGATCCGTGATGCGTTCATCTGCGGGCTTGCCTCCCCATTTATACGCCAGCGTCTACTGGAAAGTAAGACACTTGAGCTGCAGAGAGCTTATGACCTGGCTTGCTCTCTAGATCTGGCAAAAAGAAATGCAGACCTTTTTACAGTGCCCAGACCTCGGTCTGCTGCCTTAACTACAGTCAGGCAATTTAAGAGGCCACAGGTGAACTCTATTAGGGAGGACTTTATCCCTGACGATCGATCTGATGACTTCACTGATGAAGAGGATGATGACCCCACTGTGGCAGCCTCTTGGCAATCTAAGAAATGCTTTTTTTGTGGTGATGAGTTTCACCCTCGGAGATTCTGCCCTGCTCGCAATGCGTTTTGCAGTCATTGCAACAAAAAGGGTCATTTTGTAAAGGTTTGCCTATCAAGAGCCTCTACGAGGGCTTATCAAGCTAAGTCCTACCGAACTGCCCCAGTAAGGGCCTATCAGGATGTTCCAACTAAAAACTATCGTGCTTCCTCTCGGGTTTTTTTCTCGAAGAAACACACCTAGAATTTCAGCCACTCTTTGTGCAACGACACCAATTACAGCTGCTTGTCCTCAGAATCTATTCCATGCAGCTACAAAAGCATCAATTAATGGACATACTTTAGATGCCTTAATTGACTCAGGTAGCACTGATAGTTTCATTAGGGAACAGACTGTTGCACAGTTAAAGCTACATGTTTTTCCATCGGACCAGGCAGTTGCGATGGCTCAGTCATCACTTAATACCAGAATTTCTGGCTTCTGTGTAGTTGAAATAATGCTTAAAGGTCACAGGTATCCCTCCACCCGGCTTTCGGTGCTCAAGGACTTATGTAGTGATCTTATCTTAGGGCTGGATTTTCAAAAGCAGCATAAGAAGCTTACCATTGAGTTCGGCGGATCCAAACCTGAACTCACTATTTCTAATATACGACCTCGATTACCGTTCTGTGCCTTGTCAGCAGCTTCACTGGATGAACCCTCACTGTTTGCCAGTATCCCTCCTCGATGCAAACCGATTATAACAAAGTCACGCCGTTTCAGTCAGGAAGACCAGTCTTTTATTGCGGCTGAGATTTCTCGGCTTTTAGCAGAGGATATCATCGAGCCTTGTTCGTCGCCATGGCGCGCCCAGGTCGTTATTGTTAAGAACCCTCTACAACCTCACAAGAAACGGCTGTGCATTGACTATTCACAGACCATCAATCAGTATACGGACTTGGACGCATACCCATTGCCGCGCATCGATGATATGGTTAATAAATTGGCTGAGTACACGGTGTTCTCGACTTATGATCTGAAAAGCGCCTATCATCAGGTACCCTTGAAGGTCTCAGACAAGCAGTATACAGCCTTTGAAGCCAATGGGCGGCTGTATCAATTTCGTCGCCTCCCCTTTGGGGTCACTAATGGAGTGGCTGTCTTCCAGCGAGCAATGGATGACCTGGTCAAACAGGAAGACTTGAAGGATACGTTTCCTTATCTGGACAATATTACTGTCGCAGGTCGCAATCAGCAGGAACATGACGCCAATCTCCAACGATTTTGGGATGCACTCCAGCACCGTAATTTGACATTGAATGCGGCTAAATCCATTGAGTCACAACCAACTATCAACATCCTTGGCTATTGTGTGGGCAATGGCATCATTAAACCTGACCCTGAAAGGCTTCGCCCACTCCAAGAACTCCCGCCACCTAAGAATCCGGCCTCCTTGCGCCGGGCCCTCGGCCTGTTTGCATACTATGCGAAATGGATTTCTAACTTCTCGGACCGAATCCAACCTCTACTGAAGGCCAGCACATTCCCACTAGACACAACGGCTGTTGCAGCCTTTAACCTCCTGAAAAAGCAGTTGGAGAAAGCGGCTCTTCACTCCATCGATGAGAGTCTTCCTTTCGTGGTTGAGTGTGATGCCTCGGAGGTGGCAATCTCAGCCACTCTGAATCAGGAAGGTCGTCCGGTGGCATTTTTGTCCAGGACTTTTCAAGGGGCTGAGCTACATTATCCTCCAGTCGAGAAAGAAGCTACAGCCATCATAGAGGCAGTACGGAAGTGGAGTCATCTCCTGGCTCGCCAGCACTTTACCTTAATCACGGACCAGCGATCGGTCGCCTTCATGCTCGATAATCGAAAACGGACCAAAATTAAAAATAATAAAATCCAGCTTTGGCGGCTGGAATTGGCCTCTTTTGGTTACACCATCCACTATCGACCTGGCAAGGAGAATGTGGCTCCGGATACCCTCACACGAGCATTCTGCTCCGCCATGGCACCCTCTACGCTCGTAGACATCCATGATGGGTTGTGTCATCCAGGCGTTACTCGCATGCTGCACTTCGTGCGGTCCCGAAATCTCCCATTCTCTACCGGGGATGTAAAGAAGATGTGCTCGGACTGCAGAGTCTGTGCGGAATTGAAACCTCGGTTTTTCCGCCCCTCGGGTGGTATACTCATACATGCGACCCAGCCAATGCAAAGGCTTAGCATCGATTTTAAGGGGCCGTTGCCCTCTTCGACTCGCAACACTTATCTATTAACAATGGTTGATGAGTATTCTCGTTTTCCGTTTGCCTTTCCCTGCCCCAATATGCTGACAACCACGGTTATCAGCTGCCTTGAACAGGTATTTGCTTTCTGTGGCATGGCATCCTATGTTCATTCAGATCGGGGCCCTTCTTTTATGTCGGGAGAACTCAAGGCCTATCTCTCGGAACGGGGTATTGCTGCCAGCAAAACGACGCCTTATCATCCGGTTGGGAATGGGCAAGTCGAGCGTTTTAACGCTATCATCTGGAATGCGGTACGTCTGGCTTTGAGATCTCGGGGCCTACCCAACCAGCATTGGGAAGCAGTACTTCCAGACGCATTACACTCCACACGGTCCCTCCTTTCGACCGCCACAAATACGACGCCTCATGAACGGTTCTTCCGATTTCAGCGTCGCTCATCTTATGGGACATCTCTCCCGTCGTGGCTGACTGCACCGGGACCAGTGCTACTCCGAAGATATGTCCGGGCGTCTAAGAATGACCCCCTGGTAGATGAGGTTGAGCTCACTGACGTCAACCCTACCTACGCCTATATTCGGTATCCTGACGGTCGGGAATCTACCGTGTCATTGCGGGATCTGGCTCCCTGCCCGCCGAAACATAGAGGGACACCAGGGGATGATATTGTACCAGGCACATCTCTGGGCTTGCCAGGTGCCTCTCATCACGATCTGGATCTGACGCCGGCTGGTACCTCACTCCAGCGTGCCGACCTGGGGCAGACTGACTATGAGCCCGTCGGGGCTCGCACGCGCAGCCACGATCAACCCTGTACCGTACGCTCAGAAACGGATCTGCCACAGCCCTGCCCGACACCCATTCGGGTACCAGTACACAGTCAGGATCGTTCTGACCCCTCACAGAGCGGGCTGGAGCACTCGGACTCTGGTCCATGGCCCGCAGCGGGTAAACGGGCTAGGGGCCCTCTACCGCTACGAGAACCCAAACGGGTGCGGCTCTCCCTCATCCAACGGCTACGAAATGGAGGGAGCATTCCGGCCTCCTAATCTTTTGGGGGGGGAGAATGTGGTAACACTTTTCAGCTTCCTGTATGACATCACTTCCTGTAATCAGTCCAGGATAAATACTGGACTGATCAGTTAGCTCTGGAAGAGGCATAGGGTAAGACCTCTTTTGTATGCAGCACCGTTTTAAGTTGATTAAAGCTTACATTAAGTTTACCACGCGTAAGGCTCATTCTTACGACAGGTAGGTTTGTAGAATTTTTTCTGATCGGAGGCATCCGCCCGCAGGAAGCCTCCGATCGGAAATTCAGGGCCATTATAATGAGGCTGGAAGCCTCTTTAATGGAGTGATTATTTGCAATGCATTTTTGACTCTCTGCACGTGCGTTGGGCCTGCACTGCCACGCTTTCCTCAGCTCCGTGCGGAGGTCAGGGGATCGGGTTGGTGGTCGGGCGGGGGGGGGGGGGGGTGGGGGCGGGGCAGATGGGGATCGAAGGGGTGAGAGAGAGGAGATCAGAGGGGAGGAGAGAGAAGAGATTGGAGGGGGAGGAAGAGATTGGAGGGGGAGGGAGAGGGAGGAGATCGGGGCGGGAGAAAGAGGAGCTCAGAGAGAGAGAAGGTCAGGAGCTCGGGGGGGAGGTCAGGAGCTCGGGGACAGAAGGTCAGGAACTTGTTTGGGGAGGCGGGGAAGAACGTGATCCTGGTCTAAAGGAGACGGGGGGGTAGGGGAGATGAGAGCAAGAACGTGATCCAGATGGGCAGACGGCTCACGTTCTCCCACTCTTTGTTAGGCCCGGATCATGGTCGTCGATCCCCACCACCTTTACACCTGCACCACGTTTGCCCTCTCCTCTCCCCCCCCCCCCCCCCCGGCCCCAGGTTGCAGCAGTTCAAGGAGGAAGCTCACTACCACGCTCTCAAGGGCAACTAGGGATGGGCAATAAATAAATAGAATCATGGAATCATTACAGCATAGTAGGGGGCCATTTGGCCCGTCGAGCCCGTGCCAGCTCTCTGCAAGAGCAATTCAGCTAGTCCCACTCCCCCGCCCTTTCCCTTCAGGTACTTATCCAATTCCCTTTTGAAAGTCATTATTGAATCTGCCTCCACCACCCTTTCAGGCAGTGCATTCCAGATCCTAACCACTCACTGCGTAAAAAAGTTTTTCCTCATGTTGCCTTTGGATATTCTGCCAATCACCTTAAATCTGTGTCCTTTGGTTCTCGACCCTTCCGCCACTGCGAACAGTTTCTCTCTATCTACTCTGCCTAGACCCCTCATGATTTTGAACACCTCTATCAAATCTCCTCGCAATCTTCTCTGCTCAAAGGATAACAACCCCAGCTTTTCAAGTCTATCCACGTAACTGTAATTCCTCATCCCTGGAACCATTCTTGTAAATCTTTTCTGCACCCTCTCTAAAGCCTTCACATCCTTCCTAAAGTGCGGTGGCCAGAATTGGACACAATACTCTAGTTGTGGCCGAACCAGTGTTTTATAAAAGGTTCATCGTAACTTCCTTGCTTTTGTACTCTATACCTACAATGAATTTTTTTTAATGAAAGCGTGTTCTATGTTGGTCCTACAACATGCATAACATTACATTTATGTGTTATTTGCCCGTCTCGACTATTCCAATGTTTTCCTGGCCAGCCTCCCATTTTCCACCCTCGATGAACTTGAGCTCATCCAAAACTCTGCTCCTAACACACAGCATGTCCCATTCACCCATCACCCGTGCTCGCTAAGCTGTGTGGCCACGCAGTTGTCTGGAGGTCCCGAGCAGCCCGTTAAAGGGACCGCGCACCCAAAACAAATTAGAGGGAACATTGAAATAAAAACAGAAAGTGCTGGAAATTCTCAGCAGGTCAGGCAGCATTTGTGGAGAAACAGAGTTAACGTTTCAGGTCAGTGGGTCATCGACCTGAAACGTTAACTCTGTTTCTCCACAGATGCTGTCTGACCTGCTGAGTATTTCCAGCACTTTCTGTTTTTATTTCAGATTTCCAGCATCCGCAGTATTTTGCTTTTGTATTAGGGGGAACATTGTCCACCAACACCTTGATTTTAAAATTCTTATCCTCATGTTAAAATCCCTCCATGGCCTCACCCCTTTCTATCTGAACTCGGCAGTGTGAGTGCTCCTAACCCGGGAGGGTGAAGGGGCCACGTAAGCTCCGAAAGCTTGTGATTTCAAATAAAACTGTTGGACTATAACCTGGTGTTGTGCGACTTCTCATTTTTGTCCACCCCAGTCCAACACCGGCATCTCCGCATCATGATCTATGAAAGCAGTAGTGTTTGCACTGTTGAGCTTAGGAGCGGGCTCTCACAATGAACTTGATTAATCAGGCAGGCAGGATCTAATTACACATTCCAGACAAACTGCTGGGTGTGTCTTGTCCTCCAAGGAGACCAATCAGAAATCTGGTCTTTCCCTCCAAGGGGACTGACCAATCAGAACTTTGGTGTTACAAATAGTTACAGCCCTTCTTTAATCTCCATTTTGTTTTTAACTGCATCTGGTCGGGTGTTACACACTTCGTAAAACCCGGCAATTACAGCAAGGCAGGGACTGCTGCATCCAGGAGGTAAGTGCCTTTACACTTACCTGCTGGATCCAGGGTCCCTACTTAACACAACCCCCGTGATCGGAGACCCCCTCAGGAGGCCTCCGATCGCCTTCCTGGATGCTGGACGCCCCCCCACCACCGATGATCCTGAGGCCGGTCCGATCCTCCAGTGGCTGGCCCCGATCTCCTCTTGCCTCCCCCCTGCCCCAGAATGGGACATGCTGTGTGTTAGGGTACACAGTCAAACCTGATCCTGTCCTTCCCTGATTTCCATATGCTCACACTTGTAGAAAAATTCACTAGATAGCAATCAAGAGCTTGAATCAAGGCCAGTTTATCACTCCCTAGCCCAGGGTACTAAGGTCAACTGTATTGTCTCAACTACTGCCCTGAATGTGATAAACTAATTCAGCACAGACTGGGAATCAAACTTGAGATGTTCCTGGGCTTTATAGCTCAGCTACTCACTGGTTAAACTCAATGAGCCAATTAAATGTTTTACAAATAAACTTCAAAAAGTGATATAGTTACATATACATTAAAAAATATACATTATTGGTAAATGTGTGCTTAAATGACGATAGTGAGAAATTTCACACAATTTTCTTACAAACTTACCTGGTGATTATTCACTTCCTCAAGGGATTAAATAAGGTGGAGAGAGTCAAAGTAGTGAAAATAGTACATTGACTGTTTAAAGGATCAGGCTGCCTGGGCCAAAGTATCTATCTTATGCTTTAATTGAGGCAATCGAAGGGGGCAGTTATACTATCACTTTTCTGCAGCAACACAAATGCTGGAGATGGTTAAAGAAAGTATTAAGCTGCTAGTGATAATTCCAGAGAAGGGAACAGAACTAACAAAAAAGAGAGAAATTACTAGATGCTTTTATTTGCCTTACTCACTATGGCGGTATAGGGGTGATTTTAACCCATCCCGTCTGGGTGAGTACTTATCGTCTTGTTCCCATTGCTTTCCCACCGACTGGCAATTAACTACGCACTTTTTTTAATCAGCCGAGGCGCCTGCCTGGGGGCCTCATGAAAGCATGCAACTGAAGTCCTATGATGTCATTAGGACCCCAACTCAATTGAAATGTGATATCACAAAAGTCCCGTCTGTGATATCTTGGGACACAGCATATATATACAACTGCACAACATAAGAACTGTACTGCCCATGTGCTTTGTTATTATATACATCAGTAGTCACCAGGTGGCGCTATTACACTTCTCCCCCCCTTATTGAAGAAGTTAATCATAGCAAATAATCATTGTACATGACTTGCATGGTATACACAACTCTTGGTATACATTTCTCAAATGGAGCCCATTTTATGTTTCCAAATTCTACTATAGAATTCTGTAACACAAACAAAAGATATGAACTTGTTTTCCATCTTTACAAATTAAACTTTACCACTGGTTTTCTGTTTTGAAGAGGATACCTTCTTCCTTGAACAGAACTTTCAGATCTTGTTGTAGGACTTTGACTCATTCTAGGCTGAGCCTGAGGAGAATTTTTCTCCCAGGGCTGACCTTGATCTACATTTGGACTCTCTACACTTTCAGACTGTTTGTCTGCCTGACTCGGGCTCAGACTTAAATTCTGACTTTCTCTTAGACTTGTTTCTGATACGTCTGATGTAGGATTTGCTACTGGTACTCTACTTGTAACAAGACTATCTGACTCATCAAAATAAATCAAATCATCCCAGCTTTCAACTCCTTCCACATCTGTAGGTAAGATATGATCAATGTGAACAAACCTAACCTTTCCATGATCAAACATCTTGACCAAATATGTGCGGGGGCCACATATCTTCACTACTCTTCCTGGTAACCACTTTAACCATTTATGGTGATGGTTCTTCACTCTAACTTTCTGGTTCAACTTCACACTTCTCTCTCTAACTCTACCTTTATCATGACTCTCTTTCTGCCTTGATTGTTTCTCTTCTACGGACTGTGCCAAGTTTGGCTTTAACAACGAGAACCTGGTTCGTGGCTGTCGTTTGAGAAACAACTCTGCTGGTTTTCTACCAGTAGTGGGATAAGAAGTATTCTGATAGGTAATCAGAAAATTTGCCAGTTTGTGGTCCAATGACAACTAACGTTTCTTTGGATTTGGATCCAACATCTGCTTGATGAGGGCACGTTTGACAATTTGTACTGTGCGCTCTGCTGCACCATTTGAAGCAAGGTGGTACGGTGGAACTTTGGTATGTTTCACACCGTTTCTGCTCATGAACTGTGTGAACTCTTCTCAACAAAATTGCGGCCCATTATTAGACACAACTTCTTCTGGGAGGCCGTATGAAGAAAACAATCTTCACAAATTGTCTAGTGTTTTGCTTGTTGTTATTATCCGCATCGGAAACACCTCTACCCACTTTGAGTGACTATCACTATGAACAATTGCTGTCCTTCTAGCTCAGCAAAATCTACATGTAACCTTTGCCACACTCTGGGAGGCCATTTCTATGGCTGTAATGGTACTGATGGTGGTTTCTTGCTCACCGATTGACATGTTGTACACTGACTGACTATGTACTCTATCTCTTTATCTAAGCCTGGCCACCATAAGTAACTGCGTGCAAAACTCTTGGTCAAGCACATTCCCAGGTGCTGCTCATGAAGATCTCCTAACAATTTAGACCTGAACCTATTTGGGATAACCACTCTTGCTCCCCACATGATACAATCTTTATTCACTGACAATTCATTCCTACGAACAAAGTATGGATGGATAACTTCCTCTGATACGTGGTTTGCCCATCCATTTGCTATGTAATCATATACCTTTGACATAATTGGGTCATGTTTGGTTGCCCTACCAATCCCTTCAGCTGTGACTGGCAGCTCATCAATGTATGAGAAATAGAACACTTCTTCCTTATTGGGTGTAACTTGTGATGGGGATGGCAACCTGGACATAGCATCAGCATTACTGTGATCAGCTGATCGTCTGTACTCAATCTCATACGTATACGCTGACAAAATCAAAGCCCATCTCTGCATTCGGGCTGCAGCTAAGGTTGGAACGGGGGACTTTGGATGGAGGATTGCTGTGGCTTATGGTCAGCAACTATGGTAAACTTATGACCAAACAAGTATTTGTGAAACTTCTTGACCCCAAAAATCAATGACAAAGCTTCCCTTTCGATCTGTACATAATTCCGCTCACTGGCACTGAGAGTGGTGAAGCAAAAGCAATTGGTCTCTCCTCCCCACTATCTAGTACATGAGAGATCACTGCCCCAACTCCATACGGAGAGGCATCACACGCTAGCTTGATCTCCTTAGATACATCATAGTGAACTAACATGGTACTCTCTACTAACTGGCTTTTACACTCTCTGAATGCTGTGTCGCATTCTTTTGACAACTTCCAAAGAAGCTGTTTTCTCAACAGCTCATTCAGTTAATGTAATAAATGTAGCCAAGTTTGGGAGGAACTTTCTGTAATAATTCAAAAGACCCAAAAATAATCGAAGTTCAAAGACATTCTTGGGAGTGGGTGTATTTCTGATTGCATCCAGCTTTCCCTTGGTTGGATGTAAACCATCTTTGTCTACTCTGTGCCCTAAGTACTCCACTGAGTTTTGAAACAACTCACACTTGTGAGCCGTCACTCGTACTCCGTGCTTCTCTAGCCGTTTGAGCACTTCATTCAACACCTCATCATGGATTTGCCTGTTTGGTGCTGAAATGAGTACGTCATCCAAATAACACACTACCCCTTCAATCCCTTGCAAAATTTGGTTCATCACCCACTGGAATATGTCGGGGGCAGAAGACACTCCAAATGGTAGCCTATTGAACTGATATAGGCCTAGGTGAGTATTTATAGTCAAGCATGACTTGGACTCTTCATCTAACTCAAGTTGTAGGTAGGCGTTTGTTAGATCTAACTTCGAAAAGATCTGGCCACCTGTCAGCTTTGTGAACAAATCTTCCACATTTGGCAACGTACTGGGTAGATTACACTCTAGAACCTGGTTTATGGTTACCTTATAATCACCACACAATGATAGACTGCAGACATGTTGCTATCAGGACACCAGAAGACCAGCCAGTAGCCTTTGTAAATAAGAAGGGTTATCACTCAATTCATGAGAAGCTCGTCTCTGATCACAAAAACAGGATAATGCAAGTTTGTGTAACGACCCCAGGCAGCTATCACAATGCTTTTACCCTGCGACACTCAACTATACCCCCCACCCCCCAATATTTGATCCTTCAAGGAACGTGACAAGATGGCTGCTGGGGAACAAGGGATACCCGCCACGTGTATGACTTAGGACACCTCTCTACAACCCCACAGCTATAATCAGAGCTATGGAAACACCAGGGTCATAAGTGAGCACGCTATAGAGCTCCTCAGATAAAGGTTCAGGTGTCTCAACAGGTCTGGGAGTTCCCTACAATATGCTGCACAATATAGTGGTGTGCTGCATCCTGCACAACCTTGCCTTCCAGAGAAGGATGCATTTTGAGGAGACACAGCAACAGCAGCCCTCACAGATGAGGAAAACCAGGGTGAAGGTGAGGAAGGAACAGAAAAGGAGGGCCACCTCAACATCTTGCAGCCAGAGATGCCAGGAATGAGTTAAAAGCACAGCGATTCCGGTGTCTGGCTTTTTCTCCTTCCCTGAAAACTTACACAAAGCCCCTCTGCATTAAAAGTTCTTGTTACCCCTTTAGGTGTCCTAAGAGGAGTTTCTGGTTCTGCAAGTGCAACTATGTAAGAAGAGAGTGCTGTTATTACCTGGTAAGAAGACAGCAAAGGAAGAGGTGAGTGTGTTTGGAATGAGAAAGAGAGGTGGTCCAGTATGCCCTTGTGATTAGTGGTGAAGGATGTGATGGGGCGGGGGAGGGAATTGTTGAGAGAGCTGGAGGAGGGGGTGAAAGGAATGTTACCAGGTGAGGGCATCCTGGAAATATCTGGGCTGAATCTTAGCCACCTATCTACTCAATTTATGATGTTCAATGGAAGAGTGTATAGGAAAAGGCAGAGTGACATAGTTTTATGTGTACCATTTTAGACATAAATTCTGCATTTTGAATCTTTGAACGGTGAGTTATAATAAGACACCCACTAGGTGATGGAATTTTGAAAATGTAATGTTAAATCAGGGTCAGGTTCAATTTTAATAATTTAGAACAAAACAACCTTTTTCCTCAGGAAAGCTGATTTCATATTATCAGATAGAAATAGTTTTGAGAATAAAAACATTGCAAAGGGTATATTAAAGGCATCAAATTGATTAAATTAAGAATACAGCTTTAGAGGTTAATTTAATCGCAGGCATTTTGTGCCGTCCCTCATTAACTCAACTGACCAATTGTATACATGGGTTGACTAACATTCCCACCACTATATGTAATCCCTCCTTTCAGCACAGCAATTTAGCCAAACAATTAAAAACTCAGACTGGCAGATTGTATACACACGTTTCCACAGCAACCTCTGATATTGTTAACATAAAACAGTCGAGATTCCAGTACAAAACAAAATACATTTATGACATTGTTTCTCCAACTATTCTCTACTTTTATTCATTACATCTAACTATTTGTGTTTCCTGTAAACAAGATAAATCCATGGGGAAATACAAACATATAAATGGCTTACAAGGCTTTCAGTAGGACTACACAGTAAATAGGATAATATTCAATAGAAAATATGCTGGATATTTTAGGCAGAATAATATATTAGACAAGTGGATTTTACATAATTATCATTCACTTAACTCTGAATATACACAGAAAGTCCTTTGCAATGAAGAACACACTACTCTGGTTCTTTATTTTTAAATTGCTGTCTCTTTTCTTGGTTTGAGGTAAAATGCAATGTGCTGGAAATGTGTATATTAGTTTGTACATGTTATTTGTACAAACGTTTTCATGATTCAATACATTACTGTGGCAGTAAAATTAATTAAATGGCAAAAAAGCCTTCATGTTAATCATGGATGCAAATGGTTTTGCAACACTCGAGAGAGCAAGTTTGCTGCTTTTAATCATTTCTAGAACATTCTTTGTTTTCAGCTATGAATGGTTTACAGAGAAGTTGTACAATTCATCCTGGATTATCTGTAAACACTTTTTTGTCATTTACAATACAGTAACAGTTTTAGGGACAGTTTTAGTTTGACCTATGTAATGTTAGCCCAGTCCAATCATCAAAAACACAAACTGTACCATCGGGACAACTGTGTTTCTGGCTCTAATCTACTGCCAACACACTTGGCTCTTTTTAACCACTTTCCAGAATATTGGAGAAGTTAGAGTAATTCTCATCCAGGTGAGTAAACTTTGTTAACATGTAAGTTAGAAAAATGAAAAACTTGGAAGTAGCTTGTAAGAAAAGGAGTTTGTATTTACAGTTTAAAGTACAATCTTTCATACTTGTATCCTACTGCACAGCATTTATTAATTGACAAATAATGGAATTGGCTGTGTACAGGCCATTCAAGTAAAACTTGCAGTACTGTTGTGAGCTAAAGTATACACTACACCAGTCTCCTTTCAGCATGCTCCATGTGATGATAATATTTTGTGACTTTAAAGCTATTGATACTAACTATCCAAGCATTAGTAAATGTCATTTCCAATACATTGTAGTAGCGTAACATTTATCTTTCGTAATGCATTTCAGCTGTTCATTAGATTTAAAAAAAAATAATTTTATTAGGTTGCAAGGAAATATGTTCTTCTGAATATACCAAAATGTATTCTTAATTATTTGCAAAGTATTTTCTTTAATTACTTCTGTAACTTTTGTTTCATGTTATAATGCTGTTCGCTGCCGTGTTTCCCTACATTACAACAGTGACTACACTTCAAAAGTACTTCATTGGCTGTAAAGCACTTTGGGACATCCTGAAGTCGTGAAAGGCGCTATATAAATGCAAGTTCTTTCTTTTTCTTTTTTTCATTTTTGGTATGGTCATATCAGTGGCATGAGGTCGGTTCTAACATTTTTATAAGGGGCTGTTTAGGTTCTTAAGGTTGTACTATCAGTTTTAATCATTTAAATATTGATTCCCCCCACCCCCTTTTTAATTATTTGTTTGCCCAACCTGCCTTTCCAAACTGATTGTGGGTAGGCAACCTGCGGGCACGGATCTGCCAAATTCTGCTCTTGAACGTGCAATTGCAACATGTCGAACAATGGCCTGGATGATTTACTGTACCTCACCTCCATTCTGCACTATCTTCTATAATAACAACAGAAAATGCTGGAAACACTCAGCAGGCCAGGCAGCATCCGTGGAGAGAGAAACGGAGTTAACGTTTCAGGTCTGTGACCCTTCGTCAGAACTGGAAAAAGTTAGAGAAGTAACAGGTTTTAAGCAGGTGCAGAGGCAGGGAAAGGGGCGGGGGGGGGCGAGGGGAGGAAGGAATTAAAGGCATAGTCTGTGCTATGATTGAAGGCAGGAGAGATTAAATGTTGCAAATGGGGATGGCAGAATCATCAACAGCTGCCACCTGAAAAAATGGGGGGTTTATAGTCTGACATTGTTGAACTCAACGTTGAGTCCAGAAGACTGTAAAGTGCTTACGTTGAGCTTCATTGGAACAGTGTAAAAGGCCGAGGTCAGAGTGGGAGTGGAGCGGAGAATTAAAGTGACAAGCGACCGGAAGCTCAGGGTCACCCTTACGGACTGAACGGAGGTGTTCCGCAAAGCAGTCACCCAATCTGCATTTGGTCTCCCCAAACTATCTTCTAGATGGCTTGACTGGGATTGGGGACTTCCTATGTGCGGAATCCAAAGGAATATACCAAATAAAAAGAAAAGATGGAAATCTTAAATGAAAACAGAAAATACTGAAAATCAACAGCAGGTAGTTCAAAATCTGGAAACAGAAAAGACAGGTTAACGTTTCAGCAAAGGGTCTGTACCTAAAATGTCAATCTGTCTTTTCTCTTTTCTGATGTTGATGGACTTACTGTGTATTTAAGAATTTCCTGTTTTAATTACCATTAATAAACCTATGTATTCACTACATTTTCATATAAGAGGAATATTTGTAGAACTGGTGTTCTAAGTACAACTGTTAAGTTTCAGTGTTCAATGTTTATTTTTCTTGGCACCTCATCACAGGAACCCATTGTAAATTATAACAAAGTCAGGTAGTGTTAATCATTAATATTTTGCATGTGTCAGTTGTAGTCACATATTTATTTGGAGTATAAAAAATTGAAATGTATAAAAATAAATCCATGGAGATAGTGTTCATGAGAAAGCATCAATTTATATGGATGTACCTTACTGAAAAAATACAATTTGGAATACTCCAACCAGTCAAGTTAAAATGTATTATAATTTCTGCTTTATCTGTTTTTTTTGAATCTGCCATTATATGATGCAAGCTGGTTTGGTATCACTGGATTGATACTACATTTCATGGGCGTCACAAACCATCTTAGCAACATACCATAGCAGCAGTACAGGTAAAACTGCATTATGGGATTGTGCTGGGTAATGCTTTGTGTCTAGGCAAGCAAATACATACACATATTGCCTTGACTTAAAAAAGAATTATGGTGAAGCAAAATGATTGTGTTATAATGGAAGTACTGACATTATTCATCACCTTACTTGTGTGAATGGCATTCTCTAAAGGCATCTGATAGCATTATTCATGCAATTTGTGAACTCAACTGGAAATACCACACAACTTCATTCCTTGTGTGTTTTGCAGTCATTTCTACCTCCATGGCACCAAGCCATTAACTATGGGGCATTTTTTTTACCCCTCCAAATTTTTGATTATTTGTATTACTTAAAACTCAAATATCCATGACACATATTATTCTTGGGTTAACGTAGTTACTAACTTAAAAGAGAACCTTGTCAAAGGAAACAGTTATCTCGAGTCACTTAGGTAATATTAGGTAAAGTTAATATTACCACATTTGTCTGATGTCAATATAATCTGCTTTCTTTTCTACAGATAAAAAAATGGGTGATTGGTCATTACTTGGCCGTCTCCTAAATGAAGTTCAGAACCATTCCACAGTGATTGGGAAGATCTGGTTGACAATGTTGCTGATTTTTCGTATTCTGCTGGTCACATTAGTGGGTGATGCAGTATACAGTGATGAGCAGTCCAAATTCACCTGTAACACCCGCCAGCCAGGGTGTAAAAATGTTTGCTACAACACCTTTGCACCTATCTCTCACCTGAGATTCTGGGTTTTCCAAATTGTTTTGGTTTCGACACCATCCATTTTCTACATAGTGTATGTCCTGCACAAAATAGCAAAAGATGAAAAATATGAAATGCAAAAAGCACATGAGCTGGAATTATCAAACAATCCTATAACTAGTGGACACCTCCCAGAAGATGAAACCTTGAGTCAAAGATCTGATGTCGGCAACTCACAGGGAAGTGAATTTGATCTAAGAGATGGAGAATATGAAGCAGAGCATATTAAAAGTAATAAAAGCAGTGACCCAATCTATCTATCAAACAAGGTTTTAACTGTATATGTTATACATGTAATGCTGAGAGCAGTTATGGAGGTAACATTTTTGCTGGGACAGTACTATCTGTATGGATTTAATGTTCCTTGTTTGTTTGTCTGTTGGACCTATCCATGTCCAACCAAAACGGACTGCTTCGTATCCAGAGCAACAGAAAAGACCATCTTTTTGAACTTTATGTTTTGTATCAGTCTCGCATGCTTCTTGCTGAACATTGTTGAGCTCCATTATTTGGGCTGGGTCTACATTGCACGTGTGTTATGTACGACTTGCTCACCCTGCTGCAAGAAGAAGAAACAAAGGGAAGCAGTGCATCGGTATTCACAGCAAAACCCTCTTCTATTGGCACTGAAAGATTCATTCTGCGACAATTTAATGTTGAAGTCATCCGCAGGATTATTGCAGCAGAGACCAGGCTACCTCCCAAGTCAAGCAGCAATTTCATTTGAATCTGAATCAATAGAAACCACAAAAAAGAATCTTGATGAAAAGGAATGCGGCAAGCTGCAAAGTGGAAATCTAAATAAGCCTGGAAAAAGCAAGAAGGTTTGGCTTTAAAAAAGTAAGAGAGGGTTTGAAACAGATTTAGTTACATTCTGAATATAATGTTCACAGGTTCTTTAAATTCAAAACAGTAACAGAAAGTTTGCTAGTAAACTTAACACCTTGCGGGAATTTTCACATGAAAGAACGGGTGGGTTGGAGGCATGGGGGGGAAGTTAAAGTTTTAAACTCGCCCACTTTCACCTTTTACTCAGGCGGGACAGGGGACGGGGCAGCCAACCCGCTGCCAGGAGGCGGGTTGGCATTTTAAATATTATAATGAGGCCTGAAGCCTCTGCTTTAACCTGCTGCACAGGTTTAACTGCAGGCGGCCGGGGATCCCGAGGCTCGGGATTCCCGGTAGCTGCAGCGAGGCAAGCACAGCCTCGGGGAGCAATCCTTGTGGGCCTGGAGGGGCAGGAGTGCTTCCTCCCGACCCCCACAAGCTCACCCACCAGCAGCCCACCCCCCGCAGCACCCCCCCCCCACCCCCCAACCCCACTCCGGGGTCAGGGATTGGACCCCCCTGGGGATTGCAACTCAGCCTTGGGGTCGGGGATGTGACCCCCCTCCCCCCAGGGATCGATCTCAGCCCCCCGGGCTTGGAACCCCCCACCCCGCTTCTACCTGTTCCTGCGACGTCCCTGGCCAGCGTTCCCCACCCGACTAGAAGCCAGCCTATCAATCAGGCTGGCTTCCGGGCGGGGAACATGCTCATTATGTCGCATGCACACTGTGGAGTTAGATCTCCACAGCGCGTGAGGGGAAACCTAGAAATCCAGGTTTCCCACAGTCTACCGGTCCCCCCGCCCTACTCCGGGTGGGTGGGAAACGACAAAATCCAGCCCTTTGTCACTGAAAAGTAGAAAACAGTAGCTAAATTGAATACTAAGCGTGGTTTGATACTGGAATACCCCTTTATTGTGTTGCAATAAGGCAGTTCAGCAAATCAGAAATTATTAAATTATCCTCATTTGAAACTGTAATGGAAAGAACACACTTCTGAAAAACTAAATGAAATTCTCATTCTGTGTTAAATTCTCACTTGTCTCTGGGACATAACAACCAGCAATGCCCTCAAAGACCTAAATAGCCACTTTGGCAGAATTTTCTGACCAGGAAAGTTCTAACTCAAGACTTTCAACCTACTCAGAAGTTGTAAGGTTTATAATTTCCCATTGTAAATACTCAGTATGGATACAGCTAGGAATCTTTTCTCCACATCAATCCTTGGGTGTGGATAAAAAGCCCTTTTATGACCCTATCACTCAACAGTACCTGACTCCAACAAACTATCTGCAATGGTGAAATACCATCCAATAGTACCCCTAACAAGTAAAGGTGGTAGTTGGTTTATCTCACTATTAAAATGCTCCAGGACACACTTTCCTTCCCTAACTGCACTGTAACTCTAATTACAATTTTCCTTCTCTGTTTTAAATTCTAGACCAGGCATTTGACTTACTGTACTAAACAAATAGCCAATTCATAGAGAAATCTAAATTATTTTTCAAAGCTTGACTGTATTTCGCACAGCACCAACTACATATGTATCAAATTTACTATGACAACCAATAAACATATTCCATTCAGAGTTTAACTGGACAGATTAAGGGGTGGTCTCATTGAAGTGTTTAAGTTGATTAAAGGATTTGATATGGTAAAAGGAGATAAACTATTTCCTCTGGTGCAGAGAGCCCAGATCAAGGGGCCATAACCTTAAAATTAGAGCTAGGCCGTTCAAGGGTGATGTCATGAAGCATTTCTTCACACAAAGGGTAGTGGATATCTGTAACTCTCTCCCCCCAAAAAGCTGTTGAGACTAGGTCAACTGAAAAAATCAATACTGAGATTGATAGCTTTTTGTTAGGCAAGTGTATTAAATAACCAAGACAGGTAGATGAAGTTAAGATACAGATCAGCCATGAATGAATGGCGGAACAGGCTCGAGGGGCTGAATTGGCCTACTCCTGTTCCTGTGTTCCTATGCCATATCCGGTCTTGGTTTTGGGGTGACAAATTATAGCAATTTCTTTGTGTCACAGAAAATCTTTAAAAACAACCAGTTAAAGTTTTGGCTAGTGTATTTTGTTAACACGCTATTCTTTTGCCATAGGGGCCTATGCTTCAATCCAGCCATTGCTGGTAAGGGTCCACCTGAAATTAGTTTGGGGCAGTCTTAACCTACTTTCACATCATGTGAATCTACAGTACAAGATTGATTATAATTTGGCACTAAATTCGCAGTCTTGCTCAGGCAGAACACAAAAATGGTATGTGTGAGAAATTAGAACATTTATAATAATGTAGTGGAGAGTAGTCTTTTGAGGTGAGGATGAGGAATATGAATATGAATATGCTTTACTCTACAATTAGTCTTTGCTATACCTGAACTAGGAGTTTTTTTATGCTGACAGTTGGCACCGAAAGTAAAACAAATTGTTCCACTCTCGAGCCCTGACTTCCCTCACTTTGATATATACAAAAAAAACAACCAAAATATTAATCACAAGATAATAATGACAATTAAAAGCACCAATAAGAAATAAGAAATTTAAGCATTTGCAAATCAATTTGAGGTTCAACTGTAGATTTTCAAAACTGAAAATGAATTGGAAGAAAACAATAAGCTAGAAAGAAATTAAAGTTATTAGTAACATCTGATACATTTCTCAACTCATTTCTTAGTAGTATATAGGATTAAAAATCTTCTATCATGTGTATTAATTTCCCACCCAAGGTACTGAAGAGTTCTGTCTAACAATTTCCAGTAAGAAGAAAGAACGTGCATTTATATAGCGCCTTTCACGACCACAGGGCATCCCAAAATGCTTTACAGCCAATGAAGTACTTTGGAAGCATTAGTGTCGCAATGTAGGAAACATGGTAGCCAATTTGCACACAGCAGGATCCCGCAAACAGCAGTGAGATAAATGACAAATGTTTTTTAGTTGTTGTTTGATGGATAAATGTTGGCCAGGAAACCAGGAGAATTCCCCCTGCTCTTCTTTGAATATTGCCGTGGGATCTTTCACGTCCACCTGAGAAGGCAGACAGAGTTCCTGGTTTAACATCTCATCTCCATCCTAGATTATGTGCTCAAGTCTTTAGAGTGGGTCTTGAACCCATGACCTTCTGACTCAGAGGCAACAGTGCTACCACTGAGCCAAAGCTAACATCTTAGAAAGGGATTGCCTTGTTATTCTTTGGGGCTGCATCAAAAGCATTACTTTTAATAATGATCAGACTTTTCCTATAGATTATTCAAGTTTTTCCTTTGTACTTTTCCTATATTTTCTTGGTAATATTTCTTCACATGTACTTTTGGATGAGAATACAGCAAAGAATAATTGAACTACATGCTAGTGTATTAAGAAATACTGGGGCTTAAAACGGTTAAATTATGAGGACAGGTTGTATAAACTTGGCTATTATTCCCTGGAGTTTGGAAGGTTGAGGGGTGATTTAACTGAAGTGTTTAAAATGATAAAGGGATTTGATAGGATACATAAAGAGAAACTATTTCCGCTGGTGGGGGAATCCGGAAGAAGGAGACACAAACTTAAAATTAGAGCTCGGCCATTCAAGAGTGACATTTTTCACACACAGGGTTGTGGAAATCTGGAACTCTCGCCACAAAAAGCTGTGGATGCGGAGTCAAGTGAATTTTTCAAGACTGAGATTGACAGATTAGGTAAGGGTATCAAGGGATGTGGATCAAAGGTGGGTAAATGGAGTTGACGTGCAGATCAGCCATGATCTGATAGAATGACCGGAGGGGTTGAATGGCATACTCCTGTTCTTATGCTCCTTAGATATTTTGAAAATATTTCAGTGCGAATCTCCACAGCCAGATGAGTGAGTTTTCATACCAATACAATACTGTAAAGTGTGTTTACACTGAGAAGTTTGTTTATTAGTTAGTCTAGACTTTATTTGCTCCAGTCTGAACATGCCAGTTTAAATACATCGTGGCTGTAATGTACACATACCAGTTTGAGACTGGTGCATGTTGAGTGTAATGTAGAGTCAGCAGATTCAAATATCCGATATCAACTTCAAGGCACATTGGGAGCTGGGGGCAGGGGAGGGAGTCCGATAACGCGTGGGAAACCTGGAAGTAATTTCAGCGCGCCTATCTGTGGCATTTTAACACAGGCACCTTATTGTAATTTTTCTTCCGGGTTTGCCATCGAATTTCCGACAGCGGGCATGGTGTGGACCTGCATGACGCGATCTCAAGTATTTATAGGGCCAATCCAAAAATGGAATTTGGAGGAGTTGGGAGTTTTGGCACAGAGACAGCAGTTGCAGAATATGGACTCTGGATGCTCAAAGATTGCTTCCCGCTTTAATGACGCCTCCCTTGATGTACTGCTGGGGGCAGTGAGGAGTTGGAGAGAGATACTCTTCCCTAGCAATGGGAGGAAGAAACCTGCTGCTGCTACAAAGAAGGCGTGGCTGGAGGTGTCCCAGGAGGTCAGCAGCAGGAGCATTGTGTCAGGCTCCTATCTTCAGTGCAGGAAGCGCTTTAATGACTTAAACCAAGTCAGGAAAGGTGAGTACAGTTGCACATTCACCTACATCCTGTTGTGCGCATCATCCCCCTCGCTCTGCCTTGACAAGCTTACTCCATCACATCACTCCTCACAACCATTTATCTTGCAAGCTCATCCATCCTTCACTTTCTATGCACTTCCTCACATCCCCATCTATCCTTCCACCGGTGCCACTCACCCTGGTCCTTATGCAATTTGATGCCAGTCTCTGATAGTCACCTTCACCAAATGCACTACCATTACACATGGTATTACAGTCAATCATAGGTCTCTGCTTTCCCCCATTGTGGGAAAAGAGAGTGCAAAACACAAGGGAGAGGGAGAGAACCGAAGGTGGTACTCCACATATCTCACAGTTGAAAACTGCAGAGGAGGAAGCGCTGGAGATCAGTGGCGTTTCAACGTCTCTGGCCATCGGAGATGGGCAGATGGGGACCTCCCAGCTACCTTGTGACAGAATTAAATATCATCGGCCCACATGTCATACAACACTCAGTCATGGTGACTTGATTTCAGCAGCGAGTGAAATATGATCATCTAATGATGTTGCAACATTCTTACTTAACCAGTACTAATTCATATCTTTTCTCCCCGCCAGGGCCTTCATGCATGCAGCAGCAGTCGGTAGATATTGCGGACGAAGACTCCTCAGAGGCGCTGATTCCTCCTGAGAATGTAGCATTACAGAACTTATGCTTACCATGCACCAGCACAGACACTCGCACTTTGGTAGGTCGAGTTAGTCAGGTAGTTGGGTTTTCACCTGGTGACTCACAGTTCACAAGTGAGCAAGAGCCGACAGTGATGGCAGGGACAGTTGTGGAGAGTCCGCATCAGAGTGCGCAGCCCTTTCCAAGCTCTGCTCAGTTGGACACATGCTGTACCTCAGGGGCCGTCGATGAAAAGAATAATCATTGAGGGGCAGCAGAAAATCTGCGACGTACTGACAGGCCTCCCATGCACACTATTGCAGAAAGAATGGAGGAGTCCACCTCAAGCATAAGTGGGTTGATGTCTCAAGGCATTGCGAGAATGTTTTCTTCCATAGAGTGGCCAACTCCATGGAACATCAATCGCGGCAATCAAATGAGCCCTTGCAGGCCTTGACCATGGCTGTGCAGACTCTGGATGCCAACATGTCTGGCACCTTAAATAGGATGACA
Source organism: Squalus acanthias (assembly GCA_030390025.1). Classification (NCBI taxonomy): domain Eukaryota; kingdom Metazoa; phylum Chordata; class Chondrichthyes; order Squaliformes; family Squalidae; genus Squalus; species Squalus acanthias. Next base: position 15,578,182 of record CM059448.1, read on the forward strand.
GACACCTTAGCCTTGGCCTTACAGCATGTCACTTATCTGCACCAAGCTGCTCTCCCACAGAGTGGTAGGAGTGAAGTGTGGCTGGCCTATGAGAGGGATGATGGCAAAAGGGGACATGGAAATGGGGATCCACTCAAAGCACTCCCACTTCTCACCCATTGCCACCCCTCAGTTAGTACCCGACATATTGCCTCCTCTCCCGATGGACGAGTCTGCCCCTACACAGGTGCAGGTGGAGCAGTCTTTGGTGGGGCCCTCACGGGCTCCAAATCCCAAAGTTTATCAGCCAAGAGCATCTCAGTAGTCAGAGCAGATATCTGAGCAGACTGCCTCTACCTCTGCTGAAGCCACAGGGGTTGCACCATGTTGGAGCGGTAGAAAAAGGAAGAGTAAAGCTTTGTAGTTGCACAAGAGTATGGACATGGGTGTTTTTAGAAAATTTTATGTTGTTAAGTTTCCATTCTTTGCCGATCGCTTGCTCAATGACACATCTGGTTGTCATATGACTTTCGTTGTATCGCTCTTGGGCTTCATTGGTTGGGTTTCTCACGGGTGTCATCAGCCAAGTTAGAAGGGGGTATCTTTTATCTCCTACCAGCCACCCCTTAAGTCTGCTTGCTGGTCCAAAGAGCTTGGACTGCCGCATCATGGCAGCTCCTGGGAATCTAGCGCACACCTGCATAAACCTTTTCCTGTGGTTGCACACACAGCTGCACATTGATGGAGTGGAAGCTCTTGTGGTTTATGAATACTCCTGGTTGAATACCCAGGGGTGCATGGATTGCCACGTGTGTGTAGTTGATATGCCCTGCACCTGTGGGAAGTCAGCCAAAGATGCAAACCCGAGTGCCCGCTCATTCTGACTGGCATCATCACAGGTGAAGTTGGCATAATTGCCCTGGCAAACAGCTCATCAGTGACCTGCCTTATGCATTTGTGTACAGTCTACTGAGAGATCTTGGATATGTCTCTGGTGGTGCCCTGGAAGGATCAAGAGGCAAAAAAGTTGAGGGCGGTGGTCACTTTCACAGCCACTGGTAATGCGTGGCCACCAGGTCCAGCAGGGGGCAGGTCTTCTTCTAGGAGGCTACAGATGTCTGCCACCACAGCCTCCGGAAGCACTGCTCTTCCGAGATGTTTAGAAACCTGAGTCTCTGCCTTTACACCCTACTATGCGGTTAGTGCCTCCTGCGAGCTCGACCCCTCAGCTTCTCCCCTCTCTGCTCATCACCTACAGGTCTCTCCACAGCAGGCTATTGCTGGTGCTGATGGTCATCTTGCTCCTCGTCTGAGGTCCAACTAAGGCAGCCAAGTCGCCACCCATCCTGATCTGAGTTCAAAACCTCCAAAGTGTAGAAACTAACCTCTCACGACAAGTATTTTGAACAAACCCTTTCCCAGTGGTAGGTAAGAAAGCAGCTGTGAGCAGTGAGTACTTATTGCAGTATTTGCCTGACTTTTAATGAGCCCCATGAATTGTCGTTATGTTCTCGCCTTAGTTTCAATGTCGAGTTTCGAGAAACCCATGGATGCACCATTAAATTCGATTGTACATTGAAATATCGCTACAATGAAGCGATTAACATATTTAAATTGGTAACCCGCCTCTCCGGAGGGAGTTATGCGCAATTTGCCGAACGCGCCCAAGCTAAACCCGGAGGTTGACGCATTGGAGCCGGCGCGAACACATTTTCGGCCACTTTAACCCCCCACCGCACCTAAACCCATGAATTGCTCCATGTTAAAATTTCCCTGTAGTGTCAGTTCCACATTACTCTCCGGGCAGGGAATGGAGGTCTGTGCATGTTGCTTGCACACATGCTGCACACTGGCATCTGAATGCCAGTAGGATTTTAATGATGCTGAAGAACCAACAGAATTAAAATGAAATTTCAAAAGTTCCCAAGAGCTCCATTGGACTGCCTGGGAACTTTTCAAAATTCACTTTCCACCTGCAGTTACTCTGTAGGTAGTGCGAAGCCAAAGTATTGTGAGAGTAGCTCCCTGGGATTATCTCACGCTGCTTGTCTAAATTTGATTTGGATGACTTCACATCCAGGGTACACTACACAGTTTGCGTCAATGCTAAGTTAAAATTGCTTTGTATCAATGAAAAATGTCTTTATATAATTGGCCTATATGAGATAGATTCACTTGTAGGTTTTGATATAAGTAATCAAAATATCCATAGCTGGTTTTCCCTGATATTGGATAACGACATTACTACAAATCAAATTGTACACAGCTTCTTAGCATATTGATAACCGATTGGCATTCATTAATTATAGATTAATAAAAATAGAATAAGGTGTTTTTCTTGAAAGAATAGACAAAACGGTAGCTTATTTTGAAGATGAATAGTTTCAATTTGCTTACAATTGGATTTACATACATAGAGATAGGGCTCACAGTGAGCAAAAATAAGAGATTCCTATTCTAATAAAATCAAAATACCACAGATGCTGGAAATCTAAAACAAAAAATTCTGGAAGCACACAGCAGGTCAATTGGCATCTGTGGAGAGAACAGAAAATGTAATATTTCAGGTGGAAGAGTTTGCATCTGAAACATTACCTTTTCTGTTCTCTCCACAGATGCTGACTGACTTGTGAAATTCTTGTCTTGTATGTCTTACTGAGGTAAACAAACCTCTGATACATTATCCTTTTTACTGCAGTTTGAAAAATCAAACCTTCTACCTTTTTGAGATGACATTAACCCAGTAATTAAGGCTCTCAGTAACTTTCTATGTATTAGACAATGCTGTGACAATGATAATGTTAATAAAAGAAGTTAGTTGTATTCGCCAGTTTTTTACTTGAAGATAAGAGTAATCAGCTCTTATATTATACAATTAAAGCAAAAAATGCTGGTATACAGAGCGCGTGAGTCAGCAACTGAAAGGAGAAAGAAAGGTTAACATTTCAGGTCAGATCTTCATTAGAATTGATCAGAACTGACAAAGGATGCTACCCAAAACATTAACCTATCTTTTTAAACATTAACCTAGTTTTTTGTTTCAGATGCTGACTTGTTTGCTGTGTGTGCTAGCATTTTCTGGTTTTATTGGAGACTTATAACATTTGTGAATTATGTTTTAATTTCTTCTATGCTGTACAAGTAGATCTGGCTTAGAATGTGTGCCAAAGGTGTAACAATCCAAAGGTTCAGTTGATATGAACTGCAAACAAACTTGAATGGTTTATGAAGTAATTTTGAGTTCCTTGACTATGACTACCCCTCCTAGTTGTTGCTCTTTCTAATATATATGCAAGCATAGGATTAAGTCCTGTTCACCCATCACTCCTGTGCTCGCTGACCTAGATTGGCTCCCGGTTAAGCATCGCCTCGATTTTAAAATTCTCATCCTTGTTTTCAAATCCCTCCATGGCCTCGCCCCTCCCTATCTCTGTAATCTCCTCCAGCCCCATAACCCTCAGAGATATCTATGCTCCTCTAATTATGGCCTCCTGAGCATCCCTGATCATCATTGGGGCTGTGCCTTCAGCTGCTAAGGCCCTAAGCTCTGGAATTGCTTCTCTAACCCTCTCCGCCTCTCTACCTCTCTTTCCTCCTTTAAGACGCACCTTAAAACCCACCTTAACTGCCCTAATATCTCCTTATGTGGCTCGGTGTCAAATTTTGTTTTATAACGCTCCAGTGAAGCACCTTATATAGCGCCTTTAACGTAGTAAAAATTTTACTACGTTAAAGGCGCTATATAAATACAAGTTGTTATTGTTGTTGAATGGTTAATTTGGCAATTGGGTGTGTGTGTTAGTACTGTGTCCTTTCACCTTTGAGCTATAAATTTAATCCATCTCAGACTGATGAAATAAAAATCTCCTGTCTTGGTCAACTTCAATGGTTCTAAATGGAATAATTTTGGGTAGTTTCAACTTAGTCCATAGTGAATAAGTTTACAACAGAAAGCTGTCTTTAATTCAGCATCAGATTAGCAATTTCACTCGGAAAAGCCAGCAAGACATCTTGTATGAGAAATGGAAAACGTTACATTGGTGCATTGGTAGGAAGGTGGTCTTCTGAGGTTGGGATTAAGGTGCTTTGTTGAAAAGGATTGGAATTCTACATCTGGCCATAATATGTGATCTGCTTGTGCTATATTTGTAGTGTGCATGTGAGATGGTGACTTTAGGTGCCGTAAGTGAAAAATTGTTGCAGTCAACACTATCACCCCTCGTGCTGATGAGCACAAAAGTCACCTACATATTCTTTTGTTTTGCAGTTTGAATTGATTTCCTCTGACAACTCTGGTCATTTTGTTTTAGTATTTTCCACTGTTACCAATGGTACCAAGTTGTGCTGTTCAGGTCTGCGTACAGTGACAGCATCACAAGACAGGAAGAGGTGAGACAGGGATATCTACTATCGTTTTAATATATATATATATTATATAAAGTATAACTGGATGAACCATCTACACTCTCTGATGCTAAATGTCGTATTGGCCAGAACATGTTCCTTTGATTTTTTTAGGCACTTTGAAATAGTTACTTGCCAAGTTAAAACTTGCCTTCTACTATGCAGTGTTAATCATCATGTAAACATAAAAAAAATTACACAGTGACATACTGTTTGCGCTTTCTTTATATTTACCTCGCTATTGAATAACAATTCACCATGTGTGAGATTTCTTGAAAATTTTAAATCATATTCATGTTTTTTCTTAATAACCAGAATTCAAAAACAATGCAAATCTCAACATTTTTCTATCATATTAGGTTTTCCATCCTTAAAATAGTTTATTTTTACCAATATTTTAAGAAAATTATATATTATTGCGAAAATTATTATGATCATTTTCCAATAAATTTACTTCCCAAAGAACAAAAGCAAAAAAAACAAAAGCTTTGCAACAGTTGACATTACTGTTTAGAAAGCAGAAAGTACAAAATAAATGTTGTTTCCACATGAAGAAAAAAAATTGATTTTCCCATTTTGTAGTTCATTTTGCTACCTGCCTTTAGACCTCAATGAAAAGAGCATAAAACCAACCTACACTAAGCACTCTGGTATTATGCTATTGTGCAACTGGGTGCAGAATGTGCAGGAGAACAGCCTGGACTGATGGGCTTTCTGATATCCTTACCCTAATGGTCCAGTTGAAATTGTGAACTTGCAATACAGGTCACTGCGAATGTCCATCATGCTGTACCATTGGGCAGCTGTTCAAAGGCATTTATTTTTACATTAAAAGATTAAAGATAGATTTTCACCATCTGTTCTGGAGTCTTGGAGATAGGTATCAGCATCAAGACTGTCTCATCAAGATTCCTGGATCATCTATAGACCAAGGTGCTTCATGGTATAAAAATAGTGGCTTCATAACCAGTGTGCTCTGGAGCTAAATCCAAGAGTTAAAAGACAGGTTCAATCTCATCTATCTTGACTGAGTCACCATGGAAGTGCTTCAAGGATGCACGCTATTCCAAATTACAGTACATTACAGAAATACCGCAACCCATATTTAAGGAATTATTTTAAAACTGTTATGTTAAGTATTTTATATAAAATAAAAAAGTTAATTCCGATGAAGTTAAAAATCAACAAATTATGCAAAGATAATGAATTTGATTAATTTTATCAAAATACCGTTAGTACTGTGGTAAAACATATGCAGTTCCTAATTTTAATGGCACAAATATATGGACTGGATTTTGCCAGCCCTGGGGAGGTGGGTTTGGAGGCGGAACTGCCGGGAAAATGGCATAATTTGGTGGCGGGTGCCCAACCCGCCCCCGTGCCATCTTGCCAGGAGGCGGGTAGCCGTCCCGCGCCGGGTCCCATCTCCTTGGAGGCGGGAAGGGATTACAGCCACTTAACTGCCTGTTAACAGGCAGATATGAGGATTATCCCCATTTTGCCCACACAAGTGCGGGCTTCCTGAAGGCACTGAAACCCGCCAGGGTCACTGAGGCGAGTAGTGGGTCTGCGGGGGTTGGAGGAGTGCAAAAGTGCGCTGTGAAGGTAAGTGATGGGTGCAAGTGTGGAGAGGTGAGTATCTGAGGTAAGTGGAAAGTGGTAGAAAAAGTGTACTTACCTTTGTTTCTTCCTGCAGGCTTCAATTGGTGGGTATGCGGAGAGCCTCGGACCTCCATGGCAGAGATGACAGATGGCCGTTGCACTCTCCAATGCAACAACCATCCAATTTCTGCAAAAGAAAGAGGTTTGATGAGGTCTTGAATTCACGAACTCATCAAACTACATATAATGTCAGTGTTTGACAGCTTCACAGAGCTGTCAAACGATGACAATTCATCTGTCAAAAATTTTTGATAGATGAAACGTCATACGCTGACGTTCTCTGTAACCGGCTTTCCCTTAATTGGCCTGCTAAGCCCGCTGGGCGGGCTTAACAAGGTCAATCAAGGGAAAATAGCGTGGGTTGGCCAGAAGTTGATGGAGGCGGGACTGAAACCTGACAAGTGGGAGTCCCGCCTCCAAAAGCTCCCCATTGGCAAAATCCAGCCCTTTGTTTCTGCAATATAAAATCATGGAGCACAGAAAGAGGCCGTTCGGCCCATTGTGTCTGTGCCGGCTCTTAGAGGGAGCTATCCAATTAGTTCTACTCCCCTGCTCTTTCTCATAGCCCTGCAGATTTTTTCCTTTTCGAGTATATATCCACTTCTGTTTTGAAAATTACTTTTGAATCTGCTTCCACCACCCTTTCAGGTAGTGCATTCCAGATCATAACAACTCACTGCGTAAAAAAAATTCTCTTCATCTGCTCTCTGGTTCCTTTGTCAATTATCTTAAATTTGTGACCTCTGGTTACTGACCCTCCTGCCAGTGGAAACAGTTTATCCTTATTTACTCTATCAAAACCCCTAATAATTTTGAACACCTCTATTAAATCTCCCCTTAACCTTCTCTGCTCTCAGGAGAACAATCCTAGTTTTTCTCCACATAACAGAAGTCACTCATCCCTGGTATCATTCTGGTAAATCTGCTCTGCACCTTCTCCATGCTGCCCTAACATCCTTCCTAAAGTGCGGTGTCCAGAATTAGACACAATACTCCAGCTGAGATCTAACTCGTGATTTATAAAGATTTAGCATAACATCCTTGCTCTGGCACTCTATGCTTCTGTTTATAAAGCCCAGTATCCCTTATGCTTTTTAACAACTTTATCAACTTGTTCTGCTACCTCCAAAGATTTGTGTATGTGAACCCTCAGATCTCTACATTCCTGCACCCCCTTTAAAATTGTACCACTTAGTTTATATTGTCTTCCTCCCAAAATGCTTCACTTCACACTTCTGTATACAATATACTAAATAATAACTGAAATTTTAATGAAAACAAATGCAATGCTCGACATTAAGTTTCAAGCATCTTCCACCAGGGGGTGCTAAGTTTTTCTAATTATACAGCAACTGGCATTTCTGACTGTGCAACCAACATTTTAGTGTAATCTATCCTCCATTACGCAATACATCACCTGTTCTGGAGGATTCTTACCTGCCAGTCTTGTTTCCATGCTAACTATGCAAACGTCACCGGTTGAGTGAAGTGTAATTTCCGAACTCTGAAATTGATCTGACTGACAAACACGATTCAATAGTCCATGTTTGTACGCCGCCTTCCGAAAATACTGATTCTGATAGCTAATAATAACTTTACAATAACAGACATTCTTGGGCAATTTGAACTCCTTTCAACCACCAGGAAAGAAGCAGGGGGAGCAGACAAAATGGAGCGACTCCAGCTCCTACTCTGTTCCAGCTGATCTGTAATTTTAACGCTGCTGGTTTTGGCGTCAGATGAGGCTTCCACCGGAATCTGGCAGGAGCCTCATTAATAAATGAATAAAATTCCATCGGAATCCTGTGAAGTAAATGTGCCCCATTGGAATTTTAACTCGGTCCTGAGCGGGACTCCAACCGCAAACGCTCTTGACCTCACACGCCCCATGCGGGATTGCCATCCGCTCCTGCCGGCTACCCACCCGGAGTTAAAACCAGCTCTCCAGTCTCCAGTCTAAAAGTTTCTGTAACCTAGTTGAGTAAATAGTCTTTGTTTACACTAGCAATTGCAGGTCAGAATGGACACAACGTTTGCCAATAAAAACTCAGTTCATTTTGTATTCTGAATTGTTCCCAGCATAAATTAAACCAAATATTTGAGGTAGATTTCATGCTAACAGCAACAACAATTTGCATTTATATAGCACCTTTAACTGAGTAAAACGACCCAAGGCACTTCACAGGATCGTTATTAAACAAAATTTGATACCGAACCACATAAAGGGATATTAGGGCAGATGACCAAAAGCTTGGTCAAAGAGGTAGGTTTTAAGGACCGTCTTACAGGAGGAAAGAGAGGTGGAGAGACGGTGAGGATTAGGGAAGGAATTCCAGAGCTTAGGGCCTCGGCAGCTGAAGGCACGGCCGCCAATGGTGAAGTGATTAAAATCGGGGATGCGCAAGAGGCCAGAATTGGAGGAGTGCGGAAATCTCAGAGGGCTGTAGGGCTGGAGGAGTTTACAGAGATAGGGAGGGGCGAGGCCATGGAGGGATTTGAAAACAAGAATGAGAATTTTAAAATTCAGGTGTTGCTTAATCGGGAGCAAATGTAGGTCAGCGAGCAAAGGGGTGATGGATGAACGGGACTTGGTGCGAGTTAGGATACATGCAGCAGAGTTTTAGATGAGTTTAAGTTTAAGGAGGGTGGAAGTAGGAGTGTGTTGGAATAGTTAAGTCTAGAAGTAACAAAGGCATGGATGAGGGTTTCTGCAGCAGATGAGCAGGGGTGGAGTTGGGCGATGTTACAGAGGTGGAAATAGGCGGCCTTAGTGATGGGGCGGATATGTGGTCAAAAGCTCATCTCGGGGTCAAATACAACACCAAGGTTGCGAATAATCTGAATCCGGCTCAGACATTTACCAGGGAAAGGGATGGAGTCGGTTGCTAGGGAACGGAGTTTGTGGCAGCGAACAAAGACAATGGCTTGGTCTTCCCAATATTTAGTTGGATGAAATTTCTGCTCACCCAGTACTGGATGTCGGACAAGCAGTCTGAAAATTTAGCAACAGTGGAGGGGTCAAGAGAGGTGATGGTGAGGTAGAGCTGGGTGTCATCAGCGTACATGTGGAACCTGATGTTGCGTTATTGGATGATGTTGCTGAGGGGCAGCATGTAGATGAGAAATAGGAAGGAGCTAAGGATAGATCCTTGGGGGACACAAGAGGTAACCATGTTGGAGCAGGAAGAGAAGCCATTGCAGGTGTTTCTCTGGCTATGACTGGATAGTAAGAATGGAGCCAGGCGAGTGCAGTCCCACCCAGCTGGACAACGGAGGAGAGGCATTGGAGGAGGATGGTTTGGTCAACTGTGTCAAAGGCTGCAGACAGGTCGAGAAGGATGAAGGAGGGATAGTTTACCGTGGTCACAGTCACATAGGATGTCACTTGTGACTTTGATATGACCAATTTGTTAAGACCAATTTGATGGTAAACATTTGCCAGATTTGTTTTCTGCCTCTTCTCCTGAAGGCACTGACTCATCATGAGATTAGGTTCCATGGGTGGTGCTAGCCCTTAAGTACCTCTACCAAATGACCATTTTTATGTGTGAGTGTAGACAATGAGTGTCAACATGCTATTTGAATGCAGGAGACAACACAGCCCAGCCTGATTCTATCTTCAACTAATGGTCACACACGTGTACTTTCCAGCAAGGGTCACTAGATAACATTCAAGAGAGAGATAACCCCACTGATTCTTCCCTTCATCTCCTGGAATCATTTAGTTGGATGCTACAATGTGGGGGAAGTGCAGGAATTTTCTGGATGGATGAATTAAGATGGACCGAATGGACTTCCTCATGAGTATTGATCTTGTGATTTCACCCAGGGGCACTATGTAATGCCCCTATCACCACTATGGATGAGATTAGCGCAGAACAGTGCTAGAATTTGGGGCCTTCATGGTCTGTATGGCTCAGGACTATGTTGCCTTTACTCACTGAGCAATCAGGGGAGCCACACTTTCCAGTTCTTTCATTGTGAATCACTCGCTGCATCTGTCCTTTTCTGTGAACTGGACATGCTCTGTTCTTCTATTGCATCTACTCCACTGTTTCCAATTTTGATGAAGGTCTATACGCTCTAAGTGTCAATAAACTGCCTTTTCTCTTCACAGGTATTGACTGACCTGGGTATTTCCAGCAGTCTTCTGTTTTCACTTCAGATTTCGAGCATTTGCAGTTTTTCCCTTTTATTTGCTATTATTTCCGTGATCTGTTCTCCTTGCATTTCAGCGAATATTATTGCAAACAAAAAGCTTTGCTTGTACATGTTGGTGTAATTACATGTGAACAAACAAACAAAATATAAATGATTACATGCATGCAGCTACCCCATTGAGTCAGCAGTGTGAATGGAGGACTACCAATATGCATACTGTGCTTGGATGAAGACATTGGCACTTAGCACAAGCAAAACATTGCTGAAAATCAGACACCTCCTCACTACAATATGACAATCTTTTTGTATGGGTATATATATGTCTCTAACTAAAACTGATAACAGCTGAAATATTGCACCTTCGTGGACAAACATGGTGACCTGTATACAATGTTGCAGAAAGGGACTTGTTATTGAGTAGGAGGTCACTGTAACCTCAAGAAATAGGAATGAACAAGAACATTGGATTTAACACTCTATCTAGTTGATGTTGCAGTGTTACAGCTTTTTGAATGTTTTTTTAAAACTGGCCAAAACAGTTTTTAACAAATCAAGTTATATATATTTCTTAAATTTTTGTGTGAATTTCAGTTTAATTTATCTTTATGAGATTCAACAAAGACACGTTATTTTTTCCTAAGATAGCGCTGTGTTGCTTGACAAAAAAAATGATTAGGAGCAATATCCCATTACCACCCTTTAACGTGTTAAATCAGATTTTTCTTCTTGAATAACACTCATCGTATGGCTGTGTACCATTAGTCTTGGAACAAAAAACATTTACCTAATGTCTAAATGTTATTAAGTAATGGATAAATTGCCTTTGACTCTGCTGATCTTGGTGTATGTTCTTGATGACAAAGTCAGAATGTTATTCTACAATCTTGTGCTATAATTAACAAGCTAAATGTCAATAACTAACATTAGTTACGTATCGCTTATGCTGGAAAAATCTGTCTGTTTTTGAAATACACAATTTGATATTTCCCAGTGTCTCAACTTTCAGAATGTTTTCACAGAGTTTCTGCTGTCTGTTTAATTACAAGTTCATTAATTTTTAAATTATTACAAAACAGTTATGTATATTGGTGCCAAAATAACTCCCTTTAACCAAAACGGACACCAAAAAATGAATTGGAACAGGAGCTGGGCTGATAACTTTCAGGGAAAAAGTACCAGTGGGAGGTGGAATAATGTTTATTGTTATTGTTAATATTTTTTATTAAAGCAGTTGGTGTATCCCGGTTACCACAAGTTACCTGAAGATTTCAATGACAAAGGCATCTCAGACAGACTATCGAAAAATTATTCCCAAAGATTATCAAATCTCCCTCCCATACATTAACTTCACCCTTTCCTCTTTTTAATCTTCCTCCCATCTCTTTTTTCCTTTCTCTTCCCATCCCTTACTTCTCTTCCCTTCCCCCCCCCCTTCCTTCTTTTCCCTTTGGTTTGCAACCCTCTTGTAATCATTGCTCACCTTTAATACCTTCCTTTATTCTGCTAACCTAGAAATATCTTACAAGTAAGCATGTTACAAAGCAACTGATCAATTATTAAGCTTTAAATTTATTCAACAAGCACAAACATATATTTTGTAACATATTGAACAATAACTGCATTCCTAAAGCTGAACAATTTCTAACTAATTTAAGGATCATGTGGGTAGTTCCAGTCAAAACAACAAATGAGAAGGATACACATAAATTTACTGGGCAAGTTATTCAGTGGGTGATACTATGTTACCCCAAAATGCTTTAATAGAGTTGAAGATTTTCTGTTGTTCTAAGGGGTTGGCGACAACAACCTGTATTTGTTTAGTGCCTTTAATGTAATAAAATGTCAGCACAGACACGCTGGGCCGAATGGCCTCCTTCTGTGCCGTAAATTTCTATGATTCCATGGGCGCGATCTTGCCAGCCCTGGGGAGGCGGGTTTGGAGGTGGGACTGCTGGGAAAATGGCAGAATCTGGGGGCGGGTGCCCATCCCGCCCCCAACCCGCCTCCGTGCCATCTTCCCGGGAGGTAGGTAGCCGACCCGCGCTGGGTCCCGTCTCCTGGAGGCGGGAAAGGGATTACAGCCACTTAACTGCCTGTTAACAGGTAGTTAACAGGCAGTTAAGAGGATTATCCCCATTTTACCCACACAAGTGCGGGCTTCCCGAAGGCTGCGAACCCCGCCAGGGTCACCGAGGCGAGCAGTGGGTCTGTGGGGGTCGGAGGGGTGCAAAAGTGCGCTGTGAAGGTAAGTGATGGGTGCAAGTGTGGAGAGGTAAGTATGTGAGGTGAGTGGAAAGTGATAAAAAATGTTTACTTACCTTTGTTTCTTCCTGCAGGCTTCAAACGTTGGGGATGCGGAGAGTCTCGCATCTCACCGGCAGAGATGACAGATGGCTGCTGCATTCTCCAATGCAACAACCATCTAATTTCTGCTCACAAAAGAGGTTTGATGAGTCTTGAATACAAGAACTCATCAAACAACATAGAATGTCAGTGTTTGACAGCTTCACAGAGCTGTCAAATGATGACAATTCATCTGTCAAAAATTGTTGACAGATGAAACATCATACGCTGACGGTCTCTGTAACCGGCTTTCCCTTAATTGGCCTGCTAAACCCGCTGGGCGGGCTTAACAAGGTCAATCAAGGGAAAATAGCGTGGGTTGGCCAGAAGTCGATGGAGGCAGGACTAAAACCCGACAAGTGGGAGTCCCGCCTCCAAAAGCTCCCCATTGGCAAAATCCAGCCCTATGTCCCAAGACACACCACATAGAAAAATTAGGAAAGTTGACCAAATGCATTGTCAAAAATATAGATTTCCAGTAGGTGTTTAAAGGTGGAGTGAGAAGTAGCAAGGCGAAGAGGTTTAGACAGGGAATTCCAGTAGGACCGATATTGCTGAGAGTTCTGCCAGTGAATGAGGAGCACTGAAGCATGGCCAAGAAGTCTGAATCAGAGGATATGTGATTAGCCTGAGAAGTAGGGTTGAAAGAAGTTGCAGAGGTTAAGGTGGAGCAAAGCGATGAAATACAAGGATTTTGAATTTGGAGTTTTGGGGAGTTCGTGGAAGTCAGTGAGAACAGGACTGTTGGGTGAGTGGGACTTAGTGAGGGACAGGATGTGAGTGATGGAGTTTTGAATGAGTTGGAATTGAGTTAGAACCATAGAAGTTTACAGCACAGAAAGAGGCCACTCAGTCCATCATGGCTATTCTAGTTCTTTCCTGGAACAATCCAAAACTAATTCCACTGCCCCTCAATCTCTTCCAGCTCCTGTATCTATCTTTGTTTCAAATATTCATCCAATTTTCCAGTAAAAGATGCAACGTTTTTGCTTTAACTATTCTCCAGCAACCCGCTGCATAAAGAAATTTCTCCTGACCTCTCTAAGTGACAATTTTAAATTGATGACCCCTCATTACTGAATCCCCAACCAGAGGAAATAGTCATTCCCATTCACCCGATCACAACCTTTAGCTGGGTACAGTAGTGCAGTGGTTATGTTACTGGACTAGTAAGAGGCCTGCGCCTTAATAACCCAGAGAATGTGAGTTCAAATCCCAGTTTTATAAAAAAAAATTCAGGAAAAAAAAGCTGGCATCAATAAAATTGACCATAAAGTTGGTGGATTGTCGTAAAAAATCAACTGGTTCACCAATGTCTTTTAGGGAAGGAAACCTACCATCCTTACCTGGTCTGACTTATATGGGTCTCTTGTCCCACACCAATGCTGTTCACTTTTAACTGCCCTCTGAAGTGGCCTAGCAAGCCACTAATTTTCAGGGATAGGCAATAAATGCCAGCCTTGCCAGCAACGCCCACATCCTGTGAATGAATAAAAAAAATAATTTTGAAAACATTTATTAAAGCTCCTCTTAGCATTCTCTGCTCCAGTGGAAACAGTCCCAGTATCTCAAGTCTCTCCTCATAACTATAGTGTCTCATCCCTGGGATCATCCGAGTGGCTCTATGCTCCTTAAAACCTACCTCTCACCTGCCCTAATTTATCCTTATGTGGCTCGTGTCAAATTTTTGGCTTAAAATACTCCTGTGCAGCGCCTTGGGACGTTTTACTATGTTAAAGGCGCTATATAAATAAAGTTGTTGTTGTTATGCTGTACACTCTCTATGACTTTCATACCCTTTCTATAATGAGGCACCTAAAACTACCACACACAGTACTTTAACTGTGGCATAACCATTGTTTTGTAAATAGAAGTGGAACCAAGCAAGAACAGTCTCCTGTCAGTAGACAATGGGGGAAGAGAGTCTGGAGGAGGATAGAGTGATTGACTGTGTTGAATGCCATAGAGTGGTTGCGCAGGACAAGGTGGTTTACCATGTTTTAGTCACACTCACAGAGAATCCATGCACTATCTACAGGACGCACTACCTTCTCAGTGCAACAAGGAACGAGCAATAAAAATGCAGATTTGCCAGTGTCACTCACATCCTGACATCAAATTTTTTTTAAAAGATTGAATGACCTCTTCTAGTTCCAAGATTCTTGTAGTCCACAGGAATGAATGCAAAGAACATCTGAAGAATCACATGCATGTTAAAAGTTGGAAAGTGTAAGAGTTTGAACCAATAATGAGAAATGGAAATGTCTGCTTTTGGAAACGATGAAGGAATATTATATATCACTTAAGCTGAATAGAATGAAATCTTAATATGAAAATATTAAATTACCAGTACTGAAAGAATATTTAAAAAATTCTAATGAAAACATTGGTCAGTACACACCAGTAAGGTGTCACTTTGTGATTATGCAAATTGCATATTCTTTGCTGTGTGACTCATAGCCCAATTTCACAAGCATTGTGAAATAAAAATCTAAGTTATTCAATGCAATGTACTGTGCTAAGGAGTGGTTAGATCCGTGCTCATACCAATGATTTCCCACACAATGAGTTCACAATCTAGGCTTTTCCATTGAGAGCAGGGATTGAATGAGGCATAGATGTTTCTCTGCAGCGAGGAAGAAAGATATCAGAGGACAAGTCACCCTGTGCCATTAGTGACTGGCTCATGTACAAAACTTGGAGCAGCTGGCCTCTCAGCTGGAAATACTGAGGGGAAATAAACAGAACCTTTTTTATTTTTCTCCCCTCACTCCAAACAAAGACATTAACAATGCACACCATTGTAAACTAATGGTTCCAACTTACACTCTTCACTGAACATCAAATAGCCCAGATATTGCTGCATGAATCCAAATCCAAATCTCTGATTTTGCACATTATTCTTTGGCCTTCTTTCATTTTGCCCCATTTTCAAAATGTTCCTGTTTGGGTCCCTCCCTGCTACCAGACATTTCTTTGATGTGAGGCCAGGTGTAAAGCTCCTTCTGCCTTGCCGAACACCATCCTAAAACTAGGCATTAGAAAGTGCTGAGAGTAGCCGAGATTGTCTTGTTTTCTTTTTGGTATTCATTCTCTTCCTGTGGTGGAGCACCAATTCTGTGCTTGCACCTCTTCCCGATAGGGTTTCCGACCTTCCAAGATTGTCCCGAAGTCTCCAGGAATTAAAGATTAAGCTCTTGGACGCTGCTGTGAGCAACCCAGGAGAAAAGTGGTAGGAGCATTTAAAAAAGCGCTTTTTTTTCATTTTCTTTGAACACTTTCATTTATTAGTTATAAAACTATTGGAGATGGTTAAAAAAAATGCTGTTGACTTGGCAGGGCGGTTGGACAGCATATTTCAGAGCAAGAATTTGCCACGTGGGGAAGAGAACAATGTGAAATCACCTACCAATTGCAAAGTCAACAGGGTAATTTGGTGTCATTGTATTACATTAGTACCAAACATGTAGTATAACTTCGGCATCATTTGGAACAGGCAGATCTGCTGAAAAACACTAAAGTGGGAAAATTCAAAAAGAAAAAAAACTAAATATAGAGGCAATTGACCCAGATTCAGTAATAACTTCACAGCTCATCCCTAAAGCCCTTGTCAGATATTACTCAAGAGTGGATTCCCAAGTTTAATTGGAAGCATGCCAATAATTCTAAGCCTGGTTGTGCCTCACTGATCCTGAAATGTGCTTCTTTTATATTGAGCTCTGTTTCACTAACACATCACCTATGAAGGAGTTTCTTTTTTAAATTTACAATCCCTAATGACTATTGACACCGCGGCTGCCCTGCAGGGAACCTTTTTTTTTGGACAACTACCTCAAAGCGTCCGCTGACAGACGTGCTGCGAAAATGGCCATGTCAAGTAAAATGATTATCGATCGACTGCCTATTTCCGATACCTCTCTGGCTGCCGAAATATTTTACGGGCGAAGGAGATGGCACTTAGAGAGGGTGCAGAAAAGATTTACAAGAATGGTTCCAGGGATGAGGGACTTCAGTTACGTGGATATACTGGAGAAGCTGGGGTTGTTCTCCTTAGAGCAGAGAAGGTTGAGAGGAGATTTGATGGAGGTGTTCAAAATCATGAGGGGTCTAGGCAGAGTAGAGAGAAACTGTTCCCATTGGCAGAAGGGTCGAGAACCAGAGGACACAGATTTAAGGTGATTTGCAGAAGAATCAAAGGTGACATGAGGAAAAACTTTTTTACGCAGCGAGTGGTTAAGATCTGGAATGCACTGCCCGAAAGGGTGGTGGAGGCAGATTCAATCGTGGCTTTCAAAAGGGAATCGGGTAAGTACCTGAAGGAAAAAAATTTGCAGGGCTATGGAGGAAAAGGGCAGGGGGAGTGGGAATAGCTGAAGTACTCTTGCAGAGAGCTGGGACGGGCTGAATGGCCTCCTTCAGTGCTGTAACTATGCTATGATTCTATGATATTCCTACATTATAATGCCTTTATATGGCCTAATGGTTTGCGATGGTGTTTCTCTGCTTTTCTGACACGAAAGGAACAAGAAAAAAACAATTTTAAATACAAGTAAAGCACAGCAAGTGGGAACAACAAAATACCCAAATGGCTCGCTGTGAAATAACTGTCCCATTTCCACCTGGAAGATATCCAGTGTCAGCCTCACTCGAGCAAATCGAATTCCTATTCTATTAATGGTGAGTATCCTCAACGTACATCTGTGCTGTGACCATCCTGTGACAAGAACCACACACACCTCATCACCAGCCTGTTGTGAGTTTTTTTTGTGTGTGTGTACAGAGAGCTCCAGGCGGGCGAAGGGGGCAAAGGTAGCGTTTCTCCGTCGCTTGATCGCCAGTTGGAGGGCTGGGCGGGTCGGGGCGGAGCAGCTTGGCTCCGGCGGCGCGTGGCCGGCAGCTGCGCAGTGACGGACGCTCCCTGGTGCTGGTGGTGCTTTCGGGGCTCGGCTCGGCTCGGCTCGGCTCGCGGCGGCCGGCGCGAGCACACGCACGCAGCGCCATTTTAACCGTCTCGGAGTCGCGCGGCGGTGGCGGCAGAGCAGCAGGCAGAGAGAGAGCGAGCCGGGTTGTCAACGGCTGGATCACAGCAGCAACACCCACAAATAATGCACGCTCCTGCTCCTCTCGGTGAGTACCTCACGCCCGTTTGCTTTTTATTCAGCTTCATCACCCACCCGCCGGCTTTGATCTTATTTTAATTTTTTTTTTAAAACTCCGAGGTTTTTTTGGGCATCATTAACATTCCTTGAGTGATATATTTTTTAATATATATCTATGTTGGGCTTATTTTTTTGCGTCTGGAGGGAGGGAGTTTTCAGGAAGCGAATGCCAGGCGTTTTCCAGGAAGAAAAAAAACCCCCACACACACACAAGAGAGACAGACACTGATGAAGCTGAGCTCTGCAAGGGAAATTAAAATCCTGTTTCAGTGAACGACGCATTTGACACGCAAAAAAAAAAAAAATCCTTCTTTTGTGTTGAGTTTTCCCTATTGTTGCTGGAATGCGCCTATTGTGTTGCTAATTTTCGATTGTAGGCCAAGCTCAGTACCTACAGCTCTGGCCTACCTTACAGCTGGGAATGTGCATTTCGCAAGGTAAGAGGTACAAGTAGGGCTTACCCTTAAAGGTACAGTACGGCACGCTACAGTAGACGAGTATTGCAAGCAAATGCGACCGATTTCTGTTCAAGCTACATTGTTGCAACATGTCTTTTTAATGTCCATACCAAAAATTGAGTTGCTTCAAAATTCATGGCAAATTTAACATATTGATGATACATGCTTAAAACAAAAGTAGTTATATAAAATTCATTGTTTTCCAGCTATACCAAGGCCCATCAATAATTATTTTTTTACAAAATCGCAAAGAATGCTACTGAACTTTATCACCTCCAAAGAGTGCTGTTAAATTACCCTGTGTTCGAGAATACCCTTTGTCGTCTTGGGAAACATTGGCAACTATGGATCACTCCTTCAATTTTTTTTAAATCATGCATATAAGGAGCTTATTATTTATTTTCTCTCAGTATATTGTAGATGAATAACCAATTATGTAAATTTTCTCTTATGTATTTCCTTTATTAGAAGATAAGTGTTACGTTTGTTTTGCCAAACATTTGAGAATTATATTATTGATTACAGTTCCTTATACTATATATAACATTTGCAGCATTTACTTTCCATTAATCTATTAAAGGCGCTATATAAATATAAGTTGTTATAGTGATCGGAAAACTGGTTAAGACTGCTTAATAACTGTTCTGTTCACAAATAGGTTAAGTTTGTACGTTACTGTTCAGCACCATCTAATAATGCCCAAAGCACTGAGGCAAGATTGCTCTCGGCTGCAATGTAAACTGATACTAACAAAATAATTTGATAATATTTAGTTGGGTACCTAATTTGGTACTGTTTGCCCTACACTTTAGAACTGGTGTTCTCAACTGTTATAGTTTTGCGATTCCATATGCTTATTTATACAGCCATTGCTGAACTCTAGTTTTCAGCCACAGCAAAACTCCCTAATATACACTTGGGGCTGACATTCCTCTTTTAATGATAAAGGGGGAAGTACTTATTTTTCTTGTTATAATTAATGACCCACTAACAGAAATGAAAAAGTATAATTTCATTAGTGGGTTGTTAATTATGGGAAAAAAATATGCATCAGCAATTTTTTTTTATTGCGGTCTTTTATCCCTTATGTTGTTGGGTTGTTATTTGATTAAAATATACTGACATTTTACTCTCTTCCTCAGTAAAACTTATGTTTGTACATATAAATTGCTTTTGTTGCTGCTTTACACCAGGATATTAGCAACATAAACGCTGCTAACAAAACAATTATTATCGAGCTAGAGATATAAATTAGTGTTCGTGTCTGTAACATTAATGTTTGGGTGACTTTTTTTTAGCATTAAAGCTCCCTTTGGAAGTATTGTTATATTACAGTGTTGTGCAGTGACATAACTTGTTTAAAAAGTATGTTGTGATGGCACAGCATATTGATGATCCAATATTAGTATGAGATACCCGTGACTCCCTTAAACATAGGTTCCAGGTATTAGTTGTGGAGAAAGGTGAGTTACATTTGACTGTTGCACATCTTTTGAGTAGCTGAATTAAGGTTGGATTGGCAGAGATAAATGATCAAGACTACTTATGTGCTGCTTCCAGAAGACATTGGTGTGTGATATCACGTCTGGGAGTGTCAAAATGAAAAAACCCATAAATTTTAAAGAGCTACCTGACAATAAAGGAACTTGGAGAATTTTGTGTAGATCACAGAAGCTTTCACATTTTAAAATGGTATATGGCATAATATAGATTCTTAATAATTTTAAAACTCTCTCTTTCAAATCCCCAGATAGACTTTAAGAGTATGTTGAGCGTAGTTGTGTAGCTTGTTTACTGTCAAGGTAAGTAAGCTGGGAATTTGCTGCTTTTCAGAAACAGTTTGAATAATTTCTGCATGTTGCCATTTCGTTAGCATTTTGTTGTTGCAACCATTTTAATTTGGCGAAGCAGGCAAATGGCATAATTCCAGAACACACATACAGAGCATTTGGAAAATGGTTACATTTTGAATACATTTCAAAAGCAATACAAATTTAGCTCTAATCTTAAGGATAATAACTTAAAAAAAATTAAAACATGGGTTTCTCAATAAGCAAAGCAAAGCCAACAACAACAACTCATATTTATATACCGCCTTTAACGTAGTATAATGTCCCAAGGCGCTTCACAGGAGCGTTATTAAACAAAATTTGACACTGAGCCACGTAAGGAGATATTAGGGCAGCTGAGGTAGGTTTTAAGGAGGGTAGAGAGGTGAGAGGTTTAGGGAGGGAATTCCAGAGCTTAGGGCCTTGGCAGCTGAAGGCACGGCCATCAATGGTGGAACGATTAAAATCAGGGATGCTCAAGAGGCCAGAATTGGAGGAGCGTGGAGATCTCTTGGGTGGGTGGTGTGTAGGGCTGGAGGAGATTACAGAGAAAGGGAGGGGCAAGGCCACAGAGGGATTTGAAAGCAAGGATGAGAATTTTAAAATCGAGGCGTTGCTTAACCGGGAGACAATGTAGGTCAGCAGGCATGGGGTGATGGGTGAATGGAACTTGGTGCAAGTTAGGACATGGGCAGCAGAATTTTGGATGACCTCAAGTTTACGGAGGGTAGAACGTGGGCGGCTGGCCAGGAGTGCGTTGGAATAGTCAAGTCTAGAGGTAACAAAGGCAGGTTTCAGCAGCAGATGAGCTGAGGCGGGGGGTGTCGGGCGATGTTACGGAGGTGGAAATAGGCGTTTAGTGATGGTGTGAATATGTGGTTGGGAGCTCATCTCTGTGTCAAATATGACATCAAGGTTGCGAACAGTCTGGTTCAGTCTTAGACAGTTGCCAGGGAGAGGGATAGATTCGGTGGCTAGGGAACGGAGTTTGTGGCGGGGACCGAAGACCATGGCTTTGGTCGTCCCAATATTTAGTTGGAGGAAATTTCTGCGCATCCAGCACTGGATGTCGGACAAGTAGTGTGTCAATTTAGAGACAGTGGAGGGGTCGAGAGAGGTGGTGGTGGTGAGGTAGAGCTGGGTGTTGTCAGCGTACATGTGAAACCTGACGCTCTGTTTTCAGATGATGTTGCCGAGGGGCAGCATGTTGATGAGAAATCGGAGGGGGCCAAGGATAGATCCTTGGGGGACACCAGAGGTAATGGGATGGGAGCAGGAAGTGAAGCCATTGCAGGTGATTCTCTGGCTACGATTAGATAGATAAGAATGGAACAAGGTGAGCACAGTACCATCCAGCTGGACGATGGTGGAGAGGTGTTGGAAGAAGATGGTGTGGGCAACCGTGTCAAAGGCTGCAGACAGTTCAAGAAGGGCCAGGAGGAATAGTTTACCTTTGTCACTGTCACATAGGATGTCATTAAGCTCTGGGATGGAGTCAGGACCAAGCTGTGGGCACCAACAGGCGTTTTTATTTTTGTACAACTTTTGTGAAGGTTGAGGGAGTACACAGTGAGAGAGTAAATTAAATGTTTGGTTTAAAATAAAAATCACTTTTTTTATATTACTGGAAACCGATCAGTAATATGTACTGATTTCTGTTGTGCTGAATTTACCACACGTGCTGTGGAATGGATTCAGAAGCAATAGGAACCTGTGCATTTAGATTTTCAGGACGATGTCAATATGACTTAACGTGTAGTCACATTTATGATTTTGCTGTTCTGGCCGTGGACTTAGCCCGAGGTTGGGGAAGGGAGTGTAGAGGTCATCATTGCTGGTCTGTAAGGTGAGCCAACCATACAGCATAGCCAGGGGCATAAACAAAAATGGTGGACCTAAATAACGTGCTGCCGCATATACTGTTTGTTTGTTGCTGGACATTTGGGTTGAAGATGGTGAAGAAATTGTAACTGTCTCTGATGCAAAAATGTTGGCATGTTTATATGTGAGATTGCTGCTGACGTAGATAACGCTGTTGTATAAAGGGGGAAAAGAATTATGCATTTGGTGTAAAACCGAAACACTGTGAGCATACCTCCCTGACACCAGTTTGGCTGTAACTTCGTTTTGAATTTTGCATCTATGTGAAACTGAAACTTGCAGCAATGCAAAATATGTAATGTAAATGGAGTCTTTTTAATTGTTAAGGGTCTTTAATGTCAGAATTTGTGCATTAGCCTGTGCAAAATGGGTGCAAGGGTTTCCTATTTCCCAAGTAAAATTAGATCTAGGTTACAGTCAAGATTTATTACTTGCAATTTTTCAAGTTGTAACATAAACTGTTGTCTTTTAGGTTCCAGAAATGGTCTCGTGGGAAGAATTCCCCTTTGTTTGCTATTTAGAGTGAAGTTATCAATGTATTCTTCATATGTGTGTACAATTTTACAATGAAATCATCAGGAATAGAAATTTCCCCCAGTGTGTAATACTACCATTTATTTTTAAATATTATAAGACTTCCTGCCAGTTCTATAACTCTCAGGTCATTTTTAAGACTATCGACTGTCAATTCTGTTGTACAAATATAATCTGAAGTTAGTGAAGTTTGTATTATTGTGAAGCATGTAAGTTGCACTAATTACAACCTGCCATAGTTACACTTAAGTCTTGATTTAGTTTTAAAAATCTATTGTGAAGGTTTTCAATTATTGTTCCTGAAAGATGACCGGATAATAGGTTAAGTAGACCAAATAATACTATGATAAAAATTGTACTGCCAGTTTAGCAGGGGAATGACCTTTCAGCATCTGGATTATTGTGCATCAGAATAGGATAATACCCTTAATGAATGTCACCAGGCCACTTTTTAAAAGAAAATATATAAACTTATAATTAACATTCTTTTGATCTCTCCATTTTGCTGCATTCATTTTTTTGTTGATCATGTAATTAGGGATACTAGCTTCGGAGATGCTGAGCCTTGGAGTGTGAAGGATCTGACACAAGATACACGGTTGATGCTATATCATGTTTGCATTTATTGATGCATCTCAACTGCTATTTATTCGTTAATTCCTTTTAAAGATGATTATTGCTGTCAGCAGTCATTGCTGTAAACAAATAATATATTAAAAGTGATATTAGCATATTAAATGTATAATTATCCTGTAATTCATTTTCAAAAGGACAGTAGTGCTCCCTTTTTTCTCATTTAGTTTTCTCACATCCTTTTCTGAATTTTCTTGACTCAGAAGATCACAAAATAATTATGGATGAGGAAGGCCATTAGGCCTATTTTAGTTCATCCATCCAGAGAGATCCTAATGGGCCGTATTTTGCGACCCCCTACGGGTGCCGGGTGTGTGCGAGGTGTGTAGGGGCCGCGCAAGTTCCGGGTTTAGGCATGCAAAGCGCATGCGCTAAAACCCGGAACTTGTGATCTGTCAAGAATTGACAGATCATCCGCAAGAGATGGGCCTCTGCGGGTGGAGAGTTGCGCTATTTGCCCAACTTCCGCCCGTCAAATTCTTACGCCTGGTAAAAGCAGGCATAAGGCCTGCTTTTACCAGCATAAGAGTTTTAAAAAATAGAAAAATCAAATTTTATCACTCATTTATACATTAAAAACCCTGTCCTATAAGGCATTTTAATTAATGTTAAATATGTAATTTAAAATTTTTTATTTCATGTGTTCATGTATTTTTTAAGTGATCCCCACTCATACTTATGGGAGTTCCGTACGTACGGAACTCCCATAAGTATGAATGGGGATTCCCTTTTATTGGTTGGGCCGGCCCACGCGATCTCAGGGGCGCTTGCAACAGCATGCGCCCTGGGATACGTGGGCCTCTGCCCGTGCGTACCCGGAGAGGCCCAGGATCGCAAGCCTCCGTATCTCCCGGGCCACCAGGTAAATGCGTAGATATTTTACAGGTCGGAGGCATCCGCCTGCGGGAAGCCTCCGATCGCAAATGCTGGGCCAATATCTCCCATTCCAATATCCCATATCCAGTTGTTTCTTAAATAATTCCAAGGTTTTTGCCATCATTGCACTATCTGAAAGTTTATTCCAATCCTTCATCACTCTTTTATGAAGAAGAATTTCCTGATATCTGTCCTAAATTTGCCTTTTACTAGTTTGAATCTATGTCCCCTAGTTCTTCTCAGTTTAATTTTAAGTTATATTCCAGGTTAACTTTTTCTTTACCTTTTGTAATAATCTTTTATACCTCTAAGATCATCTCTCAGACATCTCCTTTCTAGGCTGAAAAGCCCAAGCCTCTCCAGTCTTTTCTCATAACTAGGACTCCCCTCCCACCCACCCCCACACCCCTCTCCCCACTCCTACCCCCCCCCCCACCCCCATCCCCATCCCCCACCATACTTGGGATCAATCTAGTTTCTTGGCAACCAGAACAGGATGCAGTATGAAGAATGTAGTTTGACTAGAGCAGTATAAAGTTTGATCATTACCTCCTTTGACTTGTGTTCTACTATTTTTGCAGCGTAGTTTAACATCCTGTTAGCTTTGTTGATCTGCAATGGTTGGATATGTTTAGCATCTAATTTACTAAGACTCACAAGTCTCTGTCTGGTTCATTCTTGGCTATTTTTAGCATCATCCGTGATGTACGCATGTGACTACTTTGGCTTCCTACATGTAGTACTTTACACTTGTCTGCATTAAATTTCATCTGCTATTGTTCTGGCCGTTTACATATTTTGTTCAACACATTCTGAAATTTCGGAGCTGATTCCACTGCCCCTTCTGCTTTGGTATTGTGCAAACTTGGCCTCTTTGCATTGAGTTTTTGAATCCAAGTCACAAGTAAATTAGAAACCGCACTGAGTCCTGAGGCTCCCCCTAGGTGCTTCTCTTCCCTGGCCCTCTTCTCCATTTAGACATAACTCCCCTAATAAATACTTTGTTTCCTACCCTTCAGCCAGTTTCTTATCCATTCTGAATCTCCACAGCTTTGAGTTTAATGCTGTGTGGAATTTTATCAAAAGCCCTTTGGAAGTCGAGGTACACAATATCATAGGACTCGCCACAATTCACTTGGGTTGTCACTTCCTCAAAGGAGTCTAGGAGATTGGTCAGGCAGGATCTTCCCTTTCATGTTTGTGTATGGTTTTACAGGTGCTACTTCCTGTTGGTACCCCACCCAAGTGGCCATTCTCCAAGTGTGAGCATAGATAGTGAATTCATCAACTGTGGGGAACTATCACAGCCAAGCCCAATCCACTCCTCACTTGGCATCCACATATGCATCTTTTTCATCAGGGTTTATTGAGGATGATAATTGAGGGAAACTTGGCCGTAGCTTACTACTTCCTCCCCATAGCTCAAGAACACTGGCCAATTGTAGCAGTTCCACCAGTAACCTGCCTGAGATCAGGTAACTCTGCACAGATCAGGAATTGGGACCTTTCTGGCCTATACGACTCAGTTCTGTACTGACTAGCAAGTTACCAAATTAGCTATTTGGGAAGTTATTATGGTGCATCAGGATACATATTCATTTTTGTTATTTATACAATTATACTATCCATAATTGAAGCGATGTGGATAAACTTAGAAGATATTTCCTATGTGAACTAGCAAATAGAAAAATGTAGTTTTATAAAAATAAAAATTGAATTGCGTACTGAACAGTTTACAGTTACATTTGTATTTCTGTTGTAACTATCATTTTGATGTCATTTCAGACACACAACATTACATCTGGTCATACCTGATTAAGAAGAAACGTGACTTGCCCCTGATTACAGCTGGACCATTAAAAGATTCTGTCTTTATTAATTATTTTTTCACTCTTTAATAATTTGCACACAAAAGCAAATTGAAAATGTTTAACTTAATCAAAAAAGACAAAGATAAAAAGGAGAAGAAAGAAAAGAAGGAAAAGCGGGAGAAAATGTCTGTAGCAGAATTGAAAAGTCTCGAGGAAGTTGGTCTTCGTCGTGGGCTCTTTAGTTTGAATCGATCTTCAAAGCGGGAATCAAAGACTAAATTGGAAATTTCAGCCCCTATCCCAATAAAAGTAGCTAGTAGTTCGGATCTCAATCTTACTGATATTGATTCAGACACTATTAGTAACAGAGGAAGCATGATCTTTGATTCTGAGCAGTTGAGTACTGCCAGTTCCAGTGATGACCTCAAAATAGATGAGTGTAGTTTAAAGGGATCAGTACTTCAGCGAGCAGCTCTGTTTGGCTCTCTTGCTAAACAGAATTCAGTCCAACTAGTGAAGAGGTTCTCTTTTTCACAAAAGAGTCGAGAAGAGACAACATCAGAAGTGTCGACTCCATCAGAAAATTCTGCAACTCCTTCACCACAAGTAGAAATGAGAAATGAAGGCCTACTACTTGAGTACCTAGAAGAAGTGCCGAGAAATGTGTCAAATACAGTATTAATGGCAAGTCCTGATATTCAGATTCCAGAAGTTGTGGATAAAAGTTTTGCTGCTGACCTACGGCTTCCGCCTGTGGTACCACCTTTGCCTACAGAACCTAGAGAGCTTGTATTGCAGAGAAGAAATACAGGAGACTTTGGGTTCTCTTTGCGGAGAACAACCATGCTGGACAGAGGACCTGATGGACAAGTATACCGCAGGATGGTTCATTTTGCAGAGCCTGGGGCTGGTACTAAAGATCTAGCATTGGGTCTGGTGCCAGGCGACAGACTGGTGGAAATTAACAGTAAGAATGTTGAAAATAAATCACGGGATGAGATAGTTGAGATGATCCGTCAATCTGGGGACACCGTGAGATTGAAAGTGCAGCCAATCCTTGAGTTGAGTGAGCTCAGCAGATCTTGGTTGAGAAACCATAAAGGGATTCGCAGAGATGCTTTTGGCGTAAGTATAAAACATTTTTTTTTAATTTCGTCTTGATTCTATCCAGTCTTCAGCTTTGAAACTGTAGTCTTGTAGCTCCAAACCACTGGAGGGAATTCTACTTTTCAGATCTTATCAAGTCGGAGGTCCTGCTAAATGATAATTCTGAGATCTTTATCGAGCAAGAATCTGACATTCCGCAATTGAGAAACTGATTTACTTATTACTGAACTGCAATCTTTTAAGATTTGTCATTGTGCAGTGGGATTATATATCAATGGTATAAAGCATTTTTTTGGTTATGGATCTTAGAGATTGTATTTAAGTGGTTTCTATGATCACAATTGTACATGTTAAAAATGATGTTTTACCCTCAGGAGCTTGGCTGGCAAACTCAATTTTTCTTTTGTTCTGGTTGTCAATAATTATAATTAGTGACAACTAGAATATTAAAAAAGTGGGGTTTGCATTTAAGCTAACACTGGAGTGCTTCATTGTATTTACATAGATCTGTGTTCCTTTTCAACCAACCCCTATTGGTATTAGCATTACTGAATAAGGCAAGATTTATGAAAATGCAGCAATATAATTGTTTTGGAAAATTAAGTAGCATTTTATATTTAACTTTGACGCAGCTCTGTGTTGCCATCTTTAAAATTCCATGGCCTTTCACGTTGTGCCGTGTTTAATGGTTCATTTGCTTTAGGTGCAATGAAACATGGGGGTGTGAAATTGGTCTTGGTTAGTAGCGCTAAACAGGCGACAGTGAATAGGCAGCCCGTTTTACAAAGTGCATGATTTTCTTATCCATTTGACTTCAATGGAAAAGAAAATTGGGCTAAAGGACATGATTTCAGGTTTATTGTACTTCTGAATTGTGTGTGTGTGCAAAATAATGTGTGTGTGTAGATTTTTGTATTGTGGTTATATTTTACCTGTAGCCATTGTTGCAATCCTGCTGGGGAAAAAAGTGCTTTACTTCACTAGTTAACTCTGAATTTCAATGCCAAAACACATAAGGGTGGAATTTCCTGTATATTTGCGTCCAGAGATGCAAGTAATTGGGGTGTAAGGCAAATATCTGGCATAAAAGATCGAAGAAACTCAGGTGCACATAATTATCCTACACCTTTTGCGCTCGTCTATTGATCCCTGCACCTGAACATGTTTCAGCTCATTATAATGGCACCCCCCCACCCCGGCTTAAGAGCTGTACACGCAAATTTCCTGCAATTACGCTGGTTCAAAGCAGGTGTAAAATTAAGCCCAGAATTTTAGATGCAGCAAACAACAAAGTAATTCTTCTGGTGTTTCATTATGATTTTGATTTTTTTGAACAATTTAAAAAGAAAATATCCTCAGACCTGCACTGTGTTTCCTATTTCTCAGTGCATTTAATGGCCTCAGTATAAGCCATATTAAAAATTGAAATGCTTTCGTGATTGCATGGCCTTGAATTTCCTCTGATTTTTGTGTTTCTGCCCAGACACGTGTAATCTGGGTGCAAACCAAATACGTGGCTTAAAAGATTGTGGAATTTTGGGTGTAAATGAGTTACGCGCATAACTACAATACGACCAAATCGCCTTGATCTTTTGCGGCTGTCTATCGATTCCTCCGCCAAACACATCTCTACCCGTGAAACTGGCCACACTCTCAATTGCGCTTGCTCAGAGACTTTCTTAAAATTACGACCAGATTTTCAGGCGCATCAGGAAACAGTCATTTTTCTGGTGTTTTATTGAAATGTTCTGAGCGCTTTTTAAAATGTATTCTCACTTGAGTTAAGTAATGTTTAAAAATTGAAAAGCTTCCTCGATTGCAGGTTCCTAAACATGTTATACCTAATGTGATTGAATGATGATTAAATGAGTTGAAACTACGTTCAGGCGTATTCTGATGAGATTGACACGCAATTTGCGACAGTGGCAGAATGGGCACGGGAATGGGGGCATTTTCGGGTCTAACTTACGGGTTGCACCAACAGAGAACATTCCAGGCCAACATATTTCCGATGAATGATGGTTAGATGGCTTGAAACTTTAATTTTCATACTTAAAGGAGGAATATATGGTGTGACTTCAGCACTTTCCTCAGGGCCCGGATTCTTTACGTTGATTAAAGCTTTGTTTACACCCATTTTTACTTTACCTTGTATGTTAATGAGATTAGCAGGAAATTTAGGTGTAAGTAGACATCTGCAAAATTGGCGCATGAATGGGTGCAATTTCAGGTATCATTTCCCAATTACGTCCCCACAGAAAATTCCACTCCTATATGACCAACATGATTAATTAACCAGCATGTTTGTTCCCTCTCTAATATACAAAATATCAAAAGAATAAATATAACTAAAGGTATATTTACAAACCAAGTAGTGCACAAGTTTATTTTCTCTTTTTATTATATGTATAGAATTTGTGGGTAAATGCATTAGATGTGTAAAGGGATGTTGCTACCTTCTGTACAGTTAGAATCAGAATGATACAGCACAGAAGGAGAGCATTCAGTCCATCGTACCTGCTCTTTGAAAGAGCTATCCAATTAGTCCCATTCCCCTGCCCTTTCCCCATAGTCCTGCAAATTTTTCCCCTTCAAGTTCAAGTATTAATCCAAATCCATTTTGAAAGTTATTATTGAATCTGCTTCCACCAACCTTTCAGGCAGTGCATTCCAAATCACAACGCGCTGCGTAAGAAGATTTCTCCTCACCTCTGATTCATTTGCCAATTATCTTAAATCTTTATCCTCTGGTTACCAACCTTTCTGCCACTGGAAACAGTTTTTCCTTATATACTCTATCAAAACCTAAGGAGAACAACCTCAGCTTCTCTAGTCTCTCCACGTAACTGAAGTCCTGCATCCCTGGTACCATTCTAGTAAATCTCCTCTGCACCCTCTCTAAGACCTTGACATCCTTCCTAAAGTGTGTGGTGCCCAGAATTTGACACACTACTCCAGCTGGGGCCTAACCAGTGATTTATAAAAGTTTAGCACAACTCCCTTGCTTTTGTACTCTATGCCTCTGTTTATAAAACCAAGGATCCCGTATGCTTTTTTAACAGCCTTCTCAATGTGACCTGCCACCTTCAAAGATTTGTGTACATACACCCCCAGGTCTCTGTTCTTACATCCCCTTTAAAATTGGACTATTTAGTTTATGTTGCCTCTCCTTATTGTTCTTACGAAAATGCATCGCTTCACACATCTCTGCGTTAAATTGCATCTGCCATGTGTCGGCCCAGTTCACCAGTCTGTCTGTTTCCTCTTGAAGTCTGTTACTATCCTCCTCATTGTTTACTACATTTCTGAGTAACTAATGTAGCAAACCTAAATCTTTTGCAAATGCGCACAGGCCGTCTTGTAACGCTGATGCCATTCAATTCCTGTGGCCAAAGGGACATATTTTATCATTGTGCACAGACTTTGTTCCAGCAGATGGTTTTATTTAATTTTGAATTTCAAAAATTGTTTATTCCTGTAAGTCAAATTACAATCATGATTGCCAAAACTGCATCTTGACTACAAAAACTATGTTTTTATATTAATAAAAAACAGACTCTACTGTATATTCTTTAGGCATGTTTTGCCTGAAAAATTGTGTACACAGAGTTGTTTACTCATACTGCACTTGTTTATCAATCCTTGCCGAATGGATTAGAAGAAATGCGTGCAATTGTGACAGATTAAAATAGCAGTTAAGAGTGTGGATTCACGCGTTGAAGTCCACTTAACTCAGTTCTGTGAAAATACAGCATTGTTGCAATTTAAAAAAAAAATCTTTTCTTCCTGGTATTTTTGGAATTCTTATTAAAGACAGGTGGTTTTTCAAATTCTATTTAGAGTAGATCTATTGTCTGAAATGCAGTTATAATACACAATTTCATGGAATCTTGAACAGAAACAAGGCGTTATGTTAAAATATTATGCTCTCTCTGGGCTCCTAGAAGAATAGTTTGGAGGCTAGTTTAAGTAAAGGCTAAACTGTTGATTGTAGAGATGTACTACACAGGAAGTTGGGCACTCTTGCAATAGTATGAGTTATATTTAATAGTTCATTTCAAAAGCCCTTGGCAGTTCTGCTGTTTGAGCTCTCTTCAGCTTCCGGAAAAGTTTTAGGTTCGCTTTTGTAGGTTTTCTAGCTTAGAAGTAGTATTTAAAAACCCTTTAGAAAGTATGAAAATTAAATTCTGTGCAATACTTCAGACATATCAAGTCTGATTCTAACGTCTTTATGACAAAGAGCTAGATTATAGATACATTGCACATTTAATTTTTGTTATTTATATTCATTATAACTCTATCTTATTTTTAATATTCAGAATTTTTTGATAGTTTTCTTGATTCATACTTGGGTGCAAGTTCTCCTGATCAGTGACTTATTAGTAAAAATGAAACAGTTTGTGGCTTTTCAAATACAAGAAAAGCCTAGAATTGAATACAGATGATGTGTAACATTTAAAGCAATTTGCTGGACAACTTTTCTATATAAATGCAAGTTTTTTCTTATTCTGGAAAACTAAGAATTTGAAATGCTGGTACTGGAGTAACGCCCAGTTTATAGTAACAACTAGGATCTAACTGATGCAGAAACTGAGTTAATGTTTCTTCTATTTGTAATTATGAACCAAAAATCCAATGAAGCAAAAAAAAATCAATGAACTATCCCTTTGGGTGTTGAAAACTTGCATGCAGAGGTTAATATTGACTTGACTTATTCTCCATTATAAACTCTGGCAGACTGTATCCTAAACTGCATTTGAAGGTTTTTTTTGTCCCTTGCAGACTTCTTTGGGATCTGTCTCTTGTTTGCATGAATCAAAAATTGCCCACTTGAGGAAAATAGTTTTAAAAATTGCATATGCATCAACACACTGTAAATTCACATTTAAAAAAAAAAGTGTTTCACATAAACTGGAGCATTTCCCAGGTTTGCCTCCAATAGCACTGAAACAGCCCGAACCATAATCACGAACGGCAGTCTCTGTGACTGACCATGCTGCATTATCTCTCCTTGTCATCCTCGACCTCTCTACAGCCATTGACATGGTTGACCACACCATTCTCCTCCACGCCTCACCCCCATGGCCCTCCCCAGAGCATCTCTAGTGATGGCTACTCCTCCTTACCTGCACCGTCACCTCGGAAATCTCCCAAAGGTCCATACTTGGGCTCCCTCTTTGTTATCCACATGCTTCCCCTTGGTGACATCTGCAGAAATGGGGCCAGCTTCCACGTATATTCTGATACTGAGCTCTACCTCTCCACCACGTTTCTCGACCTTCGACACTGTCTTTGTGCTGTTAGATTGCTTGTCCGGCATCCAGTCACAGATGAGCCATAATTTCACAAAGAAGGGCGATGGTGAATTGAATCAGCTCTTCACATGATTTCAGACACAAAGTCCTGGAGAGGCCTCTGAGCTTAATGTTGCTAGAGAAATGCCAAGATTCAGTCACTTTTAAGTTTTCAAGTCAGCACATTAAAGCTATTCCAAACATTTTTTGCCTGTTGGGTTATTTTTGTTCCAACCTCTCATTGTCCAAGGAGAGAATGTGGTCCTGTGAGGAAACTCCAATTCTGTATTGAAATGTGTTGACATCCGTATTTAGTCTAGCCGATGAGCCATGTGTGCTGGTTTCCTGATGTGTGTTGCATTTTTGTTTTGTAAAATAAGAATTGAGGAATACCACTTATGAACATTGAATTAAATCCTGATTCAACGAAGAATCCTTCAAGTTAATTAACTACTGCTCGATTATTTATTTACCATTTGCAAGGTGCTGTGGAAAAAATCTGGTCTGGATTATCCGTCAATGATAGAAAATCTAGCTCTCCAATATAGTTAATTGATAAATTTTTAATTTTTACTGTAATGAGAATAGTATTCTTTAGGACTAAGTGCTTTCAGTCTAAAGTACTCTCCCATTCCCCCCCCCTTCCACAAAATGCTTTAATATTCTTAATATTTCCTACTTCATAGAATATATTCTCATATGACCAGTCAAAAAGCTGCCTACAGGATAACCTGTTATATTAGGTTTCCTGGCTAGAAGGGGTTTTCTTGGCTGACTGTGTGTGGTGGGCATTTATTATGTTGAGAAATTTGAGGTTCTTCCCAATCATGGATGGAATAGGGAAGAAAGGAAAATTAGGTGACTGAACCCTGACACAATTTACATAAGGTGGCTACGGAGCATTGGGGAATGATTGTTTATTGGCAGGGTGTTGTGCGAGAAGCAAGTTTGTATAAACAGATTCTGCATATATAGTTTCAAGCTTTTTTTAAAAAAATACAAAAACTCCTCAATTATGCATATATTGTTTGAAAAGCTGAATGAAACTGCTATTCTTTTTCCCTTTTATATATCATTTGTATGGTGAGGATGTGGGTTTGCCTTTTGTGGTTTCAGATAATGAAATCTGTGCTCTGTGCAGAGTTGAGTGTCCCTTCAGATTCAGATGTGGTTATTAGATCTCTTTTTGTGGGCTTTTAAAACTATTCTGTTCCATTGTATAATTCCTCATTGTTCATTGCACATTGTCTTTTTATTTTTTCCTAATTTAAAGCACAGCAACAAATTTCTGACTAAAAAATATGCAATCATTTTCTTCAGTAAATTCTCAAGATTAGCAATAGTATATATACTTGATTCTCTTTTGCAATTCCAGTATATAGGCAATATTTCTTTCTCTCTTTCCAGTTTACTGAAAAGAGACTCAGAATATCCCAAAGCACCGTACTATACCAGAATGCACGAGGAGGTAGATCATGCCATTCAAAAATTTCAGTTACTAGTCCGCATACATTTGTACACAGGCTGTTAACTTTCAGTTCTTGACGTGGACTTGTACATGACAATTTTCCGGTTATTCAGACCAGCTTTTATATATTTTAATTAGTATTGAATATTGCTTCAAGGCACAGTATAGTATTTGACAAAATATTGGTTTAATGTCCAACAATCAAAAAGACCTGTTTTATCACTAACTTTTGACCGTCTTAAAACCTTGAAACATATCTTGCTTCACCAGTATTCTATTAATTCAGCAATTTTTCCTGAAAGTTTAAATGATAAAAAGTAAAGCATTTTAAAGAGATATGAAGTATCTGATAATACACTACAACCATTATAAATTGAAAATGGTGGGCAGTCTCAGAATTCCAAAGGTACTGTGCCAGTAGGTGGTGATAGCAACACAATGTGATGTAACAAATTGAAAACCATGGAACACCATCTAATGTTGCATGACAGTCCCAAGCGGTACCTTAAATAAGCATCATGGCCCTGAGTTTCCTTTGACTTTCTACTGCCACGCCAGTGTAACTTCGTCAGAAGTGTGAGGTAAACAGGGTTTCTACCACACTTATGACGAAGTTACAGCAGCACAGTGGCGGAAATTCAGGGCCCATGTATTTGTCTTTCGAAATAAGTAGCAATTGTGGACTCCTAAGTATTGTGTGATGTCAGTAAGGTAGACGTTATTTGAATGTAATCAAAAGCCTAAACAGTTTTTGAAAATAACTAGCAGGGAAACCTGAAAGTGAGGAGGAGCAGGAAACTGAGAAAAGACCAAAATCTATAGGTGAAGTTTGAAATTTCCCTAAGCAAAATTAATTTTGGAAATCTGAGGCTTGATTGTGGCAGAGAGAGAGAGAGTCGTCGAGGAACTTTGGTGGTTATATTAAAGTATTAGTGCAACAATCCCCCCACCCCTCCTTGCTAAGCAGGTTTGCAGAAGAAACAAAGAATGCCTGACCTACACAACTCAAACAGAAAGCGTAAGAAATAAACAGCAAAGCAGGGAAAGGAGCAACATCCAGAAACTGAAAAACGTACGCAGTGAAAGTTCTCATAGCAAAGTAAAGACTGAAATTCTGTGGCAGCTGAAAGCCTGTGGGGGAAATCGGTGTGAATCAACTCCCTGTCCCCACTCCCACTGAGCAGCACCCCACATTAAGCAAGATGACCACGCATCTCAAACAGAAAATTGAGCAATATCCAAAATCTGTGAAAGGCGAGGAGTATAGCAGAAGAAACCTTAAGTCTGAAGGCTTGTAGTGGCATGAAGTGTCTTTTCTTTCTCTTGTTCTCTCTCTCTCACTCTCTTTTCTTTCTCCCCTGTCGTCTAACCATACTGGACCTGAATTCTGCAATTGGTCTTGAATACCTGTGTGCCGAGTACAGGAAATCATCTAATTATGAAAAGAAATTGCCTATAAGTCTTGTGCTACTGTATCCTGCTTGTTTGTTTAAATTACAAACTATTGTAATACGCAATCATTGATTAAAAGGCTTCTTCAAATCCATCTTTTTGACCAAGCTTTCAGTAAACTGAATTCTCCCTCCATGCTTTGGAATCCATTTCTTTCTCTTTCCCCTGTAAAACACATTGAGAAGTTTTTCTACATTAAAGGTGCTATATAAATGCAAGTTGTAGACCGCTTTCTTTGTACCCTGTGGTAACACAATACAGCTTCCTGTGACTCGAACTTTATTGCATCACTTCCTGTGATTAGTCCAGGATAAATACTGGACTGATCAGTTGGATCCTGGAGAGGCATAGAGTAAGACCTCTTTTGTATGTAGCACCTTTTTAGTTGATTAAAGCTTACTTTAAGTTCACCATGCGTAAGGCTCATTCTTACGACAATTTAATCAACTTTGAAAAACTTCGCACTCAAACTTTTTGGACGAACTCGGAACTAAGGATCCAGGGAATCACCCATCATGGAAAACATCCTTAAACCATCGCGTCTTGACTTGGACCCAAACACCCCAGCAGCCGGTAAGGTGTGGAAACACTGGTATCGCACGTTTGACAATTTTCTTGAATATTGCAAGGCTGATGATGACTCAAAGTTGCGGATACTCATCAACTGTGTCACCCCGAATGTATTTCAGTATGTGGAGGAATGGGGCAGTTACGAGGAGGCAATTCGGACGCTTAAGAGACTATATACTAAGACACCGAATGAGGTCTATGCCAGACATCTACTAGCTACAGCCCAACAAGGGCCGGAGGAATCCATTGATAAATTCCTCCAAGAGCTTCGCAGACTTAGTATGGACTGTAACTTTCAGGCGGCCTCAGCTGAGCTGTACCGTGAAGAAATGATCCGTGATGCTTTCATCTGCGGGCTTGCCTCCCCATTTATACGCCAGCGTCTACTGGAAAGTAAGACACTTGAGCTTCAGAGAGCTTATGACATGGCTTGCTCTCTAGATCTGGCAAAAAGAAATGCAGACCTTTATACAGTGCCCAGACCTCGGTCTATTGCCTTAACTACAGTCAGGCAATTTAAGAGGCCACAGGTGAACTCTATTAGGCAGGACTTTATCCCTGATGATCAATCTGATGACTTCACTGATGAAGAGGATGATGACCCCACTGTGGCTGCCTCTTGGCAATCTAAGAAATGCTTCTTTTGTGGTGATGAGTTTCACCCTCGGAAATTCTGCCCTGCTCGCAATGCGTTTTGCAGTCATTGCGACAAAAAGGGTCATTTTGCAAAGGTTTGCCTATCAAGAGCCTCTACGAGGGCTTATCAAGCTAAGTCCTACCGAACTGCCCCGGTAAGGGCCTATCAAGATGTTCCGGCTAAAATCTATCGTGCTTCCTCTCGGGTTTCCTCTCGAAGAAACACACCTAGAATTTCAGCCACTCTTTGTGCAACGACACCAATTACAGCTGCTTGTCCTCAGAACCTATTCCATGCAGCTACAAAAGCATCAATTAATGGACATACTTTAGATGCCTTAATTGACTCAGGTAGCACTGATAGTTTCATTAGGGAACAGATTGTTGCAGAGTTAAAGCTACATGTTTTCTCATCGGACCAGGCAATTGCGATGGCTCAGTCATCACTTAATACCAGAATTTCTGGCTTTTGTATGGTTGAAATAACACTTAATGGTCACAGGTATCCCTCCACCCGGCTTTCGGTGCTCAAGGACTTATGTAGTGATCTTATCTTAGGGCTGGATTTTCAAAAGCAGCATAAGAAGCTCACCATTGAGTTCGGCAGATCCAAACCTGAACTCACTATTTCTAATATACGACCTCGATTACCGTTCTGTGCATTGTCAGCAGCTTCACTGGATGAACCCTCACTGTTTGCCAGTATCCCTCCTCGATGCAAACCGATTATAACAAAGTCACGACGTTTCAGTCAGGAAGACCAGTCTTTTATTGCGGCTGAGATTTCTCGGCTTTTAGCAGAGGATATCATCGAGCCTTGTTCGTCGCCATGGCGCGCCCAGGTCGTTATTGTTAAGAACCCTCTACAACCTCACAAGAAACGGCTGTGCATTGACTATTCACAGACCATCAATCAATATACGGACTTGGACGCATACCCATTGCCGCGCATCGATGATATGGTTAATAAACTGGCTGAGTACACTGTGTTCTCAACATATGATCTGAAAAGTGCCTATCATCAGGTACCCTTGAAGGTCTCAGACAAGCAGTATACGGCCTTTGAAGCCAATGGACGGCTGTATCAATTTCGTCGCCTCCCCTTTGGGGTCACTAATGGAGTGGCTGTCTTTCAGCGAGCAATGGATGACCTGGTCAAACAGGAAGACTTGAAGGATACGTTTCCTTATCTGGACAATATTACTGTCGCAATCAGCGGGAACATGACGCCAATCTCCAACGATTTTGGGATGCACTCCAGCACCGTAATTTGACATTAAATGCGGCTAAATCCATTGAGTCACAACCAACCATCAACATCCTTGGCTATTGTGTGGGCAATGGCATCATTAAACCTGACCCTGAAAGGCTTCGCCCACTCCAAGAACTCCCGCCACCTAAGAATCCGGCCTCCTTGCGTCGGGCCCTCGGCCTGTTTGCATACTATGCTAAATGGATTCCTAACTTCTCGGACCGAATCCAACCTCTACTGAAGGCCAGCACATTCCCACTAGACACAGCGGCGGTTGCAGCCTTTAACCTCCTGAAAAAACAGTTGGAGAAAGCGGCTCTTCACTCCATCGATGAGGGTCTTCCTTTTGTTGTTGAGTGTGATGCCTCGGAGGTGGCGATCTCGGCCACTCTGAATCAGGAAGGTCGTCCAGTGGCATTTTTGTCCAGGACTTTTCAAGGGGCTGAGCTACATTATCCTCCAGTCGAGAAAGAAGCTACAGCCATCATAGAGGCAGTACGGAAGTGGAGTCATCTAGCTCGCCAGCACTTTACCTTAATCACGGACCAGCGATCGGTCGCCTTCATGCTCGATAATCGAAAACAGACCAAAATTAAAAATAATAAAATCCAGCTTTGGCGGCTGGAATTGGCCTCTTTTGGTTACACCATCCACTATCGACCTGGCAAGGAGAATGTGGCTCCGGATACCCTCACACGAGCATTCTGCTCCACCATGGCACCCTCTATGCTCATAGACATCCATGATGGGTTGTGTCATCCGGGCGTTAATCGCATGCTACACTTCGTGCGGCCCCGAAATCTCCCATTCTCTACCGGGGATGTAAAGAAGATGTGCTCGGACTGCAGAGTCTGTGCGGAATTGAAACCTCAGTTTTTCCGCCCCTCGGGTGGTATACTCATACCCAGCCAATGCAACGGCTTAGCATCGATTTTAAGGGGCCGTTGCCCTCTTCAACTCGCAACACTTATCTGTTGACCATGGTCGATGAGTATTCCCGTTTTCCGTTTGCCTTTCCCTGCCCCAATATGCTGACGACCACGGTTATCAGCTGCCTTGAGCAGGTATTTGCTTTCTGTGGCATGGCATCCTATGTTCATTCGGATCGGGGCCCTTCTTTTATGTCAGGAGAACTCGAGGCCTATCTCTCGGAACGGGGTATTGCTGCCAGCAGAACGACGCCTTATCATCCGGTCGGGAATGGGCAATTCGAGCGTTTTAACGCTATCATCTGGAATGCGGTACGTCTGGCTTTGAGATCTCAGGGCCTACCCAACCAGCAATGGGAAGCAGTACTTCCAGACGCATTACACTCCACACGGTCCCTCCTTTCGACCGCCACAAATACGACGCCTCATGAACGGTTCTTCCGATTTCAGCGTCGCTCATCCTATGGGATATCTCTCCCGTCGTGGCTGACTACACCGGGACCAGTGCTACTCCGAAGATATGTCCGGGCGTCTAAGAATGACCCCCTGGTAGATGAAGTTGAGCTCACTGACGTCAACCCTCTCTACGCCTATATTCGGTATCCTGACGGTCGGGAATCTACCGTGTCATTGCGGGATCTGGCTCCCTGCCCGCCGAAACATAGAGGGACACCAGGGGATGATATTGTACCAGGCACATCTCTGGACTCGCCAGGTGCCTCTCATCACGATCTGGATCTGACGCCGGCTGGTACCTCACTCCAGCGTGCCGACCTGGGGCAGACTGACTATGAGCCCGTCGGGGCTCGCACGCGCAGCCACGATCCACCCCGTACCGTACGCTCGGAAACGGATCTGCCACAGCCCTGCCCGACACCCGTTCGGGCACCAGTACACAGTCAGGATCGTCCTGACCCCTCACAGAGCGGGCTGGATCACTCGGACTCTGGTCCACGGCCCGCGGCGGGTAAACGGGCTAGGGGCCCTCTACCGCTACGAGAACCCAAACGGGTGCGGCTCTCCCTCGTCCAGCGGCTACGAAATGGAGGGAGCATCCCGGCCTCCTAATCTTTTGGGGGGGGGAGAATGTGGTAACACAATACAGCTTCCTGTGACTCGAACTTTATTGCATCACTTCCTGTGATTAGTCCAGGATAAATACTGGACTGATCAGTTGGATCCTGGAGAGGCATAGAGTAAGACCTCTTTTGTATGTAGCACCTTTTTAGTTGATTAAAGCTTACTTTAAGTTCACCACGCGTAAGGCTCATTCTTACGACGTACCCCCCCTCTTAAAACCACTATCACCACAATAATCCTTGATGCTTCAATTCTCTTAAGCTGCTATCCTCTCTCTCCAAGGTCCTTGAATGAATCATTGCCATGCTACAGCTCACTCATTTCCAACCACTTGCTATTTGAGTCTCTCCCGTCTGACTTTGGACCAGTTTGCAGGACCAAGACCATTTTGTTTAAAATACTGAACAACAGACAAAGAATATCGTCTGCTGTGGACAACATGGTGGTGGTGTAGTGTCATTTTCCATGCAGGCTGTATTTGGTTGTTGCAGGAATTGAAACTGCCTAATGGCTCTCTAAGGATTGCCTTCTTTAAATTTATGGAGGAAATTAACTTTAAAATCTTCCAGTTTTTTGAAAAATGCTGTCATAAAGTTACATGTGTTTGCACAGCCTTTCATATAAGTTAATTAAATCTGAGCTGCACCCCACTATTCTCTTTTCTCCATCCTACTTTTTGTCCTCTGATCTTCTGTAAAGCTCCTTGGGATGTTTGTTACATTAAAGGCACTGCATAAGTGTAAATTGCAACTATTTCCATATCTTTTTTCCAAAAAGAGGATTTTTGTATTCATTCACAGGATGTGGTGTTGCTGGTAAGGCCAGCATTTATTGCCCATCCCTAATTGCCCTTGAGAAGGTGGTGGTGAGCCGCTGCCTTAAATCGCTGCAGTCCGTGTGGTGAAGGTACTCCCATAGTGCTGTTAGGTAGGAGTTCCAGGATTTTGACCCAGTGACTATGAAGGAATGACGATATATTTCCAAGTCAGGAGGGTGTGTAACTTGGGGGT
Source organism: Squalus acanthias (assembly GCA_030390025.1). Lineage (NCBI taxonomy): Eukaryota > Metazoa > Chordata > Chondrichthyes > Squaliformes > Squalidae > Squalus > Squalus acanthias. The sequence goes on from CM059448.1 coordinate 15,618,710, forward strand.
GGTGGTGTTTCCATGCGCCTGCTGCCCTTGTCCTAGGTGGTAGAGGATTAGTATATGTGGAAAAAATAATTTTGTTTCAGATATAGAACAATTGAAAAGATAGCGTTGTGACAAAATATGTTTAACTGGAGCCTTCTGTGATCCATAGATCACAGTTGCAGATGAATGTAGTTTCCAAACAAAACGCATCAGTCAATTAAAGTGATTTAAATGTTGTTTATTTATTGGAGTCCTGATATGCTTAGGAATTCCTGTCTCTTTTTGGGAAGATGTGCACTGCAGCACAATGTGGGTCAGAGACGGCGGTTGGTGTTGGGAGGCTTTGGAACATGGGGAATCATCTAGTTGGACAGGGATTGTGACATGGGGTCGGGGCGAAGTGTACAGAGTCCAGGACGCGCTCAAGCATGGTGCAGAACTTTTGGGGGGTGGGGGAGGAAGAATTGCTGGAGACAACTTTCTGTGTTATGTTTTTTAAATGTGTTGTCTGATAGCTTTTTAAGAGTGTATAGAGAAACTAGAGGAACTATCCTGACTTTTGTTGGATTTTTTTTCTCTAGAAATGTGACTGGGCAGAATTATTTAGTGGAATGTGATGAAGAAAATTGAAATTGTGTAGTAAGGCTTTGCAGAATATGATTTGAACAACCAATTAGAAAAAGGCTCAGACATTAAACAGTTAATGAGGAAGAAAAATTGACTCATGATGTATGTAAGAAATTTTATAAAGATGTATTTTTAATTTTACTGATTAGTAAAATTGAAATAGTGGTGGGCAATCAACCATGCCAAACTACTGTGTATATAAAATTGAATGAAGGATGCAAGAGGATTTGTACTGCAACAATATGTAATACTGTAACATGGTGTAGAAGTAACTTTCTACATGCAGAATTAATTGCACCATTAAGGCTTATGACTACTGGATCATACTAAACAATTAAGGGAATGATTTGAAATTACAAATTATTTTTAATGTGCAGTGGTGACCATGCTTAATATTTTTCATAGTTTCCAAATGAGCCCTTTGTGTACAGCAGCTTTTAACAGAGAAGAGCTATAACTCCTGGTTATTTTGGAAGTGATCTCATCCAGACAGGAAATGTAGAGGCCAGCGTGCGTTAGGGCAAGTGAATGGCTTCCTGACCTCCGCTGCTTCCAGGGCTGTGCAGCAGTTTGCTCGTGCTGCGAGTGTAAAGTTTGCCAGCGCTAGCCGTTCAGTTGTTTGGTTGCATGCTTTTCAATGTGAGGTCAACAATTGGGTTAGGTTGTTGAGTTTATGGGAAAATTGTACTTGCTGTGAGGTCTTCTTGATTAAGATTTATGCTGCTGTACTCTGAATTCTCTTGATTTGCTTATCTGATTATAAACCCACAGCATGGCTAATTGTAGCATACTGTGATACAGTATGTACCACCTTTTTAATGTAATCAATAAGATTTTGTGCACTTCCTTGTCCCCTTCACAACCCTGCCAAAAGTTTTGCCTTTCCTTTTCAGTTTTATTTGGTTTGAAGACCAGTTGCTACCATGCTTTTTGTCCTAGGTAAAAAGGTAGAATGGATTACCTACACGACTAGAATAGATCATCTCTACATGGCACTTGAATGGAGCTTGCGAAACAGCAGCATTTCACTGGTGTCCCATTTAGCCACCTGATTGATTGAAAAGCTACAAAAAATACTTCAAGATGTTTGAGAGGCTTGCAGAACTCTGAGATATGAACTTGGAAATTACCAGTTAAGTGTTTGCCATTGAGTTACCACAAAGTGATCGTCAAATGAAAAACATCATGAAAACAATGGTGTTCAACCTCACAAAAGTGAACTTGAAGCTTGGCAATGATGTGCTGATAGCTTTCTAAAACCCTAATTTAACTAAGATTTTGCAGAAGCAAATTGACTATGTAGTGAGCTCTGGAATGAGTATTGCTTTTATTAAGATGCTGGTATCCGACTGGTATATCCTGGTAGAAAAGCATTCACCTTCCATATCTTGCAGCTGTTAGTGTGCTAAAGGTACCATTTGTAGTGCGAATGCTGCAAGGATATGAAGAGTCTGGCTTTGATCATCCCAAATACCTCAGTTAGTATACAGATGTGTGTGTATATATACCTATAAATAATATTGGACTGCCCCATTCATGACTCTCCCAGGGAGAGTTCAAAGCAAGATTTCTGATCCACAGCTGTCTCTAACCAGCAATTTTAACATAATATGCTAACAAGATCTTTACTGTGTTCAAATAACTTAATTTTGTTAGCAGGCTAAAAGCATAAAACACAGTAAAGACACTTGTGCACAGTTGTGTCCTTATAATGTTTAGGCTGAATAATTGTACTGTGGAATAAAATCTTTAAAGAAGCAACTATGTATTTAGATTTGGAGAAACATTTCAAAGTTTTCTATTCAATTTCCAAAATGTGGAAGAAGTAACATGTAAAAAGCAGAAGATCTGAAATTCCCTACATTCCTCTCTCCAGATACTGCTCAACACATTAAAAAGCATTACATTTTAGATTACTTGTTTTAATTCACAACTATGGAGCTCGAGGCGCTTTTTTCACTTTATGAACATGCTACTAATTGGATGCATTGTTCTTGGATATGTATTAGCATATTTTTGTTTAATTTTACTGCTTCAGTCCTTTTGTGTAACCATACTTATTTACTACAACAGTTTGTTTTAAAACATTTGTTTTGGAAAAGAAATGTGCTTTTCCAAACAAGAATGGTGGTTATGATTTGTAAAGTTAGTGAAATATGCTGTATTTATTTAACTTCTTTGTAAAATAAATACGGCGCACTGTTGAGATGATGGTTTGAAAAAGCTGAGGCAATATTTAGTTCAAGCTTATAGGCCTGTATAATTTTTTGGGAAGAGGGGGTGGGTGAACCAAACATTAGTTCTTTTATGTTGACAAAGATCAAAAGTGATTGGCTGCACTTTACTTCTAACCAGAAACTTCTCTGCATTGAAAATAACAGCTGGACAAAGCTATAGTTCCTCATGATGAGGGGAAGTTCTATACTTTATAGCAGATCAGTCCAAAAATAATCAATTTGGAATGTACATCGTCAATTATTTAAGCCTTTTGGAAGGTACTATTCAGCATAATTACAGCCGTAGTAATTGCATTGGAGGTTGCAGTTGCCATCTGGTAGTTGGTCAAATAAAAGTGTCCTTATGGATCTGAAAAGCCTCAGCTATCTGGTAATTGATTTTTGTTGATTGTTGTGGTTTGAATTAAATGCGTTGGATGTTCTTGGTCATCTGAAGAAGGGAGAAATTTTTGCCTGCTACATTCTTCAGGCTCAGATCAACATCTTGGTTGCATTGCTTGGATGGAATTCCAATTCTCCTGCACAGGAGAGAACTCTGTGCGTGCATGATTGTATGTATGTGTAAACCTTCTCTCTCAACAGTTTAAAAAAAAATGGAAATACTTAATGTGTGGGCGGCAATGTCTGTACCGTGGAACTCCAGATAGGGAGCACTTTTTTTAAACCCATCTTTTGACACTGTACTGGAGCTAAGATTCCATATGGTGCCAAACTAAAGCAGGGGGTCTTGCATTAATTCTCTTTGGAGTCAAGTCAGGCCCTAACCCTCTTGAGTTAGTGAAGCTGCTAAGATTGTAATATAAATTGGTCTTCCTCCGTACTATGGTGAAGTGTCAGCTAAAGTTGTTGTGTAAACACAACTTTAAAGATTCAGATCCAACTGTCGGTGGGACAACTAGGAATCAACATTAATTGCATCCACGAAGGTGCTTGTAAGCTGGACTTGGCACCCTTTTTTGATTGGAAGGCTGACTTGAATGTGGATTGAGCAGTGGTGGCTGGTGACCTTTTTGGCCGATGAGGCCCACACTATATGCGCCGACCCAAGCCAGCTTGTCACCATGGCAGCGGGCCCTTTGCGCATGTGCAGTGCATTTTATTTTCTTGTTGATGGCAATCTTTCATTATAATAAGAATACAAGGTCAAAGAAAAAAGTAAGAGGGGAAACTAAAAAACAGATGGCAGGAGAGGAAGCCAATAATCACTTTTGCAATGGCAGTTCCTTTCTTCAACACATTCTTCCCGATATTGCCCTAAAAAAAATAAGACGTGGCCGCTATAAACAAACTCAAAAGCAGTGGCTCATCAATTATGGCCAGAATTTTGCGGTCAGCGTTGAACAAATGACGCAAGCCGTTCATTGCACTTAGACTAGCCCACAGACTTTCTATGGGCTTTTGCACTGGAACTTGCTGTGATTAGAAAGCCATTTTGGTGTGGCGCCCTCTGCAGGGAATCTGGGACCTGCGTGAACAGGGCATACAACTGTGTGCAGCAACAACAGCATTTGTTTATATAGCGCCTTTAACGTAGTAAAATGTCCCAAGGCGCTTCACAAGAGTGTTATCGAACAAAATTTGACACCGAGCTACATAAGGAGATATTATAGCAGGTGAGTGGTAGGTATTAAGGAGTGTCTTAAAGGACAAATGTGAGAAGTCGCACAACACCAGGTTATAGTCCAACAGTTTTATTTGAAATCACAAGCTTTCGGAGCGCTGCTCCTTCGTCAGGTGACTTCACCTGATGAAGGAGCAGCGCTCCGAAAGCTTGTGATTTCAAATAAAACTGTTGGACTATAACCTGGTGTTGTGCGACTTCTCACATTTGTCCACCCCAGTCCAACACCGGCATCTCCACATCATGTCTTAAAGGAGGAAAGAGAAGTCGAGAGGCAGAGAGGTTTAGGGAGGGAATTCCAGAGTTTGGGGCCTTTGCAGCTAAAGGCACGGCCGCCAGTGGTGGAGCGAGTAAAATCGGGGATGCTCAAGAGGTCAGAATGGAGGAGACCAGATATCTAGGAGGGTTGTAGCGCTGGAGGAGATTAGAGAGTTAGAGAGATAGGGAAGGGCGAGGCTGTGGAGGGATTTGAAAACAAGGATGCGAATTTTAAAATCGAGGTGTTGCTTAACCAATCCGATTGGAAAATCCTTACTAAGGCACACAGTCTGAACCAGGAAGTGCAAGTTAGAATAGTTAATTCATTGTCAAATCATGTACAGAAAGCAAAATAGATTAAAAGAAAGATGAGATTAATCGAGAGAGAGAGAGCGAGATTAGAACAAAGAAAAAAAAGTTAATTTTAATTTTTAACTTAAAAAAATCTCCAACAATAATTAAAAGCTGAAGGAACGAAACTCCACGCTTGTAAAAGTTAATTTTCAATGCCAGAGAGGTTGTTTGGCAGTAATTAAGACTTAACACTGCGTTTAAAAATTCACTTATACTGGAAAGGACAAGCCCTAGCTTTTTCTGGCGAGTTTAGTGGATATCTTATCAAGTAAGTACTGCAACTTCACGCGTTTCCATGTGTTTCAATGCCGAGCCCCTCGGTGAGATACTGGTATAGTGAAGCTCCTGGAGGAGCAGGACAACTCTGATAGAATCTTCCGGATTTCTGCGTTTAACTGCGCATGTGCGATCGCTGGAAATTGCTGTCCGATTTACACTTTAATAACGGTGAACGCTGATAGCCTCACTGTTATTTTTACTGCAAAATCCGGGCCAATGTAACACAATAGCAAATCATTCGGCCCAACAGGTCTATACCGGTTTATGTCTCCTCCTACCTTGCCCTATCGCCATACCTTCTATTCCTTTCTCCCTTATGTACTTATCTCGCTTTCATTTACATGCATCTATGCTATTTGTCTCAACTACTTCATGTGGTAGCAAGTTCCACTCTCTGGGTAAAGTGGTTTCTCCTGAATTCCTTATTGGATTTATTAGTGACGATCTTATAGTTATGGCCCCTATTTTTGGATTCCCCCACAAGTGGAAACATCTTCTCTACGTCTACCCTATAAAACCCCTTCATAATTTTAAAGACCTCTATCGGGTCACCTCTTAGTCTTCTCTTTTCTAGAGAAAAGAGCCCCAGCCTGTTCAGTATTTCATGATAGTTGCACCCTCTCAGTTCTGGTATTATCCTTGTAATAAAAATGTTGCACTTTCTCCAGTGCTTCTATATCTTTTTTGTAATATGGAGACTAGAACTCTGCACAGTACTCCTAAGGGTGGTCTAACCAAGGTTCTATATAACTTCTCTGCTTTTGAATTCTATTCCTCTAGAACTGAACCCCAGTGCTTTTTTTGTATTTTTTTATGGCTTTATTAACATGACTTTTACTGATTTGTGTATCTGTACTTCTAGATCCCTTTCGGCCTCTACCCCATTTAGACTTTTCATTTTCCAAAAAGGTCCTGTGCATTGCATTGGAGCATGAACAATTAGAGGGATACAAAATTGATTATCCCTTGTCAGCATTTCACAAATAAAATCTTTTTTTTACTGTGTTTGGAGATTGTCAATATGAACTCATCATATCAATCAGAAGGCACCACTGAAGTCTGTCTGAACCATCAGATCAGTTGGAAGGAGAACTGAAAGCTGATAGACCAACTTTTTCTCTCGCTGTTGGTTGCACAGAAACCTGAAGCAGAAAAGTTTTAAGATGATCTGATGGTTTCTGAGAGTCACAGTTTCAAGTGGTTTTTGCTTGGTGTTTGACCTCACAAAGTTGTATGTAACAAACCAACTGTTAAAATGTGATTTTTAAAAACCTTTTAATTTGCTTCAAGGGAACTTTCTGGGGCATGCCTGATACAAGAAGAATGTTTTCTGGTCTGAATGTGTTAACTGATTTATTGAGCATTCCTGTCACAGCACTGAAATTGGAAATAGATGGGTTAGAAATCTGGATTAGTTTTACTGTACTTAATTTAAACCCATTGCACGTAGATTCTCATATTTAGGATTTTACTTCAGTGATATACAATGCAGACTGTTGGTTTGTGTGTGTAAATTGCATTGCTTGGTTATGCTTTGACCTGGTTGTTTTCAGTTTGTTTCACACATCTGGTTGAAACCCCTTTGTTCCTGTGGAGTTGATGTAAGCTCCCAAAGTGCGGACCCAGTGATATACAAGGTCGACGCTACTGAGCTTGTTGGAAGAAAGACTGACCAAGTAATTGAAGTCACAACGGTTTATTACAGGCCTGGGGAGAACCTCTCATGTCGCTTACATGAGTACAACTCCACCGAGCTAATGAAAACACACATATTTATATCCAATCAGGTTTAAAAGTTACACACAATGCTAGGTCTAAAAAACACATTACTCGTTTTACAAATATTTCTGTCTTGCCTTTACAGAGATCCAATTAGGTTTAAAAGTTACTTGGTTAGCAAACATTTCTGTCTCGCCTTATGGGGATCTCGTTATCCGAGGGTGGCTGTAAAAGTTACATACAATGCTATCTGTAAATCTCGTTGAAGGAGGTAGACTCCGAAAGCTTGTAAGGTGTTGTGTGACTTGAAACAAATCTCGTTAAAGGCCTGGCTTTCTGCAAATGAGTCATGCCCGAATTGCCCTGGTTATATCCAATTTTTAATATCTTACTTCAATTCCCCCCTTTTGACCTATTGGACAACTGTTCCAATACAGGTCAACATGTATTCCTATTGCCTGGTGTCTGCCTGAGCGTGCACTCTCTGGCCTTCTACCAGTCTAGGTTATACATGGGTATGACATAAACCAATTTATAAGCCGGTTTCACCCCACGCGGTATATGTGGACTTATTATTTTCTTGTCTTGGTTCTATGTTGCCATCCCCGGGGCCCAAGAGCCCTGCATCAATGGTTTGGGCTTCTGGTTCGAGCTTCTGGTTCGAGCTCGTCCTCCATTCCCTCGGTGGGTGCGTGACGTGTCCTTTCGAGACTGTCATCACTCACCAATCCTGTTTCTGCCACTCCCGTCTTACGGTTGGCCGGCCTGGTTATTAATTACCATGTCCAATTCATCCCTTGTAATTTTAGGGCTATAGATCGGGTCTTACACCATCATGGCTTTACCTAATCTTTGAGCAGCAAGAATACACAGTATATTGTAATAACAATCACGAGGAATATCATTATGCTTTGCACCACTGAGGCGCCCAACGTCCCCGACCATCCTGACCCCCAATCACCAAAATATCATTTCCGGTGTTATATAGGCCATATATAAGCAGATACTTGATTATCTTCCTTTTTGTCAGCCGTCCCTTCTTCCGTCGTTCTTCTAATTTGTCCTGTGGAAATACAAGGCTGGTCGTCACCAGCAGTTAGTTATTCCATTCTTACTACTTTGCCAGTCTCCCAGATCTATTGAAACATACAGACCACGAAGAATGTTACTATCATAATGCAACAGGATCATATTAACGCGAATACAAGGATGTCCTGTCCCTTTGGACCCTATGCAAATAATCCTTGCTTTCCTTGTACAATATGATTTCTGGGTTATTCATCAGCTTCTTTGTATAATTTTAATTGTGTCCAGTGTTTCCATCTTCCCTTTCCAGTGCCGTGCAGGTCTATGCATGCACAAGTGTCGCTGGTCATTAATACCAAATAGGGTCCTTCCCACCGGGGCCGTAACCCAGGTTTTATTGGAATTATTCTAGACATTACCTGACTTCCCACCCCAGGTATGACTTTCTTTTGTTCCTCGGTATCCCTCTCCAGATCCTTGATTATCTGCTGGTCTCTAGCCTCCTGTCTCAGCCCGTGCAGTTCCGCACATAATTGCTTTATGAACCTTCTGATTCTGTCCTTTAAAGGTCCCACATCTTCCCCTCCGGTCACTACTCCTTCGGGAAGCGCCATTGCCCGTCCCGTCATTAATTCAAAAGGGGTCAGTCCGGTGGTGCTATTTGGTGTGGCCCTCAGTCTCATTAGGATTGTGGGTAACAGTTCCGCCCATCCCTGCCCCGTCTCCACAATGGCCTTTGTGAGAGATCGTTTTAAGGTCCGATTCATTCGTTCCACCATTCCTGAACTTTCGGGATGGTAAGGTATATGAAATTTCTGCTTTACGCCCAACAGGGCGCAAGCCTCTTTCATTACCTTTCCGGTAAAGTGTGTTCCATTATCTGAATCTATTTGTAATGGGACTCCCCACCGGGGTATTATTTCTTCTGCCAAGATCCGGGCCACTGTACTGGCGGTACAGTTTCGGGTGGCAAAAGCTTCCACCCACCTTGTGAATTGGTCAATTATTACCAGACAGTAGGTTTTTCCTTTGCTTTTGGTTAATGGTCCTGTAAAGTCTATTTGTAGTTTCTCCCAGGGTCCCTTGGGTCTTGGCTGTCTACCCCATTTTACCTTTACTGGTTTTCCGGTGTTACATTGCGCACAAATGTGGCAATCCTTACAATACTTCCTTATACTGCTTGATAGTCCGGGCCACCACCAGCATTGGCCTATGTTATTTATCATTCGGCTGGCCCCTGTATGGGCTTGTCCGTGATACAACCTCATTAGTTCCTGTTGGATACACTCCGGTGCACAGACCCGTCCCTCCTTCCTCCAGACCTTATCTCTGGATAGCATTACTCCCTTCTTTTCCCAAATGTTCAGCTCAGGTTCTGGTATGCCTTGATGTAACTTAACAATATTATACTCAAGGGGTATTAATGGGACTGGGGCTCCCCCTATCGGTGTTACATTGCCACAGGGCGCCTCCGTCATAACCTTGGCGGCCAGGTCTGCCGCTCTGTTACCTTGTTCTTGTGGAGTTTTTCCTTTGGTGTGCGCTTTAACCTTTATTACTGCTAACTCCGTTGGTCCGCGCGCGGCATTCACCAAGGACTTTACTACGTCCAGGTGTTGGATGGGGGCTCCCCCAGAGGTGATGTACCCCCTCCTACTCCATGCGGCCATATAATCATGTACTATTCCGAAGGCGTAGCGGCTGTCGGTATATACATTAACCCTTTTTCCCATAGCCAGTTTCAGGGCTTCCGTTAAGGCTGTTAGTTCTGCGACCTGGGCAGATTTATCCCCTGGGAGAGTTCCGGCTTGTAACACCATCCCTTCCCCATTTACCACCGCCCAGCCTGTCCTCGGCTTTCCCTGTACATATTTTCGGGATCCATCTACATATAACTCCAAGTCCGCTTCGGCCAAGGGTATTTCTTTTATTTTGTCTAGGTCATTTTCTGGCTCTTCCTCATTCATGCATTGGTGGTCCTCTCCTTCCATGATCATCATGGAGGCTGGGTTCTGCCCCATATCCCTGACTATCTGTATTGACTTGTCTTTGGGTAATAGTACCGCCTCCCAGGCTGCTCGTCGAGCATTTGAGACAGACTTCAGTCGTCCCGTATTAAGTAATTCTACCAGGGTGTGCTGGGTGTGTAGTACAATATCTCCGGTCATTATAATCGGTTCACTGACCTGTACTGACCATCTGGCACAGTCTATAGCGGCCACGCAGCGGGGCATACCTGCCACGATGGGGGATCGTCTAGTGGAATAGTAGGCCACCGATCTCATGTTTCCTCCGTGCTCCTGGGCTACTACGGCGCTATAGTGTCCATCATGATTGTGACAGAATATGTGATAGGGTCTCTCTTGATCAGGTAATCCTAACGCGGGGGCGGCGGTCAGGGCTTGTTTAAGTTTGGTAAATGCTTCTTCCTGAGTGGATGTCCACCCGATGGGTTCTCCTGCTGCCCTACCCCCCTTTGTTAATTCATACAGAGGCGCGGCCATGTGTGAGAAGCCTTCTATAAAGTTCCGGCTAAAGTTAAAGAGACCGAGTACCTGTCGTACTCCTCTCACGTTTATGGGCCTTGGCATTTGGCTGATTGCCTCCTTCCTTTCCTCTGGCATAGCCCTTTTTCCCATACTGACCCTATACCCGAGGTATGTGACTTCCAATTTTCCTACCTGGGCTTTGGCTGGGTTTGCTTTAAAACCCGCCTCCCGTAGGGTTGAAAAGACCTTTACCAGGGCCCCCTTATGTCCCACTTTCGTTTCTGACGCTATTAGGAGGTCATCCACGTATTGTAAGAGGGTACTATTTTCACCCTCTAAGTCTAGGTCTTCAAGAGCTCTGGCCATGTGGCGGTGAAAAATGGCTGGACTGTTATGGAATCCTTGTGGGACCCGTGTCCATGTATACTGTTTGCCGCCTATTGTAAAGGCGAACTTTTCCTGTGATTCCTCATGCAGGGGAATGGACCAGAACCCGTTTGCGATGTCTAACACGGTGAATATTTTGTGTTCTGGTTTTAAACCGTTAAAGATAGTAGCTGGGCTTGCTACAATTGGATATTCCTTTGGGGTCACTTTATTTAAGGCTGTGTAATCGATTGTAAGTCGATATGACGCATCAGGTTTCTTTACGGGCCATACTGGAGAGTTAGTGCCGGACACTGTTTCTCGCAGAATTCCCTGTTTCACGAGTTCCAATACTATACTCCGTACGGCTGTCTGGGCCTCCACTTTTAGGGGATATTGTTTATGGGGTCGGTGGGTTGGCCCGGGGACTCTGACTGGGTTCATCTTAACCAGTCCGCAGTCCTGCTTGTGTTTGGCCCATAGTTCGGGGAATCGGTGGCAAATTGCCCCCCACCCTCCCTTTTCGTCCCATTTGGGGTCTATTATTTGGATAGCGCTGATGGCACATGCTGTCTTGGATCCCTTTGAGTTATGTCTCCCTTCCTTGTGGTTATCGGGCCATAGCAACTTATCCTGTTTGGGGTCTATTAAAACTCCCACTTCCCTTAGTATGTCTATACCCAGGATGGTTCCCTCAGTATTCTCACAGATCCAGAAACATGTAGGTATAATGATTTTTCCCAATTCTAGTAATACTGTCTCACTTTTCCATGCTTTAATTTTTACTCCCCCTATCCCAGATATAAAAATATTTTCCTTGGTTCGCGGCAAGGGTACGTTTGTTAGAGATATTGCTGCCCCGGTGTCTATGAGCATTCTGCACTGTCGGCCCCCTACCAGTGCCTCAATAAACATTCTAGGGTCTCCCTTTACCGGGTCTCCGAGGGCCGCTACCTTTCAGGCGTTGCCTTTTTTTATCTGTTTGACCAGTTTTTTCCATTTTCCTTGTCAGCTCCACTATGTCTTCCTCGTCGGAGGTGTCTGAGGAATCATCTCTCTTATACTTCCTACTCTTTCTCCTCTTCCTTTCTTCTCTTTCTCTGTCATCCTCCCAGTCTTGCATTCCCTTCCTGATCAGTTTCGCCATGCTTTCCTCGTTATTCTCTGACCTTCCAATACTTGACCCCGGTTTTCCTCCCTGTCTAGGTCCCTGACCTTCCCTTCCTCCTCCTTTATTCCAACATTGTTGTTTCCTATGCCCTGGTTTTCCACAATTATGACAGGAAGCCTTTTGCTGAGATGTCTGATTATCCCCTTTGTTCTGTTGCCTCGGGCAATCCCTTTTCATGTGGCCCTCCTGTCCGCAACCGAAGCATGCCGCCACACTTAATGCATCCTCATTGTCGCTATCCGTCCTTAGGGCAGCTATTTTAGGTTTGGCTTGTTCTTGGACCTGATTATCTACTTCGCACGCCCACTGTATTAAGTCCTCCCAATTATGGTGGACCACTAGCCCCATTTTTATTGCATTCTGGTGCATTGGACTTAGTCCCTGTTTAAATGTTTGCAGAAAACAAGCGTTGTTTTTGTTTAAGGGGCCTGGGATCCCACAGTTACCCTCAAAGGCGGACCACTTTCGTTTTCCATAATCGATAGCGCTTTCTCCCTTTTCTTGTGTGATTCCGCTTATAGCTGCCCAATTTACGGGGGCCTGTCCCATTGCTGCTTCCACAGCGGCCTTGAATTGGTCGAACTCAGTGTTTAATTGTTGGATTGTCTGTCCTGTATTTGTGGCCCACTGGCCATTTCCGTGGTTGCCCTGCACTAATCTCCACTGTTCCTCGGGACATTTAGCTCGTACCAATTGATCGATATCTATACTATGTAGGGCATGGTTTATGCGTACTTCGCGCAGTTTGTGCCAGAATGTCTGATTATTCTGGCGGTGTTTTAAGGCTGGTAATTCATTGAGGAGAATCACCCGATCCTGCAGGCTTAACGGTGTGTAGGTCAACGTTGTGGTGGCCGGCCTGCCCGGTACTGCCGGGACGGCCGGATTCCCCCCTGCCGCCGGAATTTCCGGAACCGCGGGGATTGCTGGCCTATATTGCAGTGTCACTGGTGCCATCGGAACAGGCTCCGGGGCTGCCGACTGGTGTCCTGTATATGGGGGAGGACAGCCAGTCGGCCCCCCCTGGGGCAGCTCCGGGTATAACCTTTCCTGGGAGTTACCCGGTTTTGGGTTGGCTGCAGCTGCTGGATATGTTTTAAGGGCTCCGCGCTGGAGCATACGTTCCCGATCGTATCGTGCCGCTACGATAATGCACGCTTTCTCCAATTTATTTTTGGTTTGTTTCCTCCACCAGTCCCTTTGTGTGTCTGGTTTATCGTCCTGGTTCCACCCTGCCTTTCTCATTTTCTCAATTAATTTTTTATTCTTGTCGTAAACATATCGTGTTACAGACTCTGGGTCTCCCCAGGGTTCCTTATCCTCTTTGCTAGCCATAGTTTATTTATTTATTTATTTATTTCTTTTTCGGCCAGAAGGAACTCCCCGTTTTAACTACTACCTAAGTTTACTTTTCGGCCAGAAGGACTCGCCCTCCACCGTGTTAAAACTCCCCGTTTTAACTACTACTTAAGTTTACTTTTCGGCCAGAAGGACTCGTCCTCCACCGTGTTAAAACTCCCCGTTTTAACTCCTACTTAAGTTTACTTTTCGGCCAGAAGGACTCGTCCTCCACCGTGTTAAAACTCCCCGTTTTAACTCCTACCTAAGTTTACTTTTCGGCCAGAAGGACTCGTCCTCCACCGTGTTAAAACTCCCCGTTTTAACTACTACTTAAGAGCCGCACCTCGTGGGCCTATCAGGTTTCTAAACCCTTGTTTTCCGGTACCGCAGTCCGGCAGTGTTAACCGCCTTCAATTAAAGGTGTCTTTCTTTTTATAGTTCTTTTGTACGTCAATCTTACTTAACGTCTCGCCAGCGATTAACCTCTAATTTTACAGGTGGTAATTTAAACGTACTCACCCGTCTTAGGTTATCGCTGTCCGAGAGTTTTGTTCAGATCGCGAATCCCATCCTCGTCGCCAATTGATGTAAGCTCCCAAAGTGCGGACCCAGTGATATACAAGGTCGACGCTACTGAGCTTGTTGGAAGAAAGACTGACCAAGTAATTGAAGTCACAACGGTTTATTACAGGCCTGGGGAGAACCTCTCATGTCGCTTACATGAGTACAACTCCACCGAGCTAATGAAAACACACATATTTATATCCAATCAGGTTTAAAAGTTACACACAATGCTAGGTCTAAAAAACACATTACTCGTTTTACAAATATTTCTGTCTTGCCTTTACAGAGATCCAATTAGGTTTAAAAGTTACTTGGTTAGCAAACATTTCTGTCTCGCCTTATGGGGATCTCGTTATCCGAGGGTGGCTGTAAAAGTTACATACAATGCTATCTGTAAATCTCGTTGAAGGAGGTAGACTCCGAAAGCTTGTAAGGTGTTGTGTGACTTGAAACAAATCTCGTTAAAGGCCTGGCTTTCTGCAAATGAGTCATGCCCGAATTGCCCTGGTTATATCCAATTTTTAATATCTTACTTCAGGAGTAACTAGTGAAAGAGCCCGCACCTTCTAATTTGGGATGGCTAACGTACATGGGGAAATAAGAGGAGTGACATTAATGATCAGTAAGACAATAATAAATGTCTTCAGCTGGAGGGAATCAGTCAGGTGCATCTGAGCATAAAATTCAACTCTCCTAACCTGTTCCTGGAAACCACATTTTTTGTACACTTTTTTAATGATTGCAGTGTGTAATGATTTTTATTTCTAGTCGAAGATAAACCTTTTTGACAGGTTCATAAGGGTAATATAGGCTAAAAGTTACCATTGCTGATAATAGTAGACAAATGCTTCACATGTTCATTTTGACATTGTTCGATTGTTATTTTAATGGGTAGTGTTAACCCATTTATTTTGACTTATTGACATTTGTACAACTATACTTTTATTTTCACATTTAAAATATCTCTAACCCTTCCAACAGAAATTATTTTTTGGCTTGACAATCAGAATTACAGTAGGCTCAAATGCCAGAAAATGCATAAAATAAAGTTTTCAAAAATCAAAGCTTTCTGGTGATGCATGCTCCCAGATCCCGTAGAAAATAAATCATACACCTTCAGTTCTCTTTCAGTAATTTCTATATTACCATTGCTACAATCTGCACTTTTATGTTCTCGTCGAATATTTCCCCAACTATAAAAATGATTTAAATGTTATAGTTTAAGCCATCACCTGTGCATGACCCAATGTCATATTCACATGCCATAAAGCCTATACTCAGGTCTATTTTTGAGCTGCCAGCTTTTCTGGAACTGTGCCAGCATTTGTGAAGTTGTTGGTCAGTGTTTGCTTGTTTACTAGGCTAGCATGTTGGGAGATGTGTGTCCCAAGGATACAGGAAAAAATGAGACACAAAAATGAAGGGTAATGCCTTTTTATTTTTATTCATTTTTTCACTAAGAAGTTTGTGCAGTTGTGTTGCCATTTTAGTGCATAAGGCCTTTTACAAAAAATTACATAGAAATTACAAGACAGAAACGGGCTGTTTAGCCCAACCAGTTCACGTAGGTGTTTATGCTCCACGTAAACTGTATTCTAGTCTTGTGTGCCTGCACTATTCCAATATCACTTCATTCCCCTTCAACCACTATCTATATAAGAGATGGACTTTCAGAAAGTCTTTGACAAAGATACCACACAGGAAACGATTGAGATGATCAAGAGGAATGGAATTAAGAGGAGGTTACCAAATTGGATTAATAACTGGCTAGAAAGCTGTGGTCTTACCAAGGGTTTATGTATATTCACCAGTACATCTCAACTTTCATATTCTATACCTCTTGTCATAAGATCTGGTATTCCATTAGATTTCTTTTCTGAAAGTCCATGTACATCACATCCACTGCATTTTTGCCATCCACCATATCTGTCACCTCCTCAAAGTACATCAAGTACGATGTTCCTTTCTGAAATTCATTCTCGTTGCTTTAATTATTTTCTCTTCATCTAGATATTTAGAAATTTCATCCAACATTTTTCGCTACCACAGAAGTTAAAGAATTGGCTTGTAATTACCTGGGTTACCTTTTATATCCCTTTCATTTTTAAATGACCATTCTTCAGTCCTCTGGCACACATCTATTCTCAGTAGAACTCTGAAATGTAATTTCTCGGGCCTCTGCTATCTCTACCTCCCCCCCCCCCCCCCCCCCCCCCCCGCCACCACCACCACATTTCCCTCAAGATCCTTGGATGTATCCCATAGGTCCCAACACTTAGTCCTCCTTTAGCGTAACTAACTTCTCTAGTACTTCCCTTTTACTTCTTATAATATCTCTCATCTCATCTTTAACCTATTCAGGATTTACCTCCTCCCCATTATCCTCTTTTTTGTAAACACTGCTGCGAAATACTTAAGTAGCTCGGACAATCCTCTCCTAACTTGCTATCCTCTTCACTCGGGTCCCACCTTGCATTTAACAATTCTTTCTTAACTGATATAATTGTGGAATACCTTGCTGTTCTCTTTAATTTTTTTTGAAATTTTCTACTTGTACTCCCTCCTTATTTTCCTTATCCCTGTCTTAATTTTCCTTTTATTCTTGTATTCTCTCTTATTATGAACCATTCCCTTTTTGGCATCAAATCTTAATTTTTCTACACTCAATAGAAAAAACTTTTTTTTGATGTTTATCAGTATTTTCTTCCGATGAAACATTAGCG
Source organism: Squalus acanthias (assembly GCA_030390025.1). Lineage (NCBI taxonomy): Eukaryota > Metazoa > Chordata > Chondrichthyes > Squaliformes > Squalidae > Squalus > Squalus acanthias. Next base: position 15,635,464 of record CM059448.1, read on the forward strand.
TCTAGTGAACTGTTCTAATAATTTTTTTGTGAAATTCTTTAGAAGGGTTTTGGCTATACTATCTCGTGTGTCAGTTGTTTTTGTATTGCTTCTGGTTCTCTGGAATCTGTCTTACAGTATAAGTGGGGTGAAACAAGTGGAAACATTTTTGTGCAGTGTAACTCTACTATTTTTATCAGGAACTTTTCTCAAGGCTTGAAAGGAAAGTATTGCAAATTTAGAATAAATGAACAATGGCGTATTGTCTAAAGCAAAATACTGCAAATGCAGGAAATCTGAAGTAAAAACAGAAAATGCTGCAAACACTCAGTAGGTCAGGCAGCATCTGCGGAGAGAGAAACATAGGGTTAATGCTTAGGGTTGATGAACTTCATTCAAAACTGGTTATTTAATGGCTTATTGTTTGTTCCTTTATGGCAATAGAGTAAGAGCAGATATTCAGAGTATGTTCGTATTGCTTCAGTAACAATTCTTGAATACTAACTGGTGATCTCATGTTACATTACATAGTAATTTGTTAGATACTGAAAGAATTGTATTTGTATAGTGCCATATCAAATCTCAAACCTCTCAAAGGGCTTCACCTACAATGAACTTTGAAGTGACTGTTAATGCAGTTAAACACAGCAGTGTATTTGCTCAACGCAAGTGGCAGTGGGGTGAATTACTAGTTGATCTGTTTTTGGTGGTAATTGAGAGTTGAGTATTGTCCAGGACACTGGAAATAGCTTCTCTCTTTGGGTTCTACAATGTTGCAACAAGTCAGCCTAGATTATGTGATTGTGTCTTGAAATGAGGCTTGAACCCATAACTCTCTAATTGTAGTCATATTGAGAGAGAGTTCTGCCAAGTGAGCCCAGTTGATTCATCTGGGCTTTCCCAAAAGCTTTGTGCTTATTTTCATTATTATTGAGAGACTAGAATAAAGCACACAATATAGGACGCCACTAAAGTTGAAAAAAGTAAAAGGAAAGACCAGATAAATCAGGCAGTAGAGATTAGTTGATGCTTTTGGTTTTAAAAGCCTAAAGATTGTAGGAGGAAGGAAAAGTAGAGTGCGCTAAGCTGATATTTGAGTTCCTGTGTAAAGAATGAATAAGAAGAATACTTAAGGAAGGATATACTTGCCATAGAGGGAGTGTAACAAAGGTTCACCAGACTGGTTCCTGGGATGCGGGGGATTGTCCTATGAGGACAGATTGAGTAGACGAGGCCTATATTTTCTAGAGTTCATAAGAATGAGAGGTGATCTCATTGAAACATACAAAATTCTTACAGGGCTTGACAGGGTAGATGCAGGGAGGATGTTTCCCCTGGCTGGGGAGTCTAGAACCAGGGGTCACAGTCTCAGAATAAGGGGTTGGCCATTTAGGACTGAGATGAGGTGAAATTTCTTCACTCAGGGTGGTGGATCTTTGGAAGGCTGTGGAGGCTCAGTCGTTGAGTATATTCAAGACAGAGATTGTTAGATTTTTGATTATTAAGGGATTCAAGTGATATGGGGATAGTTCAGGAAAGTGGAGATGAGGTAGAAGATCAGCCATGATCATATTGAATGGCGGAGCAGGCTCGAAGGGCCAAATGGCCTACTCCTGCTCCTATTTCTTATGTTCTTATGAATGGTAGATTGTGTGCGATGGCTACAGGAAACCTATAAATGAGGAAAGCCATTTACCCATCTGGCTCATCCATATAAAAAAAAAACTACAGTGCTTCTATCACACCACCCAATGCCTCGCTAATGTCTCAAGCTTTTTCCTCCGCTGCCTTACAGTCTTGATTTCAACACATTGGGATCGATTTTAACCCTTCACTCCATCCCCCCCACCCGGCGGGAATGGTGCTTGGAAGGGATTAAAATCTTCAAAGTGCATTTACTGCCATGAGGAAAGAGGTGTTGGGATTGAGTGGCAAGAGAACAATGACAGTGAGACTGCAGGAACACGTGAAAGCCCCCAGGCCAGTGATTTTGAGGTGGAGTGGGGCAGGAAAGGTGGGAAGGGCGGTTGCTATTACTAGATTTAAAAAAAAAAAAATCTGGTGTGTTCCAGGCCCTATGGGTGACATGATTCCCATGGACCAATTGCATCACTAGAACGGTGGCATAGTGGTTAGCACTGTTGCCTCACAGCGCCAGGGATCCGGGTTCGAATCCGGTCTCGGGTGACTGTCTGTGTGGAGTTTGCATATTCTCTCCGTGTCTGCGTGGGTTTCCTCCCACAGTCCAAAGATGTGCAGGTTAGGTTGATTTGGCTATGTTAAATTGACCCTTAGTGTTGGGGGGGATTAAATACGTGGGGTTACGGGGATAGGGTGGGATATGTGTCGGTGCAGGCTCGATGGGCCGAAATGGCCTTATTCTGCACTGAGGGGATTCTGTGATTCTGTGAAGAGCAATTGGGGCATGGGTCACATGATTCACAAAGCCCAATCCAATCATTTGAAAGGCAACCTGCTTAAAAAGGCCTACAGGTAGCTATAAGAGAACACAATCACATTGTTTTTTTGGGAGGGGAAGAGTGAAATGAACCATGAAACACGCTTTAATTTTGAGAATTGTTTATTTTTGATGCTGTATTTGGCGGGTGGTTTTATTTGTTCCTTAGTGATTCAGTATTGCATCTGCAGTGATAACTCTATTTTTATTTAAATTAGGTTACTAATGTAGAAATCAGCCAATAGCAAATGCAGCCCGCTTGATTGGTACCCCATCTGCCACCTTAAACATTCACTCCCTTCACCACCGGTGTACCGTGGCTGCAGTGTGTACCATCTACAAGATGCACTGCAGCAACTAGTCAAGGCTTCTTCGGCAGCACCTCCCAAACCCGCGACCTCTTCCCCCTAGAAGGACAAGGGCAGCAGGCGCATGGGAACACCACCACCTCCAAGTTCCCCTCCAAGTCACACACCATCCTGACTTAGAAGTATATCGCCGATCCTTCATCGTCGCTGGGTCAAAATCCTGGAACTCCCTACCCAACAGCACTGTGGGAGTACCTTCACCACACGGACTGCAGCGGTTCAAAGGGGCGGCTCACCACCACCTTCTCGAGGGCAATTAGGGATGGGCAATAAATGCTGGCCTTTTAATTGATGCTCACATCCCATAAACACATTTTTTTAAAAAGCAGCTAACAAATTCAATGTTGTAATGGCATAAGGTACATGTATATATCAGAACATGCTGTTCCCAGATTTTGGAATGCTTACATGATGGCAATCCAACTTATGCACATGGCTGATTAACGGGTTAGAAATGCATGCTGAGAGTTTTCACAAATCAAAGTAGTGTGAAATTGGGCCATACTGATTCATCATTCAAGAATGTCTGAAATCTGTTGTCCAACAGATTTTTGTTTCCTCTTGCTCTAATGCTTTTGACATGCGAATATGTGCACCTTTTGGAATAGCCTACAGGATTGATATGATGTCAAAATCAATAAATTGCAAAGACGTGCTAGAATTATCATGTTTTTTTTAATCTTATAATACTCCTGTGAAGCGCCTTGGGACGTTTTACTACATTAAAGGCGCTATATAAATTGTTGTTGTAGTAGTAGTAGTAGTAGTAGTAGTAGTAATAGTAATAGATTTGTACTTATTTAAGTGGAGCTTTTCAGCCCTTTGAATTCAGTGATAAAACAAATGTGAATTTTGTCTATATTTTTGTCTACAATTGTTCCATTAGTTGAGAGGAACATTAAGGTCACAAGTTCTGAATGTCAGCTTAGTCAATAAGTACATCAAGCAATTGCACTATTACAAAATATGCCTGCAGGAGCGTTGGGGATGCTGCATTATATTTTTAGTAAAATAACCAAAGGCAATAAAATCTTTTCCAGCTATTCTATCCTAATTGTCAGAAAGCTTAATTAATAATTTAAATTTCCAGTAAATGATCAGTTGGCTCTTGCAGAATAATTTTTTACAGACCCCATCATTATGGTACACTTCTTCCCATCTTAACATCATATTTATTTCAAGCCAGAAATAGAGTTTCTGATGAGGATTGAAGTAATTGTGGATGGGTTAGAGGCACCAAATTAGCTTGTGCCTTCTACTTTGTTGTATTTTAATGTATGGGCTGGTTGATGGCGAGAAATATTGTTGTGTTTGGCAAGATGCCCTGATCATGATTGATCTGAGTATTATATTTGTGTAATGTACTTTTTACTTGAATGTAGAATGGATTCAGATTGAAATCTAGCTAGTTTTATTTTAAATTTGCATGTGTTTACAAACTTAACATCCTGCCCATTTTTTACTTTCTCCCGAAAGCGTTGACACATGTTTGAATTGAATTCAGCATGAGTCGGCTAATTGACGTGTTGAGCCTGATCTTGTTTTTCATGCTATTACCAGATGTGAATTTTCTTGCAGGTATCACTGGGTAGTGGTCACTGGCTATTTGTTTTGCTCCTATCTATCCCAGAGAGATCCAATTGTAGCAGTGTAAATGCTGCCCCAGCTAAGATCCAATAACATGGTATGAACCTTTTCTGTTTGTACGGCACAGTTCCACGCTGACTTTCTTAACTGAGCCATTGGAGACCACCACAAAATTTATTTTTAAATATAGATGCTGGACTTGCTTTATAACAACTATTTGTAATTTGCGAATGAAAAGCATCAGAAAAATGTTCTATTGACCTTACAGTCTTTGCAGTACTGAATTCTAGGCCTCAGTTCAGCACTTTTTTTTACATACAGTAGCAATAACACAGCTGTGATCCATTCTGGCTATAAACTCTTTCCCTTTTTTCATTGCCAATGTCAGTGAACACTCCTATGCTAAAATAGGCTGTTGCATATGGAGTTCTGTAGTGATGCTGATTCCTTCAAAACCCTAGCAGAGTGTGGTCTTAAGCGTAAGTAATGCTTGAGAGTTGTCTGGTAGGGGATGCAGATGTAGCTGTACCTCCAGAAGTATGCCACGTATCCCACAATCGACGGGCAGCTCTCCAGAATTTCATACTTGGGCTGACCACCTTAAATAATTGTAAATTCTATTCATTTTTTACATTTTTTTTAAACAGACCAAGATTTAAATTTATAAGATGCATTTTTTTCATGACTGTTAGCCTTATTGACCAGGATATTCATTTTGGCCGTGGTCCATTTATGTGCTTGATCCACTCTTTGCTTTACCCTGTCCTGGGTAAATTTTGTTCTTGCTTTTACTCATTCTGTGGTACCCGTGTCTTGCATTGCCTGTGTAATTGATAACTCGATTTGGCCAACACTGTACTCCTTTTGGCCCAGCTTTGTGCTGTCTTTCTCTGCTCTCTATGTTCTTAACCATGCTGTGCTCTTTTATTCCCTCCCAAGCCTCCAGAATTTTTTTTTCATTTCCAACTCAGTCAGCCACACCATGTTTCATAGATTTATGGGTAAAAAAAAATGTATTCAGTTGCATGAACGCTGAATTTTTAGCAGCAGTTAACATGCACTTAATTATATTTTAATAGTAATTTAATAGTAACATTCAGAAAGGTTTTTGCCTTGTATCCTTAGTTCTGCAAGTGAAGCTACTACAACCTTTATACTGCTGAAGCTTGCATTTCAGATAATGTGTTGTGGCAGCGAGCAGATGTTCCCTTGATTTATAAATGTTTTATTGACTGATAAAAGTAACTCAGTCAAGAGACCGTCTGTCAGCAATACAATGCCATGCAGTTTATTATAACTTTTAACAGCACGAAAACTAATACACTTTCACTAAATCTACTTAATTTTTGTGAAACTTATTACAGCATGTTAATAGAGCTGATGAACTGTGACTTCAGTTATGCTTTCAGCCATTATCGGGCTTATGGAAGACTAGGAAAAATTTTAAATAAAGAAGCCAAAGCTGCTGTAAACTTGTGCAAAAAAACAAATTAATCTGTTACAGTTGGGTCCTTTTGAGTGTAGGATCAACATAGCAATTGAGCTTTCTTATTTTCCACTGCCAGCATGGCTCAGTGGGTGGCATTCTTGAACTCTCAACCAGATGGTTGAGAGTTCAAGTCCTATTCTAGGACTTGAGCACATAGTCAAGGCTGACACTTCAGTGCAGTACGGAAGGAGTGCTGCATTGTCAGAGGTGCCATCCTGCAGTTGACATGTTCAACTGAGGCTCTTTCTCTTGGCGTCCTGGCCAATATTCTTCTTCCCTTTACCAACCCTGCCAAAAAACAAATTAACTGGTCATTCATCTCATTGCTGCTTGTGTGCAAAATAGTTGCATTGCTCATGTATGCAAATCATTGCAAAATACAATTCATTGCATGTGAAGCACTGGTTCATTTTCTTCAATGTTACTGTCAGTAGATTTTAAATATTTTGATTTCATGTCTTCAGTGTGTTGCAACCTGTGCCACGTTGGGCAGGCATGCCTTGGTTAGCCATCATTGATTTAGCTTCCTCTCCAACAATTGTACTTCCCTGACTTTTGTTGACAAAGGCTTATAAAAACAAAGAAAAATATGATTGCAATTTGAAGTTTCATCTTAACTAGATAAATTAAACCGCAGACTTCAGTTTTCATTCATCTGTGCCCTTAATATATTGTTACACAGTAAGAGAAGTATAATTTTCCTAAGCAAATATTACTACATTAAGCACATATTTGACATCTATTACAGTATGTACTTCACTACTTTTTAAACTAAGCACTTTCCTTACATAATCATTTTAGCTAGTAAATAAAGTCAGGGGAAGTAGGCTTGATGAAGTTAAGCTGTCATTTGAATGAATATAGAGATAGTTTCCAGAGAGTCTGTTTCCTCATTGTTTGGCCCCTACTCCAGCCTTTTTATTTGAGAAATTGTCCATTGTGAATGTGTACAAAAAAGTTCTTGTGATGTCTAATATGGTGGCTGTGTTCACTTTAAGAAGTTTGACATTGAATTTTTCACTCTATTCAATGGAAAGAAGTTTCTGTCAGTATATCTCATGCCAAAAAGATATTTGTGGGATTATGCACACAGAAATGGGCCAATAAAATATTCCAATAAATCATAAATGAGCAGTCAACAAATTGTATCTGTCTGTAGTATTCAAATTTTTTCCTGTGTGGGGAGCCCCCTGATAGTATTGACACATTTTTGTGGCCCCTTCTTAAAACTGATTCAATGCAATTTGTAATCTGTGACCCAGATTTTTCTTGCTGTTATTCATCTAAAGGAATGTTAAATAAAACTATGGCATTTTATAATTATTAACACTTTCACATTTATAAAGCCAACACATTATAAGATGGGAAATAAGCAATATAAGAAGGGAAATCTGAGTGGAAATAGCCTCTCAGCATAATATTGCACATGCAAAGTGCCAGCAGATTTGGTCCAAATAAGGACCTGTTCCAGTTTTGGGTATAAAGTATCCAACTAATGATGGCAGCCTAACTAGCAACAGTTAGAATTATTTAGCAAGATTGTCTAAAGACAAATCACAGCTGCACAGTTTAGAATTTTCTCTCTCTTTTCCTCCCCCCTCCCCCCAGATGAATAGGTTTGTGGAGGCTCCTGTGTGGAGACACTGAGACATTTTGTTCAGTCTGAACTAAGGATTGGGGTGAACAGCCTACCTGAAATTGTGGAGAGTCCTTCAAATACTCCTGAAAATCTACCATAGACTTTGTGATGGGTGCTGGTGCATTTGAGGCAAGACTCTCATTGCTCCCTCCCTTATCTCTCATTCTATTGTTCTGCTCATAGTACCTGCCAGTCACTCAGTTCCACTCCTGCATACCCCTAGAAGTTATGACTTTGTGAACATTATGACATTGTCGATCCCCTTGTAATCTTTGTGGAGCTCAGTTTGAAAATAACTGCTGGACTATACTGAAGTTTATACTAATGTTACTGATATGTCAACAACTTTTTAGCTCCTCCATGTTGATCAGCAGCATCATCCTAAAGAACAAAAAATGGTTTTGAGCAAAACTATTAATGTGAAGAACCAGCTAATGTATTTACTTCACGTAAATACACTAGTTGAATTTTCCCTACTATCGGAAGTTTTGCATTGTGACATTAATCTACAGTAGTGACAAATGCTCAAAATAGGTACATCCCATTGTGATATACTTTGCTTCATGAAAGAATAACGTTGGTCTCTATTAAAGTATCTTGAAACTTATTTTATTCAAAAATTGTATTTTTTTTGAGGGGAGTCCAAGAACAGATTTTTTGTTCAATGCTCTAATCAAGTATTATCTTGCTTGTTTATTTCTCACTGCAGTAGTTATAATTCATTGTGGAAGTATTTTTGTAGTGTGATTTGGGGATTTTTATTTTTGAGTCCTATTATCAATTTTGTGTCACATGATGTGATCCCAATGAAATCTTTTTCCATACTGCATGAAAATTACTGCAGCAACGGTTGTTTTTTCTTCAGTATTATTCAAAACCAGTTCAACAAACACATTGACTAGGATGAAGCACTTCAGTGGGTGAGAGGGGAATAATTTATTTATTCACGGGGGGGTGGAGAAGCTAGAATGTGAACCAGTTCACACAATGGTCCGGATTTTGCTGTACTAATAGTGGAGAGGCTGTCGGTGCTCGTCGTTATTACTGTACTGGGTAAAACTGGCAGTAACTTCCGGTGTCTGCACACGCACAGTTAAACGTGGAAATCTGGAAGTTGCTGTCAGTGATACCCCCCTCCTCCACAGGCTGCGCTGTTGCAGTCTTCGCCAATGGAATCTGCACAGAGATCACTGTCATGGCGTGAACTCATGCTAATTATCCACCATTCTCGCTCTGAAGACAGATGGAAAAAGTTAGGGCTTATTCAGTCAGGAGTAACTGAGTTTTTAACAGAATAGATAATTACTGCTGAACAACCTCTCTGGTCCTGAAAAATTAATTTTACAAGTGTGGAGTCTCATTCCCTCAGAAGAAAATTAATGCTGCAAATTTTTTTTTTTTTATAGTTTTCCTGTTTTGCTCGTGTCTTTCCCTTAATCCCATGTGTATGTCCTAATCTTTATTTTGTTTCCTGTACAATGAGTTCAATGTAATTTATATTTCTTGTTTATTACTTCCTGCTTTGCCATCTGCATGTCTGTGAGGATTCTTCAATCTGATTGGTGGGTTGAAATTCCTCCCTGCTGCTTGTCCTGTTCACAGACGCCACAGATCCCTTGTAGAGGGCGCCAAATTCAAACTAACGGTGGATGCGTGGAAGTCTCAGCTGACAAGCCTGCTAAAAGTCTGTGAGCGACTGTATGCGAGGTGAACGGCAAAAGCCGTTCCTTCGCCGCTCACAGCAAAATCCGGGCCAATATTTGGATACGTATGGTCTGTCTTTGCTGGGCATTTTGACATGTCCTCAGTTGCAGTTTGCTGCCTCAAGTGGCTAAAGAGGTTTGAATGGGCAATGATGAGATTTAATAATTAACCAAATGGGAAGTGCTCTACTACAACATTATGGCAGGGAGGAGTTACAAGAAATTTTTAACTGTGACTAATACAAGGTGTGGTAGGGCAGCGAGGTGGGGGTGTTGGGACTGATCTAAATTAAATGTTGAATCTAGAGTAGTCAATTGAAGCATCTAAAAAGCAGAGTGAAAGATGTGGAAAATGAGCCACAGGTTACTGTCAAGAAGTTAAGTATGAAGCAACGGAAGCCAGAAGAAAAAGACACAAAATTTCAAAGCACAGAGTATTATTTCTCTGGTGGGACATGCTTGAGGAGTGAAGGGAAAATCTTGCTGAGCCTGTAGGAAAATGAATCCTTTTTTTCTGCTGTCCCTTGGGGTTTTGCGGTGTTTGAACGATGATGAAAAATCAGAGAGCTGAGATGAAACCACAGAAGCAGAACAGTGAAGAAGAGGGCAAAAATTACCAATTGCAAGAAATAGATGCTGGTTGGAAAAGTGTTTTTTCTGTGTAAAAGAGGAAGCTGGAGAAAAAATTGTGCTATGGATTGAAGGTGTCGTAATGAAAGCAGTAGTCAATTCTAGATGTCCGATAGATTATTCATTGAGTCGTCAAGGAAATTGAGCAGTTTCTGGTTCAAATATAAGACATAGAAATGTTCTTTGAAGCTGTGACAGTATGGTTTTGACACTTCAATCATTCTTTGGTAAATTCAAAGCAATGCCAATGGTAGGAGACCTGAAGATTGTGGGGGGAGTTTTGGGGTTCCTGAGCATAAATGATGGAGTCAAATGTGATAGAAGGCTGCTTTGGTGATGAAGTATGCAAGGAATTCCCAAAAACCACACTTGGAAGTGAAAGACATATTATTGAATTCACAGAGATTGCACAATGATAAATTTCCATCCCCACTCGAAGGAAATTTAGAAGCTAAATGAAGTAATGGATAATGTAATTAACCATGCAGATAAAAGCTATAACAAAAGGTAGATATCCTAATGATTGAAATAAAGTAATCAAATGAGAGCAAGATGATGCATATTACAAGAAGATTGAACATAGTCTGATTGGGATGAGGATAGATTAGATTAGGTGAGTGAGTGGCCAATGAGTGTGGATTCAATAGAATGGAGAGACTATTTCAACTTGATCTGCAGAGGAATAGGAGATTTTCTGCATAGCTAATGGACTAAATGATTAAGAAATAAGATTGTTTGTCTTTCTGAAATAATGGCCTGGCTTTCCTTTTGTTGCTGGCCAGTGGCCTCAGGTTGCTGGAAATCACACTCCTGCCCACCAGCCGGTTGCTCTCGGTTCGTGGCAGGCAGGCTTAGTTAAATCAGTGCTTTAGTTTACCCAGAAACAGCTATGTCCCATTACATAGTCTACAGCTTTACATCATTCTCTGCTTGTTAATGCATATTGTACTCTGTGCTCCTGCACTTTAACCTTGTTGTTTAGTTTGAAGTTTTAACCTTTATGGAAAACAGAAGATTCATTTTGTTCAGCCTATTTAAAAAAAATTACATTTGCAAACTATGGATGTAAAGAGATAGGAGGTTTGTGTTATTTTTGGGAATAGCTCCAGATGTTTTACTTCAAAGGCTAGCTGGTTAGATTTATTTTCAGTAACAGTTGATGCATATTTTGAAGGCAGGAGGTACTGGGAACAATTTCAGCCAAAATCAGAATGAGACTCATGAAAAATCTTGTATTTTTTTTCTTAATAATTTGAAGACTGATGCTAAGTTGGTGTTTATTATGTGGATGATAGGATATTACTGAAAATGTTTCTTTAAATTGTGTATTAATTTAAAGTTAGTATTTTTATTGATTGGAAATATGTTTCTAATGTCTTTTAACTTGCAGACATTTTTGATAAACTTATAATTTTGATGTGTTAAGTTTAAACTTTTCATAACAATCCCTTTGGAGAGGACATACTGAAGATTTCATGGTGCAATTAAGAAAACATTTTTGTAAAAGAGATGTATTTCTTTGTTTTAGTCAAACTGTTAATATACTGTAGTGAAAGTTGGTGCCATAGATTTTCAAGATTAAACTGTTAGTTTGAAAGCCTGCTTGCAAATGAGCAGAAACTATGAGTTAGTTTTGAAACATATGTTGATCTTTTGACCAACAAGGTTGAGTACACAAATGCTCATAGGTTTTCAACATTGGTCATTTATCGTATAAATCTTTCCAGTTTTGCAAAGAGCTAGGTATGTAGATTGAGGAAGCGGTCGCAAATCTTGCTTAGTTTACTTTTAGTGTAAAACTAGTGTATTTCCTGTAGTGTTTATCATGGGTTAGAATGGAGGGAAAATTGTAGAGTGGGATCTTCATGCAGTGATTGAGCAGAGATTTAATGTCTGCTGTGCATCGGAGCTTTAGGTTAAAGATTGTTAGGGTTCTGAGTTTAGTGTGTGTAGGGAGGGCTGAAAGGCTCATGGACTGCAGTGTTCAAGAAGGTGGCTCACCACCACCTTCTCAAGGGCAATTATGGATAGGCAATAAATGCTGGCCTTGCCAGTGACGCTCACATCCCATGAACGAATTAAAAAAAAAGAGGCTGTACCATGTGTAGAGTTCTAAAGTGGGAGTGCGGGAAGTTTGGATCTATCGCAGTAGAAAGTATGGGTGCATTTTTTCCCTGTAGTGTGTTGGGTGGGGAACTGTTACGGTTTCTTTCAACTAAGTAATTGCTGGAGCTGCAAGATATAACTATATATTCACGCCCCTAAACATTGTTATCATCAATTAACTGAACTCAAGCCCTTTATATCAATTCTAACTGCAGTACTTAACATCCACCAAGTAGTGTGTCTTATTTAATTAATGTTGCTGATGTGCAAGAGCCCTTTCAATTTATTAACCTCACATCTTTATTTTAGTTAATTTGGTCAACTTTTGTTCCAATTTATTTAATTCATTTAACCCCACCATTGTCAACTTTCTTTAATTTATTTATTTGGTCCTGTTCCTCCCTATTCTGTACGTGAATCAACCATCATCATTTAATTCATTTTTCGCAGTTTTCTTTCCCCTGTCCTCTTCCAACTCTCTCCTGACCTCCCTGCATTCCCTTTTCCCTATCTTCTATCCCTTTTGACTTCTTCCATCCTCTTCCCCCTCCCCATCCTCTTCTTCCCACGCCCCCCCCCCCCCCCGCCCATCCCCCCATACGCTACCCACTCCGCAAAGTCATGTCACTGGTTCCAACAATGCAGCTATTTTCTTTTAGCTTCCGACCCTTTGCTGACATTATCTGGTGACTTTTGATTCTCTTTCTTCCCTCTGCTCTGTAGACCTCTAACTTTCCTCTTCTGGCCTCTCAGTATTGTATCTTCCCCCATTGCCCTATTCTTGCTTCATATCTTTGTAGTCTTACTTCAGCTCTGGCCCAATTACTTTCCACACTATAAACCTCCTTGACATGAAGATTGCACTTCGTTTTGACTCCTCATGTGGAACACCACTGGCGATTGACTTTTAATTATTAAAGACGGTGAGTGGTCTCAGGATGCCAAAGGTATTGTAGCTGTAGGTGATGCTGTAAACATTACGTTACATAACTAATTGTGAGTGGTGAGAATGTGGATCTCGCTACCACAGGGAGTGGTTGAAACGAATAGTATAGATGCATTTTAGGGGAGGCTAGACAAGCATATGAGGGAAAAGGGAATAGAGGGATATGCTGACAGATTTAGATGAGGAAAGACAGGAGGAGGCTTGTGTGGAGCATAAACGCCAGCATAGACTGGTTGGGCCGAATGGCCTGTTTCTGTGCCGTATATCCTATGTCCTATGAATACAATGGGGCAGTACCTAGTTAACTGGCAACCCCAAACAGCGCACACAGTAATTCCCTCATAGTCATTTAATTAAAAAATTCCTGGTTGTGAGTTCCCAGGAACTGGCGAAGTGAAAAGGACAAAGTACTAAGCAACCTGTGTAGGGAAAAATTAATGAGACTTTGCCTACAAGAAAGTTAGAGTTGGCGAACTGATCTAGGCACCACACTTTAGGAAGGGTGTCAAGTCTTGGAGAGGGTGCAGAGATTTACTAGAATGGCACCAGGAATGAAAGACTTCAGTTATGTGGAGAGACTAGCGAAACTGGGGTTGTTCTCCTTAGAGCGGGGAAGGTTAAGGGGAACTTAACATTCATCTTTCCCTAAAGAAAGGGAAACTGAAGTTCTTGGTGATGTAGCCTTAAAGACACAAACTGAAAGGTCACATACTGAGCATTGAGAAGATTTATGTGAAATGCAAACAATTTGAGTTCCCTTTGTGTGGTCTTCATGACTAACCTTAGATTTGTAATCATTTTGATCAAAGTACATTTGACACTAAATGTCCATCAGCTCATCTCTGCTATAAGTCAGAACCTTGAACATTATGCTTGTACCCTGTGGATACTGAATAAACTTCTCTTCCTTCAAGGGTTGGAATGATAGTACAAAAAAAATGTAAAAATGTTTAAGTACTATACGTTAAAGTTCTCTTGATTCTTATTGGTTATTTTTCAGCAGCTTTAGCAAACATTAACGATATTTTTAACCTTAAGAACTACTAGTAGAGATAAAAGATAAAACATTTACCCGTATTTGCAGTCAGCGGCGAAGGGATGACGCTTACCGCTGCCCTCAAAAAGCTGCCCACAAAGATTTAGCGGGCTCTAGAGCATTGATTTCCTCTATTCTGACGTGCCTTTAAATTTTTTGCCATTTGTGACATCTAACAACAGTGCAGACAGCAGGCAGGCTGATCAGCCAATCAGATTGAAGAATTCTCACAGCAAAGCAGGAAATAAAAAGCAGGTTTTATAATTCATATTTTAATCATTTTACAGAAAGTGAAATAAAGATTGGGACATAGACGTGGGATTAAGGTAGAAGTTAAAATATCATATAATTTTAATTTTGCATTTTTAAAGTTTTTTTTATTTTAAAAATAATGGAATTTTTAAATGTTCTTCCGGGGCAATGACACTCCATACTTAAAATTCGTTTTCAGGTTGAGCGAGGTTGTTCAGTAGCAATTATGACTTAGTAAAAGAAAGAAAGACAGACTTGCATTTATATAGCGCCTTTCACGACCACCGGACGTCTCAAAGTGCTTTACAGCCAATGAAGTACTTTTTTGAAGTGGAGTCACTGTTGTAATGTGGGAAAAGCGGCAGCCAATTTGCGCACAGTAAGCTCCCACAAACAGCAATGTGATAATGACCAGATAATCTGTTTTTGTTATTTTGGTTGAGGGATAAATATTGGCCAGGACACCGGGGAGATCTCCCCATCTCTTGTTTGAAATAGTGCCTTGGGATCTTTTATGTCCACCTGAGAAAGCAGATGTGGCCTCGGTTCAACGTCTCATCTGAAAGACGGCACCTCTGACAGTGCAGCACTCCCTCAGCACTGCACTGGAGTGTCAGCCTAGCTTTATGTGCTCAAGTCCCTGGAGTGGGACTTGAACCCACAACCTTCTGACTCAGAGGCGAGTGCGCTACCAACTGAGCCACAGCTGACACCCAGTACGCCATTAAAAACTCAGTTACACCTCATTCAACGAGGCTTAACATTTTCAATGGGTTTTACAGTGAGAATAGAAACATAGAAGATAGGAGCAGGAGTAGGCCATTCGGTCCCTCGAGCCTGCTCCGCCATTCAATTCGATCATGGCTCAACATCCAAATTCAGTACCCTGTCCCTGCTTTCTCCCCATATCCCTTGATCCCCTTAGGCTTAAGAAATATATCTAACTCCTTCTTGAATATATTTAATGAATTGGCCTCAACTGCCTTCTGTGGTAGAGAATTCCACAGGTTCACCACTCTCTGGGTGAAGAAATTCCTCCTCATCTCAGTCCTAAATGGCTTACCCCTTATCCTTAGACTGTGACCCCTGGTTCTGGAATCCCCCACCATCGGGAACATCCTTCCTGCATCTAGTCTGTCTAGTCCTGTTAGAATTTTATAAGTTTCAATGAGATCCCCTCTCATTCTTCTAAACTCTAGCGAATACAAGCCCAATCGACCCACTCTCTCTTCATACGTCATTCCTGCCATCCCAGGTATCAGTCTGGTGAATCTTCGCTGCACTTTCTCTATGGCAAGAACATCCTTCCTCAGATAAGGTGACCAAAACTGCACACAATACTCAAGGTGTGGTCTCACCAAGGCCCTGTACAACTGCAGCAAGAATTAGTGCAGAAAAAGCTGAAGTTCATGTCAATTCACTGCTTCTATGTTGATTGCTTCGGCGAAGACTGCAACAGCGCACCCTGTGAAGGAGCAGGGTATCACTGACAGCAACGTCCGTATTTCCGCATTTAACTGCGCTTGTGCAAATGCCAAAAGTTGTCAGTTTTACACAGTAATGATGGCGAACACTGACAGCTTTGCCATCGTTGCAACAAAATTCTGGGGCAATGTGATTTCGGGGTGTTTCAAGATTCAGCTAACCAGTAGTAAGCAGTACCCAATTATCTTCTATTAACGAAGACTTTTTGAACACTGCAGGTTTTGAAGGGATAATGTCCTAGCTTTGATCCTTACTAGGAAGATTTCTTTGTAACGTAGTTTGTAAGCTGGTGTAGTACTAAGCAGAGCTTCTGTTAGTCCAATAATGTTTAATTATTTGTAGTTCAAATACTCAGGTCCTATAATATATTAATTCAGTCAAATCTTTGAATACATTTTTTCTGAAGTATTTTAATAGGTGTCAGTCTTGGCGCAGTGATGGGACTCAAGGTTGTGGGTTCATGCCCCACTTAAGCACTGTGGGTGACTTAAGCACATAATCTAGCTGACAGTCCAGTGCAATACTGAGGGAGTGCTGTACTGTCGGAGGTGCCTTTGGATAAGACGTTAAACCGAGGCCTTGTCTCTCCACTCAGGTGGACGTAAAAAATCCCACGGTACTATTCAAAGCAGAGCAGGGGAGTTCTGCTGGTGTTCTGGCCAACATTTATCCCGCAACCTACACCTAAAAACAGATGATCTAGCTATTTATTTAATTGCTGTTTGTGGGCAAATTGGCAGTTGGTTTTCTTCATTACAACAGTGACTACACTTCAAAAGTACTTCATTGCATGTAAGGCACTTTGGGACATCCTGAGAACATGAAAGGGGCTAATAAATGCAATTTTGTTCTTTCTTTACACGTGTACACTATCAAATAATTCCATCCAGGTCTCTGGTATTTCCCTGTTGAATAAAGTGTAAAAAATTGAGCCAAAATTCAGAGGTCCTGAGACACAGTAGAAGTGCTGCTTGAGAATGTAGCATTAAGAAATGGTGCTGGCCACAGAAGTAGTTGGGCAAGACCATCAGTAAATGTAGACAGGATGCCTATACCGACATACCAGCTGAAGTATGAGGGCTGCGATCAAACAGATTGCCTTATTAACCCTTAAGTGCACACCGAACCAAAAAATGGATAGCTACGATATGAAACCAAAATCTCAATGTTTCCCCCTGCAAGTATGTGAAATGCAACAAACTGCAAACGGCATGTAGCTGTCTATTTCATAATCCAGAAATAAAATAAAAATTCAAAAAGGTGGCTGAAGTTTAGATCAAGGGCGCTATGACTAGGAGGAAAGCTTTCTTTTAATGTATCCTGTAATCTGTGTTAGTCATCATTTCTAACATTGCAAAATCCTATTGCTGCATTCTCTTTCTTTTAATATACCTGAATTAGTTCAGATAATTTGGTACATATTGAACTGTGATTTTTATATCATAGCTTGCATTAAAATCATAGATCAAGTTGGCTTTTATTAGCTTTGGCTTGTTTCAAAGAGAAGTAGCCATGTAAACAAGTCTGAATTCCAGAGCAGGCCATCTAGATGAATAATCCCAAGTGTGTACTCGCTCACAGAATTCTTTATCTGTAATGTCATGCATAGTCAATTGATGAAGCACTTTATATTTCAATAGAATGCACACTTTTTTCTTGGTTACGTTTGACAGTTTATAGATTCAAAAGATGTCTAAAGATTTATACCAGCTATGTTAATCTGTATGTATAGAACATTTATAACATATGAACTTAGCTATTGGGACATTACTACTACAGGAAACTCTTTATTAACCGGCACCGACGGGACCGGCGTGGTGCTGGTTTATCGAAAGTACCGGATAACGGAGAGTTATATCTACCGAGGCTATTTTTAACAAAGAAAAATAAATAAATCAAGAAATGTGCAGTATACTTCCGACAGCGCCAGGAGACCGAGTAGTGGCACTTTTGAAAACTACCCCTACTGACTAAATCGGCGTACTCGGGATCGGCAACATTGCCGGTTATTTGAGAGGAGTTTTCGGAGTACTCTGCGTTCGCGGAGACTCAACTGCGACTCGGCAACATTGCCGGTTATTTGAGAGGAGTTTTCGGAGGATGATTTTTGCCGGTTAAGCGAGAATTCCGGATATTTGGGTGCCGGATAAACAAAAGTTTCCTGTACATTGTAGTCTTGATGTATTGAATGTCCTCATATATCAAACTGATGTATCAGTTGGTCCCACCCCTCTGCAAAAAATTGTATTTGAACTTTTGATTCAACTTCCTATTCAGCAAAATACTTTAGTGGTTGCAATCATCTGATCTTGGCGTGGTCAAATTGTAAGATTGGCAGCAAGGTGTCGCAATCTGCTGAATGCTGTCATATATTTTGGATTCTTTATGGATGTGGTCAGAGATAAGGTAGAAAAATCCCCAGAATTTAGTGTTAGAATTACTGTACAATTTTGAATGCCAAGTCATGTAGCTATGTGTCACAGTCTTTGTAGAGCCTATTGAGACCCCAAAATTTAGGAAGAAATATGCATTGCATTTTGTTTTTTTTTTTGAAGATAGTTGTTGCAAGCTTATCTAATTATACAAATAAGACACTCATGAACAATAAGACTCTCATGATCTGAATTGGATATTGTCTTTTACATGTGTCCTTGTGTACACTTCTCCAATCTTTCTGAAGGCAGACTGAAACATTTTTGTGAGATGAGGCTAGATAAGAATTGTTAAGCTGCTTTATTTTTTAAACATTAAATGAGTAACCGTTGTAATCAAATCTCACTTTGATTTATCTAACTACAAAACCCTTCTTGAGAGCAAGAAAAAATAATAAAAATATGTTACACTATCCCTATTAATGAACTTGATCAACTTTTTTGTGGTCAGCCTTCTGATCCTGACTGGCTCTGGGCTTGAAGAGTGAGTTTCCCTTCGCTAGGCCAATCATCTTCCCCAGACCTTGCTGGTGGAATTTCTGACCAAGTATATCTTTGTGTTCGGAGCAAGTGTGAGGGCTGTGTCTCTGACTCCTACCTCAATCAGTGATTTGCCAGTGGGCTTGTAATAAAATTGGCTATCTCTCTTTCCCCACCCCCTTGGGTCAAAAGAAAACATCTTCTGTTCTCCATATGAATAGGGGCTTAAATAGACCCACAATACGACAACTGACCCTCATTGCATCAGTTTGAAACTGAGCTGCAGCATTCCACAAATTGGCGTATCTGGCCTTAATGCACATTTTCCATGCCTGTGGCCTGTGGCTTTTCTAAACCTGTGCAAACTCATTTTGTTTTAAAACACAGCACTGAAACATAATTCGCTCTTAAATGCTTTGAAGAAAAAAGATCAAAATTCTCAATGTGACTCTGCTCTTAATTCAACAATGCTGAATATGAATTGCTGTTTAATTCAATTTTTTCAAGCAAAACATGACTATATTCACAGGAGACGAAGGCATATTAAAATTGTGGCAATATTTAGATTATTTTTGTATAAACTTGTAAAGCAATGCTAGACTTTGATTCTGGGATATGGTGCAGAAGGACTAGTGCAGATTGATTCAAAGTTGAACTTTTAAACGAATTATGAGCCAACAATTCTAGAAACCCCTCAAAGTGAAATTCACATTTAGAACTCCAAACATAGGATGGAACATTCATCCGGAAGCAGCTGTCTTCCATCTCATTAAAGGTCAGCTTTGTTGTGTTTTAAGTTCAAAATTTTGCATTAATTCCAGTGACCGTAGAAGAAACGTACACTTGTGGCAACATTTAACACAATCTAGGTTCCTTAACTCTAGCTATTAAATACCTACAGAAGAAACTAATACATTCTGCACTGCTAAATTTTACTTGTTATTTGTTATATACTAATAAATTGGTTTTACTATACCTTCAAACTGCATTTGGCACTTATAAAGCAAATTTTAAAAAGCAGATTTAATGTTACACTGCCTACACAGACAGCTGCTGTTTTTTAAAATATTTATAGAAATAATTTTTATTTTTATTTGAATCCTAACCATATAAGTACAAAAACTGTAGAACAAAAAAAAATCGGATAACACAATATAATCCTGTAGTAACTTTGTGCCCCAAAACACACATTGAATTGAAAATTCAATTGTTTTGAATATAATGGGAGAAATGGTTTAACAATTATTGCCAGCAAGGAATTAAATGTTTTTTTCTTAAACTTAAGTATAAGATTAAGAAATGTTGATATTTTAAGTGAATCATAGCGTTCGACATTTTTATTTTAGAATTCTATCAATCAGTTAGCTCTTTAAAGAGAAAAGACAAATTAACGATGTGGGTGTATACCCATCTGTTTAAATCCCTGCATGATCACGTCTGTCTCTGTAACCTTCTACAGCCCTACTGCCTCTCCCCAAATTCTCTGTTACTCTTGACTTCTTGTGCATTGCCCCACCATTGATGGCCATGCATTCATCTACCTCTGTTCCATGCTTTGGAATTCTTTGCCTTAATCCTTCTCTCACTCCACCTTCCTCTAAAACGCTCCTTAAAACCCACTTCATTGACCAAGTTTTTGGTTTGGCGTCAGTGTTTTTTTCTCAGGTCTCTGAGAAACACCATGAGGCATTTTCTATGTTATATAAGCTAATATAAATGGTTTCTGTGGCTGTTCAGAACTGAAAACGAAAAGATAAGCAAGCATTTTAATTTGGTTGGAAAAATAGAGTAAAAAGGAGCGGGAAGAAATCGCAGATACTCCAATCAGAGAGAGAGAGAGAGTTAATAGGTTGTATAACCTGCCATTTTAATAGAAAACTGTTAGATGATATAAAAGATCATCTCAATGGAAAGATATTAAAAGAAAAAATGTGCACTTATTTAGGAGGGTTGAGGGAAGGAAAGGGTCCATACCAATGGGGTGAGAGAAAAAAATGTAAATGCAGGAGGTCTGAAATGAAAACAAAAATTGATGGCAAATTACAGTGGGTTTGCCAGTCTGAAAAGAGGGGAAAAACCACAGGCCAGTAGCACGTGCCCAAACTGCCTCTTCTCCAGCACTGTCAAGGATCAACTCCTGAAATGTAAACACATTTCCTCCTGCTGCCCTCTTCTTCCAGACAATGACTGCTAAAGCATCCATTTTCTTTAGAGCAGGGGGTGATGATGATGGAGAGTAGATCTAAGGTTTGAAGTCAAAGTCAGTATTCAGATCAGAGGGCAGCAAAGTGCCCAGGAGAAGGATAAGATACTTTTTTCTGAAGCTTGCATTGAACTTGGTTGGAACAGTGCAGGAGGCCAAAGATGGCTGGGACCAAGTGGGAATGGGAGGAAAAATTAAAGTAGTGAGCTGCAGGGAAGACTGGGTCACAACTATGGACAGAACAGATGTTCGGCAAAGCAATCACCCAATCACCTTTGGCCTTCCCAGTATGCGGGAGACCACATAGTGAACAGTGACTGCATTATACTAGATTGGCGAAAGTGCACATGAATTGCTGTCTCACATGGAGGGAGCATTTGCAGCCCTGGACATTAACATGGGAGAAGATAAGAGGATAGGTGTTGCATCTGCTGCAGTTGCGTGGGAAAGTGGCGTGGGAATGGCAACTGGAAATGGGGGGGGGGGGATGCTGCAAGACTAAACAAAGGTGCCCCAGAGGGAATGGTCCTTGTAGAAAATGGGAACGGGAGAGGAAAATGTGATTGGTGGGATCATGTTTTAGAAGGTGAAAGGTGATCTGGCAATGCAGAGGTTGATTGGTAGGCGAGGACAAAGGGGTGAGTGTGGTTGTGTTGATTTTGAGCAAGAATGGAGGCCTGAAGAATTGGAAAGATGTGGTTAAGGATCTTGTGTACCAAGAGGGGAACTCTTGAATGACGTTCAGAACATTTCAGAAGCTTTTGTGTGGAAACTGGAGTCATCGAAGCAAATATGACGGAGATGGAAAGAGAAAGGAATGGTGTTTTTTCAGGAAGCAGGATGGAGGAAGCCAGCTAGTTGTGAGAGTCAGTGGGCTTATAATGGGTATCTGTGGAAAGCCCATCACCAGATTTTATTTGATCAATAGCATTAATGTGTAATTGTGCCATTGATCATTTTTTTTTGATATCTCTGCCATTTGGCCATAGAAAATAAAATTGTATGTACTTGTTTAGAGGTGATATTCAGACTTTTCTTTTTGATTTTGATCTGTACCATACACCATTCTCAAACGACTGTCTTGAAGGCATTTGCCACTCTGGAGTTGGTTTAATGAATGTACGTGAGATGTGTTAAAGTAATTTACGCACCGGATTTCCCCCCATCCTCTCTGGAGACTTAATGTCTCCTTCCAAATACACAACCAATATCATTAACTTGCCATGTGGGGAATACCATTCTGTAAGTTAATTTTTGAGCACTAATGTGCTGTTTCACTGGTGTACATACTTTAACAATTAATTGAATTTGTTTTAAACTGTCTATATTGTAGTCGTCTTCTTAGGCAGTCCCTCGGAACCGAGGATGTCCATATTGTAGTAATGAGGAAAAGAATGTTTTTTGACTGAAGGGTCCTGTGAAAAATTTGTACACTTTTAGTCGAGAGGCAGCAATACAGGACCTGTATTACTGAACATGCTTGAATGCTGCACACAACACCATATGCTAAATCTTCCTCCTGAACATACTGGAATCTACAATTTGGTTCTGAAGTCCTGAAAATAATGTACCAGTGTAAATATATGGTTTAAAGTTAATAGTCATGTCGGGACTAGTTACTGCAATATTTTGGTTAATTCTCTAGGGTAGGCTAGATAATTTTGTTATTCAAGTTCCTGCATAAAGAGACTGAAAACTGGAAAGTTGTCTTTGATAATGAAATCAGGAAATGTTTTAGTTTATATGTATCCAAGCCCTGGGGAGAGGAGAAGAATTTGTATAGCAAAATTTACTGTTAAAAGGTTCAAGAATTTAAACTTTGGAATTTTGCAACGTTTTCCTGTAAAATGGAATGTCTGAAGCTATGGGAGTTGCTTTGAAAGTACAGTATAGTTACAGGAAAACTATTATAAAGCTTTGGCTTTTTGACTTGAACAAATAACATTTTAGTATTTTGCTTAATGTTTTATTTTAACTTGCATTGTTGCAGAGATTTTCTGGTCTAATGAGACTACAGATACCTCTTCTTTCTTTACCATACTGTTTTATTAATTTCCTGTCTTTTAACCAAACCTTCCTCTGAGGGAGAGGGTGGAAAGGGAGTGAAAGGGGAAGTAAGGAGGGTCACTTTGGAATTGAGTTGGCTTCAAGATGATGCTTGTTGATGGGCAATTGGAACCAGGTTAATTCTCTGGCAGATTCAGCTCTTTGCTGGAACCTGGAGGAGTAGATCTGTCCTGGGTCTGAAATTCCTCTTCCATTTTTGGCTACAGATAATCCTGCTGGCCAACTCTTTAATCGTTATTTTGTGGCCTTGCTGCACAAGCAGTGGGAAGCTTACCAGTGTTTTGTGTTGGTAAGCTGTGTACTTTTAGTTAAGCTCCAGCAGTAACGTTCTTGGGAGTGGGAGGAAGTTCCTAATCTTTTGTTGACCTGCACCTAGGTTCTTTGGGAAGACACCTATTGACTGAAACCCAATGAGAAAACGGTCTTCACTCCATGATAACTCTGCCAATGTGACTTTCTTATGGAGCCCTGCATTAGTTATATCATCTTTTCCAGAGCAAATTGTAAGAGGGAGAAGCAATGGTATCCCCTTAATAAGTTATAAAAATGCAGAAGCTATTTTTTTTACAATTCAACATGAGTCAAAACACTTTAGAGGATTTGTTTACGAGTAAATGATATAATTTTTAAAGTTTCATAAGTGCTTGCTTTCCTTTCTGAAAGTTAGGATGAAGCAACAGTTGCCTTGCAACAGATTAGCTGAATTATCCTCCGAGCTTGAAGGGGTAATTTTGGCATATCAGTCATATTGATCATTCTTTGAATTTTTGTACAAAATGTATCAATGAGGGCTTGCTGCTTGACCTTTTTAAGCTACAATACCAGCTTTATCTGGTTATAAGAAGTCTGTATTTAGACCAACAGTTGTTCTAAATTTATAAAATGTAATTTCCTGAAAATTTTTGGCCTTGTGCATTACTTTGCCATATGTTGTAATCTGTTTCTTTGTGAAGTCCTGTTGGTCGATCATTTTCTTAACCTAGTTCTTTTAAAAGAAGTTGCACTACTTTTTGTTTAATGTCATGGTGCTATTTGTCTGAATGCTAATTTGTCACCATTAACCTTGAAAAAACATCTCCAGATTCTAAATGAAATTTATAAATGTGTCCCTTATCTTCAACAGAGACCGAGTTATTTTGAAAGTGATTATGCCTGTAATTGCACGTGTCCCATTTTAAAAGTAATTTCCTCTCCTATAGATTAGGTTGCTTTTAAAGAGACGTACTCAAAGAATGGGAAACATTAAGGACTGTATTTCCTGCCTCTTTGAATAAAGGGTTAATTTTCTTGCTGTAGAATTTACCAAATCAAAATCAAAATGGCAGGTGCACGTGATTTTGCTACGGATAAACTTGTGCAAAATTCATCTATTATTCAATCACCATATGCCAATTATTGATGTTATTTTCACACTTTGAGCAGCTTAACCAGTATAAATGATGAATATTTCCTTTATCCACCTATAGAGTGTGCACAACCTCTAATATGACACCAGGAATTTTCCGGAAGGCATGTTTTATTGGCTGGGACATGAAGGTTCTGACTTGCCAACATTAGGTGGGAGAGCAATTGAAAGGTGTTAGCATATTATGTGAATATCATTTTGTTTGTCACATTGCATTCTACCTTTTCTGTGTTTTAATGGATGGAGGTATAACAGTATCTACTGAGAGACTCGGCATTCAAATAAATGAAGTTACTTTACTTGCGTGATAGATACCCACTAAACACACCAGAAAAAGTTACAGCTTGTCCATTCCAGTGTAACGGAATAAGTCTTAAGTACTGCCAAACAACCTCTCTGGCACTGATAACTTTTACAAATGTGGCATCTCATTCCTTCAGCATTTAATTATTGTTGGAGATTTCAAAAAATGTAAATACATTTTTTAACCTTTTTCTCTCTCTCTCTTTAATATCTCTCTCTCTTAATCCCATCTTTCTTTCCCTCTCTTTGTTTCGCTTTCTGTACATGATCTGGCATTGAGTTAAATATTCTTAACTGACACTTCCTGGTTCAGACTGTGCACAGCTCAGTAAGGATTCTTCAACCTGATTTGATTAAGGAGATACATAGTTGCTTGCCCTGTTCACACTGGTGCCAGATCCCCTGTAGAGGGCTGTGCGTCGAAATGGCTTTCTAATCACCGCAAGTTCCAGTGCAAATGCCCATAGAAAGTCTGTGGGTAAGTGTAACAACATTCAAAGCTGACTGCAAAATCTGGCCCATTGTCTTTTCAATCATCCCTGTGCAGTGCATCATTACCCAGTTGAGGCAGATGGGCAATTTGTTCCAAGACAATTTTCTCTTGGCAAGGTTATTTTATAACTCTACACTAGCAAATACAAAAAAATAATACTGTCTCTGATATTCTCCCCCCCCCCCCCCCCCCTTCTCTATGGATGAGCGCTTTTTTTTGAGGGGTGGGGGTGTGGTGAGTTGGTGGAGGAAGTGAACCTCTTTCCTTCCCCTTAATAGCGTGTCTGGGATGCTCTCACTCTCGTTTTCTTGCACGCTCGCTCGCTCTCATTTTATCTCCCTAAACTCGTTCCATTGCTGTCTTGTCTTCACTCACTCCCTCTCGTCTTCAGTGCAGCTAAGCATAGAAGAGAAGAGGATTTTGTCGTCTGCTACTTTAATTTTGGTGATAAAGATGTTTCAGTAATCCAGTTTTTGTAACCGATAACGAGTGTTATAAAGGACATTATTAAATGACAGGTGCTGATAAGTGTATTACAGATGCAAGTGTAACTGACGGAAGAGTGAAAAGATTTTTGCTGACCTTTTGTATTCCAAGCCATAACTTGGGTTATAGAAGATAGAAGTGTTTTTGTTTCCCAGTACAGATTTTCTTTCAGTTTCTTTGAAGTAGTATGCATTTTGTAAAACTAAATCAGCAGCATACTACAACTGTGTTCAAAGAACATGTTTTGGTACCAATTTAGAAGCCTTCCTAATGAATCCAATGAATGTAATGTCTGTTGCTTTGAATATAATGGTAAATAGATGTTCACACTGATTTGACATATATCTCATAACACTAGAGACTGTTTTTTCTTCAATATTTTGCTGGCTGCTCCTGTATATTAAATATTTTTTACATGCATGTGTTTATTTGTTTAATTGAAGAATACATATTTGTACGCTCTGAGGGAATGGGCATGAATTGATTGTTTTAGCATAACCCTGCAGATGTTGCCCTCTGTACTGCCTTTGTTTTGCTGATTTGAAATCCATTTGACGAGTATTTTTCTACAATGCCATGAGGGGAGAAGAAAAATGCTCTATAGCAGTACAACAGAAATTTAAAATACTGTATTGTACTTTATCCCCTCACTGAAGAATGAAATCTATATGGAGCAAAACATTAAACATTTGTACCAGCTAGTATCCAGTGTCACAAATATGGTTACTCAGTTGGGCATTGCTGGGCTCTGAGGTTTGCAGATAAATGTACTTGTTTAGCAGCCCTCTTCTAAGTTTGATGTGTAGAACCTATCAAAGATTTACTTAGTCACATCTATGATATAATTATGTCCATCCAGCCTTCAACAATCTCTTATAGGCCTAAGAATGGCTGGTGTGAGAAATGCAAAAACTGATAATGGTGTAACAGGGTGTTCTTCCAAAGCTGGAATTAAGCCACATTGGGCATAGCAGAGAGTTAACTCTACAGCTGGCTGCAGGACCACATTAACAATTCTTGGGGCCCTGGGCGCCAAGAACATTCGCCTTGCCCCCTCCAGCACAAAACCTCCATCCATTAAAACACAGAAGTGTAATAAAATACCTAAAGATTAAATATCCAACCTTGTGAAGAGCTGCAGAGGCTTCTAGAAGTTCTTCTAACACATCTTCCCGCCTGGCTGTGAGGCTGTAGCGGCATCTTCTACTCTTCCCGTTCTGCTCACAGGCTTCTTCGACCGCGTCTTCCCACCATGGGACCATGTGCAGGCTGCACTATGCAGACACGACCACAGTGAGGTAACTTAACTCATCGTTTCCCACCCCACCCCCATGCTGAAATTTCAGTCACTGTCTACTGTGCATTGCAATTAGCGCGACTGCTGGGGAGCGCTGTTTAAGTGCCTGGTGGGGTCCCATGGGCGCGGGCCTCTGGAGGTCTGCATTTAATGTGGCCCTAGCTGGCAGTACGATACTTGACTCGGGAGTGCTGTTGCTCAAGTATTCCAATATTCACCACTGACATTCTTCATGTCAATGAGCACCAAATTCTCCCTCCCCCAAAAAGGTTTTTTAAGTTTACATAGATTACATAGAAGATAGGAGCAGGAGTAGGCCATCCGGCCCTTCGAGCCTGCTCCGCCATTTAATGAGATCATGGCTGATCCTCCAATTCAGTATCCCGTCCCCGCCTTCTCTCCGTAACCCTTAACCCCTTTTGCCTGTAGAAATATATCTAATTCCCTCTTAAATATATTTAATGAGCTGGCGTACACTGCCCTCTGTGGCAATGAGTTCCACAGGTTCACCACCCTCTGAGTGAAGAAAATAGAAAACATTGTTGCAAATTCACTCTGTCTGCTGCTGTATTGACTATTCCTAAACACACAGCTAATAACACTAGCAAGAACCTACAAGTACGCAAATGCCTGTTTACGATCAACAGATAAGGCATTTGGTATTAATTGGTCTTTGTATTGCAAATTCTGGTACTGTACTGTTGTAATCATAGTGTTTGGAGAATGAAGTATAATGTCATTGAGTTACTTATGAAAACAGAAGAACACCTCAGTGTGTCTCACAATAAATGGCTACCTCTTAAATATATTGAACAATATTTTCTGCAAAATATTTTGTGTGAAAAACCGTATGATTGTGTAACTGTTACCAAAGGGCTAGGCTGTCTTTGGCAGAACTGCAATATGAATTTTCTTCAGTTTGGAAGTAACAATGGCCTTAATGTGTTTGAAGGCAAAAGTGCATCTACTTCAAAAGTACATCACATTCAATGTCATGCACAAAGTTTAAAATCCCATGCAAGTTGCAGAGTTTTCCCATTGAGGATAAATCTTTCCCACACTTGACCTGGCAGGTTTTGGAGCTAATGACGATTGGGGAAGCCTTGGAAGCAATGCATCATTGCATTAAAGATAAAGCCTAGCATTATTTCAGGCTATTTTGAGTATTTATATACAAGTCTTCCTGAATAAAAATTTGATACGAGTTTTGATAGGCTAAATTGGAGGTTAGCTTCATAAATGTGCAGAGTTCCACTAGAGACTAGGAAATGCTCAAAATGTTACACAGCACTGACCTCCGTTATGGAGCTAAAGTTGTACTGTGTACATGTAGCATTGCTGACAAAATAAAGTGAATAATGCTGTGTTTATTGATTGATGCTGCTAGGAACCACTTCATGTAGATGGGGCTATTTTTCTTTGACTGCAGTTGTAAAATAGACATGTTGTTGACTGTACCCATCCCTTGTACTTCAGATCTCTGGTGAGGTTTTGGAGAAACTTCTACACTACATGAACCAAAGTACAGCACAAAATATGAATTTGTTTCTTTTTTTAAAGTAACATTTTTAACTTGCTAACCATAAGGTCTGCATTAAAACATAGTCTCACAAGTTTAGTTAAACTCAGTGAGGTAACTGCTTTAAACAGGCTGGCATTTGATTGAACAATGGCATTAGGAGTTTGAGTGATGTACTGTTACTTTTACCTTGTGCTATTATGGATACTTGCTATGCTGGTTGCTAAAAACACCTGCAATATTTGAATGTCTGTGCTTGGATAAGGACCATTAAAATCAATTTTCTGTTTTTATCAAATGGAAAGCCAAAGAAGTCACTAACTTGGTCCTGTTGGATCTGCATACAAATAGGTCATCAATTGCTTCTGGGAGGGGGAAACAAATCAAAATCTTAGATAGATATCTACAAGGTCACGTTCTTCAGTTTAGTGTAGCCAGAGAAATTACCGACAGCAAATGGAGACATCTGCTGGTAAATTATGGGTATTGTAAATTTACTTTATTTTCCACTGTGCACTACCTAGTGTTTAGAATAAAGTATTCCTGTATTTTTGTATCCTTTTAATATATTAGGGAATCCCCTGTGCACTGCCCAGGGCGTGTCTGCTGATTCGCAGTTTTGTAAAGACGGCTTAATACCTGTAATGCACAATGTATTCTGCTGCTAAGGTGAAGTTCATTTTATGGCCACAAGATGTAATCCCTACAACATTCTGAGGTCAGTTACAGCCTAATTCCATGTGGGCATTACATTGTTTCTCTGTAGATTGGCAGGTAGTTGTAACTGTTTGGCTCCTTCCCAACATCAGAAAAAACAAGATGAAATGATTGGCTTTTTTTTAGAATATATCTCTATATATCTAATATATATCTGTAACAAAGGGTGACATCTGAAGTATGATGGACTAGAACTTTTATGTATAGATATAGACTAGTAGAACTCCCACGGTCTTGCTAAGGTACTTTTAGATCGAGTGTGGGTTCTGATGTTTACTGCAGTTAAACTGCAGCCTACATGTAATGGTGGACTTTACCATCGCTGTAATATAGCAAATTTACTGAATGTATAATTTGCTGGTAAAAATATTACACACCCTGAAACTGAAAGACGTCAACCTCATTTTAATAATCATTTTTACCTACCACTGTACAGGAGTTGCTTTGTTCTTATGTTAAACATTTTGGCCTGGATTTTGCTCTCCGTGACAAAGGAATGGCGCTTGCCGTTCAGTGCTGACAGCTTCCCACAGACTTTTTGCGGGCTTGTCAGCAGAGGTTTCCTCTAATCTGGCGTCTTTTCCAGCACGGGGCCCTCTACAGGGGATCTGCGGCATGTGTGAGCAGGGAAAGAAACAGGGAGGCTCTTCAACCAATCAGATTCAAGAATCCTCACTGAGACATGCAGGGCTGGATTTTACCAGCCCTGAGGAGGCGGGTTTGGAGACGGGACTGCTGGGAAAATGTGAAAAATTGGGAGCGGGTCTCAACCCCGCTCCCAACCCGCCTCCAAACCATCTTCCCAGAAGGCAGGTCCCCGACTCGCGCAGCGACCCCGTCTCCTCGCAGTGGGAAGGGGATTAGAGCCAATTAACTGCCAGTTAACAGGCAGTTAAGAGGCTTTTCACCATTTTACGCCTGCTGATGCGGGCTTTCCGACGTCGGGGAACCCCGCCAGGGTCAGCGAGGCAAGCTGTGGGTCTACTGCAGTGTAACTGTGCAAATGATCGCTGCAGAGGTAGTGTGATGGGTGCAATGGTGCACAGGTAAGTATGACAGGTGAGAGAATGTAGTGAGAAATATTTTTATTCTGTTTTATATGTATCTGCATGTGACAAGATTTGATGTTTCTGGGAAGCCTCATCTGATCGAGAGAATTGACAGATGGCTTCTGCAATCTCACATGTAGCTGCCATCTGTTTTCTCCTAAGGAGAGAGTCATTGGTGAGCTTGGGTGCAAGGGCTCACTTTTGGACAGTGATTGTCAGTGTTTGACAGCACCTCAATGCTTTCAAACACTGTCAAATCATCTGTCAAAAAATGTTGGTGCCTGTCACTTTAACAAAACAGGCAGGTGAAGCGTCATGCACTGACGTCATCTGACAGCGACTTTCCCTTAATTGGCCGGCAAGCCCGCAGGGCGGGCTTAACAAAGCCAATTGGGAAAATAGCGTCAGGTCGCTGGGGGCGGGACTAGAACCCAGAAACCAGCAGTCCCGCCCCCAACGCGCCTCCTCAGGTAAGATCCTGGCCGCAGAGTCGAAATCAAGAAGTATAAAGCATGAAATATAAATTAGATTGGAATGATGTACAGAAAGCAAAATAAAGATTGGGAAATACAGATGGGATTAAGGGAGAGAGATAAGAGACAGACAGAAAAGTTTAAAAAAAAAAAAAATTTTAATAAAAAAAAATATCTAACACTAATTTTCTAATGAGGGAATGCGACTCCACACTTTAAAATTAAATTGTCAGGACCAGAGAGGTTGTTCAGCAGTAATTATCATTTACTCCTGGATGCACCAGCCCGAACATTTTCAGGTGTTTTTAGTGCAGAACTAGTGGGTAAGTACAGCAAGTTCACGCTGTTGCAGTCATTTCAATGTTGAGTCTATCGTCTAGGTCTGCAACAGTGCACCCTGTGGAGGAGCAGGGTACCTCTGACAGCAACTTCTGGATTTCTGAGTTTAACTGCGCATGTATGTACTCCAGAAGTTGCTGTCAGATTTCCTTCATTTATAACGGTGAGCACTGATAGCCTCACTGTTATTCTCATTGCAAAGTCCGGGCCTTAGAAACATCTTCTGTAAACTGAGTTGCTGTGATTCAGATGAGACGTTAAACCGAGGCCCCATCTGCCCTCTCGGGTAGACATAAGAAAATTGCATGGCACTTTTCGAAGAAGAGCAGGAGAGTTCTCCCCGGTGTCCTGGCCAACATGTATGCTCCAACGAATATCGCTGAATTACATTATCTCATTGCTGTTTGCGGGACTTTGCTGTGTGCAAATTGGCTGCTGTGTTTCCTACATTACAACAGTCACTTCAGAAGTACTTAATTGGCTGTAATGCACTTGGTGACACCCTGTGGTCTTGAAAGGTGCTATATAAATGCAAGTTCTTTCTTTTTACCTGTAGAGTGCTATTAAAGTACAACATAAGTTGCAAGTAACTTTGTTCCTTCCAAAATTATTTTTTCCTAGTTATTTACATTGGTGCTGCACAGCGGGAATTTTTTTTTACCAACAATGTTCTCATCCCTGTGTCTGGTTTGTAGAGCAGTACCTAGGCTCAGGATGCCATGACTAACACTGGAATGCCATGATGCAACTGAGTGGCTTGCTAGGCCACTACTGAGGGCAGTTGATAGTCAACACACTGAATTTTCTGGCTTTACACGCAGAGAAAACGGGGCATTAGCGACAGCAAATGGTGGGCAATGACGTAACACCCCATTGCTGCTGTCGCTGTGGCAATGTGCCACTGGATCCACCACTGCACGACTGAAGCGGCCTCCTGAGTCAGGTGGTAGGTCTATTTAAGAACATAAGAAATAGGAGCAGGAGTAAACCATATGGCCCCTGGAGCCTGCTTCGCCATTCAATGAGATCATGGCTGATCTTTTACCTCAACTCCACTTTCCCGCCCTATCCCCATATCCCTTGATTTCCTTAGTGTCCAAAAATCGATCTCCGTCTTTAATATACTCAACAAATGAGCATCCACTGCCCTCCGGGGTAAAGAATTTCAAAGATTCACAACCCTCTGAGTGAAGAAATTTCTCCTCATCTCAGTCCTAAATGGCTGACTCTTTATCCTGAGACTATGACCCCTGGTTCTAGACTCTCTAACCAGGGGAAAACAGTCTCTCAGCATCTAGATCCACCACTGGTGGATAACGTTTTTGGAGACATGCAATCCCTGAGAGTGCAGCGATAGGAAATTAGCAGCCAACTGTAACGCTGCTACATAGGATTACATGGTTTTTGTGGCACAGAAACAGGCCATTCGGCCCAACTAGTCTATGCTGGTGTTTATGCTCCAACATAAAATGCTAATTGGGGTCCTGTGGCATATATAGGATCTTAATTTCCATTTTTGGACTGAACTGGGTGAAGTGTGCGCCGTTCACGCTCCAATCATTATTGCCGTTGCCTGGCTAAGAGCATCCCAAAAGTAAGCTGCTCCTTTTTGTAGGACCTGGTGATGTAGGAGTGCTCCTCTCGGCTCCACAAAGCCAACTTGAGCCACTGCCACTCTGGCTCCCCCCTCTCCGATATCGGCCCTCTTTCCCCACGGACCTACATTCTTGTGGCAAAGAGGCTGATTTTACAGCGACTCTGAGTCGGTGGGCTGCCCCAGGGTGCTTGATCTCTAGCTACAGCTCGCCATCCTGATGCTAATCAGGCCCAGCCCTCAAAATGGACTGGACCTCACCCATTCTGCATTCTGCTGGCTAGCCACCTGAACTCTGCTAGGGGGAGATCCACCGTAATTATGGTATGGTACTGGAGTCACATATAGGGTAGACTAGGTTACAATCTCTATTAAAATAGGTACTCTGGGAACTTGATCAATCAGGGGAAAAATACATCTCCATCCATAGAGCAGACCAAAAGGTACTTCTGGGCACACTGAAGATTCTATCATATCAGCAAATCATATTTTTAGATCTTGGCATAGTAGAAATAAAAGTTATAACTGAGAAGGTTCAGATTCAAGTTTTGTAATCTCTTAAACAGCAAGATTCTAGGTTATTAGAAGAAACAAGAAGAATTCTGGTCACTGCTGGCAGACCAGAGGAATTTACCAGAGAGCCAAACCTGACATTCATAACCCCCAGTTCTGCTAAACTTCAGGGCCTAGAAATTCGAGTAGGCCGGAAACCTGCCGCTAACAGCGCCAGCCAAGGCCAATGGCCACCTGCAGAAAGAGCGCAGGCAGCACTGGTATTTTGGTGCTGCCTGCTATTTTACGTCAATGGAGCAGAGAATCTGTGGTGTAGCATGCTCGTTCCAGCACTAACCTCAGCAGGAGGCTGAACATCGCGTCTGAAGGCTTAGTGCGACATTCTCTGGCAATATGCTGTGTCTGAGCATTTGGTGACGGCTCCTGGGTTTTGATATCGAGTCCGCTGATGGCCCTTGTAGGGTTGTGCGTTGTGGCACATCATGAGGCATTTGTTTGTCCACGGCTCCCTTCTTAATTGCGCGGACGTTTCTCTGGGTGTTGTGTGGGGTCCACAAATGGGTGCCAGACTGTCTGGTACTCCCACTTTTGCTGGCTGCCATAGCTCCACAGATCTTTCACCCAGATGGTTTGTGTGTGGAGATTTGTGCTTCACCATGGAGCTGGGGGGGGGGGGGGATGGGGTTGTACCATCTTGCAGCTAGCAGTGACAGTGCACTAGCCTGCAGATCGCTTAGAGAATTCACTCCCTGGTAAGTGGCTCTTAAAGCACGGGCTGAGATCTGGAGGGACTCCTGGAAACACCACATAAAAACTGTGGCACAGATGTCCTTAAACTGTTGCATGAGACATCAATGGAAAGAAATTAAATAAAAAAGGGGAACATGAACTCTTGGTCAGGAGTTTACTGGTGTAAATGGTGCAGAAGAGAGTTCAATTACATTTTTAACAGCAAACTTTGTAGAACGCTTGGTGAGAGTATGCTGTCGAGCCTTTTAAAAGCAGACTTCCGAACTTTGCATATCATTTTATCAGCTCCTGATCTAGAAAACTACAATGTATTTTTTCTCAGATTATTACAACTGTAGTACAGTACAGTTTATTTTAAAAGTACCTCCTATATTGTTTGACTGACCTGGGGAGAGACTTGATGCATCTCAGTGGAAGCAGTTTTCACTCCAATAGCTCTCCATAGTTAACAGTTATCACAGCAGCTGTTTACAGTATGGGTTCCAGCTCACTGCCGCTTTCTCCCCCCTGCCCCCCTCCACGCTGTCAACGGCAGCATGCACGGGCATGATTTAGAGAGGGGGGTAAGAGGAGTGGTGAGCTCCAAAATTGATGAGCGTGTGTCAATTTGGCACGCCGATTTGACGTCACGCTCCTACTAATTAAAATACTTTCCATGAGCGCAGGCAACGGCAGCGCTGCCGACTTGCTGAAAATGACGGCCGCCGCAAGACCCTCCGGAAGCAGGCGGAAGTGAGGTGGCCGCTATTTTTTTTCAACAAAGCAGGCCTTAATGGCCAGCGTGAACACCTCCAAATTCTAGGCACAGGTTCTCCTTCACAGTGGTGCCGGACCACCCCCTCCAGAACTGCTAAATATCAAATGTTTACCTCCAACTGGTACATCTTGCATACCTTCTTGCTGTGTATCATTAAGTGTCGGTGTCTCTGGCAACACTCTCGTCTCTGAGTCAGAAGTTTATGGGTTCAAGCCCCACTCCAGGACTTCAGCAAATAGTCTAGGATGACACTGCAGTACAGTACGGAAGGAGTGCTGCACTGTCAGAGGTATCATCTTTGTGGTCATAAAGGGACAAGCCAACATATGCACAGCTTCCCCGTAGCAGCCGAATAATGAATTACATGCCTCTGCCATTCTAAAACCACACATCAGTCGGCTTACAGTGAGCTGTAAGTATTTTTAAATAGTTACAACTGACAATGCATTTTAATCCCTATAATTTTATCTGCTCACTTAGTGATTTTTTAATACTGAAGCTGTCTAGGATTAACTGATGTGGCAGTGTTGATTACAATTTTAATCTTGTTTAGGTTACAAAATGTGAAAAAATGGAGTACTGTGGCGAGCCTCAAAGGGTTAACCAGCTATATCTGCAGCAAACATATGCTGCAAATTAGTTCTGAACAGGAAAAGGAGGGTTTTGTTTTCCCTCTGAATGGAAATAGCGTCAACGATTACCATGGTGTTGTTTCCCCCAAAAGGGAATAAACGCACCAGAAATATGACGTGTAGACAACCAGATGATGGCAGAATTTCCTGGCGTTGTAGCATTTTATACACAATGCTGTTTTTCAATGACTTCACAGGGGAAGAAAAAAATCAAATAAAGTTACGGTGAAGCACCAACTGTTGGAATTGAGCATACATTCTTTTGTTATTTTTAGAAGGCTTGTAACTACCCAGCTGTCTCGTTGCAGTGCCAGTGAAATGACACTTTGACAGCCTATCACATTTCTCCTTCACTCTGAACGGAAGCTTGCATCAGTGACTGGGGTACTTCTTCAAAACTGCTCTGTTGGGGAGTGTATGTAGTTGGCGGCTCGAGTTTTATTTTTAAAGCTAGATGCGAGAAGATAGAAACAAGGTATTTGAAATAAAGTAATTTTTTTGCTTCCTGTGCTGTTAAATAATGTAACACAGATTATACCAACCTTTCTTATCTATAAGTTAGAGTGCTGCCTTGTTTAGGCCAAAGTTGTTGCCTGTGCCTATTTTTAGTGATCACAGAAAGTGGTGCAGGCATGTCTGGTTCTATTGCTGAATCATTTTGTCCAAAATGGGCCTGTGAGGTTGCTTTCAATTTTAAACACGTTTCAATTTTTTAATATTGCTATATACTGTACAATGAAGTTGATTCTAAGTTTGTGTTACTTGGACCAAAACAAAGAACAAATGCATATATGCCATTTCAAAGCTGTATGTGTACATATTTTTAGATTTATTCATTGAAGGAGAGCACTTGTACATTATAACACAGTATTGTTTTTTCTGGTATGCCTTCATTTACTATTGGAATTGGAATTTGTGGAACTGTTTAAAAATATTCTATAAAGTCTTCAGACTGATTTTTGAACCCTTGTTAACCCTTGGACAGTCTATAGTTTAGTGTGATGCCTGATTTGGTTCCAATGCAATAAGAAGGTTTGATTTGAAGCAATGTCTTGACTTTTGAACTTTATTGCCATTTATTCACAAAGAAGAAAATTTATTCTTGTCCTATCTTTTTGTGAGGGTGTGATGATGTCCCCTCTACTATGGTGTTGCCTACATTATAGTACTAATCCTTCATGTGAAACACATCTTTGCTTAAAATTGAGGAGTTTAGCACAACTGCTTTGAGATTAAGCTATTTTTAAAATGACTGACCTTAAAATGAACTCTTTTTTTGCTAAAACAAAAAATATTTCTCTGTGCAGGGATAGGGAATTTTGAACAACTTTATAGCACAAAGACTGTCTCTGCTCCTGCCTCAGCCTATCTTCCACTGAACTCCCTTCCATGCCGTAGTCACCTCCAGACTCGACAATTGAATGCTTTCCTGGCCAGCCTCCCATCATCCATTTTCTGTAAATTTCGGCTCATTCAAAACTCTGTTGCCTGTATACTATCCCGCACAGTTTTACTCCTCCATCACCCGTGTCCTTGCTGGCCTGCATTGGCTTTTGATTCTCCAACACCTCCAATTTTGAATTCTTAGCCTTGTATTTTAAACCCTTTGATAGCCTCACCCCTCCCTATCTCTGTAACCTCTCCCCTTGAACTCGAGCCTTTTGTGCATGCCTTTCTCTCTTTTTCTCATAATTCCTGGCTGTGCCTTCAGCCGTCCAGGCTTTATGCTCTGGAATTCCCTCCCTAAACCCCACTGACTCTCCACCTGTCTTCCCCTGTTTTAAGGCCCTCCTTAAAACCCAACGCTTTGACCAACCTTTTGGTAACCTCTCCTAATATCTTTGTCTTGGCATCCATTTTTGTCTCATTATGACGCTCCTTGGTATGGATTACTACGTTAAAGGCGCTGTTTAAAGACACATTGTTTTTGTGTCTTCATAGTGTGTGTTTCTATTAGAGACACTTGTCTGGAAAAAATGTGTTCAGAACTGTCAATTTGTTGAGATATTGAAATGAAGAATTTTGAATTTGTCAAAAGGAGTTATCAAATTAAAGAGCAAACTCCTACTTTGAGAAATAAATCATTAGTGGCTTGTAAGGAAGTAAAAGTAGAGAAATTAAATCAATAATGAGAACAGTAACTATAAACAAAGACATTTTGTGCTGGTGCAAAAAAGAGACTGTTTGTATAAAACAGAATAGAGCCAAATATATAGTCATATAATTCTGTGGTTTAAAATTTATACATAGTTTGTTGAGTTGGGATTGTGGACAAGCAAAGAAATGATTAATTTCTCCATCCCCATCCCTTGAAGCAAAATCACCTTTACTTTTGGGAAACTAGAGGTTTTTATGATAAGAGCTTTAGAAAGAATATCAATTACACCATCCAACAAAAAAAGAGGAAATGTCTGCATTAGATTGGGAATTCTGTGCTGCAAGGACATTTGCCACCCATAAAAGAGAAATAACCCTGTATTAAAGTTAGAGAGGAACTCTGCTGCAAGAGTCAAAGACATTGAAATTACAGTTTAGAAAAATGCTAGTTCCTCTTTCTCCTCCCCGCCCCCTCAAGCCCCAGAATATACTACTACATTTGGTGAAATAATACTGGTTTGTAATGAAGCAAAGGAATTGGAAATTTAGTACACAAAATAATATACTGATTGGAGGAGCTTGGATGTTGAGTATGTGAATTAGTTATATTCCAACTATCCAAATTCGATGCTTTAGTCATTGAAAAGCATAATCACAATCACATCTATGCATTTGTTAGTCTGAGACTGTCTGAATTTCTGCAACAGCTGGGACACACCTGTCTAGAAATGGTGCAAATGTTCTGTCGCAGGTATCTTGTCAAACGGCAAGTTGCCAATGGGACATGTTTTGCTTTTGTTAAGACTATGACATTGATAATTAAGGAAGACATTGAATATGGAAAATACATTAAGCACGAAGCAGCTCTGTCTGTAACCTCAAATGCAATTACACTGCAAAGATTTAAAGAGACTCTGCAAAGCATTGATGAAAATGATGACTATGACATTCATGATTGACTGACTGTTTACCGGTCATACTACAGTTTGTGCTCAACAGTCGATAGTTCCTTGGTGTATCTAGGAACAAAGACATAGTTCATTATTTGTGGGAGAATTCTGAGAAATCTACGCTCCAAAAATATTATGGGTTTTGTCCTTAATTTTGGAGGCAATAGACGATGAGGGATGGATTGTGAGGTTTTAATGAAGAAACGACTAACCGCATTCACAGTTATCCATAAGAGAAGGAAGTTTTGTATAAATGTTTAGATCTAGTGCTGCAACTGACCCACAACATAGGAGCAGGAGTAGGCCATTCGGCCCTTCGAGCCTGCTCCGCCATTC